>JAPDVU010000009.1:11864829-13064829 GCA_026230045.1 Corynorhinus townsendii
ACGACAGTTCGCATTGCCATTGAGGAAATGGCGGCACAGAGAGGTTAAGTCACTTGCACAAGGTCACACAGCCAGTAAGCAGTGGAACCCAAACCCAAAGCAAGTCTTCATGCTTCACCGAGGTGCTGCCCCACTTCTCAGAATGAACGAAAGCTTGCCCCTAGAGGGCAGAAAGCAAGCCCGTGAGAACGTCAAATGAGAATGAGGCTTCTGAGGAGGAACTGGAGCTAGGGCTCAGGAAGGACTTCCCCAGGGTGTGGCCATCAGTCCACTCAGGCCTGTGGAGGGTGGAGCCTGGCACAGGTCTCAAGGAGCCTTGGTTTGAAGCAAAGATAGGGAGACAGATTCAGAGTCTGGAGCTCATGGCGCTGGGGGCTGACTGGGGGGTGGGGCGGGTGGGGGGGGTCCAAGGTACAAAGGGAGAGGAGATCAGGTCTGAGCAACCAAAAGGTGACTCAGTCGAGGCCTGGCAGGACTTGGGGAAACAGCTTGGACGAAAGCCAGGGGGTAGGAAAAGGTGAAGGGTATAGGTCTGCCAGCCAGGGGCAGGGATGGGGAGGGCACGAGAATTGGATGTTCAGTGGTGGGAGAGAGTATTAGGGGAGAGAGCTGAGTGGTGGAAGGGACCTAGAGGGCCATCTATATATGTAAAAGCCTAAGCAAACGTTTGACCGTTCGCTATGACTTGCACTGACCACCAGGGGGCAGACGCTCAATGCACAGGCATGGGAACATGGAACAGAGTGATGAATCTCTGAGGGAAGGGTGGAGGGGGAAGGGCGGGAAGAGATTAACCAAAGATTTTATATGCATACTAGAGGCCCCGTGCACAGATTCGTGCACTGGTGGGATCCCTTGGCCTGACCTGTGGGGATCAGGCTGAAACCGGCAATCCGACATCCCCTGGATTGCGAGAGGGCACAGGCCAGGCCAAGGGACCCCACCAGTGCACGAATCCGTGCACGGGGCCTCTAGTTAGAATATAAAAACAGGAAATAAAGCCCAGGAAATGCTGGCCTCTGGCAATGTATAGCCACCGTGGTGTCCACTCATGTCTTAGCATCTTGGGAGCTCCTACCACCTGCCAGGCACTTTTCTAAACACTCATCCAATCCCACAGCAACCCTAGGAGGTAGCTGTATTATTAGGCCCTTTTTACAGCTGAGGAAACTGAGACACAGAGTGGTGAAGCAACTTGTGGAGGGCATACAGCTTTGAATCCAGGCTGTCTGCACCCAGAACCCCTGCCTCAGTCATAGGCCACAGAGCTGGCACCACAGAACGTCCTGTTTGTCCCCCCTCCACCCATCACGTGCGTGAGTCTCCCCCACGTATACGGCAGGGAAGACTGTAGGGTGGCTCAGAGGCAGTGGCAGGCTGGACCCCAAAGTTGGGGGGGCTGACTCCCAGAGCTGATGACGCTGCTGGTTCTGTGCCCCCAGCATCCAGATGGTCCACCACTGCACCATCCGAGGGAACACGGAGGAGCTGCGACAGATGGCAGCTAGCCGAGAGGTGCCCAGGCCCCTCTCCACCCTGCCTATGTTCAACGTGCGCACAGGCGAGCGGCTGCCTCCCCAGGTGGACAGCGCCCAAGTGCCCCTCATCCTGGACCAGCACTGAGGGCCCGCCCAGGTGGGTCCAGCTGGGCAGCGCCAGCCTCATTTCTGGGAACAAAGATGGCCTTTGTCTCAAGGTTGGGGCAGGTGGAGGGGGTTGGAGGAAGTCAAGGGAGGGACACACAGACCTGCCCACCCACTGAGGCGGCAGGGAGAGGTTGCTCAGCAGTGCCAGGTCCAGGCCCCCCAAGGCCAAGCACTCGTGGTCAGAGTGTCAGGGTGGGGAAGGCAGGAGAACCAGGGCCTGGACCTCACAACCCCCACTCTCTGCTGTTCCAGCTCCAGCCTCATCCTCCCTTCTGCCCTGACTCACGGAGCAGCCGCCACCCAGGGCCACATCCTTCCTCCTGATTCTGGCTCCTGGTCTGATGTCCAGGCTTGGAACAAGCAGAGAGAGGAGGCGGGGGGGGGGGGGGGGGGCGGGGGGCAGGTGAGGGTGTCTGGGGTCAGGGCGCCCAGAATAAATATCTGCAGCTCTGCCATCTACTGCTGCCTGTGCCTTTTTCTCAGCGGCCTCCCCATGCCCCTCATTGCCTTGGGGGTTGATGGGTTAGGACCAAGTGGGCAGCCCCTGTCTGATGGTGGGGGCTCCTGGTCAAGGATTCCTGAGGAGGGCTGAGTCTCTGAACCCGTCCCAGTGTCCAGAAACAGATGGGCAAGGACCCTCAAATTGTCCTTGGAAGGGCCCCCAAATTGTCCTACTCCTTTCTCTTGCTCCCCAGAATCCCTACCTTCAAAACGTGCCCTGAATCCATCCCCTTCTCACGGCCTCCACTTGCCAGTCCTGCACCAGGGTCTCTCTCCTGGACCCCAGAAACAGCCTCCCCTTGCCCTCCCTGCCTCCTCCCTACCCCCCTTTCCCCCCCGTCTCGTCTCCAACAGCAGCCAAGCCCATCCTTTAGAAGAAAAAATCAGGGGGTCTTGCCCTGTGCTCTCACCTCTGAGCTGGGGCACAGAACCTGTCCACCTCTCGGACCTCAGTACTCACCCTCCCTGCACTCCCAGAGCTGATGACACTGTGGCCTCCGCGGGTTCCCTCTGCCAGGAACCCAGAGTCCCCCCAGTCCACACAGCTACCTCCTCATTGCAAAGTCAGATCCTCAGAAAGGCCGACCCCCTCCACAGAGAACCCCCTCTAGCCCAGCCTCAGCGCACAGAAGAGCTGTTCTGTGTGGTGCCTTGCTGGGGTCCCTGTCTCGGAGGGCAGGATGCTGTGTGCCCCTAGGGGGCGCAGAGCCTGCACAACGTAGGCACTCTGGAAAGATGCTCTGAAGGAATGCAGGTCTGGGTTGCTCAGAGCTGGGCAAAGAGGGTGCGCAAGGCCATCGCTAAGGTTTCTAGCGTCGTGTTCTGGTCCCCTCCCTGCTGGGCATCCCAGAGCCTCAGTTCGTTAATCCCGTAGGCACCGGCGGGCGCTGGCAGGGGCTGAGTGTCGGCACTGTGTGTGCTCAATAGACGTCTGTCTTAGGGTGCTCGCCCCCCAGCACGTGGGTTCTCTGGCAAGCAGGTGCCTCTGATTTCTCATTCGCGGTTTCCTCCTTTTCCTGGGGCCCCTCATCTGGCCAAACAGGAGCGGCACGGAACCTGCTCAGATGGGAGCAGCTGGCCTGGGGCACTCGTCCTTGAATCCTTCCCCCTGGGGGAGGGGGCTCCCTCTGTGCTCCCACCTCGGGCCTCAGGCTCTTCCTGTGCCAGCGGGGTGGGAGGAGCCTAAGGCCAGCCCCTCACTCCCCTCTGCTTCCCCGCTCTGCCTTGGATGTTGGCAGCGCCTTCCTCCCTGCTCAGCTCCAAGCAGCACACGGAAGCCTGGCTGGCGGCCTGGGAGGAAGTGGCCCAGACAAGTAGCTGGGAGGGTGGCGTGACTACACAGGGCATCGAGCTGTGCCCCGTCACACGCGCACGCACGCCCAGCCACCCTGGCAGCACAGGGGAGGGCACGGGCACACTCGGCATCCCTGTACTCACTGGGGGGTAGGGTTCCACTGGGCAGTCAGGCCTACCCCTCCCCCTCCACCCCCCAGCGGAGGACACAACCACAGTGTCCCCGCCATCTCCGCCAGGAGACGCCACCTCACGCCTCGCTCCACCCTCGGCTCCTGCGATCCCTCAGCTGGCACTGCCCACGTGGCCCAGTGAGTGGCCTCCACCTTCACCCTAACAGAGCCCCACATGTGGCCTGACTCTAGACGTTTCCTCACTGCCTCTCCATGGGCGAGGAGGATCCCCGGCACCGCCCACGGTCGGCCCAGCCCTCCCGCACACTTCTCCTTTATTCGCGAACACGCACACACTTCATTTCACGAGAGCGCCCTTGGTGTGCTGTTGCGGTTCGGGGGTCAGATGGCGCTCTAACACTTAGTTTACTCACAGACATCCATCACGGCTGCCTCGGGCCCTTGGGAGAATTTGGGAGGGCCCGGCGGTGCCTGGCATCTGGGGCTCCCAAGCATGGAGACCTTATTACATACAAGCGCTCATGCAATCACCCCCAAACCAGAGGTCCGTGGGGTCTCCCTGCCCCCTCAGCTCCAGGGGAAGTGGGCTGTTTCTGTTCTGCGCCCTGTGAAGTGTTCAAGCTCTCCCCGTGAGCTGGGGGCGGAGGCTGAAACCTGCCGCTCTGGGGCCTGGTCTGCTGCCGCGCTGTGCCGCCTGGTGGCCCCTGAGGCCGCCGGGCATGGGAAATGTCCCGTCCAAGCTGAGATGGGCTGCCGTGCAGTGAAAATGGTAACACTGGGGGATATATTGGTTCCATGAAGTCTACGATTACAAACAACGTCACCTGTTTCTTTTTATAGTTTTATTATGGCCGCTGGGAAATTAAACCGACTTACGTGGCCCGCACTGTATTTTGATTGGGCAGCGTGGGTTTCATGGCTCATCCTTATCTCCACTCCAGAGGGACCCAGCCCCTTCCCTTGCCTCCTCCAGGCCCGCTCACACCAGGCCTCTGTGCCTGCATCAGTTTTCCAAAGCCCTGGGGAGCGGGTGGGGGTTCCCCATGGCATGAAGTCACCGAAAACTTGATTATGTGGCTTCTTTATTCTAAGGAATGTGATTTGCTCGCCGCTCCATCCCATCTTTCTCTTCCTCCCTCTGTCTGATGCAGAGAAAACCCCACCTTCTCCAACCCCCATGCACCGCACTCACCTCCCTCGGGCCTGGCCAGGGGCGTCCCCCGCAGAGCATGGAGATCTCCATGTGAGTGACAGTCCCATTGCCCTCCGAGACAGAGGCGCCTTCTCCCAGGGTCTTGCCCCCTGCTCCGTGGGCATTGCTCAGCCTACCATGGTTCCCTCCGGGCACACACCCGGAAGGGGACACAGAGACACAGCCGCTCACGGGCCCTAGGACTTCAGGGCGGTGGTCTTCTTCCTGCCCAGCCTCTGCTAATTTCCCGCACACTCCTCCCTGCTCCGCCCGCCCCATTCATCATCACGCAGGCGGGCCCCCAGGCCCTGTCATACCTATGCACACACGTCCCCAAAACTAGACCCATGCCTTCTCGGCTCATACAGGGTCTCCTGCCACCGTGTGGTGGGGGGGAAGCTGGCCCCGCATTTACAGACCCCTCACCCATTCCCAACACACCCACACACGTGCAAGGTCCCTGTGAACACAGATGCATTTGCTCCTAGGTGGGTGGGCACCCAGAGAGGGAGACATTCTCACCCACACAGTGTGGCTGGTTGGACCCCTCTCCCTCCCACCGCCTCCCACACTCATGGCCGCCACGCAGCCTCCTCCTTGGGGCGGGGAGGGGGTGTCTCAGCTTTGAGAGCAGCCTCCACCCGCCCCCGCCCCCCCCCCCCCCCGCTCTCCACATGCCCCTCATCTGAGGCTCCCACATTCCAGCTAGGAACCCCTCCCGGCTCCCCTATTCTAAACCTCACCCAGCCCCGTCCAGGAAGGCCTGAGAGGCGCCTGGGAAGCTGAGGGGTAAGGAGCTGGGGAGAAGGGAGGGAAAACCCACCGCATTTCGGTCGTAGAAAATCCTGCCAGCAGATGGGCTCACCTCACCAAAGGGACCCAGGATTCCGAGAGCAGGAAAAAAATAAAACATCCAAACAAAGCCGCCTCCTTGTCTAGAATTTTCCATCTGGAACTGACTGAAAAGTCATCCACAGGATCGTGGCCTCTCTTTTCACAGAGAAGCAAAAGGCGAGTCCCTCAGAGCAGCCCTGGGAACAGGGCCCTGTGCCACCACGCGGGGGGCAGCAGGGTCTGGGGGAGCCGGGTCCGCGCGGCTGTATTTAGGGCAGCCGTGATGTCATCGGGAAGGAGGGCTCGAGTTGGGGATGTGGTACAATGGCCCCTTTGTCCCCCTCCTCTCCTGTGCTGCACACGCACTGAAACCACATTCTGTCCTCACACCACGTGGTGCAGACACGGAGCTGCACAGCCACCCCCACGGCCCTGACATTCCGTGTCCCCTCTGGTGCCCTCATTGGTACGCGTGCACACGCACGCACACACACTCATGCACCCCTGGGTGGATTTGTATATATGTGGTGAGAGGCATATTCACTCCTTGCCTAATCCTGTAGCCACTGGCCACGGGTAGCTGCTAAAATGCATGACTGAAATTAATGACCATTTAAAATTGAGTTGCTCAGTTGCACTATCCACATGTCTGGCGCTCCAAAGCCACGCGTGGCTACGGCTACGGCGTGGACAGCACCGATGGGGTGCCGCCCATCGCTGCAGAGAGCACTGGCCTGAGTCTTCCCCGCTGCCTGCTCCCACTTGTGGCCTGGCTGGCTTGCTCCTCTCCTCACACTTGCTCTCTCGAGTTCTCGAGTTCTGGAAGGCACTCAGCCCCATGTTCTCATCTAGAAGGCCCGGGTCTCTCTCCTCCTCTCTCTTTAGTCTTTCCATATCCACGCACAGCCTTTGTGCCAACCCTGCACCTGAGCGCCTGGCCTCTGGCCTCCGTCAGCTGCTCCTGGCCTGGAGAGAGGAAGGGTGAAAACAGGGCAGCACGCAATGGCAGCACTGCCTGGTACTGAGGCGAAGGTGAGTTTGTAGACAGGGAGGGCTCTGGAAAGTCAGAAGGGGCAAACTCAGCCTGGATCTGTCAGGCAGGAGGACCAGGGGACATGAGACATTTGAGCATGGCCGGGAGGGGGAGGGGTGAGCAAAAGCAGAGATAAAGGAAGTCGCATAAAGAAAGGCCTGGCAGTGGGAAGTGGGGTGCATGTGCGGGAACTTCGATCACCCTTTCTGGCTGATGTGCAGGTGTGGGCAGGAGAGGGGACAGGGAGAATGCACAGGTGCAGAACGGCCAGGTAGAGCCTTGGATGCCAGGCTCAGGATGCTTCTGGATCCTCCAGGGGGCAGGTGGGGAAGGGGTGAGACTGCCTAGGGCCCCAGGGGCTGGAGGTCCAGGTAGATGGGGGTTACCTAGGCAGGTGCCAGCAGGCCACCAATTGATCAATCCATCACCACAGCACCAGCGAATCTGCATGTGGATAAGCCTTCCTTGTCATCCGCAGTTTCTTACCCTCTCTAGACTAATTCCCTTTCTGCACTGTCCTGATTGTGTTCGAAGTGCTGCTGATGAATTATTCGAGGCCATAATGAATGGCCATGGCTACTTGATGAGAGCCACGGTCTGAGGATCGCAGTTTTTCCATCTTCCCAGAGGCCTGTGGGAGGAACACGGGCCTTTCCTGCCTCGGAAGTTTAGGCCCTGAGACCTTGGCTGGGAGGTGAGGACAACTGTGAACGTCTCCAGGTCTCTGGTCTGCTCCAGGCTTCTGAACTCTCTGGATCCTACATTCCCACTAGTGCCGCGCCTGCACGGCCAAGGGTGAACCTGAGAGGGGCGGCTGAAAGGCTTAGGAAAAACAGACGAGAGAATGAAAGCTGGGTCTCGGTGGGACGCTGCTTCCTGAGAGACAGCGCTGCACCCCACAAGCCATGTCTTTATTTGATAGCAGATGCCACGAGGCAAAGGCAGGGTGTGATCCAGATGTTTACAACCTTCTCGTGGGTTTCAATCCTACTCAACTACATGCACCTGAACTCTATCACTCAGGCGCGTGGGGCCACATGTTCGGACCACAGGTTCACGCTTACAACTACAGCTGTTGGCTATAATTGTGTTGGGACTTGCACGTGGCCAGGAGAGGACCGTGTCCTCTTATTAATCCGAGGCTTGAACCTGTCCAAACGCTGTAGCTGTGCCCCACACCCACTGACTGCACGCTGCTGTCTCCCTCCCCGCTGGGGGCCTCAGGGTCTCAGGCAGGCAGGGGTGTGGGCAGTAGAGGGGAAGGGAAAAGGGAGGGGAGGAAGAAGCGGGAGTAAGAGGCAAGGGTTTTAAAAGGATAAGGAATAGGCAGGGGCCAGGGGCTAGGCCAAATGACCTGTCTGGGCCACCCCACATCCAGGGGGTCTCATGTCTTGGGGACTTCGAAGGCCAAGAGGGATCCAGTCCATGCTCAGCAGGGTTAGGGCCTATCACCTTCCAGTTGGCATCCTGCAAGTGCCTTGACTGCAGTTCTCCCGGTCCCTGGGCAGGCTCCCCGGCTCTTTGCCCTGGAGTCCCGGAGGGTGAGCAGGACTCCAGGTCTCCTCACAGGCCTCCCCTCAGCCTCCGCGCAGGCTCGGGCACCCCCTCATGTGCTGTGCTGCTTGTTGCCCTTTGGAGGAGCTCAGAGAGGGCAAGGAGGGAGGGGGCCACATGCCCCTCCGTGTTTGCCCAGGGAGAGGCCTTCCTGAGGGCTTCTAGGTACCCTCACCAGTCCCACCTCCATCACCCAGTGCCCCATGGGCAGTGCCTTCCCATGTCCCCCAACCCTGCCGGGTGCCCATAGCAGTGGAGAGGGTAGCAGAATGGATGGCTTTGATGGGAAAGTGGGCATGAGGCTCTGGAGGGAGTCATGTGTGTGTGTGTGTGTGTGTGTGTGTGTGTGTGTTGCTGCACATGTGGGTTGCCTGCATGTACTATAAGGGGGAAGAGGGTTTTGGGGAGACTTGTAAAGAAGCTTGCATGAGAAAGGGAAGAAAATGGGTTAAGGTATATGAACAGTAAGAAGGAAGAAGAGGGACCAAGGAGGGTGCTAGATGAGGAGGGGGAGAGGAGAGGAAGGGGATGAAATGGGCAAGAAAAGGAAGGAGAGCTCACCCCCCACCTCAAATCTCCCTCCCCACCCCCGACTCCAAGGAAGGAAATTAGGAGGCCACTGCACATATGTTTGGGTCATTTCCACATGCTTTATTCCAGCAATCAAAATAATTAAAAACATCTCAAATTATTATACACATACAAAATAGGTACAGAGTCTCTTGCTTCCTCCCACCCCAGGGGGAAAACTGCTTTGTGCTTTGGGAAATTTGTGCTCTGAAACCCAGGAGAGAGGACAAAGGACAGACTAGGAGAGAGGTGTGAGGATGGGAGGAGCCGAGGAAGAGGGGGTTTCAGAGAAGAGAGGTCTGGAGAGAGAGGCCCCGAGCAGGCGAGGCGGGGTGGGGAGAGAGGGTGAGGAGTGAGTGGCACACTCTCTCCCCGTGGTAAATAGCACCTTAAGAAAATTCACATGCATCTCCATCCATGAGAAAAAAAAAACACACCAAAGAATTCAAATGACTTGGAACAAAAAGGAACATTTGCTGGCCTGGTGGTAGGGGTGGGGGCGTCTCCATTTCTATAGCACCAGTGATCCCCTCGCCACCCCACCCCATCACAGAGATGTAGCACCTTTGATATAAAATGGGGAGCCCCTTCCATCCTGCCCCCGTCCCGCCCCCACACCGTTGCCCCGGTGACACATAGAGAGGTAGTCTTTTAGCAACACAGTTACACAGGAGCGGAGCAGTCTCTCCCATCAGCCCTGGTGCACGGGGATCGACACGTTTCCACTGCCGCGGCCCCTCCTGACCTTCCTCCACACCAGGCGATGCAGGGCCCGTGGTCCCCCGGCATGCCCTCCTCAAAGACGAAGAGGGGGATGGTGCTGAGGCCAGGGGATGCCAGGTGGTGAAGCTTCTTTGGCAGTCTGAGAACCCCAGGTTCCCCCAGGGCTTGGGGGTGCGGGGTGAGGGAGGGCCACTCAGGTGGTTTAGCATTGCCTTTGGTTGCTGGGCAGACAATGCATGGTTTCCTGTGTCTTTTGGGGAGACTTAGATTTGGGGAGCAGTGGAGGGGAGGCCCCAAGAAGGCATGGAGAAAGGAGCAGAAAGGGCCGCGTTGGGGTGTCGTAAAGCCCAACGGGCAGAAAAGGACTTATCCCCACATGGGTCTTCAAGCAAGTGGACCAAGCTTCCTTTTTTAAAAAGTTATTTATTTATTCTTTTTTGTTGTTGTTTTTGGTAAGGTTGAATGTGGTTTTTGTTTTTGGTCATGTTCAGTTGGTCAAAGATAAAAACTAAGTTTGAGAGATGAATGCAAAGGAAAAAAAATTTTCCAAAGTCCATGTGAAATTGGTTCCCATTTTTGACTTTTTTGGGGGAGTTCAGTTTGGGTTGTTTGTCTGTTTCCAAGGTCAGGGGCCACTGGGTGGGGTGGGAGGGAGCCAGGTTAGAGTGGAGGGAGTTTACAGGAAGCAGACAGGGCCAACGTTCATGCCGAATTCCTGGTCTGGGGCGCCAATGTCCAAGGGGGCCACATCGATGATGGGCAGGCGGGAGGTCTTGGTGGTTTTGTATTCGATCACTGTCTTGCCCCAGGCTCCGGTGTGACTCTGGGCGAAGGGGAGACAATGGGAGAGGGGTGTCACCGGGTGGGAGTGGGGGTGGGGGTGGGAGGAGAACGAGGGCCTGCCTGGAAAGCCATGGCCCAGAGAGGGGCCCTGCCCGGGGACTCACCGTGCAGCCGTCGTAGGTGACGGTGTAGGTGAAGCGGCTGTTGCCCTCGGACCGGAGCTCGATCTCGTTGGAGCCCTGGAGGAGCAGGGACTTCTTGAGGTTGCCTGTCTGCTGGTCCAGGTAGGCCACGCTGTTCTTGCAGTGGTAGGTGAGGTTCTGGGAGGCCTCGGTGGACATCAGGCGCAGGAAGGTGAGCTGGATGGCCACATCGGCGGGGTCGGAGTCCTGGCCGCCATACTCGAACTGCAAGAGGCAGGGAGGGCGAAGAGTGAGCGACCGTCCTGGAGCCTCTAGTCCTGGCCCCGTCCCTGGAGTCCTCGGAGAGCATCGTGACCTCCCACGGGCATCCTCTGTCTGAGCCAGTCTTTCAGGCCCAGGACCCCGGCTTCTGGTCCCCCCCACCCCCCGGCTCTGTCCGTCACACCCAGCAGAGGCCCAGAGCACCCAGACCTTGCCTCACGCCCCGCCTGCGCCCCCCGCTGCCCATCTTGTGAGAGTGGCTCCAGGGTTCAGCTCACGCACCTGGAACCCGCCGGTCATGCTCTCGCCGAACCAGACGTGCTTCTTCTCCTTGGGGTTCTTGCTGATGTACCAGTTCTTCTGGGCCACGGTGGGCTGCGTGGGGTACACGCAGGTCTCGCCTGTCTCCATGTTGCAGAAGACCTTGATGGCGTCCAGGTTGCAGCCTTGGTTGGGGTCAATCCAGTATTCTCCTGCGATGGGGCAGGGCGAGGCGGAGTCAGGGGAGGCCTGGGAGGTGGGGCGCGCCTGGGCATCGGAAGCCCTCGCCCTCGGGGCAGGAGGAGGAGGACGGGCACAGGGCGGGCATGTCCTCACCGCTCTTCCAGTCGGAGTGGCACATCTTCAGGTCGCGGCAGGTGCGGGCGGGGTTCTTGCGGCTGCCTTCGGGGCTCCGGATGTTCTCGATCTGCTGGCTCAGGCTCTTGAGGGTGGTGTCCACCTCGAGGTCACGGTCACGGACCACATTGGCATCATCGGCCCGGTAGTAGCGGCCACCATCGTGTGCCTTCTCTTGAGGTGGCTGGGGCATGAAGCTGAAGTCGAAACCGCCGCTGGGAGGACCAGGGGGACCAGGAGGGCCGGGAGGGCCGGGGGGACCCTGCAAGGAAAGGGAAGAGAGTGGGGTTCTCCGGGGTGTGAGCACCTCAGGGCTGGAGGGCCACGAGCAGACAGGATGGGGAGATACGTACAACAGGACCAGCATCACCAGTGCGACCACGGGGACCAGGGGGTCCGATGGGGCCGGCGAGACCGTTGAGACCATCTTTGCCAGCAGCACCAGGAGAGCCGGGGGGACCCTGCAGAGGGGACGATGGTTAAAGAGTCTGCCAGGAAGCAGCCCACCACCCTCCCCGCCTGGTGCTCATCATTGCTCATTCCCACCGCCGGGCCAGGAAACCTGGGGGAGGAGGGAGCGGGAGGGGGATGCCGAAGGCTGGGGAAGATGGTCTAGGCCCATGGTCTAGACTCTAGGGCTTTCTTCCCTTCCCCCAACCCCTGTCTCTGGACCCTTCTCCCGAGAGGTGAGGAACACCTGTGTCCCAGGCAAAGGGCCCTGACGTGAACCTGGACTTGGGGCCCAAGAAGAGGAAATGGAAGGCGAGACTTACACGGGGACCAGCGGGACCAGAAGCTCCAGAGGGACCTTGCTCACCAGGAGAGCCCTGAAGGAGACACAAAGGCGATTCAGGCCCGTTGTGGGTCAAGTGCGGCCAGCAACCTGCCCCACCCCCATCATTCAGGGAGTCTACGGACCGAGAGCCCTCCCACAGGCCTTCTTTATACGCCCTTCGCCCTCTCAGAAGCGCCTTGGAAACGCCCATAAATCTTCGATCCGCGTCATCACGAGGGAGAAGTGAGAATGACTACCCAGAGGGGGAAACTGAGCCAAAGTGCGCCCCCTCCCCCTTCACACAGCGAGGCCTGGGGAGAGGGTAAGAGAAGACTCGATGGCAGCTGGGGCTGGGGGAGGTACTCACAGGAGGGCCAGGGGGACCCTGGAGGCCAGAGAAACCACGGTGACCCTTGATGCCTCTGTCGCCCTGTTCGCCTGTCTCACCCTTGTCACCACGGGGGCCTTGGGGTCCCTAGAAGAGTAGAGGAGACAGGATGTCAGGAGGGAGGTCCGTTAGCACTGAGTGGGGTGCTGTCCACACCTGGACAGGGTTCTGAGGGCACGAGGGCCAGGGCAGGACTTACAGTGGGGCCACGGGCACCAGCGGGGCCGATGGGGCCAGCAGGACCAGCAGGACCCTGGGGAGAGCAGAGAGAGCGCGTTAGATCCCGGCCAGGGAGGCCCCGGCTGAGGGCTGGCCGGCACCAGCTGCTGCTGAAACCACTCCTTGGCCAGATCCCTCGTTCCTCACATCCTTCCCCACTATGCCCCGCTCTCCTAAGCTCTAGATGAAACTATGGAATTCAGGCTTCGTGTAAGCTGGGCAAGTAACTGGGGACAACTCCATCCTCGGGGGAGACGGGCACGGTGGGGAGAGAGGCCTCGAGGCTGAGCTGTGGCTCTGGTTTCAGGGGAGCCAAGGGCCTGGCCACCTTGCAAGACCTCCAGACCCCCCCTGACCCCACCCCCGCCTGGCTGAGGTCAGATGTCCGCCTGCAGGACCCTAGCAGCCCGGGGAGTCCCCGGCCTGACCCAAAGCAGCCCGAGGGAGCCCAGCTACTTACAGTCTCACCACGGTCGCCACTCTTGCCAGCAGGGCCAACTGGGCCAGGGGCACCAGGAGCGCCAGGAGCACCCGGGGGTCCAGCAGGGCCAGTCTCACCACGGTCACCCTGGGAGGGGAGAGGAGCAGAGGCCGGTCAGCCCCAGATGAAGGGGCCCAGCGGGGCCAGGGGAGCAGCAGATGCAGCTGTGGCCCGGGGTGGGGGGGGGGGTACGCAGCCGTCTCCTCACCTTGGGGCCAGGAGATCCATCGCGTCCGGGGGAGCCCTCAGCACCAGGAGATCCCTGCAGGGAGAGGGAGGGAGGTCGGCATCAGCCAGGGGGAGGGAGGCTCAGGCCAAGGCCCCAGTGGCCCTGCGAGGGCACTGGCATCGCACAGGGCTGGCGACTGCTTACTTCACGTCCAGACTCGCCAGGGGGTCCAGCCAATCCAGGGGGGCCCATGGGACCAGGGGGGCCACGCTCGCCACTGGAGCCAGAAGGACCTTGTTTGCCAGGTTCACCCTTGGGTAGAAGGAAGAGTCAGGCCAGAGATGGGGAGGAGGTCCTGAGAGCCCCCTGGTCAGCTAGCACATTAGTCTTTGCTGGTTCCACCCCCCCATCCTGCACCCTCCGAGTCCTATGACAGTTCCTCTCGGGGTCCCCCAAGGTGAAGGGGCACTCACAGAGGGGCCAGGAAGACCGGGGAAGCCTCGTTCTCCTCGCTGACCAGGCAGGCCGACCACACCACGCTGTCCAGCAATGCCTTGAGGTCCAGGGGTTCCGGGAGAGCCCTGTGGGAGGCGGACAGCGGTGAGGGCCCTGCCGTGGCCAGGGACCACTCTCCCACGCCAGGCCCCTCTGGAGCTCTCACTTACAGCAGGTCCATCAGAGCCAGGCGATCCTTTCTCGCCAGCAGGGCCAGGGGGGCCGGGGGGACCAACTTCACCGGGACGTCCAGCGGGGCCGGTCTCACCACGGGGGCCTTTGCCGCCTTCTTTGCCAGCAGGGCCAGGAGGGCCAGGGGGTCCAGCATTTCCCTGGACAAGTTGAAGAGGGGCTGTCAGATTCCACCGGATTCCGGAGCATCACTGAGGCCTCAGTCAGGCCCAGGACGCTCCTGACAGCCTGGGCCCCAGCCCCACCCCTCCCAGCAACGGAGACTCCACCGAGGATACTCACAGAGGGGCCGGGGGGACCAACGCGGCCAGCAGCACCAGGGAAACCAGTAGCACCCTAGCCAGAGAGGACAAAGAAGTCAGGAGGAGAAGAGCGCCCTCACCTGGCGCAGCCGCCCAGAGCCGGGGAGCCCAGCAGACACACGGAATGAGCTACTCACAGGGGGACCAGCGCTGCCGCGGGCGCCTTTGGGTCCGGGAGCACCAACGTTACCCTGGAGGAGAGCACAGAGGCGTCAAGGCTGGGCCAGGCCGGGGTCCAGGCCTGCTGGCAGCTCGGGGCCGAGGGCGAGATACTCACAATGGGGCCAGGGGGGCCGGCGGGGCCAGCAGGGCCAGCGGGACCGGCATCGCCTTTAGCACCAGCATCACCGGGTTCGCCTTTAGCACCAGGTTGGCCATCAGCACCCTGAAGGAGGAGGAGAAGGAGGGAGTTGGTGAGTACAGGGGAGGGATGTGTCAGTGTAACGAGTCAGTTGCTGGGCTGGGGCAGCAACTCCAGGCAGGAAGATGCTTGAATGGGAGACATCCCAGCCCCTTCCTCCTCCCGACTCAGGAGGATGCTTGTATCTTCATCCAGTCCCCCAAGGTCCCCGGTCCCAGTTGGTGATAAAAAAAATGAAGGGGGTCTTGATACTCACAGGGGGGCCAGCGAAGCCAGCAGGGCCAGGGGGACCAGGCTCACCACGGTCTCCCTAGAAGAAAAGGAGGCAAACTGGAGAGATGCCCTGGCGTGGGGGAGGCGGGAGGGTGTGCTGGGGGACAGGCGAGGAGGAGGGGCCCTCGGGAGCATTCTCCAGGGGCCAGGGATGACAGCAAAGGTGGAGGAGGGATAGGAAGGGCTGGGGGCGGTGCGGAGGGAGAGAAGGGCCACGGATCAGGCATTCGTTCTGTACTTACGGGGGCGCCACGGGCTCCAGTGGGACCAGCAGGGCCGCTAGGACCAGTTTCACCCTGGGAGGGAGGGACAGGAGGCTCAGGGTCAGGGTCCTCCCTACGTACTCCTGGCAGACGACCCCAGCAGAGCCTCCCGTCCTGCAGATTCCCCGCCTTCAGGTGGTCAGCTCAGAACCACGCCCAGGCTTGCTGGGAAAGCTGCCTTAGGGAAGACGGTAAGGAGGCAGCCACCTCACCTTGTCACCAGGGGCACCAGCAGGGCCAGGAGGACCAATGGGACCAGTCAGACCTCGGACGCCATCTTTGCCAGGAGCACCATCAGCACCTTTGGGACCAGCATCGCCCTAAAAACATGGGACAGCCTGAGACTTGCAGCGTGGAGCAAGGAGGCGGCCTCGTGTGTCTTGCTGGTGTCTGGGAGCCCCCTCCCCCCAGCTCTGCCCTGCCCCCATGCTCAGGACCCAAAACTTTTCTGAGGAAAAGGTGCTTGCAGAGGGGAAGAGGCCCTTCCTTGTGTAAAGGGATGAACAAGGGAGTCCCCCATCCAGGAGAAAGCCCCGCCTCTCGTTGCCAAGGTAACTCATGGGGAGAGAAGGGCCTGGACCACAGATAGAGGATTCATCAGCAAAAAGGCCAGAGGGGAAGATCGCAGGGCGGGGAGAGAGGCCGAGAGATCCAGAGTAGACAGAGAAGGGGAACCACACAGGGTTGGACTTACTCTGTCACCCTTCGGGCCTGGAAGACCAGCTGCACCTCGTTCACCAGGCATTCCCTGAAGGCCAGGGGCGCCCTGGCTACCGGGGGCTCCAGGAGCACCAGCATCACCCTAAGTGGCAACCAAGAGGACTGGAGTGAGGCCTGGGGTTCCAGGATGAGGTCATAGCCTTGAGCCCCTCTTAATATCTCCCAGGCTTGGTTTCGAGGCCAGAGACAGGCACCAGCTCAGAGTACAGGCTTACAGCCAGCACTTCAGGCTGCGCCTGGACCCCACCCAGCAGTGTTCCCCCACCCCTCCCTCACATCTAGGTGGTTTTGGTCACAGCCAGCTGTCCCCTGCCGCAGGAGGGCTGAGACCCGGTCCCTGTGCTGTCCTTACCTTAGCACCATCGTTGCCAGGGGCACCATTGGATCCGCGGGGACCAGCAGGGCCGGGGGGACCTTGCACACCACGCTCTCCAGGGAAACCTCTCTCGCCCTAGGAGGAAAGGAAGGGCGGGACTCATGATGGCGGCTCCAGAGACAGCCAGCCCAGGGCATCTGGATGGGAGCGGCAGAGGCTCTACTTACTCTTGCTCCAGAGGGGCCAGGGGCACCGAGGTCTCCAGGAGCACCCTGAGGGGGAGGGAGGGACAGACAGTGAGCAAAGGCCACGGAGCCTCAGCCCTAGGAAGCACCTGCCCTCCTGCCGTGGGGGTGGCCCAGGCTCTGTGATGAGAGACCAGGGCCTTTATAGCACTGAACCAGGATCACCCCTCTACTCTCTGTGCCCCCAACTTTGGGTTGAAGGAAAGTCACAGAGTGTCCCAACATCTCTAAGAAGAAGTCACGCAGACTAGCAGCCGTGTGTCCTGCACAGGGACAGCTCCCTACTTCCCTCTGTGCTGCTCCCTTCATGGTGGGAAGTCCTGCCTGGTGTCTAACCATTATCCCTCCAGCTGACAGTGTCTAGTTAGCTAGGAGGCCGGCCCCTCCCTCTGTACTCCCTGCATCCCTGTCTGGCCGGCTGCTGGCCACTTACCTGTTCACCGGGTTTGCCTGCTTCACCGGGAGGACCAGCGGGGCCAGGGAGACCCTGGAGGTGGGAAATGGGGGAGGGGAGAGAAGGGGATTAGAATTCAGAAAAGAACAAAGGGGGACTCCCAACCCGCTCCCAACCCCCTGACAGCTGTGAGGCCTCACCTGGAATCCGGGGGAGCCAGCAGGGCCTTGTTCACCTCTCTCACCAGCAGGGCCCTGTCAGGGGAGAAGGTGGTCAGAAAGGCCCAGGAGAGGAGTGGCTGGGTGTCTCCCCTCTGCTGCTCTCCTGCGCCCCGCCCAGGCCTCCCTGCAGGGACACTTACAGCAGGGCCAGGGGCTCCCTGAGCTCCAGCTTCTCCGTCTTTGCCAGCAGGACCCTGTGGGGGGAGAGCAAAGAGGAACTCAGGGTGGTGAAGTGGCTGGAGGAAGAGGGGCAGGGGGGCGGGCCTGGGGCTGGGGGTCCTGGGCCCTAGTGATGGGCAGCGAGGAGGAAGGGTAAGATACGTACCACAGCGCCGGGGGGTCCGGGAACACCTCGCTCTCCAGCTTTGCCGGGTTCTCCCTGGGGGGAAAGAGTCGTGGTTGAGGGGCTGCAGTGCGAAAGCAGGGCTCCCCAGGTCCCTCCTGTTTACTTGGAGTGGAATTTTTAAAGGGACTTTTTGGACTTTTTTAATCTACCAGCTCCTGCTCTGGGGAAATGCCTTCCTGGTCCCTTAGCCTCTCCCTCGGACACATGCCCCTTCTGGTTCATCTCTCCTCCCTCTCCCCTTGCTTCTCCCCGTTATATGCTTGTGGTGACCTGAGCTGCCAAGGGCTTTCATCTCCTCTGATATCTCCTTTCAAACCTCAAAGAACCCCCAAGATTTGGGGCTAACTATTACATAAAGGGACTATCCCATCCCCGTGTGTGTATGGGCGAGGGGAGGGGCGGCGCAGATACCAACAATATTTATTTCCAGGCATAGAGCTGTGTTAGTGGTGTCAGAAGAGGCCTTTCATTTTATGAATAGGGAGACAGAGGTCCAGAGAGGGGCAGTGAGTGGCCTGAGGCCACACAGCACATCAGCGGCAGAGCGGGGCCCAGAAACCGGGACCCTCGCCTCCCCGTGTGCCTGTCCGTGGCTCTGAGATGCTCCTCCCTGAATACTCACAGCAGCACCTTTAGGTCCAGGGAATCCCATCACACCAGCCTGCCCACGGGCACCAGGGGGGCCTGGAGGTCCGGGGCGACCATCTTGACCAGCGGGACCCTAGGAATGGAAGTCACAAAAGCTTAGGTGAGAACAGGAGGTGGGTGGTCAGAAGAGTGGAAGGGGGTTCACGGGGGAGTGATACTTACAGTGGGGCCAGTTTTGCCATCAGGACCAGGGCTGCCAGGGCTGCCAGTCAGACCCTAAGGGGGAGCAGAGAGGTGTGAGTGGGCTGTGGGAGAGGGGTGGCGGAGGAGCGGGGAGGAGGACAGTGGAGGCTGGGGAGGGGGGCTCTCCAGGTGGCAGGTCTGTGGTCCTGCTCCAGAGCACCTCCTCCCAGAGCCAACACGGGCCAGGCAGGGTCCGGGCCCAGCTGGGCAGAGGGCTGGGGTCTCACCTTGGCACCAGGCAGACCAGCTTCACCGGGGCGACCAGCTTCACCAGGAGAGCCTTTGGGGCCAGCAGGGCCGGGAGAGCCACGTTCACCAGCGGGGCCCTGGTTAAGGGGTCACGGGAACAGTTAGGGTCTCAGGCCTAGGCCTCTTTCCCAGGGGCCAGCATCTTCTTCCTCCCAGGGAGGTGGGGGGCTCTGAGGGGCATTGTTGGAGGGGGAAGGCCAAGGTGAGGCCAAGTGTGGAGAGAGAAGCCTGTAGCCACAGCATGGGGCGCAAGGGCTGGGCAGCGTGTGTGTGTGTGTGTGTGTGTGTGTGTGTGTGTGTGTGTGTATGTGTGTGTGTGTGTGTGTGTGTGTGTGTGTGTGTATGTGTGTGTGTGTGGTCGGGGGGACTACATCTGAAAAAGGGAGTAAAGGGCAGGGAGCAGTAGGGTCAGCTTCCGGCCACAAAGAGAGGTTACCTTGGGACCAGCAACGCCATCTGCGCCAGGGAAGCCACGGCTACCAGGTCCACCCTGCAGGAGGAGAGGAGGTCAGTGAGCTCAGACATGGGGCGCCGGGCTGGCACTGGGGACAGAGAAGGGGGCTCTTACACGCTCGCCAGGGGGTCCGGGCAGGCCGGCAGGTCCGGGTTCACCTCGGGCTCCTCGCTTTCCTTCCTCTCCAGCAGGGCCAGGGGGTCCTTGAATACCAGTGGGGCCCTGGAGACAGCAGAGAGGAGGGGACAGCCTGTGGTGAGGGGCCCTCTGGGTGCCTGCTCCCCAGCTGGCTGAGGCTGGGCCTCCCTGGATCTCCTCCTAGGCAGACGGGCTGAGCTGCAGGGGGACTTACAGGCTCTCCCTTGGCGCCAGTGTCTCCTTTGTTCCCGGGAGCACCAGGTTCACCCTGTGTGGGGGAAGAAAACAGGATGAGCAATAAGTTGGAGTGCTCAGTTGGCCTTGACCCCCAGACAAGGGTCACACTGGAGCCAGTGCAGAATGGGGCAGAAGTAAGAGAGTATTACTTACGCTGTTACCCTTGGGGCCAGGGGCACCGCTGGGGCCCTGGGGTCCAGAGGGGCCTCGGGCACCAGGGAAGCCAGGAGCACCAGCAATACCAGGAGCGCCCTGTAGGGGGCAGAACAAGTTTAGTCTACCAGTGAAGGGCACAGGGCAGGTGGGAGGTGGGCACCAGGGGCAGCTCTGAAACCTGCAGGACACTTACGTTGGCACCTTTAGCACCAGGCTGTCCATCAGCACCAGGGTTTCCCTGTGGCACAGAAAGAGGTGGGTGAGTGACAGTCAAGGACTCTGTGCTGGGGAGGGGCACAGGGCACCGAGGAAGCAATACTTACAGCAGGGCCAGCAGCACCAGCAGGGCCAGGGGGGCCGGGTTCACCACGCACACCCTGGGGACCTTCAGAGCCTCGGGATCCTTGGGGACCAGCTTCACCCTGGATGGGAAGAAAAGACATGTCAGGAGCCACCCTGGCAGCCCAACCTCACCTTTGGAAGGTGGGGGTTGGGGGGTGGGAGGGTGAAGGGTAGGGACAGGAGACCAAGAGTCAGGACTCCAAGATCAGAGAAAGGGACCCCAGGACAAAGGTGTTGGGGAATGGACTTCTCTCTCGCCACTCTGGGTCCCTCTGGCTTGGGGAACAAGGAGACACCTTGGCCCATGGGAACTCTGCTCAGAGGAGGGCAGGGGTCTCACCTTAGCACCAACAGCACCAGGGAATCCAGGAGGACCAGCAGGACCAGTGGGACCCTGTGAATGAAAAGGAGATGTTAGCAAGAAGGAAAGTGGCAGCTGCAAGTCACGCCCTGGGACAGAAGAGGTCTCGGGGTTTGGACCAGCATGGCCGCCAGCGTTATCCCCAAGCGCTCACACTGAGACCCTGCCCACTCCCCGGCATTGAGGTCTAGAGGCCACACTTACAGGGGGTCCAGCAGCACCAGTAGCACCATCATTTCCACGAGCACCCTGTAGGAGAGGGAGGAGGCCTTGGTTACATCCACTGAGCATTGGCCGGTCCTTGTAACTCCTGGGGGACTCCTTCCAGAGCCCAGGGAACCCCCCCAAGGGACCAAGAGTACTTACAGCAGGGCCAGGGGCTCCAGGGCGACCTCTCTCACCAGGCAGACCACGGGGGCCCTGGCAACAAAACCAAGAAAAACCAAGTGAGATGGAAGGCACAGCCATTTCCCTCAAGCTCCCATTGTGCCCCATGCACCCTGCTCCCTCTCTTCCTTCTAGAACTGGACACACTCACCATCTGACCAGGAACTCCATTTTCACCAGGGCTACCGGGCTCACCCTATGGAGCAGAGAACAGAATTGGGCATTTGTTCAGGGTGGGACTGGGCGGGAGGTGGAGGACCAGGACATTCAGACAGCCTCTTACCTTGGGACCAGCAGGACCAGCATCTCCCTTGGCACCATCCAAACCACTGAAACCCTAAGATAGGAAGGAGGGAGCAGGTAAGACTCTGTGGAGGGGGAGGGTCACCGTGACACCCACCCAGACCTGAGAAGGAGCCTCAGGAGCTCACCACAGACATTACCCTGTCTCTGAGCCAGACTCAACCCAACTGGCCCAGGATCTCATCCAATCCCCTTATCAGAATGTCTTTCCCCATGGATGTAAGTTCTTTTGGATGGCTACCTCTGTCCCTTGGGACTTCTGTAGCTGCCTCCCACCATGACACACACCAGGGACCTTGGGGGAAGGGGTTGGAATGGTGGGATGCTGGGACTTTGGGAGCTTAGAGGACTCTTAGGGGACTCACTCTGTGTCCCTTCATTCCAGGGAGACCAGCTGTTCCGGGCAATCCCCGAGCACCCTGGCAGGAAAAGAAAAGAAAGGCGGGGCCATTAGAAGACACCATCACTCTGGACACAGAGCCCAAATGAAGCCCCAATACAGAAGAGCTGGGGGCTGGCCACACGGTCTTGCTCACCTGAGGTCCAGGAGGCCCACGCTCGCCAGGACGACCAGGCTTTCCAGCTTCACCCTGAGAGGGAGAGAAAAGGCCTTCGTGCCCACGTCCCTGGGCTGGAAACATGTGGAGGGTCTGAATCTTCTGGGGGTTGTTGAAGGTCAGGCTTAGGGGCGCAGAGCCTTATCTTTGAATTTAGAGTGCAATTTAAATCTACCATGAAACCCTTGTCTGGTGAATTTTAATTCCCTCCAAAGGAATTTCTGTTTATTTCTGTCGCCAGCATTTTAATCTCATCATATGGAGAGCAGACCTGAGGTGCCCAGAACAATTAAGCTTAAGGAAGTCACTTGCCCTGAAGGGCAGGGGTGGGATTTGCTTACAGTGGAGAGACTGGAGAAACACCCCAAAGGGTGGAGATCATTGTTGAAGGGCAGTCCTGTGCATCAGGACGAACTTTCCCCCTTTTCTCTGGGTATTACCCCCAAAGGCGGTGGGGCACTGGGTGGGGAGTAGAGGGCCCTAGCTCAGAGAGGCAGTAAGGGCCAGATGGTGTCTTCTCATGGTGGCTACTTACATCATCTCCGTTCTTGCCAGGTGGGCCAGGAGGACCACGGGGACCCATGGGACCCTAGAGGAGATAGGAGGAGAGGAGGTTAGAATTACCAGGATAAGGAAGAAGGAAGGGAAAGGAGGTAAGGAAGACTCCAGATGGAGAATCCATGTATTTGCAGAGGGAGGTGTATTTGTACACAGAGTACAAGTTGGGGAGGGGGCACTTACTGAAGCTCCAGGCTCGCCAGGCTCACCAGGGGGGCCTTGGAAACCTTGGGGACCCTGGAGGACAAGGAGAGAGGGGTGGGGTTAGAAGAGCAGATCCCAACCAACCTTTTCCCATCTCACCAAGAGATCCCAATCCTTCATCCCAATCCTCCAGAGATCCCAATCCTTTATCCCAATCCTCCCGCTAAAAGCCCAAAGCTCAAGATGGTGTATGAAGATATGCTGGATACTCACAGGTGAGCCAGGGGGGCCAGGGAGACCACGAGGACCAGAAGGACCCTATAGAAGAAGAAGAAAAGGAGGCCCTAATGACATCGCTGTGGGAAAGTGCCACAAGGGTGTAGTCTTGCTATCTCCCATGGGTTCCTCTTGGGACCACCCAGTTGCCTTGCATCCTCTCTGGACTCTGAGGTCCCAGAGGTCTTCTTGACCTAGGATATCTCTGTCACCCCCATATGCCATCACTGGCCCATCTTGTGTAGATCCCCATTGGCTCTTCTGTCATCTCTACTCCCCCTGGTGGCTCACCATGGGACCGGGCACGGAAACTCCTCCACCTGATTTCTCATCATAGCCGTAAGACATTTGGGGAGCAAAGTTCTAGGGGAAAATAAAGCAAGAGAGTGTATGAGAAAGTGGGGTCGGGGCAGTGAATTGAAAGGCAGGAGACAGCACCAACAATGGGACAAACGGACATCATGTGCCTCATGATGGGACGCACGGAGCAGGACAACATCACTTGTGAGATAGTCCTGCCGAAAATGCATCCGCGGAATCTGGTCATGAAGACACAGCAGACCAACCCAAAGTGAGGGACAGTTTATCAAACAAATGGGCTCTTCAAAAAACCTCAGTGTCATGAAATTAAAAAAAAAAAAAGCCTGAGGAATGTTCCAGATGAAAGGAAAACTAAAGAGACATAACAATAAAATGCGATTCATGATCCTGGATTGGATCCTGGAATTGGAAAAAAATAATGCCTTAGAATAGGACATTGGTAAAATTTGAATAGGGACCGTGTATTAAGTATACTGTATATTCTATCAAGGTTAAATTTCCAAAATGTAATCATTGTGCAGTGGGCCTTTAAGAGAATGTTCTCAGGGACATACTACCAGCAACGTACTCCCAAACCAACGGTCCAGAAAGAAAAAGAACCATAATTATCTGTATAGATAGACAGAGACTGATAAAGCAAACGGGACACACTGAGAAGGGTATATGAGAGTTCTTGGCACTCTTCTGGAAGCTGTTCTTTTAAGTTCGAAATTATTTCAAAATATAAAGAATGCCATCTGCCAAAACAACACCAAAAACCGGGGGTGGGACGGAGGAGAGGAGCGCTCGCCACTTACTCCTCCGAGGCCAGGGGGTCCGGGAGGTCCAGGGGGTCCGGGGGGTCCGGGAAGACCAGGCTGTCCAGGGATGCCATCTCGGCCAGGGGGGCCTGCGGGTCCCTGGAGCGGGAGAGGGCAGGCGGGTGAGCACAGGCCAGGAGCCACGCCCACCTGCAGCCCTCCACAGCCCAGAGCGCCACGCTTCTTACCCTGGGGCCTCGGGGGCCGGTGTCTCCTTTGGGTCCCTTTGGGGTTGGGAGAGAAGAAACAAAAGAACCTGGGTTAGGGAAGGGAGGGCCGTGGGGAGCCAGGGGAGGGGTGGCACCAGTCGAGGGCAGAGGATTACCTCGACTCCTGCGGTTTCTAGATCCGTAGGCGACACTAGGGGGAGAAGAAACGCAGGTTAGAGCCAGGGTTTGCTCGGGTGCATCGGCAGCAAAGCCCTCCAAGGCTCGGGCCGCGGCCGCTCCCCCGACCTCCCCAGCCCCAGGCCCAGCCCCAGGCCCAGAGGAGCCGTACCCTCGCCGTCGGGGCAGACCGGGCAGCACTCGCCCGGGGGGGCTACGGCGCCGGGGCAGTTCTTGGTGTCCTCGCAGATCACGTCATCGCACAACACGTTGCCATTGTCGCAGACGCAGATCTGACAGACCTCGGGTTTCCATACTTCTCGGTCGTGGTACCTGATGCCGTTCTGTACGCAGGTGACTGGTGGGACTGCGGCGAGACGGGGAACGCGGGGCTGTCAGCGGCGCCCGAGCCCACACCGCAGAGCTCCAGGGATCCCAGCCCTCTCCGCCGTCCCCTCCGTCTTAGAGACATATTTAGATTTTCCATTTCCCGCCTCCTCCACCCCCTCCTCCTCTCCCCAAATCCTTAAAAGCTCATAAGCTCATCTGCTCCTCATCAGCGCCAGTGACAGCGCCGAGGCGCCTCGCCAGAGCGGCTCTAACTCTTTCCAGTTCTCAGGAATTTAAACAAAGCTTTAGGCGGGGGCTGCTTCCAACTCCAACCTCAGCCCATTGGTGCTGAGGCCAAGTGAAATAAAAAGCCATTGGGTTGGGGGGCGGTGAGGGGAGGGGGAGGAGAGAGGGAACAGGAGGAGCCCCATCCAGAGGGCAGGCTGGTGGGGAGTGGTCTGGATGGCGACCGGAGGAGGAGGGGGTGGAGGAGAGATGGGAGGTCCAGCCCCCAGTCCTCCGGATTCTCCGGGCAGGTGGGAAGGCGTGGGAGGGGCTACGAGGATGGGGCGGGGCTGGTTTGCGTGGGGTCCCGCCCAGGGACCTGAAATATACCCCCAAAGTTGGATACGCCCTAACCTCCAGAGCCCAGACGTATCAAAAACCTTCTCTCTGGGACAACCCCCGTTTCCCAAAGCCAGCCAGTGCCTCTGGGTCACTCCGTAGCCAAAGAACCAAAAAGTCCGCAAGTAGTAAGGTAGTTAACCAGGCCACCGCACAAGCGTCTACCCAGACAGCCACTAGGTGGCGGGCAACACTAAACAATTTCCCTGGATTGGACACTTCTGTTAGAGTCAGGGGCCACTCCACGTCCAGTTTATTTTCTAGGTCTAGAGGTGGGATTCACACTCCGCAATAACCCCCACTTCCTGCTCCAGCTCCTGCGCGGGGAAGCGCGGGACAGGGAGGAACGGTTCTCAATATTGATCAGCAGAGGGCGCAAGGACCCCCGCCCTGCCCAGTCCTCCCCAAAGTTTCTCATCTTCCAACCCGCCCACGCTCTGCGCCCCCTCCCCCCTCGGCCCAGCACCCCCGCGGCCCCAGCACCACTGTCTAGCCTGCCGAGGGCAAACAATCTTTCCTTATGAATCAGCCCACAGCCTTCCTGATGGTTCTTACATCTTGGGCTCCAAATGCCTAGCTCGGCGCCCCCATCCCATCTTCGACGTACTCTTCCCCGCGTCCCGCGCTCAGACCCCCTTCCCCCCGGTTGTACTCCACGGTGCGCGCTCAGAGGGGGTCTCAGCCTGCACTAACTCAAGTAGCTCTCCATCCTCCACTCCCGCTCCCCGGGGCGTTCATCTCCACCCTCCCCACCCAGGGTGCGTTCCCTTCCCTCCCAGGGTGCCAAAGAAGCGCCCTCAGCATCTCCCTTCCATCGCCGAGTCCCCGGAGCACCCCGAGTCTCCGTTTAAGTGGCGGACTCCCGGGACCGGGCGCAGGTTGCGACACCAAGTAGCTCCGGACTCTGCAAAGTTTGGGACTTACTGTCTTCTTCTTGGCCCTCCTCTTGGCCGTGCGTCAGGAGGGCGGTGGCCGCTAAGAGGAGCAGGAGCCGGAGGTCCACAAAGCTGAACATGTCTAGACCCTAGACATGTAGACTCTTTGCGGCTGGGGTGGGGGTTAGCGTCCGCTCATGCGTGGCCTCACAGTCCGCGTGCCTCCTGCTCCGACCCCGAGGAGAAACTCCCGTCTGCTCCGACCAGTGGCCCGGGCCCCTTTTATACCATCCCGATGGCGAGTGGGGAGGAACCCGGCCCCGAGGAGAGGGGGAGCCGGCTGCCCGTCCCCCAGCCAATCACAGCTGCCTGGCCCGGCCCCCAATTTGGGAGTTGGAACGGAGAGGAGGAGGAGGAGGAGGAGGGAAGAGAAGGGGAGTCCACCGCACATCTCCCCCCTTTGCAGCTCTGCCTCCCCAGCCCCCCAGGCCAGCCTGGGCCAGAGATGCTACTGCTGGGGTGCGGCTAGGTCCTCAATATAGTGTAGGCTAAAGAGTGGGCAGGGGAGCCCCTTCCGCTTTCTTCCTGGGACCCCCAATCTGGAAGAACTGGAATTGGAGAACAGGGTGGGGAGCCTTCCAAAGGTGGAAGGATTGGGGGTGATTGGGGGCGGGTTCTCCTGGCCATGCCTCACGCACCCTCCTGACAGCCTTGGCAGCAGCAGAGGGATGGGTATGAAGAGGCCAGCTGGGACCCCTCTAAAACAGGAGAACCAGGGAATTAAAAAGATGTGCCTGTTTAGGGGTGTCTTCTGGTGTGGCTTGGGTATGGAGCTTAGGAATATTTGGGGAACCAGTTAGAGATGCCTTCATAGACATTAAGAATCAGATACTTGGAGGGATGCTGGTGAGAGGATTTTTTTTAAGGATGTCGATTCTTCTACCATGCCCGCAGCTCCCAGGCTCAAGCGCGCTCCCAGACCCCAGGCATGGCTGAGAGAGAGGGGGCGGGGAGGCCGAGGCCCTGGGTGAGAAATTGGACTTCGTGGTCTCTCCAGAAGGAAGCTTTGGTGTTGAGTGATGGGGCAACCCGGTTCGGGTGGGCAATTGCTAGGACCCTTCCACCCCAGGGGGTGAGTTTACGTTGGGGAAGGCTGTGACAACTGATGGCGTAGGAAAGCGTCCTGGGTTAGGGTCTGCTGTGGCAGGGAAGCAGGATGGAACACAGCGGGGAGGCCACTTCACTAGAGACCGGGCGAGCTGCATAGGGTCCTGTCTCTGGTTGTACCTGGACTGAGGACTGGGGGCATATGGGAGAATTTGGGAGTCTGGGGGAGACTTGTACTTGGGGGTTTGGGATGAAATTGCAGGGGAGGGTGAGTAACCTTATTTTAGAGGCTGTTTCCCACGTCCAACTTCTTTCCTGACACCCTAGGGCATTGCTCTCTTCCTCTCGCACCAGGAGAGAATCACCTGGGCACCCCGAGAGGCTGTGGGGACCCCAAGGACAGCAGGCTATATTTGGGGAAGATACCTCTGGAAGACAGTGTCCTTTTTTCTTCATGTCCCAACCTCCCAGCAGTGCGCCATCCCAACCCCAACCCTATCCAGGTCCTGGTCCTGCCAAAATCTGTGGGCCCAAGAGAAGGCAATGGGGGTCCCTTGGCAATGTCCATCAATTCCAATCCTTTCCGCAGAGCTCCCCGCCCCCACCGCTCCAGAGCTGCAAACGTGGAAGCGGGGAGTCCCTCCTCCCCCAAACCATCCAAGATTCCTTTGCTCCCCCCCCCCGCCCCTTTCCACGCCCTCCCCCAGCTGGTTTTGTGCAACGAAGGCAAAGGGGAAAAAAAGACCAGGGGAAGAGAAGGGGAGGGAGCCACGTAGGCCGTGGGCAGCCAGGATGAGCGGTGCGGGTGGGGCTGTGGAGGGGACTGCAGGGGCTATAATTAAAGGGAAAATATAGAGTTTCCAGCGAGGCAGGCTGGAGACAGCGATGGAGGGCTGGGCCTTCATCAATTATCCCCACCATGTGGCACCAGCTTGTGGCCCAGGAGCTGCCCCCGCCTAGTGCCAGCGACTACAGGGCAGGACCAGGGGGCTGAGGTGCTGAGATGGCAGTTCCTTTAACCTCCAGTGCGGGATGTGGACAAGGGGTGCCCCCCCAACAGAGCGTGAAGGTCTCGTTCCTCCGAAAGGTCGACCCTTTAGACTGGTCATCTGGGGCAGGGTGTCCCAGGCTTGGGGTGAGAGCTGGTGTTACCTGGCCACCTCCCTGCTTGCTGAGTTTTCTCAGCCAGAAGGACTGGTGCCTACAGCCCCCTCCCCATGTGCTCCCTGTCCAGGCTCTCCCACCCTCGCCACCCCCCTTAAAAAAAAGATGAGGCCTCAGAGATGTGGCTTGGAAGTTGCTACATCGTGGGCCTGGAGTTCTGAAGAGTGTTCGGAGACCCCTGGGGGTGTGGGTGCATGCGACAGCCACTGCCCCGCTGTCCAATGTCAGACTCCCATCCCAGGGGCTCCAGGCAGAGGGTTTCTGAGCATCCTCTACACGTGGCACAGAGCTGAGGCCCAGGGCCTTCTCTGCCACTTTTTGACTTGAAACGCTTGGCGTGTGCCCAGCCCGAAGATGTGTCTTTAATTTCTGCAGCATGACAGCGAGAGGAAGAATGTGCTTGGGGTCTCCTCCCAGCCTGGCTGGGCCTCCTTGGCCAGGACTGAGGGCTTGAGACTGGGGAGAGGGGAAGAGGGAGGGAACCGGGGCTGGAGAGGGGAGGAGACGCCACCTCATCTTTAGGAAACTCTGAAGCTCTGGCTTCTTGTGGAATGTAAGACTTTGTCCGGCATTTGGAGTGGGGGGAGCAAAAGCCAACGTCTCCTTCCCCCACGTCCAAGAAATGGTAAAGTCATCAGCACTTAGGGGGAAAAAAATTCCTCAAGAAGAAAAACAGAAAGAGGAAAATGCTGAGCGCTGAATTCACTCCCTCTCCAAATTTCCCCAAGTGCCCTCTCTCCACAAGGTGGGGGGCAGGCCTGTGCTCCCCAACTCCCCATCCCTCTGGAGCCCCTCAAACCCCCAGCTTGGACTCCGTGGTGTGGGACAGGGAGAAGAGGCAGCTCAGGTGTTGCTGCACCTGATGAGCAGGTGGGCAGCCCTTTCCAGCTGCTCTGGTTCCCGAGGTTCTATTGCCCTCCCTCCCTGTTTGAGCATCCCTCCAGAATGCTCCCTCCGCGCCCCCCCCCCACTGGTGATAGAGAAAGGGTCCCTAGGAGTGGGAGGGGATGAGGAGAGAGAAGGGGAGGGTCTAAGAGTGAGACTACAGTGAAGACCTTGGTCTTCCTACACCCTCATCGTGGAGCCCTGCACCTGTCCTGTTGAGAGAGAGTCAGGGGCAGTCTGGGGACAGACCCCAGGTGGGTGGGCTCCTCTTCCTTCCCTTCCTCAGCATTGCACCATCAGGCCCTTTGGTCCTCTGCTAAGTTCCTTAGCCTCCAGGCACAGCTCGGCTTTTCTATGCCTCCGCTCCACCCGAGTCCCAGGTTCAGAGGGAAGGTGATGGATTAAGTCTGGCCATGTTGAGTTTTAGGGTTGGGAAGGGGAGGAGGAACCCATACAGGCAATTGAACAAGAATAGGAAAAGTAGGAGAGCAAGGAGGAGAGGGGTGGTGGGTGTCACATAGGCAGAGGGAAGAAGGAGGAACAGTTATATGCTGCAGAGAGAATTCATATGATGAGGAAAATGTTCACTGGATGTAGCAACATGGCAGCTAAACGTGAGCTGTTGTGGACAGATGGGCGAGGAAGCCAGACAGGAGTGGGCTGAGGAGTGAGTGGGAGACCTGGAAATGGGGTCAGAGTGGACAACTCGGGGGAGGAGTTTAGCTGTGAAGGGGAGGAGCGTAGATACCTCATTCTCCGTCCCTTCTTCCTTCCCTTTTTCTTTCTTTCACTCTCCTCACTCCCACTCCTGTCTGCCTTTCTGTCCTCTGCCCCCCTCCACTTTCTCTCAGTGGGACTCGGCTTCTTTTAAATCCTTCCACTCTCTGGAGCTTTTTTATGAGCTCCAGTTGCCTTTTTGTGTTTTTTTCCCCTCCTTCCCTCTTTTCTTTTCTTCCCAGGTGACCTGAGCCTCAAATGCCTGCACCCAGGCCCAGCCTCCACCTCCTTCTCTTCTAGAGCAAGTCCTGGGCCCAGGATCTTGGAGAGAAGGCTTCCTTTCTAGTGTGGCACAGCCTGCCTCAGTTATGGTCCCTCCCAGCTCGAGAGGGGAACATTTAGAGGCAGGAGAACCAGGAAAAGCGCTGGGATGAGCTGGGAGGAAAGGCCTGGGGCATGGGCCGTAGGTGACACTAGGACCATCCTCCTAACCCTGCTCCCTAGGTCCAACTCCAGCCACCCCACCAGGTCCCAGCCCATCTCAGCTGAGAATAACGGGCTGGGTGGGGGGCATTGTCAGGCTTGAGGGGCCCAAGTCCTCTCTTCCACTCTGTGCTGATCACAAGCAAGGGGCCAACACCCATCTTCCCTGCTGGAACGTGAGCTACAGGGCAGGGACCTGTCAGGGTCCTCATCTACGCATCTCTCGCCCCTCACTGTGTCTGGAGGCAGAGCAGGTTCTCAGCACAGGTTTGAGAGAGTGAGTTCATTGAAGTGTTATTTACCCCTTTCTGGTTTGGTTCAATAACTACTGTGCTTGTTCTATCCCATTCCCCAACTCTTTCCTTTTTTCTATTCTTTTTATCTCCTCCACCCTTAACCTTTTCCCTCATCAGGTGTTTTTCTTCCTTTTCTTAGTTCTTTTCATTCCTTTTCCCTCTCTCCTCTGCCTCTGGCTAGTTGTCCCGCTCCTCCACCCACACACTCTTCCGGCATCTCTGGTGCTCCATTGGGCCCTGTCCCCTGATGCCCACGCTACGGCGGAGAGCAGGGAGCACAGTTGGGAGGGGCGGGTCAGAGGCTTGCATCACAACCAAATGTCTGGTTGAAGTGTTCAGGATATGGATGGAGAGGTTCCTTTGAGGCTTAGATTTAAAAAAAAAAATATATATATATATATATATATATATATATATGAATGGGGCAGCCTGCATGTGGCAGAGGCACCTGTCCAGATCCAGATTTCCTTCGTCCACTCCCACTCCCATTGTCTCCACAGATAAGCCTCAGCCACAGATGTCTGGTGTCTTCCACTTCTCCATCTGCTACCAGTCCTTCCTCCAGCAAACCTGGAATTCTGGACTTTCTAGGCTGAAGCGGGGAATCCCACCCTGCTGGTTTGCACCTGCCCTGGGCAGAGCACCCCTTTGGACATAGTCTGATCTGGATGCAGAAGAGATCCAGAATTATTCATGAAACAATTATTTGCTGGGTGCTTTGCACTCAGCATCTGCCTTCATGGAGCTTATGTCTGGTAGAGACAGACATGAATGAAATGACATATATGAATGTGTAATTGCAACTGTAAAGTTTATACAGGAAAGGAACACAAAGCTCTGAGTGGCAGGCATTCCAGGGAGTCTACCTTAGACCTGGGGACCCAGTAAGGCATTCCCGTCCCAAATAGGTTGACATGAATAGAGATAACTTAGGTAAGGGGTAGATGGCAGGGTAGGGGATTGAGGTGGGCATGATGGTACTACATATGCAAAGGCTCTGGGGCAGGAGGGAGCATGACAAATTCTAGATGCCTATGAAATCCAGAGAAGACCCGTGTGGCTGGAGCACAGGAAGCGAAGGCCAGGCCAGCCCAAGAAGCCCACTAGGGGTGTTAGTCTTTGTCCTGAGGGTTTTGAGCCCCATAAGGTGTCTGAAGCAGAGAGGGTCTCAATCATGGCTGCATTTGAAAAGATCATCATGGTCAGTTGGTGGAGTAGATACTGAAGGAAGGCTGTGGTGGAAGGTGGCTGCTGCAGGCGCCCAGGTGAGAGCTGATGAGAGCCTGGACCAGGTTGAAGGGAATGGAAACAGAGAAGAGAATGGATTCTATGGGAGGCAGAATTGACAGGCGCTGGGGTTGGATTGGACTTGGAGTGTGGTGCACACTTGGGGAGCACAGATGGTTCCTGATCTTCTGACCTGAGAGACAGGAGGTGTGGTGCTCTGGAAGAGAAGAGGCTCAGCAAGGACCCTGTCTGGGGAAGAAGACCCTGAGTTCGATGTCTATTGCATCCACTCAATAGAGTTGACTCTAGTCAACTCTATTGAGTGGATGGTTACTACAGACTTCCTGGGGTCAACCTGTGCTGAAGAGTGCTCTGCCCTCAGAGAGTGGAGAGTCAGGAAGGGAAATAAAAGAAACACAAAAATGTCTCTCACTCGAGGCAACACTGGCTGTGTGACTTTGAGTAAGTTGCTTCATCTCCCTGAACCTCATTTTTCCAATCTGTGAAATGGGGTAGCAGCAGTAAGGCCACCTTGCTGGCCTGTGTCATTTTCAGTAAATGGAAGCCTCAGGGAGGTACAAAGAGTGATGAGAATGGCAATGAGAGATGAGGTAGGTTTTATGGGGGAGGTTGCTTTTGAGTTGGGCCCAGGAGGACCAGTGTTAGGATTTGAATGTAGGGTTGGGATGGGAAGGTGGGAGGGAAGGCATGCCAAGCCTGGGAACACACACACACACACACACACACACACACACACACACACACACACTCTTAAGGTGAAGGGGGAGGGAAAGACAGAAGGCCATGGGCAGAGGAAACATGGAAGATAAGTCTGGACAGGTAGACTGGGGACAACTTAGAGGCTTGGAATTCTAGGAGAGGAATTTATAATCAATTCAGTGGCCATAGAGAGCCAGTAACTGTTCTTGAGCAGGGTATGGCTGTGAACCTTTGCCAAGGACTTGTCCAGAGAATCACACCTTGGTGACAGCAGAACTCAAGTTAGAAGGCTGTGGACCTTAAGGGGAAGGGAAGATGCAAGGAAAGTAGGTGGGATTTGGGGATCTCAGATCAACAAGAAAACATGGCATGGGAGCAGGCAAAGAGGTAGACCAGATGACCTCTTCAAAGTTCGGTTTCAACTTCTACTAGAATTGGAGCTTTACAGTCTTATGGTGGGAATATCATAGAACAATAGATGTTCTGGGAGGAAACACTGAGTTCATTCTTCCCTGCCCTCCCCAACTTGCACAGAGGAGAAAATGAAGGCTCAGAGAAGAGAAGTATCCTACTTAAAGTTACACATTTGAGATTGAGGGGTCAGAGGTAAAATCTTTGCCTCATTTCAAGATCTTGAGTGGTGGGGGCTGAGGAGCTAGAGAGGTTAGGAGAGCAACTGGAGGTGGGGGCTCGACCTGACACAGGGATCCCAGAGAATACCAGTCCAGGCCTGTGGGGATATGATGAGAGCTGCTCTCAACTCTCAGCTGAGCCATGTGGCCAGAGGGGGAAGGGAGCCTGGTGGGCAGAGTAGAACTGCCACATGGTAGAGGCTTGATGTGAACCATCTGGCCTGGGCGGAGTGTGGGCTGCAGGGAGGGAGGAGCAGGAGCCGGGAAAGAGGCCATGGTGGGCGGGTGGATGGCGGGTTGGGGCTGGGAGTGGCCACCCAGAGGCCCCTACCTTCTAGACTGCTGCAGTCCAGATGCCTTCACAGCCATGGCCTGGCCCATCCAACCCGCTGACCTCATTCCCAGCTCCCCTCCCTTGCAGGCCCCCCTCTGCCTGCCACGTAGACTGAGCTTTAGCTGCATCCACTGCTTGGGGAGGAAGAGCAGACAGGACATGGGTGCCCGAGCCCAGAGCCCTGCCAAGTCAGGCAGCCCTGGGGGAGCAGCTGTGTTCCCTGGGCCCACTCTAGGTGCATTTCCCCTCCTAAGGAGGAGCCCAATAAAGGGAATGGAGTGGTGTCATGGGAGGAACATGACCGTGAAGCAAGTTGGAATGGGCAAAACCAAGGGGGCTCTTGGGAGGCCATGTCAGCTATCCCCCTGTTATTATCAGGCCCGGAGGGGTCCGGGTAGGACATCTTCCTCTTCTCAAACAGTTCTCAGGGAAGGGAGCTCCCTGGAGGTGTGGGGTCCTCTGTCTCATCTAGGCTTCATGCTCCAGCTGCTTTGGGACAGAAGGGAGAGCACATCATGCCCCTTCCCCTGGGCATCTCTATGACCTTCCCTTCCATCCTGCTCCCAGGCCAGAGCCTCTCCTCAGCCCTGCCTCTTGACCTTCCGCCTTCCCCTTGCCTCCCTGCCCCCCAGGCCCTGGGTCTTCTCTCCAGCTGCCCCAGCTGAACAGGGGGCTGTCCCCGCGCCTCTCCTCTCAAGGCGTTCCAAGCCTGTGAGTCATCGGGAATGTCTGCTCTGGCTGCCGCTTCCCTCCAGAGACTGTGGACCCTCTTTCCCCTCCTCCCCCAAACGAAGGGCAAGGGTGCCCCTCCCAGACAGGGACTCTGGAGGAGGGGGAGGGAAGCTATGTGTGAGACCAGGGAGGCACTGCTCCCCCAGGGCAGTGAGGAGAAGACTTAGAGGACTCCTCCAGATGCCACAGATAGAGTTTCCAGTCCTTTTTCCTGTCCTAGATGGGGAAACTGAGGAGGGGCAGGCGGGGGCAGGAGGCCAAGGAGCCAGAACTTGGGTGGACTCAGGCTCCTCCTCCCTCTGTTTTAGGGCTCAGCGTGGCCAAGCTGGGAACCGGCCCAAGCCTCTTTCTGAAGGGCCCTCCCTACATTCAAAGCCAGGTCTGGCAGGAAAGCTGGAAAGAGGCCACTGCTACCGCCTCACCGCAGACTCCAAGGATGACACGTCCTGACTGGGTGGGGAGTCCACGTTTGCAGGAAAGGGGGAGGCCGGGGGCCTGGACCTTTCCCACAGGCTCCTGCACCCTGTGAGGCTGCCTCCATCCCCTCCTCCTCTCTGTCTCTCCTCCTGGGCAGCCCTGTTCCTCCTCCTCCCCCTTCTCCTCCTCCTCCTCCTGCAGCCAGAAGAAACAGCTGAGGATGGAGGGGAGGCTGAGGGGAAGGGCAAGAGTTGGGGAAAGTCCCCAATGCCCTCCTCCCCAATGCGTCCCCTTGTCCCCTTCTTCTCCACGTTCCTGCTCCTCAGCCCTGGATTTGTTGTCTGGAGACCAAGGATCTAGCCCCCGACTTGCCTAGTGACTTTGGCCATTTCACATTCTATTACGGAGCCTGTTTCCTCACCTGCAACATGGGGTCTGGGCAGAAGTCTCTCCCAATGGGGTTGGTCTGTAATTCTGTGTCTTCCCAGTCAGACAGACAGGCATTCAGGCACTTATACACACACACTCATACCCACTGCCTCACATACTGCCTCACACACACCCCTGCACACACGCACACGCACACGCTTTCACACATACATTTGCGCGTGCCTGTGGCCCCTTGCTTGCTTTAGGTGCAGCAGCCGCCACATTTCCTATTTCTTTCTGACAGCCCTCCCTCCCCCCGCCCCCAGCCCATTTCTTTTCTCATTCCTATCCCACCGCCTCCCCTTCACCTCTCCTTTAATCTCCTCCTCCTGAGGTCACCCGGCCGGGGCAAAGGCAAGGAGGAAGAGTGGGATGTGAGAGGTGAACTTCAGAGTACCATCCATCTGACCCTACGAGGACCACTCCCACCACCCTCTCAGGTCACTTGGCTCTTGCAGAGGTTCTGGGTGGGAGGGGTGTGAGAGTGGGGGAAGGAACAGAGCAGAGAAAGGCTTGCTCTTCTCCACCCAGCTGGGGACCTGCAGGCGATTGCCCGCACTTCTCTTTCCTGAACTTCATGAACATTCACGTTCAAAAATCTCTGTGCCATGGACATCCCGGGGCCTCCTGTTCTGCATGATGATGTTAGCAGCTTGCACTGGCTGCGTTGCCCCAGGCTGCACCCTTCTAGGAACTTCCACCTAAGGGAATCTGGTCAGAGCTCAGAAAGCACTGTTCCAGGGGATGAGCTATCTGTTGGCCAGAAGAGGCGTGGGAACTGGGCAGCAGCGCTCACCCCTCAGACCCAGCCTGACTCAGGAATAACCACAAACATCTGTGCCAGGCTGTGTTGTAGCACTTCACACAAAGCCCTCTGAGGTGCGTGCTGTTATTGTCTCCGATTTCAGAAGAGAGGCCCAGAGAGGTTAAGTCAGTTGCTTGAAGTCACACAGCTAGGAAGTGGCTGAGCTGGGATTCAAACCCAGGCAGCCCCACAGGCTTAACCGCTACTCTCGACAGGTCCAAGAGACCCAGGTTGGATGCCCAGGGATGCCCTCCTGCCTAGTCTGAAGAAGCAACTGTTACACAAACATGCCACTCCATCTGTGTGCACAGATGTGAGAGGTGTGCAGTGTCCCGTGGCAGGAAACAGACCACAGGCATCACCACTGCAGCTGGGAGGCCCTGCGGAAGCGCCGCCTCCCTCCATCTGCAGAGGAACTTTGGTGAGCTGACAGCACTGCACACGTCATCTCCTCTCGTCCCCACAACAGCTCTGGGAGATCCGTCTCAATCCCTCTATTTTACAGAGGGGGAACCTGGGACTCAGAAGGGCCAAGGCATTGTCTAAGAACCCCTTCCCAGAGCCAGCAGTCAGATCAGGCTTCTTCTCATTGCCCTATGTGCTCCCTAATTACAAAGCCACACAACCACCAGCCACACATAGCCACGTGCAACAGACCACGTGTAACTGGGAAGATCCAGCCCTCCGTCCTGTAGCAAATGGTAATCTGCTCCTCCTCATGGACAATCCTCCCAGAAAGGTCTTATACCCATTCTGCAGGTGAGGGGAAGCTGACCCCCCAGCCAGGAAGTGGTGAAGCTATGACTAGATCCCAGGCCTGCCTGGCCTGGCCACAGAGCCAGCATTCTTCTTATTGCACGATACTACCTGCCACCCTCATTGTCATCCAGCCCAGAAGCAGCCCTGCACACGCCCCATCCCCACTGCGCACACAGGAATGTAACAGATACAGGAAAATTATACCCAGGATGCACCTGCATGACGCAGGCTGTTTCTTGGTGTTTTCTGTGTGCCAGGCTCTGACCTAAGGGCCGTAGATGCATTAGCACTCTGAATGGATACAACAATCCTTTGATGTAGGTTCTGTAAATATCCTCCTCCTCATTTTACAGGTGAGGAAACTGGGGCTCAGAGAGGTTAAGTAACTTGCTCAAGGTCACACAGCTAGGAAGTAGCAGAGCTGAGATTTGAACCCTGGCTCTCACTACTCTGCTGTAGCCCTTCCTCTAATCTGACTGGGTACTACTCAGTCACTCAGTCGGCAACAACTACTGAACACCCTGCTGTGCCCAGCACTGTGCCAGGCCCTAGGCACACAGAGGTGAACAAAGCACAGGTCCTTCCTGCCTCCTCCACCTGCCCCTACCCAGCACCACACAATAGATGGGGCTGTGCCCACACTCACTCTTCCTCCTTCCCACAGAGCCTCCTCTCCAGCCAGCTAGGACATGTGGATCTTGGCTCTGGTTTGCATTCGACACCTAGTGAGGGAAAACACTGAAGTGGTGCCAAAGCCTGAATGGGAACACAGGGGCAGGGAGATGCAAACAGGGTAGGACAGCTGGGGGCCAGGGCTGGGGCAGGGGTTGGGGTGGGGCCGTCTCCCTACTTCTGCCTCCATTCTGGTCTTAGGCTCACATCTATTCTGTCTTTCTTCATCTCAGATCTTCTCCTGGCATCTCTGGCCCATTCTCTCCATTTCTGTCTCTCTGTGTGTCCGTCTGTCTCCTGTCTTTCCCTGTCCCTTCACTGCGCATCAGATGCGACCATCCCCTGTGGGGATGGATGATGGATCAGAAGCTTGGGCACCCACCAACAGATGGACATCAGCTCTGTCTCAGGATCCTTCCTACCGGCCTCCTCTTTACAAAGGACCACAGTTCTCTCCTCTTCAAGCCTTCCTCCCAGGCTCTCTCTGCCCCTGAATACTAATATCTGAGGCTCAGCCTAGGCTGCAGGTCTGAGATGTGTCCTGCCTCCCCCTTCAGACTGGGGGAAGAAGCCATCAGACAGGAAGCTCCCAAGGAAAGGATTATGTCTCCTCATTCAGACTGAGCTCCGAGGACAGGCACTGTGTCTCCCCCGCAGACTGGGGTTCCTCAAAGGTAGAACCTGGGTTTCCTCCATCAGACTGGGGGCAGGACCTGTGTCTCCTTCCTTCAGAGCCTTCTGCCTTGGGAAGCATTTAGCAGGAATGAAGGGACTAAAGCGCTCACCACCCTCCATATTTCCCTCCAAAGACCACTCACACGTTAATGCATTAATGTCCACCCCACTCTGGTGAGGCCCAGCTTCAGTCCCTTCCCTCCCAGATGGGTCTTTCCTTCCTTGGGGCAGCTGGAGATAAGGAAGACAGGGATACTAATATACAACAATCCATAGAAAAATCTGTGGACCGGGATCCTGCCCAATCACCAGTGTCCTGACATCCCAGTCCTACCCCAAATCCAAATGTGGCCTCCTCACCCGTCTTTCTCCTCATTTCTGGAGTATTTAGAGTTCACTGGTCTGATGGTTTCCTACTGCTATTAAAAAAAATAATAACCCTTTTCTTTGGAATGATTTTAGATTTACAGAAAAGTTGCAAAGAGAGTCTAGAAAGTATAGAAAGTTCCTACATACCCCTCATCCACTTCCCCTAATGTTAACATCCGACATCATCATGGTACATTTGCCAAAACTAAGAAGGCAATATCCGTACATTAGTATTAACTAACTCCAGGCTTTATTCAGATTTCACTACATTTTCTACTAATGCGCCTTTTCTGTGCCAGGACCCCATCTGGGATATCACATTGCCTTTGGTCATCGTGTTTCGTTGGTCTCCTCTGTTCATGATAGTTTTTCAGTGTATCCTTGTTTTTCACAACCTTCCTAGTTTTGAGGACTCGCTGTTACGTATCCTGCAGAATTTCCCTGTGTTATTTCTCAGCAGGAAAAGCCTTTTCTCCAATGAAACCCTGTGCTGAGTCCTGGGACATGAGCGGACACAAAAGTGGAGTTTCTTGGGCCCCAGCAGCAATGGGAGAGGCTGTAGGGGAGCCTGAATATGGATCTCCCTGCTCCCCACCCCGAGAACTCTACGAAACCCCTATGGGGTCATGGGACCCAGTTTGAAAACCATTAACTGAGGCCAAGCTCTGCTCAGTTCCCTATAACTCCCTGGACAGGGAGAAAGGCCCAGCCTCACATTTTCCCAGCAACAGGCCCGTCAGAGTTTTTGAGGAAGCTCTGATGCTGGAAAGGCCTTTGAAAGCTGCCCCTCCCCAGCCTCTGTTGTAGGCACACCTGGGGCGTGCTGCCCAGATGCACCCTATCCTACAGAACTGACACACCCATCTCCCCAGCTGATAGAAGTGCGGCAGGCCGTGGGGCTCCCTATCCCTCTCCAAGTATCACTGTCAGCCAAAGGGAGTTACTTTGCCAGAGGTCAGGCTCCTCCTCAGAGGAGTCATCCTATGCCTGCTTGATGTGAGGGTACAAAAGTCCTGACCCCTTGCCTGGCTGGCATGGCTCAGTGGTGAGCATTGACCTATGACCCAGAAGGTCACGGTTTGATTCCTGGTCAGGGCATATGCCTGGGTTGTGGGCTTGATCCCCAGTGTGGGGCATGCAGGAGGCAGCCGATCAATGATTCTCTCTCATCATTGATGTTTCTATCTCTCTCTCCCTCTCTTTTCCTCTCTGAAATCAATAAAAATATATTTTTAAAAAATAAAAGACCTGTGTATTGAACACGAATATATATTTATATTTACTTACGCTGCCCTGACTCCTTGTCTCAAGGGGGAACAACTCTGAAGGGCCATCTCAGCTCCAGAGCTATTAATGGGGTAGATGAAGCCTTTGCAGTTCTCTGCCTAGTCCTTCATTCACTCCCCAAACAATCTAGATCCCTAGGGTTTTGGAGAAAGGCCACCTGCATTGGAGAATTATACATTGTTTGAAAAACAGCTTCTTGGGGGCTGCAGAGACTTGGTAGAGATAGAGTGCCTAACAACCAGGGACACCAGGCGACCATGTGGCTGGCGCTGCCTACCATGAGCTGGTTCTGACAGACCCACCATGTTTCAGTGAGTCTCCTCTCCTCCTAACTGAACTGTCTGGGTGTCTGGTGATTACATGGCCTAGATCTCTCTTGAATGTCCCCACATGTGGCCATGAATGTTCCTTCCACTTAACATATCAGCCAAGAACATGTGCTTCCAGCTGGATGTGGCCAGAGATCAGAGTACCAAGACACACATCCCCATCCTCCATCTCATGACTCAGACAGGAGACTTAAGGGCTATAAAAAATTTCCCAAAGTGTGGTCCATGGGACCATTGGGGAGGTCCCTCAAAGTCTACAAGTGATACACGGGTGCTGGAGGTTTCTAAGGAAAAAGGACGGGGTGATTTTACCCATACACTTGAAATGCAAAAGTAAGATTTTTCACAGCCATCCCCTTATGTTCTTGATAACTGTCACATTCTTCAACACTGCGCGTGCTACAGGTTCGAATTTGGTTGATCTATCTTGGCAGTTTGTGTCGGGCGATATATTTTCAAGTCATTTATGGGTTTTTGGTGATTACTTTTGTGATGTGTAATGTCCTCAACTCAACTTCGAAGTTAATGGTTCAAAAAAAAATGGCTCATAAAAGAGCGATGAAAATAGTAACCCAAATACTACAACTGAGAGCAGTGTTATAAAAGCAAATTAGCAAACAGGAATCTAGTCTAAAAATGTAAATCTCTAAAAACGGGAACATGTGTGAAGATTTCTCATGAACAGCTGAGATAGAAAAGCGTAAATAGTGAGTCCGATATTAAATATCCAGCACTGTACTTCATTGGACTGGCTACCCAGCCCATCCTAATCCCCAGTGTGTGTTTGTTATGAGACTTTGTCAAATAGTGGCATAAAGCCATCAAGACTCTCACATCATTTTCAAACACAGCACAGTGACCTTTCTGGGAAACCGTTAGAGTTTTTTCTCTTCCAGAACAAGAGTAAGACAAGCTTTCCAGGACAAAACTGATCGCTTGCCTCTCCTCAGCCCCCACCCCACCCCCCTAAAGGCAGGAACAAAAACCGAGCTACTCAGGCAAGCATGTAAGGTGCATTCCTCTTAGTAAAACACAGGTACATGTGACATTATCTGAGAAGCTTGTGAAGTGGCTTATTAATGACATGTTGCTATCAGAGAGAATACAGAACCAACTTTTGGCAAATTTCCTTTAGCAAATGACAGGGCTAGACATCACATAGTATCCACGGCACACATTATGAGAAAATAGTCAGGTTTTAAATAAATCCTGCTACCTGATAACTCCTCGTTAAAAATTGTGAAATTTTGCTCCTGGAAGATTAGGTTTGGACTATCACAAGTATTGAACATATTGCCATCTGAGCAAGCTGTGTATGATCTAGAACTGGTCTCCAGTGACATAGTCAATGACTTGAAGAAATGGTTTTATCTCAGCTCTCTTTTCAAAAATTCACGTGGGCCCATGTGTGCGAAGTTGGTTTACATCAATGACGTGCAGAGTCCAAACACATTAGCATATGCGTGGTTCATATATCAGAGAAAGGGGTTCAGTAACTTTCAGTGTTATCAACAAGAGCCCATGCTTCAGGAAAAAAGATGCTGTGCTGAAGTGATTATTTTGTGAATCATGGAATGAAGTGAAAAGATGGTTTGGCAATCGCTGCTGAGGAAGCACCAGGAAGGGCACACCTCCAAGGATAAAAGAAGTTGTGTCTCAAAGCCAGCTTCTATCTGTTTCCTGCTCTTTCCCCAGGATTTTGGTAATGTCAGCTGTTGTCCCCAATATCCCTTCTCTCTCAGAGTAATAATATTCCCAAATTTTAGTTGGATCCATGACCACTTAGGATAAAAAAGACATTTCCTCTACTCCCTTTCAGCTAGGTGTGGTCATGTGACAATGTTCTGGCCAATGGGATGTGAGCTGAAGTGTGGCTACAGGTCCTTATAGGGAGTGGGCATGTTTTTCCACTCCATTTCCCTCCAACGACTGCTTGGAGCCTCATGCTGTGGAGAGCCACCGTGGAGCACACTGATGAGGGCAAGACCTAAGGGTAGAAGAGAGAAGGATCCTGGGTCCCTGGACAAACTCATGTAGAAGAGCCACCTTCCAAGCCCTGGACCACCTGTCTCTGGGTTATTTTGGATGGAAGAGAAATCAATTGCTGTCTTGTTTAAGACACTGCTATTTTGGATCTCTGTCATGAATGGTCAAACCTAAATCCTACCCAAAATGGCGTTGAAGGACAAGTGAAACTCTAATCCTGTTTCACTCACTGAGTGTACTTCTTTTCAGCATCCTATGCAAAGAACAGAGGCAGCAAGTTCAAGTCCATTTCCCCAGCTATTCTAGCTATGGAGGGAAAAGGTTCCCACAAGGAGTTTTGAAAAGGATGATGACATTTTTTCATGTCATTATTGATCATGCCACTCAAGACCACTTCTAAGGTCTTAAGTGACCTGCTCTGATGGCCATATGTTCAACATCTCTACTGCCCAAACATTGCCAAATGATTACAATGTTCACTGTTTACTATCCAGTTAGCAGAAATTCTTAAGACCAAACTGTGGTGTGACTCCTCCATTATGAGAATTTGATTCCTTCTCAACACTTGGTGATTTTTGTTTCTGAGCAGGAGAAAGGAATCAGCGACATATTCTTAAGATGATTTAAAAACCACATCCAAATATTACATCAGAACGTAAAGAATTCTTTCCGAGGTCGAATTCCACCAAAGAGAGGATTATGGCTCAGTCAGCCACTCTCTCTCTCCAGGTGAAATACGCGGTCTTGTGACTTTTGGAAGCTCCGTCCCTGTTGACCTAGTGTCTGAGAGAGCGCAAAATAGAAACAGCTCTGTGATTTCTGGAGGCTTCTTTGGTCTGAATCCACAACCATCTGACAGAGCCACCAAACATTTGCTGCCATTTCTAATGACCTATAATTGTGGTTTAGGATTTCCTAATTTAGTACAAATAGGGAGTAAGAAAAGTAACAAGACAGGATGTGAAAACCCCTATGGCTCCTCACTGTCACACGGGGCATCCATACACTGGTGGCACTTTTCAGACGGTATCACCTCTCTCACCATGTGAAACAAATATCCGTCGTTATTACCTTTACAAAGGTGCCTTCTTATTCTTCTAGAGCAGTGGTCGGCAAACCGAGGCTCGCGAGCTACATGCCGCTCTTTGGCCCCTTGAGTGTGGCTCTTCCACAAAATACCACGAGTCTATTTTGAAGAAGTGGCGTTAGAAGAAGTTTAAGTTTAAAAAAATTTGGCTCTCAAAAGAAATTTTAATCATTGTACTGTTGATATTTGGCTTTGTTGACTAATGAGTTTGCCGACCGCTGTTCTAGAAAGACAATGTTCTTTCTGAATGTGCTCAGCTGCAGTGGTTGGTGTGTGCGCTCAATGCCCATTAAGGGATTTTTTGATGCTAAGAGTGTGGGGAACACTCTTCCCTGCTGCCTGGGATGGCCGCATTCCACAGCAGATAAAGAAATCCCTAGAGGGACGCCAGAGAGGCCCCTACGGTCTTGCAGCCCTGCTGGTCTGGCCCAGGCCCGCCTGCCAGCTGGACTGACCCTCATCCAGCCTCTCCCGGTGAGTCACAAACTTCTGCTCCACTCCAAGTCTACTGTGGGCGGCATTAATGTTCCCATTACATAGCTAGGCCCCGAAGTTCAGAGAGCTTCTCCCGAGGCTGTGGGGGAAGGGCTAAGACAAAAAACCAAGCCTTTCTATGTCCCCAGAAAGGCTACCCCCCCCCCCCAGCCACTTCAATGTCTGAAAAACAACCTAAACTACGGAATAATGGCTACAGACTTAACCAGTGACAGACACCCACCCCCCACCAGCTTACATTGCCTCCAGCTTCAGCACAGCCCTGTGAGCTATACTGATCAGTAATTAGATCCACTTCACAGATGAGAAAACTGAGGTTCAGGAACTTGCCACTGTCACACTGCTCGGGAGTGGCAACCACCTGAAGCCGGACAGTCAAGAACCAGCTTTTAACCCCACAAACGGCCATCCCTTTGGGCTCCAAGTCTCCCCCTCTCACATCTCTGGATCCCTGCGCTCGGATCCGAGCTGCTCTCTTTTTGGCCTTGCCTGGCCACCTCTGAGGGTCCCTGTACCCACCTCCCTCCTTCTCTCCCAGCCCCTCCCTGCTCCTGTCCGCCCCCTTTTCCAAAAGGCCAGTGGCCTTGGGAACACCTGCTTGTTCCTTCCTCACCCTCGTCTGGGGAGGACCTGAGTCTCCAGCTGCCCCAAGGCCCTGCTCCCTGGCGCCCATGCCTCCCACTCGTTGCTCCGGATTTGCAGGGCGCTGCATTGGGGCCAGTGCACAGGTGGCCCGTGGGCCCTTGGGCGCCGACTGGGCCCCTGAACTCCCTTCCTGTGCCTGGTTACGAAGCTGGCCCCCTCCCCGTGAGCTTTGGGGCCCCCACCAGGCCAGGATGATCCCTGATTTGAATTCTCCGCCTACATGATTCCTGTCATACACACACACCCCTGCCTCTCCTGGCCCCCCCGCCCCCGCCGCACGCGCACACACATACACACACTTCAAGGCCAGTCACTGTCCCCCGGCACTCATTTTCTTGTGTCTCTAATACAGGGGCTCTTCCTGCCTGACCCCAGGACCCCCTGTGTCTGGTTTGTACTGACTGAAACAGATGCCCCACTTTAACACCACCCCCACCTCCTGCCAGCTCCCAGGCACTCTACTCGTGTCCCACTGATGCCCAGAGGCTCCCACGGCACCCTCACTGTGCCCTCTCCCTCCAGGGCTTCTGGGCGCAGGTTCTAACCGCCCTGAGGTCTTGGTGCTGGCCACCCCTCCTCTGACCAGAGCATCCTCCACTCCACCTACTGTCCCAGCCTGCTCTCCTGTGTCTCTGAGGCCTCATCCTGCTGAGGCTCACCTTGGTACCACCTCTGCAGGGAGCCGTCCCTGACCCTCGCCATGAGGGTTCTCCCCCAGGACCTGCATCTCCCCTCCTAGAGCCCGCGCTCTGCTTGGCTGCTTGCACTCTCCGAGCCCTTCCTCCGACCCAGCCTTCTTGGCCGGTCGGGGCTCATCTGTCACGTTCATCCTGGCTCCTAGCACACTGCCTGACCTGTGGCTGACGGTCAGTGAGCCTGGCAGGAGCAGTAGAGTGCAGCTCTTGAGGGCTTGGGATCCAGGCTTAAAACTTCCACTTCCAATGCCGGCCCCTCCTTTCCGCAGCTGTGTGACGCAGGCAGCTTCCCTTTTCTGTGCCTCAGTTTCCTCATCTCTGAAATGGGGATAATGGATTTTTTCCCAGAGGGTTGTTGTGAGAACTTAAGCACATGGAGCAGGGCCTGACATAAGCATGCACTACATATTAGGTGATATATAGCCATTATTCATCTTATGTGTGGTGTTAATGTACTATTTTCCTCGCTGTGTCTCTTCCGCTAAACAGTGGGCTCCTTGGATATGGAGTCCAACCTAATCTTTTCTCAACTCCCGACTCCCCAGGGCCCTGCCCAATGCGTGGCAGGGGGCTGTCCCTTGGGCCTAGGTCCTGGTCCAGGAACTGTGTTCTTCGGTGAAGCTCCTCTCTCCTGCCCCGCTCAGCATCCTGACCTCTGACTATTCCCACCCCACACCCCTCTCCTGAGGGCTCATGTGCCAGGAAAACCTGGCCCCCTGCCCGCTCACTCAAGGGCGGTCCCAAAATCCAAACCTCGCCAGGTTTCAGAAATTCTAAAGCACAGGGAGCTCTAGAAAGAGGTCTGCAGTTGGTGAGGGGAGCCTCGTTCCGTAATCCGGGCTCCGCCACTGAATAGCCGTGCGACTTTGGGCAAGTCACTTTACCTCTCTCAGCCTTGCTGTCCACATCTGTAAAATGGGCATAATGCCGGCCCTGCCTCCTCAGACGGGTGCCCTGATGCTCCATTGCACAAAGCGGAGACGGCGCGCTTTGTCAACAGAGGTGGTGTGAGTAATCACAAGGCACGGTGACCATGGAGTTGGAAGTGAGGCTCAGGACCAAGCTTGCAGGCGTCTCTGATCAGCGCTGTGCCAAGGGCGTGGCCACTGGGCTCTGGGCTGGGCAGCACGCTGTTATGAAGGGGAGTTGACTGGGGATAAACCCAAGCCCAAGCTTTGTCCCAAGTCACTCGAGGCCTTCTGTGTGGACATTGTCTCCCTGCCACCTGCACTCACCACTTTTTCAAAAGTACCTTCAGGTGGCCCTGAGCGCCCCCAGACTCCCCCTGAATCCTGCTGCTCCGAGGCCCGGCCACGTCTGGCTGTCAGCCACAACTCTCTCCTCCCCCCTCCTCACCCCGCCTTGAACTCCAGCCCAGCTGAATTAGGAATTTCCTAACATTAGTCATGATTCTTTCAGTTGCAAGTGCCAACAGACTAACTCAAAGTGGCTTAAGCAGAAAATTAAATATATTTGGCTTATTTAACCAAAAAGTCCAAGTACAGCTGGATCTATGGGCTGCAATGATACCAAGAAGACTCAGTTTCTTTCTGATTTTTTGCTTTTCTCTGGAGTGCGTTTTTTTCCTTCTCCTTTGGACAGCCTGGCTCCATGTGGTGGTCGCAGGCAGTTCCAGCTTTATTTTCTAAAAACTAAGCAACCCCAGGAGGAAAACAGAGCCTCTTTCACAATAGTTTTTTTTTAAAAAATCCCAATGTTGACCTATATTGGGCTGAAGTGAGCCCTTCCCTAAACCAGTGACGGTGGCCAGGCAGATGAAATATGCTAGTTGACCTGGGCACTTGCCCACGCTAGTGACACATGGACCAAGCGTGGGGGAGGGGCAGTTCCCCAAAATAAAATCTGGACGCTGTTTCTGGAAGGAGGAATGAATGCTAGGGAAAGCAGAAATAATAGATATCCAAAACATTCCATCCCTTGGCTGCCGGCATATAGACACACACCTACTTTTTCCATACCCATGAGAGTTCTAAGCTTTTTGTCACTGTTTTTTTCTTCTTATGATTTGGAAATAATTTCAAATTTACAGAAAAGTTCCAAGAATAGTGGAGTAAGCATTTGAGAGTAAATGGCCAACATGATGTCCCATCACCCCTGAATACTTTAATATGTAAAGCCTACAATGACATTCTCCTAAATAACCACAAGACAACCATAAACACGAGAGACAGAGCCCTGGCCTGGTGGCTGAGTTGGTTGAAGCATCGTACCACCCCGTCACCAAAGGTTGCAGGTTCAGTTCCTGGTCAGGGCGCATACCTAGGTTGTGGGTTCAATCCCTGCTCAGGAGGCATCCAGGAGACAACTGATAATGTTTCTATCACATCAATGTCTGTCTGTCTGTCTCTCTCTCAATGAAAGCCTATCCTTGAATGCGGATTAACAAAATAAATGATAAGCTATATTGCTGTAATGTATTCACGTTTGCCATTTGTCCCAATAACGTTCTTCGCAGCAAAAAGACCCAGTCTGGTATCAGGCGTTGCATTTAGTTTCCATACTTCTGTAGTCCCTTTCAATGTGGAACGGCTCCTCGGTCTTTCCTTGGATTGTGGCTTTGTAAATTTTGAAGATGACAGCAAGTGAATTTGTAAGTTTGGGGTTTGTCTGATGTTTCCTCCTGATTAGATTTAAGTTACGTATTCTGGAGAGGAATATCACAGAGGTGCTGCTGTGTTCTCACTGGGTCTTACCAGGTGATGCATGATTTCCACTTGCCCCGTTACTGATTATACTCACATGGATATTTTCATTAAGACGGTGTCTACCGGACTTGCAATAAATACCCTTTTGGTGCATCTGTATGTGCACTTCCGCTGGTTATGTGCTTTAGCAGACCTTGCCAGAGTTTTTTTCCAAGTGGTTGTACAAATTTGCTCTCCACCCAACAGTATGAAAATTCCGGTGGCCACATCCTTGTCAACTGTATTGCTGGCTTTTAAAATTTTAGTCATTCTGAATGTGTAGTGGTGGTATTTCATTGTGGTATCAATTTGCATTTCTCTGATAGCTATGTTGAATAATGTTTCATGTATTTATTCACTGTTTACATATCTTCTCTTACGAAAAACATATTACGGTTTTGCCCATTTAAAATACTGTTCACTTTTTCGGTTATTTTGTAGGATAATCTTAATATATGCTCTGTGAGTCCTTTGTCATTTATAATATCTTTCACTCTGTGGCTTGCCTTTTCACTTACTGATGTCTTTTGATTTTACTGAAATAAAACTTTTCTTTCGATTAGTTGTGTATGCTGTTTAGGGATTCTTTGCCTAATTCTAAAATAATGAATTTTTTATTATTTTGTTACCCTTCATCATTTTCTTCTAGAAGCTTTTTTTTTTTCCTTTTACTGTCCACCTTTAGTTTTAGAAGTCGTTTTAAGTTTTACCAGAGGTGCATATGTACATGGTTTAAGAGGCAAAATTTTACAGGATACGTAAGGAAAAACAGCAGTCCTATAGCGCCTCATGCTTATTTCCTGCTCCCCAACGCCAGTGACTTTCAATTCAATCAGCTGGCTTTTTAAAGAGAAATTCTCCACATCTCTAAATAACAATCTTTTGTTGCCAATTCTTGATTTTTCAGTTTTGGAAATTCTCTTTTGACTTCCCAGTATGGAAGATAAGGATTTCATTCTTTTTAACTCCTCACCTCCACCACACTCAGTCACACTTCCATTCTCATCAACTTCCCAATGTGGTTACATGATCACTGTGGTTAGGCGAATGTTCAGCGTTTACCCTAGCATGACTGGGTCCTTGTTATTCGTGTCCGAGCTGTGTGGGGTACCATGATCACTCTTGGTCTTTGTTCTCCTGAAGTTTGCAATTCTCTTACTTTGCTGCTGCTGAGGTTCATTTGCTTTCCCATGTAATGAGCATTACTTCATTCCAGTTTTCCAAGCGTTCCGACACATTAGGTATTCTGTCAGTTTCCTCTTCTTGAAGCAGTCCCTTCGGCAGACTTTGTGTGTGTTTTTAATACTCACCCGAGGATATTTTTCCATTGGTTTTTAGAGAGAGTGGAAGAGAGAGGGAAAGACAGAGAGAAATACTGATGTGAGAGAAACACATCAATTGGCTGTCTCCTGCACAAGCCAACCAGAGCCAGGGCTGAGGAGGAGCCTGCAACCCTTGGCCAGAATCGCACCCGGGACCCTGCAGTCCCCAGGCTGATGCTTCATCCACTGAGCCAAACCGGGGAGGGCTGTTCTGCAGACTTTCGATCCACCACAATCCCTTTGCCCTCTAGCCCGCAGGAACAGGTCTCCTGCTGGGGTCTCCTTCCAACCACCCTCCGTAGGACTCCCCTTACCTCCTTCCTACACCTGACTCCCTCGTTTCCTGAAGCCCGTGTCTCCCTCTTTCTTATTCTCTCGTTTTTGAGGAACACACCCTCCAAGAGGTTCTGGAGAAGGTGTGAAAAGGGGATATAATTTCTGAAACTTTGAACATCTGAAAAGATCTTTAGTCTACCCTTATACTTAATTGATAATTTTACTGGTCTTTGAATTCTAGGTGGGACAAATCATTTTTCTTCAGAATTTCAAAGGCATAGTATTTGCATTGTTCTTCGCGTTTGGATTAATGATCCACCTAGGACTGATTTTTCTGGATAGTGTGAGGTAGGAGTCAAAGTTCATTCCCCTCGCCCTCCCACTCCCACAAAGATATTACTATTTATTGAAAAGATCATTCATTCCCTACATCATATCATTGGACAATATAGGTGTGCGTCTGTTTCTAGATTCTCCATTGTTTTCCATCGGTCTATCTGTCTATGAGTTTGCCGATACTAACTTTTAATTATTGTAGCTGGGCAATAAGTCTGATTAATGGTTACTTGAAATCCTCCAATTTGTACTTCTTTAAGACCATCTTTGTTACTCTTCACCTTTTGCTTTTCATCTAATTTTTAGAAGCAGCTGGTCAATTGCCACTGAAAAAGGGTTCAGGAATTTTTTTACTCAGTTTCAAAAGAATAAATAATAGCCCTAATCGGTTTGGCTCAGTGGATAGAGCGTCGGCCTGCTGACTGAAGGGTCCCAGGTTTGATTCCGGTCAAGGGCATGTACCTTGGTTGCGGGCACATCCCCAGTAGGGGGCGTGCAGGAGGCAGCTGATCGATGTTCCTCTCATTGATGTTTCTAATCTCTATCTCCCTTCCTGTCTGTAAAAAAATCAATAAAAAATATTTTAAAAAATAATAAATAATAAATAATAGCATGGAGGTTTAATCCACATACCATACAAACTATCCACTTAAACAAGTATATAATCCAGTGGGTTTTAGTATATCCACAGAGTTGTGTGATCACCACCAAACAAATTTTAGAACATTTCTATCACCCTTCAAGAAAAACCCCATGCCCCTTAGCAGTCATTTCTCCCCGCACCCAACCCTAGGCAATCGTTAATTCTATTTTTTGTTTATCAATTTGCCTCGTCTGGACATTTCACATAAATGGTATCCTAAAATATACGGTATTTTGCGAGTGGCTTCTTTCACTTAGCATCATGTTCGCAAGGTTTCTCCATGCAGCACCATGTGTCAGTACTCTGTTCCTTCTTCGGGCTGAATAATGTTTCCTTGTATGGATGTGCCGCATGTTGTTTATCTAGTCCATATCTGATGGTCATTTGGGTCTTTGCATAGTGGGGCTATGATGAATAATGCCACTGTGAACACTTATGTGCAAGTTTTTTAATTTTCTCTTGGATCAGATTTGCTGGACCACATGGCACATTTTATTTGTTGTTTTTTTTTGTAGGAACTCCTCAAACTGTTTTCCAAAGAGGCTGCACCGTGTTACATTCTCACCAGTAGTCAATGAGGTTTTGTTAAAGTTGAATTGAGTCTATAGATAAATTGAGAGCAGAACTGACCACTTTACAATACCGACACCGCCAATCTATGAACTCAGTATGTCTTTGTCTGGAAAAAAGAAACCTCCTGGTCCTGGATGGGTGGCTCGGTTGGTTGGAGCGTTCTCCCATACACCAAAAGGTTGCAGATTTGATTCCCAGTCAGGACACATCCCCAACGATGCTTCTCTCACATCACTGACTCTCTCTCTCTCTCCTTAAAATCAATAAGCATCTTCTGTGAGGATTAAAAAAATAAAAAATAAAAAAGCCTTCTTTTCCTCTCAGTAACATTCTGTAGTTTTCTATGTGGAGCATAAACACATTTTGTCAGATTTATTCCGTAGCATTAGTTTTTTAATTTAAAAAATACTATTGTTGATGAAATATTTTTATTTCTAATTGCTTATTGTCACTTTAAAGAGATACAACTGAATTTATTTAATTGCTAAATTTATTTAATCTTATACCATATCTGTAGATTTTTAAAAATATATTGATTTTTTAGAGAGAGGAAGGGAGAGGGATAGAGAGTTAGAAACATCGATCAGCTGCCTCCTGCACACCCCCTACTGGGGATGTGCCCGCAACCAAGGTACATGCCCCTGATTGGAATCGAACCTGGGACTTTTCAGTCTGCAGGCCGACGCTCTGTCCACTGAGCCAAACCAGTTAGGGCTGTAGATTTAAAAAATTTTTCCAACTTACATAATGATACCACTGATGAATAACCATTGTTGTTGTTTTTTTCCTTTTCAAATCTTACTCTTTTTATTTTTTCTTGCCTTATTGCACTGGCTAGGACCTCCCATACAATATTAAATAGAAGTAGTGGTGGTGGACATCCAGTCTCAAGGGAATAACTTGCAATACTTTACCATTAAGTGCGATATTTACTGTAGCTCTTTTTGTTTGATGTTGCCAAATTAAGAACATTTTCTTTTATTTGTAGTCTACCAAGAATGTTATCATGAATAAACATTGAACTTTTATCAAATGCTCGTTTCACATCTATTGATATCCTTTATACTTTCAATCTGGGGAATTACACAGTTGGTTTTCACATGTGGAGCCAAACTCACATTCCTGGAACAAACTCAAATTTGTCAAGATGCATTATATACCACTGGATTCGACCACTATTTTGTTTAGACTGTGTATCTATGATTTTGCAGAAATTATTCTGTCGTTATCCTTTCCAGTAATGCCTTGCTTTGGCTTTAATATCAAGGTTATGCTGCCCTCCTCCAAAAAGTTGGGAAGTGTTCTCGCTCTTCTCTAAGAGAGTTTGTGTGAAGAACTCACTCGTGGACAATCTGGACTTGAAATGCTCTTTGTGGGAAGATGTTTAATGACTGACTAATTTTTCTAATAGATACGAGACTCCCCTCTATATTGTCTTCTGTGAGATTCGTAACTTGTGTTTTTCAAAGAATTTACCAGTTTCATCAAAATTTTCCAATGTATTGGCATGGAGCAGGGATTTTTAATCTTTTTATCTCATGTCACACATAGTTAACCACTAAAATTCTGTGGCATACCAAAAATATATTTTTTTGCTGATCTGACAAGACAATAGGTATAATTTCATTCATTCACACCAGATGGCTGTTGCTGTGTTGGCTGTTGTCATTTTTTTAATTTGACAATCTAAGGGAAAAGAGGTCAGTGCCCCTAAGTAGTCAGGTATTGCATGTTTTACAAATTCTTACAGCACACGGGTTGAAAATTGCTGGCATAGAGTCATGATAATATTCTCATAATATTTTAATTGCCTGTAGGATAGTGATGACTGCCTTTTTGTTCCAGGTGTTGGCAATTGGTGCCCTTTCTTTCCTTCCTGATCATCCTTGATCTTTATTCCCTCCCTTATATTTTATTTGGTTTGTTTTGCTGTGGGGTTTATTTTGCTATCCTTTGTGATTTTTAGCTTTTCTTCTTTTCTAATGCACGTACATATATTTATAAGTTTCTATCTAAGCACTGCGTTAGCTACATCCCAAAGTTTTAATATATTTCAGCATCGTGCATTCAAAAATATTTTTTTTTATATCCAGCAAGATTTCTTCTTCAAACAATGAACTATTTAGAAGTGCATTGCTTAATGTTGAAACATTAGAAAAAGGTCAAGTTATCCTTGGTTGCTGGTTGCTAGCCTGACTATATGGTTGTCAGAGACCATACTCTGTATGATTTCCATTCTTTGACATTTCTCAAGACTTGCTTAATGACCCAGTCTAAGGTCACTCTTGGAAAGTGTTCCATGCCCATGAAAAGAACGTGCACTCTAAAGCTGATGGTTTCGTGTTGGTCATATTGGTTTGACTTCTCTGGATGCCTACTGGGTTTTGTCTCCTTTTTTATCAATTGCTGAGAGAGAAACTTCCCCTCCATTCCTAGTTTTCTAAGAGTACTGCTCATAAATAGGTGCTGGATTTTGTCAAGTGCTCTTTCTGTATCTATTGATATGGTCATGTGATGGTTATTCTTTAGCCTGTTGACGTGATGGGTTACTTTCACTGACTTTCGAATATTGAGCCAGTCTTGCATAACTAGGATAAATCCCACTTGGTCGTGGCATGTACTTCTTTGTTTTTATTTTCTCATGTGTGCAAAGCACAGTTGTTAAAAACAAAGTAACAAAAGTAGAAAAGAGGCCGGTCGCCTCAAAGGGACAGTGCTGAAGCAGAGCCCCACACTCTCACACCTGCAGAGCGAGGATCTCAAGCTCCAGCAGGTCTAGGGCTGGCAGGCGGGGAGGTCGGGTCTCAGGTGGAAGCCCGATGGCAAAGAGTGGGGAGCTTGTGGGGCTGGTGGTGGGCTGGAGGGAGCCTGGTCAAGATGAGGCTGTGACCTCATCTGAGGCTCACACATAGGACTGCAGGTAATCAGCAAAGAGAGCCTTGGCCCGGTGGAGGACAGGCCCCAGGGGCTGTTTTCCCACCAGGCGGTCAAAGTGCATGGCCACCTCGTGGTAATCCAGCCCATGTCTCATGATTTGACCCCGGTGCTCTAACAGGATGGCGAGGCAGAGAAAGAGCATGAATGGGTTCCCCTGGCCCAGCTCCTGGGGTGGTGGCAGGGACTTCCCAGGGTCTGGCGGGTAGCCCACCTCTGGCATCAAAAGGGATCCTGCAGCCACATCACCAGCAGGAGAGGCCTCCCGGCAGGATGGCAGAGAGGTGGAGGATGGGGAACCGGGGCGGGAAGAGGAGAAGAGGAGGGCATCTGAGGAGTTCAGCAAGGGCTTGGAGAGGGACTTGGAGCTGATGAGGATAGTTGGATGGAAAAGCTGGGCGAGAGGGTCCTTCCTGGGGCGGCTGTCATCCCTGAGTGGCTGGAGGTCATCCAGACTGGCTTGTCTCAGGAGCTGCCCGCCACCACCAGGCTCCTGGCTGCTCCTGGCCAAGTGATCACCAGCATCTTCAGAAGCATTGCCTCTCCCGCCAGCAGGCCGCGACACGTGCTCCCTGCAGCTACTGAAGCCAGTGTCTGCCCGTTGGCGGGGGGACCCGGACCCCACAAGCTCTACCTCCTGTTCAGGGGCATTGGGAGGCAGCGAGCTCCAGCTGACCTCGAGCATGCGGAGGGCATCGTCAAAGGCGAACTCCCGCTTGAGCTCCAGCAGCAGCCAGCGGTAGCAGAAGAGGAGGTTGTGGGCACCAGCTTCGCGCAGATACTGGTAGAAGCCAGGGTCCACGTGCCGCAGCAGCAGCTTGAGGTGGGTGAACTTGATGGCCATGGCCCAGCCGTTAGGGTGGAAGTTCGGGGTCAGGCGCTTCATGATAACGCAAAAGCAGAGGAAGGCGTGGCCTTCGTGGTCCATCACCGCCAGGATGGGCGAGGCCAGGTCGCTCATGCCCTGGCGGTAGGACACCTGTGGGTGGGTGACGGCATAGGTGGTGAGCAGGTCGTGCAGCGCCCGCAGGTGTGGGCCGTCCTCCGGCCCCGCGTAGTAGGGGTGGACCCGGTCTGTACGCAGCACATCCCTGAGGACCGCGCTGCGGATGCCTTCCAGGTCCTCCGGGCTGGCTCGCTGCGCCCACTCGCTCTTCAGCTGCTCATACTCCCGGCTCTTGCTTTTCATGTAGTCCGTCCGCTCGCGGGCTGTCAGCCGGGCCGGGAACACGTTCAGCAGGTACTGCCACACCACCTTGCGCAGGGCGGGCTCCACGCCGCCGTGGTAGATCCGCAGGCGCAACTGCTCCGGGCGCGAGAGCTGGCCCTCGCGGTTCAGGTACGTGCGGAACTCAGCCTCGCTCAGGGGGGGCTTGAAGGGCTTGACCTCCTTCCCATAGGACCAGCTCAGCACCTGCTGGACCTTGGACAAGGTGCGGCCCACCTGGGAGAGGAGGAACCGAGTGAAGGGCAGCGCCGCCGCCGCCAGGGGGGCCGGATTCCCAGGCAGCAGCGCGTCCGAGGTGACATCCTGGGGGCTGATGATGGCCCAGTCCTCCAGCGGCGGGCTGTCCTCCGCGAGCCCCAGCTCTACGCGCAGCTGCAGGTAAGGCTTGGAGGCCGCGGCGAAGGCCGTGCTGAGGTCCCAGTCAGACAGGAGTGACAGGTAGACTTCCTGCCCGAGCCGATCCCGGCCCCGGTAGCTGATGTCAAAGTTCTTCCCACGCAAGTCAAACGCTCGGTTGAGGATGTGCTGCAACACGTCGAGTGGGGTGATCTGGGGGTCAACAGCGAAAGAGCGGAACTCAGGGGGCAAGAAGCCCTCACATTTCTGGACTCGGACTCGTACCACCTCCTGCTCCTGCTCCTGCTCCTCCTCCTCTTCCTTGGCTTCGGCCACTTGGACTCCCGGGCCAGGCGCGGGTGCTCCAGAGCCGGCCAAGTCTGAGGACCCACAGGCCGAAGCCATCCTGGTCGCAACACGCCTGACAGTGACGGTGACGGTTGCCCCGGTTGCTCCGCTACCTGTGTGTGATTCCAGAGTGCAGCGCCCGCAGCCCCACCCTAGGCCCAGGCGCAGGCGCAGAGCTCGCTGCGGGACCCAGCAACCCCCCCAGCCAACCCCCCCCCCCCCCCGCACCCAGTGGAGGTCGCCTCTGTACCTATAATTCTTTTTATACATTGTTGGGTTTGATTTGCTAATACTTTTGTTGAGAATTTTAGCATGTGTGTACTTGAGAGATATTGGTCTACAGTTTCCTTGGATGTCTGTCTGGTTTTGCTATTCGGGTAATGTTGGCCCCATAGAACGGAGACAGAAAGTATTCCCTCTGCTTCTGTCTTCTGAATGGGTGCAATCTCCTTCAATTCCTGGTTCAGTTCACCAGTGAGTCCATGCGGGCCTGCTGCTTTCCACGTGGGAAGGTTACTAATGATCGATCCGGTGCCTTTCATGGACATAGGCCTGTACAAACAGCCTCATTTTCCTTGTGGGAGTTTCGGCAGATGGTGTTTTCAAGGAATTGGGCCATTTCAGCTAGGTGATCAAGTTTGTGGGCATCGAGTCATTCATCATTTTCCTTTATTTTCCTCTTAATGTACATGAGATTGGTGGTGATGCCCCTCTTTTGTTTATGCTGGTAATTTGTGTCTTCTCTTTTTTCTTTTTCTTAGTCCAGCTAAAAGCTTATCGACTTACTTGATCTTTTCAAAGAATCAGCTTTGGGTTTTATTGAATTCCTTTATTGATTGCATATTTTTAATATTATTGATTTCTTTTTAAAATTTTTTATTGAATTAATTGGGGTGACATTGGTTAATAAAATTATATAGGTTTCAAGTGTATCATCCTAGAATACATCATTTGTATATTGCATGCTGGAAAACAGGAAAACCAGTGGTATAAGTCAGTTCAAGTCTGAGAACCAGTGGAGCCAAAGGTATCACTCCCAGTCCAAGGTCAAAGTCCCACGAACTGGAGGGTGGGGGTAGGGGGCATTGGTGCAAATCCTGAAATCCAAAGGCCCAAGGACCAGGAGCTCCAATGTCCAAGGGCAAGAAAAGATGGATGTCCCAGCTCAAGAAGAAACAGAGGGAATTTGCCCTTCCTTCTCCCTTTTTGCTCTCTTCTGGCCCTTAACGGGTTGGACAATACCTGCCTATATTGTTTGAGGGCAAATATTCTGTGCTCAGACTACTGAATCCAATACTAATCTCTTCCAAAATAATGGTTTACCAGCTCTCTGGGGCATCCCCTATCCCGGTCAAGTTGACACATTAAAAACTTAGCCATCACAGCATATTAGTCACAGTTATTTCAAATTCTGGGCCTGATCATTTCAGCACCCCTGCCATATCTGAATCTGATTCTGATGCTTGCTCTGTCTCTTCAAACCGTGCTTTCTGCCTTTTAGTATGTCTTGGAATTTGTTTCTTGATAGCCACACAAGATATACTTGGTAAAAAGAACTGCTGCAGATAGGCCTTTAGTCGTGTGGTGGTAAGGTGGGGAGAGGAAGCATTCTATAGTCCTAGGATTAGGTCTGTCTTTTGATGAGCCTTTGCCTCTGGACTGTGAACTTCTACAAGTATCCATTTTCCATCATTTCTGCAGTAATATTAGATGTCATTCTTATGTCTTAAAGATAGCATATATTGCCCTAGCTGGTTTGGCTCAGTGGGTAGAGTGTCGGCCTGTAGACTCAAGGGTCCCAGGTTCGATTCCAGTCAAGGGCACATGCCCAGGTTGCAGGATTGGTCCCCAGTAGGGGATGTATAGGAAGCAGCCGATCAGTGATTCTCTCTCATCAGTGATGTTTCCATCTCTCTTTCCTTCTCCCTTCCTCTCTGAAATCAATAAAGATATATATTTTTAAAAAGATAGCATATAGTTGGCTCTTGTCTTTTTAAAAATCCAGTATGATAATCTCTTTCCTTGAGTATGTAGGTCATTTACATTAGATGTAATTATCAGAATGGTTGGATTTAAATCTACTATCTTTCTATTTGTTTTCCATTAGTCCCGTGTGTTTTTTCTTCTTTTTATCTGCCTTCTTTAGAATTAATTGACTGCTCAAAAAATATTGCCTCTATATCTATTAATGTCCAATATCTATACTTCTTTTAAATATTTTTAGTGGTTGCTTTAGGGCAAGGATCAGCACATGTGAAGATAGTACAGACTTTCCATATAGTCTTCATATTATTAACATATTACATAATAATGGTTCATTGGTCACAATTAATTAACCGGTAAGGATATGTTACTCTCAACATCTCCATACTTTACTCAGATTTCCTGAGTGTTTTAAAAATTGTGAGACAAGACACATAACATAAATGTACTGTCTTAACCATTTTTACGTGTTCCGTTCGCTAGGGGTAAAGACATTCACATCGTTGTGCAACCAAGATACAGAGTTTCATCTTGCAAAACTGAAACTTTATATCCATGAAACAACGCCCCCATTTCCCCTCCTCCTCCCCGCCCCCCCCCCCAGCCTCTGGCCACCACCATTCTACTTCCTGTTCCTAAGGACATGGCTGCTCTACTTCATATGTGTGCAATCATACAGTACTTATTTGCCTTTATGACCGGTTTATTTCACTTAGCATAATGTCCTCAAGGTTCATTTGTATTGAAGCATGTGTCAAAATTTTCTTCCTTTTTAAGGACAAACAATATCCCATTGTATGTGTAGACCATATTTAGTTTATGCATTTATCCATCAATGGACACCTGGGAGATTTCCTTCGTTTTTACCGAATGTTCCTTTTCTGCTCCAGGATCCCATCCAGGAACCCACATTACATGTGGTCATCATGTTTCCTCACACTCCTCTGAGCTACGACCATTTCTCAGACTCAGGGCTCATTCTAATCCCCCCCCCCTTTCCATATTTATAACATCCTTTGTCAACACTAAGAAACAGTTCATTCTCTCAACAAATTTACGTATTGGATCCGTCCCACTGTGAGTAACCAATGTCCCATTGCCACTGCTCCCTGCTGCATGCAGACCCCGCCTCAGCCTTCCTGGGCTCTGACACCCTGCCTCATGCTACCCCCGCCACCTCTTCCCTAACATGGATGTGCTCCTCACCTCAACAGGCTCTGACATCTCACACCTTCTGGGTGCCCCGCCCCAGCCCATTAGAGGTGTCCTTCTCATCCTTCATGGACTCCATTTCCTGGTGCTTGGCCACTACCCTGGTTAGACGTCCCCTTCACCTCTCAGGGTCCGATCTCCTGTACTGGGCTGTTTCCTACTTGGAGGCCCTCCTTTCTCTGCTTGAGCTCCAGCATTGTGGCCAAGGCCATCTGCCTACAAGATTGACACCTCTCTCTCTCTCTCTCTCTCTCTCTCTCTCTCTCTCTCTCTCTCTCTCTCTCTCACCTCTGATCCCCCCGCCCATTGAAGACACACTCCTTGTTTCACTTGAGCCCCCAAATTATATGATAGGCAAATGCCTTTCCTCCTCCCCTTCCCCCACTTCTGGACTGAATTGTTCTTGAAAGGAATAGAAGGGAAGAGAAAAAGAAAGAGGAAGAGGAGGAGGAAGAGGAGGAGGAGGAGGAAGAGGAGGAGGAGGAGGAGGAGGAGGAGGAGGAAGAGAAGGAGGAGGAGGAGGGGGAGGAGAAGGAAGAGGGGGGAGGAGGAGGAAGAGGAGGAAGAGGGGGGGAGGAGAAGGAGGAGGAGGAGGAGGAAGGGGAGGAGGGGGGAGGAGAAGGAGGAAGAAGAGGAGGAAGAGGAGGAGGGGGGAGGAGGAGGAGGAGGAAGAGAAGGAGGAGGAGGAGGGGGAGGAGAAGGAAGAGGGGGGAGGAGAAGGAGGAGGAGGAGGAAGAAGAGGAGGAGGAGGAGGGGGGAGGAGGAGGAGGAAGAAGAGGAGGAGGAGGAGGGGGAGGAGAAGGAAGAGGGGGGAGGAGAAGGAGGAGGAGGAGGAAGAAGAGGAGGAGGAGGAGGAGGGGGGAGGAGGAGGAGGAGGAGGAGGAAGAAGAGGAGGAGGAGGAGGGGGGAGGAGAAGGAGGAGGAGGAAGAAGAGGAGGAGGAGGAGGGGGGAGGAGAAGGAGGAGGAGGAGGAGGAGGGGGAGGAGGGGGGAGGAGAAGGAGGAAGAAGAGGAGGAAGAGGAGGAGGGGGGGAGGAGGAGGAGGAGGAAGAGAAGGAGGAGGAGGAGGGGGAGGAGAAGGAAGAGGGGGGAGGAGAAGGAGGAGGAGGAGGAAGAAGAGGAGGAGAAGGGGGAGGAGGAGGAGGAGGAGGAGGAAGAAGAGGAGGAGGAGGAGGGGGGGAGGAGAAGGAGGAAGAAGAGGAGGAAGAGGAGGAGGGGGGAGGAGGAGGAGGAGAAGGAGGAAGAAGAGGAGGAAGAGGAGGAGGGGGGAGGAGGAGGAGGAGGAGGAAGAAGAGGAGGAGGAGGAGGGGGAGGAGAAGGAGGAAGAAGAGGAGGAAGAGGAGGAGGGGGGAGGAGGAGGAGGAGGAAGAAGAGGAGGAAGAGGAGGAGGGGGGAGGAGGAGGAGGAGGAAGAGAAGGAGGAGGAGGAGGGGGAGGAGAAGGAAGAGGGGGGAGGAGAAGGAGGAGGAGGAGGAAGAAGAGGAGGAGAAGGGGGAGGAGGAGGAGGAGGAGGAGGAAGAAGAGGAGGAGGAGGAGGGGGGGAGGAGAAGGAGGAAGAAGAGGAGGAAGAGGAGGAGGGGGGAGGAGGAGGAGGAGAAGGAGGAAGAAGAGGAGGAAGAGGAGGAGGGGGGAGGAGGAGGAGGAGGAGGAAGAAGAGGAGGAGGAGGAGGGGGAGGAGAAGGAGGAAGAAGAGGAGGAAGAGGAGGAGGGGGGAGGAGGAGGAGGAGGAAGAAGAGGAGGAGGAGGAAGAGGAGGAGGAGGAAGAGGAGGAGGAGGGGGGAGGAGAAGGAGGAGGAGGAGGAAGAAGAGGAGGAGGAGGAGGGGGGAGGAGGAGGAGGAGGAGGAAGAAGAGGAGGAGGAGGAGGGGGGAGGAGAAGGAGGAGGAGGAGGAGGAAGGGGAGGAGGGGAGCGGCCTGGCAGTTTTTTGTATTGAAAGGGGGACATGGTGTGTGGCAGGTTGTAGGGGCTCTGGGGACATGGTCTTTTCCACGGAGCGTTTCCTTTTCTCCCACAGCCACATTGCAGGTAAACGGTCTCAATGCAGTGACGCTGGTCTGGTCCAGCTTTCCCTCATTCCTGGGTGTGGCCCTTCCCAGGGTCTCAGCTGTAAGCCAGATTGGAGCAGGTTGAGGAGTGAATGGCAGCTGAGACAGCCCTTCTGAGAAGTGCCGCTGGGAAGGGGAGGCGAGAGCCAGGAAGGTGATTTGGAGGTTCAGGGGTGTAGGGTGGTGGGAGACACTAGCGTGTGTTTGTGGGCAGATGGGAAGGAAACCGTAAAGTGGGAGGTGTGGGCTGCAGCAGGAGAACAAGGTGGGGCCAGGGCAGGAGAGGGCCCCTGTGCCTGGGAGGGCAGGCTTTGGACAGCACTGGGCCTGGGGTGGGGGGTGGGGAGACAGGACACGATGGGACACTGCCTGCCTCTCATGGGACTGCTATTTCCTGGAATGGCTGGAGGTGAGGTCTCTGCAGAGAGGGCAGCTCACAGAGGGGAGAGCAATGGAGAAAGAGTGGGAAGCAGATTGGGATGCAGTGGAGGGAGGGGACTGGCGGGGGGAGGGAGCTCCATGAGAGGAAGGAGGCTGGGGAGGGAGAGGGGACTTACTACGTGTGTGTGTGTGTGTGTGTGTGTGTGTGTGTGTGTGTGTGTGTGTGTGTGTTTCGGGGTGGGGGGGGGGGTGCTCAGAGGTCCCATTTCCTCGTCTAGACAGGGGCACCTGAGAGCAGTGACTGTCGCCTCCCCTCTGACAAGGGACTCACAGCCGCAGAATGGGGAAGGGAGGAAGTGGCCTCTTTGCCATCTTCTCTGGGCTGGGGGTGGGGAGCGTCGAGTGTGAGCCCCAGACTTTCTGCCTCGCGGTGGGTATGGGAAGTGGGGTCCTCCCTTCTTCTCCCCGCCCCCCCCCCACAACGAAGCCTTTTGCCCCTGGGGCCCTGAGGCAGCCGGGGGTCCTGGGTGAGGGTGGGAGTGGCAGGGAAGGGGCTGAGGGCTCACTCTCCCCTCCCCTCTCCTCCCCCATTCACCGTGAATTTGTTACTCATTTTGCTCTTGGCTCTTCTGCTGGAAAAATCGAAGCGCCCCTTGGTACAGCTGAGGCGGAGAGGGTGAGCGTGGCTGGGAGGCCATCCTGGCAGGGGAGTCGCGGGGCAGGCGGGGCCTGGCAGCCTGGCCGGGAAAGACTGCCCCCCTTCCCAGCCCCCACCGCTTGCTTCTACGTGGCTCTCCAGGCCCATGGCAAGGTCCAGAGGTTGAGTGGGGGGTTGGGGCCTGGGAGGAAGCAAGCACTGGCTTGGGTTCAGCCTCAGGCTCATGGCACCCCCCACCCTGGGCTTGTCCCCAAAACAGGCTCCCAGAGTCCCCTTGGGCTCCTAGAAGAAACCTCCGGGAAGCTGCTGTAGGAGAGGTCTGAGTGAGACTGGGAGAGGGCTTTCTCCTGGGGGGAGAGGGGGGCACTGTGCTCAGGGGGTCCCCAGGCAAGCATGGGGTGCTTCCTGGATACCTGAGGACACTGGAAGTCTTTCTGTGCATTACCCGGGCACAACCACCCCAAGCAGCACTGGCCACCCCCATTTTACAGGTGAGGAATCTAAGGCTCCATAAAGCCAAAGGTTGCCGAGCCTGACGCGGCAGCGGTAGGACTGGAACCCAGAGTGTCTGGCTCATTGGACGGTGCTCTTTCCCCAGCACTGGACCCCCGAACGCCTTCCTCCTCGGCCGAGCCCCCTGAGCAGCTCCTGGGGGGCAAGAGCCTTGCAGGAATCCTCGAGGAGGGACCTGTCCCACCTCAGCACAGACCCTGTCTCTCTCCCGTCTCTCCCACTGTCCGCCTCCCTCACTTGGCCCAGGGGGCCTGAGGAGACCTCCCCTCCACCCACCCTCCCTCCATCTTTCCAGCAGCCCCGGTGCCTGGCCCCGGCCCCTCTCCAGCCCGGTGGAAAGAGGAGCCCAGAGAGGAGCCCAACCACTTTCCCTCTGGAATCTGCTGCCTCGGCTGCGATGGGGAAACCATCTGGAGTGGATTATGGGCAGTGGAGAAAGCTGAGAGCAGGAAAATGTGAGTTGGCCCCGGCAGTTCCCGTCTGCAGGAAGAGGGGGCTCAGTGCTCTTCAGGGGACAGGCCAGCAGCTGCTCCCACCTCCCCCGTCCCCGGATGGGGCAGAGGAGGGATGTGCCCAGGAAAGGGTGGTCTGGGCAAGGCAGGGCCCAGGCCTCCACAAGCCTCTGCAGAGCCCACTTTGAAAATGCTTGTCTGACCTACCCTCCCATTTCACAGATGAACCCCACGTTCAGAGAGGAAGAGGAACTCCCCCAGGGCCACAGAGCAAGTCAGGAGGAACAAGATCAGAGTTGGAGCCCTTCCGAATCTATGCACCCCTATAGACAGTGGAAGTCCCCAGCGGGGGAGAGGGGGAGCGGGCGGGGGCGGGGGGGGGGGGAGAAGCTGGAGCCAGGGGGGCGAGCTGAAGCTGAGGAGTTTTCTCTCCCTCACCTTCAAAAGAGTGAAGCGAAAGGGCAAAGGCTAATGGGACAGGAAGGAATAGCCTTCATTCTCTTGGGGTCTCCGTTCCTTGCCTCCCAATCCCACTCTTGCCCCACCTGCCCCCCTTCCTTGGAGCCCGATCCCTGAGGAGGGCTGGGTGGGGTCCTGGGGTGGGGCCTCTAGGCTCTTCCTCTGGGTCCCAGGAGCCCCCTCCCCTGCGCAGGGCCCCGGCTCCAGACGTGGCAGGGGAGCTGGAGTGAGGTTTCTCTGCTCCCTCCCAAGTGCTGTGCTGGCGGCTCCCGAAATAAAAATCAAATGTGGGCTTGGCAGAGGGAGTGGGGTGGGAGATGCAGCCGCGAGCGAGCGGGGCGGCAAAGCTGCGCCTTCATTCTTTCCATTGTAACTTCACCTCCTAACCTCTGGCATTTTAATTATTCTCCTACCCGCTTGCTCTCCCTGGGCCAGAGGGTGAGCTCACCCTTTCCTCTAGCCTGGCATGGGGGCGGCCACTGCCTGGACCCCCAGCCCGCTCCTGGGAAGCCAGATGGGGCCGGGCGGGGGCACCAGCCCCCCTAGCTGCTCCTGCAGTCCCAGGCGCCCAGGCAGCCAGCCTGGCACCTGGGGTTCCATGTGTGAAGCATTAAGTCTGCACACCCACTGCTCCATTTCATGGTGGCCTCTGCCTTAAGCCAAAGCATCACCAGCCCAAGGCCCATTCTGTGGACGACGCAGCCATATCAGTGTGGGCAGAGCAGGGCCTGGGACCGGAGCCTGTAGCTCCTGGTCCTACACTCTTTCCAAAGCCAGGAAGAGGGCAAGAGTAGCTCTGCCCTGATTATCTGCCTCATCTCCCAGAATGCCCTTTTCTCTTCTCCCAACGGTAAGTGATTTAAAACTAGTTTGATGTTAAAACACACAAGGACAGAGTATGGAGTAAGAAGTAAAATGCCTATAAGTTAAAACAAAAATCTTCACCTGAGAATATGTTTATTGATATTAGAGAGAGAATTAGGAAGGGGGGGGGAGAGAGAGATCCATCAATTGTCTCCCATTCTCACCCTGAATGGTAATCAAACCAGCAGCTCTTTTGGTGCACAGGACGGTGCTCCAACCGCTGAGCCACCCAGCCAGGGCTGCCTATGAATTGTTTAGGTAGAAAACAAGTTTGTGAAGAAGATGTCCACTTGAGGCCGTCCACAGATGTCAGGGAGCACCTTCCTCCTGGGCCTGGCCATGACCTGTGGTGGGATGCTGGTCATCTCTGTCTGTGGCCAGTTTGTCTGGATCCCAGGCTGCCACTGAAGATGCTGGTGGGTGCCAGTGGGCAGCCTGGGCTCATCCTGGAAGGCAGAGGCCTTCTCTCAGCCCTAGGCCTGGGACAGGATTCCTCTGCTGCTTCTGTGTGTCTCCTGGGGAGGTCAACTCCCACAGGGTAAGCAGTACAGATGGGGCAGCCTCAACTCTGAGGCCCAGGCCAGAACCCTAACCAAGGTCTCCTGCTCCATTCCAGGCTCTGGAACCTCCCCACTCCACTGTCCCAAAGGCCCAGCTCTGGGGTGAAGCCATCGGTCTTCTTCCCTCTTGCTCTGCAGATCTCCCCTGAATGCATGGTCCATCCACAAATAATTCCCGGGCACCAACCCTGTTGGTGCCAGGCCTTGTGAAGGGACGTTATGGTCTGGGTAAAGAGAGAAGTGCTGTGATGGGGAAATGAGGGGTTAGCAGCCCCTGGAAGGAAACTCCTGACCCAAGCTCAGAGAGAACATCGGGAAAGCCTTCACAGACTATGTGAGGAAGAGGAGCCCTGAGGAAGAGTGTGCGGGCGAGGAACCGCACCTGCCAAGTGCAGGGCCTACAGAGGAGTGGGTGCTGCGAAGGAGCCCTTACGGTATGGGCAGGTGGGAAGGACATGATCCAATCTGTGTTTGGGGAAGATTTCTGGGGGAAGTGTGAAGGATGGATTGGAAAGTGATCAGCACGGAGGTGGGATGGCCACGAGGAAGCTACCATAGAGGTCCAGGTGGGAGGTGATGGAGACCAGGCCCGGACCACAGGCGGTGGGGTGGGAAGAGGCGAACAGAGCGCCAGAGATGTAAGAGGTAGAAGTCACGGGACTTGGTGACCGATTGGCAGAGGGGTAAGGGCCGGCTCTGGTTTCTGCTTTGAACTCTGGCTGTTGAACGTGGTGCCTTCAGCACACCTGTGCGCCATCTAAGCGGACGGGCTCAGCAGGTGGCCAGATGTGTGGAGATCCCCTGGAGAACACGGAGAGGACAGGAGCCAGGCCCAACCTGAGGGCCGATGAGGGAACAGAGCTTGCAAAGGAGCTGGAGAAGGGGTTCCAGAGGGGGAGAAGGGAAACCAGGGCAGGGAGGGGCCTCTGAAGCCCCTGAGCAAGAGGTCTTCTTAAAGGAGGTGAAGCGGGCTGTGGAATGAGAAGGGACACGTGGGCCAGACGAGGTCTTTGCCTCCTCTGATCCTCAGTCTGCCCTTCTCTCTGACCCCCAGCCTTGCCCACTTTCTATCCCCCTCTGCCTGTCTCCCTGCTCTGCCTGCCGCCCAGCCTCCCCATCCCACTGCACCCTCACTCTCCTCTTCTCTCTGACCCAAAGGATCAATGTTTCTAAGGAAAACTTCATGCCACACTCACCCCACTCAGGTGCCGGTTGCTCTTCCTGGCCCCTGAAGTCACCTCCTTGCACCACCAGCCTATCACATACACCTCTCACCCTAGCATCACCCAGAGTTCACACCACCATCTGTCCCCGGGGTGACTCCGCGTCCTCTGATTGAGCACCCATGGGGTCCCAGGCTCCAGGATTGCTCAGGCAAGCCTGGCCCCCAGGGGCTTCTGGTTTAAAGAAGAGTGAGAGGGGAGGCCCAGAGAACAAGCTCTGGGAGTTTCCATCTGGCAGAGGGATCCGAGCAGGCTTCACGGAAGAGGTGACTGCACAGGATCTTGACTGACTAGCAGGACTCGGTCAAGAGGCGATGGGAACAGACGGAATTGCAGGTGGAGGCAATGTGGTGAGAAAGGGCTGGAAGTGGACCAGGGGGCCCAACATTTGTGCGGCAGTCAACAGCTCAGGGTGGCCGGTGGCCTCAAAGAGTGGGGCCAGAAGGCTGCAAGGTGCAGGGGTCAGACCACGTGGCCTGGAACGCCCAGGGGGAAGACTTCAAACGTGGTGCCTGGCTTTGGGATCTCATGCTGCCTCCTCATTCACTCATTTGGGAACTACTGATTGAGCTCCTATTCTGTGCTCCCAAGTGCTGACGATGCCATAAGAGAGCACTGCCACCGCGGAGCTCAAGCTCCCGGAAGAGACACAGACTAGAAAGTCCCAAACAAAGACTAAGAATTAAGATCATGATAGGGGTGGTGAAGAAAATAATGACTGGCCATTTGAGAGTAGAGCCTGTGTCCTGTCTCCCCCTCAGACAGAGGCTCCCTGAGGACAGAGCCTGAGTCTCCTCCGTCAGACCGAGGGCCCTGCCCCGCCGGGGAAGGGCAGAGCGTGGGGCACCTGGGAGCAAGAGCGGAGCGTCCAGCAAGCTCCGGGGTGGCTACTTCCCAGCCCAAGGACCCTCCGGCAGGGTGATCCCTGCCCACATGCTGACCATTGTCCCCCCCCCCACCACCACCCCCAGCCATCATGACTTCTCAATCACCAGTGGCTCCCCATGCAGCTGGCACCCACAACCTGGAGCCCAGGAGGTGGAGGAGACTGTAAACCCCGTCTGCTGCTAGAGAAGGCAGGTACGGAGGGGCCTGAGAGGGCTTCCAAGGAGGTACCCAGGGACCGAGGGGAGCAGGGATCTTGGAAAGGAACCACCTTCCCAGCCAGACCTGAGTGGGAGGGCTTCCCTCTCCCCTTTCCATCCATTCCCCCACCCCATTAAACCCTTAAATTAGCCTCGCCCCACCCAGCCCTATAGAGAGCGCCCCAAAATAAACCCTAAATTACATGCTGCCTGGGGGTGACCACAGCTCTCCTTCCTCCCTCTCCAGCAAACAGACCCGCCCTACCCAATGCTGGGGGGGGGGGGAGGCACCCCAAATGGGCTATTTATACAGCTCCCCTTTTTGCTGTCTGGCCCTGGTGTCCTTGGGCGAAGCCCAGGCAGGCTACACTGCTCTCCTGGGAGTTGTAAGGGGTTGGGGAGCCTGTGAGACTCTCCAGGAATTTAGAGTCTAAATCAGGTTGCTGTGGGGCAATGCTAACAATTACTCTCAGGCACAGCATAGATCTGGACTGTCCTGAGCACACTGGGCATCTGGTCACCCAGGAAAGCAGCCCGGACTCCAGGCTTGCAGGGTGCTGTCCTCCCAGAGAAGGGGGAAAGGAAGAAGGAGAGAGAAAGAGAAGAAAAAAAAAGAGAGAGGTTGAGATAGATGGGAAAGAGAGGGGTGAGATTAATTGAGAAAAAGAGGGTGGTGAGATTGATTGAGAGAGAGGGATATTGAGAGAGTCTTCAGCCCTGGCTGCTGAGGGGAGTAGTTCCGAATCCAGGGCACCCCCACAGCACCCAAGAAGAGCCGGCGTCTCTGTCTCCAAGGACCCTGGCACCGAGTGGGGAACTGGTCGTGGCTATTTTGAGGCCACGGGCTTAAGCCAAGGACCTCCCTGGACAAAGCCATCGTCCATCCTGGGAGCCTGGCTCCACCAGAGGGGCTGCTCCCCTCAGGAAGTATAAGAAGGGGCAGAGAGGGGAGAGGCAAGAGAGAAGAGAGCAGGAGGTAGAGAGACTTACACCCACAGAGAAACACAAATGTGGACAAAGACACACAGGGATGGATCATGACAGAGGGAAGGAGAGGAAGAGGAGGATGAGGGGGTACTTCTGGAGCCCCGGGCCTGGCATCACTCATCTCTACGGCGTGGCACCCATGAGCCTGCATGCCTGTCCACTGCCCACTGGTTCCTGGGCCCCCTCCCTGCCCTCAGCATTCGAGACATGTGGGTGAAGGGCCTCCAAACTGCCCAGGAGGGAGACTCTCCTGTTCCTCTACACCCCACCCCTGCTCAGTGCTCCACCCTGCCCTGGGCGCCTGCTCACTCCCCAGAGGCCATAACCTGCCCCTCATGAGGGTGTGAAGAGGCGAGGGTCCTCCTCCTGCTTGGCTGCCCTGTATGTGTGTGTGGGGGGGGGGGAGGGGGGGGCAGGAGGGGAAGCAATGAGTCCAGAGGGGGGACAAAGAAATAAGTGCCCCCTCTCACTTGGGGAGAGGCACTGGAAGGAAGAGGGGAGGGGAGGGAAGGAGTGGAGAGGCTGGGAGAGCCCGGGAGAGTCTGGGAGGGAGATGCCCTCCAGGCTTTAATCCCAGGATGGGGGATGGAGATGGCCAGGGACCGGCAGTGTGTGGGTGGCGGTCCTGCAGTGTCTGGAGGACCATGTACACATCCAAGTTCATATTTCATGCTGGTGATTCAGGGGACGGGGCTCAGCCTCTCTGGGCTCCACCCGCAGGCTGTAAAGAGAGGGAACAGGGCAGCATGAGGTGAGCTGACCTGGTCCCAGCCACCACCACCCACCACCGAGGGGACATATTCGCACGCACAAGTGAAGTGGGGGCCAAGAACTGTGCCCGGCACCTGGAGGAGGGGCTGGGGTGTGTGTGTGTGTGTGTGCGCGCGTGCTGGGTGGGCGTGGGGAACAGAGGATTCCTATGCTGTCTGAGAGGGTCAAGGACCCCTGCAGCATGGGATGGGGGGTGGGAGTCACAACAGCCCCCCCTAAAGGGGGTGACACATCATCTCCTCATTGAACTTGATTATCTGTCTGCTCACCAGGTCCCCATGACCCCCACCTGCCCAGAAAACACTGTTTATAGGGCCTGGGCATCAGACCTGTCATTTAGCTGGAGGAGCAACCCAAGCCACAGGCGGGAGCCCAGCCTCTGTGGAGAAGCAGTGCCCAGCTCGCGGCGGGCAGCAGCCCAGACACTTAGTGCCCTGTTTACCCTGGCATGGGTGGCTGGCACAGGTGGGGCTCTCCAGGGAGCGGCCAGAGGCCCAGCCAGCAGACCCACCTGGAGGCCAAAGAGGAAGCCAAGACAGAGGCTCTGTGGAGCTGGGGGGGGGGGGGGGGGAAGGCGGTGCATGGAGGGGCATCCAGTCCAGCTGCACACTGGCCCTGGCACTGCAGCCCACAGGGCACTACTCCCCAAATTTTAGGGCCCCCCCCCCCAGCTGCCCTGCAGGAGAAAAACCACACCAGCCTGGGCCCACAGGGAGAAACTGCTGCTCTAAGGATTCTGGAAGCCTCCCCCAAAGAGAGCAGGGAGGCTGGAGGAAGGGGGTGGAGGGACCTCAGGCCTTTGGAGCCCTGGCCTGGCCTGGATGCCCCCAGGCCCAAGGGACCCGCTCTCAGCCCCCAAAGACACACACACACACACACACACACACACACACACACACGTGGCTTCACTTAAGAGAGCACCATCAAAGACCCCCCTCAGCCAATCACTGTAGAGATGCTGCCCCCACCTTCTTCCTCTGTCATCCAGACCACGGAGACCAGACCCTCAGCCGCCACACCCAACACGCACATAGTCTCTTACACATCAGACACACAGCGCTCTCCCCAGCTTCCCCCTTCCCCACATGTAACCCACACTCCACAGTGAGGTCACACACGCTGCTCCTCCCATCTCTGCCCTTCCCCCCCACCTCCTCTGCTAGCCCCTCTTTCCACTTGCTGCCCCCTACCTTCTGCCCCTCTCTCCTGTCTCTGGGCCACTGCCCCGGAGGCCTCATCCTCTCCTCTCCCCATCTGCACACAGTGGGAACCTTGAAGGCTGCACATCTGGGCAGCTGCCGGCAGCTACCACTCCTCCGCCCGCCCGCAGGCCCCAGGGGCTGGGCTGCAGGGGAAGGGGAGCAGCTGCTGGCACTTGCTCAGGACCTCACTTCCCCCTGCTCTCTGTCTCCCTCCGTGGACCTGGATCCCCCCCTCCATTCCAGGCTGAGTCATCCCCACATCTGGAGCCGCTGCACATCTGGAAGAGCTGAAGCCTATGCAGACAACTCCACGTGGACACCCCTCCTCCAAACCCCATCGCACCCCCACCTCCACTAACAGCTGGGGCCCGGTCCCTCAGCTCCCACCTGGGCCGGGCCCTTGGTCACCTAGCAGGCACCCCAGTGCCGGCCTCCACCACAGGACATCCATCAGCCTCAGGGTCTCTCCCCAGTAGCAGAAAATGCCACTGCGCCACTCAGTGCCCACCCCACTGGGTGGGCAGGGCAGTGCCGGCCTTGGGGGAAGCCAGGCCAGGCCTGGGGCTGGGGAAGGAGGTGAGCCAGGCACTGAGGAGGCAGTGGTTTGGCCCAGCAGGCAGAGGGAGTTTATCCTGGCACCTGGCCCCGAAGCCAAACATCCTCCTCTAACCTCGCAGACACATCAAAGCCGGCAGGGAAGGGGCCCTTCGGCAGAGGAAACCTGCATCCTGGCGGCCTGACAGCCCGGCCCCCAGCAAAGGACCACCCTGTCCCCATCGGCAGCCCAGGCTCAGGAGGGGCACAGCAGTGGAGGGGGGGGGGCAAAGAGGATGCTCTACCCTCCCTCTCCCCCACCCCTTCAGTGCTACAGGGGGGTGGCAAGTTGCCCTCCTGAGGGTGGCACAGCTGTGCCAGGACTTAGCTGTGGCCCCTAGTCCAGGGCTCCCTCCCAAGCTCACCCCCTCCCACCCTCTAGGCAGGAGGGCCTGATGGGGGGCGCTCACTTTGTGTCCCACCTGGAAGAGGAGTGTGCACCAAATTGTAGGGGCGCGAGGGAGGGGTGGGGAGGGGAGGGGGCACCCGAGGGCTTTGGAAAATAGAAGCTGAAGTGGAGTCGGAAGAGGAGAACTGGGCTGCCAGCCACGGGGCCTCTCTCAGGGGACAGCAGGGGCCGAGGAGGAAGAGGGGCTGCGAAGCGCTAACAAGGGAAAGAGGAGGTGCTAACAGGGCCACTGGGGTGAGGGGGATCCGGGAGCCAAGCTCCCTAAAGGCTGGCCTGGAAGATAAGGAAGCTGGGGGGCGGGGCTGGGGGCTGCCACATCAGCACGGGAAGCTGGATGGTGTGCATGTACGCGTGCCCATGTATGTACACAGGCAGACACACTGCACACGCCCACACATGCGTGCGTGCGCACAGCTGGAGCCAAGTCTGTCCTCGGCTGGGGGCCAGATGATGTGGCCGCTTAGAGGAGCGAAGATTTGCGGAAGACGCGACCTCCCCCCGCCTCCTTTCCCGCCCCTCCACTCGCTCACACTCTTTCTGTGCCTGACGCCCAGGTCCCTGAGAAGTGATCAGCTTCAGGGGTGTGCCAAGCTGCATCTTCCCCACACTGCAGTCTGCGCCCCCAGACCCTCCCCTGAGGATGACCCACCCACAGAGGGGCTACTCTGTCCACTGGCTGCCCGGAACTCCCAGCTTCGTTGGGACTGGGAAGTTCTTCTGAAGTCTAGCCACAATCCCCCTGTAACATTTGGATCTGAGACAGAGGAACCCACAGTGGGGTGCAGTCGAGCCTTCTTTCAAGGGGCGAAGAAGAGCAGAGCTAGAAAGTGAGGGCTCGAGGGGATCCTCAAGCCTTCTCTCTGGCTACAGGGTCCCATCTAAGAGTCAATAGTGAGGGTGAGGGTGGGAGTGGGGCTGCGGGGGGGGGGGGGGGGGCGGGTGGGAAGCCTTGGGGAGAAGGAGTCTCAGAGAGAGGCCACCAAGGCTGGGGGACTCTCAAGACGTTAACCTGGTCCTGGCTCAGCCCCTCCCGCCTGAGTCGTCTCTATTCCATCTGCCACCCCAACCTTCCTCAGGAGCCTAACCTCCCCCCACCCCCCACCCCCCCCACCCCGCCCAAGTGGAGGTGTTCCCTCTCCACCGCTGCCCATGCCGGAAACCTACACTTTGGAAGGATAATGGCTCCCAAAAGCCGTTTTTGTCTCCGCTAAGCCTCGGAAGGTGAGCGGTAGTCCAGCCCCTCCAACCACTCATAAGGATAATAAGCTCTCTGCACCGCTAATTGGCAGGTGGCACGCCTCCCTCCACCCTCCTGGCCCACAGGTGGGCGGCTCAGACCTGGGGTCAACTCGCCACCCTCCCATCCATCACCCCAAGAATGAGTGAGGGGCGGTGGACTTCAGTTTCCAGAGGGATTCTGGGAAGGAGTTTCAGACCCTGATCCCACGCCCAAGAATTCCTATTGGCAACGCAACACGCACCCGGGCCCTCCTGGAAGGCGCACAGTGTGCCAGGCATTCCTTGCGCTCACCCGTGGGAGCTGCTGGATCCTTAGGGAGCCATTTGACTCACTGGGGTGGGGGTGGGGGGGTCGGGATGTACAGTTGGGAGGGGCAGCAAGCAGAAATGGATTCCCCAAACCATGCAGCTGGTGGAGTTGGGGAGCTCAGTCAGTCAGGAATGACCCCCCCGCCCCCCCCCCCCGACAACTCACAGCTACCCACCGAGGACTTCAGGAATTCATTCCCTAAATTCATTCCCTGGAGAGATCTGGCCCCTGACCTCAGGAGGGCCCCAACCAGCTTCAGCTCAGTGACAACAGAGCCAGTGTTTACTCGGAACAAAGCACCGTGGGGAAATGAAGGCTGAATCAGAGCTGGGCCAGCCCCCGAAGCCGGGGGCGGGGGGAGGAACAGCAGGACATGTGCACACATCTAGGAGAGAAGCCGAGAAGGCCTGGGTGGGGGCGAGCAGGGAAGGAACAGTCCCTTCTTGCAGGAAGATCCAAGTGCTGGAAGGCTTTTGGGAGGTGGCATTCGAGCTGAGCTTTGAAGGACAGGGTGAGAATTTGTTAGGTTTCAGGGAGGGGTCTGGGGAGTTGTGTTCTGGCGGGGGGGGGGGGGGCACCCAAGCTGAGGAAAGGAGGGGAGCAGGAAAGGGTCAGGTGTGTGGCTGGAGGACATGTGGGCAGGGCAGAGGAACACACTCTAGGTTGTTGGGCCTCCCTGAGACGGGACTTTATTCAGGCAGAAGTCGGGGAGCCTCTGGAAATCAGGGAGCAAGAGAGTAGGCAATGGGGAGCCTCGGCTGGAGGCCTTATGAAGATGGTTGTGATGGCCCTGGGGAGCCACACTGCATGGGGGCAGTGACAATAGAGAAACCTGTGACAAGCAGGGTCCCAGTCCCCCTGAGTGCTCAGCCTGAGGGACAGGCGGGCACCACCATGAGGCCAACCCAGGCAGTGGGGGAGGAGAAGGGGGGGCAAGCCAGAAATAGAGGGAATTTATCAGATGACTGGTCCCAGCACCACTGTCACATCGGCCTCCTGTGGCCCTCTAGGAGTGGGCACCAGCCCTGTCTGATCTGGCCCTTGTCAGGTGCAGAACACTAGATGGACAGCAGAGGGAGATAGTGAGCCAGCATTCTGGGAAGAGCAGCTCTCAGGAGGAAGCAAACCCTTAATTCCTTGTCACCTCACCCTGCCTCTATGTGAAATGAAGACAGGGAGCTTTGGGCCTCTTTCTTTTGCCAGCAATAAAACACTTATTGCATGTTGTTATTAAACTAACATTTATTTACCATTACTGTATGAGGGGCTTTCATGACCCTACTAGAGGCCCGGTGCATGAAAATTCATGCACTGGAGGGGGGGTCCCTCAGCCTGGCCTGCCCCCTCTCACAGTCCGGGAGCCCTCAGGGGCGGGAGGCGACCCGGCGATCAGGGGAAGACGACACCCCCATCACACCTCTGCTGCTGCCACTGCCGGCAGCACAACCACTTGGCCGGCCTGGTTACCTGAACCTCGGGTGGCCCTGGGCGGCTGGGCAGCCGCTATCCGAGGCTTGCCTGTGCCTCAAGCCGGCCCTAGGCGGCTGGGGGGCTGAGGGGACTGGGGGACTCTGGAAGCAGGAGCGCGGAGCGGCCAGGCCCGCCTGGTGGTGGGCCTGGCCTTGTTGCACGCCTGCCACCCCAGTGGGGCTGAGGGGACTGGGCATGCCATCTTGTGGCTGTGGGCGCTGCCATCTTTGGGACGGTGTGAGGATCAATTAGCATAGTCCCTCTTTATTAGATAGGATATGATAAAGTAAGTTATCCACCCCCCCACACACACTCCCCCCCCACTTCGTCCACAGATGAGTTTAGAGATGCACAGAGACGTTAAGTTTCTTGACTAAGGTCACACAGCACACCATAGTAAGTGGCACACTTAGCAACACAACAGAGTACCATCCCTGCAGGCAGAGCTGGGCCAGACCAGAATGTTCTGTGGGCTTTGAAAAGAAAGATCCCAGCCCACAGCCATAAGCCATTATGGATGTGCGTGTGCACCACAGTATGGTGGGGAGCGAGCAGAGAGGAATAGAACTTGGCCTGGCTCCTCCCCGTCACCCAGGGCCTGGACTGGGCCCAGCAGGCTTCACAGGGTCACCAGGCAGGATTCTTCCGTCCGGGGCAGCAGCTGCCTCCTGAGGCTGCCTCTGGGTGTGGGGTCTCGAGACCCGTGTGGTTCTGGTCCTGACTCAGCCCCAGTGTCCCGGGTGACTTGGCCTCCCCACCCCTCTGGGCTCCAGTTGGCTTCTTTGGTGGACTAGCTGACCACCCAGGCCCTTCCGGCCGGGCCCTTGCAGGAGGCACAGACAATCAGCTCGTTCTTTCGTGAAAGGGCCGGGGCGAGGGCGAGTGTGTACGAAGACATTTGGACTTTGCTGCTCTTGGGAAATCCCAGACGGAATTGGGTGTGGAATCTAGAGGGACCCACTGACTGCATGAGGTCTCTGGGCCTCGCTGCCCCCTGCACGCCTGAGCACACGCATGCACGCATGCACCCATCCCCTCGCACTGACAGATTAAGCATTGAACAGAAGATGCTGGCTCTGTCCACGACCCTCCTGCCTCTACACAAGAACAGCCTCCTGTCTTCTCTGACTCGGGTCCCATTGTGCCCCCACCCCCACCCGACCTCACCCATTAAGAATGCTGGGGCCCTGGGAGCCATGGTGGATGCTGACAACAAGGGTTAGTGTTCTCGCCGGGGCTAGGACCACCCACCTCCAGGCCCTTCCCCTCCCCATTTGCAGGAAGGAGCATAGAAGGGCAGTTTTGTGTCATGAAAAAACTGGGGGCCCAGAGGCAGGGTCCAGAGGCCCTCTGGCCCCCTCCCCATGAGCCTTACTTTCCCACTGGGGAGTTGTGGGCCAGCGGCTGGAGCAGCTGTCTCAAATGCCTGCTCTATGACATTTCAGGGATGTGGGTAGCGTTGCCAGATCTAACAAATAAAAACACAGAACACCTAGTTAAATATGAATTTTAGGTAAACAACAAATAAATTTTAGTGTAAATATATCCCAACGTTTGCACAGGACATATTCATGCTGAAAATATTATCCATTCTTTATGTGGCATTCAGATATAACTGCGTGTCCAGTATTTAGTCTGGCAACCCTAGATCTGTGTCAAGTGGATGCCAGAGAGCCAGAGGGGATGATGCCAGCCTCCCGCCCTCCTCCTGCCCATCCCCGGGACACTGGTGCCTGCCTGGTCCCTTTCCCTCAGCCCTCCCAGCTTCCCACGTCTACCCCACAAACTCCTCCATGCCCTCTTCAGCATCCCCATTTCACTCCCCAGGGCATCCTCCTCCCCTAAATTCACCTCTCTTCCTCTCCTCTAAGGAAGGGCCTGGGCCTGGGCAGAGTGGCAGCGGCTGTGGTGGAAATACCCCCTCACCCAACCTTGAGTGCTGACGCAGTGAGGCCAGGGCAGGGATGGGAAGGCCTTAGAAGTCCAGGTTGGCAATGACTTCACCAAGGAGGTAGCAGAACGGGCACTAGAGGCAGGCTGGGTACAGGGCCAACTGCAGGGGCGTGAGGGAAGAGGTGTCTCCATCCCATGGACATTCCCCTCTCCAAGCTCAGAGTCACCAAGAAATGAGAATAGAGGAGTCCTTCTGTAGGGCCAGACCCTAATTCCACTTAGATCAGGAATCTAGAAGAGTCTGTCCTTAGGGGGCAAAAAGGGACAAGAGATGATGAGAAACAGAGACAGGGAAAGAGGAGAGAGAGCAAGAGAGACCAGGGAAAGATATACTGGCAGAGAGAGACCAAAACGTTGGTGAGGAAAATCAAACGTAGAGACATAGGAAATCAATGGAAACGGATAGAGAAAACCAGACTCCTCGGCTGAGACAGACGGACTGAGGAAGAAAGGAGGAACACAGACGGGAAACAGAGGGGAACACAGAGAAATGGAGACTGAAACAGGAAGATGGACTGGGAGGCCTGGGGAGCAGACAAGAAGTGTAAACACTGAACAGAGATAACAGGACTGGGAGAGATGAGAAGCAGAGATAAAGAGAACGTGGTGAGAACAAGAAAAGGGGGCTGGAGGAGGCCGGCTGTCCTTTCACACGAACGTGGGGATAGTTTCCAGGGGAAAACCGGATTTGAGACACAGCAGGAGACGTCTCACAACTTAAGGACTGAGCGTGTCCCGGAGCCCTCCCCTTCGCCCAGGCCGAAGAGCAGCACCCCACCCACTATCTCCCATTGCGCCCTCTCCCCAGGCGTCCGGGCTTCATCTCACCAGCTCCCGCTCTGTCCCCACAGGTCTGATCCATGTTTGGGCGTCGGGCTCTCATCCTGCGCCCATCACCTCCGAGACGGCATCCCACCCCGCCCACCAGCCAGCTCCCCGGGGAGGGAGCGTGGGAGACCAGCCCCAAGTCCCAGGTCCCAGGTCCCAGCCCAGCGTGCCCTCGCTTCCGGGAAATCCCGGGTTGGGCGATGCTGCCACCTGCCGGCCGGACCCGGGAAGCACAGCACGCCTCGAGGGCTGGGGCGTGGCCGCGGAGGGTGGGAATCCCGAATCCCGCCCCTCCGGGCTGGGACAGCCTAGCCTGCGCGGGGTCTTCCCAGGAATCCGGGCGGACCAGTTTGCCTGCGCCGAACCTCCCCTGGCTGCTGCTCAGCCCCATTTCGGACTCCGTGGCAAATCTCCAAACTTTGGGGCCTTAATGGCCCCTGTAGTCAAAAGGAGGAAGTGTACCTAGGGAGGTGGGGGGACACGGCAGTACCAGGGCTGTGCTCCTGGTTCTCCTGCCCCAGAAATCAGCCAGGCCGCCTCTTCCTCCCTTCTTGGCAAAAAAGAAAAAAGAAAGAGAGAAAGAAAGAAAAAAAAAAAATGGGGGAGGGGGGTGGCACTTTCCCCCATACAATACCCTGAATCCACTCCAGAACCTTCTTTCCCCTCAACCTCCGCCCCGCAGAAGGCCAGGTGTGAAGGGACTTCCAGTGGCCCCCTCTGCCAGCATTCTCTCGCCCCCTGCCCGGCGCAGCACTCCCTCCCTTAAGGTTGGGGCCACTTAGGGGTGGGGCAGTGGTTGGGAGTTGGGAGGGGGTAGTTTAGTAGTCTTGAACTAACCCCACAATTTTTCCCAATTAATCTCATCTACTTCCCAATTACCAAAAACCAACCGGGACCTCTCCCCTCTCCTTCCCGCCTCCTCCCTGCCCCAAGTCCGGCCTCTGGCGGTGCAGAAGCTCCGCCCCATCCCGAGGCGGGACCCCATAGGTGGAGAGACGTGGGAGAAGTCGCGGCCCCGCCCCTCCCCGCCCCTCCCCGCCCCTCCCCGCCTCTCCTCGCCTCCCCTCGCCTCCCCTGACACACGGAAGCTCAGTGGCCCCAACGCCAGGATGTCGGACGCCTGGGTCCTCCGCCTCTTACCTACCTTGCTGCTCGGCCTGCTGGCCGGCCTCCAACAGGTGAGCATTCGGGAGGTAAAGCTTTAGAACTTTCAGGGTCCGACCTTTGGGGGTCTGGGGACTGCTTCTGGAGCCGGGTCACCACCTCCCATTGTTAGGGTTTCCTCGTGACCACACGCAATTAGCCACTTCCTTTCTCCTTTTGCTGGGGAGATGCAGGTGGGGGCAGCTGAGGGAAGCCCTGAAAAGGCCGGGGTTCCTTCGCCTTGGGGGGCTGTGCAGTGACTCTGACCCTCGCCCACCACCATCTGACACCTGGCACCTGTGTGCGAGTGGGGACTTTGACCCGCACCTTAGCCTGGGATAGTCCTTCCCGCTCCTTGATGCGTCAGAAAGCGGGAACTGTCTGGAACTGAGGTCTGGACGCCTGGGTAGCCTGTCTCCCCAGCTCTGTTCCTCCAGTGCTGGGTGACCTTGGGGAAGTCCTGGACGTCTCTGGACTGCTTGTTTGCTTGTGCCCCAGGGGAGAGCTGGCTCCTTAGTCCCTTTCTAGGAGTGGGGGCAGAATCCCAGCCCCCCCGGGGGCATTTGATCTGGCTGCCTGACCCAAGGCTGTCTCGGAAATCTGTAATTCTTCGAGTGGGCGGGCACGCCCTCCTCTTACACCCCCTCTCTCACACCCCCAGGGATGGGGAAGTGCTACCCAGTTCTATGGGAGGTCCTGGAAACCTATGTGAGCCTGGAAGACAGACTTTTAACCAGGCTGGCTTCCCAGAACAGGGCACATTCACACGACTGCACTGACTTTCAGGGCTGCTTTGCCCCTGAAGCCCTGGTACTCCTCAGTCACTAGGCACTCAGTTTGTGCCATCACTAGGCTGAGCATCCTCTTGTTGATTCCTCCCAACATCTTCAGGGGCAGGTGCTGCTAATATCCCCATTTCACCTGTAAGTACAGTGTGAAGCCATGCTCTGATTAACAACGGGTGTAAATGCTCAGAAATGCGTTGTTAGGTGATTTTATCGAGGGAGCCTCATCGAGTGCACCTACACAAACCTAGATGGTATAGCCCAGTGGTTGGCAAACTGCGGCTCTCGAGCCACGTGTGGCTCTTTGGCCCCTTGAGTGTGGCTCTTCCACAAAATACCACGTGCAGGCGCGCACATACAGTGCAATTGAAACTTCGTGGCCCATGCGCAGAAGTTGGTTTTCGGCTCTCAAAAGAAATGTCAATCGTTGTACTGTTGATATTTGGCTCTGTTGACTAATGAGTTTGCCAACCACTGGTATAGCCTACTACACACTTAGGCTGTATGGTATAGCCCAGTGGTCGGCAAACTGCGGCTCGCGAGCCACATGCGGCTTGCAAGCCGCGGTTTGCCGCTCTGTTGACTAATGAGTTTGCCGACCACTGGTATAGCCTATGGCCTGTACAGCATGTTACTGTATTGAATCCTGTAGGCAACTGTAACACAGTGTGTCTGTGTTTCTAAACATAGAAAAGGTACAGTCAAAATACAGTATAAACAATTTTAAAAATGGTACACCTGTATGGGGCACTAACCAATGGAGCTTGCAGGACTGGAAGTTGCTCTGCTGGCTTTGGCATCACTAGGCAACAGAAATTTTCAGCTCCATTAGAATCTTGCTAGAGGCCTGGTGCACGAAATTCGTGCACGAGTAGGGTCCCTAGGCCTGGCCAGCGATTAGGGCTGATCTGTGAGGCGATCAGGGCCCCCGCTTGCACATGCCTTGGCTGACCTGATGCTGCCCGCTTGCTGGCCCTGTCCTCCACCGCCATCAGTCGCCTCCCTCTTCGGGGCAACCAGCAGGGCAATCGGGGCGGGGGGGGGGGCCCACTCGCACTCACCTTGGCTGGCCTGGCACCACCTGCTGCCACAGAGTCGGGGCCTGCGGTCTGGGGGCAGCTCCTGGGTTGAGCATCTGCCCCCCTGGTGGTCAGTGCATGTCATAGCATCCAGTCGTTCCACAGGTGGTTCCACGGGTCGATTTGCATATTAGGGTTTCAGGTAGGTAGGTAGATAGATAGATAGATAGATAGATAGGACCACTGTTGTCTATGTGGTCTGTCATTGACTGAAACATGCTTATGCAGCACATGACTGTAAGCTGAGGTTCCCCAAGATCATCCTGATGCTTGATAGAACTCAGGCTCTGGACGACCTCAGACAAGACCGCCCCCTGGTATATGGGGGGAGAGAAATCTGAGAGGAGATCCCTCCCAAACAGGAACTCAGGGCAAACTTATTAAGCTATTCCTATCTGTTCTGCTTAGCTGGGGGCCAGCAGAGGGAGGAGGGATAGGGTCTGGGATCTGAAGGGGCTGCCACTGAGTGTCTGAACCCCTTGGTCTTGCCCCAACTCTCCGTGGCCCCTCTGTGCTGTGTGGTCCTCCCCCTCCCTGGGCCCACTTGCCCCAGGGATTCATTGCTGCTCCAGTCCCCACTGTCCAAGGCTTGTGAGAAGCTGGTACTCACATGGGACTGAACACAAAGGGGGAATCAGTGCAACTACACTGGGCTGTCAGTGGTATTCTTAGCTTCGCTGTTGTTATCATTAGCAATTGTAATGTTACTGGAATATTTCAAGAAAAGGTCTAAAGATAGGATGGTCTCATCAAAGTTAATTTCTTTTTATTTTATTTTATATTTTTATTGATTTCAGAGAGGATGGGAGGAGAGAGAGAGGTAGAAACATCAGTGATGAGAGAGAAATTGATTGGCTGCCTCCTGCACACCCCACACTGGGGAATGAGGCCCAAACCCAGGCATGTGCCCTGACCAGGAACTGAACCATGACCTCCCGGTTCACAGGTCCATGCTCAACCACTGAGCCATGCTGGCCGGACTTCTTCTTCTTCTTCTTCTTTTTAATATATTTTATTGATTTTTTACAGAGAGGAAGGGAGAGGGATAGAGAGTTAGAAACACCAATCAGCTGCCTCCTGCACACCCCCTACTGGGGATGCGCCCACAGCCAAGGTACATGTCCCTGACTGGAATCGAACCTGGGACCCTTCAGTCCGCAGGCCGATGCTCTATCCACTGAGCCAAACCGGTTAGGGCCGGACTTAACTTCTTATTCTTGAGCCCTGGTTGTTTATCCCCGGGAGGCTGGGGTGACATAACCTCCCATTCCCTACTATGTTCCCATCGCTGCATTCCTCCCCCAAACCCAATCTGGGAGTGGCCAGGAAGAAATGAAACCAGGTAATCAATGAATGCTCTTTCATTCTGCCAATATTGTTGGGTTTTCAACAGTAATGAAACAGACCAAAATCCCTCCCCTGTGGAGTTTATGCTCTACCCAGGAAACACACAATGAACACGATAAAGGAAAATGTGTGGTATGTTACATGTTGATAAGAGCTATGCAGAAACATTACGCGCGGTGAGGGAAGCCGACTGCTTTGGGGCCGGTGATGTAATTTTAAGTAAGATGGTCAGAAAGGAAGGTGCTGGGGCCAGCCTTGCAGATATTCACGGGGGGTGGGGGTGTGGGGGGGGGGTGGGGACAGGGCAGGGCGGAGCGGGGCGGGGAGAATGTCCCAAGCAATACACACCATTGCTATTCACTGGATGAAATTCTGGACAGACACCTGGATGCCCCACAGAACTAGTGCCGGAAGAGCTGCGGGCAGAGGGGCTGGGTCCAGAGAGGAGGGTCAGGCAGCTTCAAAGAGTGAGGAGCCCTGCCGGGCCAGGATCTGAGGAATGGACGGGGTTCAGCAGACCATGAAGGCGTGGGGAAGAGGGCCTGGCCTGCCCCTGCCTGTGGGTGTAAAGCAGCGGTGGTGGTGGTGGGGGGGGGGTTGCAGGGAACTCCCAGTGGGTGTGTGTGCAAGAGGGGAGAGGGCGGCTCAGGCCGGTGGCTGGGGCCCTGACAGGAGCTTCCAGCAAGGTTGTGGGCCATCAGATTTTTGTGGGGAGTGATGCTGCTGGGCAGCAGGAGAGTTTAGTGTCCTGGACTGTAGATGTAAGAGGGTGTGAGCTTACAGACTTGGGGAACAGCGAATATGGTGGGGGGAAGGGAAGGAGAGCTGGAGGCCTCCAGCGGGCAGCCAGGGCTCCCATCATTGACCTGGGGGCATGGCGGAGTAAGGTGGAGAGCAGGCTTGGGGGAAGACGCTGCTCCCCGGGGGACTGCTGGCTGTCCAGTACCTGGGCCGCATCGGAGTTTACGACCCCTAACTTCTGCCTCTTTTCTTCCACAGGCTGCAGCCAAATGTGGCCTCTTGTAAGTCTGGGCTTTGGGCTATACCTTCCAAACGGGGGAGGAGACACCCCAGGCCTGTCCTGCCTGCCTTCATGGGAGGGAGCAGCACATCCATCACCCTCTCCCCTTCCAGCCAGAAACCATCCCCACACACCCCTACCCAGAGAAGGACACTCTGTCCCGCCCACTCCCACCAGCCACCCCAGGGGGGGCTTCACACCGTGGGCCTTCTGAAGCCGAGTCCCCCTCCTTCTTACCACAGTCTCAGGCCCTCTCCCTGCTGAGGGGACCCTGGGAGCGGGGGGCAAACAGTGTGGGACCTTCATATAGAAATGCCAGGAAGCCTGAGCACCAGGAGAAGGCGGGTGGGCTACAGGCAGGAGAGTCAGCACTGAATGTGGCAGGAACACCAGCTCCTTCCCCTCCTCCTCTGTGGACACCAGCAAGGGCTCGCTCCTCGCTCCTCCTCAGTTAGCTCCTGGACACTCCCCTCTTCCCCTCTCTCCACCACCACACTCAGTCCCCCACACCTGCCCACTGAGGTCGGCAAGGACACTCGTTACACCCATTTTGTAGATGAGGAAAGTGAGGCCCAGGAAGGAGCTTGACTTGGCCCAAGTGCACAAGGCCGGTAGGACCTTGGTTCCTCCCGCTGAGCCCAGAGGGGCCCCGGCCCTCGCCCCACAAGGGGCATGCTCATGTCCTGAGTGTATGGGGGCGTTTTGGGGAGACTGGGGTTCTTCTGCCTCCCCACCTTGGTAACAACAGCCTCTCTCTGCCCCCACGAGAAGCACCTGCCCTGAAGGATTCAAATGCTGCGGTAACACCTGCTGCCAGGAGTATGAGCTCTTCTCCGGCCCCATTAGGTGAGCCCAGGGCCAGCTCCTGGGGCACAGCCCTCTGAGGGGCCTGGTCCACACAGGACAGACTGGCCTTCCTGGCCTGGGGTGGGGGTAGGGGGTTGCAGGTCAGGGGAGGGAGGGAGGTGCGGCGGGGATGGCTGGAGGCTCAGGGTGATGGTGGTGGTTCCTCACCCAGGATCTTCGTCATCATCTTCCTGACCTTGATGCCCATCATGTGCATCTGCGGCCTGGCTAAGCGCTTCTGCCGCTACTGCAGAGAGGAGGAACCGGACCCCCGGATGGATCACATGAGGCCCCCAGAACAGCCCACCGTCGCCCCCACAGAGAGGGTCACCAGGGTGTCCATCCCTGAGCCCCCACCCTCCTACAGTGAGGTGGGTGTCTACCCTAATCCCTGCCCTGCCCCTTGGCCTCCTGCATCTCCCTACTGTCCAGCTTTTATTTATTTATTTATTTATTTATTTATTATTTAAAATATATTTTTATTGATTTCAGATAGGAAGGAAGAGAGAGATAGAAACATTAATGATGAGAGGGAATCATTGATTGGCTGCCTCCTGCACGCCCCCCACTGGGGATCGAGCTGCAACCTGAGCACATGCCCTGGACTGGAATCGAACCTGGGACCCTTCAGTCCGCAGGCCAACGCTCTATCCACTAAGCCAAACCAGCCAGGGCTACTGTCCGGCTTTTAGAGCAGCAATGACGGTGGAGGCCTCCTTACCCCAGCGAGCGTCCAGCAGCATTGGGGCACCCCTGTCCCTGGTACACGCGGGTGGCAATGCCAGTGCCGGGCCCTAAGAAGTCTCTGTGTTCCCTCCTTTCCCTGCAGATTATTCTGAAGCCAGACCTGGGCCTGCCCCCCATGGAACCACCCCCTCCCTATAGCCTCAGGCCTGAAGAACATTCTGGGGTCCCCAGAGGCATTGACAACCCAGCCTTCTGAACCACCTCCTGCCTGGAATCCTGCCTCAGTCACCTCCTTCCAGACACCTCCTGGATCAAGCCAGAGACACCTGGGACCCCCGAGACACCCCCATCCAGCCTGCTACCTCTCTGGATTTAACTTATTGCTTTTCCTGCCCCTGTCCCACCCCAGCTGGCTCTCTTGTCCCAAAGGGTGGGCTGGAGCATCAGTGTCCAGCCACCCCCCCCCCCCCCCGCAACCCAAGTTAGAGGCTGCCAAGAGGAAAGTGTCAACAGGTGGAGGGGGCTGGCAGTAGGATGGGCTGCTCTGAGGGGTGGAGAGCGCCCCGCTTCTCAACCGGACAGCGGCTCTGAGATGTGAAGGACACTGCGTACCGAGGAGATCCAACCGTGGAAGCTCTGAGCCGTCTCCAGTTCTACCAGAATAGAGAAGGCCCTATTCTCCCCCACCCTATCCCCTGGCACATGTACTCACTAAATTAGCTCGCTGCTGCTGCTGCTGCTGCTGCTGAGAATCTGCCTCTGGCTAGGTGTGCAGGTGAGCCCAGACTCTGCTGGGAAACTGGGGGAGAGGGGTGCCACTCTGCGCCCCAAATCCCACCATTGATGAGTCTTCAGGGACCGTGTTGACAATAAGCCTAGGAAGACAGTACATCTGTGGGCCACCCTCCAGGAGAGGATCTTTACAGATGCTTTGACTTCCAGTTCTTTGAGGTCTCTGGGTGCTAAGAGCCTGGACAGGTTGCTGGGGTGGAAGTGACCAGTGTGTATTTCCACACCCCATCCTCCCACTGCTGTTCTGGGGAGACAGAGCTCAGCTCCCTGACTCTCGCCATGGGGGTGGGGAGCAAGGAGGCAGGCCATCTGTAGGGCTGGGCCTCCCAAGATCAGCCCCACCCTGGAATCTCCTGGAGGGCAGACCCACCCTTTTCTTCCAGTCCCATCTGTGCGGTTAACCCTTAAGAGGGAAAGCATCACAGCACAGAGTGTGCCTGGGGCTGGGTCCCAGGGAGTCTAGCAGAGCATGGAGTTGGGAGCATAGCATGGCTCATGCAGAGTGAGCAAGAGCATGCCCGTGTCTTGGGGCTCCAGCAGGGCTGGGCTCCTCCTCTGCACACTGACCTTGCAGCCCAGGAATGCTGGCCTTCCTCCCCAGGCAGAGGGCACGGCGGCAGCGCTGGCCAAGCTCCTGGCAGGACCCGAGGTGGAACTGGCCCTGGTGTGCCGGCCGGGACGGCTCCTCCAGGCCTCGCCTAGTCATACCCAGCCTTGGGGCATCAGGACCCAGGCAAGGGCAGGTGTCAGGGGCATGGCACAGCCAACCCCCAAAAGGCGGGAACAGGGGCTGTCTTGGCAGGGAGTTCCTGCTTGAGGCAGCCTCAGAGGGAGCACCGTTGTAAGGAAGTTTTTTACTTTGTATGCTTTGTTGTTGTTTGTATTTTTTACCATGAGCAAGTATGGCTTTTACAAATTTAACAAAAGATTTCTTTCTTGGCATCAGCTTTGGAAGTTAATAAAGACTCACTTTGTGAACTTTGATCGGCAGTAATTCATGTATTACCAGCCCTGCTATGAGGAAGAGACTAGAAGAACTCAGACATGTGATGCACTCATGACATATATGTGACCCTTGGAAGAGCTATACAATGGACATGGGAAAGCCTGGACACCACCAGGCATGTGAGGGCATGTGATGACCGTTCGTGAGACCTATGCAGGACTGACGGGCACACGGTGTATATAGGATGTCTGGCTGGTTGGGTGGGTGGATCAGCAATTTCACAGTGACTGAGAATTTCATTCCTTTTGCTTGGTTGAACAGTTCAAACCCAATGAATGAATAATAAAAGATGGACTCACTTCGCCTGGCCGGCCAGTGGGGCTCTCAGTGGCTGAGTGTCAAGTGTCAACCTATGAATTAGGAGGTCACAATTCGATTCCAGGTCAGGACACAAGCCTGGGTTTCAGGCTTGATCTCCAGTAGGGGGTGTGCAGGAGGCAGCCGATGATACACTCTCATCATTGATGTTTCTATGTCTCCTCTTCCTCTCTGAAATCAATTTAAAAAGACATTTTCTTAAAAAAAAGATGGATTCACTTGAATGAATGAATGATCACCTGAGCGAGTGAATGAATGAACAAATGTGAAGATCTGCCATCAGACATTTGTAAGGACACTAGTACACACAGCTTAGTTAACACCAAAAAGGTGGTCCTTGCGTCTGTGGACTTGAACTTCTGCAGGGGACTCCCCAGATGACTGGGGAGTGCAGGAAAAGCTGTGAGTAGGGGCATGCTGGGGGGATGGGGGAGGGCCTTATGCTCCAAGGTCAGAGAAAGGAGGAGAAGGGAGCTCTTCGTGGTGGGAAGTGGGGAGGAGGATGACACCAACAAGAATCTATAACCTCACCAGGGGACTGAGTTTCAGAACTCGAGCTCCCGACATGTTCGTTTCTGCCCCCAGCACCTCCTAGTCTCAGTTGCCCCGTTTGTACAATGAAGAGGTTTCCCCCTTCTAGCTCAGATAGGGTGTTTCCCAAGTTGGGAGGAGAGAGAGTAGCATTAGCCCCATGCCAGCAATTCCCTGAGCCCACGGAGACCTCCAAGCCACTGGCCGCAGCCCCGCAGCCCCGCAGCCCCGTCAGCCAGGTCCTCGGTGCCTTCCTTATCCAGCTTGGAGGCCTGGATCCAACCTGGTAATCGCCACCCGGAATTTCACTGCTTTACCCTTTTCTCCGTCCATCGTGTTCACCTGGCAAAACCCCGAACTCTGGTTGAAATCAACTTTTGCTCAAGAGCCAGCACACCTGGGCGATTGGACTCACTTCAAAATCAAAATGGTGAATCTCAAGCGGCCCCCCAACTTCTCCATCGGGCCGTAGCTGCTTCGCTTTCTCCCTCTTAAGAGACTAAGTCATGCCTTCCACTCCCCTGGGTCTCCCACAATCCCGGCCTCAATTTCAGCTGGTGATGGCACCACATAAGTCAAAGAAAAAAGTGGATGTAATCACAAGAGAACCACCCAACTGCCCCTGACACCCCCACCCCCCCAACCTCTGGAAGCCAAATCCCACACTGCCAACTGGATGCCACCCCCTCTTCGGTCCTTCTGAAGACCTCACTCCTGCAGGTGCTCCCACATCAGCCGTTTCCCCTCATTTATTGGACTTTTATTGTCCCCTGGACATAAAGATGCCTCATCACCCAGCTTAGAGAAGCCTTCCCTTGGCCCTCTCATTGCCTCTGTGGGTGCGGTTCCACTTCCTCCTCCCCATTCTTACTCCATCCGGCTCCAATCAGCTCTTTGTCTCCATCGTTACGGGAACTGGCTTTTGTTCACATCATCAGTGACCTACATCTTGCTGAAGCCAAAGCTCAACTCTCTAGCCTCCTTTATTGTCTGTCAATGGCCTTTGACATACTTGGCCCCTGTCTCCTTTCCTGAGAACCTTTCTCTGGTGGACTTCCTGGTTTTCCTCCGCCTCAGGGCTGCTCCTTCTCAGGCTCCTTCCCTTTCCCCTCCTCCTCCACCACCTCTAAATGGTAGCTGACCCGGAGGTGTCTTCCTTGGCACTGTCGTCTTGGTCTTCATTCACTCCCACAGTACGTACGTCTCACCCAGTGCTGTGGCTTCATAGACCATCTCAAACCTGTATGTCTGGCCATGACTTGACCCCTGATCTCCAGACTTATATATTTAACTTATATTTAACCACCTATCAGGCCAAAACACTAACTTATTCTAATTTCTGTCTTTTCCTCACCTCCTCATCCTGCCTCCAGAATAGTCTTGTGTCTACTTTTCACCATTTCATAGTACAGCCCTGAAGCTAACTAGCCTAGGCGACCCTGAGGACATCCCCACCGGTTTCCTGTCCCCACGCTTGTCTCCTCCTGCCCCCTGCAGTTCATCCTCCATACTGCAGCCAGGGAGCTTTCTCTGAGGCATAAAGAATACATGTCATTCCCCTACTCAAAGGCCTCTGATGGTTGCCCATTGCACTCGGAATAAACTCCAAACCCCTGACCTGTGGTCTCCCCCTTCTCACTGCATGCCAGCCACAGTGGCCTGCTCTCGGAGCCGTGGCTGTCTCAAGTCTCTCTGGCTCTGGGCCTTTGATGACTTTTCTCCCGGGAAACCTCACCCACCCACTTCTCTCCGCTTGGCTATCTTCCCATCATTCCCATTCCAGCTGTCACCTCCTCAAAGAAGCCCACCCTGACCACCCTGCACAGAGCAGCCCCTCCAGCCCCACTCTATGACCCGATGCTGTTTTGTGACCTTCACAGCATGTCCCAGAGCTGCAAATCGCCTTATTTACTTTCGTGCTTACCTGCTCACAGTCTGCTTTCTCTCTCTGGACCCACCCTCCTCTGGGACGGGGATTTTCCATTTCACTGTTGGGTTCAGAGTCAAGGACAATGCGTAGCACCTGGGAGGCGTCTCTCTTTGTTGACTCACTCCCAGCGGCCACAATGGCCGTGGGCACCTTGAAAGCCCAAAAGTTCCTGCAAGAGAAACGCCCGGAAAAGGAGTTTCTTGGGCCCCACAAAAACCGCTTGGTGCCTCCTGTGGATGCTGGCCCTCGATCCAAAAGGAGTTATTGTGCTCTTTCTTTTCCTCTCTCCCTCCCTCCCTCCCTCCCTTTTCTTCCTTCTTCATTCCTCCTTCCTCCCTTCCTTCCTTCCTCTTCCCTCCCTCCTTTTCTTCCTTCCTTCCTCCCTCCCTCCCTCTCTCCCTCCCTCCCTCCCTTCCTCCCACCCTTTCTTTTTCTTTTTCCCACTGAATACTTGGTGAGCACCTCTCACATGCCAGGCATTTTTCCAGGGCCTGGGTAAAGAGGCCCACAAAACAGATACTATTCCTGCTCCCACGGAAAACAGAGGCCTGTCAAACAGGCCCACAAGTGAACCTGTGGTCACCCTCTGGTCTAAGCGCTGGGAAGAAAAAATGCCCATATCGTGTTAGGGAGCTACGGTGGGGCAGGGGGACTGCTTTAGATTGGGTGGTCAGACATGGTCTTTCTAAGGAGACAGTGACATGGAACTAGTTCCAGAAGCAAGAGAAGTCGACAGACATGAAAGAACAGGGAGGAGAGTGCTCCCGGCCAGGGGCCAGCACATGCAAAGGCCCTGAGGATGAAAGGAGATCGGTGGCTCGGCTCAGAAGCCTTAAAGGAGACCCCTCCCTGTTTCAACATCCCCACGATCCTTAATGGGGCTGTATTCGTTTCCTAGGGCTGTCAGAACAAATAGCCACAAGCTGGCTGACTTAAAACAACAGAAATTATTTCCTCACCATTCTGGAGGCCAGGAGTCGGAATCAGGTGTTGACAGGGCTGGTGCCTTCTGGAGGCTCGAGGGAAATTCCATTCCATGCCTTCTCGTGGCTTCTGAGGGCTGCCAAGCAGTCCTCGGTGCTCCTTGGCTCGTGGCTGCCCTCCGCTCTCTGCCTCCACCTTCACACGGCCTCTTTCTCCGTGTTTATGTGTGTTCTAAGGACACTCTTCATTGGATCGAGGGCTCACCCTAACCCAGGATGGTCTCACCTGCAGTTCCTTACCTCAGGTGCATCTACAAAGGCCCTTATTCCAAATAAGGTCACATTCTGAGGTCCTGGGTGGACATATCTTTGGGGGGAGAGGAGGGACACAATTCAATCCACTACAGAGATATTCTCATCTGGAAGGTCCCTCAGAGATTCTCTGAGACGGCATATCTCAAACAACAGCATACCTTCGAATATTCTGGAAGGTGTTTTTGAAAGGGGGGAGTGGCACTCTGTGTTCAGGGAAATCTGGAAAATGCTGCATACACATCTCCTAGGAGAAGAGCCACAGTTCGCCCTTAACATCTTAAAGGGCCGAGGAGTCGCAGGAAAGGAGCCCCCTTGCCGTGATTTAAAGCAGCATTGCTCTAATTCAGTGGTCGGCAAACTCAATGGTCAACAGAGCCAAATATCAACAGTACGACGATGGAAATTTCTGTTGAGAGCCGAAAACCGACTTCTGCGCATGGGCCACAAAGTTTCAATCGCCCTGTATGTGCGCGCCCGCACGTGGTATTTTGTGGAGGAGCCACACTCAAGGGGCCAAAGAGCCACATGTGGCTCGCAAGCCGCAGTTTGCTGACCACTGCTCTCGTTCATTTCACCAGGAAACCGGTTTTTCCTTCTCATAATCCCGGCGGAAGTTTGAGACCCTATGGTCCTGTGGAATTTTGAGAGAAACGCTTTGTCTTACTGTGGATGAGATGGTCAAGTCCAGAAAAGAGAAGCGACTCATCTAAGGTCAGAAAGCTGGCAGGGTCAGAAGTGAGATTTCAAACTCAGGCTTGTCAAGATGATGGAGAAGGAGAGCCAATGAGTGAGTGCCAGGGGTTAGGGATGATGTGGGGGAGGAAGGAGGTGTGACTAGAGTAGCGGTCTGTCCCCTGAGTGCAGTGGAGGGGACACCAATGGACACAGGGTGATAAAAGGACGTAGAATTAGACACCCACATTGTACCAAAGTCAACTTCCTGGTTTTGATACTGTTTCTCGCCATCGCTGCATCTTACCTAAGGTACGGATTGGGCATTGCATCAGATGCGACATTTGAGAGACACGGGGCAAAGGGAACTTGGGACCTCTGCAGGGCCTTTGCAACTTCCTGTCAGTCTATAATCCCTTCAAAACTAAAAGATCTTTAAAAACCCGTTTCCTGCTTCCAGGTTCAAGGGCTTTTGATGGGCTTAAAACAGAGCACGTTTCAGTGCAGTGTGTGCCCAGGGCCCAACACAACGCACATGCAGTATCGCCTCCCATGGTCTGTGGTTTGTGTGAGCCGCCGTCACTCGGCCAGAGAGGGCTGTAATTTGCACGCGTCCTGCTGCTGTGGTGAGGCCAAGGGCGGAGGGATCTCCTCCTTCCTTCACACCGGACCGCGGCTCAGGCTCAGCCCGTAGCCAGGAGTGTGTGTGGCCCCTGCTCCCGCAGAGACGCAGAGCCAAGAGGAAGAGGACCTTGGCTTCTGCAATGAGTTTCCTAGTCATCTAGACGGCCCTCCGTGGGGCAGGGTTATATGTTTATATTTATGCTTTTGGGCAAAATGTAAACTTTCTGTACAGAGACAGGCCGCTGGCTGGATGCGGCTCAGGAGCCACAGTTTGTCGGCTTGTGAACGAAAACGTACAAGTCAGTCTTCTCTTCCCACCGCTTGTCGCCTCCCCAGCTTCTTCGTGCCGCTGGTTTTGGTGGTTGTTTTGTTTTCCCAAATGTTTTCTTGTGGTAAAATACACATCACATCAAACTCGCATTCTTCACCATTCTTAAGGGTGCAGCTCAGTGGTAGCAAAGACACTCGTGATGTTGGGCAACCATCGCCACCATCCGTCCCCGTAACTCTTGGTCTTGTAGAACTGTACCCATTAGGAATAACTCTCCATGCTCCCTCTCTCCCTCAACCCCACTCCCCATCCCCGCCCCTGCTCCTGGGAACCCCCCCCCCGCCCCCATTCTACTGTCTGTCTCTAAGTACCTCATATAAATGGACACATAGAGTATTTGTCTTTGGGGTCTGGCTTATTTCACTTAGCATGACGTCCTCAAGTTTCATCCATGTTGTAGCATTTGTCAGAATTCCCTTCTTTCTTAAGGCTGAATAGTAGTCTATCGTACGTGTATATCACACGTTGCTTATCCATCCATCTGTACACGTGGGTAGACTCCATGCTTTAGCTATATCTGCTTGCTGTACTGAACTTTTTGTTAATATATAATCTTCTTCTTTGTCTCTTGTAACCTATTTTGATTTCAAGTCCTTTCCTCCCTGATATTAGTGTAGCCACCTTTGCTCTTTCTTGGTGACTATTTGCATATAATATCTTCTCTATACTTTCACTTTTAATCTAGTTGTGTCTTTGAATCTCTTCTAGACAGCATATAATTACATCACTTTTTTTTTTATCCTTTCTGCCAATATCTATCTTTTGGTGAATCCATTTACATTTAGAGTTATTACTATTAAGGAGGGACTTGCTTCTGTCATTTTGCTATTTGTTTTCTACATGTCTTATAGCATTTGTATCCCTCGTTTCCTGCAATATTGTCTTTTTTGGTTGTTGTTAATCCTCACCAGAGGATATTTTTTCCATTGATTTTTTTGAGAGAGTGGAAGGGAGGGGGAGAAGGAGGAGAGAGAGAGAAAGAGAGAGAGAGAGAGAGAGAGAGAGAGAGAGAGAGAGAGAGACATTGATCAGTTGCCTCCCTCACACACCCTGACCAAGGCCAGGGATTGAACCTGCAACCCAAGTACGTGCCCTTGACCAGGAATTGAACTCGTAACCCTTTGGTGCATGGGCCAATGCTCTACCCCTGAGCCACACAGGCCAGGGCTCCACTCTGGTCTTTTTTACAGCTTTGTCCCCACCTTCTTTGGTTGTTCATGTCAAAAATCACATCTTTATAGTTATATATATGAGACAATAATTCATGTAAATGCATTAGTCTCTTAAATTATGTAGAACACAAAATGTGGTGTTATAAACTGCGGGGGCCTGATGCGGCGGGGATCTCTCTTTTCCGTGGCCAGCACAGAAAGAGAGATGAAATTGGTTCTTGGTAGAGGCAGCCGGGGATTAAGAAATAGAAATAAAGAGAGTCGACACAGAGATAGATTCAAAGCTGGGTCCCGGGTGGGTCGCTGCCCTCTGCTGCTGGAGAGACCAACGACGACCCCCTGAGCCACACAGCACATTTATTTATTTCCAAAATACAAAGGGGGGTTCCCAGAAAAGCTTAGGATCAAAGGCGTTTGGGTGTGCCCAGGTCATATTCATTCTCTCATTCCCGGTATTAGGATTGGGTTTAACATATCAAGGCCTGGGTGGGCTAAGGTCATTCCCTCATTCCCAGCACTGGAAAAGATTAGAAGTCATTACTGATAATGGTCTCCACCTTCTTGGGGGAGGCTGTTTCAGAGAAACAGCCATGCCAGTCATCTCAGACTCAGCTGACATCAATTTAAAGAATATCCATATGCATTCCCAGGGGGCCCTCTACAATAAACCAAAGTTACAATAATACGTGCTTTTAGACTAATAATATGTTAATGTATTAGTCTCTTAAATCATGTAGAAAACAAAAAGTGTAGTAAAACCATTGTTACCACAGTAGTAGCTTCTATAATTTCCCATGTATTAAACTTTATTAGGATCTTCATTCTTTTCTATGGCTTTGAATTACTGTCTAGTGTCCTCTTGTTTCACCCTGGAGGGCACCCTTGAGCATTTTTGCAGGGCGGATCTAAGGGTAATGAACTCTCTCAGCTGTGGTTCATCTGGGAATGTCTTAATTTCTTCAAAGGACAGTTTTGCCAGATATAAGATTTTTCTTTGAGCACTTTGAGTATATCAGCCCACTGCCTTCTGGCCTCCAAAGTTTCTGATGTGATCTGCTGAATCTTGTTGAGGATCCCTTGTATCAAGCCACTTCGCTCTTGCTGCTCTAAGGATTTTGTCATTGTCTTTTGAATGTTTGCTTATAAATGTGGCCAGGTGTAGGACTTTTTTGACATCTTGGAGTTCATTGAGCTTCTTGGATACTTATATTTGTGTATTTCATTACATTGGGGGAATTTTCAGCCAGTATTTCTTCAAATATTCTTTCTGTCCCTTTCTCTTCTCCTTATGGGACTCCCATAGTGCATCTGTTAGTCCACTTGGTGGTGTTCCAAAGGTCTCTTAAGCTCCGTTCACTTTTCTTCAGTCTTTTTCTTTCTGTTCCTAAGACCTGGTAGGTTCTATTGTCTTGCTGATTCTTTGTTTACTGATTCTTTCTTCTGCCTGCTCAAATCTGTTCTCAAATCCCTTTAGTAAATTTTTGCATTTAATTTTTGTAGTTTTCAGCTCCAGAATTTTTTTTTAGGTTTTCTGTCTCTTTATTGGTATTTTCAGTATATTCATTCCTCATTTTCTTGACTTTCTCCACATCTTCCTTTAATTCCTTGAGCATCTTTAAGACAATTGTTTTTAAATCTTTGTCTAGTAGATCTGCCATCAAGTATTTTTCACAAATAGTTTCTGTTGGTTTATTAACCCCACTCCCCTCACCCTGCCTTGGGATGGGCCATTCTTTCTTATTTCTGTGTATGCCTTGAGATTTTTTGTTGGGGACTGGACACTTGAATCTAATAATGTGGTAACTCTGGAAATCTGATTCCCTCCCTTCCCCAGGGTTGGCTACTTTTTGTTTTCTTTTGTTTGGCTGTTATTATTTAGGCTGTCTCTGGGCTAAGGACCAGACTAAGGTGTAAACTTAAGGTCTTCTCAGGCCTTTTCTGAATCTGTGCCTTTCCTGGGCATGTGTGGTCACTTTCTCATTTTCTCTGTGTATGCAGTTGTTTTGAATGGCCTAGCCTTTAATTTCTGGCTCTCAACAGGGAAAAAAGAAAAAGAAAAATGATGACGGGGGGACGAGTACTGGCCCTTTAAATACCCGGCATATCACTTCAATGGGAGCAGGGGGAGGAAGAGGGCAACAAAAATGGCTCCCCTCCTCTGAGCTCAGAAGCAACAGTCAGCAATCGGAGCACGGATCCCTGATATTTGGATGACAGGCCTTTTTCCCACCACGGTGCTAGCAAGCTGTGTGCACGCTGCTCCGGAACATGGGCACAGCTGCTTGCCACCTGGCCGAGGGTGGGGAGTGGGGGGCTGCTACTGTACTAAGAGCTGAAACAGACCGCCATTTACTGCCCAGGCCTTCCCCTGAGCGTTGCAAGCCTTTAATAGAATCCAGAGTTCCGAAATATTTCCATCAGACAGCTCCGGACAGCTCAAATGCTTTTAGGTGGGGAGACAGGTTCACCACTCTTTGTACTCCATCATCTTCCCACAATCCTCTCAGCGAAATTATGGTTTCATTGTATTCGTTTGAGAAGATTCGATTGGGTTAGCTGAGATAGGACCAATAGTTTATTTTAAAACTTGCTTTAGTTTTCTGCCAACGTTTTCTCAGAACAAAGGATGTTAAGAACGTTGATCAGAGGCTTAAAGGGACAATTTCACACAGCAATAGCAGAACTTACACCAACCATCGAACTCAATTTGTTATACCACACTTTTTTCCCCCCTCCATATGCCCAGCTTCCTGGGTTTCCTTGGAAGTGTCTCTGCCTGTCCCCACCCCCCATTCACATAAAGACTGTGAGACTGGGGAGCAGCTGTTTTTCACAGAGAGGCTCTGTCTCTCTGGCCACTGCTGACTGGGTCAGGGGCAGGCACTGATCCAGTGTGAGTCAATCAGAGCCTACCATGAGCATTTTGGAGATGGAACTCAGTGAGTCTGTCTAATCTATAGATTGTTCAGGTAACACGGCTGTTAGATGGAGAACCTGGAGCCACTGGGGCCCATGCCAGCCACTACATGAAGACACCTGGGTGAGTGAGGAAGAAAGACACCCATGTTCCAAGCAAAGTGGAGAGAGGAGACAGAGAGAAAGTCCTGATGACTGTCAAATGCTGGATTCCACTTGTTCCTGAGGCCCACCTACCTTCTCAGAGCCTGGCTACCCCACCCGTCCGTGGCAACCAAAAGCTAACACATCTTTCCATTTTGCTCAAGCTAGTGTGTGTTGGCTTATTGTCATTTGCCATCAAAGAAGCCCAGAGTAACGTACTAGACCAACCGCCTCACTCTACAGGTGGAGAAACATATTCTGAGAAAGATTATGACTTCCCGCAGGCTGCAAGGTTGGTGAGTGGCGAGGCTAGAATTAAATCTCAAATTCCCCATGGAAGCTCATGCGTGTCCCTGCACAGCTGCTGCTACTACAGTGCCATGCGACATTCCCTGAGCCTGTCAGCCAAAGTCCTCAGTCGGAGGGAAATGCCTCTGTGCCTGCTCCCATCTACAAAACAAAGCGGAAGGATAAAAATAGAAGACCATCAGAAGAATAACTGGAGACCTGGGAGGAGGGAGGTTGGCCCAGGAAATGGAGAACGGGGATAACAAAGCCAGGCTTGCTGGAGGTGAAATAGAAAGGACACCACACTCTGTGGCTGCTCTCTCACACAAGGAAGACAGGGTCAAAGGAGGGCGTCCCCTCTTTACAAAACTCTCATGCAGAAATCAGATTAAAGGGGCAATAAATACCCTCCTCACCAAGGCAAAAGGGAGATCAGAGACCCACCCAGGCGTCAGCTTGTGGGCCTCCAAGCCTACTGAGGTCACATCCTGACCTTTAATATAAAATCAGATGGTTTGAAGGGGAGCTCAGATGCCCTTCCTGCATATTGTGCAGTGAAGGGTCCTGCTGCTGACTATCTCCTCCTGTTCCCTCTCCCCACCCTAGACACAATCCTCCTCCCTGCATCCTTCCTCCCAGGCACCGGTGATGAAATTGTGTGTTTCTGACTTTCCCGGAAGGTTTGGCGTAACAGAGAGGGGAGGTGGGCCCTGGCAGGTCTGCAGGAGTTTGGGTTCCTCGTGGGTCACGTGACATACAAGGGTCAAAGAGCGGTTACTGCTGAATAGATGTGTCAACAGCCTGAACTGGAAATGTGTAGCAAGATGGTATCTGTGGCCAAGTGAGAACTTGTCTACAGAATGACGGTTAGATCCCAGTGACCCGCCTCACTCCAAGCAGGTTTTACAGCTCCGTGAGGCAACTGTGACAACTTTCAGGAAGAAGTAGATAGGGGTCAAGGGGTTTGCTGAACCCCAGGACACGGCATATCTTTTTTAAAAATATATTTTTATTGATTTCAGAGAGGAAGGGAGAGAGAGATAGAAACATCAATGATGAGAGAGGATCATTGATCGGCTGACTCATGCATACCCCCTACTGGGGATCAAGCCTGCAACCCAGGCATGTGCCCTGACCGGGAATCAAACCGTTACCTCCTGGTTCATAGGTTGACACTCAACCACTGAGCTACACCAGCTGGGCAAGACATGGCATATCTTACCCAAGAAAGGCAGAATCACTTGGCAACCACCCAGGAACTTGGGGGGCCCAAAAGCAATTATAATTGCTGACATCCCCCAGCTCATTCTCCTCTGGCACCCTCAGGGCCTCCCATAGTTAAACGGTTCTGGCAACTTCTAAATTGTCCCAAGCCCCACCCTCTGCAGAACCTGTCCAGAGGGTTCCATCTCACACATACATGGCGTGTGGCCATCATCCCTCACCACAAGACTGCAGCCCTCTGCCTCAAGTACCCCTACCTCACCTGGTGTTTGCCTGGGCCCGGCCTGCAGCTGGGTTCCTCTTCCTCTCCTGGTGTTCCCCAAGGAACCCCAAACTCTGGCTACAGCCCACTCTGAAGAGCATCTTAATTCCTTTTATCTATGACTTTCCATTCCTCTGAGGTCTTGCCTTCCACGAACAGACATCTTCTTCATGATGTTTTCCTAATCTGAAGAGTAATTGCCTGCCTGGTTCTGGACCAACAAATGCAATTCAGAAATCCTACAAAAGTTTTCAAATAGCAAAAAAAAAAAGTGTCCCCCATCTCCAAAACATGAGCCTGACCCATGTGTATGGTTACTCTCTGACCCAGACCCCAAATGGGACATGTGTTCTGCTAATGGCACAGACTCCGAGATCTGTACTCCCTTAGAACATCCACAGTGTTCTGACATCAAATCTAGTTTCCATATATCTACTACTCACACCTGAAGCGGACCCATTCTTCGACTCTCCTTTACCTGGGAAACATCGGGAATCCCCAAGGTAGCTTCTCAGAGTCTCAGTTGCAGGAGAAAGCACTGGGGAGCCCTTGGAATCCTAAGAATAAGCCATGAGAATCATGAGTTTAATTTCAAGAGTGCTTGAAATCAATAAAAATATTTTTTAAAAATATGTATATTTTAAAAAAGTAAAAGACTTGTGGTTCAGCTCAGGTACCAGTAAGATCTCTGCATAGTTTCTTTCTGTTTTTAATCCCAAATTCTTTTCACTTCGTATAAAATCTTGGGGGGTAGGAGGAGGCAGTTGGGGTGGGGGGTTGGAGCTTAAATCTTAAGCAAATAAAACCATGTGAATTTGAACTGGCACAGTTCATCTTGTAACCATTTGAAAGGACATACAAAAACATTTACAAATGCCCACTTGACATCCTCGGTTGGCAGGAGGCCACCCTCCGGGACTCCTTGTCCTCTGCTGCCACCGTCTGGAGAGAAGAGGGGCTGCAGGGACGCGGAGGGACAGAGACCCATAGATGGGTGGACCGCAGGGACCCAGCCCGCCCTCAGCCCTCAGCTAAGAGACCGGGGCCTACTCCCTACTCCCCGAGAGGCCAGCAGTGCACCTCCCCTGAAGAGGCAGGTGGTGTGACTCGCAAAGCTGGTTGCCAGGCCCATTTCAGCCCCCCGATAGGGCTCAATGTCAAAAGAGGGAGTTCTGACCACGACAGATCTAGTCTCACCTCCTACAAAAGAAGAAACCAAGTCCTGACCAGTTTGGCTCAGCGATTAGAGCGCCGGCCAATGCGCGGAAGGGTCAAGGGTGTGATTCCAGGTCAAGGGCACCTACCTTGGTTCCAGGTTCAGCAGGCAGCAATCGTTGTGTCTCCCTCACGTTGATGTTTCTCTCTTTCTTCCCCCACCTCCTTTCCACTCTATCTAAAAGCAATGAAAACATATCCTCAGGTGAGGATTTAAAAAAAAAAAAAAAAAAGGAGGAAACCAAGACCAAGTAGGGTGCATTTTCCCCAAAGCTGAACTGCACCTTAGGGACAGCGGCAGGATTTGAACCCTGAGCCCTGAGCTCTAAACCCAGGGTCGTGTTGGAGCCTGGCTGCTCAGCGTGCAGTCCTTGGACCAGCAGCCTCGGTGTCACCTGGGAGCTTGTTGGGGAAACGCAGGATCTCAGGCCCCGCCAGAAACCTGCTGGATGAGGCCCCACGTTTTAACAGCTCCCCAGGCCATGGGTATGTGTGTCTGAGCTTGTGAAACACTCATTTTAAACACACTGCCTTCCAGCTTCCACCTTTCCTAGGAGGGCTCATTAAAATGCTATTACAGCACTTGCCCAGATGCAAACCACGACACTGCGTAGAAAGCTTCTACGTGTGCCCTGGCCGGTTTAGCTCAGTAGAGTGTCAGCCTGTAGACTGAAGGGTCCCAAGTTCGATTCCGGTCAAGGGCATGTGCCTGGGTCGCAGGCTCAATCCCCACCAGGGGGCGTGCAGGAGGCAGCCGATCCATGATTCTCTCTCATCAATGATGTTTCTATCTCTCTCCCTCTCCCTTCCTCTCTGAAATCAATAAAAAATTTTTTTTTTTAAAGAAAGAAAGCTCCTACATGCTCACTGCAAAACAATTCAGACAACAGGAAAGTGTAGAGCAGAAAGCAATAGATATTGTGGTGTCTAAATATCTTTCTAAACATTTTCTATGTGCACATTTTCACCCAAAAATCAGGTTGCCATCTCTATACCGTCTTGTGGCCTTTGCTTTCTACTTAAGATTCTATGGATGGTCTCTCTTTTGAAATAAAGTTGCTCAATGAATATTTGCTAATGAAAAGAAGTGAGCCAAACAGTAGTCCTGGGTGTGTTAGTTACCTATGGCTGCATCACAGATGATCCCCAAACTTGGCAGTTTTAAGTAACAAATCTTTGTTATTTCACGCTCTTTCTGAGGGTCAGGATCTTGTAGTGGCTTAGACTGATGATTCTGGCTCAGTGTCTCTCACGGCATCATCGTCAATCTGTTGACCACGTGTGGTCACCTGCAGACGGGGTCGCCTCCTGCTCTAAGCCACCACCGTCTCTCGCCTGACCTCAAACAACAGACCTATCAGGTCTCCTCACGTCTCTCCTTACCCTCCTCTCAGCCATTCACCCATTTGCCAGCCAGGGTGAGCCTGGCAAAAGGCAAATTTAACCCTGTTGCCCCTGCCCCTACTTAAAATCCATCCGTGGTTCCTCACGGCTCTTAGGATAACGAATGCAAAATAAAAGAAGGTCTGCAGTCCCTGGTGCTCTGGCTGCTGCTGACGTCGCCAGCCTCACCTCCTTGCTTTGCCCCCTCGCATGTCCCAAGCTCTGTCCCACCTGGGGTTCTTCTGATGACCTTGATGGAAACAGACCCATTCACCTCGGGTTTCCGTGGCGCGCATGCGCACACGAGACGACTTGATCAGCTGCTTCTCCAGCCGTCGGCTCCCTTCCCCAGTCCCCGGAGAACGGCATGCCCTCAGTAAATATTGGCTGAACATACTGTTTTCCCTCGTATTCGTGGCAAATGTTTTCCCTGGGTTGTAGTTTGCCTCTAACTTTGTTTATTGTTTCTTTTAACCTCACGGGTTTTGCATGTGGGTGTAGTCAGCTCAGTCTGTCTTCCTTTGGCGGTCTCTCTGTTGCTTTATGCATAGAACGTTCCTGAGGTTTTATAAGAAGAGCTGGTGATTTTCAAGGGCCCGTGTGGGAGGAATTGAGATAAGAAGGCACAGGAGGCTGACGACCTTGATGGAAACGGAAGGCGTTAGACAGGTGGGTAGAGCAGGTGGGCCTGGTGCCCTCGGCCTGCCGTTTTCCTCAGGGTGCTCACCACCTTCTTAAGGGATTGGGAGAATATTAACGCCCTGGGAACAGGTCAGGGAAGAGCAGGTCAGAACCTACCCTGGCTTTTAAGGTAAAAACGGAAGGATGGAGCAGTCTTTTTGTTAAGTCCGGGCTCTGTGTGTGCACGTGCACACCCATGCACACAGATGTCTGGGAGAGGTTTCAGACGGAGGCAGCAGTACCTGTGAAGAGCCCAGGGCGGGATGTGTCCAGGTGGCCTTCATCAAGTCCCCGAAGAGGCTGCCAGCACCTGCTCTCTTACCAAAACCCATGCGTGGGTCAAGGGGAGGGTGTTCCCAACTGAGCTGTGTGGACGTGTTCTTGGGAGTCTCCGTCTGCTTCCACAGAGGACAGGACCAGCCAGCTCCGGTCCTACCATGCCGGTCCACATCCCTGCCATGAGAACAGGGGCCGAACATGGGTACCCCACCCCAGTTGTCCCAAGAAGCCCACCCCCAGGCATCCTTGGCTTGCCGTCGGGCTGCCCCACCGTGGCTGTGAGAAGCAGCAGCCTTTTGGGGTTCAGGAAAACACCTTAAACTGCAGACGTTCAAGGGCAGAGTACAGGGTTTAAGTGACTACGGTGGGAATGTCAATAAAGGTGCAGCTCAGGCCTGCCCAGCCCTCGGCCCCGGAGGTGACATTGGAAGAGGAGTCTCTATGACTCCCAGTTGCTGGCAGGAGCCAGGCCATGTGCTGAGGTGTAGATGTGGCTCTTCGCCCCACCTTACAGGTAAGAACCCCAGGCTCTCAGAGGTTCTGGGATTTGTCCAAGGTCCCTCAGCTACACCTGGGAAGACCCAGCATCAGGACCCAGGCTGCGTGGCCCTAGAGCCCATCAGGGGAACCGAGATGCCCATGGTCTCCCGGACCGTGTGGAGGGGAGATGCCCATGGGCGGGGTGTGGGCACACGCGGGGCAGGACTGGGGCCTCACTATCTGGTACCTGGGGAGGGGCCAGACATCCGGAGTTTGGATCCTAAAAAGGAAGAGGCCTTTGGGATGCAGGGATGCGGGCACGGGGCTGCTCAGATCTTTCTCGGGAGACGCGTACCTCTGCAGAGGGGCAGGGCTGGAGAGGGGCTGTGCTGGTAACAGCAAAACTGAACTGTGTGGGCCCCACACCAGTGGCAGGGAGCCAGCTAGCGAGGTACGGACAGAGCTCAGGAAACACCGAGTCCGTGGCTGCTAGAACAAAACGTTACCTGCAAGGGAGAGGCTGAGGGGGTTTGGGCTGTGTGACAGCTGGGAGCCAGAGGCTGTGCCCCAGGAGAACCCAGGACAGGGTGCCAATCCAGGCTGAGAGAGGGACGGGCACGCTGACAAGGAACAGCCCTGACCGGTTTGGCTCAGTGGATAGAGCGTCGGCCTGCGGACTGAAGGGTCCCGGGTTGATTCCGGTCAAGGGCATGTACCTGGGTTGCGGGCACATCTCCAGTAGGGGGTGTGCAAGGGGCAGCTGGTTGATGTTTCTAACTCTCTATCCCTCTCCCTTCCTCTCTGTAAAAAATCAATAAAATAAATATATACAAAAAAGAAAGGAACAGAGAGGGCTGCCTCCCCTTGCTTCAGAACTCCTGCCACCTGCCTGGAGGAGGCACTCTGGGACGTGGGCTGAGACACCTGGGGAAAGGAGTGGGTGAGGCAACTCAGGTGGGGGACTGGGAGCGGCCGCCAGCCCTCTGCTTGCTACCTGGTGAGCTGCAGGCGTCCAGGAGGCATCTGTGACAGGTTTATAAACTCCTCCACTTCCAAGTGGGAACCAAGACTTATTTGGCAGAGTGTTGTCTTGGAGGAGGAGACGGCGGGGCGGGGGGAGCAGTGGTGAACTTGATTCCCAGAGCTTTTCTCCATGCGGCTGCCTTGCCCGAGGCTGGGGGATGTTGCTGAGATAAGTAATTGCGTTGTTGAGACTGTGAAGACGGAGCACTCGCGCAAACTTTGGATCTTCTTAGCATGGAAGTCGGGGCGGGGGTGGTGTCAGTCCAAGGTTGTGTCTATGTAACTGACTTTATGATCAAATGGGGCTTACTTCATTTTTTCTGTGTTGAATGGTTTTCTTTGTAGAAAATACAGATGTAGTCAGGCGCTATGGTGTTTAACTGGGAGAGACTAGAAATAATGGCCTGGCATTAATAGATGTGGATTTTTTCTTTAATTAATTAATAGACTTTGTTGTTGTTGTTAATCCTCACCCGAGGATATTTTTCCATTGATTTTTAGAGAGTGGAGGGCGGGGGAGAGACACAGAGAAACATCGGTGTGAGGGAGATACATCCATTGGTTGCCTCTCACAGGTGTTCTGACCAGGGCCAGAGATCGAGCCTGCAACCAAGGTACATGCCTTTGACTGGAATCAATCCCAGGACCCTTCAGTCCATGGGCCAACACTCTATCCACTGAGCAAAACTGGCTAGGGCTAGATTGTGTCTTTTTAGCGCAGTTTTAGGTTTATAGAAACATCGAATGGAAAATAGAGGAAGTTCCCACACCCACCTCCAACCATAACAACCAAAACTGGCTCAAAACAGCGCCACGGTCCTCCTGGGTGGAACCCCTGCAGGTTGGGAACTGCTGTGTTAACGGACCAGAAAGACAAGGAAGAATGACCATTATCCTAGATGCTCCAGCTCCTGGAACCAGGAGAAGGCACTGAACTGGAAAGCAAAGGACCAGGGGCAAAAAGAAAGAGCGAGGCGGTCTGCCCAGAGCCCTTGTGGGGTGAGGAGGTAGAGGCGATGCAGGTGTCCTCCGCTGGGTGAGCCAAGAGGAACAATATGGTGAGTACATGTGGAATCAGTCGGGATTCAACGGAGGGCGGAGGGCGGAGGGCGGGGGTCAATGCTGGGATCATGGACAAGGCGTGGGCAGACACCGACCAGGGGCCCCAAAGCCCATGTGTCTGAAGGGGCAAGGGCCGGGAGCGGGAGCCGTGGCCGGTGACCGTTGGTAGAGAAACAGCCACTGCTCCCCCAGCCCATCAGATCAGATAAACATCCGACCTCATCCTCTAACCTCCTGACGCCTCTTCCCAAGGCCGGACCCGACGGGAAACTGAAAGGAAAGGGATCCAGGCCACAGAGTTCAGCTTCCCAGAGCACAGAGCACGGTGCCAAGTGGGTAGAGGGGCAAGTGGCAGTGCCCAGCACACACACCACAGAGAAGCTGGCATATTTAGAGGCAATGGGTTAGATCAGTGGTCGGCAAACTCATTAGTCAACAGAGCGGCAAACCGCGGCTCGCGAGCCACATGTGGCTCATGAGCTGCGCTTTGCAGACCACTGGGTTAGATGCACACAGAGCCACATAGTTGGATAGCAGCAGGTGAGACAAATGAGGGTCAGAATGAGAAATACAGCCCACCATCATTTGTGAATGTTTAAAATGTATGCATATGTAGAATTGGAAATATAAAACATCAATACTCCTTTTACAAAAACAAACACAAACAAAAGATTCACTTACTAGGACATTTGTCTCTGGAGGGGAGGGAGTGGCGAATGGCAAAGGGGGATGCAGATAACGAGAATAAATCATTACAAGCAAGAGAGGGCCTATGTGGGCTAGAGATGCTACGGTGCTATGAACTACGGCACAAGGTTAACTCAGATTTCTGCACCTGAAGCTACAAAACAGGGGAAGCCCCTGGCCAGGTGGCTCAGTGGGTTGGAATGCCATCCCATTCACCAAAAGGTTGCAGGTTGGATTCCTGGTTAGGACATATACCGAGGTTGCAGGTCTAATCCCTGGTTGGGGTGCATACAGGAGGCAACCAATTGATGTTTCTCTCTCACATCGATATTTCTCTCTCTCTCACTCTCTCCAGTCCTCTATTGCTCCTTCCCTCCCTTCTTCTCTCTCTAAAATCAATTAAAAAAAACATACCCTTGGTGGGGATTAAAAATAATATTTAAAAAAGGAAACAGAAAAATAAAAAGGGGGAGGAAGGAGGAAGAATGGAAGAAAGCTGCTCCAGGAAGTGAACTGTGAGTCTGGGCAGGAGCTGCCCAGGAGAGCCAGTCTCTGATCCAGGGGAGGCCCGGCCGTTGGGGGAAGGAGTCATCTCAGGGGCTCCTCTGAACCGTCTTCACGTTTTTATCAAAAGATCGTACAAGGCCCTAACCGGTTTGGCTCAGTGGATAGAGTGTCGGCCTGCAGACTGAAAAGTCATCCCAGGTTCGATTTCGGTCAAGGGCATGTACCTTGGTTGTAGGCACATCCCCAGTAGGAGGTGTGCAGGAGCAGCTGATCGATGTTTCTCCCTCATCGATGTTTCCAACTCTCTATCCCTCTCCCTTCCTCTCTATAAACAATCAATAAAATATTTTTTAAAATAATTCTAAAAAAAAGATCGCACAAGGTTCTCATTTCCTAAAAGGATTCCAGAACATTAAGGCCACTAAACTTGACACCTTTGATTTTGGAATGACTTCCCGTCCAAAGACCCGAATGGAGCCCCAGCTTTGCACGGCGCTGGGCGTGAATCATCCAGCAGATGGTGGGGGCACAGTTAGCAGCGAGCCCAGCGAGCCCTCGGCTCAGAGGCTCCCAAGACGAGCCCTGCCAAGCGAAGCTGCCTGCTGCCCTCTCTGCTGAGGCCGAAAGGCCAGGGAATGTGTGTGTTCTGCTCTTTCTGGCTGCGGGGACCAGTGGTGACTCCACGAATTTGAGAAATATGGCGAGGGGCCCGGGGTCCGGGGAAGCAGCAATTGTCAGAATAGGAAAGCAGCCTGATGGGCGTAGCTCAGTAGTGGAGCCTCGACCTATGAACCAGGAGGTCACGGTTTGATTCCCGGTCAGGGCACATGTCCGGGTTGTGGCTCGATCCCCAGAGTGGGACGTGCAGGAGGCAGCCGATCAAGGATTCTCTCTCATCATAGATGTTTCTCTCCCTCTCCCTTCCTCTCTGAAATCAAAAAATATATATATCTTTTTAAAAGAATAGGAAAGCAGAAGCTGGGGCCTAGCTCAGCTTCTCCTCCCCTTCCCAGGTCTCTCAGCCTTCCCACCCTTCCCAAGCTCCTTCTTCTCGTCTCTGCTTCTCATCTTCCGCCTTCACAAGGAGAGCAGTTGCACTGGGTGGTCCCATCACCATCCAGCATGGAGGCTCTGCATGGGTAGTTTGTGGCTCAGCTTCAGTGGGAGGTGGTGACTTTCTCAGTCATTTAGGTTCAGACCAAAGGCCTGGAGGAAAATTGACAGAGAACTCAGCAGGGAACCATCCCTTCAGACATCAGCAGCCCAGGAGGAGTGGGGGGAAGCAGGAGCTGAGCAGCCCCTGCTGGGAGATGTAGTCACCTCCATGGGTGAATTTTTAGGAAAGAAAAAAAAAAGGAGTTTTATTATTTTTAAATTCTCCAGAAGAAATAATCATTGCAAATACGTTGCTAAAAGGTTTGGGGAAATTCTTGGCAGGATGGAGGCATGCTTTTCTGCTTCACGGAGCCACCAGCTGCTTCTCGGGCTTCGTAAATTATCTTTACGTGATTAGCTGGCTCAGGGCCAACTGGTCCCCTTGATGCACATGGCTGTTTTCTTACGCATGGCTGGCTGCCACAGGGCCTCCTGCCCTCCCAGGAAACACGTGATAGAGACAGTGGATCTTAATTTACAGGCATCACTCAGCATGAGTCCTGTGCCACATGCTAGGGCACCACATAAGTGACGTTGCCCAAGCCAGTCCTCTGGAGACCCAGTCAGTCCGAGTTGCTTCAGGGGGTCAGCCTTGCCCTCTATTCTGGATTTCTGTCACTTGCAATCAGGAGAATCTTGGCTGTTATAGAAGCATTGTGCGGGAGATGGAGGGGTGGGGATGGGGGGGGGGCAGGAAATTATTTCTGCATTTATTTTTAGTATCCATGTGTTATACTAAAAAAAGTTTTTAAGAATTTTTAATGACTTTAAGGTTTATCTTACAGGTTAATCTTAATTTGACATGCATTTATTTTTATTTATTTATTTTTTAAAATATATTTTATTGATTTTTTACAGAGAGGAAGGAAGAAGAATAGAGAGCTAGAAACATTGATGAGAGAGAAATATCAATCAGCTGCCTCCTGCACACCTCCCACTGGGGATGTGCCCGCAACCAAGGCACATGCCCTTGACCGGAATTGAACCCGGGACCTTTCAGTCCGCAGGCTGATGCTCTATCCACTGAGCCAAACCAGTTAGGGCTCTTGTATATCTTTAAATGCATGTCAAGCCGAACCTGGTTTGGCTCAGTGGATAGAGCGTCGGCCTGCAGACTGAAGGGTCCCAGGTTTGATTCCGGTCAAGGGCATGTGCCTTGGTTGCGGGCACATCCCCAGTGGGAGGCGTGCAGGAGGCAGCTGATTGATGTTTCTCTCTCATCAATGTTTTTGGCTCTGTCCCACTCCCTTCCTTTCTGTAAAAAATCAATAAAATATATTTTTTTAAAAATATATGCAAGAAAATCATCATTTAAAAAGGAGCTATCCTATTTCCTCTCTCCCACATCAAACTTTTGAATTACTTATTAGTAACTGTGCCTTGTTTAAAGAGCCAGTGTTGTGGTGTTTCAGGAGGTGGTTGGGACAGGACAGCCTGACAACAGAAATATTGGCCACCTGGAGATCATAGGTCCTTGCCACTCTATTCACAAAAATTATTTTCAGGTTTCAATGGTTAACGTAAAAACCATTGAAACCTGTAAAAAATTTTTGTGAGTTTATTTGAGCCAAACTGTGGACATATGCGGGGAAGCAGAACCTCAGGGAATTGAGATAATGCTCCGGAGAATGGCGGGTTACATTTGTATTTATACGTTACAATCAAAGGAGGGACATAGGTGGGTTACATGAAATTCATTGGTGATAGATTAAGGAGGTGGGATAAAGCAAAGCGGTGGGAAACCCCTAGGACTGGATAAAAAGTAAAATGATGGACACATACTTAGGTGGGTGTAGGAACAATTAACATGATAATGAAGGAATTTGTGGTATTTGTCATGGCGCCCACCACATTTGGTTGTGCCCCAAGGGCTCCAGAAAAAGGGAAGTTACAAGTTACCCAGACATTTCAAGGGGATGTTATCATAGATGCAAAAAGACAGACAGGCTCAGTTAAGGTAAAGGTTGACCTTGTCAGTGAAGATACTGGCCTAGGATGTAACTGCCCACCATCACTGCGTTTAGTAAAAGTTTAATTTCAGACCATCCTTTGTGGTTCCTTTAGGTCTCTGAGTTTGCAAGACTGCTGTGCAGGCCTCCCCTGAGCTTGTCTGGTCAGCAAGCGGCCCCTTTCATCCACAAGGAGGTGGGTGGGACAGGACAGCCTGACAACAGAAATATTGGCCACCTGGAGATCTTAGGTCCTGGCCACTCTGACAAACTTAGCCTGCCCTGGTTCCCACAAGGAAGACTTTGCTTCATCTGATGGCCGTGCTTCAGTCGTTTCATTTTAGCTTCGAGAACTTGCTGCAGCAAGCCTGCTTCTTCATGGATGGCTGGAAATACTCTATGAAGAGGTACACGTCACAGAGTTAATAACAGAAAGCACGGTGTCAACATCCAAGACATGAAGAGGATTAAAATCACATGGTGTTTCCGGTTGGCTGCTGGAGCAGACATCAAGCAAGTCTTATCTTCAATAGTACATGCAGAATGCCCTGTCGTAGAAAAGTATCTTTGAACGATAGCTCAGGAAATAAATATAAAAAACTCCCGCACCATTTATTATTAATGGGATGTAAGTTAAGTCTCTCGGTGGAATGCCGAAAATGTGCCAATAAATTAGTTCAAGAAATGATGCAAGATTAAATATTAACAAAGTGCTCAAACAAGCAACCAATTATACTGCAGTATAAGCTTGTAAATATTTCCATAAGTAATTCTCACTCAATAGTCCAGTAGTACCGCAGTCCAAAAAAACATCATCATTAATTTACACAGAAACCTTTTTTTAGTAAAAATTTTCTAATTCTCATGTTTAAACCATTAATGTTTGCACTCGGATTCATAGATCACCGATAGTCTATGTTGCCAGTGATGACAGTCCAACTCACCTGGCTTGAACGAAAAGAATGTGCTTGCTGCCTAAGTGAAAAGTACAAAGGAAATGTGGCTTCAGGCAAGGTTCCATCCAGCAGCTCAAAGGAAGCCACCAACAAGCTGGGGTCTAAAGCGCAACCTCTCTCTCTCTCTCTCTCTCTCCCCTCGACCAGAGCTCTCATACCCCTAGGTGTTGGGAGGATTGGTTGTTGATGGCTCCCAGCTGAGTCCTCCAGGCATTGTTTCATGCCAGTAAATACTCAGGCTTTATTTATTCCCATACCATACTACCCTCTGCCTCACCCAAGGTTATGTGGCTTCCCCAAGACTCCATAGAAAAAGGAGTCGACTTTTCTATACCTTTCTGGAGGCTCTGACTGTAGGGTTGATTGTCTAATGATAAGGTTTTACCTTCCCACCCTTTCAAACGTGAAGTGATACTTGCCTTTAGCTTAAACCAATACTAATCCCCTCTGACTCTAACCTGAACGCTTTCAGTAGAGCCAGCTTCAGAGGAGGGCCAGCCTGGCTGTTGCCTGCAGTCAACCCTTGGTGTTGGCACAAAAAGTGGTCCCTGTTAACCCAGGTTTCCACAAGCGACTCCTTATAGAAGGAGCAAGATGCGAATTATCCCCACTCCTGCGGGATTGGGAAATGCCCTGGGGCACACCTTTGCTAATATATATTTTTATTGACTTTTAGAGAGAAAGGAAGGGAGAGGGAGAGAGAGATAGTAGCATCGACGTGAGAGCACAACCTGGGCATGGACCCTGACCGGGATTCAAACCAGCAACATTTCAGTGCATGGACAACACCCAACTGACTGAGCCACACCGGCTAGGGCGCACATTTTAAAATACTGCTCACCAGCCTCAAGTTGTATTTCTGTTGTATTTCCACCCACATGGAAATCACCAGGTGTAGCCCCAGGCATGGCACCAACTCTGAAACCAGCAGCAGCTCTGACACGCTTCCCTGAAGACGGCAGCTGCAGGCAGTGGAAATCATGAAACCAAGTCACACAGGGGAGGACTGCTCACCCAGAAGGGGAGAATCATTTTATTGTTTAACTAGAGGCCTGGTGCATGAAATCTGTGCACTCGGAGGGAGGGGAAGGAGTCCCTCAGCTGGCCAGCGCTCTCTCACAGTCCGGGAGCCCTCAGGCCCATCCTCCAGGGCCTCTGACATCTCTCGGACCACCCAGCTAGTGCTGTGGGCAGGGCAGCAGCTGCCCTCAAGTACATGATCTGACCTTGGTCACCACTCCTCCCTCATTTCCTCTTACTGCTTCCTGTTCATCAACCCAAAGCCCCTTGAGCCTTCTTTCTCCTTCAAGAATGTGCTCCGTCCACTCCCACACAGGACTTTTGCTTGTCTGGGGACACACCCCCGGACCTTGGCCCAGCTGGCTTCTTTTGGTCTTTACTTCCACTCCTAATCTTGCCCCGGGGGCCTTCTACTACAGCCACTGTCACCTCAGCCTTTCATGGCTCAGGGCATCTATCACTATATGAATCGCTTTTCGTTTACTTTTGTTTGAATATCACCTCTCTTCAATAGACTGTGAGCCCCAGGCGAGTAAGAACTTTGTCCTGCTAACCACTGTATCTCAGTCTTAGGATGTGCCCGGCACATAGTAGGTGCTCATTTGAAATCCACTGGCCGTTGAATGTTGACTATCCTCTCTACTTGGAGTCCTGGTCCCATAACCCAGAGAGAGGAAAGGTTTCCCTCCTCCCGGCTGGAGGTCCACCTCTGAGGCTCTGGTGTTCTTTAGGGACCTGGCTCTTCCCAGCCTGCCTGCTGGTGGAATTACTGACTGTCCTCGGGGTACACCCCCCAACAGGGATAGAGCCTAGTCCTTAGCCCCAACCAACCCTGACAGAATTTCCCAGCATCAGGGGCTGTCCTCACGATGGTCATTTGGGGTGAAAGGCCGCTCTGAGAGGGCATCCCTGGTCTGGTCAAAGCTAAGCCCTGCCAAATTCAGGACTCAGTCTCTTTAGTCCGTCAGATTGAAGACAGACAGGGCCAGGCCTGTGAGAGCTTTGCCAGGGCCTGGTCTGCAAATGTGTGGCACACACACACACACACACACACACACACGCACACGCAACATGCATCACAAGACACAGACCATGGAAGTCCATTCTGAGAAGCTCCTGAGCCTGTAGACGGGGGTCCAACTCCAGGCAAACATGCACCCATCACAATTGGAAGCAGAGCAGTTACTTCATCTCTGACGGCCAGGGACTCAGGTGGTCAGTGACTGCCGGGTCCTCTGCAGGAAGGACAAGTGGGAACTTGCCGGTCATCCGGGAAATGAACGTCTCCTCCCGGTGTTTTGCCCAGAATAAGCATCAGCCGTGGCACAAAGGCCAATCCAAGCGTCAGCCGCAACTGCTTCTTCCACGTTCCAGCAGGCAGTTTCTTCAGGGCGTTGGACACTCCTCCCCCCACCCCCACCCCCGCTGCCCCGACAGCCCCCTGCAGCCCTGCCTCGGCTGCCCCGTCTGTCTGCGACGCTATGTGCTTTCCACCTGCATTAGCTCCTCGGCTGCACCAACACCGGGAGGCCTGAGGCACAGGGAATGGCTCTCTTCGCTGCTTTAGCCTCTCTGTGGTAATTTTTAAAATGTTAAAAGCACGGAAGATGGCCCTTTAAGTGCTCTCACAATCAGAAATCAGAGAGGGGAGGAACCTTTTAAAACCTCAGCAGAGCAAGAGTGGAACAGGGAAGCCTGGTGGGAGGCTGGTATGTGCAGGGGGCTTGGGGCTTTCACGAGGTCCCTGCTGCCTGGAGAGAGGGGAGGGCCAGGAGTAGGGTGACTGAGCTGCATTTATTTTTAAAAATATAGTTTTATTATTGATTTCAGAGAGGAAGGGAGAGGGAGAGCGAGATAGAAACGTCAATGATGAGAGAGAATCATGGATCGGCTGCCTCCTGCACGTCCCACACTGGGGATCCAGCCGGCAACCTGGGCATGTGTCCTGGCCTGGAATGGAACTGTGACCCTCTGGATCATAAGTCGACGCTCAACCACTGAGCCGCGCCAACCAGGCTACGCTACGTGTGTGTGTGTGTGTGTGTGTGTGTGTGAGGGTAAATTGATATATTTTTATGTTAATCTGAGGCGACGCTGCATTTAAAGATGAGGTAGTGTTCAGCAGATAACAGCTGGTGAGAGGGTTAGAGGTTACCCAGGCCTGGGTCTCTCCCATCTGACACTGTTTTCATGCAGAAGCCTCTGTCTTCAGTGCCTTTACTCATCAGAAAACTGTATCGTGGTAATGGATGGGGGAAAGGGTCCAGGAAGCCTGCAGTTTAGAATGTTAAGGGGGGGGGGGGGGGCGGGGAGGGAGGAGAAAGAGTCAGCTTTCTTATTTCCAAGTGTTCCAAGTAGACATAAGAACCTCAAGTTCTTATGCGAATTCAAGTTCTTATGCAAATTCAAGCAAATAAGTGAACAAAACTCAGTTGGGAATTCCTGGCAAGATGGTGGCCTAGACACTGCTCTCTGGATCTCGTGCTAGTATTCCCCTCCCTCCTGTCCCAACAGGACACTCCGGAATGGCCATCAGAAAGAGGCCAAGACTTGCATCAGCCCTGGAAACCGGCCAGCCACACCAAGGGAGCGGGACTTCCGCCAGACTGCGCCCTGTGGAACCTAAGGCATCACCGAGAGAAGCCAGGCTGCTCCCCATTGGACAGGAGCCGTGTGTTCGGGACAAGGTCGGAGATGCTGGCTACCCAGGTGATCTGGGAGGTCATCAGGAAGATGTAGGGGGGCGGGGGAAGACATACCAGCCTGGCCCGGGGGGCTCAGTGGCTGAGCATCAACCTGGGAACCAGGGGGTCACAGTTTGATTCCCAGTTGGGGCCCATGCCCAGGCGGGCTGGATTCCCAGTGGGGTGAGGGGGCCTGTAGGAGGCAGCCGATCAATGATTCTCTCTCATCATTGATGCTTCTGTCTCCCTCTCTCTCTCCATTCCTCTCTGAAATAATAAAAATATAGTTTAGAAAAGGACACGGCCGTCGGAGGCTCCCCACCCCCTCGCCTGTGTTTGGAATGTGTGCTCTGTTTGCCTTCCCCACTCCCAGAAGCTGCCAAAGACACACCCTTGAGATTGTAATGTGGTGATGAGACTCTCTGGACTGATTACGTGATTAGACCCAGTTAAGGCCTCTGCGCACATGACTTAATCCGGTTAAAACCTCCCTACAAACATGTAAGATTTGGTGGGTGGGTGTGAGAAAACATCTTGTCTTGCAGTCATCTGAGATTTAGCTATGAGTTCTGTTGCTTATTAAACCTGCCACCTACCAATCTGGGGTGGGCTGCCTCTTTCTTCGCCTACCAGGGCGAAGTTGAGATTTCTCCGGGGAAGCTCCTGGCCAGGGTTGTGGCCCACACCAGGGGAGTCAGCAGGCAAGGCCTGGAGGCCATGGTGGCCCGAGGAATAACGGGGTGAGGGTGCCCGCCTAAGCTTCCCTCCCACAGACCACGCCAAGGGCCCTCTGGGTGCTTGCCTGCTCACACCTGGGCTCAGCTACAGAGAAGCCCAAGAAGCAGCTGGTGGCTCCGTGAAGCAGAAAAGCATGCCTCCATCCTGCCAGGAATTCCCCCAAACCTTTTAGTAACGTATTTGCAATGATTATTTCTTCTGGAGAATTTAAAAATAATAAAACTCCTTTTTTTTTCTTTCCTAAAAATTCACCCGTGGAGGTGACTACCTCTCCCAGCTCAGCTCGTGCTTCCGCCCACTCCTCCTGGGCTGCTGATGTCTGAAGGGATGGTTCCCTGCTGAGTTCTCCGTCAATTTTCCTCCAGGCCTTTGGTCTGAACCTAAATGACTGAGAAAGTCACCACCGCCCACTGAAGCTGGCTCCTTTCTTCTTGATTAGGCAAAACAGAATCCTTTTCTTCCTCCCACTAAATGCCGGGTCATTTGAGAAACAGGTCACAGGAATTAGGCAACTGGAGATGACAATGTCAGCTTTATCCCTGGCAAAGGGGACTGGGAATGTGGCTTTCCTTTCTTAGACAAATGGCTTCCTTGTGGTTGACACTTGAATTAGGCAGATTTTGCCATCAGCCCCTGATACACCGCCCCCTGCAGGGCCAAGCGGATTATTGCAGGCAAAGCACAACCCAGAAAACACTTCCTGGGGAGGACGCCTTCACAGATCAGGTAGGACATTCTTCTGAGGAGCCGGCAACAAAGAGGCCTCCTAAGTCAGTGCCACCTCCAATCCCACGTCGACGTGGAAAAATGAAACCCAGGAAATAAAGATTTTACCCCAACAGCCATACTGGGCTGACTTAGACTTTCCTCTGCGAGGATGAGGGAAAGCTCAGAGGATCTGGGAAGATGCTGCAGCTTAGAGGCTAAACATTCCCGAAGCTGCCTCTTGGAGTGTGTGTGTGTGGTGGTGGTGGTTGTGGTGGTGGTGGTGGTGGTGTTACTGCAGCACAAGTTGTTTGTTTTTTAAATCTGAATATCTGATTTGAATTCTCAGTAAGATTCCAGGGGGCTCTGGGAAAGACCTAGAAACTAGAGAAGATCATAATAATAAAGAGGCAGCAACCTGAGAGCAGGAAGTATAGCGGGGAGACAGGAACCACAACAGCTGGCTTAGAAGCCACGGTGCCAGCTGTAAATAGCAGCTAGGACACTGGAGGGAATGAAATGAACACCGTCCGGGAGAGAAACGAGGAAGAGATGGAAAGGACAGAGGCAGGCGGTCAGGCACAGGGAACCTGGCAATAATAGGAATTCCGGGGAGAAAGGCACAGACACAGCGAAAGCAGTCATCAAAGACGCGGGAGGAGAGGAAGCACTCTGCTGGAAACCGAGTGTGTGTGCGTCCCAAGCAAAGCCGATGAAAAGAGGACCATGGTTAGACACACTCTGGTGGAATTCTGAAAGCGAAAGGAGTTCAAATTCCTGAAACACACACGCACACCAACCCACCTCCACACACACACACACACACACACACACACACACACACACACACACCCTTGCAACGGGGAACTGAAGGGAGAGAAAGAGTTTTCTTTTTTATATCCTTTCTTCTGTTGTGTTTTACAATCTTAAAAACAAGCTTCAGGGAAGGGTGATAAATAAGGACCTTGCAGACATAAAAGAATGAAGAGCCTAAAATTAAAATGATGTTAGAAGTCTCACAATAGCCAGAGAAATAAATGCCAATTTGTTTTTACCTCGGACTCATCATTAAAAATACATTTTGCTTTGTAAATATATAGTTAAACAGGAGAAAGGATAAAAAAAAAGAAAAATTAAATCTTCCGCTTACTTAGCTCTTTGGACATGCATGGTGCAGTAATTATCTTTACCACATTCAATGCACTTGAATATTTTATATTCTTGTCTACGTTGTTCTGTGTTTTTAAAAATGCACTCACAGTCTAGGAAGCTCAGTGGGTTGTGACCAGTCCAGTTTGAAACACACTGACCTACAGAAACCTGAAGGCAAAGCCGGCTGCCATCGTGGATGAGGGCGATGGAAAGGCCTTCTCGGGTGTGGATGCTGCTTAAAAAACAACAGGGCACGCACCTGTGCACATGCTGCAGGTTTGATCCCTGCCTGGCTGGAAAAGACACCCTCCGGCGAGGAGTAACAAAACCAATAAAAAACGCCTGTTGGGATAAAACCGATGCAAAAAAACTCAAGAATGAGAAAAAAAAATCCAGTTTAAAGCACCCATTTAGTGGGTTAGGGAATGAAGAACTTCCATGTATTCTAGAATGTGAATTCCTAGCATCTTTTTTTTTTTTTTTTAACCTTCTGGCAATACCTTTTAAAAATGGAAATGGGATGTGTTCATCTGACTCTTAGGGTTCTCTCATTCAAAAATAAAGACACCCGTATCTGAAGCTATACGGCCTACGATGCTTCTTGCAGCAATAGGTAGAGTGTTTATATTTCATACCTGTACCTTCCTTTCATCTGCATCTGCATGGTTTCGTGATTGGTTGTTTGTCAAACAATGTCTCTGTTTATCTCTTTGAGCATCTGTATTTTCGGTTGTTTGCCAGATTAGTGCAAAAAATTAATTTCTCTATGGGTTTCTCTCTCAGCTGTTGAATTGGTTGGTCGGTTGTTTTTTTTAGCACTTGATTTCTTCGTGTGCTTTAGCATGTTGGTTTACAGGCTCATTATGGCTGCGAGTCGGTGCTTTTGCTCTGGGCTCTGCTCTTCTCTTTCTCCTTTCTTGTCTGGTGGGTTTAGTTTGGTGGTGGCGCCCACCGTGCCCTATTCCAGACTGGTATTGTGAGGACAGCTTCAGACTTGTGCTCTTCACTGATTTGGGTGTCTTGTGCAACATTAATTGGGCTCCACCCAATTTTTTTCTTTTTAAAAAAGTTTATTTTAGAGAGAAAGGAAAGGAGGGAGGGAGAGAGAGAGAGAGATTTGTTGTTTTATTTATTTATGCATTCATTGGTTGATTCTTGTATATGCCCCGACCGGGGATGGACCCCACAACCTTGGTGTGTCAAGAAGACGCTCTAACCAACTGAGCTACCCGGCCAGGACTCGACCCAGTTCTTGATTGCAGGGCTTATCTTTCCTCTGCTGCCTCCTTAAGCCCACAGTTTTGGCCATGGCTCCTGAGAGCTGGTCAGTTGCCATTTCCCCCCGCAGCCTTCTTTCTCAAGTGAGAGGGCCTCATTCCAGCCCTGGCTTCAGCCACGGAGTCTGGCTCCGCCCTCTATTCCATGTGTAACATTTTAGTTCCCACTGCCTCACAGGCCCTTGGCTTTGGCCCTACCCACCAATCGGCTTTTCGGCTAGTTCTCTTTCTTGTCCACGGAGATGATTCCCCTGTTTCTCAGCCTGTTTGTGTCTTACTAATGTCTTTTAAAACGTGTTCTCTCATTGTTATGTGTTATGGAGCACTGAGGGCTTGTCAAACTTTGCCCTGGCCAGGTAGCTCATCCCCATATGCCAAGGTTTCGATCCCCAGTCAGGGCGCATGCAACACATCTCAAAAAGAAAGCTAATACTGCGTAAGGGCTCTCAGCTGGCGAAAGAGAAAAAGAAACAAGATCTGACCCTTTTGTTTTGGAAACAATTCATACTGTTGACATACAATAGAAGCGAAATAACTGAGAAAGAAAAAGAAGAGAGATGCAGTTGAGTGTTTACATTCTTCTCCGGAAAAGGGTTCACAAGTTTCAATATTGACCCCCAGAAAGAAGCACACAATTCTGAATAGACCCACAACCAAGAGAGGAAGACAAAAATGGAAGTTACCAAAAATTAGCTCCCTAAAGGACTTCAAGGTTAGATGCTTTTGCTGGCAGGCTTTTCTAATGTTTAAGGAGCAGCAGTGTCTATTGTTTATAAAGTATTTCAAAACACAGAATTAAAAAAGAATGCTCCTCGATTTGGGTTGTAAAATGGTATAACTCTAATTCTAAAATCTACCAAAAAAAAAAAAGGCAAAGGAAATCATAGACCAGGATTTGCAAACACAAATGTCTACAAGAGCCAGAAAGTATTATAAAAGGATGAAGTCAATGGGGCATAAAATGGGAAAGTGGAAGCTATAGGAACTGGAGAGTGTGTACCCCTTAATCAGGAAATCCAAATCAAATCAAATTCTGGGCTGGTCAAATAAACAAGTCACACGTTACCAGTTTGCAGCCTCTGATGTAGGTTGATCTCTACTATGAACATTGATATAAAAGTCCTGAATAAAATACTGACAAGTCCACCGTTGCTGGTCTGGCTCCATGTATAGAGCGCTGGCCTGTGGACTGAAGGGTCCCGGGTTTGATTCCAGTCAAGGGCACATGCTGGGGTTGCAAGCTAGATCCCCAGGAGGGGGCATGCGGAGGGCAGCCAATCAATGATTCTCATCATTGATGTTTCTGTCTCTCCCTCTCCCTTCCTCTCTGAAATCAATAAAAAATATATTTTAAAAAATGCTAGCAAGTCCAATTCAACCTATACTACAATTTAAAAAACAAACAAACTACTATGACCAAGTTACATGTACTCTAAGGGTTTCAAAAATGTTTTTAATATATAAAAATTATTTTAAAAAAATAACCCATCACCTCAATAGGTCACATTAGAAAAACCTATGTGATCATTTCAATAGATGTTGGAACTTAACTTCCTAAACAGCAGAGGCCCCGGGATCCAGAGCTGCGTTGGGTGTGGGCTGGCAGAGGGTGTCCCAAAGGTGGCGTCTAGGGGTCAAGACAGCAGGAGGCCCCCGCAGACAGCCCTCTCCAAAGAACTGGACAGAAAAGCAGCAACCGGATAAAGGTGAGAGGACAGAGCCAGGGGAGACGCGTGGAGGCACAGGCGTGGGCTTCGCTGCAGGGGCCCTCATGTCCTCTGGTCCTGAGCCACGTGTAAACTCGGCTGCTGAAAACGCATTTGAAAACATTCAGCATCCACATCTCATAAAGTAGCTCTTAAGCCTAAGACGCCAAGGACAATGCCTTCACACGAGAAAGGACGCATCAAAAGGCAGCCCACTTAAACCTAAAAAAACCAACAACAAATGCTTTCCTGTTCTGATTTTCTGAGGAGCCATTTTGCATCTTCAAGATTTTCTACAATAAAAAGGGAGGGAGAGTGCAGTGGCAAGTACAGGGGAACCTGAGAAGAGGAGACGGTGGGGAGCAATGAACCTAGTATTTTCCGCGGTTGAATCTAAATCAATCTATTTACGTTATCTATACTAATAAAAGCCTAGGTGGCCCTGGCACCCTCCCATGATGCCCTCACGTCATTAGAAGATGGCCGCCCCCACATTGTCACAAGATGGCCCACAGGGGAGGACAGTTGGGGGCTAACAGGCTGGCGGAGGAGGGTAGTTGGAGGCAACCAGACTTGCAGGGGAGGGCAAGTTGGGGGTGATAGGGTTGGCAGGCAGGCGAGCGGTTAGGAGCCAGCAGTCCCGGATTGTGAGATGGATGTCTGACCGCCAGTTTACCTAAACCGGCAGTCAGACATCCCCTGAGGGGTCCCAGATTGGAGAGGGTGCAGGCTGGGCTGAGGGACAATACAACCCCTCCCACCCACCCCCACCCCCGTGCACGAATTTCATGCACTGGGCCTCTAGTATCTCAATAGTATCCTTAAAAAAAATAGTTCAGTTTAAATGGAGACTGATAGAGTGGCTGGGACACGTGTTTCGTCAAGACCCCGCACCTCGACTTCATAGCATACACAAAAACAAGTGCCAGGTGCACTGAAGGCTGACACGGAAAGCTGTAAAATAAAAACTGTGGGAGGAAATATATGGGCTGAGGATTAGATGGGATCAGGCAGTTTAGGGTAAGGGCCTCAGGGAGGGAAGATGGTAGATAAGGAGGAGATGAGCTGATGGTCAGGATGTGAGCAAGACAGGCAGAATGTACCAGTCAGCCACAGAGCTGCCCTTTCCCTGAACCCAAGAGCGGGAACTAAAAGTGGGGAGATGAGGGCAAAAGGAGATTGGCTGCTGTTTTTTGAAAGAGCCAATAGAAGGCAAGTGCAGGAAATTTAAACCCCTTGACTAGTGAGCTTCTGCGGCAACCCTTTTCTGGGACCCCTCTGGCATGCTGAGAGCTTCGTTACTTCCGGCTGGAGTAAATGCCTCTTCCCTTTTGCTTACCCCTCCCTTGTCCCTGAATTCATTCATCAGCAATAAACCCAACAGTTCACACTCATGTCGCAAGGCCATATATATACTTATTCCAAGATCAGGAGATCTACTAAACCAGAACAGAAAACGGTAAGTCCCAAAACAAGAGGAACACATTTGATTTCCCCTCAAATTAAAAATGTTAGAAAGGTCTTACATCAAAGTGCAGTGATAAATTGAGGGAAAATTTAAAAGGATAAAAAAAAAACCCTCTTAAAATCGATAAGAGAAAGACATAAAATGTAACAGCAGTAGATAAATTCATGAAGGTGGTGAAGAGGCTATTCTGGCAAGAGCAGATCCAGGCAAGAAACCGATTAACAGACACTCCCCAGCAGAGAACCGCAAATTAAAAAAGCCAAGGAGGTCACTTCTCACCAAGGGGAGGAGCAAAAATTAAAAATAGTGATAACACCTGCTGATGAAAGGCATGCTTGGAAATATTCTCACAAATGGCTGTTGGAAATGTGAATTACAATAAAAAAAAAAATTCCCTTTTCCCAGTAAAACCATTCCTGGGAAACCACCAGGGAAATAAAGGCAACAGCTCAATGGGATCTGGCTAGAACCATGTTTACCAGAGCCTGGTCGTAGCGGCAATCTGGAAACCAAGTGAGTGAAGGCCCTTTCAAGAAGGGAGTGGAGTCTTACGCAGTCATTACTGGTAAAAAGACCGAGTTAGGCCTGCACCGCAACATGCGGGATTTCTACTTTGTACTCACAGTTAAAGGAGAAAAGCAAGGTGGAGAGTATTGTATGTTAATATGATTCAACTTTTAAAAATATAATTTTATTGATTTTAGAGCGGAAGGGAGAGGGAGAGAGAGATAGAAACATCAATGAAAGAGAATCATTGATTGGCTGCCTTCTGTACACCCCCTACTGGGGGTCGAACCCACAACCTGGGCATGTGCCCTGACTGGGAATCTAACCGTGACCTCCTGGTTCATAGGTCCATGCTCAACCTCTGAGCCACGCCAGCCGGGCATGATTCAACTTTTTAAATATGATAACACCTGTCCCCTCAAAATATAAAACCTCTGAGTGAGTGTGTGTGTGTGTGAATTGCGAGACAGAGTGGTGGAAGGAAGGAAGTTACGAAGGAAGCAAGCAAGCTAGACAGGTCATTAACATGGAGAGGGAGGGGAGAGAAACACTACTTAACAACAAGTCTCCATGCTTAAAAACCATGTGTATGATGTGACTCCATCCATGCAAAGTTACGTGCATAGAGATGGGGGAAAGGGTGGTCATTCACCAGAATATTAATGATGGTTATCTCAGGGGGTGGAATTGCAGGTGACTTACTTTTTTCCTTATATTTTTTTCTGTGTTTTAAATGTTATGTCATGAGCATATACTATTTATATAATCTGTGGAAAACAAAGCTATTTTTACGGGGGCGGAGGGGGAAGGGGGAAATATTGGCACGTAGAGGTCTCCAGGGGACCTCATTTAATGAGCACAGAAGATCAAAGATCGATATTTAATTAACATATCAATTGCTGGCATGTCAACTGATGTTTTCCAAATCGCTTGCAGGGTAGGTTCTCTTAAGTAGCCAAACTGTCATCTGAAACGTTGTTTATAACCTTCCCATTTAACTAAGACCGAAGAATGCAATGATTACAAATACCAGTGGGGCAGGAGGCATTCAAGGAAGGTTTATGTCAGTGCCCCATCCCATACCTGGATAACTGGCTCTCCTGTACTCATCACAGCCTAGAAGTCCCTCAGCAAGCTAATCGCCTGGCAACTCCCAACCCCCTTCAGCATTGCTTTCGAACTTTTTTGTGAAAGCCATTTTTTTTCCCTAGACCTCTCGGTAAGGGTTCTTCAAGTCTTCATTTTAAATCTTCAGTCTTGGTTTTGCTCTTCTCACTACTTCCTTCTCACGCTGCTTGGCTCGCCCCCGGCTGGGCATGCCCCTTGCTTTTGGTGGGCACGGATTGCCCTCTTCTCCCATGCCTTCTCTCCACGCACCTGCCGGGTTCGGAGGGGGGCTGCAGGCGTTCAGACCCGTGGACGCAGAGCTTGGACATGCCAGGCGCTCGAGAAACTATAGGGTCCGCAGGTGAAACGGGAAGTTGGGCCTCACCGGCTCTTTCTTTCACAACACGTATTGAGCATTGCTGTATGTCTAAAGTCCAGCAGCTGTGGTCAGTGCCGGGGAAGCACTTGGGGAGGATGCGGGGGGTGGGGGGGGGGGGTCAGCACTGGAGGCAAGGCGGTGGGGGACAGCTGCTAGCACTTGGCCAAGAGATGAGCAGCATCGCCATCACCTGGGAACTTGCTGGAAACTCTAATTCTCGGGCCCCACTCCCGACCTTCCAAAGCGGACACTCTGGGGGCGCGACCCAGCCATGTTTTATCAAATTCCCCGGGGGATTCTGACACACCCTAGAATTTGAGAACCACGGCTCTAGTGGGGCCCAGAGTGAGGATCTTTAGAGGAGAGGGCGAGGAGAAAGGAAAGGAGGCTTGGTGAGGGCCTCTGATGCCAGTCAAGGGGGTTAGACTGCCCCGTAGGTGCTGCCTCCAGGTCGTGACAAAAGCAGGGGCCTGCGTCACTTATACAATCTCTCAACTCGGCGCATCTGGCAGCTCTGGCAAGTCTCTGTGCACCTGGGTCCGAGGAAGGTACTGGGTTCCCCCACCCGCCGAAACTGGCAGTGGGCAGAAGAGAGGTCGGGTTGCACACATCTCCGCACCGCGGAGCCATGGGTTTGCGATCCAAGAAGAGGTGAGCCCACGCGGGAGCTGGAGAACCAGCAAAGACAGGGAAGGAGGTGCCGGGACCGAGTCCCAGAGCCGCGCCGCGCCCCGACGCCCACCACGGCCCAGCGGGCGGCCCTCCGCGCCCAGGCCCCTCCCCTAGCTTGCGGGGCGCGGCGATTCGAGACCTCGGGCCCCGCCCCCGGCCCCGCCCAGACCCAGCGCGCTCTGCCCGCCTCCCGCGTGGGGGGAGCCGTGTGGGCCCGCGCCCCTGCGCGCGCCCGCGGCCGGGTTGCAGGGCTGAGCGCGCGCCCCGCGGTCGGGGCAGGAAGATGGTGGCGAGCGCGCGGGTGCAGAAGCTGGTGCGGCGCTACAAGCTGGCAATCGCCACGGCGCTCGCCATCCTGCTGCTGCAGGGCCTGGTCGTGTGGAGCTTCAGCGGCCTGGAGGAGGACGAGTCGGGCGAGGTGCTCTGAGGGCCGGGCGGGCAGGCCGGGCGCGGGGCGCGCGGGGTCCTGGCAGAGCTGAGGGCGGCCGGGGCTGGGGAAGTGGGGCACGGGCCGCAGGCGTGCCTGACGCGGGAGTCCGTCTGGAGCTGGGCATCCGACTCCTGGCGCCCCTTCCCAGCCGGGCCTGGGGGGCTGCACGCGGGGCGGGGCGCGACCCGGAGGTTCGGGCCTCAGGCGGGCCGGGGGCCGGAGCGGGAGGAGCGGGTCTCGGTGGGGTGGTCTCCGGCCCGGGAAGCAATGAAGGTCAGGCGCGGGGAGTGGGGTCGGGAGGCGGGGCTAGGCCTGAGCCTGCTCCGGGGTGGGGAGCCCCAGGCCAAACTTTCAGAAGTTGGGAGGGGGCTGGTGTGCGCGCCGTGGGCGGAGGCGTGAGGCCGAGGGACCCCCAGAAGCGCCTGCCGGGCCCCGGCCGGTGGGGAAGTGGAGGCCGGGGGTGGAACTCAGTCCAGCAACTGAGGGAACAGGGAGTGACCCCGAGGGAAAGACCTACTACTGTCCGAGGCGCGACGCCAGGGGTCTGAGGAACCTGCACGGTCTTCGGTAGGAGATGCTAGAGGAGGTGGGGGGAAGTGAACTGGTGAGTTGACCTCAGGGAATTGGCTCCAAGGGAGTGGTGGCAGCGGCAGCTGGCTTAGTAGATCCCCAGGCCCTGGAGCGGGGCAGACCCACCCTGCTCACTCCCAGGTCCCTGCGCCCCAAGGTCTGAGGTTCTGACATTCTTGGCTGACCCTGGTTTCAGCTAGAGGCCCGGGTATGTCCTTCCCAGTGTGGTCAGGAGTCCAGTAGGGTCTATGGCTGTCCTGGAAGGCTGGGGAGGATAGGCCAAATCCCGGCCTTACGTTGTGGGCCAGGGGGCAGAGTTCTCCTGTGCCCGACCCGCCCCCTGGGTTTGGGTGACTCGGGCTCTAAGGCAGGTGCTCTGTTTGCCACGTCCTGTCCTCCCACCTGGCAGGGTGAAGACCAAAGGAACCCCGGTGTCCACTTTCCCTTTGTGCATCTGGGCGTCCCGGAGGCCTGGTATGGGGGCTGGTTGAAGAACTGTCCTTGCCTTTTTTGGGAGAACCAAGAGGCTGGGATGGTGAGGGGAGATGGGACGGAGTCACGGGAGACCATAACTCCTAAAGGAGCGTAGGGTGGGGGTGTGGGAGGCTGGCTCGGGGTATCTGAGGGAGTGAGCTTATTCTGTGTGGCCCAATAAGTAGGAGGAAGTACACGGGGTTTGGGGCTCAGTGTAAGAAGGTTCTTTGGGCAGAGGAGACATCCTAAGACTGAATGGGTGCCAAGGCAGTCAGGAGGCCTCTGACCCTGGAGGAGGTGAGCAGGGGTCAGCGGCCTCTGGGGAGGGGAGGGGCACAGCGAAACCTCTGAGGCTTCTCAGAAACAAATGGCCCCAGTAGCCGCATAACCCTCGGAGTCTCTGGGTAGCCTGAGAGACTCTGCAGGCGTGAAGACCCCGCTGCCCTGGGGTGGGGACCTGGGGCAGTGGCGCGGTTGGGATCCCCCCTTCCCACCTCTTCCTGGCAGAAGCTGCTAAGGAGATCCTGGGCTGGAATGGAGGATGATCCTCGATGATTGAAAGACTGTGTAGTCCACGTCGCCAGCAGTGCTTGGCCCCCTCAGTAACCACCTCACCAGATCTCGGGGTTACCAGGCAACATAACCTAGAGCTTAGGAAGGTGGGCACTGAAGTTGGACTGCCCCACTTGGCCGTCCTGTGTCCTATTCCAGCGCTGCTGCTAAGTAGTGGGTGACCACTGACAAGTCACCTAACCTCTCTGTGCCCCCATCAGTATCCCCCTCACCATGGGGATCAGAATAGCACCTCTCTGGTTGGGCGATTGTAAAGAGTACATGAAAATGATGCCCGTGAAGTATATGCAAGAGTTCCTGGCATCTGCTAAGCCATCAGTAAATAACTCGTTTGTTATCCCAGCACTGCACATTGGGGTAGGGACTCATTCATTCATTCATTCATTCAACAAATATTTATTAAGTCCTACTTGGTAGTAAGCACTATGCTAATGCTGGGAATATAGAAATAAACAAAATAGGGTCGCAGCCCTCCTGGGCAGACGGTCTGCAGGGAGAGCCCCCCAGGGGGAAGGAAAGGCATTAGAATAACAAGGGGGCTGATTTAGATCCCTTGGTCTGGGAAGGCTTCTGAGGAGGTAGCTTGTGAGAGGAAGGAGCCAGTCAGCCTAGGGCAGAGGGGGGCAGAGATTGGGCAGAAGGCCCTGAGTCGAATGGGCTCGGCTGCCTTCGAGGAATGAGAGGAGGGTGTGGTATGTTCCCTGGAAGAAGGCTCAGGAGTTAGTCCAGGACGCATCCTAGAGACCACAGGGAGGGCTGAGGGTTTTAGTGTAAGTGCAGTGGGGAAGCCCAGAAGGGGGTTGCGCAGAGATAGGATCCGATGTGCACTTAGGAGGCCCATCTGTGGAGGGGGCTGGCGTGGAGACCAGGATGATCGTTAACATCCAGAGAGCCAGTTTATCGAAGCTTTCACAAACACTGCCTCGCCACTTATTTTAAACGCAGCCTGAGAAGTCCCAGGGAGGTGGGGTGTGGGCTAAGCGGTTCTGCACTCTGTCTCCCCAGCTCAGAGGATCCCGAGGGGTTACAGAGCTCGGAGGTGGTGGCAAGAGAGGACGAGTGGGGAGGAGGGGGGCCTTGGAGGCCAGAAGGCATCCAGGTGAGAGAGACAGTCCCCACCCTCAGTAATCAGAGGGGACCCTGACCTCAGGGACTCTGACCTCAAGGACTATTTGAGACAGCTTCTCCAGCAGCCCTGCAGCTGCCCATCTGCACATGCCTGGCAGGGGGCAGGGCTGGGGGCTGGCTGTCCACCAAGGACCCTCTTCTCGCCCCATTCCTCAGTGCTGCCTCCTGGCCCCCCAGCCTCCTCGGGGATTGTCCTTCCCCGCGTCAGCCAGCTCCCTGCTGCAGTGCAGGGCACCACAATGCCCGTCTCCTCCCACATCCTATCTCCCACCGCAGCCGGCCTGGCCCTGTGCCCTGGACCCTGCCCACCTGACCAGCTTTCTGACTTGCTGATACTGACTCGCACTGAGAGCCCACAGCTCCTCTGCCGTCTCTGCCCACCTAAGCTTGAGGGTATCTTTGTCCATCGTGTGGCCAGATCAGACATCGCCAGGTTGACACTCAGCTCAGTGGAGCTGCGCTCACCTTTCCTGGGGACTGCCCAGTTCAAGGTGCCCTCTCTTACGTGGGCACAGAACGGGGTCTGTGCCTCCTGCTCACCCTGCCCTCCCTCTTGCAGATGCTTCTTCTCAGATGGGAATAAACACTCCCGGCTCTCACTGGGCGCCTCTCAAGAGATGAGCAGGCCGGCTGGGTGCGGGGCATAAACGGCGTGGGTGCTAGGGTGGAGGGATGGGGCTCTGGCCCTGAAGTGGCCGCCTGCCTGACATGTGAGGTGTTGTGCGCCACGCTCCCACAGGGAAGAGGAAGAAGGTCCTAGGGAGGTGAGGGCCAGAGAAAAACCAGCACAACCGAGTCCAAAGGGTCTGCGGGCCTTGGGCCCTCTCCTGACATCACATGGACTAGGTTCTCCTCCCCTTCCAGTAATAATAATTATCAAGTTCTAGCCTATGCCAGGAGCTTTATTCATTTGACAAATATTTTCTGAGTGTGCACCACTGCCAGACGTTCTGGGCTCTCGGGACACATCAGTGAACAGAACAAGCCCTGTCCTCCTGAAACTTGCATTCTTGGAAGAGGAGGGACACAATCTATAATAATAAAAGCGTAATATGCAAATCGACCGAATGGCCAAACAGTGGAGCAACTATCTGGACGACCTTCCGGACAAAACCGGGGCTGCAGCCGTGGCAGCTGTGAGGGATCGAGGCAGCTGTGGCTTCTGTGAGGGGGCTGTGCAGGCCTACTCTTGCACGGATTTCGTGCATTGGGCCTCTGGTATCAATATAAATACGTGGTGGGACGAGAGAAGGCAGCAGCTGCTATGGGGAAAATAAAGCAGAGGATGAGGGCAGGCTGGGGTTTTAGATCCAGTGTTACCGTGGGCCATACTGAGAAGACACCACCTGAGCCAAGAATTGAAGGAGGCAAGAATGAGCTGTGGGGACAAAGGGGGGCAGGGAACGTTCCAGACACTGGACAGGCAGGAGTGGCAGTGATGGAGACAGTGAGAAGTGATCTGAGTCCGGATGTAGTTACCTTCTTTTTTTATTTAAGTTTCGTATGTGTTTTGTTTTTAATCCTCACCCAAGGCTATGCTTTTACAGATTTGAAGAAGAGAGAGGAAGGGAGGGAGGGAAGAAGGAAGGGAGAATGAGAGAGAGACATCAATCGGTTGTCTCCTATACGCACTCTGACCAGGGATTGAACCTGCAACCTAGGTAGGTGCCCTCAACGGGAATCGAACCCGAGACCCTTCAGTGCATGGGATGATGCTCCAGCCAGTTGAGCCACACTGGCCAGGGCTGTAGTTCCCTTCCTGAAGGCAACCCCCACAGGACTTACTGATGGTTGATTGGCTGTGGGGTGTGAGGCAAATGAGTCAAAGTTGACTCCTAAGAGGTTTTGGCCTCAGTAACTTGAAGGATGGAGTTGCCGTTCGCTGAGCTGGTGAAGCAGGAGTGGCTAGGGAGGAAGACCGGGAGGCTGCTTTTGGACGCGTGGGGTTGACAGGGCTGGCAAGCTCCCATGGGAGATGTCAAGAGGGTGGGCAGTTAAAAACCTGGAGGTTCAAGGGAGCAATCCAGGCCAGATGGAGAAACGTGGGAGTGGTGGAGGTGAGACTGAAGGCGATCCCTGTAGAGCAGGACAAGGAAGGCCCAGGGCAGCCCTGAGAGAGAAGGAAGGCTCGGCCAAGAAGCTGATGAGTGGTCACGAGGCTGGGGAAACCTGGGAGGGCATCCTGGCAGCCAGGTGAGGGGGTGCTTCTAGAAGAGGCTGGGTGCCAGGGAGTCCTGCTACTGAAAGGCCAGGCCAGAAGGGCCTGTGGAGCTTGTGGGGTGTAGGGGAGGGGGAGACCCACGGAGCCGGTGGACAGAGCATGGCGAGAGAAAGTGGGGACGGCTAACGAGACAGCTCTTTGTGTCTGTCTCATTAGACACCCTTCCTCCTGTATTTCATAGCTGAGGGAATATGCTCAGAAGGTGGGTGGCGGGGAGTGGCCGAGCTAGGCGGGGAGCCCTGGGACTCAGAGTAGTCACACTGTACCTCTTGCTTCTCCTGTGCCGTGTTTCATCCACCAGACACCACCCTGTGTGCCAGCGACTCCCCCAGGCGCTGGGAGATGGGGCTGACAAGAGAGTCCTCCCAACAGCTCTGTCTGCTAGAGCCCTGGTCAGCAAACTGCGGCTCGCGAGCCACATGCGGCTCTTTGGCCCCTTGAGTGTGGCTCTTCCACAAAATACCACAGCCTGAGCGAGTCTATTTTGAAGAAGTGGCGTTAGAACAAGTTTAAGTTTAAACAATTTGGCTCTCAAAAGAAATTTCAATCGTTGTGCTGTTGATATTTGGCTCGGTTGACTAATGAGTTTGCCGACCACTGTGCTAGAGGAATGTCTGACTCAAATGGAATGGCTTCACTTGAGGAGAGGTGGATGGGATTTGGTCAGGCAGGGAAGCGGGGTCAAGAGAGGGGGACCTGGCCACCTTTGAGAAGAGGCAGCAGATGCCAGGAAGCGGGTGTCGCAGCCACCACGGCCCGCCACTCAGATTTCCCTTCCGGAGAACCTGCTGTAGCAGCGTTTAGTTCCCAGCCTCCAGCTGCGGCTGTCTCCACACTCTGCCTTGGCCTTCCAGCCGCAGCCACGCACTTGCCAGGCAGCCCCAGCCCGTGCTGAATGTGGCTGTGATACCAGGGCCCCCATCTCAGGCTGTCTTTGCACTGGGGTTCCCTTGAGCCAGCCAGGGCTCCCTCCGCGCCGTACTGAGCTCCCCCTCCCTTCCTCCTTGCACAGGCACCAGGCTGGCTTGGCAGCCTGAAGGCCTTGCCTGCTCCCCATCGTCCACAGGCGCTGCTCCCACAGAAAATCTTGCACTGACTCTGTCTTGGTCTCTGCTTCCGAGAGAACCCAACCAGTGTGGGGTCTCGGGTTTCACCTCCGTCCTGTCCACCAGGCAAGGCCCCTTCTCCCTGCCGTGGCCTCCGTGGCGCAGCCGCGTGGACATGCTGCAGGCAGAGGAAAGCTTTCCTTCCGTCTCTGCCCAGCTAAGCGGGGCGGGAGTGGACATGCGTGTCCTCTGCAGGGTCCCCCCCGCACCCTTTCCTGTGGCATGTGGACGTTCTTGTTCACATCTGCTGAAAAGGAAAGCAGCACTGAGTCCAGAGCACAAAGGAGACATGAGGCCCATGGTCTGTGTGATGGTGGGTGTGGGTGCGACGGTGCTGGAGGGAGGACGGCGCTTCTCAGCCAGCGGCTCGGGGAAGTGCTGCTGTGCGGAGTCCTCAGGTGCACAGAACGTCTCTGGGTAAAGGGAAGCAGGGGCTCCGAGGCCTGTGGCTGGCAGGGAGCTGACGGAGCAGAGGAGCGGGACTGGAGCAGAGGAGCGGGACTGTCCCAGTGACCTATGCCTGCCTGTCTTTCACAGAAAGGAAGACAGAGGAAGCCACGGCCCCTGGACCCCGGCGAGGGCTCCAAAGACACAGACAGCTCGGCAGGGCGGCGGGGCAGCGCCGGCAGAAGGCATGGGCGCTGGCGGGGCCGCGCCGAGGGCCCAGGTGTGCCCGTGGCCAAAGTGGTGCGGGCCGTTACCAGCCGGCACAGAGCTAGCCGGAGGGGCCCTCCCGCCCCACCCCCAGAGGCCCCTGGCCGCCAGAACCTGAGTGGGGCAGCCGCTGGGGAGGCGCTGGCCGGGGCAGCTGGCTTCCCCCCACATGGAGACACAGGGAGTGTGGAGGGCGCTGCCCAGCCCACAGACAATGGCTTCACCCCGAAGTGCGAGATTTTGGGCAAGGACGCGCTGTCCGCACTGGCCCGGGCCAGCTCCAAGCAATGCCAGCAAGAGATCGCCAATGTGGTGTGCCAGCACCAGGCTGGGAGCCTCATGCCCAAGGTTGTGCCCCGGCACTGCCAACTGGCTGGTAAGGGACAGGCCTGCGTGGAGAGGTGGCAGCCCCGGGAGGTGACATGGCAGGGACCCCACCCCCCGCTTCTCAGAAGAGACAGCTCAGTGGGACGCACCTACTTGCCTAGCTGGTGACGAGCACACCAGGTGGCAGAGGGGGACCTGGCCCAGGAGCGTTGGGCTCCGAGTCCGGGATTCTTCCTTGGAAGGCAGGCGGCTCCCTCTTCCCATCTGGCTTCCACCCTGTGACGGGCAGGGCCTCACTGATGCCCTGCTCTCTGCTCAGGGAAGATGAACCCCGGCATCCAGTGGGAGGAGGCCCGGGCCCAGCAGCCCGTGGAGGGCCCCCCGGTACGAATCGCCTACATGCTGGTGGTTCACGGCCGTGCCATCCGCCAGCTGAAGCGTCTCCTCAAGGCCGTCTATCACGAGCAGCACTTCTTTTATATCCACGTGGACAAGGTACTGTGGGGAGACCCAGGGGTTCTGGGTGAGCAGAGCAGAAACAGGAGGGTCACAGACACAGGGTTTCTGACCTGCTCAGGTGGCCCAGAGTTAGGGGAACAGGCCTCGAATAGGGAGCCAGCACCAGGTGACATGTGCTTGCCATTCCTTGCCAGTTGTACTCTGTCCCGGGTTGGGGTGGGGTGGGTGTGGAGGTCGTAATGCCGAGGGCCCAACTACATCTGCTAAGAATCTCCCCCCCCGCCCCCTTAGCGCTCCAACTACCTGCACCGGGAGGTGGTGGAGCTGGCCCGGCAGTATGATAATATTCGCGTGACGCCCTGGCGCATGGTCACCATCTGGGGCGGGGCCAGCCTGCTGAGGATGTATCTGCGGAGCATGCAGGACCTGCTGGAGGTGCCTGGCTGGGCCTGGGACTTCTTCATCAACCTCAGTGCCACCGACTACCCAACCAGGTGGGGGGTGCTCCGAATCTCCTGATGGGAGGGGGCCCATGTGGGCACTGGGGTTGAAGGGTCCTGGTAGACCCCTTCCTCTCCCAGGCCTCGTTTCTGGGATCCACGCAGCTCAGACTCAGTCTCCTCTCTTGGCCCCAGCCATGTTTTAGGGGAGGGGTTGGTGAATGAGGATGTGAGGATTGAGAGTGACAAGAGATGGGGAAGAGGAGGAGCCAGAGGTGTGCAAGGGGGGTGCTGGGTCAGACAGCAAGGGGTACAGGAAGGATGGGGTGGTCTTTCTCGGGGACCTCAGGGGGTAGGGCACATGGCCTGGAGGCCAAGAGGTGAAGGTGACAAGGGCTGGAGAGAGTCTGCTCTGGGCCAGTGACTGAGCAGCCCCTCACACAACTGCCCACACCCCATTCCCTCTCCAGAACCAACGAGGAGCTGGTGGATTTCCTGTCCAAGAACCGGGACAAGAATTTCCTCAAGTCACATGGCAGGGACAACTCTAGGTGAGGGGCTGGAGGAGGGGGCCCTGGCCCTGGGGTCTCAACACAATCCCTCCCACCAGGGATGTGGACACCCAGCAAACCAATCACAGATGGAGGAGTGCTGGTTCTTAGGCGGATGGGACCCCACCCTATGCAACCCCCAGCCTGGGCTGGTCTGCGACCCACAGGTTCATCAAGAAACAGGGCCTGGACCGGCTCTTCCATGAATGTGACTCACACATGTGGCGCCTGGGTGAACGGCAGATCCCAGCGGGCATCGTGGTGGACGGCGGCTCCGACTGGTTCGTGCTGACGCGCAGTTTTGTGGAATACGTGGTGTACACGGACGACCCGCTTGTGGCCCAGCTGCGCCAGTTCTACACCTACACGCTGCTCCCGGCCGAGGTGGGTGGCCCGGCCCTGACCCAGGCCAGGGAGGGAGCATGGTGGGGTGCCCGAGGCTCACCACCCGCCCTGCCCTGCCACCTGCAGTCCTTCTTCCACACGGTGCTGGAGAACAGCCCGGCCTGCGAGAGCCTCGTGGACAACAACCTGCGGGTCACCAACTGGAACCGCAAGCTGGGCTGCAAGTGCCAGTACAAGCACATCGTGGACTGGTGCGGCTGCTCCCCCAACGACTTCAAGCCGCAGGACTTCCTACGGCTGCAGGTGCTCCCCGTGCCCCAGTCGCTGCCCCTTGCTAGGGCCTCGCCCCGGCCTTTCGCCAGGTCAGGAAGGACTCAGGGTGGGCCAATCAGAGGAGCTAGGGCCTTCACCTGGAGCTGCCCTCGGGGCTCGAGGATGGCTGTGGCCAGTCTGGGGTGCTAGAAGGGGCCCCTGGGACCTCCAGACCCCTTACCACGCTTGCTCTCCCTCTCCAGCAAGTCTCTAGGCCCACCTTCTTCGCCCGGAAGTTTGAGTCCACGGTGAACCAGGAGGTCCTGGAAATTCTGGACTTCCACCTGTATGGCAGCTACCCGCCCGGCACACCAGCCCTCAAGGCCTACTGGGAGAACATCTATGACGTGGCCGATGGCCCCAGTGGGCTCAGTGATGTCATGCTCACCGCTTACACCGCCTTTGTCCGCCTCAGCCTACGCCATGCCGTCACTACTGTGACCGCGCCGGCCACCCCTCTCTGCAGGTGAGACCTTCCTCTCACATATTGCAGGGGCCCTCAAGGTGTGGTGACTTAGGGAGAAGCCAATCAGAAAGAGAACCCCTGCTCCCAGGGAGCCCCCCGTCTCAGGCAGGGGGAAATGCAACTAAAACACAGGCACAGAGGTGCTGTGAGCGTGAGATTTGGGGCAAAGGAAGTACCTGGGAATGGGACTCCCCAAAGCCCCATCCCTGGGACTCCAGACCACGTTGGATATGCTGATGGCATCTCCCTTTCTCCCTGCTGGAACCTTCTTAGGTTTGAGCCCAGGGGCTTGCCGTCCAGCGTGCACCTGTATTTCTATGACGACCATTTCCAGGGCTACCTGGTGACGCAGGAGGTGCAGTCCTCAGTCGAGGGGCCAACAGAGACGCTTGAGATGTGGCTGATGCCCCAGGGGTCGCTGAAGCTGTTGGGGCGCAGTGACCAGGCCAGCCGGCTCCAGAGTTTGGAGGTGGGACATCTGACCCCCAGCAAGACTCAGGGTGGAGGGAAGAGAGGGACGGACACTAAGGGAAGGGCAAGGACTGGGTTAGGCCTTTCAGGACTGGGTTCACGGGCCCTTTTTACCCAGTGACGGCAGCCTTGGAGAGGCCTCATGCACATGCCTGGCCCCCCTGCATGCACACACGGAGGAGCAGCGCCCCCTGGGGTGCAGAGGACACGCAGTGATCAGAGAGGGGACTAGTTCCGTTGTAAGGCAACCTTATCTTCTAAACCAGTGGTCAGCAAACCGTGGCTCGCGAGCCACATGGGGCTCTTTGGCCCCATGAGTGTGGCTCTTCCACAAAATACCACGTGCGGTGCGCACATACAGTGTGATTGAAGGAGTACCCTAATTAAGTTAATAACAATGTACCTACCTATATAGTTTAAGTTTAAAAAATTTGGCTCTCAAAGGAAATTTCAGTTGTCGTACTGTTGATATTTGGCTCTGTCGACTAATGAGTTTGCCGACCACTGTTCTAAACTGCCAGGGCTTTCTTCTGGAGGGGCTTGGACATCCCATTCAGGCCGTCGCTTAGGCCTTTCCCTGTCTCTCATTCTCTTCCTCAGAGGCCTTGGCTTCCTGTGGGGCGGTCTCTGGGCAGGGCCTTGAACTTTATCTGCCTTCCTGTCCCGCCACTGCAGAGCAGGTCGGAATGCGAGCCTAGAAAGAATTGTAGTCCAAGACCTTCACTTTGCAGATGGGGAAACTGGGACCCAGAAGGAGACAGTGACTAGCTCAAGGTCCCACAGTGAGTTAGAGGCAGCATCAGAGTAGAGAGGACTCTTCCCCAGGCTCATGCCCAGCTGCCTCCCTCCTTACAGGTTGGCACCGAGTGGGACCCCAAAGAGCGTCTTTTCCGGAACTTTGGGGGGTTGCTGGGACCATTGGATGAGCCTGTGGCCATGCAGCGCTGGGCCCGGGGCCCCAACCTCACAGCCACCGTGGTGTGGATCGACCCCACCTATGTGGTGGCCACGTCTTACGACCTCGTGGTGGACGCAGACACCGAGGTCACTCAGTACAAGCCCCCACTGAGCCGGCCCCTGCGGCCAGGGGCCTGGACGGTTCGACTGCTTCAGTTTTGGGAACCCCTAGGGGAGACCCGCTTCCTCGTGCTGCCCTTGACCTTCAACCGCAAACTACCTCTCAGGAAAGGTAAGGATCTAGTTCCCAGATGTGCCCAAAGGCCAGGGAGGGGACCCTGGGAAGCTGACCATCAGAGCTAACCGCCCCCCCCCCCCATAGCTAGAGAAGGGAAGGGGGAAGGCTGGGAACTTGATGGTCTGCCCCTTAGCATCCTGGGGCTCTGCTGTGGCATGAAAGGGAGCTGCAGAGCCAGGTAGACTTGCTTTGGAACAGCTCTGACACTTTAATTGGGCTTTTAGCCTTGGCAATCTGTTTCCTGAGCCTCAGTCTTATGACGTGTAAAGTAGGAGCTAATGTGACTACCGGAGAGCTCCTGGGTGCCTGCAACACCAATCCACTCACACTAGCTCATATGGAAAAGGGGGAGTTATTGGAAGAATTCAGGCTGTGCCCCAAGGGCCCAGGAAATGTCTCAGATCTCACGGGATGTCAGAGGTACTTTCTCAGACTCTCCGAGCCCTCTTGTCCCTTGTCCTGTCTTCTCTCTGTGTTAGCCTCGGGCGTGGATTCCCGATACATGACACATGGCCTCTCAGGGCAACAGAGACTGACCAGGGCCTCTTGGTCCCCAGGTGCCACATTCTTGGGACAGCAAATCTGTGCCCGGTGGGCAGGGTCCCAATAGCTCTCCACCCACTTGGTTGAGGCTAAGGGAGCAGACCCTGAACGCGGGTATAGGATACAGGTTCCGGGGGGCGGGGGGTAGGGGGGGGTCTACATCTTCCAAGTAACTAGTCCCTGGGAGACATTCGGGATGAGTATGTGGGTAAACGTGTCAGATACGAATAGGTGGGTAGATGTTTCCATCCTCTGGCCACATCCTATCACAGAGAAGATGGATCAGACTGGGGGTAACCCAGAGGAAGATGGAGTAGTGGGGGGCTGTGGCAGATCCTGAGATTCTGATCTCAGGGCTCAGCCTGACAGGCGCTGAGGGAGGAATGGAGGCAGCCTCACAGCAGGCAGTTATAGGAGCTGAGCCCTGAGCAGGCTGGGTTTTTATGGACCGAAGGGTGTTCTAAGCTGAGGGAACAAAGCTAGCAGGTGTCCGGGGCATGCAGGAAGCAGAGTGGAGGGGAGTGAGATACAGGGGATGGCAGGAAAGAAGGCTGGCGAAGCAGGGCCCCACAGCTGGAGGGCCTGGGCATGAGGCTTCTGGGAACCACTGGAGATGGTGGAGAAGGGGTGGGTAAGTTAGCTTATTTTCTGTTGGCCTTAAACCTACTGTTTTACTTGATCCTCAAGCTGGGAATTCAGCAATGACTGTCTTGATTTTATAAACTAATGGTTTTACAGGCACAGAAAGTTCTGTGGGTTAGCCCAGGTCACTCAGCAAGGTGTGTGTGACTCAGTAGTAGACTTGGGACAGAACTGGGGTGCCCAGACCTGACTTCCCGGGTCTGGCCTTCATGGAATCAGTGGGGCCAGGCATGCTGACTGCATGCTCTTGCACCCCCAGATGAAGCCAGCTGGCTGCATGCCGGGCCCCCCCACAACGAGTACATGGAGCAGAGTTTCCAGGGCCTGAGTGGCATCCTGAACCTGCCTCAGCCAGAGCCCGCAGAGGAGGCCGCCCGGCGGCACGCCTTGCTCACAGGCCCGGCGCTCGAGGCCTGGACAGATGGGGAACTGAGCGGCTTCTGGTCTGTGGCTGGACTGTGTGCCACGGGCCCCTCCGCCTGCCCCTCCCTGGAGCTCTGCAGACTGACCAGCTGGAGCTCTCTGTTCCCCGACCCCAAATCGGAGCTGGGGCCTGTCAAAGCAGATGGGCGACTCAGGTAGCAGGGCCCAGCCAGCACCTCCAGAACACCCGGGGAAGCGCACCTTACAGACAACGGAGGGCTGTCCCCCCACACACAAGGACCAGAGGCCCAGGCGACACACCCATGACAGCCATCAAGAACCCGCACAGACGGCAAGGAAGGTGGGCGTAGTCCTTACTGCTGCTGATGGCTCTGCTGGGGACCAGCGGGTGGCAGGAATGTGGGGAGAAGGGCTCTAATTTCCATGCCCCACGCTTCTAAACCTTTCCCACTAGTTTTTTGTTTTTTAAAGGAAAATGGGTGGTGGGGGAGGAACTGGAAACAAAAGATGTGCAATAGGGCTCAGAGGAGCCCCAGGAAGTGGGCCATGGCTCTGGGGAGCAGGGCCTGATGAGCCCATCTGCTGTTGCTCTGGAGGTGGGGCCTGCCTCCCTCTCCAGGGCCTCGCCCCCAGCCTGGGCCTTGGTGCTCATGGCTGAGGCTCTGTAAGTGCCATGCCAGGCTCTGAGGACCTGAGAACAGGTGATTTGGGGGAGCACTGCAGAGCTGGACTCGAGTGGGGTCAGCCTCTCCTCTCATGGCCAGGGGACCATAGTGAGGGGATGGGGCTGGCTCTAGGGCTTCCCAGCATGCCCTGCTCCTTGATGGGAAAGGCAAGACACCAGGTCCTACTGAGACCAGTGCAGTCTTCCAGGCACCCAGAACTGCAAGCAGGGCCTGGGCTCCTCCTGAGGGGCGAGCCCTTGCGAGCAGCGTGGGAAGGATTCTCTGCCAGGGCTCTCAGAAGAACCTGGAGCAGCATTGTGCCTGAAGCTCAGTGTGAAGTCTGATATATGCAACAGAAGAAATATATCTCTATCTCTCTAAGCCGAGCCTGTGTTTTTCCTCTGGTCGTCAAAGCCGTCACCCTTAGGCCTTCTTCTCCTAAAAGTCTTGGCTGATACTTTGGCAGCCACGAGGTGGAGGTCTCATTCCAGAATGGCGACAGCTCAGAATCTACCCAAGAAACAGAAGGGATGCAAAAACCCATCTAATTCAGCTCTTTTTCGGAGTGGTAAAGAGGCCTCCCAGAAGGCCTGCCGGAGAGCCAGTTCAGTTCCTGAGAGTCCTGACCCAGCACTTCCTCCCCTGCTGCCAGGCCAAAGCAGTGCCGCTGCTCTGGTATCCCCAGGGCCCATCCCAGAAGCCCTCCTCACTCTGCTTCCCGCCTAGTCCTGAGTATGGAGCGCCCTCAAGAACAGAGGGTCACGGCCATGGCCTGCCAGCTACCTTCAGAGCTTGTCCCTTTAGGGCCCTGGCCACTGCCCTCAGACGTGGGAGGGCCATGGTGGAAATGGCCATCCAGCTTCCCCCTTTTCTCAGGACCTTTTCCCTCCTCCTCTCCTGCCATTGTCAGCAAGAACTCTCAGTAGCAGTCCTTCACCTTACTTCACGTGGGGGTGAGGGTGAAGGGTTCTTGGCCTTTATCAGCCTGTCACTCTGGCCTGGTCAGCTCAGCCTGGGAACAACCGGCTCAGTTCCTGAACTGGCTGCCACATGTGAAGTTTCCCTAGTGGCCAGGAGAGGGCACTCCTGACCACCAATAAGGGCATTGGGGTTTTCCATTTGTTTATCCACTGTGCTGACCCCTGTGTGCAATATCTCATTTAATCCTCAGAACCTTTTGAGGCAGACTTTTATTACCTTCATTGAGCACATCAGGAAACTGAAATGATGAGCCCACAGTCACAACTATTAGGTGGTGGCAGCAGGTTTCAGATGGAGCAGGCCTCCCTGTCACTCTGTCACTACGTTCTGCTCTTACATTCTGCTCAGGGCGGGGACCTAACAACAAGAACTCTTAAGAAAATAGTGTTTGAGTTCAGGGGCTAAGACATCGAGAAGCTCTACTCTCGTTCTCTAGAATATTTTTAACATCAAATCTTAGGTAAATAAAAAAACCCGAGTTCAGCACATTCGACCCAGGTAGTAAAGATCAGAACATTTAGACTGCTTGCTAAGGACTCAGCCCAGCCTGCGAGTTTGACCCGGGCTGTGGCTATGCTACTGTCAGGCTAGTATAGGTCTTCGGTCTTCCTGTTTGAGCCTGGGTGGGGCAGGTGCTCTTGGTTCAGTCCCTGCCACTGTCACACCAGGTCCTTGTTACTCATTACTGTCACCTGCTGAACATTCTGCTTTTGTACTTTTAGTCCAGTGGATTGTGATCCTCACCAAAGGCTCTGAATTGGCCTCAAGTGGGAACACAACAGACGAAGTCTGGGTTCAGAGCTCCCACAGGTGATTCTAATTCGCACACCTATGTGAAGTACAAGTCCAGCCCCGCCCTCATTGCTCTGGAGGCAAGTCTTGGCCCCATGAGTTAGAATCACTGCAGACCACGGGCCAGGCTCCGCTGATTCCTGACAGGTTCAGAGGACAGGCTTGGGGGTGAAGGCCTCCTTTCCTATCCTCCCCCCAATCCACATCACTGAGGGGTGTTGAGTGCAGCTTCTCTGCTGACAGTGTTTCTCACCCCATCTTTCTGTAGGGTTAGCTGTCTAGGGATGTGGTTGGCAAACTGCGGCTTGAGAGCCACATGCAGCTCTTTGGCCCCTTGAGTGTGGCTCTTCCACAAAATACCACGGCCTGGGCGAGTCTATTTTGAAAGAGTGGTGTTAGAAGAAGTTTAAGTTTAAAAAATGTGGCTCTCAAAAGAAATGTCAGTCACTGTACTGTTGATATTTGGCTCTGTTGACCAATGAGTTTGCCAACCACTGGTCTAGGGGCTTGGGCTTGTTGAGGCTCCTTTGAAATCCTTCCCTGGGGTCAAGATTAGGATTCTGGTCGGGCAGTGGGATAGTGGTGGGGTGGGGGCTGGTCGGGGAAGTCTGGGCCCCGGGTGCTGCACAATTCCTTTGGAAGGAGAGCCAGGGCTTTTGTATTCTGTGGCCTGCATGCCCGGTTTCCAGGCAACCACGGCCATCTAGGTTCCATTTGTGGTGGAGCCAAGACCAGAGGATAGCCAATTGGCATTCAGAGCCCAGTTACCTGGGTCAATGGGAAGTGGAGTGGGGCAGAGTTGGGCTGGGATGGAATCTGGGAATGCCAAGTGCAGAGATCTGAGCAAGTTGGAGCTCCCCTGGCTGGCTGTGAGGTTCAACAGAAACCAAACCTAAGTCCTGAGCTTCACTTTGAGTCATTCTTCATCATCCCCAGGACGGCTCGGCTCCCCTCCCTGCTTCAGCACCATGGGATGTCTCACTGAGGTCCAGGCAGTGGGAAGGTGCCAAGAGTACTGGGGCCATTTCTGGAGTGCTTCCTGTGCTGGCCCCTCCTACCTGCTCTTCCCAGGGCCCGGTCCAACTTCTGTGGGAGCCAGGAGGGGAAGCAGTGACACCCTCAATCAAACACAAGCTCTCCTCTTCCCTCCCCTCTGGGGGATGGACTAAAACAATCCCCTCATCAAAGAAAGTCCCCTCTTGTCATTTACTCAAGCTCCTCTTTCCTGCCAGAGGTTCCCCCTGGGTGTGCACTACACAACATGCAGAAAGACCAACAAATCAATAAGCAGCTCCATCCAGGTTGTCCCCAAATACACAGACTCCACTCCAACTAACTTTATTCTTGCCCCCAGGTCAGGTCTTCAAAGTCACTTCACAGACTTCTTCCTCAGAAAGCCTTGTTGTCACCCCAACCCTTGACTTCTGGTATCCCCCGCTCCTGTCACTTGGGCTCCAGTCTCAGTCCAACAGCCTTGACCAGGAGCTCAAAGCATAGCCACCAGTTTGAAGGTGCCCTCAGGCTTGGCGGGAACCACGTGGACAAAAGTCTTATAGAGCACAGCACCCTTGGGCAGCCTGGTGACCAGATCCACAGCCTCCGAGTTTTTGGGGTGGGGCACGTAGACATCCTTCGTGTAGCGGACGATCCCCTCCTCCAGGGCATACAGACACCTCCTCTTCCCCAGCCCCACCTGCAACACACAGACCTGCTCAGCTACAGGGAAAGCCAGGTAGGTGGGAAAGGGATCCCAGGAGCTACTCATGCCTGCGCAGCTGGCTAGAAGCCACACTGGCCAGATCTCAAAAGGCCCAGGAAATGCCCCTACTCTCTGCCCCTGGGAACTTGTTTCACTTAGACTTCAAAAAGTTGACATACTAAACACTAGTCTGACATACATTTTCATTTACACAGTGACCTGTCAAGTGTAGGCTTTAACGAAACAACAGACCAAAGCTATATGGACAATGTGTATGCTAATTAAACATGATGATATTAGGTAATACTTAATATAGTGCTTACCATGTGTAGGCACTGTTCCAAGCCCTTTTATAATATACTAGAGTCCCAGTGCACGAATTCGTGCATGGGTGGGGTACCTCGGCGTTGATCGGGGGCAGGGGGGGTAGGGGAGGCCGGCCAGCTGGGGGGGGACCAAGGGAGGTTGGCCCCAGCAGCAAGCTAACCAATGGCTGATTCCATGAGGAATCGGGCTCCCTCCTCCCTCCTGTCTGGGTCCGGGGTGTGGGTGAACCAGATTCAGGGCTGTCAGGGCCCCAGCAGCAGGGTCTGGGTCAGTGCGCATCATAGCTACCAGCCGGTCGTCTGGTCATTCCAGTCGTAATGGTCGCTTAGGCTTTTATATATAGAGATAATAATTAAGCCCTTTTATAGCCATCAACCCATTTAGTTCTCACCTTGTTTAGTAGGTATTATTTCTGTTTTTCAGGTAAGTCAAACAGTGATTAAATAAACTGTGTTGTACTTAGTTTTTTAACATTATATAGTTTAGCTTTTTTCTTGGAACTTGAGATTGGATGTGTGACAATTTTCACCCAGGCAGTTCAGCATTACTTATTTCTCGGATTAAAAGAAAGGACTCTGGAGTCAGGATGCTTGGTTCAGATCCCAGCACTACTACCTGTTATGTTTGATCTGGGCAAGTTACTTTACTTCAGAGTCTCATTTTTTTTATCTGCAAAATGGGGATAATATTAACTACTTTATAAGGTTACCCTGAGGATTAAATGAATTAACAATCATAAAGAGCTTAGAATACTTAGAATACCCTAGCTCAAAATATGTTGGCTCTTACTATTGTCATTATTTTAGCAAGTCCCAAGAGTTAACATAGCAACACAGTCTTAAGTTCTAAAATATAAAGCTACACAAATACAATCAATTCACATATAGATTAATATTTCTGAAATAACTATAGGTTACCATCAGTTCTTCTGTTCCTACTAAATTGCTCAAAAAGGGGTGGGGTGTGGGAGCATTGATTACAAAGGAAACTATTTTTTTAAATTGATTTGAGAGAGAGAGAGAAAGAGAGAGAGAGACATTAATGTGAGAGAGAAACATCAATCAGTTGCCTTTCACATGTGCCCTGTCCTGAGATCAAACCCACCACCTTTTGCTGTATGGGATGACACTCCAACCAACTGAGCCACACTGGCCAGTTCTAACCTAATTTTAAAATAATGTGGGGGGGAAAAAGAAAAGCAAATAAATAAACGAATAGCATAAATAAATAGAAAAATAATGTGAAGAATACAGTATAAACCTGTGTTACCCAAGAAAATTCCTACGTCAGAAAGTAATCTCAACTTGTCAACTTGCTGAACTGAAACCCCTGTCTGATATGGACCTAATTTCTGACATACACATTCAATTCTATTGTACTAAATTCAAGCTATCTTTCATCTGCCTACTAACAGCTTTATGCAAAAAAAAAAAAAAAAAAAAAAAAAGCATTCTTAGAAATAAAGAATAATGAATACATTAAAATTAGTTGGGAAACTAATTTTTTCCTCAAACAACTGGGGTTTAGAAGGGAAACCCAGTGTATCCCAAGGCAAAACACAGTGATTTGGGAGTCGGGCAGACCAGGTTCAAATCCCAGCTGTCACTTAGGCCCCTCTGCTCTCGAAGAATCTGGCATCTTATGTGTAAAATGGGAGATGATACCTACATACCTTATAGGGATGGGGTAAGGAGTAAATGTAGGCCCAGGAATCAGCACAATGCTTGGCATTTGGTCAGTACCCGATAAATGCAGCTGTTTTATTTTATTACTAGAGGCCCGGTGCATGAAATTCACGCACAGGGGAGAGTGTGTGTTCCTCAGCCCAGCCAGCATCCTCTCCAATCTGGGACCCCTTGAGGGATGTCTGACTGTCCTCTCACAATCCAGGACTGCTGGCTCCCAACTGCTTGCCTGCCTGCCTGCTTGCCCCTAACCGCTTCTGCCTGCTAGCCTGATCACCCCCTAACCACTCCCCTGCCAGCCTGATTGACACCTAACTGCTCCCCTGCCGGCCCGATTGCCCTAAACTGCCCTCCTCTGCCCTCCCCAGCTGGCCTGGTTGCCCCCAACTGCCTTCCCCTGCTAGCCTGGTCACCCCTAACTGCCCTCCCCTGCTGGCCTGGTTGCCCCTAACTGTCCTCCCCTGCAGGCCTGGTCGCCCCCAAGTTCCCTCCCCTACTGGCCATCTTGTGCCGGCCAACTTGTATACACATGGGGGCGGCCATCTTGTGTGTTGGAGTGATGGTCAATTTGTATATTACCTCTTTATTATATAGGATTACTGTGCTTAGGAGCATGGAGAGGTGGTCCCAGAAGAGAAATGGGGAGGGGGCACAAAACAACTCACATGGGCGCCTGGGTGCCAGCGAAACTGGCGCTGAGTCCCAATGATGTTGCCGGCATGAACATAGTGACCTAGAAGAGAAGTCCACAAGTGCACTGACTATGGGGCAGCACAACAAACTGCTGAGAAAACATGATGGCCCACGCTGTCCTGACCCAAAGGCTGCACACCAACCTCTGAGCCTGCCCCTGGATGAAACCAATTCCCAGGTGGTCCAGCGTGAGCAGCTCCCTGTCTCCCACCCAGCAGCCTCCTCCCCTGAGTCGCATGCCCAAGGTTAACACTATCTGCTCTTCCTCAGGGCCCCCACCCCACCTCAGGCTTTATCTGACTCTAATCTAGAGCCAAATGCTCTGGTGAGCTAAGCGGAGAGCACTCGGCCAGGTTTTCCTGCTCTTCAAAGGAAGGCCGGGGTACAAGACAGGGTGCAGCGGGGAAATGAAAGCCAAGGCACACCCTCACCTTCCAATTTCTTGATGCCATAGCTTTTGCCTCGTGACTTTCCACCGAGGTTTTTGGAGCTGCTACCTGACTTCTTGGATGCATATCTGACGGCAAGAGCTGCAACCTGAGGAGGCCTCAGCAGGGCTGGAGCTGCAGAGAGAACAGAAATGCTGTTCAGACAGACTCTGTTTCTCTGCCCCAGGGGCCATTTGCTAGTTTGAGGGGTGGTAGGAGGCAGTGGCAGGGGAGGTGAGGAGATAGGTGAGCAGAAATGCCACTTGACTGTGTTGGTTTTCAGGGAGTGTCTCAAGCCTTTGGCCTTCTCCCATGGTAGAAGACAAGTCATTCCTTGTATTGTCCAGAGTGTAAGCATTGCATGGGATGTGTGTGTGTGTGGCCAGGGGATGAGGGATGGGGCAGTAAAATATTAATGGGGGAGGGGGGGAGGAGACGCCCAAAACACCATGGGCCCTGGTGAGGAGAAACAAACACTGCAGAAATAGAAGTCAGCAAGAGGACACCACAGAGCTGCCTATTTCAGCCTCACTCACCATCACGCCCTCAAGGCTCCCAGCACTGTGGAGGGGCCAGACCACAGAGCCCAGCAACAGGACACCCAGAGAGACACCCACCACTTCCTTAGCCAGCCACCCATCCACTGCACACCAAATACTTGTAAACAACAAGAGCAGCTTCTCTAAGGATGGCTCCCACAGGATCCCAGGCATTCCAGAAGGCTGGACCCCTTCTTCAGCAAGCCCACCAAGCGCAGGTCCAACCAAGAGGGCTGACCTGCTGCCCTGTTAATCTGACCTCTCTATACCCATTCTACGGTGCTCAGTGGCATTTGTTTTAAAAAGGAAAGTGAACTAAAATTCATACTAACCGAGATGTAAGCCACTTGCTATATGACAAGCCCAGGGCTGGCAGTCCTTGCATTCAGGTCTCGAGACACAGCCAAGGTTAACCAGGGACATGCCAGGTATAAGAGATCTTGTGGGTCTCTGGAGCCTATAAGTTCAGAGTTCCTAAAGCCTAAGTTTCCGAAGTTTTAATGAGAACTGAGACTAGCTGGGGCAAAACACCAGAGATAAGGACTTAGACAACACATTCAACACTTGTCCAGCACCACCGTCTACCTCCATTTAAATACCGATTCGTTTGTTCACTTACTCGCGTATTAAGCTCAGGAACTGGGCTTTTGCTTTACCTACATCCTCTCACTCACACATCCTTGCCCTTCGCTCTACTCCTCAGCCTTCTTTTCAAAGTAAGTGATGCTACCACCCACGCAGTTGCTCAGGCAGAAATCAAGGAGTCATCGCAAATTCCTTCCCTCTGCTCACCTCAGCCTCCGGTTCACCAGCCAGCTCAATGGGTTCTACCGCCAAAGCAGATCTCAAATCCATCCACGTGCCTCCAAGTTCACTGACACTAACATCTCGCCTAAACCATCTCTCCTCTCTCAGGAAGCCTGGGTTCCTGACTTCCACGCCTCCCTTCTAGATTCACATAAGAACAAGAGTTTACGTCTCAAAGTTTAAAATGGAGCCAGGTCACTCGTTTGCCCTTCACTCTTAACAGAGCTACGCTTCCTGTCATCCTTCAGGTCTTAACTAAGATGTTACCTCCTCCGAGGGCTCTCCTGACCACTCAACCTACACACACTCACACTCACACACACACACACGCACACACACACCTGCTTTCTTTCACAGCACTTGTTACTATTTACATTTTATTTGTGCTCATTTACTGGCTTATTCACTAGAAAGAACCGTCCAGGGGATACTGACATGTCTTCTTTTCTGCTGAGATCCCCAGGGTTTGGCACAAAGACCTCCATCTGTTGAGCCAACAGACTAACTTTTTGAGCTCAGTGTGCCAATATTAGTAACCCATTTGTATAGATGAAAGTGTCCAAACAAAACCAGAGAAGGGAAGCGGCGAGTCCATGTCACCAATCGCGAGGGAAGCTGTATTTACACTCCAGGCAGAGGAAGGACACGTGTTCCTCGAACCACCACCCACAGCTCGGCGCCCTAGCTTGTCACGTGATCAGCGACAGCCGCCCTTCAAACCTCGTGGCCCCGCACACTCCCTCCCCACGCCCCGCACCCAGAGTCCTCCGCAGGGAGCGGCCTGCCCCACCGCCCCCAAGGCTCCCTGCACGGTCTCCGCTCCACCTCCACCCCTCCCCCCGGAACGGCCACGCGTCCCTTTACCAGCGGCCCGCGTCGCCAGTGCCAGCACCGCCGACGCCATGTTCGCCGTACACTCGCTTCCGGTCCCACAAAGCTTCTGCTTCCGCTATCGAAGGATTTACTTCCGGGTCCTGCGTGGCAATTCAAAGAGAAGCGGGAGAAGTTGCCGGTGAGCTAGTGCGCGCAGTGGGGGTGCGTTCGCGGGTGCGGACGGGGTGGGCTGGGGTGGCCTGGGTTAGGCTGGGCTGGGCTTCCCTCCTGAGCACTGCTCCCCAGGGACTTGGTGGCCTGGGCGTCCTGGGCCTCTGCGCGGGGTGTGGGTGAACTAAGGAGCTGCCTGGCCGAGGAGCAGGCTCTGCGGGGCCCGCCTGTCCCACTCCCTCATTTTGCAGCAGTCTATGGAGCCTCTGCGAGGGGACCGGGATGACGCCCCTCCCTAGTCCTTGAGCTTCCTTTCCGGAGCTCTTATTATGTGCCAGATACTGGCGTAAGCGCTGTAGAAGATGCATGGTTTCTTTTACTTCTCACAGCCTTATAAAGTAGGTGTTATCCCTGTTTTACTAAGAAGAACGCGAGGCCCAGGAAAGTTACAAGGTTTATCCCGGCCCACGCCTCCAGTGTTAAAAAATTTGTTCAAAGAATGACTCTCGCACAGACCCAGCAACTGCATACCTAGCGAGAGAATTGAAAACACATCCACATAAACACGTGTGCATGAATGTGCAATGGCAGCATTATTCATAATAGCCCCAAAGTGGGAACAAACCAAATGTCCAAGTGATGAGAGGACAAACAAAATGTGCATATCTACACACTGGAATATTAGTCATAAAAAGCAATGAAGTACTAAAACATGTTACAACAAAAGTAAACTGTGGATGCTAAGCAAAAGAAACTGGTCACAAAAGACACATATTGTATGATTTCATTGATATGAAATATCCAGAACAGGAAAATGTAGGTTTGTGGTTGCTAAGGGCTGGGGGAAGGAAATACACAGTGACTTCTCAATGGCTATGGGGTTTCTTTTGGGGGTGATGAAAACATTCTGGAATTTGATAGTAATGATGGTTTCACAACCTTTGTGAATCTACAAAGAACCACTGAACTATGCACTTTAAAAGGCTGAATTTCATGATGTTAATATCTTTTTTTTTTAAAGGATGACTTTTGTCATCTCCATTTCAGATGTAATGATCAATGTGGGATGGGATGTGTGAATCTTGTTACTACCCCCTTAACATTTTGTATTAGAAACCTCCACGTCATTTATATCTCACCTTGACCCAGAAAGGATTTGAGGCGGGTTCCTGTTAGATTAAAGGTGTAGCTCTCTGAGTTCCAGGACGAATGTGTTGAGGACATACCCTGTTTCTCTGTTTCTCTATATCGTATTTATCTCCATAAAGCTTGGCCATGGAACACATCTAGTGCACTGAATTGAATGCCACAGTCTGTCTCGTTTTTCTTTGTCTTTCAGAGAATTAATTTGATAGCACGTATTAATGGCTCTAAAGAAGTCATCACTCACCCTGGACTCTTCCAGTGATGCTGAGGAGTTGCCGGTATTTACCTTTCTGAAGAAGGAACCATGTTCAACAAAGAGGAGGCAGCCTCCGAGGGAGGAGAAGATCGTAGTGCTTCACACCTCAGATTCGGAGGCCTCCTCGCCTCCATCACCAAGGTTGAAAGATCCACCACCCGTCCCAGACACAGCTGAAACCATCACACCAACCCAGCCAGTCGGGGTGCTGAGCAGTGGAAGTGAGGATGAGGAGGAACTCATTCCCCTGGCTGAGAGACTTACATGTAAGTTTTTGACCCACAAGCAGCTGAGCCCTGAGGATTCTAACTCCCCAGTTAAAAGCATTTTGGATCATCAGAATACCGAAGGAACATCACATGACTGGGAAAAACAGCCCTTTCCAAAGGTCTGTGATGTTCCCCTCCAAGACACCTCAGAAGGGTGTACACTGAATAACAAGGACTCTATGGTAGACAGTCCATGCCATCAGGGTCCAGCCTACCAAGCTACCTGCCCTCTCCGGAGCTTCAGCTTGTCAGTAACCAAAACAAATGCCGAGGCCCGCCCACCTCAGAAGAGAACCAAGCACAGTCAGAAGGTCCAGAGGAGAGGCTCACAGGGACGAGCAAGCCGGAAGGAAAGCACCCTGACACAACCGCAAAGGGGAAAAAAGGCAGCACTGGCTCACAGACCGAAAGCCCAGAGGCCAGAGGAGTGCTTAAAGCACGTCGCTGTGGCGCTGGATCCAGGTCCTTCTAGCATCTGTCTTCACCCTGTGCTGAGTTTTCTGCTTCCTGGGCCACCCCCTGACAGCCCTTTCCGTCTGTTGCAGTGCTTTTACAGATGGAAGGCGGCGGCCAGCTCCTCGGAGCGCTGCAGTCCATGGAGTGCTGCTGTGTGATTGAGGCGCAGGCCGTGCCACGCAGCATCGCCTGGAGGAGGAGGGCCGGGCCGGCTGCGGTAGGGTTTCTGCTATGTCTTACCTCTCCCTTCTCCCTCTTATCCACATAAGGCCCCAGTGGGAAAACAGATGGTACACTCAACTTCGGATAATTTGAGGAGGATTTAATAAAGGAACTATTTTCCAAGGCGTGGGTGGGGTACAAGGAAACTGCAAAGGACAGTGCAGGACTTCGGGGTGATAACAGTATTGATTCAGGGTTTCTCCACCTCAGGTACTGTTGTCATTTCAGATCATACTGTTGTGCTGGGCTGTCCTGTGCATTGTAGAACATTTAGCAGCATCCCTGCCATTTACTCACTAGATGCCAGTAGCACCTTTCCCTGTTGTGACGATTGAAAATGTCTCCAGATGTTGCAAAATGTTTCTTTGAGTAAAATCACCCTGGTCGGGTACCACCAGGTTATCATAGCTGTTATCATGCATAGGCCTGAAGGGATGAGGGGAGAAAGTGTTTACTGGAATCCAGGAGAGAAATGTAAAGAAGACCACCTTGAAAGAAGCTTGACTTCCCATAGAGGAGTGTAGCAAATGCTAGGTCCTATTGGGAGGGAGCCAGGGAAAGAGATACCCTGAGTTTACTCTCCTCCCTCCCTCTAATCTCCAGGGCCACCAGCCAGAGGGCATGTGGACTTTGTGACGTGGTCTGTGGAGATCACCCTGCTTGGGCAGAGAGCAGAGTGGGGAAGGGAGGAGAGTGATCTGTGGGGCAGAGGGAAGGTAATCTACACAGGATTCCTAATTCCCTCTAACTGGGCTTTGAGAACAGGTGGGCTTGTGTTTGAATTGCAGCCTCGTGGCTTTATTGCTATGACCCTGGGCAAATTACTTCATCACTTTGTGCTCATGTATAAAATGAGGATACTGTTCCGTCCCTTTCAGTCCCGCCCCCCCCCACCCTTGTTGTGGGGACTAAATGAGATAACCAAGCACATAGTAGGCACATAGTACATCCTCCTTCTTGGCCCGGGCACCTTGGCCAGGTTACTGTCCCTCCTGTACCTTTCACTCCTCTTATCTGCAAATCCAAAATACTGGATCCCGCATTTTCAAGAGTCTATAGATGAAACATTATATTTTTGCTCTCGTTTGGATCTCATAATTTTCTCAGCCCATTTCAACTTGTGAATATACCTTTCTTTTTTTAAAAAAAAATTGATTATAGAGAGTGGGAGAGGGGGAAGAGATACAAACAAGGATGAGAGAGAAGCATCAACATCAGTTGGCTGCCTCCTGCACACCTCCTGGGGATCAAGCCCACACTCTGGGCATGTGCCCTGACGGGGAATCCATCCAGTGAGCTCTTGGTGCATGGGATGGTGCACAACCACTGAGCCACACCGCCCGGGCTCCTTATCTACTGCCTTTGAGATGCTGAATAGTTGAGGACTGGGGAGGGACAGGATCATGGTTATTGGTTCTTGCCACCATGACTTCATTCCAGAAGAAAACGAATAAAACAAAATGGGCTAGGCTGATGGGGGTGAGTTCCTTCTCGTAGAACAGCGATCGCCAACCGGTGGTCCGCGGACCACTGGTGGTCCATGAGGTCCGAAAGGTTGGCGACCGCTGCTCTAGCAGGCCTGGGTTTCTCTCGCAGGTGCTGAGCACCTGCTGACTGGCCTCCCTCTGCTGGGTTCCGGGTGCTTTGGCAGGATGGAGAGGAGGCCTGGGTGGAGGAGCCGATGGTCCTGGTGCTGCTTCCGACAGAGGCGTTTGTCTCCATGATCCACAACTTCAAGCAGGTGGGCAGAGCCGGAGGGATGGCCGCTGAGGCATGGGACAGAGGGCTGACTCTAGGGAGCAAACACTAATGCAGTTCCTGCCCCTTTATGCAGGGAAGTCTAGGCAGCACTGAGAGAGGGAAGGAAACACTTCGGAGCTTTGTAACAGACATCATGGCAAGAACAGCGGGAAAAGCTCTGTCACTGGTGATTGTGGATCAGGAGAGGTGCTTCAGGTTTGGATTTGTCAAGACTTAGCATCAAAAGGGGCAGCTCTTAGGCCAACAGGGGTGAAGTTATTCATCCCAAATCTAGATCCTTCTGCCAGGTAGCCTTCCTGCCGAGCCCTGTGGGATGCTCTGGTCCAGTCTTCTTGTACCTCTTCTGCCTCAGCTCAGCCTGAAGGTGCTTGCTTCCCTTCTTTGATTTCCTCCCCTGCTTTAGTGCTCCAAATCCTCCAAGGAGAAAGAAACAGCGAGTGGCAAATGGAGAACAGGCCAAGGAGAAGAAGAAACATAGACCACCAGAGGCCAACACAGGGCCCATGGTGTCCAGGGTAGACATGGAGGAGGTAAGAGCGTCCTGTTGCCTGAGTCAGGCTGGGCACCCATTTTACTAACCCGATTTGCTATTGAGAAAGAGTGACATGCCTGCTGGCCAGTACTCTCTGCCTTGGGACTAAGTAGGAGAGGATGGGCCAAACAGGAGCCAAGGGGTTGGGAACAGGGAGAAGACTCAGGGAACATGGAGGGAAGAAAAACTTCAGACTAGTCTCGCCGCCCTTCCAGTCCAGTGCCTTTGGGTTTTAGGCATTGGTGGATCTGCAGCTACACACACACGCCCAGGCTCGAGTTGTGCAGAGCTGGAAAGAGCTGGCCTACTTCGCGTGCTCATTCACAAAGGCTGTGGCTGAGGCGCCCTTCAAGTAAGTGCCCAGGCACATCCCAGCCCACTGCTGGCTCTGGTCCTTTACCGTCGTTCTGGTACGCAAAGATGCCCCTTCCCCCCCAAACTCAGTCAGCCCATTGTCTCAAGCTCGAAGCAGGAGCTGACCTCACAAGGGGGGTTCTGGGGAAGAGCCCTCAGGCCCAGTCCCTTTCAGGTGTTCTGCTTTAGCCTATGTGTTCGTGTGCTGCCGGTTGGTCCAGGTTCACCAGTAGGCAAAGTTACCAGGGTTCATTGCAGGTCGGGTCACAATGCGATAGCCTCTTGTAAAAAGGAAAGTTTTAGCCTACTTAGCTCAAGGAGTGTTCCTAGTCAGAATTTAAATGAGACCTCAGAGGCAATCTAACCCAAGTCCTTCATTTTCTGCCTGAGGGAACTGAGGCCTGAAGAGACTTAGCCAAGCTCCTAGCAAGTTAGAAGAACCAGCACTAGACTGTGCAGTGCCTGACACCCAGTCCCTGCTGTTGGACCATGTGCACTGCCTCTCCAGTCAGTGCAACCCAATCTCAACATCAGCTAAAGATTCTGGTACTTTTCTGGTACCTTCCCTTTTAATGAAAAGGACTAGATGTTGTTTTTAAGGGAATCAGTAACTAGCATTGCTTGGGATCAAAGGGAGCAAGATATTACCTTGTGCCCACCTCTTCCAAGGTCACTGGAGGGAGGAGTTTAAGTTCCCAGTTAGGGGACAGGTACAGGAAAGTAACCAAATCTCTTCATCCCCGCTGTTTGCAGGAAACTCCGAGATCACACTAATTTCTCCTTCTGCCCGGAGAGTGACTGGGCTGGAGGGGCGAAGGTGGACCGTACTGGCAGGGGCCTTGCTCAGGTCTGGCGGAGGCAGATTCAGCAGCTGAACCGAGTCAGCCTGGAAATGGCTAGTGCTGTTGTGGCCGCCTATCCCTCCCCACAGCTCCTGGTCCAGGTATGTTGCTCCAGGGTCCACCACCCCATGCCCTGTGGCTAGGGGACTCCCAGATGGTTTTCACGGACAGCACTGGTGAGGGCCCAAGATTGCCTTGTAGGTCAACAGTGCAGGTCTGCTGAGACCTGAGTTAACATTGACCCAGGGTGGGGGGACAGTTCTCATCCCCCAACCCAAGCTCACCACACCCTTGTTCCTCGACGAGGGATGACTGTGGATGGTGTGGTATTAAGAGATAATTTTCCACTTTCAGGCTTATAGGCGGTGTTTTTCAGAGCAAGAACGCCAGAATCTGCTTGCAGACATACAGGTGCGCCGTGGGGAAGGCGTGACATCTACCTCCCGCCGTGTTGGACCAGATCTGTCCAGGCGTATCTACCTTCAGATGACCACGTTGCAGCCAGATCTCTCTTTAGACAGTGCAGACTGAAGCTAGCCCCAAGGGCCAGGATGAAAAGCTGGAGATTTCTGCCTCAGGACATGACCAATGAAGAGAGGGAAGTGTCTCCTGGAGCACAAGCCTAGGTCAGGCCCACAACAGACTCTTTCCCGGGTGCCATTGTGAAGGTCTCCCTACTTATCAACGGGCTGAGATATTTGCTGTTTTCTTCACCAGCATTCAGCATTCATTTTGCCTTTCCTGGCAAAAATCAAGTGCCATGCATAAGCCACCCCTGCCCCAGCCAGCCCTCAAAATACGAAGGAACACAGACAGACCATTCAGACACGTATTTAATAGTTGTAGAAATCCAAAAGAACCTCAACATCAAGTCATGAGCTCATGAGTTAAGTGCCCTCAGTGGGTTGGCTTTACTAGGCTGGGTGTCCAGCCCTCTGTTGGCCCACTGAGGCTGCCTCAACCAGCCAGGGAACGGGTCTGATTACTATGCCGACTTCTGTATTCTCTCAGTCTTATCTTATGTGTTTAGTTTCAATAAAGCATTTGTACCAGTGGCTCTGGAGCTTGGAGGAAGACTAAAGGAATGCGTAGTGATCCAGAGTAAGGTGTGGGCCTATACAGCAGAGCTATCCTTGGGGGAGAAAAGTCATTTCTTCCAGTATCAGGACAGTCACAACTGATGATCCTATCCAGTTGGGCCACTAAGGCTAAAAAGCTAGAGCCGTCCTCTTCATTTCCAAACCTTAACAGCTTCTTGCTGTCCCCGGTGAGGGGCAAGGAACTTGCGATCAGGAGTTCCAGTGAACGGGCACCATGACATGGCCTTTCCTGATCCCTACATCCAACTTTTGTCAAAGATGAAGCAAAGGAGGCCACTGAGCAAGAAAACGCTTACTCTGGCAAATGAGAGCGACAGCCCTGCCCTTAATTGCACAAGTCATTAGAGTTCCTGACCACTTTTAAATGCCTCGATGCTCTTTGATTCCCTTCGCTGCCTAGGTAAGTTCTAGGGCTGGAATCAAACAATTCTGGACCTCAGTCTCTGACGCTGGAGTGTTCAGGTTGCCTTGGAGGTATTTAGACACACGAACTACTAACAGCTGTCACAGAGGGCGAAGGCTTTGTGAGGCTATGCCTTGTTTACTGGCAATGGGGAAGTTAATGCTCTAAAATCGAGGCATTTTATGGAAGCCACATAAGTAGGGACAGGACTCCACAGGAGCTGCCCAAGACCCTCAACGCTATGCGATTTCTACTTGTGGGCCATGAATCTGTCTACATGAAAGATTCCACACTCTGGCTGAGAGACTCCATTCTGATCTCTCAGGACATGAGAAGAAGGCAAAATTATGGCAAAGAAAGAATACAAGCGTGGGAGTCCCGTTCCCTCAAAACTGCTGGGAGACAGTAAGCAAGTCACGGAAGGCCTCAAGTTCCTTATCTGCAAGTGTTCTATTGGACTGCATAGTCTAGAAGTCCCCTTCTGAGCCTGAGACTGTATGGTCATTAAAATGTCTGAATGCCTGAGGTCCTTAAGAAAATAGGTATGCCCCTCCCCTCCGATTTAGGCTAGATTTGCTGAGCATGGTGTCCTAATTCCCAATAACAACCCACTGCCTCCTGATCTGCCCTGGGTCCCCGGTGAGGAATGAAAGGGTTTGTGACACAAAAGTGTAAATGTAGTGACAGCTGACCAATTAGTAGAAATGAACCTTGCCTTTATAGTTTCGTATAACAACCAGAAAAGGCTGTTGTTCCTCTCCCCACCCCCAAGCCTATTCCTTTAGGCCTGAGGTTATTCTCTCTCCCTAACTCCCACTTCTTATTCCACCAGGGAACCCTGACTAAGGAACAAAGAAGTCCTACAAAGAGGAGGTCTCAAGTACCAATCAGCAGCCATTTAATGACGGCAGGTAGGTGTGACGCTAAAAAGAGGTTGTGTCCAGCAGAACCCAATTCCATAGGAATCCAAGTCCCAGGGCTGGGAGGCAGCAGGTGTTGAGGACACGCTCATTGCTGAGGGTCGGTCTGCAGGACCCACTGGAGGATGTGGTGGCTGCGCAGACCCCGAATCGCATTGTCGTAGATGGTGTTCACGCTGGTGCAGAGGGGCTGCTGCTGCAGCTCCGTCACCCGGCACACCACCAGCCCGCCCGCCACACACAGCAGCAGCAGCAGCAGCAGCTTCAGCACCACCCAGGACCGGGTGTGCTTCCGGGGTGGCTGCTTCCGGGACCGAGAGCCGGACTTGGATTCTGGAGTGACAAAGTCACAGTAGACAAAAGAGTTCAGTCATTTTGAGGAGACACACACTCTCCACCAGTCAATGCTGTTCTCCTCCATGCAGATCCACGCACACCCCTTTCAGGCATGAATATTGTTTTAAGAACATCTGAGCTCTTAAAAACTTGCTATGTGCAGACTGAAATATAAACTGCCTTCTCCTTGGATTCAAGGGAAGACAATCAAGACTGGAACTCGTTCTGGACATCTCACATGGCGCACACAGTCCCCAGAACCCTAAGTCCTTGAAAACATGGTGATGCTCCAGCCTCTCAGGATCAGGGGAGGAGCTTGTCAGGAGGCATGGATGGAGGGCTGCCCACTTGGGGAAGCACTTTTAAGATTTTTATTTTTTTAATTATTGATTTTGAGAGAGAGAAACATTGATTTGTTGTTCCACTTATTTATGCACTCATTGGTTCTGTATGTGCCCTGATCTGGGATTGAACCCGCAACCTTGGTGTATCAGGATAATGCTCTAATCAACTGAGCTATTCGACTAGAGCCTGAGATGTATTATTATTGTTAATTATTATACTGGGTGGCACAAAAGTAAGTTTATAGTTGTGAATTCGTGAAACAGCTTATTTTTGTATTATTGGTTATTAATTACAGTATTATTTTCCATAGGAACAACTATAAACCTAATTTTGTCCCACCCTGTATAAGATACATATAAAAAACTGATTACTCCTGGGAATGGGGGATTAGAGGTGACTGCCATTTTCTGATCTATTTAGAGAACTTTTCTACATTTTCTGCAATGAACACGTATATTACATGTATAATTAGAAAAAAATGGTTTTGAGATTACTAGGCAACATTAAAAAAAAACCTGACTGAGCACCCTCATGCCAAGAACCCATGATTTTCTCACTTCATCCTGTCACTACCCTGTAAGGAGGGTCCTCATTTTACACAAGGAAACCAAAAGGTGCTGAGGTTGGGCACCTTGCTCAAGGCCAGCAAGGGCGAGCAGGGCCCCTGCTTCCCTCCAGAGCTCCTCCTGCTCGGGGGTCCCTTTGGCCCAGAGGGTATATGACCGTCTGACCGTCCCATGTACATGGAGCCACATGACGACATAAATTCAACTGGGCACTCAGGCAAAACACTAACGTGTTTTTTATACCACGTGGCTCCCCGAACACGGACCAAATGATTCCTGTGGTGGTCCAGCAAAAAGAGAGGAATTTGTTCCAACGGGGAAAGAAACCCATAGGCAGTGCTTGGCTTTGCTGAGACAGCACCACGCTCTCGAAGCACACCCAGTGTACTTCACGGCATGCATTCTTAGCCTTTCTTGATAATTTTAGATCTAACTTACAAAAAGTGCAGTTCCCTGTCCTGGTAATGCTCTCAGCCATATCTGACCAAAACCCCACATGTGCCTGTGGGGAAACAAGCCAGCCAGGCCTGACACTTGTTCCCAAAGAGAATCCCCCATTCCTCGTGAGTAAACCCTCTGCGGTGCTCCCAGGTCAGAGGGGCCGCTGTGTCTAAGTTTTCAAGCTCGCTCGTTCGTCCACGCCTGAACACACCTGTGCGTCTCCCTGCCGCACCTGCCGGAGCCTTAACACCGAGGGAACACTTACTCGATGCCTGATTTGTTTCCTTCTTGGGTTTCTTCTCTGGTTCCCGTTTGGATGCTTTGAGGGCATCATACTCCTTCCTCCGGCGCTCCTTCTCCTCCGCCTTCTCCCGCTTCCTTACCTCCCGCTCCTGAGCCTCCTTGGCTCGCTGCTTAGCCTCCCGCTTCTTCTCCGCCTCTACAAGAAAAGACATCCCCAGATGGCTTCTCTCCCCATGGATTCAGCCTCCCTTTCCCTAGGCCAAGGGTCACAAAGGACACGAGGAACCAGCTGGCTTTTATGCCCTCCCTGCAATGTAATGAGCGGCTCTTGGGGTTGCTGGATGGACTCATGAGGGGGTTTCTAGCCACGAGCTGCAAAGAGATCAGGGTGAGCTAACAAGAGGGGCACAAGGCATGCGTGATGAGGCCCGTGCTCCCCCAGAACAGGTACCAACTCAGAAAGTACAGCAATTGCTCCGAGCAGAAGCAACAGTGGAGGTGTTGAGTCCACAGGATTCCTGTCTCCCCGAGCTTCGGGAAGGAATGTGGCTTGAGAAGGACAAGCAAGAAGAGAAAGTGAGCACTCAGGTTCAGGGTTAGAGACGATGGAAATGTTTTTCTGAAACAGCGGGATGAATAGCTTGTAATGTCTAGACTTATTCTGATTTACTTCACAGTTCAAAGATGTTTACACGCAGTCCCCAACTTACAAATTACTGGCTTCTAAAAATGCATTGCCAAATTCGTTATTTGGCCATCTGAAGTACATTTTTCCAAAGCCAGATGCCACAAATGGTGGCTAAATGTCCTTTTAGAGCTTAAAGGCCTATTTGAACCATCATGTAGCTGAATAGTAGCACTATAAGTACTGTAGCTTTCCACTGCCTCTATGAACAAACAGGCCCCCAGTTCCAGCTGAGCACTGGGAATGCCAAGAACACTCGGCCTCCAGAGAGCCTGGGCCATGAAGCAGTGGAAGCAGCAGTGGTGGAAGTAAACACGGCATCACAGTAGCCATGCGCGTGTAAGGGACAGGCGTAACTCAAGAGTTCTGATCTCAGGGACTGCGTGCAATCAGTACCACATGAGCCTCTAACCCACAGGAGCCAGCCAGCACCTGGGCGCCAGGCCTTGTTCTAAGTGCTCGAGAGACAGCTGTGAAGACAAGCCAGGTTCTAGTGCCCAAGTCATCTACTCTGTAGAGAAGGAGACGAACAACAAACAAGTGAGCAAACAGTAAAACAGAAATGATGTGTGCCATAGAGTAAATGCTAGAGGATGAGATGGAGAATGACATATAGGAGGTATTCTAGTTTGGGTGGTTCGGAAAGGGTTAAGGTTCACCTCAGGCAACGTTTGAGCAGACATGAGGGATTACACACCAACTGTGGAAAGATCTGAGGGAAAAGGAAGCCAAGCGAAGCCCCCGAGGTGAGACTACCTGGTGTATTCCGGCAACAGCAGGGGCCTGTGTGGCTGAAGTTAACTGTATTCTGTGTGTGTGTGTGTGTGTGTGTGTGTGTGTGTGAGAGAGAGAGAGAGAGAGAGAGAGAGAGAGAGAGAGAGAGAGAGAGAGAGAGAGAGAGAGAGAGAGAGAGAGAGGAGGCTGGAGAAGCAAGCAGGCGTGGGCCGTGGCTGGTCTTGATGGCCATGTTACTGAGTTTGAGTTTCATTCTAAGTTCAATTGGAAGCCATTAGAGGGTTTTAAACAAAAAGCAGCATAATTGATTTGTCTTAAAAAGCTCTCTCGGCTGCTGTGTGGAAGGACTTTGCAGAGAAGGCACACGCGTGGAGACCAGACATTGTATTGTATTAGGAGGTACTGTGGCAGTCCACGAGATGGAGGCTTGATTACGGTGCTGGCCCTGGAGGTGGGGAAACAGTCATATAAGCATGCTGACAGACTGGATAGAGGGGTAACAGGAGAAAGGAATCATGGACCACTTTCTGATTTCTGGCTAGAATGACTGCAGGGATGTTGATTTCCTCTCCTGGGGAACACTTCGAGGACCTGTTTTAGCCAGGCTGAGTTTGAGATGCCTATTAATCCTCCAGGCAGACAGACAAGCAGTTGAACGTGACTTTGGAGCTCAGTGGAGAAACCAAGACTGGAACGAGGTTCGTCAGACAAAGATGATACTGTCTACCCCCACACTGTTCCCCACTGCTCTGCATGACTCCTCTACTGGATTCCAGCTCCTGAAGCAGAACCAGTGGCTGGGATCAGGGCCCGGAAGATGACTAGAAGAGGGATGGCCACCTACCGCGTTCTACTTCCTGCCGCCGCTGCCTCTCGCGCTCCTGATCCGCCTGCACGACCTTCATGTGCTGTAAAACCTGCAAAGACAGAAGAGGGCGCTCAACGACTCCAAGTAGTAGTCTACAGCTACACTCTGCTCAGGGGAAGTCTCAAAAGACTGCTCTTCCCAGGATCCCAGATCAGCGCAAGCCTCCGGAGCAGTGCAGAGCTAATGGAGCTAATCCCAATTTAGTGCCAACCTCTGGAGAAGTCTATGAGCCTAGTTCACTATAGCTGTCAGGAAAACAAATTGTGAACTCAGTGACAACTGGAATCTGTAAAATCCCTGCCATTTAGTCTGTGATGTGCACAATTTCATAATCCTTTGTAATTCTCCCAGCAACTCTGTGATGAACACGGACTACTCTGTGATGAGCAGGGACAGCAGTTTCCCCCAAGATGCTTTCCCGACCTCCCTCCTTTGGCTGCCTCAGGTTCCCCTCTCCTCAGCCCTGGGGAGTTTTCTTATCTAACTCAGTTATAAGACTTTGAGCTCCTAAGTGTAGGGACTACTGTCCTGTCTGTAGGCGAGCACAGAGCTTAGCTAATTATAGGCACTCAATACATGTTTGATGAACAACTGACAGACTGGGTATAGGAGTAACAGGAAATTCCCATTTCAAAAGGAGGGAAACTGAGACTCATAGGGCGGGCAATCTGTCCACGCCTCATAGGCTAGAAGCAGCACAGCCGGGAGGGCAGGTCTTCTGAGTTCCCAGACCAGAGCCTGTTCCACTCACTCGTGCAGAGGCAGGAGAGCTTGAGGAGAAAGGGAAGGAGCCATTCTGCCCAAACACCACACCAGGCACTGGCACCTGAGCCCCTCAACTTCTCAGCTCAGTTATGGCTGGCCTCCAATTTAAAAACCGCAGGGATTCTCCTGATGGGCACGGTTAAGGGAGGAGGTCAACGCCTTTTTATTTTTTTAGCAGCTGACATTCCTTGGATGTAGGGGACACAGTACAAGCTTGGAGCCCGACACAATCCTGACTCTTACTAACAGTGTGACCTTAGCAAGTGACTTAGTGACTTAACCTTTCTCTCTTTTTTTTGACTAACCTTTCTGAGCTGATTTTCTCATCTGGGAAACAGAGATAAGACTTCTCTGGCCTGTTGCAAAGATTAAATTACATGTCTTGTACTAGCTGCCTCACAGCCCCTGGCATTATGTGTGCTCAATAAATACTGCTGCTTTTTTACTTCATCTTCCTAACTGCATTAATGAGGAGAGAGAGGAAAACCTAAACTATGGTAAATTACAACAGCAAATGGTCTGCATTTCACTACCGCACTAGACACCCTACAGGACAGACGTGTATTCAAATGCAATTATTTTACTTCATGGGAACTTCAGACATGCACACACCCATCATGAGAGGGCTCAAGGGCAGGCCTGCCAAAGCAGCTCCCTCCAAGGGCCTGGTTTGAAGTCACAAGGAACCATCCTGTGTAACCCAGAAGTTGAATCTCTTCTCTCCAAAGGGAATCAACATCCTAAAAATTGGCTTCTCAACGAGGCGTTACAGGATCTGGAGGAAGGTAAAGCATGATGGGGACAGTCCCTGTGTCACTCTGAATTTTAAATAAGCACCAACCATTCGGTTGGTTTTAGGGAGTGTACAGCTGGCTAAATAAAGAGCTAGGAGATTTAAGAGACGTCCCTTTTACCTTTATATCAGGAGTAACTTGTATTTATCTGAAAACACAGCAAGTTCAGAAATGGGAGTGACTCTTCTAGTCTAGACTGTAAGCCCTAGAGCAGAGTGGGGAACCTTTTTCTGCCAGGGGCCATTTGGATATTTATAACAGCATTCACAGACCATACAAAATTATCAACTTGAAAAGTAGCCTGTATCTGGTCAAACATTTAATTAAGTCACCCCTATTGCCTTAGCAGGGTCAGACCAAATGATTTCTTGGGCCTCATACCGCCTGTGGGCCAGACTTTCCCCACCCATGCCCTAGAGGGTAAATTTTGTCTACTTACCCCAGTTCACAGCATATAGTGAGCACCTGAGGAACAAAGTATTTAACTCATGGAGACGAGTGACCTCATTCAGACTCACCCAGGCCACTCCCCAGCAATGCCTAAAGGTGTGCTGCAGGGGACGGCTTGGGGGCAGCCATGACGGAAGGATGGCTTAGTTGCCACAACCACAGGGCACTGTGCTACCTGGAGCTTTGTTTGCAAGGTATGTGGGAGTACTACTAAAGACCTTAGCACTCCATAAAGACGGTTTCTATAGGTCACAAACGGTAGACTATCAGCAATTTCATATGGCTCAATGTATTATCTGTTGACCAAATAAATGGACAAATGAAAGGCATGTGCACAATGAGGGTGCCTAGTGTCAGAGATATGAACACATATTTCCCACGGAGCATGTAGTATAGAGAGAGTCGTCAATGGTAGCTACCACTGTTCTTCGAAACAAACATCCCTCCTAAAGTACCACATTTTCAAAATGGGGCTTCACTGATCGATCACCTGTAGTGTCCTCAGCTACGGGCAAGCTGTTGCCTTGGTTACTTGGCTGCCTTAATTTTGCTGTTGGTTTCTTACAATAGGTGGTACAGATAATGGGAATATCTAAGCCCTGAACTAATGATAAGAAGGTCCATTACTCTCGAGATTCCTATAGAGACCCATCATACACACATAGAATTATATTAATTCTAGCTTTTGAAGTTAAGGCCTTTTGGCTCACCATGCCCCCTAAGCAAAGCCAGTCATCTGGTGCCCCCCGGAAGCAGCAGCACTCCGTTCTGAAGCTGGAGGCGAAAATGACTGCAGGTGGGGATTTTTGAGAGATGGGTGTAGTGCTGTTCTTAGCCATGTGAGGCGTCTTCAAGGTTATTGGCAATGTTTGCCTTCCATGTTGCCTTTATTTCCTCACTATTTCACATGACTTGACTGAAATCAAATGCCAGGTCTGCAAAGGATACGTCTGTTTATAGCTATAAACTCACAAACACAAACAATACCTTTATTATCAAAGTTTCTTTCTGTGACTCAGAAAGGCCATTGCCCCTAACTCTCTGGCCCCATTCAAACAACAGTGACAGTGAAATGTTGGCTCAGGGAGGTCCTGGTTTCTTAAGAATGGAAGGCCTGCAGTAGAGCCAAACTAGTATTGTTCTACTTGTAAAGTCAACACAGAAACAAAGGTCCCTTTGCTTGCCAGGTTCATAGTAGAGAATGTCACTGAGACCTAATCAACACACAGCTACGGGTGCCCTGGAAGGGAAAACAAGAGGAGGCAGAGCCAAGTCCCAGGAGTCTGTGAAGGAGATGGCGGGGGGGGGGAGGGGGGCTTACCTTGTTGGCACACTGCTTACACTGCTTCTCATCCAGGCAATCCCCTGCCACTTTGGCCAGGACAGGATCCAGGGGGTTATCCTTCAGGTCCAGCCACTTCAGGCTCTAAAGAAATGGGGCAAAAATAAAAACATTTAAAAAAGAAAGAGATGGGCATTGAGACTGGCTAAGCCTGAGTTCACACACCGAGCCCCTCCAAGTGGAACAAAATGAGGAGGGAGAGTGCTCCTCTGTGTCCCAGCTGTAGGAAACGCCATGAGGCTGCATCTATTCCGGTCAGCCTTTCTCAAAGCCGTGGTCCAGGAGTCCCTGAGCCCTTTGCCCTCCCTGGCCATGAAGCACTGGTTCATGAATTGTTACCTTGAGCTGAGCAAAGCTGACAGGCAGGGTGACCAGTCTGTTTTTGAGGAGATCCAGGTGCTGGAGGTTGACCAGACGGCCAAAGTCGGCTGGCAGTTGCTGCAGCTTGTTCTTACTCAGGTCCAGCTTCACCAGGTGGATGAGGCTGCAGAAATCCGACTAGGACCCCAAGAGAAAACACCTAAGCCTGGGGCTCACACACTGGTGCAACAGCCCAGGAGCCCCCAACTCAGAGGCACCTATGTGTAAATCCTGATCTAATTTTTACCAGCTATTCCATCTCAAATGAGAAGGGTCACAATGAGCATCACTCCTGGTGGTAAGTAGTGAGATGTGTATGCAAAAGGGCTGAGCACAAAGCAGGCACAAAATAAATGTGGGTCCCTTCACCCACAGTTCTCCCGCTAACCTATCCTCCACATTGCTACTAGAGTGACTGGAGACACATTCTGTCCTCACACACCACCCTATGTTCACCTTTCATAGGAGCTGTCAAAACATAGTGAGATCATCCATTTTCCTAAAAGGATCGAGTTCCCCTTGAATACCAGTGTTAATTCTTATTTTTGTAGCACCTGGCACAGTACTTAGCACAGGTGCCCTGTGAGGGTTCTTTAAATGACTGACTGAATGGGCTGAGGCACACCCTACCCATATCCTGGCTGTTCTTCAGCTCATGTCAAAACATCCCTCTTGTCATTAAGCCTTCAAGGTACTATCCCTGTTCTCTGGGGACTTGTGACCGCCAAGGGATCTACGCCAGGGGATCTGCACTGCAGAGGAAGGCAAGACAACTGATTGAAAAGTACACTTGGGAGTGCTGAGTGACCATCCGACCAAGTGTACAGCAGGTGTCAGGTTGCAAGGAATTCTGCCCTTCTTTAATTCAGCACAAAATACTTCCTACAAGTGGGAGCTCAGATGCCATTTTCGGTATTAAAAATGGTTCTTGAGGAGCTGTGGGATGATGCTGCAGATAATGAGTGAGGTCCAGGTGAATAGTGAGAGGGGAATGGACTAATGACCCAGAGAAGAAACTGCCAACTTCTGAGACTCCATTCCTGAGTGAATGAGTGAATATCAGAGGATGGCAAGAAGGGAGTTGGCCAGGGCAATGGACGGGAAAGGCAACACTGACCACCCACGTAGACCTGACAGTGAAGGAGCACTGCTATAGAGGAGAAAGCCGCCATTACCCAGGAGCGGCTGAAGGGATGAAGGAGGCCAGCGCCTACACAAGTGCAGCAAAGGAGAACTGGTACAAGAAATATCAAAAGGATTTTACCATAGAGTGGATCTACTGAACAAGAAGTTATCTCTAGCAATTAAAGATGGAAAGGATAATGACACACTTTTTCCTGTTCCCCATTAACTGTTGCACAGATAAGCAATTTAAGAAGTTCTCCAGCTTCCTCTATGCAACAGGGTGATAAACTATTTTACAAAGTAATAATATCAGGCAGGAAAAAGGATGAGCCCAATAAGGGACTCAGCCAGCATCCTGCTGTTGACTTTAGTTTTCTGTGGCTGACTGTCCCACTGTTCCAAAGAACGAGGCCCCTATCTTGCTTTCCTTCCCACTGAGATGACTCCACCCCCAACACACTCAGATTTAGTTGAAGGCGGCCTGCAGGCCTGTTCTGAAATTATGCCTATGACACAACTTCTCCAAACAGGAAGATGAAGCATCAGGGCTCCAGAAGGAATTGTGCTTGCTTGCCCGTCTTACCGGCAGAGTAGTCAGTTTATTGCAGGACAGATCCAGTATGGTGGCCTTTGGAAGGGCAGCCTAGGAAAGGGAATGAGAACAAAACATCAAATCAACACATGAAATGATTCAGTGACATCTGCTAAGGAAGCATTTACCAGTTCCCATGATCAGGAAAGGCCTTTAAAAAAAATTAACACTAAAGTATGTTCCTAGGGATAGGAGAGGAAAAATGAGCCAATCAACCAAAACCTAGGGAAGGAAGAATGCAAACAGAGGTTTGGCTATGGAACATCCAAGAAAGGAAAATAGATTCTTAAGAAATTCTCCCTAGCATTTCTAATATTTTCTCTAGCACCCTTCCTTATTAGTTTTAACGGGGGGAACTGTCTAATACGGCTTTGCGATTTCCATATTCCCTAGGTCAGGCCTTCTGGGATCTCAATATACATGTTGGCCTGTTCGTGAGTAAATGAGCGACTATCAGAGTGAAGATAAGGCCCTCAGCGCCCATCTCCATTTTCCCTGGTGTTCCGGACTGGAGAAGCTCAGCCCTTCTTTCTCCCTAGGGGCAACACTGCGCAACCAGACGCCTGGAGTGCATGGTTCCCCACCGCAGTCCTAGGGCCAGGTGGAAGCAAGGCTGGCCATCTCCTGGGGTGGGAAAGAAGCACACACTCAGATAAAGGACCCTGGGCCAACCTACACTTCCCAATGGTCAGAAAGTCCCAAGAATAAAGTTTGACCACCTAAAAAAGTTTTAGATTTTACAGTGGGAAGAAAGCCGTTAATACCTACATGTTTCAGCATTTGCTACCTACCAAACAGTTCCCATCACAATCGGACCGAATCCTCATAACCTCTACGAGATGGGATTTACCACCATTTTATAAATGAGGAAATCTAGGGGGGAGGGGAGGTGGAGTGAAGTAGCTTGCCAAGGGCACTCAGCTATGAAGCAATGGGGAGCTGACATGCTAACTGGGAATCTTGTGCTAACCTCCGTACTACACGGCCAAGGCAGAGAGAAGACTGGGTCCAGCGCCAAAGGCAGTGAAAAGTCTACGTCATCCAAAGCGAGGCCAGCGAGGAGGGCGCAGGTGGCGCCCCAGGGTGACCCATCTCACTCATTCCACTTTGGCAACTAGTAGTGTAATCTCCTAAGGGCCTCAGACCTCGGTTTCCCGGGTGCGAGGGTGGGAGTAGAGGGGTTGGAGGGATGAGCCCCTGGCAGCGGGAATTCCGGTCAGTTTCAGTCCAGTTAGCAAGAGACCTGGCCAACCAATCAGGGAGACCTCACCTTCTTCAAGGAAGGACGCCTCAGGGCTGGGGCGGCCACCTGGGATTGCTGGCTCCACAGAAAAGCCTGGTTCCGGGCCACACCCCGGTCTACCTGGAGGCCTACTTCTCAGACCTAGTCATTCATTCATTTGTTCATTCATTCTCCGAATACATCCAGCAACCGCTCTGTGGGCCGCCTACCCGGGGTCAGGCACGGAGCTGGGCGTTGTGAAAACCGCCCAGATGGGGCAGGGGGAGATTTACTCTTGACTCGTACAAACCCAAAGGCCAGACAAGCAGCCCTCCTCCCCCAAACCCCAGCTTCTGGAACTGCGCCAAAGTGACACGTGTACATCTCAGAAGAACACTGGGACCGGACGCGGCCTCCCCAGGGAATTTAGTCCCACTCTCCCCACCTTATTTCAAGACCTAAAAACGGAGGCATGGGAAAGGAGACGGCCCATGCAAGGGCCAGCGGCAGGCACGGTGGACGCCCGGGCCTCGCGCGACGGTACTGACCAGCTCCTTGACCGGGACCTCATTCAGGTCGCTGAGGCTCAGGTCCAGCTCGTTGCCGTCCAGCTTTTCGCGGAGATTCCCGCCCTTGTTACCGGCCTTGGTCATGGTGACGCCGGCTGAGCGGTCCCGTCTCTCTCGGGCTGCAACCGGCAGGAGATGCTTGAGAAGCCGCACTTGGGCTCGGTGGTCTCGCACCCAACCGATAACGCCTGCGTCCTCCGCCGCCGCCGGTGCAAAACCTCCGCCGCCCGTCTGCCCGCCGGCCGCACTCTGATCCCCGCGCCCCGCTCCCACCGGTGCCGCCGCGACGACGACCACTTCCGTGTCCACGTCACCTTCCACGGCCACCGAGACGCGCTGGGCTAGAGTGGCTCTCGCAGGTGCCTGAGCGCCCTCTGGCGCCCGAGACCGCGCACTGCAGGCGCCGCCGACACCGGAGGGGTGGGGTTCAAGGCTCTGAGTTGGTTTTCGAGGCGGGGCCGCCGCGTTCCCTGGTGACTTGGGGGCACGCCTGCGGGCATCATTGCTGACCACGTTACGAGGCGAAAGGGCACGCGAATGGGGCCAGAAGACCTGGGCTGCGTCCAAAACTGACCTCATGAGATCACCCCCATTCTCCTGGATTAGAAGCCGAACTGTGCGTCCTTCAAAATTGCTCCTGTCCTCTACCCAACAATCTCCAAATCATCCGGAAAACTGAACCTCTGCCCGTCTCTTATCCCCTCCTCACTGCCCCACACCGTGTCTAGGCCACCATCAACTCGCACCTGGGGTTACTCTGAGTCTCTCTCTTCCTCTCACCCACCTCTACGCAGCTGCCCAGGTGATGTTTCTAAAAATCTAGCCAGGTCTTCCCTCTGCTTAAAACCCTTCAAACCTCCAGCGACCTCTAGGATATGGATCGCTCTCCTTTCTAGACTGCCTCCTCCTAAGCCCCCGGCCCTGCCTGGGATGCTGTGTGAGACCTTCAGTGGGGGGCTCCTCACCTCTCCCTCTCCTGGAATGGCCCTGCCTTCCTCATGCACCTCTGAAGCTTAGCTAATTCCCCCAGTCCTTCAGGAAACCCCTCCAGCCACCGACTGAACCCCAGACTGGGTTAGAGGCCCCCACCCTGGACCTCTGACGATGCCCTATATGCTGCCTTATTGTCAGAGGTGGTAGAGCTTGGTTGGCTAAGGTGGGGACTAGACCAATTGAGTATTAATCTTGGCTCTGCCTCTTGCTGCTTATGAAACCTGAAGCAATCACTATGCCTTATCTCTGAATACATGAGAAACAGGCATAAGAATATTCCCTAGCTGACAGGGTTTGGGAAGGACTGAATGAGTGAAACACAGGAAGAGTTTGCCACAGGGACTGGCACTTGGTAAGAACCCGATAAATAGTAGTTATACTTATTTTTATGGGCCTGCCCGCCATTCTGGACTGTGAGGGGCAGAGATTTTTATCCTTGTAGCCCCAGTATCTGAGTGTCTGGTGCGTGGTAGTTGCTCATTTAGGTGTCTATGGAATGAATGGATGAAGCACTTTATTCACTCCAAGCCTCAGTTCTCTCATCTTTGAAATGGGGAGATCTCAGAGGGAAAATGTGAAGACCAAATGAAGTCAATGCAGTGGCCTACTCACGTAACAAATCCGTGGGCACACTCCCCCCACCCCCAGCCAGGCACTGGGCTGAGCTTTGGGAAACAGACAAGGGCAGTTCGGTAGTGAGACATTAGTGCTTGGCAATCCGTTACCTTGTTTTGATAACGTACATGAAAAGGCCATGGGACATTTTATCGTGTATCTTCCTTTTACAAAGAAAGAAACTCAGGCCGAAACCGGTTTGGCTCAGTGGATAGAGCATCGGCCTGCAGACTGAAGGGTCCCGGGTTCGATTCCGGTCAAGGGCATGTACCTTGGTGGTGGGCACATCCCCAGTAGGGGGTGTGCAGGAGGCAGCTGATTGATGTTTCTCTCTCATTGATGTTTCTAGCTCTCTATCCCTCTTCCTTCCTCTCTGTAAAAAATCAATAAAATATATTAAAAAAAAAAAGAAAGAAAGAAACTCAGGGAGGAGAAATACCTTGTCCTCAGTCACATAGCTGGTTGAGGAGCAGACCCAACTCTTTTTATTCCAAATCCCGTTTCTTTTCACTATACCCTATTTCCCCCCCCCTTCCTCCTCCCTCCCCCGCCCCAGGAGCTTCCAGTCAACACAAATGACTATTATATAAAGTAAAAAGAATCGGGGCCCTAACACATACAGGAAAAAAATCTGTGTGTGAATTTCAGGGCAGTGCAGGTGTACGTGAGAACATCAGACTAACACATGCTAAGTGTGTTCTGTGTCCTCGGACTGTGGTTCACATATATTTCTCTTAACTCACAACAGCCACGTACAGCAGGTATTATTCCAGGTTTACAAAGGAACGAATTGAGGCTCAGAAAGGTCATCAATTTAACTGTTTAAGGACGATCACAGCAAGTAAATGCATGCCAAAGGGGAGTGCTGCACAGGCCCCATGGCAGGAAGGAGGAGCCTAGGAAGAAAGAAGAAATCAGAAAAGGCTCCCCAGTGGAGGTGGCATTTGAGTTCAGCTTTGAAGTGTGGCTCAGATTCAGACAAGAAGAGACACAGCCCAGAATAGCGAGGCAGCAAAGTGAGGGACTGACAGCAGCTGTCACTTTGAGAAAGATTTTTTTTCAAAGTATGTTTTTACTGATTTCAGAGAGAGGAAGGAAGAAGGGGAGAGAGAGAGAGAGAAACATCAGTGATGAGCCCGGCCGGCATGGTTCAGTGACTGAGCATTGACCCATGAACCAGGAAGTCAGGGTTCAATTCCCTGTCAGGACACCTGCCAGGGTTTCAGGCGTGATCCCCACTAGGGGGCATGCAGGAGGCAGCCGATCAATGATGCTCATCACTGATGTATCTATCTCTCTCTTCCTCTCTGAAATCCATCTTCTATAATAATAAAAGCATAACATGCAAATCAACCGAACGGCCGAACCGGGGAACCACCGTCCGGACATCCTTCTGGACGAAGCTGGGGCTGCGAGAGCCAAGGCATCCAGGGCTGTGAGGCCTACCCTTGCATGAATTTCGTGCATCGGGCCTCTAGTTATCTATATAAAATCCATCAACAGGGGAGTGACGGGATAAATTAGAATGTGGTTGAGAATATTGAAATGGAGAGATCACCCAGGATTATCCAGATGGGCCCTCAATGCAATCACAAGTGTCCTCATAAGAAAGGCAGAGGAAGACTGGACATAGGAGAGGAGGCAGTGTGACCACAAAGGCAGAGAGGAGAGTGCTGTGGCCACAAGCCAAGGACTCCCTGGAGCTGGAAGAGACAAAGAAGGATTCTCCCCTGAACCTTCTAGAAGGAACCAGCCCTGTCAACACTTTGATTTTAGTCCCATAAGACCCTTCAGACTTCTGATCCGTAGAACTGTGGGAGAATAAACGTCTGCTGTTTTAGCCACTACATTTGTGCAATTCATTCCAGCAGTAATAGGAAACGAAGGCACTCCTCATGTTTCAGGCCTTGGCTCAGACCTCCAGGAGACCTTCTGCTTAGGGTAGGTGCTGGCCCCCACGCCCTCTCACCCACCGCATGTTCTCAGGGTTGGTGTCCTTTACTGGACAGTGAGCTCCCTGAGGACAGATGCCCTGTCTCCTTCATATCTCCAGCCTGAGCACCCAGCCTGGTGCCTGGTAGGAAGTCAGCATTCGGAGAATGTCTGTGAGACCATGAACGAGGAAAGGGAGATAAATTGGATTTGTTCTAATTTAACAAGACACTGGGTCTCTATCCAAGACTGTACAGTTAGCTTCAGCTCTTGACTTTGACTCAAGTTAAAAATGACGTCATCCAAAGAAAGAGTTTTGTCCCACACTCTGTGAAAGCAAGGTTTGCACAACGTTTGGCAGCTGCCGGGATCGCAGGGTATTTGCTTTTTCGATTTGGAGCTGTCTGCAAGAACATACTGATTGTTTAAGATCACCTCGGCCTGCGTCTGCCTTCAGTTATCAGTTGTGATCACAATGAGTTTACCCTACATAGCAGTTCAGAACAAGTTCCTTCTTTTCACTTTCCTTTTGAAAATCGGAAGCTCTCGTTTTTAGAACGATTTTTATTCGCCTTTTGTTTTGTTTTGTTTTTGGTATTGGCTATTGTTATGTACTGTTTGGTATTGGATCTAATGGGCAAAATATAAGCATTATATTCCAAGTCACTATCATCTCTTCTTTCAAAATGAAAACTCTCTTCCTCACCTTCCTCTCCTTTATGTGGCTGCCAGCTGTCTCTCCTCCCCACCCCACCCCCAACTCTCTGGTATTTCTTAGTACACCGCTCCCTTCTCAGACAGACAGTGAAGAAAATTCTTTAAAAGGGGTGCTTTTCATATGCTACTTGGAAACAGTCGATTACAACAGAGAGCTATGAAAAATTACATCAGAGAGGAGATATTTGCTCAAGGTCATTGAGAGAAAAGGAAGCAGAGCTGAATTCTTCCCAGGCTGACCACAGGCTTGTGTAAGCCCTTTGCACTCATTGCTTTAGAGTGAAAAACCTCACATACTAGTCCCTGCTACCAAAAATTATTGAGATAAAGCACGTACACCGTCTTAGGAAAATACAACAAGGAAAAGGCTTTTAAACAAGCAGCAGCAGTTCTCTGCTTTACACCTCCTCTCAGTCCCATGCTCCAAACAGAACCATTTCCTGTTACTGTGGTAAAAGAGACAATAAAATGTTTTTAAATATTTGTATTGATTTCAGAAAGGAAGGGAGAGGGAGATCGAAACATCAATGATGAAAGAGAATCATTGATTGGCTGCCTCCTGCACGCCCCCCATTGGGAATCAAGCCCGCAACCCAGGCATGTGTCCTTGACCAGAATCGAACCTGGGACCCTCCAGTCCGCAGGCCAATGCTCTATCCACTGAGCCAAACGAGCTAGGGCATAAAATGCAACATAGGGCATAAAATGTAACATTTTATGCCAAACGAGCTAGGGCATAAAATGCAACATTTTAAACATTTTAGGTGTGCCATTCAGTAGCATTAAGTACAGTCACATTGTTGTGTAACCACCCATCTCCAGAACTTTTTCATCTCCCCGATGCCCCCTCCCTCCAGTAACCACCATTCTACTTCCTGTCTTTATGAATGTGACTCTCTGGGCTCCTCATGTAAGTGAAGTCATACAGTATTCGTCCTTTTGTATCTGGCTTATTTCACTTTAGTGTATGCTTTCAAGGTTCATCCCTGTTGTAGCATGTGTCATAATTTTCTTCCTTTATAAGGCTGAATAATATTCTTTTTTCTTTTTTCAAATAAATTTTTATTGATTTCAGAGAGGAAGGGAGAGGGAGAGAGATAGAAACATCAATAATGAGAGTGAACCATTGATCGGCTGCCTCCTGCATGCCCCACATTGAGGACCGAGCCCGCAACCCGAGCATGGGAACCTGACCGAGAATCGAACCATGACCTCCTGGCTCATAGGCCGATGCCGGCTGGGCCAAGGCGGAATAATATTCTATTGTAGTATAAAGGTGGGGCAAAAGTAGGTTTACAGTTATTCATATGGAAAATAATACAACCTATATATATAAAAGCCTAATATGCAAATTGGCCCCGCGGGAGTTCAACCGGGAGACCAATCGCTCACTATGATGTGCGCTGACCACCAGGGGATGGCGCAGAATGAAGGCAGGCCCTGGATGGCAGCTGGCAGCTAGGGAAGGGAGGCCCCAATCGGCCCTGATTGCCGGCCAGGCCTAGGGACTCTACCCGTGCACGAATTTCGTGCACTGGGCCTCTAGTAATTAATAAACAATAATACAAGAATAAACTCTGGTGTTTTGCATACTCACGACTGTAAACCTGCTCACATCCCACCCTGTATATCATATTTTATTTATCCATTCATTGAAGAACATCTGGGTTGTTTTGTCTTTTGGCTGTTAATAACACTGCTCTGAACATTGGTGTACAAATGTCTGCTCGAGTCCCTACTTTCAAATCTTTATTTTTTTTTAATCCTTACTTGAGGATATTTTTTCCATTGATTTTTCAGGAAGAGTGGAAGGGAGGAAGGAGGGGGGAAGAGACAGAGAGAAAGAGACATTGACTGGTTGCCTCCCGCATGGGCCCCCCAAAGGGCCAGGGATCAAACCAGTGACCCTTCAGTCCATGGGCCGATGCTCTAACCACGGAACAAACCTGGCCAGGGCCCTACTTTCAATTCTTTCGGACCCATACCCAGAAGTAGAATTGCTGGATCATGTGGTAAATTCTGGTTTTAATTTTTTGAGGAACGGCCAAAAAAATTTTCCATAGCAACCGCACCATTTTACATTTGTACCAACAGTGCACACGTGTTCCAATTTCTCCACATCCTCACCAACACTTGTTTTCTGTTCTTTTGAAGCGCCATTCTAATGGGTATGAGGTGACTTCTCACTCTGGTTTGGACTTGCATTCCCCTGTCGACGAGTAACGTTGTCATTACCAGAGCCTATTCGCCACTCATATATCTTCTTTGGAGAAATGTCTATTCAAGTCCAAAGGGGAACATTTTGAACTATTTTAGCCATTCCTGTTTTATTATCTTCTGTGATTTACTCCAAACCACATAGTTATTCAGCTATTTCTTGGTTTTGTTTGATAGGTAAGGATTTGCACTTCCATCTCTTTTCCCCAAGTCCTCCTAAATAGTTTTGCTGTTATTTTGTATATATACTGGCTGCCTCTGTAACTCTGAATAACATACCATATATATGTATATGTGTGTGTGTGTGTGTGTGTGTGTGTGTGTGTATATATATGAAAGGTGGACATTTATTGAAGAGCAAGTACAGAGTCCCACGTGGGGAAGGGGAAAGAATCCCCCATACTCCTTTATTTCAGGTCCCATCGTTGGCAGGCAGGGTCTCCTGACACCTTGGTTTATAACCCACTCCCCATCTCCTGCCCTCTCTCTACCTCTCAACTGCAGCCAGGTGTGACTTCCAAGTTCATAGTATTTACATTGTTTTCTAACTACGGTGGAGTCTTCTGGACTTTTTTCATAGGTTGATAATAAGAATTTTAAAAATCTGTAGGTGGTGTTTACAGTTTAAGCCATTTTTGAAGCACAGATGCGAAGGGTATTGGCAAAGAGGAGGGGCTAAGGGCTTTCTCAGAGTAGCCAATGGCATGCACAAGATCACAGGGACCATGTACTGTGTGAGTCGTGTCCAGCTCACAGCAGATGTGCTCAATTCAGGCAGAAAGACCCTCGGGGAGCTAGGAGGAATGGAGTTGGTTGAAGAAAGAGGGAGGAAAGTGGAAGGGCCTGGATGGTCCATGTGCCCTGTTTCCCACTCCCAGAATTCTGGTCAACATGGCCCACTACAAAGACTCGGGGACTTACCCATCAGGTATGTTCACTATCCTTTCTCCCCCTCCCATGGAACCAGTGTCTACTAGGACTCTCATGACTTTGCAGACATGAAAAATAATTCCTCCTCCTGAAATAGGCTTGCCACGCCTACCACGGAGGAAGGTCTCAGAGGTAGACACAGGAGGAAGGAGAGGATGGTGAAAGTAAAAAAAACAGACCTGGCAGAGCACCAGTTCTGTACCACGGTACTCAATCCTTGCCCCAACCCTTGGCAGGAGACTGATATTATCTCCCCCGTCTTACAGATGGCAACTGAGGCTGGTGAGCCTCCACAACTTACCCAAAGCACCAAGCGAGCGTGGGGAAAGCCTTGGCCTGTGCTCACTGTGGCCTTGGGCAAGTTGCTGAATCTCTCTGAGTCTGTTTCTTCGCCCATTAAAATGCCTTCCAAGGCACGCCTGCTCCTTGCAGGGGCATGGTGTGTGCCAGAGGTAACAGCCACGAGGAGTCTGACTTGTGGGAGGTATTCTGAAACTGCTGGCTGTGATTCCATGGCATGTGTGTCAGGAAAGGCAGGGAAACGCAGTGTGTGGAGAGCCAAGGCTGGAGCAAAGTTCAAGGATGAACTCATCCGTCTCTATCCCCAAGACTGACCCTCAAACCAGCAAGGTAAGTGGAAGGGCCTGCAAGATCGGTATCCACCCCTCACGTCACGGGCCCGGAGAGGGGCAGCAACTTACCCAGGGTCACCCAGCAAGCTAGTGGCAAAGTCTGCCAGGCAGGTTAATATCCCAGACTTGGGGTACTCGTCCTCACCCCACATGCCTGGGCTGGGCTATTTGAGTCAGTCAGTCTCATCAGGAAGGCCTGCCCTTGCAAGCCCAGCTCCCCATCATCTCTCTGCTCCTCTATCTTCCTTCCTGTTCCATTCCCACACCATTTAAAAATCACACACATATTTTTATTGTTTTCAGAGAGGAAGAGAGAGGGAGACAGAGATGGAAACAATGACGAGAGAGAATCATTGATTGGCTGCCTGCTGCACGCCCCACACCAGGGATCGAGCCCGCAACTTGGGTATGTGCCCTGACCGCGAATCGAACCATGACCTCCTGGTTCATAGGTCCATGCTCAACTACTGAGCCGCCGCGGCCTGGCTCCACACCATTTGAAGTATGGAGAGCGTTCCCAGGAGCCAGGGCTTCACTCTCAGGATCCTGGAGAGGAGCAGCACAGTCTGCTTCTCACGTGAGCCAAAATTCCCAGATAAGGGCAGAGGTCTTCTCAGGCCACCCCCCACCCTAAGCTGTCCCTCCTGTCTAGCCCAGCTTTCGTCACCACCTCTGGGTCACGAGACGGAAGGTCACCCTGCCGGGGCCTTTACCCCATTGCTCTCCCTCTCCGCCTCTGGAGGAAGGGTCAAGGCTCGAGACAGACAGTGTGGACCTGGCACACGTGCCACTCTGGTGCCCAGTGCCACATTTTCCAGCCAGGGCCAGAGAAGGGCCGTTACCTCTCAGTCCTGCAGCCACACCTGGGCTTCAGGGGACCATGAAGAGGATCTGGAAATAGAGTGAGATTGCTTTCCACTTGCTCCTGGGGCAGCTCACAGGAACTGTGCGGGGGTGGGGCAGATGCGGGACGGTGAAACCCAGGTGGCAGTGCCCGAGGCCACCTTACTGCACAGGTGGGCGGATGAAGGCAGAGGCCCAGGAACAGGGCTGGGAGGCTGCCCCATGGGAGATGGGGGTACTAACTGGCCTCACCGGCACAAGCTAAGGTGTGGCCCAGCTGGGCTCGCTCACCCGGCACCTTTGTCCCGGCTCCCCATCTCCGTCCCCGCGGCCCCCTGACCCAGCTGGCAGGCCTTGGGAACACAAGGGGGAGCGGAGACTGCACGTAACCCGCGCGCTAAACCGGTCTCAAGGGATGGACGAATGGGTGCCTCACCACCCGCCCCGCATTCAAGCACCACTGGCTCCCCCTCTACGAAGTCAACAAGATCTTGCGCCCCCAAACCCAGGTCCCTGGTGGCTGGGAGGGGAACGAACCTGCCCTGGGCTGTAGCCGCGGGCCCTCGGATCTAGAGGGAAATCCAGGCAATTCTTCGAAGGTGGGAGAGGGAGGGCCGCGGGGAACAGAGGAAGGTGGCCGGGCACGGAGTTGCTTCCTCCACGCCACGCCACGCCTCGCCTCGCCCCGCCCCGCCCCGCCGGGCCCGTCCTCCGCACCCATAGGCAGAGGCGACCCTCTCCGCCTCCCTGCTGGCTGCGCGCTCGCCCCGCCTCGGCTCTCTTTAAAAGTTTCCTGCGGCCGGGACACTGGCGCGGCGAGCCATGGCTGTCTGCGTCGGGATGCTGCGCCTGGGGAGGCTGTGCGTCGGGAGCACGGGGGTGCTAGGGACCCGCGCCGTCCTCTCCCGGGGCTGGCAGGAAGCCAGGTTGCTGGGCGTCCGTCTCATCAGGTACGGGGGCCGCCGGGGAAGAGAGGGGGCGGGCCAGTCCCCCGGGAGGTTTTGCACAGCTTCGCTGGGGGCTGATGCCACAGCTGCTCGACCGATGGGTGGCTCTCGGGAGAGTGGTTACCCCGCACTAGCTCACGGGCAACAGGAAATGCTGGCGTCGCCGGCGCAGAGTGGGGCGCGGCCGGTGGCGGGCAGGGACCCTGCCCTGACTCTGGGTTCTGGTCCAGGACGCTAAGATTCTTAGATTCATGCACAGGAAGAGGGCCAGGAGTGCAGGCCTTTCTCAGTCTAGTCTGAGGGGAAGGGCAAGGCCTGGACCCTGCGCCAGGGATAGAGTTGGGGGTTTTCAGTCGGGTCTTGCTCACCCCCGGCCACTAAACTCAGCAGTCTCCCTTCTCCTCCTTAGCTGCCGCCAAACACTGCCTTTGGTCCTCCCTACTTACCCGGCCTGTTTTCTTCTGTCCTCAGTGCGAAGGGTGGGATGCTGGCAGGTGGAGGATGCGCTGATGCTTCTGAGCAGCATCCGTCATGCTGCCTTCCTGTCAGATTGCAAATGTGAAAGTGTTGTTGGTTTAGCAGGGCTGGGCTCCCACCCATGTTCTCGGGTGGGAATTACCTTTAGGCCTGGGCCCCACTGAGCCGGCCCTGCTGCTCAGCTGGGCCAGGTCCTAAGTCTGGGGTCAGGACACAGTGTTGGACACCAGATCTCAGAGTGTGGGCCTGGGCATGGAAAAAGGAGGAGAAGGCCAAAGAGGCTTCTCCTCGGAGACAACCGTTTGGTTCAAAAGAGGAAAATGGTGTGGTGGGAGTTGGGGGAAAGATACAAACTCCTCTTTTGGCTAGAATTCCAAGATCACAGCGTTTTGAACTTGCGTTGAGATCCCTATGCCTCATTTTCTGTTTCTTACTACTTCCCAGGGTTTCCCTGGGCAAGCTCAACCACGTATGCCACCCCTTAGCCTCCAGCCCCCCTGGGTGCCCTCTTTTATTGTGAGGGCTCTAAGGAAAGTCCCCCCCTCCCCCAAAGTGTACATGCTTCACGATGCCAAGTCAGGCCACCTCTGGATACCTGGCAACATTTCTGAACTTTGACTTTTGTGTGTGTGCGTACACAAAACAGGTCACCTTCCTGCTACCGGCCTGCAGTTTCAGAGGAGAGGCACCAGGCCTCAGGAAAACCTATTTATCCAGAGAGAGAAGATTTCTAAGCCTTTTGGCCTAATTCCTCCCCATCGCTTCCACTCTTGGTTTGCCCTTCAGAACCCTTCAAGAGTCTCAAGCATTCCACAGACATTCCTGAAAACAAGCTCTGTCCAGCACCCGGTGGGTGCTGTGGCTGGGGAAGCCGTTGGACCCAGTCCCCCAGAAACATACGGTCTAGCGGGGAAAACCTCAGCCAAGGTGCTCATGACTCCCTGTTCCAAGTCAGAGGGTGTGCCAAGCTCAGGGACTCCTGTCCTTTGCTCTTTCTAATCTGGTTCCATGCAGCCTGATAGTCTGCTGCTCAATCCTCTAGGCCTGTTATTTCCTAGATTCCCATTGTAGCCGGTTAGCGAAGAGCAAGACTGCTTCTGGGTTACAGCCCTGGCGTTCCACCTATTTGCTGCACGACCTTTGGCACCTACCCTGCATGTTACCTAACCTTTGAGCATGGTGAGCTGCTCACTAATGCTACCTTCTTGCTGGATTGACAAAGGCGTGCTCTTCTCCGCCTTCCCTTTGAGGCAGGGCCGGTCCTTGGGAACCTTCGAATGGTGCCTGGGGAGGCATGCCACCCGATCTGAAGGTAGGAGGGGATCCCCTTGTCAGAGGCCTCTTTCTTGCCCCTGGTTCTCGCTCCTGGCCAGTTGCTAAGATGGCAGTCTCTGCCAAGCCACAAGTCCAGTCCTTGGATCTGCTGGGCACTCCTCTCTCCATTAACGTCAGGGCTGTCCAGCCAGGCCTGTGTGGCTCAGTGGTTGAGCATCTATCCAGGCCAGGAACCAAGAGGTCGCCGATTCGATCCCCAGTCAGGGCACATGCCCGGGGTTGCAGGCTTGATCCCCAGGAGGGGTGCATGCAGGAGGCAGCCGATTGATGATGTTCCTCTCTCATCCATGTTTCTCCCTCTCCCTTCCTCTCTCTCTCAAATAAAATAAAATAAAATAATAGATTAAAAAAAGAAGTCAAGGCTGTCCAGAGCCCTTTCCCCTGAAGCTGTCCATTGCTCTGCAGGTGCCCTGAACCACCACTCCTTCCCCCTTGCCGCCACATCCCCTTCCCCAAGGAAACCCCGTGCGGATTCCTTGACGAACCCGAGATGAACGGGCTTCCTCCATTCTCTAAAGCTGGCCTGGGCCACTGTGACATAGTGGCATCCATCTAGGGCAGCGATTTTCAGCCGGTGTGCCGCAGGAGGCACCCTGGCGTGTCCCAAGAATGTTTAAACAGGCAATGCCTGACTACTTAGTTTGACTACTTAGTTAGGGGCACTAGCCTCTTTTCCCTTAGATCAGTGGTCAGCAAACTGCGGCTCTGTTGACTAATGAGTTTGCCGACCACTGGACTAGACTAAATGTTATCGTGTAGTTGGAAGCTGTGAGGATTAGGCAATTGTGGCATATTGTGTGCAAAGAGGTAAAGGGTAGTATATGACAGTGGTCGGCAAACTCATTAGTCAACAGAGCGGCAAACCACGGCTCGCAAGCCGCATGTGGCTCACGAGCCGCAGTTTGCCGACCACTGCCTTAGATTGTCATATAGTAAAAAGACAACAGACCCTGGCCAGTTTGGCTCAATAGTTGGAGCCTATGGCCGGACTGCTCCAGACTTAGGACTGGGGCCGGACTATGAGCAGTACACATAGTCAGCCCACGGCCTGAAGGGTCACTGGTTTGATTACCGGTCAAGGGCACTTACCTCGGGTGCAGGTTTGATCCCTGGCCCCAGTTGGGGCGAGAGTGGGAGGCAGCCAATCGATGTGTCTTTCTCAAGTAGCTCTCTCTCCCTCTCCCTTTCCCTCTTCCCCTCCCCCTCCCTCTCTTCATATCACCTCCTTCCCTTCCATTCTCTCTAAAAATCAATGGAAAAAATATCCTCACTCCTTGGGTGAGGATTAAAAAAAATAACAACAAGCAACACAATAGCTGTCCAGTGTGAATGAATCAAAATTATACCTATTTTTTGTCAGATTGGCAAAAAAATATATTTTTGTGTGTGCTACAGAATTTTATAATTAGTTGACGTATACCATGAGGTGAAAAAGGTTGAAAATCACTGATCTGGGGTGTTGGGAGCCCTTGGAGCTGGGAAAGACAGAACAGTGACTTGACCCTCTCAGAGTTGGGTGTGATGCTCAGAGCTGGGGCTCCCGGGACGTGATGGGGATGGTTGGGGCAGAGGGGTAAGTGGCTTTCATAGACCACCTTCCAGGGGGATGGCTGCAATGAGGTGGAACCAGTATCGGAAACTAGAAAATGCTATCCCTATATGAGGGGATTGCATTAAGCCAGGAAGTGTTTTGGATGGAAACCATAATGGTTACAAAAAATAGACTCTTCTCATGATTCCTTAGAGATGATTAGCAAGTGATTTGGTAATGACAGCCCTATGCGGCTTACACAGGAGCTCCTCCACTCTAAATGTAACAACGGAAAATAAACCATAAACTTGAACGTTGTAGCCAGTGAACGGTTACACATTAATGCCTTGCACAAGGTAGGTGTGCACTCTACTGTGGGGGGTGTGGTGGGGGATACAAACGCGTTTCTGCTGAGTTCTTTGTCCAAAAAGGATCTACAGGGAAGGCCATAGACTCACTCAGTCAAGGCGGAAAGGGTGCTGCACCATGGATGCTGTCAATCAAAGCAGGAGAGGATTGGATTTGTGGAAATGGGCTTAGGGAAGGCTTCCTAAAGAGGCCGGAACCCTCCCACCTTAGGACTATGTTATAGTTTCAAATATGAAGCCTCTAGACTTGTATGAAATCTTGCTTGTGCTTGAACTCTTTTGACTCTGGGTATGAAGTCCTCCTAAACCTCCCCAACGTGATTTTGCTTATTTAATCTACAGGCAGAAACGTTAGAGTCAGACAGGTCTGGATTCAAATGAACCACTTCCTAGCTGACAGCTTTGGTACTGAAGCTGAACTTGGCTTTTCTCATGTGTCATGTTGTGAGGGTTTAGTGAGGTCACATAAGGACATTCTTAACCTACAGGCTGGTGCTAAGGAGATCTTCAATTCATTGCAGGGAGGAGTTATTATACCGGTAGTGCTTGTGAAACAATGGCTTTGCACATGTTTTGTTTTGTGTTTATTTTTTGCTAATTCTTGCTGAACAAAACAAAAAGTACAGGATGGCAGGATGGCAGTTGATCTCTTTTTAAAAACTTTTTAAATATTTTAAATGTATTTTTATTGATTTCAGAGAGGAAGGGAGAGGGAGAGAGAGCTAGAAACATCAATGATGGGAGAGAATCATTGATCAGCTGCCTCCTGCACGTCCCCCACTGGGGATGGAGCCCAAAACCCAGGCACATGCCCTGACCGGGAATCAAATCATGATCTCCTGGTTGATGGGTCGACGCTCAACCACTGAGCCACACCGGCTGGGCACATGTTCAGTTTTTAAAGACACTGCCTGTTTTTTCAGAATGACTATACCATTTTACTTTCCTACCAACAATGTAAGTGATCAGCATCCTTGCCAGCATTTCGTATTGTCCCTATTTTTTTGACATTGTGATAAGTAAATATAGCAATATCTTACTGTGGTTTTAGTGTCCATTTCCTTAATTATTAATGATGTTGAATATCCTTTCATGTCCTGTTCATCCTCTTTGGTGAACTGCCTCTTCATGTCTTTGGTCCAATTTCTGGTTGGATCGTTTGTTTTATTACTGGGAGGTTTTCAGAGTTCTTTATGTATTCTAGATACAATTGGTTAGAATGTTGTCCTGACACCCTACCAGCCTTGTGTGGGTTTGATCTCCTTTCAGGGCACATACACGAAGCAATTAATGCCCGGCTGGCATGGCTCAGTGGCTGAGCGTCAACCTATGAATGAGGAAGTTGCCGTTCGATTCCCAGTCAGGGCACATGCCTGGGTTTCGGGCTCGATCCCCAGTGTGGGGGGTGCAGGAGGCAGCCCATCAATGACTCTCTCATTGATGTTTCTATCACTCTCTTCCCCTCCCTTCCTCTCTGAAACCAATAAAAATGTATTTAAAAAAAGAAGAAGCAACCAATGAATGCATCAATAAGTGGAACAACAAATTGATGTCTCTTTCTCTTTCTCTCTCTCTTGCTCTTCCTTTCTCGCTCTCTCTTTTCCTCTCTCTTTCTCTCAACTCAATAAATAAAATTCATAAAAATGAAATGAAATTTGTAAACCTAGGCAGTTACTTGTTTTTTAGCTTTGTTGATGATTTATATTTTTCTTAGGGCTGGGGGCCAGCCTGGCATCAAATGCCTGTGGGGGGATGGGCAGAGGCCAGGCCAAGACTTGGAACAAAAGCAAGCAATTGCTTTCAATTTTGTTTCTAAAGCCTTTTTGCTGGTGGCTGGCATGGCCCTGGCACCTTGCCCAGGGAGCAACGCTCAGCCTCAGCGTGGGGCATGTTTCTGCAGTTCGATGGCCCCTCATGTCTACTCACCCTCCCTCCCTGGTGGCTTCTGAAAGGATTAAGAGGCCTCGCTCAGGACCTGGGCTAATTCCAGCCTCCAGCAGGGGCAGAATCTACCTCCAAGCCTCTGGCCCAGGTCCTAAGCACCTCCACCCAATGGTAATCTGACAGGACACAAAACAAACATCTTCGCCCCCAAGTCCACTCTGCAGATCTGTTTGCTCAGGTGACCTGACCATCCCTGCCTCCCAGGACTAATCAGAGCCCAGCTCTGCCTGCGGCCTCGGCCTGACCCTTTCTTATTGTATGATTCTTGGTGCTCAGAGAGGCCTCTAGCCTGGACTTTGCTGTCAGCCTTGGAAAGTCACAGAGTGTCACAGCTGTTCCACCGGAGTTCCCTGAACCGGCCAGCCTATATTTTTGTGCACAGCTCCTGCTCGAAGGCCAGGCTAGGCTGACACTGGGGCACAAGGCTTTCCAGGTTTGTGCCACCAGGGGGCTGTGCAGTTAGGATGCCAGGCCATTAGAATGTGTTCCAGGAGAGGTGTGCAGGGACCATGAGGATAGGACCACAAGAACAGAGGCAGCGAAGAAGATGAATCAGATACACAAGTGAACAATAAGCAGGGCTAGCTGTGCTTGAGGACTGAGAGGTGGGGGCTGGAGGGGCCAAGCCTGTGGCACTTGGAGGGCCCCATCCGCCTCAGGTGTGCTGCTCCAGCCACTGCAGGGCCCCCAGGGGAGGCTGTGGGTGGGCTACAGTATAAAGAGCAGTACGCAGCTCGGCCAACACGGCTCAGTGGTTGAGCATTGACCAATAAACCAGAAGGCCGCGGTTCGATTCCTGGTCAAGGCATATGTCCAGGTTGCAGGCTCCATCCCCAATGGGGGGTGTGCTAGAGGCAGCCAATCGATGATTCTCTCTCATCACTGATGTTTCTATCTCTCTCTCCCTCTCCCTTCCTCTCTGAACTCAATAAAAAATATTTAAAAAAATAAAATAAAGAGCAGTACACAAAACCCCCCACCAGAGCTAGAACCTTAAGAAAATGAACCTCTTGCATCTTCATCCACAGAAAGAAATAAGCCTTTTAATAGATGGTCCAAAACTGATGTGAGGATCACGTGAGACATATACAGAAGCCCGTTTTAAGCCATATGGCTCTACAAAGATTCATTTCGTACTGTATCGAGGCTTTGGGAACGAGGCAGTCCTGGCTTTGAACCTCAGCGTGGCTGTCTTCCTGACTTGCTTTGAGCCTCATTTTCTCTCCTGTAAAGTGGGCACGTTTCTTGGTCAGGGAGTGGTTATAAAGATCACAGGAGGTCATGAGTGTGGAGTTTTTGGAGGAGAGCTGGTCTGAGGTTGCACCATGAAATGTCAGTTTACGTTATTTAAAAATGTGCTTTTTCACCTAAAATACGTGAGACCTTTTCCATATCATTAAATATACAACGAGTGTCTTCATTTTTACTGATGGTGCAGTGTTCACCCATGTTTTGGAATCTATCAATATGTCATTCTTTTTTAGGCCCAGAAAATACTTCATTACATGGGTATCCCCCCTTTCGTTGACCCATCATCCATGGCTGACATTTGGGTTGTTGTCAACTTTTGGCGATGGTGAGCAGTACTGCCATGAACTTTGTGTGCAAGTCTTTGTACACCTGTTTTCAATTCTTTTGAGTGTATACCTAGGAGTGGAATTGCTGGGTCCTTCGGCAAATCTATGTTTAACTTTTTGGAGAACTGTCGCCAAACTGTTTGCCACTGCAACGGCCCCATTTTACATTCCCTCCAACAGTGCACAAGGATTCCAGTTTCTCCACGTGCTGGCCAACACTTGTTATTTTGTGTGTTTTTTAATGATAGCCTTCCAAGTGGTAGGTAGTAGCGTCTCATTGTGGTTTCAGTTTGCATTTCATGCACATAATGGCCATTCGTATCTCTCTCTTGGAAAAATGTCTATTCGAGTCCTTTGCTCGTTATTTATTTATTTATTTTAAAAATATGTTTATTGATTTCAGAGAGAGAAAGAAACATCAATGATGAGAGAGAATCATTGATCGGCTGCCTCCGGCACACCCCACACTGGGGATCAAGCCTGCAACCCCGGGCATGTGCCCTTGACCAGAATCGAACCCGGGACCCTTCAGTCCGCAGGTCGACGCTCTAACCACCGAGCCAAACCAGGTAGGGCTTTTGCTCATTTTTAAGTTGGGTTGTTATATGCATTCCTATCAACTCGTTTCTTTGGTCATTCAGTTAAGCACCTCTTACGTTCCAGGCACTGGGGATAAAACAATGAACACACCCGTGGCCAAAAACTGAGAAGTCAAGAGAGTGCTTTAAAAAAGTAAAAAACCACTGTTTCCTGAATTTTCTTATGAAATCAGATCTGGCAGCAGATGTGGGCCTGAGTTCTCCTGTGCCAGCTCTGGGGGGGTACCGTGAGGGGCTGTGCTTTGTCTCCAGTTCCCTCACAGCCTCCTCCTGGCTGACTTACACACTTCAGCTGGGACCTTGGGTTTCACAATCACCTTCCTAGTAGCCAAGGCCTCCCTAGATATGTATTTACTTTAGTTCTTTGAGTTGGGTGCAACTGGGACTGCTGCCCATCCTTCAACTGCAACACGTTTAAACAAGCAAATGACCTTTCTTGAAACCAAATCTCTTTATTGTCTTTTTCGGGTTTAAATGGAGTATCTGCCACTTTGTTTAAGAATAGAAAAAGAAGTGGCCCCCTTTTGGCCCAAAGGCTCTGGGGTGTGTTGGAGGAAGGAGGGAAGTAGAATCAGTTCTGTTTGTGCTTAGACTTTTGACATGATGGGCGGTTCTGAAGTTCATGAGCAAATGACATTGATACGAGTTTCTGGAACTCTTAAGTTCTTTGAAGGAGCCACCTGTTTCCACCTCAACCCTACCCTACCCTACCCCAGTCCCAGTTTCTTGTGGAAAAAATAAAATTGAGATTAGACAGTCTCTAGTAATCAGATAGGAGGTAAATCCAAACCCTAGAGAACAGAAGTACCCAGCGCACCCCTTTCTCCGGGTGCAGGTGGAGAGGTGGCAGTCCTCCTGGGTTCTCCACATTGGGCTCAGCTGGGTCATCCCTTTGGCCTCTTTGACCTTCAGTTTTCTTATCTATGGAATAAAGAGTTCATCATTCCTACTTTTGTTTCCTTCGCGTTTGCTTCGTATATTCGACATAAGGATGTTCAAACCTGTAGAGAATTTTTATAAAAATGTATTTGAGCCAAAAAAGAGAATACACCTGGAAGCCAGATCCCAACAGGCGGACTAAACGCTTCAGAGAAAAACAGTTTGCAGGTTCTTTTCTGCATTTGAAACCAAGGAGGGACCTTAAGGGAGGATTACGTGGAGGTGGGGGAAAGCAAGGCAGAGATTGGAATTAATAAGATCGTGTGCTCGCTTGAGGGTGGTTACGCTTATTTCAAAGGTGTGTGAACCTAGATGCACAGAAACAATGGACAGGGCTTACTCAAGGCCAAGATAAACCTTCACCAAAGAAGTGATAGGCCTGGGATGTGACTACCCACCAGAATTTATGATAAGATCACCTTACTTTCCATAGAACCCCCTTTTTTTCGTCCACAATGTGTAGCAGAGAAACCCACTCTCCCTGTGGCTTAAAGGAGGTGGGAGTTACTGTCTCTGGGAGATAGCCAGTCTGTCGCTGGCATGGTGCATCCTGCCCTCAGGTTCCAGCCCCCTTCTGTCTTGCTGCTCTGTGGTGTCCCAGCTCAGCAGGTAGTCCAGATAGCTGCCATTCTTTTTATTTGTTTGTTAATCCTCACCTCAGGATATTTTTCCCCCATTGATTTTAGAGAGAGTGGAAAGGAGGCGGGAGGAGGGAGGAAGGGGGGGGGGAGAGAGAGAGAGAGAGAGAGAGAGAGAGAGAGAGAGAGAGAGAGAGAGAGAGAGAGAGAGAGAAACATCCATATGAGAGAGATACATTGATTGGTTGCCTCTCGCACACACACACACCCCGACTGGGGCCAGGGATTGAGCCTGCAATCAAGGTAGGAGGTCCATGCCCTTGACTGGAATCAAACCTGGGACCCTTCAGTCCACGGGCCAATGCTCTATCCACTGAGCCAACCCGGAGAGGACTCGCTGCCACTCTTCCCCGTCACAAGCTGCATGTGGCTGGCTAGAAAGAAGAAGAGAAGTTGGTCTTCCCTTTGAGGAGTCTTCTCAGAAGTTGCACCCACTCCCTCTCTTTAAACACCATGGGCCAGAATTTCACCTTTGAGTCAGATCACCTTCTGGGGAAGCTTGAAAGAGTGGTCTCTGTTCCACATGGCCAGAGAAACGTCTGAGGGTGTATTACCAAGGAAGAAGGGGCTGTCGGGGGTCTCTGTCAGAGCTGCTGTGAAGATAACGGAGATAGCACGTGTGACAATTGAACTGGGGTTTGTTTGTTTGTTTGTTTGTTTTGGGCGGGGGAGGGAGATGTAAATCATCCTGTTGATTCGATAACTACATTTTCCAAGCGGCCACTGCCCAATCTGAAAACGATGGTGAAAGAGGAGAGAACTTTCTTTCTCTCTCTGAAAGTTCCAAACCAAATAAAACTCTGGTTCATTGTGAGACCAGGAGGATGCCTGTTGTGAAGCAGAAACACCCCCTCCCTCCCCTCCCACCACCACCTTCAGTGTTTTGTTGACAATCAGAACCTTAAACTGGAAGAGATTTGCACTTTGCTGCCTCCTAATCTAGAGGCTGGGCTGGGCCAGGTGGCCTGCTAGGCCTTCAAGGGCCCCAGTTATCCACTGACCGTGGAAAATGCAGGTATAGTTAGGATTCACCAGTTGTGAGCAACAGAAACCCAACTAAAACGGACATCAATTAATTAATTAATTAATATTTTAGATTCCATATATAAGTGAGATCATGCAATATTTGTCTTTCTACGTCTAGCTTATTTGCTCAGCAGAACATCCTTCAGTTTTCATCCATGTTGTCACAAATGGAGTTTGGCTATTCCCTCCTTCCCGCAAACTGGGTTAAATTTAAACAGGGGCCCTGGCTGGTGTGGCTTAGTTGGCTGGGCATCGTCCTGTGCACCCACAGCTTGTGGGTTTGATTTCTAGTCAGGACACATGCCCAGGTAGCGGGCTCAGTCCCTGGAGAGGCCTTGTAGGAGGCAGCTGATTGATGCTTTGCTCTCACATCAATGTTTCTCTCCCACTCCCCTTTTCTCTCTCTAAAATATCAGTTTTTTAAAAAAAATACACATTAAAAAATTGTTCGAGGGGGGAGGGCGGGCAGGTGAAGGCATGTACTGGGGGGTAGGGGAGGTCGGGGGGAGATCAATGGGGGAAAAAAAGGAAACATATGTACTACTATTTGTAATACTTAAGACAATAAAAAAAATGGTAAAAAAAAATTGTTCGAAGAGGGAGTTTATTGGCTTTTGACAGTGAAAAATCCAGAGGTCGACTTACATGTGACTGGGCCTAGGGATTCAACAATCTTCAGATGAAGTTGGCCACCGTCTTCCTCTTTCTGTCTGTCTCCCTCCGCCTCTCCGTCTCCTTCTCTCCCTGCTTTCTCCTGCGCTGGCTTTCTGCTTGTGCAGGTTCTCTCCACATGCTTGCTCTTGCAACGATGGCTTTGGCAAACCCAAAGGGAAGAGCGTATCTGTTTCCCAATAAGGGCAGACATGGGTGCCCTCATTGACCTAGCATAAACGAAGCAGGAGGCTTTGGCTAGAAACAAATGACTACGTTTTATTCCCGGCTCAGGATTCCCACACCAGAAACACAAGCAGGCAATACCCAGAGTGTTCCAAAGAATGAAAAGCTAAGCGTGCTGATAGTAAAAATTACACTCTTGAGAGGAACCAGCTTTGCCTTCTTAGCCTCTGTTCCAAGATAGCCGGTGGACACACAAACATTCTTTCCTTCGTCCTTCAGGGGGTGACCAGAGGATTATCAATACGATAGCTATATAAAACTTTTAAGTTCCTGGGCCAAAGCAAGAATAATTTCCTCACGCCTCGACCTACTTGATTTTCGCCATTTAGCAGCTTGACGGTAGTGACTCCATTTTATTTCCTCACTCTCTACAGTATGCCTGTGAGGTAGGGGCTTGGGGTACACTGTCTTGAGGGGGGGTCATGGTGACCACTGGGAACCACATCAGCAGTTCTTTAAGTGTGTCAGCCTGTGGACTCACAAGACCTTAGACCCTGCAGTTCTTGGCTATTGTCTTAGCTTAGGTGGCTCACCACCCTTTGAGAAGATTGTCCGGCTCATTCTGATAGCATTCCTTTGAGAATAACCACTGATTCAGTCCCCAAACGTTATGGGTGGGAAAGCTGAGGCCTAGAGGGGATAAGTCCTGTGCCTTGATGTGGATTCCCCTGAGAACAAGGACCTGTTTGTGATCCTAGGGATAGGAGTGAGGAAGTGGGCAAAGGAGAGAGGAAGAGAAGCTAATACCGGCTGTGTTACTGAAGTCGTCACCCCAGGGAACCAGGACCTCTGAGAGGGTACCGCTGCCTCCCAGAGCTGTCCAGTGGCAGAAAGGAAGACTTGAGGAAGTCCCTGAGCAGACAGACCCCCCAAGGAACTGTCCCAGCAGCTGAAACCAGAGATGCACTGAGGAGAGGTGACGTGGGACACCAAAGGTGTTTGCGACAGTCACTGGCCCAACCAGCAGCACACCTGGGATGAGACCTCAGGCCTCCAACTCCAGCCTAGGGCTTGCTCGCTCCTTACAGAGCTTCAGCAGCCCCCCACTGTGTGACTCATGCTCCCCTCCCCAGCTCTAACTCAGGAGTCAAGTCAGGGCCGCCTCCCCATCGGTCGGCATCTCCACCCACCCTTCTGTGAGATGGTGGTGGCTTCCTCTCTCATGTACAAGGTGACCTAGTTTTGCTCCCTCCTGCCCTGCATACCTTGTTCCTCCCAGAAATTCTCCCCACAAGCCATAACGGATCAATCAACACAAGATAGCCTTGGTATTTTTAGCAGCTGCAGAACGGAATCATCAGGATTGGCCCTCAGGGCCCACCTCACCCAGGGGTGGCCTGGAAAGCTGGAACCTGGAGCATGCCCTGTCTGCCAGGAACAGGGTCTGAAACCTGTTCCACTCCTCCCCAGGCCTGGGTGGGAGCCCAGCAGCTGTCACCGGGATGGGCAAATGAGCACACACTGGCCCAAGCATGTGATACCTGGACTTCTGGAGGCCTTTTTTGGTTTTGTTACTTAATTTTTTAATATGTTTTATGAATTGATTTTAGAGAGAGAGGAAGGGGAGGGATAGAGAGATAGAAACATCAGTGAGAGAGAAACACCATCAATTGGATGCCTCCTGTACTCACCCTATTGGGGATCAAATCCGAAACCTAGATAGGTGCCCTGACCAGGAATCGAACCAGTGACCTCGTGGTTCATGGGTCGATGCTCAACCACGGAGCCACACAGGTCAGGCTAGACTAAATTTTTTAAGTACAGTTTTAGAGTTACAGAATAACTGAGCAGGTCGAACTAGAGTTCCATATACCTACCCCACCCAGACACAGTTTCCCTGTTATTAACATCTTGCATTCGTGTAGTACATTAGTACAATTAGTGCCCCCGACATTGATACATTATTATGACCATAGTCCGTAGTTTACATTAAGGTAGAGTCCTTGCATTGGACTGTTCGATGGGTTTTGAGGAATGCCCACGGGCTTTCTAACCCCGAGGGTGTCTAGGAGAAGGCCATTGTTCTTAGCCCTTTGGCAGCCTCTCTGCTTAGTCAAAGGAACGTGATTTGCCTCAGTTTCCTTTTCCAGTGTTTTTGCACCAAGGCTCCAGGCCCCTGGCTCTGACTGGAAACTGGGGAGTGGAAACTGATTAAGGACAGAAAGTCAGATTCTGGTTTGGATCCCGCCCCCTCCCCACCCCCACCCCACGAGGGTGAAGCGGCCCCTAAGTTCAATGGCCAGGGCTCCAGTTTCTGCAGTGGTCCCTAACACATTGTAAGCAGCCTACCTCCCAGCTGGGTGTGCCAGGCCCTGGATGCCAGGGAGGCCCGGCCTGGCGCATTGGAGCCCATGGCGCCTCTCCCTGCAGTTCCGGAGAGGACCGCACTGCCACGCTGCCTATCGGAGGCCTTAGCTATGTCCAGGGTTACACCAAATTCCGTCTGATCAACAAGACCGTGGGGCGTTGCCTGGATGCCGCAGCACAGAAGTTCCCGGACCGAGAGGCGTTGATTGTCGTCCACGAAAACATCAGATTGACCTTTGCTCAGCTCAAGGAAGAGGTGGGTCCTGACCTTGAACCCTGAAAGTGGGCAGGGGCTACCCCCAGGCTTCCCTGGCTGCTTGGAGCCTGAAGAGCGGCACCTGACTGCGGCGGGGTGGGGGAGGGGTGGAGGGAGCGGGGGGGGGGGGGGGGGCGGGGGCGGTCAGGGTGTTGGGGCTGCCTGAGAACGCCAAGCGACGTTAGGAGATGGGGACAGGACTGAGGCAGAGGTGGTCTGGATGCCTCCTGCATCAGTCGCGCTGGGGCAGTTGCTAATTCCGTGTATTCCATGCCCCACTCCAGATCCACTGAGGCCTGCCCCTCGTTCCTGGGGACTCTGCTGTGATCCGCTGGGCCGAGGGCTGAGGTGGGAGTCATGGCCCCTTCCTGCTTGCCCACACCTTACCCCTTGTGCCCCGTCTGTTTACACCAGGTGGACAAAGCTGCTGCTGGGCTCCTGAGTATCGGCCTTCGCAAGGGTGACCGGCTGGGCATGTGGGGACCCAACTCCTATGCATGGGTGCTCTTGCAGCTGGCCACAGCCCAGGCGGGCATCATTCTGGTGAGGAGGGGCTGACCTGACCCAGCTGGGTATGCAGGGGAACATCATCTGTGGGAAGCCTGGTGGCCCCTTGGTCTCAGAACCAAACCAGCGCCTGCCTGGCTATTTGGGTAGCTTTCTCCTGAAGCCACCAAGGACAGCCGGGGGGGGGGGGGGGTGGGCAGGGTGCTACCTCTGTCTACACCGTGTTTCTGTGCCTGCTGAGGGTGGAGGGGCAAGGAGAGGGACAGGGTCTTCCCAGAACGCTGACATCCCCTTGCTGTCTCCACCAGGTATCTGTGAACCCCGCCTACCAGGCTATGGAACTGGAGTATGCCCTCAAGAAGGTAGGATCCGTTCCTGGGGCTGGGGCTGGGTGGGTGCCTGGAACAGGGGGCTTCCGGTTGATGAGGTGGGGAAGGCATGCACAGGTGGGGGTACCTGGAGTCTGTCCTTCCTTAGGCTGTCAGTGGGTGGGAGGAGGAGGTAGTTGGGCAGATACGAAGCTGGTGTATGTGTTGGAGGGTGTGGTGGTACATGCAATGTGTCCTGGCAGTAGTGTGTGAGTGAGTTGGTGTGTGTCATGTTAGAGGTGGTACATGTGTGTAAGGGTAGTGGTGTGTGTGTATGAGAGAGAGCAGCGTGGGGCTTTCTGCTGACTGGGGCGGGGGGTTCCCTCCCATAGGTGGGCTGCAAAGCCCTGGCGTTCCCTAAGCAATTCAAGACCCAGCAATACTACAACATCCTGAAGCACATCTGTCCGGAACTGGAGAAGGCCCACCCAGGGTTCTTGAGGAGTCAGAGGTGGGATGTCCCGGGTTAGGATGAGTGTGTCATGTGGCGTCCCAGCCCCCTCATTCCCTACCCACCCCCAGGGAGGAGGCTGGTGTCTCTGTGGGCCCATCCTCAGGCCCTGACTCTCCATCCTCCCTACCCTCAGGCTCCCAGACCTGACCACTGTCATCTCAGTGGACACCCCTATGCCAGGGACTCTGCTCCTGGACGACGTGGTGGCAGCGGGAAGCAAAGAGCAGCATATGGCCGAGCTCCGGCACGCCCAGCTGTTCCTGTCCTGCCACGACCCCGTCAACATCCAGTTCACCTCGGTAAGGCAGAGGTCGCCAGCACCGGAGCCCAGGCTGGCATGCTAACCCCTGCCTGCCCCCGTGACCCTTCCCCGAGAAGGAGGACACACGAAGGAGGTCAGGAGTGCAGTCACTCCTCCTGGGGCTCGCCCCAGCTGGCCTCTCTGCCCTGGAAAACATCAGCCACTGGTGCCCTGGTCACGTGTCTCCCTCCCCTGGCCCTCTTGTCCCCAGCCCGGGGGCAAGATGCACAGGGAGAGCCAGCCCCCCTCAGTTAGCAGATGGGCAAATTGAGGCCCAGAAGCGGAATCTGCTGCTGGGCCTCAGAGTTCTCTAAGCCACTTGAGTGGCATGGCGGACAGAAATCTTATCTGCCATGTTTCTGGACCCTAACACTTGGCACCACGCAGGCGTGTGGTAACCCTTTGTGAACACGTACTGAGCGAACGAATGGATCTGGGGCCGCAGTCCCAGTCTCCTGAGTCCCAGTCCGGAGCTCTTCCGTGCAGCGGCCCAGGGCATGAAGGAGACGGGGAGAAAGAGGCCAAGTGTCACCTGTTTGTCTTATCAGGGGACGACAGGAAGCCCCAAGGGGGCCACCCTTTCCCACTACAACATTGTCAACAATGCCAACATCATAGGGGAGCGCTTGAAATTGCACCTGAAGGTGAGGGGGTGCTGGCGAAGGCTTGCTGGCACCCTGCATGGGTGGGGGTCTTGCTGGGCTCCCCCTGCTGGCTAGAGGAACTAGCTTCTGGGGCTTTGGGCTCCAGGATAGACCTAGCCTCCTGCCTCCATCTCCAGACACCAGCGGAGTCGAGGGTGATCCTGCCCACCCCCCTGTACCACTGCCTGGGTTCTGTGGGGGGCACAATGGTGAGCATGATGCACGGTGTCACCCTCATCCTGTCCTCTCCGATTTTTGATGGCAAGAAGGCACTGGAGGCGGTGAGCAAAGAGAGGTGGGCATCAGTGGGCCGCTACCTGCTGGCGCATGAGACCCTCCTATTCTTCACTCCTGGGCCCCGATCCCTCTCCAGCGTGTCTCCTCCCTCCAGCCAGGAGGAAGAGAGACAGGGTAGTGGGGCACCCCAGGAGGGCATCAGCTCCTGCCTCCAAAGAACTCCTGCCTGTTTCCCTCAGTGGCAGCCTTGGCCCTTACTATAGGTTCCAGGTGGGTGGGTGAAAAGAGGGGGTTCCCTTCTACTTCGAAGCCTGAATTTGAGATGCCACCCCCCTTATACAGAGGCTCCTTCCTGTATGGCACCCCCACAATGTTCGTGGACATTCTGAACCAGCCAGACTTCTCCAGTTACGACATCTCAACCATGCGTGGAGGTGGGATGGGGCCAAGGGTGGTCAGGCCAGCACTGGCCTGGATGAGCTAGATGTGCACCCAGTCCTTTACTTAGGGGGCGAAAAGGTCACTGTAGAAATGTGGGTGGAAGGGAGGCAAGGTCCCAGCCACCCTGGACACCAGCCCCAGGCCATATGCCAAGTGTAGGAACAGGTCCAGGGTCAGGGAAGAAAAGCGAATGTTCTTCCCTAGAAAGAGCTGCAGGTAAAGGGGGTCCACTGGGCCTGGAGAAGCAGCGAGCCGTGTCAGCCCTCTCTCTGATTCAGGAGTGATCGCTGGGTCCCCTGCACCCCCCGAGGTGATCCGAGCCGTCATCAACAAGCTGAACGCAAGGGAGCTGGTGGTGAGTGGTGGCTGGAGCTGGGGCTGTGGGAGGGAGGCAGGGCAGCCTGGGGTGAGAACAGATGTTGGGGAGTGGGGATGAGCCAGGCCAGGTCTCCAACATAGACCCTCTCAGCCCACCTCTCTTCCAGAAAACAGATGTGAGAAAATGCAGTCTGACCCCATCATCAGCTGGCGAGTCATGGAGATAGGGAACAGCGGGGAGTAACTATCACACATACATACATTTATACTTATAGGAGTCTGGGGAAGAGATGCAGCAGGCGGGTATTTGGCAAAGCACCGGTATCCTGCTAGAGCGTCCTGGCAGGCAGGGGCTGGCGGAGTTGGCCTATGGGCTTAAGACCCTTTCTGGACACAAGGGGCGGGGCAAGGATCTGATGTTCGTTTCCAAATGGAAGGGAAAGGGAAGCAAACAGCGGAAGGAGGGTTCCGGAAGGGTGGCCATCCTGATGACCACCCAGTTCTGGTTCTGAAGGTCTGGAGGGTCTTGGCAACAGCTTCTTTGAGAGGAGCCGGGTGTGATGGAGCCCTCGCGGTCAGGTAGAGATGGTGGAGCTGGGTTCACGCTGGAGTGCCGAGCCCCCTGCCAGGATGCGTCTAGGTGTGGCCAGCTCTGTGCATCAGCAGAGGCTGTGGAAGAAGGCGGGGTCAGAGGTGGGAGATCAGTAGTTTCTCCAGCAGAAGGCAGAGACCAGTCGCCAGGACTGGCTGGATCAGGACCTGCAGTGAGGGAAGGAGTGGGTCAGGACTCCAGGAACCCAGAGGACGCTTGGAGAGAATGATGAGAGCTGTGGGCGGTGTCCCTTTAGGAGGGAGCCCCAGTTCCCCTCCGCTCCCTGCAAAACTGGAGGGCCTACACGCCCCTCTGTGGAGAGGGAGTACCCTGGGACCCCCTCCTGGCTTGCCAGATTCTCCAGAGAGGGCAACTGCGACCTGCCTGCCCTGTGCCCACCTGTTCAATGGCGGCCGGCTTTCTTGGACCTCTTAGCGGGGAACTTGCAGCTGCGGAAGGCGTCCGTGTCACGGATGTGCTGGCCCTTGAACTTGGCAGGCGAGGCACAAGTGGCATCGGGACGGGAAGTCTTGGCTTCCAGCCATCTGGAGAGACAGAGAAATGCCGAGATTGGGGAAGAGATGTGGCAATGCTGGGGGAAGGGACCAGGCTTCACTTGGCTCCAGGAGAGCCTGGGAACGGGCCTCTTCATTTCACAAACATAGGCCCTCTGAGATCAGGCAGAGACCTAGGCCATTTGCCCAGGACGTCTTTGTGCAGGGCCAGCCTGCCTCCATGGCATCACAGGAGGGGGCGTTCAGGGGGTGGCATGGGGGGCGCTCTCACCTCCGGAGGCCCCGGAGCTGGCAGGTACACTTCCAGGGGTTGTTGGTGAGAGTGAGTGACTCCAGGTTGTCGAAGGGGAAATTGGAGGGCAGCTGGGTCAGGCGGTTGTTCTCCAGATGGACGTTTTTCAGTGTGGTCACCCCCAGGAAGGCACCGTCGGAAATCTGTGGAGCGAGGCAGACACGAGTGAGCACCCCAGCCCCAGTGTCCAGCCTCTCCCAGCTCTATAGCCCCAGAGGGGCAGGGTCCTTCCCTGGACCTAAGCAGTAGCATCTTGAGGAGTGTCTCAATGTGACCAAGTTGTCTCTGATGCTTTAGTGCAGTGGTCGGCAAACTGCGGCTCGTGAGCCACATGCGGCTCTTTGGCCCCTTGAGTGTGGCTCTTCCACAAAATACCACGTGCGGGCGCGCATGTACAGTGCGATTGAAACTTCGTGGCCCGTGCGCAGAAGTCGGCTTTCGGCTCTCAAAAGAAATGTCAATCGTTGTCCTGTTGATATTTGGCTCTGTTGACGAATGAGTTTGCCGACCACTGCTTTAGTGCAAGCAACCACCTTTTGAGATAGCTCGTGCTATTTCCAACATGCAGGCAGGGGGAAAAAGTGAAGTCCCTTTCCCAGGGTCACACTAGGGAGTAAACAGTAGCTGTAGGACCACACCCAGCTCCTCTGCCCCTGGCACCACGCTCCCTGCACAAACACTGTCCCTGGGGAAGCAGCCAGAGTTTGGCCCCAGCGGCCCAAGCTGGCAGATGGTGAAGCTGGTCAGTGTTTGGTGGGATGGGCAGTGGGCCCAGGCTCCCCGCAGCGCAGCCCTAGGGTGCTGGGACTTCCCCCAGCTCTGTCCTCACTGCTCCCTCACTGCCTGCCAGCAGCTATTTGTGGAGCCTCCTTGGTGGAGCCTTTGGCCAGGTTGGACAGTTCCAGAGGAAATGTTCTATTGGTGCCCACATCTTGGCCGGGGCGTCACAGATCCTGCCTGGCCTCCCCTGGCCCAGATCAGTCCCTGCTGCCCATCGAAAAGCACTGGGGGTGGGGGGGCGCATGGGATTCTGACTTCAGCAGGGGAGGGGCCAGGTTGAAGAAGAAGAGTAGGCTCCATTCATTCAAACAAAGGTTGGCTGCCTTCCAGGTTTGATTCTGTCCTTGTCTCCATGCTTGTGGCCAGGGAGGGCTGTGAAGTTCTCTGGTAACCCGACAGTTCTGATGGCCGTCTCCCCCACCTTTCCCCGGTGCCTGCCCCAGCTCCTGGCCACAGCCCCTGTACCACAGCAATTCTTCCAGCCCCCAAAAGGGATTCCACCCGGACCCAAGGCAGCCCCACCTGGCCAGGTGCTGAGCCTCATAAGGGAGGAAGGATTCCATGGGGTTGCAGCCAGGAGATGGGTCTGGTGACTGGGGTGGGCAGGGGACAGGGCGGCATAGCCAGTCTTCCCCGTAGGGAGACGCCGGGGGCCCTGTGCCAGAGGTTGACAACGGTGTATGGTTCTTGCCTTTGCCCCTTCACAGAGCTCTTGGGTGCCGTGCCTAGAATCTGGGGGAGCCTCTGGTCCCTGGTCCCCATTTGGTTGAAATGGACCTGAGAACGCAGTGGAATATGTGTGTGGACGGGGGGCGGGGCCTTCGCCACGGCCCCTGGGGTGCGTGGAGGAGGTCTTCCTCGGGAATTTGCTCCCCCTTCACTCCCCAGCCCCCCATCCCAGCACAGCGCACACGCACACCCCCCTCCAGGAACAGGGTCTCTTTGTGGGCCTGATTCACCCAGCTCCTCTGGAAGTCTCCTCAATAAACAAACCTTCCTTTATGGGGTGGTAGGTTTACTGGAGACAGAAAAACAGAAGAGGAGGGGCAGAAGGCCCAACAGGAAGAGGTGGCTGCTGCCCACAGTGGGGGGTTTGGGAGCCCTGGACCTGCTTCCTAGGGGCCATTGGAGGGGCCAGGGCAGCCAGGCTCCGTTTATAAGTAGAAATGCTAGGAGGGCAGTGGCTGAGACTAGGGACAAGGGCTGCCGGGCCAGGGTGGGGATGTGGCAAGATGAGAGACAGAGCTCCTCACTTTGGAGACAGCCTGAGGGGCAGAGGCAATTTTAGGGCAGAGGGAACGGTGCCCAGCCGTGGCCCTGGCTCCCTGGGCCTCCAGGCAGAGAGGAAGGAGCCAGGGCCCAGCGCTGCAGCCAGGAGCTCACCTTGTCGAGGTTGGTGCTGTCCAGCCAGAGGGTCTCCAGGTACCTGCCGAAAGACTGGAAGGCGCCGTCAGGAATGCTCTTCAGGGGGTTGTGGGACAGCTTCAGCTCCTCCACCACGCGCAGCTTGCTCAGGGCCGCGGCGGGGTAGCTGGACAGCTGGTTCCTGTCCAGGTGGAACTTGGCCAGGTTCTCCACGTCGTCCAGGGCTCCGGGCTGCAGGGAGCTGAGCGCGTTCTCAGACAGGTAGAGCCAGCGCAGGTCCTTGGCGCCCTGGAAGGCGCCGGCGCGCAGCTCGCGGATCTTGTTGTTGTTGAGCTGCAGGATGAAGAGGTTGACCAGCGGGGACAGCAGCCCTCGGGGCAGCTCGGTCACCTTGTTGTGGTCCAGGTAGAGGTAGGTGAGCTCGGTCAGGTCGTCGAAGGCGCCGGCGCGCAGCACGCGGATGTCGTTGTGGGACAGGTACAGGTAGATGAGCTGCTTGAGGCCGCGGAAGGCGCCGGCGGCCACCTCGCGGATCTGGCAGTGCTGCAGGTGCAGCGACACCAGGCTGGGCATGCCCCGGAACGCGTTGGCGGCCAGCACGGGGAAGTTGTTGCGCTGGAGGTTGAGCAGTTTGGTCTTCTCGGAGACCTTGGGGATCTTCTGCAGGCCCACCTTGTCGCAGATGACGTGCTGCAGGTCGCCGTGGCAGTGGCAGTTCTGGGGGCAGGCGGCCAGCGCTGGCAGCAGGCCGGCCAGGAGGCCGAGGCTGAGCAGGAGGACTGGGCAGGCCATGGCCGGGACGCCTGGGGCCGGGCTGGGGGCAGTGGCGACAGCCACGGCGGGGCACGGGCAGCGGGAAGTCCTCGGCGTCCGGGTCTCCCGCCCTATTTATACGGTCGCCTTGACCGCAACTGACAGCCGGAGCCAGCTCCTACGTGGAGCATCGAGGCCACCGGGCTTAACTCCCGCCCGCCCGGGATGCGCCCCCGCCCTCCACTGGTGGGGGCGGCCCCTCCCCCGGCTGGCGACCTTGCAGGACAGGGACTGTGGCCCTCCACCTCCGCCCCTGCTCTGGGATCCTGCTTCTTTCCAGACCCCCTCGCTCCTTCCTCGTGTTGTTTTTTTGGGGGGTGAGGTGGGGTGGTTGTTTAGAGCCCTGTGATGACACTGCAGGGATGGAGGCGTTCCGGGGACGTATTTGTTTGCTCAAGTTCGAGCCTCCATGCTCCCGCCCCCTCCCGTACACCCTGGGCCGGGTGCCCTGGACCCAGAGAGGGAGGAAGCGGGGCCGGACGGCCGGACGCGAGTCTCGCCGCCGCCGTGGTCGGCCAGCCCCGCCGGTGCTTTAATGGGGCTCTTGTGCGGCGCCCGCTGAGCGTGCGAGCCGCCCTGGCGTCTGGGCTCCCCCTTCTGGCTAGACTCGCAGACAGCCCCAGGGAGATGGGCGCTCCTTCCCGCCCCCGCCCTTGGACTTGCCTTGGGCTCCTCTCTACCAGCCTGAGGCTGGAGTTTTCCCTGCATCCACTCTCCCCCTTTTCCGTGGTTAAAAACTAACCGGAACAGTGTGTGTGTGTGTGAGGGGCGGAGGATGGCGGAGGGAGGGGGGTGACCAACAGGACTCACAAACACACCTGAAGACCACAGGCAGGGAGTCAGGGCAACTGAACAAGCACAGTCCACCCCCACCCCTTTTCATCTCCCTAAAATATCCCATCCCCTCATTCCCATCTCCAGGGTGGTGGCCAGAGTGGCGCCAAGATGTACTTGGCAGAGGCCACACCTGGGCAGTGGCCCCAGGACTAGGAGGGCCGGGCGGGTGAGGGGGCCCAGATCCTGGCTACAAGGGACCAGGTCCTGTGGGCAGCCCTGCCTCAGCCCACCAGGCCTCTGTGCCCGGATTCCTGCGGCCAGGGGAGGGTGGGCAGTCAGGGTCTCGGTGCGGGGCTGCCTGGCAGGGAATGTGGTCTGTGTCGGGAGGTGGCAGAGGAACTGGACCCCAGGTGCTGCCAGACCCCAGCTGTGCCTGAGCTGTGCCAGCTGACACAGAGGACATGGGAGGCGGGGGGATGGAGGACAAAGGTCGCGTGTCTTTGCGTCCTGGGAAGGACATAGGATACAGTGGCTAGCCCTCTCCTCCCTCCGGTGTGGGGGCCTGCCCCTCATCCAAGCCCCTGTCACCCCGTTGCCTCTAAATGAGGATCATACTTGCCCAGGACATTCCCTGATGGTCTTTAGGCTCCTCCAAAACTGGCTTCTGGTTTTCTGTTGCTCAGGATGTTCCAACCACTAGAGGGGGGGGTGCGGGGGGGGGAGGAGGGGGGCAGAGGGGGCCACTGGCTTTAAAAACCCTTGCTTTGGCTGGATTTCTATTTTGAATGGAAATAAAATCCACAGGAAACTCTCCAGAGCTTAGGGGCACTCACCCCAAGGCCAGGCCCTTGTCCCGGGTTTTGGTGGATGGGGCAGGGTGGGGTGGGGGTTATGGGTTTGCCGCTCCCAGCTGGACCCAGGCAGGCTGGCTTTCTCATCAAGCTTACGGGATCTTTGGCTTGGAAGGGAGGGGGAGGGGTGTTGTGGCCTGAAGTCAGGAAGTGGGGTTAAGGCAGCCTGGGGGAGAGAAGGCTGGGTGCGGGGAAGGCTGGGAGCCACAGACCCTGGCGTGTGGCTGCTCCAGGGAAACGGAAACTGAGAGAGCCCTGGCTAGAAGAGAATGGCTCCCCTGCTCTCGGTTTCACATCTGGGGCCCCTGTTAGTTGAATTAGTCAGGTCAGTGTCCCAGCGGCTCTGCCTCCTGACCTCTGACCTCGACCAACTGTGCCTCTCTCCCCACCACTCAGCTGCCCTCCACATCCCCCTGATTCCTTCCATCCCTCAGGGCGGCTCAACCCTTTCTCCACAGCCCCCTCCCTCCCTGCAAACACCCTTTCTGGACCCTCTAGGTTGCCTATGGAACCACAGAGAACAGTCCTGTGACCTTCATGAGCTTTCCCGAGGACACGGAGGAGCAGAAGTCCCAAAGTGTGGGCAGAATCATGCCTCACACAGAGGTGAGCCCCGGCCACCGGGAACCCCAGTCCTCACCCCCTGTAGAGACCCACCTCCCTCCGCACAGCAGGGTCTTCCCCAGGCCTGGCCCAGGGCTTTCTCTGTGGGCTGAGGCTGAGAGGAAGAGCCGAGCGACGGCCATGAGCAGCTGCCAGCTGAACGTCTCCGCAGCCTCCCTTCCTGTCTGAGGTGTGTTTTTGCCAAGCCCCACTGTCTGTTTTGGGGCAGCCAGGACAGCCTCAAAGAGGAGCCAGAGCACAGAGATTTTTCCTAACAGCGCTTCCCCTCTCCCCCCTCCCCCCGCAGACCCTCTACCCTCCCTCCTCCTTCCGCTTGCAGCCTGTCCCTTTGGGGATCCCTTGCGCCTCAAGGCTGACCCCAAACATCTCTCACTGTCCCATTTCCAACGGTGACTCCTCTCCTGCTCCATCGCTGGTGCTTTTTGCCAGTCCACACCTGGTTCCCCTTGCCCCCTTGTGCCCTGGCGCCTCTGAGGTCACTGCCGGTGTGCCCAGGCAGCTGCTTCCTCTGGAGCCAACTGCCGTCCTGGCGCGAATCTTTCCTGCCCTCCTCCCTGGAGTGAGCGTGCGGTTACCTTCGCCCCCTCCCGTGCGTCTGACAGCCTCACTGCCACTTGGTGGGGCGCCCACCTGTGAGGTAGACAGGGCCAGCGCCGTTCTCCCCATTTCACAGAGGCGAACACTGAGGCACACAGAGACTGAGTTTTCCTTTCACCTTGGCTGCGGCCCACTTCCCTGCTAGGCTTTCAGGCTGCCTCTCTACCGCCTCTCCTGTTCACATGGCCTGACCACACCACCCTCTCTGGCTTCTCTATTTGCTGCTAAATGGCAAGTAAGAGAACACGGCCGTTCCTTCTGCACAGTTTATAACTCCTCAGCCTGCCTGGCCCGTCATAGGCCTCCTCCTCTGTGGCAGCTCCTGTCCGCTCCGTTTCCTCGGGACCTCTGCGCTGGGCCTCACCTGTTCTTGTGTGCCCGGCTCAGGTGTCTGACTGGTGATGGGTCCACTCTGGCCTTTGTGTCCCCTCCTTGGATCTGGCTGGGCAGAGCCTGGGGGACCTCACTGTTTGGGGGGGGGGGGGGGGCGGAGGAAAGACAAAGCTCCCAGCCATTCCCGAGTCTCTCTCTCCACCCCATTCCGAAGTGGGAGAGTGGAGGCCCCCGACTGAAGCTGCCCTGTCCCAGGCCCAGATCGTGAACATGGAGCTGGGGACCATGGCAGAGCTGAACACACCCGGAGAGCTGTGGATCCGAGGGTACTGCGTCATGCTGGGCTACTGGGGGGAGCCCCAGAAGACTGAGGAAGTCATTGGACAGGACAAGTGGTATCGGACAGGGTGAGAGGGCGGAGCGGGGCAGAGGGCTTGGCTGCTGAGGGGAAGCCGGGGGTCCTGAGGCTGAGCTGGGGACATTAAACTAGAAGAGGGAGAATATGTGGGTCAATATGGCCCCTTTCTCAGACCTCATTTCCACAATGTGTAAAACGGGGACGATCAGAGTCAGTGCCTAGGACCCCTGGACCGTGCACTACACATGTCTGCAAAATCGGAGCCACGATTTAGACACTCATTTGTTAATTCAACCAATTTCTTATTCACCTGCCTCTCTTCTAGACACTGGCAGACCAGTGGAAAGCAAGATGAGAACGATCTTACTGTTACTTCTCACATGTCTGGTGGCGGGAGACCAACACAAATAAGAGAATTTCAGACATTGATAAAAAATGAAGAGAAGAAAATTAGATCAGAGGAAAGGACGTGCCTCTAACAGAGCGGGGAGCTTGAGTGGTCAGAGAAGGCCTCCCAAGGTGTAAACCTTTGAGCTGAGACCCGAATGAGAGAAAGGAAGTCCAGGCCTGGCCAGGTAGCTCAGTTGGTTAGAGCACTGTCCCGACACACCGAGGATGCAGGTTTTGATTCCCGGTCAGGCACATACAAGACTCAATCAATGGCCCGGCCGGGGTGGCTCATTCGACCTATGAACCAGGAGGTCACAGTTCGATACCTGATCAGGGCACATGCCCGGATTGTGGGCTTGATCCCCAGTGGGAGGCATGTAGGAAGCAACCGATCGATGATTCTCTCTCATCATTGATGTTTCTATCTCTCCCTCCCTCTCCCCTCCGTTCTGAAATCTATAAAAATATATTTTAAAAAAGAGAATCAACCAATGAACGCCTAAATAAGTGGAACAACCAATCAGTGTTTCTTCTCTCTCCCTCAAATCAATAAATTAAAAAAAAAAAAGTCAGCCATGAAACGCATGTGCATAGATTTGCTGAGAGAGAGGCCATGTTATAGGTATTGGTTTGTTTTTTTTTCTCCCTCCCCCACTAGACTGTAAGTTCCAGGGAATGTCTTGTTCATGCTGTAGCCTCCAGAGTCTAGAGCAATGCAGGACACATAGTAGGTGCTCACTGAATGTTGGATGAATGAGTGAGTGCGCCAGCCGGTTGAGCAGAGGCAAGAGGCCATTTCTGGCCTTTCCTTGCAGAGACATTGCCACCATGGATGAGCAGGGCTTCTGCAAAATCGTGGGCCGCTCCAAGGATATGATCATCCGGGGCGGCGAGAACATCTACCCCACAGAGCTTGAGGACTTCCTTCACACACACCCGAAGGTGCAGGAAGTGCAGGTGAGGCACCCAGGCCAGGTGAGCCCCACGAGCAGGAACCACCAATGGGGATGGTGAGGTCTGAGACCTGTCTGTGACTCCGGAAGGTGGTGGGAGTGAAGGATGACCGCATGGGGGAGGAAGTCTGCGCCTGCATTCAGCTGAAGAGTGGGGAAGAGACCACGCCAGAGGAGATCAAGGCTTTCTGCAAAGGGAAGGTGGGAGCCTCAACGCACCTCAGCTTATGGTGCTCTGTTCTTCACCCCCCCCCCCCTTCTCCCTGCCAACCACTCCACCCACCGTCCCCTTCCCCAACCCTGTGATCCCCCCCCCCCCCCCAGCCTCATGCTTTATCTCCCTCTGCTCTGCAGATCTCCCACTTCAAGATTCCCCGGTACATCGTGTTTGTCACCAACTACCCCCTCACCATCTCAGGAAAGGTGTGTAAGATGGAGCAGACAAGGGAGGGGCAGGATCGCCTGGGGCCCAGGCACGGAAGGCCAGGTGGCCCTAACTCTGCCCCAGGGATGGGTAAGGGTATGGCAGTAGGATGACCAACTCGTCAACTCATCCTGGTTTGCCCCAAAGTTTCCTGGCTTTAGCGTAAGAAACTCCTCAGTCCCAGGCAAACCAAGACGGTTGGTCACCCTAGCTGGCAAGGGCCGCAAGCCTGGCTTTTATTCCTTTCTCTTTGCTGCAGGTCCAGAAATTCAAACTTCGAGAGCAGATGGAACGGCATCTAAACCTGTGAATAAAGGGAAGGGGGGTCTGCTAGGCCCTCCCTGCCCTTCCCCCACATCCCCCTCGTCTGTCTTTGTGATTTGACATAAAGAGCTTCTCTGTTTTCTTTGGCTCATCTCTTGCTGGTGTGGTCTCTTGGCAGCTGCTATGGGATGGAGGGAAGACTCCAAAGGGGACCTAGCACGTTCAGACCCACTCCTTGTCAACGCTGGTGCTAAGCCCTCTGGTGTGCATTTGCTACTTCATTTAATCCTCACTCGCTCCCTTGAGAAACAAAAGGGATTCAGCGAGGATTTTTAAAGACTACATGCATTTCTTTTTCATATTATCACCAGATTAGTCCATCAAGAAGCAGTCTTTTTTCATAACAGCTTCTTTGAGATATAGTTCACATACCATCCAGTTCCCCCATTTAAAGTGTACGACTCATTGGTTTTTAGTACATTCACAGATCTATGCCACCATCATCACAGTCCATTTTGAACATTTTCATCTCCTGGAAAAGCAACTCTATACCCTTTAGCTATCATCCCACCCCTCCCTCCCCCAAAACAAATATATTTTTTTCAATCAATGAACCTGGGTTTGCTTGATGGGCAGAGCCAGATAAAGCAGGCTGTACCTTGACCCAAGAAATAAAAACAGCACTTCCTGCTTGCAATCCTTACCCTCTACTGCAGTGGTTCTCAACCTTTCTAATGCCCCGACCCTTTAATACATTTCCTCATGTCGTGGTGACCCCCAACCATAAAATTATTTTCGTTGCTACTTCATAACTGTAATTTTGCTACTGTTAATGAATCGTAATGTAAATATCTGTGTTTTCCGATGGTCTTAGGCGACCCTGCTAACGGTTCTCAACCTGTGGGTCGCGACACACAGTGTGTCTACTCTCAGCAGCAGTGGCCTCCTCTTTTTAGACCATGAACATAAGTTTAGGGTACTCTGGGTGCCAGGCATTATGCTAGCTGCTTTCTTGAAATCTTCCCAACAACCCTGTCAAGTGGACATTAGCCCCATTTCACAAATGATGAAACCGAAACTCAGGACCCTTTGGTGTCTTGCCCAGGTTCACACAGCTGGAATTAGAACCTATTTGTCCAACTCCAACGCCCACGATCTTCCCACTTCATGGAACAGTTCAGGTGCCTACTTTCCCAGCCCTTCACCTGAACCCTGTCTCTCCCACAGATACCACCCTTGCCTCTCCTCCCAGCAGGTGCATGGCAGGGAGGGGGGGTCTGACGTAGGTGATGACAGCCTAGTCTCCTGGCCTAGCTGCGTCCCCTGGGATTTTTCTGTTCCTTCAACGTCCAGCCCAAGTGTCCTCTCCTCCCATACCGACTCGCCGGCCCTTGTAACAGATCACCCCACAGCACAGAGCAGACTGGCCTAGTATCCAGCAGATGCTGAATTAATATCTGTTGCCTTTTGTCTCTTGTTGGCTTGCTTCTCCTGTACTGTGACTTGGTCTTATGCATCAGATGTCCCCAATGCCCAGCTCTGTGCCAGGCACATAAAATGTTAAGGAATTCATTGAATGAACTAGGAATTCCTGGGTGGGCCGGGGTACTCTCCCTGCACAGGGTGCTGAAAGCAGGCAGCAGCAGCTCACCCCAGAACCTCCCCGTGGCCAGCGAAAGGAGGGCCAGGTGGCTGCGGTGAGTGCATATGTGCCCGGCAGGTGGCGCCAGAGACCCCAGGCCCCCGGCCCTCCGGGTGCGTCGGACGCGGCACTCAGTCGCGCAGCGCCTCTTCCTTCCGCCGGGACGGCCCAACCGGTTAGGCCCTGCGAACTCTGTGCGCCCTGGGCGCGTCTCGGGTTCGGATCCTGCCGAGTGCACCACGCCGCCCGCCCCGCCGCAGAGCGCACCATGACGCTTCCCCGGGCCCGGGCCGGTGCCTGGGCGGCAGCGGCCAAAGTGGCCCAGAGGCGCCGCCGCGTGGAGGGCGCGGGAAGATCGCCGAATCCTGTGACCCGGAGCCAGCGCGCGGCGCTTTATGTCCACGTAAGTGGGGAGGAGGAGGCAGGGCAGGAGTCCACATGGTGACTTGTCGCACGTGAGCCCACCCACCGACTTCCCCCGCTCCCGGACGAGGTCTTGGCTAGGACCCGTGCCCTGGCAGGGAAATGTCTGTGCCTGGGGACCTGAAGTCTCTGGTGCTTACCAGCGCGGTGACCTTTGACCATGTGGCTTCCCTTCTGAACCCCAGTTTTGTCTTATTGAAGTGGGCATAATCCCAGTCTTAGGGAGTTGTGTGGCTCAGATGGCATAGCCACTGTCGACAGACCTGGAATGGGGTTGGGAATGTGTACACAACTGAACCCTGGATGTGGCCAGGGCAGCGCGGAGTCCCCGCTCACCCCCTTCAAACACCCCTTGCCCCCAGTGGCCCTACTGCGAGAAGCGCTGCAGTTACTGCAGCTTCAATAAGTACATCCCCCGCGACGTGGACGAGGCTGCTATGCGGAGCTGCCTGGTGACCGAGGCTCAGACACTGCTGCGGCTCAGCGGGGTGCAGCGGTGGGTACTGGGGGGCTGGAGGCGGGGCTTGGAGGGAGCGGATAGGACGGGTGCTGCAGGCCTCCTGGAGGGCTCCCCCAGGTCTCATCTTCTTTATCTTCTTTACCCAGGGTGGAGTCTGTGTTCTTTGGTGGAGGCACCCCGAGTCTGGCCAGTCCCCACACTGTGGGTGCTGTCCTGGAGGCAGTGGCCCAGACAGCTCACCTGCCCACAGACTCTGAAGTCACATTGGAGGTCAACCCCACTTCTGCCGCAGCCTCTAGGTTGGCAGCATTTGGGGCAGAAGGAGTCAATAGGTTGTCCATTGGCCTCCAGGTAACCAATCTGTCCACCCCATCCCAGGGCACCCAGCCCTTCCGTGCTGTCTCTCCACGGGTCACATTCATTTATTGGGCAAACATTTCCTAATTTATTTTTAAAGACGATTCTTCATTGCTGGAAGTATTATATATGTCTCCCTTTTCCCCCCATTGACCCCCTCCAGCCCCAGGCCTTCAGCACCCTATTGCCTGTGTCCAGGGGTTACGCATATATGCATATAAGGTCCTTGGTTAATTACCTTTCCCTCCGAGATTCCGCACTCTGTTCCATGTTTCCTTGTCTCTGGATCCACTCCGCTTATCAGTCTGTTTTGTTACTTAGATTCCACATATGAGTGAGATCATGTGATACTTGTCTTTCTCTGACCGACTTATTTCACTTAGCATGACACTCTCCAGGTCCCTCCATGCTTGGACAAACATTTACTGAGCCCCTTCTGGTCGCCAAGGCCTAGTACAGTGGTCGGCAAACTCATTAGTCAACAAAGCCAAATATCAACAGCACAACGATTGAAATTTCTTTGGAGAGCCACATTTTTTAAACTTAAACTTCTTCTAATGCCACTCCTTCAAAATAGACTCGCCCAGGCCTTGGTATTTTGTGGAAGAGCCACACTCAAGGGGCCAAAGAGCCGCATGTGGCTCGCGAGCCGCAGTTTGCCGACCACTGGCCTAGTAGGTACTGAAGTGTTTGGTGACGCTTTTGTAACTAGGCTACTGTCTGCTTCTGTGCTAGTCCACAGTGCTCCAAGCACCCTCCATAGTGCCTGGCACATAGTAGATGCTCAGAAAAGATTTGTTCCATGATTGGAGACACAGCAGGAGGCAAGCAGGTGGTCAGCTCATTGCAGCGTGGTAAGCGGGGTGGTCTCTACAAAAGGCTTTCAGAGTACAGACTGAAGGGCACCTCAGTCTGATGAAATCATAGAAGCCCTCCCAGACCGGTGATGTTTGAAGAAGGAGGAGGAGTTCACCAGGGGAGAGGGAGTGGGAGGAAAAGACACCGGCTCTAGAAGAGCCTTGCATATTCTGGGGGAGCTACGAGTCATTCCTTGTGACTGGAGAGGCTGGACACCAGGAAGCCTTCGGCACCATGCTAGCGAGTCTGGGTTTTGCCGAGTGGTTTACAGGGGAGCCACTGTAGGTGTGTAAGTAGGGAGAAATAGAATCCTCTCAGCGTGGCCTCTCGTGTTTTCATATCCAGTATTGCTTTCCCCATTTCTAATACATGCACCACTTACCATAGGGTTTGGGGGTCAGAGCCTTGTTCTCATGGGACATACTGAAAGGAACACATCACTGCTGAGATAGTCTGGCCCCAGATGCATGCATATCTGGACTCTAATTGTAAAGAAACCTACATTAAGAGACTTTTTGCCCTGGCTGGGTAGCTCAGTTGGTTAGTGTGTCGTCCTGATACGCCAAGGTTGTGAGTTCACTCCCTAGTCTGGGCACATACAAGGGTCAACCAGTGAATGCATACATAAGTGGAACAACAAATCCATGCTTCAGGAAGAAAATCAAAAGGAAAAAGACGTTTTGTATGTGTGGTAAGAACAGACAGCATGAGGTTGATCTAACCTCTTATCAAGTTTTTAGTGTATAGTATACAGTACAAAATGGTTAACTGTTAGGACAGTGGTGAGCAGCAGATCTCTAGAATTTCTTCATTAAGCAGTATGTTGAAAAAAAATAACTGGCCCATACTCTTCAAAAAATGTCAATATCATGAGAGATATGGGAAGGCTAAGGATCTAGACGAAAAGCAACGAATGAGACAATGACGGCTGAGTGCAGTGTGTGAGCCCTGATTGGATCCTGGCGTGGGGTGGGAAGCGGAAATTACTGCAGTAGCCATTACTGGGACAGTTGGCCAGATGTGAATATGACTGTGTATTAGATAATGGCATTGTGACAACGTTACATTTCCTGAACTCTGTAATTGGCTTGTGGTTATGTAAGAGAATGTCCTTGTTGTTAGGAAGTACACACTTAACTATTTAGGGGTGAAAGGGTACAATATTTAAGTTGATTACATTTAAATGACCCATTTGCAAATGCTCACTAGCATGTGGCCCGTGGCTACCATCTCCTACTAAAATGTTCTATAGACGCACTGACTGTACGCCAGTAAACACTTGGCATGTGATCATTTAAATTTAATTATCTTAACATTTAAATAGCCACATGTGTGAACGCCTGCTGTATCGGACGGTGCAGGTATAGAACATTTCCGTAGTGCTGGTCTGTAAATTACTCTCCAGTGGGTCAACATCATCATCGTGTGTGTGTATATTTATAGAGAGACAAAGGTGGCAAAATGTGAGTTGGTGAATCTAGATGGTGGTGTTCGTTGACTTTTTCCCCCCCACTTTTCTATAGATTTGAAATATTTCAAAGTAAAAAATAAAATTAAGAAAGACTCTTGGCTTTGGGGCCAGGCAGTCCTAAATTCCAGGTCTGACTCTGCCACTGTGTGACCTTGGGCACGTTACTTAACATCTCTGAACATCAGTTTTCTCATTTGTAAATTTGGAGCCAACGTTGGAGGGTTATAAGGATGAATTAGACATTGCATAAAAAAGCTTGGCACATAGTGCGTGACCCTTTGGTGAATGGTATGCCCTCGGTATTGGGTCTGGCCCTTCCCAGGCACTAGGGGTGAGTTGATTGCATATTTGACCAAATATAACAGGCTAATTTTTAAGTTGATCATTTTTGCTTGGCCCGTGAATGATGTGATAAATATCCAAGTGGCCCTTGGCAGAAGAAAGGTCCCCCACCCCTGGTCTACAGTAAGGTGGGTCAAGTGGTTTTGTTTCCCTCTGAGCCGGCCTACGTGCTTACGGAGCCTCTCTCCCCAGTCCCTGGATGACACTGAGCTCCAGCTCCTGGGGCGGACACACTCGGCCAGTGACGCTCTGCAGACACTGGCAGAGGCCCGGTGCCTGTTCCCTGGGCGCGTGTCTGTGGACCTGATGCTGGGGCTGCCGGCACAGCAGGTGAGACCCTGGCTCAGGCAGCTGGAGGAACTGCTGCGCCACTGTGACGACCACATCTCCCTCTACCAGCTGTCCCTGGAGCGGGGCACTGCCCTCTTCACCCAGGTGCAGCAGGGTGCCCTTCCTGCCCCGGACCCCGAGCTGGCTGCTGAGATGTACCAGGAGGGACGGGCAGTCCTTCGGGAGGCTGGCTTCCGCCAGTACGAGGTCTCCAACTTTGCCCGGAATGTAAGTCCTGGGGCTGATGGCTGAAGGTGGGGAGTGGGCAGGCTAAGGCGAGCCCTAGAAAGGGGATCCTGTGGGGAGAAGGGTCTCAGCTGGGTCCTCGAGGCTTGAGGTGGGGGCACATTTGAAGCAGATTCCCCTTACCTGAGCAGCAACAGGGCTGCTAGCTTTGCTCTGCCCTGACTATTCTCTCCCTCCCCACAGGGGGCGCTTAGTACCCACAATTGGACTTACTGGCAGTGCGGCCAGTACATTGGCGTTGGGCCTGGTGAGTGCCCTGTGAACCATAGGAGGGGTGACTCAGGAGTGGAATGTCACGGCTGTGTGATCTTGGGCCACTTATTAACTTCTGTTTTCTCATATGTACAGCACGGCAAAAAAGTGATGGCATTGAATGTGTATTTTGAGGTGCTTGATAATGCCTGGCACTGGTTCTCAGCCTTTAGCACACGCCAGAATTACCTGGAAGGCTTGTGAAAGCCCAGGTGGCTGGGCCCCACCTCCAGAATGTCTGGTTGCACAGGGCGCGAGTAAGGCCCGCACATTTAGGTTTCCGGCATATTCGATGCTGTGGGTCCGGGGATCACACTTTGAGAGAACCACGGACAACATCTGCTGGTATTAAAGTGGGTGTGGTTGTTGATGTTGTCAGGGGCCCATGGGCGATTTGTGCTCCAGGGGGCCGGGGGCCTTGCTCGGGAGGCTCGGATCCAGACCCTGGAGCCTGACAACTGGATGAAGGAGGTGAAGCTGTTTGGTCATGGCACCCGGAAGCGCTTCTCCCTGGGCGAGCTGGAGCTGTGAGCATCTGAGGGCCCAGCGCGCTTCCCCCGGGGTTCCCCTGAGGCCCCAGAACCACCTCCATGTGCACCTTCTTATTTCTACCTTGTCCCATACTGCATGGTCCTCATAAGCCCCCCGCCCCGTCCCCCCATACACATCCCAGCCTAGGGCTCGAAGGCTGGGAGAAGCACAAGTCTCCTCTCCAAGACCCCTTGATGGTTTCCCTTTCAGACTGGAGGAAGTTTTGGCGATGGGGCTACGCACAGACGTAGGGATCACTCACCAGGTAAGGGGTCCAGGGGCTCTGGCACACTGCTTCCTCCTAAGCCACGCATAATTATTTTACACACAACACACACACACACACACACACACACACACACACACACCTCCCATCCCTCTGGCAGCTGCAGGTTTGGCTTTAGTCCAGCTGAGGCCTGATGGGCAGTGTGGTGCAATGGTCAGGACTCTGGACTAGGGCTGCAGAGACCCAGGCTCTAGTCCCCTTGAGCACACATCCTTTCACCTCTCTGAACGTCCATTTTCTCAGCTGTGTGGGGGAATAGACTAGACTAAGGGCTTCAGATGTTGTAAGTAGCACTGAGAGCTCAGATAGGAAGTGTCGCCAACGATCAGTGCAACTCAAGCTTCCCTGGATGAAGTGAGGGCTATAAAGCCCTGGCCATATCCTGAGCAGCAGGGGTAGGGGGTGGGGAGTGAATCGAGGGAGACCTGGCTTTCAGCCTAAACATGGAGGAGGGAAGGTGCCCACGTCCCTGCTGGCCCATCGGCCTGGGCCTGGTGTGCAGGAGAGTCAGTTGGCTGAGATCCCTGTGCTGGACTGTACCCTCCCTCCCCCCTCCCCCCGCCCCCAGACACACGGCCCAGAGTAGCCCCACACCTCTGACCCTTCCGGTCTCCCCAGCACTGGCAACAGTTTGAGCCCCAGCTGACCCTGGGGGACGTGTTTGGAGCAAGCGAGGCGGTGAACGCGCTGCTGGAGCAGGGCTTGCTGCTGCTGGATCACAGGTGTGCTGGCGGTGGGAGGGCGGTTAGATGTCCTAGGGAGCCCTGGCTTCCGATCACACGCCTGGGAAAAGTGAGAAACGCTGATGAGGAAGGGCCTGCGGGTGCCATGGGCCCTGGCAGACGGTGGGCATTGAAACTGGTGAGAGGAGGCACATCGGGGCCTTTTGGTTTTCTAGGGGTCTTCGGTGTTCCTGGGAAGGTCTGGCTGTGCTGGACTCTCTGTTGCTGACCCTTCTCCCTCGACTCCAAGAGGCCTGGCAGCAGAAAACCCCCTCCTCTGTGCCCGGAGGGTGACAGATGTCCCTGCATTCCAGGACAGTGTCCCCGGTGGGCTTGGGGCTGGACTGACGCTACAGACATCTCAGCTCTCATCATGGCCCGGCCCTGGCATCCCCAGGGGACCACCTACAGTGAGGTGGACGGGAGGACCGCTGTCAGAGGTCTGGGAAGTGGCACCCAGTGCCCACTGCTGCTGGGGCAGGAGTCATCGTGTCTGTGAGTGCCTCTCACTGGTGATCTCTCAAGCAACTCCTGGCTGGCAAGAGCTTCTGAGGGATCCAGCTCTCAGGCTTCCAGCCCCTACCGTACAGGAGGGGACCTAGAAGGGGCTGAGCGATGCTGGCCGACCCCTGTGTGCATTCAGCACAGGGCCTGCCTGCTGGGCTCAGAACAGTGGGCAAGATCAGAGCAAGCCCTGCCCCTTCTCTTTGGGCAACCAGGATATGTTTGGGGTATCAGGAGCCTCACAGGCCTTCCTGAGTTTCCTCCCCAGCTCCCTCTCCCTGCAGCCTTTCCCTTAAGAGCGTGAAGGGGAGAAGTGGGGGGCGGGGCAAGCAGGGAAGAGGGAGGGAAGAAGGATTCAGAAAACACCCCGAGCCTGCTGATCCTCCCCTGGCCTTGCACTTGCAGAAATGGCTGCCTGCTGTGTATGTAAGGAGCCTAACTAGACCCTCTGGAGCCTGTCTTGACTGTGGCCCTCTCCTTTGTCTGGGCTCCTTTGTGGGGCGTGGGATTCTGACTTGGGGGCTAGAGACTTAGTCTAGTCTGAGATTTCTTCCTGTTCCCTGGCAATTATTTACCCGGTGATTTCAGCATCCATCAGTGATCCTTGCCCACAGCCTCGATGAGATTAAGGGTTGCAGAATGTTAGTTTCTGACTCTGTCATCCCATCTACATTCATTAACGGGCATTCATCCATATCAAAAGAGCTTTCCCCTTTTGGAGGGCTGACACTCTTAGCCTAGAGACCAAATTGCAGGGTGTGTGTACGTATATGTGCATGTGCGTGTGAGAGAGAAAGGCATTTTCCTGTGCAAAGGCTTCCTAACTCTTCATATCAAAGGGTTACTGTGATGCCCAAAGGAATTCAGTCCAGCCGCAAATCAGGGTGTGCGCAGCTCAGCCTCTGGCTGGGTGACTAAGGATGGGGTTCCCCACCCCTCCGCGGTGAGCACGTGCATTTCCCGTGTGCCTGGTGGGTGTGAATATCAGTCCTCCTGTGAACCTGTGGTAAGTGTTACGACTTCTCATTTATTCATGAAATATTCAGCAGGCACTACTGGTGTGCCAGGCACTGTGCTGGGCACGCAGAGAGGAATAAGACCTGTCCCCGCCCATGAGGAACTCACCACCGTGTTGACAGATGTATAAAGATAAATTTCAGGGTTATCAGTGAGGATGTGCAGGTGAGCTGTGGAAGCCTGCCACGTGTCTGGTTCGGAGGGGCTGGGAGCAGAAAGGGGGAATCCCTTTTCCTTACTACTCCTCTGGCCCTGGGAAGGCTTGTGGGGTGACTGTGCTGTCCCGGGGAGCCTCTTCCCAAGCCTTCCCCTGATCTTGATATTCAAGAAGGGAGCACGGGGCCCGAGCAGGTGCACCATCAGATAACCTGGGCCCACTCAGGTTTCTCCCAGTGGCCAGGCTCCTGCCACCTGAGACACCCAGGCCCTCCCTGCTCACTAGGCCTGGACAGGAGCCAGGGCCAGGTGGGGGGTGGCACGGATCAGCTTCTGTGACTCAGCCTGGTCCCTCCCTCCCCAGGTGAATCAGAATCCAGTTTTTAAATGCTTCCTGAATGGCTCCAATGATCAGGCCCGTGTGGGGAGCCCTGCCATCTGCCTTCCATCCTCAGAGGCTGGGGTCAGGAGGGACGTGGGGGACACGGCTACTTCCCCCTGCATCCAGGCCTTCCAGGCCTCGTTCATCAAAAGGGGTCCTCCACAGTGAGATTTCCGTTGTCATTTTTCACCTGCCCTCCTGAAAAGCACATGAACACAACGAAGAAGTGAACGAGCTACTTTGGGGATGAGATGGAGATGGAGAGATGTAATGTGTGTCAGTGTGTTGGTTACAACTCGAAAGAGCAAACCTTCCTTGTACAAGGGCACTCACAATTTTAGAGATTAAACTACCCCGCCCCCCGACCAAGTAGTGTGCATAGGCAGGGCAGCTATTATAATTGCCATCTTTATTCAAAGAGGCTCTCTAACTTGACCCAAGTCATCTAAGTAGGAAGTAGCAGAGCTGGCATAACACTTCTGGGTATCCAGAACTTGTGTTACATCACTACCTTCTATTTAACCGTGGGTCTGGGTGGACTGACCTGCCTCTTAAATTAGGCAAAATCCTGACCTGTCTCTGGCGCCTATGCCTCCGGCTTGAAGCTCCCATCTCAGCCTGGTGCTGGGTAGCTCAGACTCGGTGTCTATGTTTTCTCCCCTGAAGAGGCTTGAACAGTGAGAACCCACATGTCCCATCTCCATGTGACCATCCACTTCCTGGGACAGAACTCTCTTTTTGCAAAGAAAGGGGCTTAAATAATACAGTTGCTTATAGGCTGAAAGTTGGTGCCCCCATAATTCATACGTGGAGACCTCCTCCCTGAGCTGATGTGGATTGGGAGGTGGAGCTTTGGCCGGCGATTAGGTCATGAGGATGGAGCCCTCGTGAATGAGATTAGTGCCCTTTAAGGAACAAGACCTCAGAGAGCTTCCTAACCTCACGTGATGACACGGCGAGAAGGCACCGAGTCTGCTGGTGCCTTGCTCTTGAACTTCTCAGCCTTTAAAACTGTGAGAAATAAATGTCTGTTGTTGAAGCCACCCAGTTGATGGTATTTTTGTTATAACAGCCCAAATGGACTAAGACAGCGATGAATAACTTTAGTAGATTGTATTATTATTCAAATGTTTGCCATCCTTCCTCGAGTGCCCCTTCCTGAGGGCCTGTGGGGGATCATCTCTCCCTGCCCTGTTGAACCTGAGAAGGGCCCAGAGACTTGCCTACCCTGACTGTAAGAGCCGGTAGGTGGTCCACCTTCTCTCTCTGCCACGGAGACCTGCCGTGTTCAGACAGAGATTGTGTCGCCAGCCTGGGTCCTCGGGTTAAGATGTTGGGCAGAGGAGCAGTCGACCTTGGAGACTTGAGCAGGGATGAGAAATTCAAATTCAAATCCAAATCAGTGGATTTTTTGGGATATTACCGCAGTATAACTGAGACTAAACTGACTGATACAATTTTGTAATCCCACCATTCAAAGATTAATCACTGTTAGGATTCTGGTGTATATATTAGCAAAAATTCTTACATGCAAATGAACATATTTAGATATACAGTCTTACAAAAATGAGGTAATATACATCTTTCTTTGGAGCCTTTTTTATTTTTTTTCAATTTTATTGTTTAAAGTATTACAAATAGTAGTACATATGTCTCATTTTTTCCCCATTAACTCCTCCACCTCCCCCCCCTCCTGCAGTGTCTGTGTCCATTGGTTATGCTTATATGCATGCATACAAGCCCTTTGGTTGATCTCTTACCTCCCCCCTCAACCCTCCCCTGCCTTCCCGCTGCAGTTTGACAGTCTGTTTGATGCTTCTTTGCCTCTGAATCTATTTTCTTTGGAGCCTTCTTGTTCTAGCTAATATGTGGTGGGCATTTATGCATGTCAAGTTTATATCTACATCCTATTTTTTGAGCATAGCTTCATCGGAAACCACTGCATGGTTGTGCCAGAATTGTTTACCATTTCTTTTTTGGTGAAATGAAGGGTTTAATTTTTATTTTTACAAACTCTGTGATGAACATCTTATGTAAATATTTGTATGCACTGGCTTGATCATTTCCTTAGATTTAGGATAAATGCCAAGAAGTGTGGTTGCTGACTGAGGAGACACACGTTCTTTGTTTGGATACACGATACCAAGCTACCCTCCTGGAAGCCTTCATAATGCACGTTCTTGCCAGCTTGCTAGTGTTCTCACTCCTCTATAATTTTGTCAATAGCAAACATGATCCATTTTTCCAAAGGATTCCAATCTGAAGAGCACTCTTTTTAAAAAAAATATATTTCTTTATTGATTTCAGAGAGGAAGGGAGAGGGAGAGATAGAAACATCAATGATGAGAGAGAGAGTCATTGATTGGCTGCCTCCTGCATGCACTCCACTGGGGATCGAGCACACAACCCGAGCATGTGCCCTTGACTGGAACATGCAGGGTCCTGAACCCAGGACCCTTCAGTCTGTAGGCCGACGCTCTATCCACTGAGCCAAAACAGCTAGGGCTGAAGAGCACCCGTAACCCTAGCTTTAGCATCAGCTAACGTACTGCCTTCCAGTCCGGCAATTATTTTGTCCATCTAATCATTCAAGTCAGAGAGTAAAGAGGATGCAAACTCTGGGGCCACACAGGTAGAAGACCAAACTGGCAGTGTTTGCCAGTGTGTTGCCTCTTGAATTTCTCTTATCCACATCCACCCAGATCTCCCTCTATCTTCCTCTCCCTGCTCCCCCTTCTTTTCCCTGATGGGATTTTTTAAAATATATTTTTTATTGATTTCAGAGAAGAAAGGAGAGGTAGGGAGAATCATTGATTGGCTGCCTCCTGCATACCCCACACTGGGGACCAAGCCTGCAACCCGGGCATGTGCCCTTGACCGGGAATCGAACCTCCTGGTTCTTAGGTCATTGCTCAACACTGAGCCACGCCGGCAGGGCCCTGCCCGGATTTTTAAAGCCAAATTTTAAAATTATACCAACAACATTCTAGAAACATTAGAATTCTAAATGAGAAAAAAAAATCACCCACGATCAATGGCCCCAACAAATTAAACTGTTTTTATTTGCCTGTGTTCCCCTCCAGTCCTCGTCCAAATGCATGCAGGCTCTGTGCCCAGGACGCTCCTGGCACAAATCTCATTTTGCATTCTGCTCTTTCTGCTTCTCCTCCTGCCATAAGCATTTTTCTGTGTTGTTACATGGTCATCATCTTTTCAGTTAAATTGTTGCACAGTGTTCCAGTGGCTGAATAATTTAATAATTATTACCCTAATGTAAGTCACTTAAGCGGTTCCCCATTTTCCTCTATTATAAATAATGCTGCACTGCATGCTTTGATGGAGAGAGCGTCTTTCTTCATTTGAGTTATTTCTTCAGGCCTGGTCCCAAGAGTAAGATAGCTAGGCCAAAGGGCATGAATGCTTTAATAATTCTTGATGTGAACTGTAACATTGTTTAACAAAGGGTTTTTCTTTTCTTTTTTTCATTTTCCTGTTCCAAAATAATAATGCTTTTTTTCTCCTTCTCAACCATCTAGAAGAAAGAAAAATTATACTACCCAGACATTACCATTACTACTACATTTGGATAACCCTCCCTCCAGAAACCTCTCGGTGCATAGATATACATATAAATGTAGAAATAAAAATAATTTTCCACAAAAGATACTGTAGTCACGTGCCAGTTTTACAACCTGGTGTTTTGGGTGTTTTTTTCCCCCAGCAACATGTCCTGGGCTTTTCTAATTCGTTCTGCTACCACCAGTGCCTGTGTGGTAGCATAATGCATTACATATGGTAATAGCTGTAAGCCAGGCATGTGCCAAGAAGGCTATCTGCATTAGCTCATTTAAGCTCCGCAGCAACCCGGTGAGATAAGTTCTATTATTATCATGCCCAGTTTTGCAGATGAGGAAACAGGCTCAGAGAAATTAATGGACTGCTCAAGGTCACACAGCTAGGAAGTGGTGGGGCTGGCTCTCAGCTTGCGTTCTCTGGGGCTCCAAAACAGATGCTCATACAAATCATACACAAATGCATTCTTATTGTAACAAAAAATAAAGATAATAAATGCAAGCAATACCGCAGCATAGAAAGGAAAAGTGTGAAAGTTCCCTTTATACTTCCACAGAGGTTTGATGTGTGCATCAGTTAAGGTTTAACTGCATATGACAAAATCAGAGTAGCATAAGCTTAAACAAGTCAATTTAGTTATTTTCCTTCCACATAAAAGAAGTCTAGATGAAGCATTACAGGACGAGCATGGTGGACCCAGGCTCACAGGTCACAAAGAAACAGGCTCTGTCTTCCTGCTCTGCATCCTCAGTTCATAGCTTCCATCCCTAAGGGCTCCATCTGGGCTAATGTGGTCCCTGGAGCTCCAACCATCACATCTGCAATCCAGGCTCCAAGAAGAAGAAAGGATGGAGGGGCCACAGTGTTTTTCCCAGGTGAATCAGCCCCCTCTGAAGAGCTTCCTGGGAGGTCCCCCTGCCCCATGACATCCGCTTGCTTCTAATTGGCCACCCTTATACCTAAGGGAGGCTGGGAAATGTAGTTTTAAACTGGGCATGTTGCTTCTTTCCCCCAGGTCAATCCCCAAGAATAGAAGGGGTGGTTAATTAAAAGGGGGGAGAATAGACATGGAGATATAATCAGACAGCCCTGCCACTGTGTATCCTTCCCAGTCCTTTCCTATCAACGGACACATACGTACATATAGAAAATACAGTTCAGAAAAAGTCTAATGTGTACATGGTACCTTGTTTCAATTTATATTTTAAAGTTTACCAACCAGATTAAACATTCTCCATTAAAGATTTGTTTACTAATAATTGTGTTGTGTGCACATTTAAGCTCTTTGTTTATTTAGCCAATTAAAGCCATGATGAGTTCCTAATCGACTTGAGTGAAGTAGATGGATAGACAAATGAGATAGATGTTACAAGTATACTGACGCTTTGTCTTATCTGCTGCAAGTATTGCTTCCACTAAGCCAGTGGTCAGCAAACTCATTAGTCAACAGAGCCAAATATCAACCGTACAACGATTGAAATTTCTTTTGAGAGCCACATTTTTTAAACTTAAACTTCTTCTAATGTCACTTCTTCAAAATAGACTCGCCCAGGCCGTGGTATTTTGTGGAAGAGCCGCATGTGGCTCGTGAGCCACAGTTTGCCGACCACTGCACTATGCTATACTTTTTACCATTAATGGATTTTTACTTTTTTGGAAGTGAATTTTCTAAAAATTTCAGATATTTCTATGTCGAGTCCATCTTTTGCCTTGTGACTTTTCTTATCAGTTCCAGGCTCCAGAGATGTGGTCAGCTTTCAAGGTGGCTGTCCTTTCCCAGGAGACACAGTCGAACAAAAGGTGGCAGCCAGGCCCAGCTGGCCGGAATCTCCACTCTGCCACTTCCTTCCTGTGTGACTAGAGGCAGGACACTTCCCGCATCCAAGATCTAGTTCTCTTGACTGTTTAGTGAAGGAGTTGGAGCAGCCCCAGGTTCTCAAACCTGGCCCTGCATCACAACTAACCACGGCCCCACATAACACGCCCATTCCTGGACATCCCCCCTCAGATCTACAGAATCTAAACCTCTGTGCCCAGCAATCTGCATTTGTAAATGCTCTCTAAGGAGTCCGATGCTCAGCCAGGTTGCAGAACCTCTGGACCAGCCAGTGTCTGAGATTGCTTCCCGTGCCGGGCTCTGAGTAGTCAGTGAGAGGAGGGAGGTAACCCTGGGCCACTGTCGTCCACCAAAGCCAGTTTGCCCTGCCTCTTCCTGCTGGGTCACTGCCCCCATTTCACATCCAGCCTGAGCAACAGCCCCACCATCCTGCTTTCTTGGGGGTGGGCGTGAGGTGAGATGGTGGTCAGGTTCCTGGGCTATAGCCTGGGGGGGGGGGTGCCATAGCAATGACCCTGGAAGGGGGCCATGTCACTTTAGCTGGGTGACCTTCGTTAAGCCACTCACTCTGCAAGTCTCCATTTTCTCAGCTCTGAAAGCAGGGACTGAGCCTTCTTCAAGGTTATTCTGAGGTTGGCCATGATGGATGGATGGGTGGGTGGGTGGGTGGGTGCATGGATGGATAGATAGATGGATGGAAAGAGCCTATTGCAGTTCCTGGCACAAAATGGGCATTTGACAAATGTGGCAGTTATTACTACTAATGTTTTCATTGTGGTGTGCAGTGCCCTGGGCATGCTAGCTCTAAAAGAAGGCATGTCCCAAACAGAAATTCCTGGTGTCTGACAAGACAGAAACTTGTTGTTTCCCTGCGATGCTGAAACTTGTCAGAAGGTAACCCCTGGCTCAGGGTAGGACTTGCCACCTCCCAGGTAGCTGGGAGGGTGTGTGCCACAGGGCAGACTGACAGCCTCCAGACAGCGGCACCCACCTCAGTGACTCCTCATACCTCGCCCTCCTTGCTCTCCTCCATCAGGTCAGACAGGAATGGCCCCATTCCTCAGGTGGAGGGACCGCCTCCACCTGCCTCCCAGACCCGGACACCTGGGACACACTCCCAGCAGGTGCCTTTCCTTTGCCCAAACCTCTGGGTTAGGTCTCTTCTGCTCTCCTTGCTCCCCATCCTTCCCTTAGACCTTATGTCTCCTCGGCTCCATTCCTGCTGTCCCTGACTCGGCCCAGGGCTCCCCCCACCCTTGAACCTGGCCAACTTACACAGGCCTCACTTGCTTTGCTTCTAGTGGTTAAGACCTCAGTAAGGGCCTTAGCAGCACTGATGGGGGTGGGGGTGGGGGGGCAAGCTGGGCAGAGCTTTAGATCAGTGAGGAACTTGCTGTGGAAACATCCGTCTTCCTGGTCCTCGCCCCTCTCTGACCTTCCAAATTCATTTATGAACAATATAAAAAACGTTTTAAAAACGGTCACGCAGCCCTGGCCAGGTGGGCCAGTGGAGTGGAGCGTCATCCTGCGCACCGAAAAGTTGCAGGTTCAGTTCCCGGTCAGGGCACATACCTACCAGTAGGTTGCAGGTTCGAGCCCAGGTCAGGTGAGTCAAAGAGGAAACAGATCAATGTTTCTCTTCACACCGATCCTTCTCTCTCTCCCTCTCTCTCTCTAAAAACCAATAAAAACATATTTTTAAAAGAATATATTAAAAAACAACATGTCCAACATGGTAAGGACAGAAGATTTCATCAACTGAGAAGGACTATTGAAAAAGAGAATTTGGAGAATCAGACTTGAAAGTGATTATATGCCTGTCTGTACCTTCCTATTGCTGCCATAACACATTACCACAAACTTAAAAGAACACAAATGTATAACCTTACAGTTCTGGAGGCCAGAAGTCTGAAATGGTCTGGGAAGGTGCCAGCAGAGCTGTATTCCCTCCTGGGGGCTCCAGGAAAGAATCCACTCGTTGCCTTTTCCAGCTTCTAAAGGCTGCAGCATTTCTTGGCTCATGGCCACATCACGCTGACCTCTGCTTCCATCATCTCAGCTCCCTCTCTGACTCTGATCCTCCTGCTTCCCTCTCATAAGGACCCTTGTGATTACGTTGGGCCCCTCTGGATAATCCAGGATAATCTCCCCATCTCAGAATCCTTAATCACATCTGCAACGTTCTTTTTTTGCTGTGTAAGGTAACAAATTCATAGCTTCTGGCAATGAGGATGCAAATATCTTTAGACAGCTATTACTCTGCCTGCTACACTAAGAGAAATTACCTAGTGGATTTGAGTGTTCTGGGCCTTAACGATGATCCCTTTCATCTGTACAGTTTTCAGAGTACTTACACAACTTTTTTTTTGCCTTCATGCATTGATCCTGGGAAGTCGAAGGCGGAGGTGTTGAGGCCATTCTGTAAGGGAAGTAGATGAGATTGGGGGTGGGGAGAGTACGGTGCCTGGGTTACAAAGATAGATGGAGACTAGGGACCAGGGCTTTTAATTCAGCATCTTCCCACCTCATCCCTACCACCCCCGGTTCTCACTGGTGGAACGGGGAAATTTCTCAGGTACCCCCACAATCCGGAGGAAGAAGCCTCCAAGGCTAAGCCAGCTCCCTTGGCCCTGATTCTGCCCTAGCAAGCAGCCTTCTCCTGACCAGGACAAGGAGGGAGGGACACAGGCAGAGAGCCTTCCTTTAAATGAAGAGCCTCGGCACAGACCCCAGAACTCGGCATCTATCCATCTCCGTGTGACCTCAACAGCAGCCCAGGCAGATGGTCCCAGCGCCTGTCCTGAAACTCCTGTAACAGGAGGACACTCTGATTCTTTTTTCTCTTTTTAAAATATGTTTTTATTGATTCCAGAAGGGAGAGGGAGAGAGAGATAGAAACATCAATGATGAGAAAGAATCATTGATTGGCTGCCTCCTGCACGCCCCCTACTGGGGCTAGAGCCCACAATCCAGGCATGTGCCCTGACCCGGAATCGAACTGTGACCTCCTGGTTCATAGGTTGATGCTCAACCACTGAGCCACGCTGGCTGGGCATGATTCTCAGAAAAGTCGTATAGCAAACCTCCCAGGGGATATAGTTTTGCCCTTGGGTGCTGCACAAAAGGAGCCAGGCTCTCTCCTTGCCCCCGAGATATTGTAAGGCAGCTCCACGAATCCACTGACACTCCGCCAGGCCTCTCTCCATCTCACCCATTAATAATGATCCGTGTGTACCAGCCATCGTTCCAGGAACTGGGGTATGGCCATGAGGCTGACAGGCAAGGCCCCTGCTCCCCCAGAACTTTTGCATTCCTGGGGGGAAGACAGACCATACAGGAATCCTATCTAATAAAAGAGTGATATGCAAATTGACTGTCACTCCAACACACAAGATGGCTGCCCCCATGTGGTCAAAGATGGCTGCCTTCATGTGGACACAAGATGGCCACCACAAGATGGCCAGCAGGGGAGGGCAGTTGGGAGGAACCAGGCCTGCAAGGGAGGGCAGTTGTGGGCGATCAGGCCAGCAGGGGAGGGCAGTTGGGAGGAACCAGGCCTGCAGAGGAGGGAAGTTGGGGGCGACCGGGCCTGCAGGGAAGGGCAGTTGGGGGTGATCAAGCTGGCAGGGGAGCAGTTAGGCATCAATCAGGCTGGCAGGCAGAAGCTGTTAGGGGCAATCAGGAAGGCAGGCAGGTGAGCAGTTGGGAGCCAGCAGTCCTGGATTGTGAGAGGGATCCCAGATTGGAGACGGTGCAGGCTGGACTGAGGGACCTGCGCCCTGCCCCCCCTGCCATGAATTTTGTGCATCGGGCCTCTAGTATGGGGTAAAGATGCTAAGCATAGCAAAGCAGGACAAGACAGATGGTAGAGGGTGATGGCAACTCTGTGAGATCTGCATTGTGCCAACTCTAAGAACAGGGAGATGGCCTAGGAAGCAGCAACGCTGAGATGCAAACCCACATTTCGCACCAAAGCCCCTTGCTCCTGACCCCTACTCTTTGTGGCCCCTGGAGAGAATGAGAGCAATTTCATCCCTGAGGCTGAAATCATGTCTTCCTGGAAACAGTGTCCAGTGGTGGCCGGACTCCAGGGCCAAGAAGAACGAAGATTCCTGCTCCCTGTTAGCTGAGCAAGTGTCTGGTAACGAGGGTAATGGTGCGATGGGTTGTTTAACAGGGTTAGTGGCCTGGCAGGTGTGGCTCAGTGGTTGAGCATCAACCTATGAACCAGGAGGTCCCGGTTTGATTCCCAGTCAGGGCACATGCCAGGGTTGTGGACTCAATCCCCAGTGGGGGGCGTGCAGGAGGCAGCCGATGGATGATCCTCTCTCATCGATGTTTCTCTCTCTCCCTCTCCCTTCCTCTCTGAAATCAATACGAATTTATATATATAAAGAGGGTCTCTCTTCCACGGCAGCCCCTGGGCTGGCAACAGTCCCCCTACCCCTGCGCCCACTCCCGCCTACAGACCCCTCAAGGCGGCGCTCCAGTCCTCATGTCCTGCGCACCTCGGCACCTATGAGCCTCCCACACACGCTCCCCCCCCCCCCCACCGCAACTCGGCGACCCCCAGCGTCTTTGTGCAGCGTCCCGTCAACCTGCCCTCCGTCCTCTCGGAGGCAAGGTCAATGAGAAAGTAAAACACACGTTGTTTTGCTGCCTTACCGGTGGTGTTTGAAATGGAGAGAAGAGACTGAAATTAATGGCTGAAACGAGGTAGTTCTTGTCTTCACTTCCTGGTAACATATCACACAGAATCTAAAATGGCCAGGACCACCCAATTCAAACCCAGAGTGTGGTTTAAGCTCCTCTGCTTTGCACATTGTGTAAAGTCAGAATGAGCTAGCTAATGATCTGACACACAGAGTACCCACAGTGTGCTAAGTTCAGAGATTATTTTCATAAAAGGAGTAAAAATAGGCAAAAAAAAAGAAACAAAAAGAAAAGAAAAAGAAAAAAAGCGATGGTGGCTGAATTGAGGGGAATGACCCGGATGTGGAGAGTGAGCCAGGTGCGTGTGTGGGGGGGGCGGGGGGGCGGCCAGATGTAGGGTGTGGGATGCAGACGATAGGGCAGAGGGCCGGGTGTGCACGTGGAGGTGAGGCAGAAGTGACAGGACGAACTGGAGGAGGGAGACAGGTGTGAAGGGACCAGCTGGCTGTGAGGGCTTTGAGAACAGACCACCCCAGCCTGGGGCTTTAGAGGGTGTCTGTCCCTGGGAAGGGATGATGCAGCCCGTGCAGGAAACTCCCGGCTCCAGGAGGTTGCTCATTGTTGCCAAGCTGGAGGAGGCGGCTAAAGCTGTGGTGGCTAAAGAAGGCTTCCCCTTCCCGAAGTTGAACTTGTGTCTTATCCCCTCTGGGTCCTGGTTCCTGCTGTGTCCTCGCCTGGAATGCCTGCCGCCCTACCTGCCCGCTGCACTGTTTAGTGGCTCACCTCAAATGCTCCTCCTCTAAGAAGGCTCCCCTAATAGCCACTCTGTCTTTCCCAAGTTGTGATTAATCACGAGGCCCTGAGCACACACATTAGAGTTATCTGAGGGTTAAACTTTGGGTTGGGGTGGCAACAAGGGACCGGCTTTTCCCTGCTGGTATGGAGCTCACATTCTCAGAACAAGCTTGACAACAGGCAATCACATAAACAAAATAATTCCAGAATGCGTTAAGGCTCCGGGGAAAATGAATTGGGTGCAATCATAAAGTTGAGATAATAGAGGGGCTGTTTTAAAATTGGGGGTCAAGAACGGAAACCAGTAGTATGTGAAGACCTACGCTGTGGGGGAGGGGCGGGGGCGGGGCGGGGTGAGGGGACGTTGGTTGATTTGGGAAGTGGTGGAAGGCCGAAGTGGCTGCAGCGAGAGCAGAGCGGGCGGAGGGAGGTCACCAGGTGAAAACCCAAGGGGAGCCCTCCATGGGTTTTGGCACGGGCGAAAGGAATGATCTAGTCTTGGTTGTGCAAGGGCAGAGCGAAGGCGGAATCGGGACAGTTGGGGAAGGGGCTGGCAGCCACAACACCCAGACCTGCGGGGCGGGGCGGGTCACGACCCCCTACCCCCCAGCTCCCGGGGCCTCGCCCCACTCCGCCCCACCTCGCCCCATCTGGCTGGTGATGTCAAGACGCCACTTGTGACGTCACGGTCGGGTCCCGAGGGGTTCCACGCCAGGGTCCGCGCTGAGGAGGAGCGGCCTTTGGCGGCGCGTGAAGCTGATCCGATGAAACCGGTAGCCTTGTTCGGTGCGTGCGCGCCCCCGCGCGGGGCGCTGGTTGCTATGGACGCGGCGGCGGCCGCTGGGCCGGCGCGCAGGGTCGCGGGGTCGCGGGGTCGCGGGGTCGCGGGGACTGCTGCTCGGCCACCTTATCCAGGGTTCCCGCGGGGGAGGACCAAGCTCTCAGGCCGGCTGACACTATGAAGTCTCTAAAGAAGGAATCGCGCTTCAAGATCACTCCCAACAAATTCTTGGAGGCTGCTGAGAGCTTGAAAGGTTGGCGCTGGCTGCCTTGGGCGCTCAGGAGACCCCGGGCAGGGGCAGGCAGGGGTGCTTGGATGGGATTCACGACACGGGGCCTGGAGGATGGGGGTGACACCAGGATGGAGGTAAAGATCTCTGGGGAATGGGATATGGGTTAAGGTGTACAGTACCGTAAAGAGATGGTGAACAAGATGGAGAACCCCTCCTGCCCCCAAGGGAGGGAGCTCAGGGCACTGGGGCTTTGGGATGGGGACATAGGAAGTGGGGGACTGGCTGAGGCCTCAGGGATCAATTGTTGGGGAGATGGCCTTGGGCAGGAAGGCATAGGAGACCCCTACCTGGAACCATGTCTTAGGATGGGACCGGGAAGAGGAAAGCCAGGAAAGTTTAAGGCAAGGAGAGACAGGACATGGGGTCCTTGGGGAAAGAAATGCTGGGAGGAATGCAAGAAACATGTTGAGGTGGGCAAGCAACCTCAGTGGGATTCTTTGCAGGGTCAGGGGAGGGGGGGTTGGGGGGGGTGTCACCTAAAAATCCTGCTGGAAAACAACCAAGAAATGCTAACTTGGCTAGTTCTATTTCTGACTACCTTTTCCCACCACCTACGTGCCTTTTTCGGCTGGGTGACACCTGTCCCGCTTGTTGAACCTGGAGTCCATCACTAGACATGACAGCTTCCTGGCCTCTGCAGCTACCCTCTGGGAGCCGGTGGGAGAGCCCCAGGGTGCCTGTCAGCAGACTGATCCCCAAGGACATGTTCCCATTTGCAGCTCACCCTCCCTTCCATCTTTTTTTGCGGTTTCCATTTATGAAGGGCCTGATGTATGTGGGCACTGTGCTGGGCAACAAAGGTATTGGTATTAACTGTGTGGCCCCAGCCCTGAAGAAATTAATTCTAGTGAACTCCCGGAGGAGGAACCAGACACTATAAATGCTGCAATACAGGCACCTGTAGGCATTCAGGGGGCTCAGAGCACCTGATCCAGTCCCCCGATGGTAGATTTAGGAGGGAAGGTTTTTTGAAGAAGGTGACATTCTGGCCAACCAAAAACAAAATAAAAAGGAACACTTTACCTCTCCAGGTCTAGGGAGCAGCATGAGCTGAGGCATGGAACTGTGAACGTGTATGACCTTGGTGGCCAGGGCGGAGGTGGCCAGGGCGGAGGTGGCCAGTGTGGAGGAGAGGGAAGGGAGCCAGTGGGGCCTGCACGGGTGGGTCAGACCATGAAAGGGTCAGACCACGAAAGCCCACTGTGAGGAGAGGGGTCGGTCGGCTTGGAGTCAGACTAACAGGAGCTTAGCTGATTTTCCGCATGGCTTTCTTTAATGCTTCTTTATAGTATGAAAGCCCGATGTAGGCTACATCGAGATGCTGTTTCACAATACGATTTTGTGTTGGGTTAATCCTCACCCGAGGATATTTTTCCATTGATTTTTCAAAGAGACAGAGAGAGAGAAACATCGATGTGAGAGAGACACATCAATTGGTTGCCTCCTGCAGGCGGCCCTGCCAGGAGCCCCAACCAGGGCCGGGGAGGAGCCTGCAACCGAGGCACTTGACCTTGACTGGAATCGAACCCAAGACCCTTCAGGCCGCGGGCTAAAACTCTATCCACTTTAAAAAGGCACGATGCACTTTTTAACAGTTAAGAGAGGAAGAGAGAAGAATAGCTGGTCTCCTTTCCCAAGGGCAGTCAAGGGCTTTCCTAGCTACTGCTTACCTAGTCTCTGGAGATCTTATCAGATTTGAATAAATCAAGGAAACATTTTTCACTGCATATTTTTAATAAGGGGAAACTGAGTTTATTAAATAGCCCTTGAGTTAATAACATGCACCAGGATGAGGAGGAAAAACAACCAAAGTGTTCAGTTCCTCTGAATATCTCAGGGGAAGCCTCTAACTACGGTCCGCTCCCCCCATTAGAATACAGCTAACCCAGTGTAATCTTGTACTAGGTTACTCCAAGGTCTCTGAATTATAAGTAAAAAGCAAGCAAATTCTGTGACTGTAAACACTTTCAGGTCTTGTTGCTAAAGCACAGGGGACTCTCCCAGGTCCCCCTCTCCCATCAAGTGAAGCTCTGCTGCGGTAGGGACAGCCCCTCCCTGGGTTCCCCAGCGCAACCCCGAGGTCAGAATTCCCTGAAGACTGTAATCAACACAAAAAAAATAATACCATTTCGATAAAACAAGAAGCAGAAACATTGAGACCCGGTTTCTCCTCCCTCTGCAGCTATCCTCTCCCTACCCACTCCTTCCCTACCCCACCTGAACACCTTGCTTCCGGCTTCCTGGCCTAGCCCCAGCAGAGGTATATCACCTGACTGCCCCACTCAAGGGGGCTGACGTCAGGATCAGCTGTGTGACTCAGCAGGAGCTCCACTCCAGCTTGGGTTTCCAGACCAGAGAAAAGGAAATAGCTAGACCTCTAGTCTACACAGTCCGTAGTGAGGCACACTTAGACCCTTCGGCATCTTCCTGCAGGTCCTAAAGTGACCGTAGTCCCTCCAGCTTACCCTCACCAGATGAATCACTCTGAAATGCTGCCTTTATCTCATTCTCCTGGACCAAACCTCCTTGCTGCCGACAGAGGATGTGCAGCGGCTTCTGCTTTGCTTTACAAAAGTCACCATGCCCTGGTGTCCCCAGTCTCACTCCCACCTCCTCCACAGGCCTCCGTGTCACCATGCCTCACAAATGCCATACTCCGCCCCGCCTCCACCTTTGCTCCAACTGTGACCCCACCTGGAACACCTCTGTCTGCTGCTCCACCTGCAAAGCCTTCCTGTCCTTCAAGGCCGAACTTGGCCTGTGAAGCCCCCTCTGACCCCTGCAGCTGCTGTCCTGAGCCTCTGGCTAGAGCCCTACACTGCATGAGCCACATCCATCTGTTCCTGCTTTGACATGGAACCAAACCTATTATCATCTGATCATCTGTGCCACTAATTTTAGGCCCTTATGCTGTGATTCGTGTGTGCGAGTGTCTGGTGTCTTTTTCAGTTCCTCAGCAGAAGGAGCCATATTTTAAACTTTTTTTTTTTTACCATCTTCTCCATACTGTATAGTACCTAGAAGGTACTTGGTAAATATTTTCCAGGGTGAGTGAAAGTTTAAAATGTACGTGTGATTTGGAATATTTTGTAGAAATAGAACACACCATTTCCTGGCTGTATATTAAGAGAACCTTCTCAGATAAACCTCCGACCAGAGTTCCACTATTTCAGAAATCTGTTTTATTTTTTTTTATTCTTTCTTATTTAAAGTATTACATAAGTCTCCTTTTTCCCCCCGTTGACCTCTCCCCGGCTGCCCCCACCCCCCATATTTCTGATATCTTCAACCATGGTGAAGTTTTATACATTCGGACATGATCATCTGACACCCACCAGTAGAAAGCACAGAGCTGGAGCTGTTTAATCCCTTGGGAAGGCATAGACCCAGCCAGGGTGGTGGACAGAGGCAGCAGATGTCCTGGAGAAGAGAAATAACACCATAACATTTACAAAAGCAGACCCTCCGTTGGTACCAGTTCTCTTGGGCTGCCACAGCCTTTGGTGACTGTATAGGTTTTGTAAATCAAAACCTAAGGCTGCGCCTCCCCACGTGGCAGCGGGTGGGCCCAGAGCCATGCGGTTCAGCTGATGGTGCTCCCGAGTTTCCGTTGACCCCGGGGCCGAGGAGGTGGACTCTGGCCCGGAGGCGGAACGGAAGAGTTATGTTTAGAATGATTCTGGCTTGGGTTTTCTTGTATGTGTGCTTCTTTGTCATCAATTATGTGGGCAGTTCCTTAAAAAAGAGAATCTGACTTCGGTAACCAAAACACCGGCTTTGATGTTTTAGTGAGATCGCCTTTTAAAAAAAGGCGAGCACTTTGGTTCCATGTCAAAGCAGGACAAAACCCAGTTCTGTTTTCAAGTCCCTGAGGTCGGGACTTGGGCTTTCTTTTGATTATTTTTCGCAGGCCTTACATCAAACCATTCTGAACCAGAGCAGCAGACAGGAGGATCCAGCCAGAGAAACGAGATGCATGTGAAATGTTAGCCCGCCTCTGTGGGAGGAAGGCAGGGAGGGCATCCTCTTTGGAGAATGACTGGCTCCGGACATGAGTTCTCCCTGCTGGGCTCCGGCATGGCCCACGAGAGAGAGAGGCTCAGAGCTCTCCAGCTCCAGGAGCTGCTGGCGTCATCAACCGCTTGGTGACTGCAGTAGACCCCTAAATAATCTTGTCCTCGGTTTTGCACCCCCTAATCCATTCCTTGCTATGTCATGACCCCCGGGGTGAAGTCCTTTACACGGCTCACTAAGCTCTTCGTGATATGGCTCCTATGTCTCTCTCCAGGCACGCCTTCCTCCCTCCCCTCCTCGCTACCCTCCAGCGATTTTAAAAACATGCTTTGCGTTCCGGGGGTGCTCCATTCTCTCTGGCCTCTAGGCCTCTTTCTGCCAGTCCCTTTAGACTGCCTGGTCCCCAAACCCTTCCCCAGGTCTATGTTCTCTTCATCCTCCAGTTTTCCATTTAAACATCACCTCATTAGGAAGCCCTCCTTGACTACCCCCAGAGTTGGGCGGGAACCCCCGCCCCCCTTTGGCTGCTCCCATAGTTCAGCCTGACAGCCTTATCTTCATGGGTGTGTACTCTTTGAAGCCTTATATTCCCAGAGCCTGGCACATAGAAAATACTTAAACAGTGTGTATTAAATGCTCAGCCATGGGTGTTCTGTTCCCCCCAGAGCATCGGTATTTTAACCAATGTCTTAAGAACGCTGATGCCGCCCTCGCTGGTTTGGCTCAGTGGATAGTGTGTCGGCCTGTGGACTGAAGGGCCCTGGATTTGATTCTGGTCAAGGGCACATACCTCGGTTGCAGGCTCCTCCCCGGCCCAGGTCCTGGTCGGGGCTCATGTAGGAGGCAACCAATCAATGTGTTTCTCTCACATCGGGTATTTCTCTCTGTCTTGCCCTCTCTCTTCTGCTCTCTCTCTAAAAACCGATGGAAAAATATCCTCGGGTGAGAATCAAAAAAAGAAAGCTGATGCCTTCACCCAAGAGAATGGAGCAGGGCTAGCAATGGAGGAGGCTGAGACAGCATCTAGCCCAGGTGTCCCCAGCCACGGTGCATCCGAACCACCTGCGGAGTTTTATAGACCCAGCTCCCCAGGCCCGGGCTCCACGCAGGAGCCAGGAAGCTGTAGTTGTAAAACTCTCCTGAAGATTCGGAGGAAGACACCGGGCTAATATTTGGGAACCACTGATTTAGTGCAGCTTCCTCTTTTTACCGAAAGGAAGACTGGAGGCCAAGAGAGGTTAAGTGCTGTACCCAAGGCTGTCCAGCTTATAAGTAGCACAGCCTGGGGGGAGGGGGGAGACATCTTTCCATGTCAGCTCCAGCTAAGAAGTCTCAGTGAGGCAGGCCAAGGGCCACGGGCAGGGGAGCCTTCCAGAAAGACCTCCCGCTGCCCCAGGCAAGTGCAGCCCAGTTTCCCTGGCAGCCTCTGCTGCCTGTGGCCAGCTCTGCCTCCCCTGCTTGAGGCCTAATATATCTATCTATCTAGAAGCACTTGTCGCCTTCTGTTTCTCTTCAGAAAAGAAGCGGGCAAAGATCCCTGAACAGTCCACACCCCCCATTCAGGAGGAACCCGAGCCTGTTAGCAATGTCCTGCAAGGAGATGACATTCTGGCCTTGGCCATTAAGACGGAAAACTTGAAGAAGGTAAGGGTGAAATCCAGGGATCCCTTCCTGCAAGAGCTTTTCTCTCCCAGCCTGTGTGTTCTGAAAACATCAACCATGTCCACCATCTCTGCCGCCTCCCTCCTCTAGGGCGTGTCTGATTCCATGGAAAAACCCACTGGGTGCAAATTCTTTTCACTCCTGCAGCTAAAGGAATGCACTCTGTTTATTTGAGCATTCCTGAGATTCATATAGAACCACAGGGGAACGAGAGAATGAGGTGTCTTGCTCCCCATGGAGCCAAGAGCATTCATCCCCATTTCACAGACGGGAAAATGAGTTTAAGAAGCAAAGTCACAGATGGGTAAACCTGCTACTCCTTAACCCCAGGCTTTACGTGAAAGAATCAGGCACTTCTCACCTGAACTGTCTGGAGGCACAAAATGTTTTTGGTTTGTTTGTTTTAAATCCTAACCAGAGGATTTGTTTATTGATTCATTTTTATTTTATTTTTAGAGAAGAAAGGAGAGAGCGAGAGAGAAACATCGATTGGTTGCTTCCCCTACATGTCCCGATGGGGACCGAACCTGAAACCTAGGTATGTGCCCTGACCTGGAATCGAACCCACAACCTTTAGGTGTACGTGTCAACGCTCAACCAACTGAGCCACCCAGCCAGGGCATAAAATGTTATTTTTCCCCCTCGAAGACATTATTAAGTCTCTTGTCTGTTGCAGAGGCGTTTTCCTCGACAGAGCATATGGGCAGAGCTGGAGAAACAGATTTGTCAGCCTTCAGGAATTCCACAAAGACTTCGGACAGAGGCGACGGTGGTGTGTCTCCTCCTCCAGATCTCAAGTGGAATTCTCCTGTTTTGTTTCTTTATAGCAACACATTCCTCGCTTTATTGAAACAGCAGATAAATCTGACATTACCCAGAAATTTCTCATCCGTAAAGTCAAACCCAAGGATCCTGGGAGGAAGGTCTGCCACTTTGTAGCACATCCTGCCACTCCAGATGCCACCATGAAGCCCCTGGACTACTCCGGTATGTCCAGCCCCGGCCCCGGCCCCGGCCCCGGCCCCGCCGGCCTCTGAATTCATGGGTCAACCTGGAAAGAAAGCAGGGTCTCCATCAGAAAGTAGCCCCCGGGAATCACTGACATTCACCACTCGCTGCAGCTTGTCTCTCTCCCCCCTCCCTCCCCACCTCTCCCCAGGTCCCCGTGACAGTTTCTATAGCGGTGACCAGATCCTGCCCCACCACATCTTGGGGAGTCTCCACGACTTCAGGAGAATTGCAGTTGCTCAAGGGAACGTTGAGGTTCGTTTGTACAGAGCTGCCTGGACTGGACAAGTCACCGAAGTCCTTCCCGTCTCACACCTGGCAGAGCCAGGCAGGCCTGGGGTTAAAAAGACAGTTTAGTCTCTGGGCCCCGGAGTCTGAAGTGACAAGTGACCCTCGCCCCGAAGCTTCAGCCCAAGTCAGGAAGTCACGCTAAGGACACAGAGGTGCCTCGGGGAACGCAAAGGCAGTAGCGTGTCTGGCTGGGTTAGACTGAACCCAGAAAGGCATCAGCGTTCCGGGTCTGTGCTCCCTAATCGCTTCTGCTCCTCTGTGCACGGTCTCCGTTTTCCCTTCTCCAAAAGCCGGCCTGCTCTCCTCAGCCCACAGCTCCAGGGCCACACAAAGGGCCTGCGTGTCTCCGACTCTCCCACCCTGCAGTGCTGCTCGCTGTCTCGGTTCCTTCGCTTCCCTGGCTCCAGACTAAGAATCTCATTGGTCAGGGGCTAGCCTGGGGTTATCTAAAAATGACCCCGTCACCCTGCAGGGGAAGGTGTCCGTGAACATCCGTGGGAGGACAGACACAGGGAAAGATTTGGAACACAGCCTCAGTGCAGAGGTCCCCATTCTGGGGCAGAGGAGACTGGCGGCGGTTTCCACGGGCCCCTGATTCTGGGACCTGTTTTCGGTCACTCACAACCTTCGGGTCCTGAAGAGGAGGGATCCCCAGCAGAGTGGGCGGACAGCAGGGATTTAGGCCTAGAGGAGTCTCAGCTCGGCCCCAGCTTGGCGCCTCTCACCACCCTCCACACACACCTTGTGCTTTTCAGCTGGCTGAGCTGATCCACACCCCACCCTGTCTGATGACCCTCGCCCTAGCTGCAGAAGAACCCAAGCAGGAAGCCCCCAAGGAAGAGAAGCCACCTCCCTGGGCCCCACCTCCTCAGCACAGCTTTATGAAAAACTGGCAGCGCAACCTAGCCCTGTGGAAGAGGCAGCAGGAGGCCCTCAGCAGTGAGCAGAGAGGATGGGCGCCCGCCTGCCCGCCCTCCCCTCCCCACCCCCCCCACCCCCCCCCCGCACCCAGGCCCTGCTGCTGGGTGTGTTCTCTCCCTGCACCTGTCCAGTGATGGACTCACGCTGAGCGTGTGGTGCCGTTGACTCACTCCCCAGTGTTTCTCACTTGGCGGGTCCTGAGATCAGTCCAGGGATGGGGCTGACCGGTGCTGAGTGCTGGGCCCCTGTTTGCTCTGATTCGGTGGAGGGGCTGCATTCTCGGCTCTTCTCTCTAGAACACCTGAAGAAACCTGTCGGCGAGCTGCTGATGCACATCGGGGAGACCTACAGACAGATCCAGGAGGAACGGGCGGTCATTGACCGAATCTTGCCCACGCAACATGATGGGAAGGTAAGGACAGCGTTCCCACGTGCCCTCTGAGGAAGAGGTCTGGACACAGGGACGGCTGCCTCGGTGTGCACAGCGGGGGACATAACAAATTTATCCATTGCAAAGCAGTGTTAAGCCCTCCAGGCCTTTATTAAAATGACATTATTGGTCCTATTATTGGGCGTGCAGGGACTGGTCAGTTACGTAATTCAGCCTGTGGTGGTCAGTGGTGGTTAGTGTTAAGGAGAAAGACAGCATGGGTCCTGAGTTATTAGAACAGTCCTAGTGTTCTCTCTTAAAGGCCGAGGCCCCAGCTTTTGGACGACCCAGGGTACCCTGTTGTGTCTGGTGTGTGAGCGCAGTGTCCGCGCCAACCACACTGTCTGGGGCCAGGGAAAGGCTATCGGAGGGCGTCCTGAGAACAAGAACGTACTTGCTTCTCTCCTGCTCTCCTGGCTGCAGTGAATCCCCAGAGCAAGCATCTGTTGTCCACGGTGCTCTTGTCTCCCCGGGCCCCGCCCCCCCAGCCCCTCTCCAAGGTGTCCAGGTGATCTGACTTGTCTGCCCATCCTTGCCAGTGCTCTGAGGAGTCCAGTGGGTTCTGGAGTCGACTGGAATACTTGGGAGATGAAATGACGGGTCTGGTCATAACGAAGACAAAAAGTCAGCGTGGCCTCCTGGAGCCAATCACTCGCATCAGGAAGCCGTACTCCATCCAGGAGGAGATGGGTGAGGAGCCGAGTACCTGGGGCGGGGGGCGGGGAGGGCGGACAGCGTGGCCCTGGTATGGGACCGAACAGGGATCAAGTCCCCTAACCCTCTGGAGGTCCAGTCCTCACTTCAGTTAGACAGTGATAGACAGAAGAGGGGGCGGAAGGGAGTGAGATGGAGGCCATGAGCCACCCTGGCCACTGAACACCTGGAATGTGTGGCTAGGCCGGTCTGAATGAGATGTAAGTGTAAACTATGCACTGATTCGTACGCAAAGTATCTTACTAATAATTTTTATACTGATTACATGTTGAAATGATAATATTTTTGATGCGTCGGGTTAAACTAAAACGAATTCCCCTGTTTCTTCTGACCTCTTCCAACCATCTAGGCCCGTGGTCGGCAAATTCACGAGTCAACAGAGCTGCAGTTTGCCGACCACTGATCTAGGCGGTTGTAAACTGCGCGCCTCACAGTTGTGGTTTGCGTGCTGTTTCTCTTGGGCAGCACTGCTTTAAAGGCTGCCAGGGCCCCTGCGGTCAGAAGCAAGTGATTTGGCCTCGCTGGCCCCCAGTGTCCACATCTGTAAAACACGGATGGGGTCGTGAGAGGGTGGAATGAAGCACAGTGTGTAGTAAGAGGTCTGGCCCCCTGCTAATCACTCAGTAAAAGTAGCTGCTATTGTTTTTGCGCGTTATCATCCAAAGACGCGGTGGTTTAGAAGCTAATCTTGCAGGAGTCCTGTGTAGGGTGGCCAAGGCGCAGGAATGGGCAGGAGGACTGGAGCCCAGCTGCACAGAGAAGCCGTATCCGCCCCCCCCCCCAACCCCCAACCCCCTTTCCCAGAAATGGTGCTGGGATGGGTGTGTTCAGAGCTCTTGAGAGTGAGGGGAAGGGGACATGGCAGCAGCCTGTACTGAGGGTCCTCGGACCCCGCGGTAGGATTGCTGGCCCGGAAGGATGCGCGGTACCGCTACACCTGGGATCGGAGTCTGTTTCTGATCTACCGACGCAAGGAGCTGCAGAGCGTCATGGCGAAGCTGGGTTTCAGCCAGCAGGTTGGTCGTGTCTCCGTGCCCTGTCCGAAGCCCCTTAGGGTGGCACCGGTCTTCAGTCAGCTCATCTTTCCTTTCTTGATCTCTCTCAGGATATTGATGGCCTGGAGGTGGTGGGCAGAGGGCAGCCTGTCTCAACGGTTACAGTGAAAGACTTTTTAGTGTTTGAAAAGAGCCAGCAAAGTTCCTCTGGAGACTTAATAAATGTGTGAGTCGGCCTGATCCCTAGGGAGAGAGGTTGGGGAGTAGGGCCCCCCCCCCCACCGCACCATGCTGCCACCCCCTCCTTTAGCCCATTCCAGCACCTGTGCTCGCTTCCCCGTGGCCATCTGCTCCCTCCTAGCAACCAGCTCCTAATGGGGACTTCCCAGACATTCCTTTGCTGGTAAGGGGGTGCTCCAGGCTGTGCACATGGAGTGCCTCTGAAAGAAGCAGCATTGTGTGTGTCCAAGAACCTCCTGTCTACAGGAAGGGAGCCGGACAAGGCCGAGCTCAAGGGGAGCTGATGATGCTCCGTGGGAGGGCAGAGCTGGCAGCCACTGCTGGGGGCTCCATGGGGCAAGACGATGGCAGCTTTGGGGGAAAGACGCCATTGGTTTTCCTTACAGTGATTTATTGGCCGACTACCCTGAGGCGACCCCCATGCCTATTCTTGGCCCTTCCCTGCTGTTCTGTGGGAAGCCGGCCTGCTGGATCCGAGGCAGTAACCCCCATGACAAGGTAAACCTGCCTCCGCCCTCGCCCTCACCCATCTGCCAGATGGGCCTCCCTTGGGTGCAGTCTCAAGGTGACTGGCCGTCACAAGGAGCCTGCCGCTTCCTGCTTGCATTTTTACCTGGCCTTGCATTCAGCACGTCTGAAAATGGTAACAGCAATGCTAGCTCGACCCAGAAAAAAATCACAAGGCCGAAAGGAGAGAGTCACAAGCCACCCCGCTTGTACCCAGTCCCCAAGAATGTATGTAAGCAAACTTCTCCCATTGGGCGTGGCTCTACGAAGGTTCTACAATATTCTTTGGATGCTAAGGAGCAAAAATGTTCATCAGGTATAAAATCTGTTTTGTTTTCTCTTCTTCCTGCTGATGGCACCTCAGGGACAGCCGCAATCGGGGTATGACACCCCTCTGTTTGAGAGCAGCCAGGCCCTGGAGGCCCGGGACAAGGGGACGTTCAGTGCCAAACCCAGAAAAGTCCCTGGCAAACTGGGATGAGTTCATCCTCCCAGGCCAGGGCCTCCCTCAAAGACATGCCTCATGCCTCCTCCTCCCGCAGAAGCAGATTGGCATCGCTGTCCGCCTGACCTTTGAAACCGTAGAAAGGCAGAAGACCTCTTCAGAGCTGACCGTGGTCAACAATGGCACAGTGGCCATTTGGTATGACTGGCGGCGGCAGTTCCAGCCGGACGCTTTCCAAGACCTGAAGAGAAACAGGACCCAGCAGTTTTACTTTAACAACCGGGAAGGTACCTGGGAGACGCGGGCCTGCACACCTTGATGTCCAGAAGCTGACGTCTAGCGAGTGCCCAGCTCCTGAAAGTTCACGCCCCTCTTCCCCGCCTCCTCCCTGCCTCCTCCCCTCTAGTTCCTCTGTGACTCGTGTTTTCTCCCAACTGTTCATGTCTGCTGGGGGCAGGGAGGTGAGCCCCGGGGGAACAGGAGCATTCTAGGGGTTCAGTTGCATTGCACAGACCCGAGGCTGGGATGACCAGCTGCGCCTGTTTCCGGGGGCTTTTCCATTTCAGCACCAAAAGTCCCCCAACCCAGGAAAGCCCTCCTTCCCGGGCAAACCAGGACAGGTGGTCACCCTGCCTAGGGACTAGGTTAAATGTGTCCCCAGAGGCTTAGGACTCAGCTACCTGCAGGCATGCAGGCGTGGGGCTCCGTGAGCTCCTTCTCAGTGTAAACCTCTGTCTCTGCCCCCTCAGGTGTGATTCTGCCTGGAGAAACGAAAACCTTCACCTTCTTCTTCAAGTCTGTGAATGCTGGGATCTTCAGGGAATTCTGGGAGTTTGGAACTCACCCCACCCTGTTAGGGGGTGCTGTCTTGCAGGTCAATCTCTACGCAGTCTCCCTGGCCCAGGACATTTATAGGGATGAGAGGAACTTCCTGGAGGTAAGGAAGGGAGCCCAGACCTCGGTCCCCTGTGGACATTAGATAAGTCACTCCAGTGTCCTTCCTAGCCCTGCCTGCAGGGGTCTTGTTTCTCTCGGCTAGTCTTGCTCAGCAAACCACCTCCCAGGACTTGGTGAGGTAAAAGGTAGGTGGGCAGGCCAGAGCCAGGCAGTTTTGAGCCCCACCCTGCCTGGCTCCCACCGCCAGGAAGAGATGAGACTGGGCCTTCAGGTGCGGACTGTGTGGAAGTACTTGAGCACAAACTCCAGGAACGGCCCTGCACCCGGGTACGGTATCTGTTCACTGCTGTTTGGTACCCTCCAGTGGAGTTGCCTTTAACTGGCAAGACTTCAGAACCACAGAGAGTAATTTAGCCAGGGGGGCCGGCACCCAGGAGTGAGTGTGAGGTGGGGACTGGGCACCTTCTGGGCCCCCACCGGGTCCATCGCCTGGCTGCCTGGCATTGCCCTTTGTGGGATTCCGTGGAAAGCTGTGCTTTTCTGTCCACTGTGGTCCCCAAACACGAACCAGCTGCTTCGGCTGAGGCTCAGCCTGCGGCCATCAGAGATGATTTTGACACGTGCAATGTCTGTTTTATTTGCTAGTCTAGGACTGGCCTCTCTCTCGCGATGACCCTGTTTCTGTGATACTGACTGTGTGGCCAAGTCACATGCTTGGCAAGGCCAGAACCGTGCTGCCCCTGGCCCTGGCCTTCCTAATCTATGGGAAGTGCTGCTGGACCTCCTGGCCCTGCGAGGGGGCAACTTCTCTGGAACTGGTTCCTCCTCGGGATCCCTCCAGCCTCTTTTAGGGAGCGAGGATGTTTGGGGAGACCCAGGGGGTGTTGAGTCTGGGAATAGTTGTGTGTGTGTGTGTGTGTGTGTGTGTGTCAGACAATGGCAGGAACTCAACCCCTAGGAAGGCACAGAGCCCTGAGGGACCTGGCTCCCCTCTGGGATGCAGCATGGGTTTCGAAGGCCTGAGCAGTCCTCTCGTGCCACCTTGCCTTCCCCAGAAGGAGCTGGCTTCCCACGAGGCGGTCACCATCGCGCAGAGCATGCTGCAGGAGCTGCTGGGTGGCATCCTGACCCCCGAGCGTGTGCCGTCGCCCGTGGACGCCTATCTCACGGAGGAGGACTTGTTCTCCCACAGGAACCCCCAGGTACAGCCCAGAACTGGCCCCCACCCCTGTGGGAGGAATAGCAAACCCTCCGATGCACCGGGACCTCTTCTGAGCGTCTTCCATGAGTAACTCACTTTACTTCCCAGCAGCCCTGTGAGATGGGCACCACTTCTTTTTTCTAAAAAAAATCTTTGTTGTTTCGAGTATTACATATGTCCCCTGTCCCCCCTCACCATTGCCCCTGTTCACCCAGTTCCTGCCCCGCCCCAGGCCTTCACCACCCTGTTGTCTGTGCCTTTAGTTCATCTCTTCCCGCTCCCCCACCCCCCTTCCCTCTGAGATTGGTCAGTCCGTTCCATGTTCCCATGGAGATGGGCACTATTTCTATCGGCACGCTACCTGGGGGAACTGTGGCCGAGGGAGGTTAAGTCATTTGCCCAAGATCACGTGGCTCTTAAGTGGATGCTTCGTGAGAACAGTTTCACCAACTCCTTCCTTCAAACCCAATGTTACTTGGATGCTCCAACGCTTGAAGTTGGAGATGCTCAGGTTGAAGGGGAAGTGGGGATATCCTCTGGCCAGAGCCACTCCTGCTGGTCTCTTCCCTGCCTCCTCCATCAGTGCTCTTCAGGGATGGGGAAACCGGCCCAGGTCCATGGGCTCTGGGCCGCGCGCCCCCCCTCTCCCAATCACGTGTCTTCCCTTGCCTCTGCTGCAGCTGCATTACCAGCACCAAGTAGTACAGAACCTGCATAGACTGTGGTACCAGTACATGGTCCTGCCCTACAAGGCTGAGGAAGGCAGGCTGGGCGACGAGGAGCACACGGCCCCCCGGGCCTGGGCGGCCCAGACCCAGTCAGGCTATTTGGACAAGGCCCCGTTGCAGGTCGACTCTTTGGCATACCCGAAGGGGCCCGCCTTGGAGCACCTGCAGGAGAATGCGTACTTCAGGGAATCCCAAGATTTTTTCAGGCCCCCGAGGGTCAGATTAGGAACCAAGACTTCTCAGCGGAAGAGCATCATGGAGGAGATCCTGGTGGAGGGCAGCCGGGACTGGGACAGCACCAAGAGCCCCTGGGAGCAGGCGGGCCTTCCGCCGCCCGAGTGGGACCTCTGCCTGGAGGACTTCAGGAAGGTGGGACCCTGACCCTGAAGGCATGGGTGGGGAAAACAGCTCTGGCACAGCGGGATGAGGGAGGGCCCCAGCAGTGCCTCTTGCCCTCATGGGCCAAGAAATAAAACCTCCTGAGGGCCCAGAAAGAGCTGTCTCTGGGGTCATCTCTTTCTGTCTCAGGTGGCTAGGCCCCTATGATGCCGGAGGGGCTCCCTCTGTGATCCTGGCAAACCTAGCAAAAGGGATTCATGGGAACAGGTTTCTGAAGGCGGTCCCAGGCTCCCACAAAAGGCACCCCAGACAGGTTCCCCATGGCTATATCTCCTCCCGCACACCTGTCCTCACAGCACCACGCCCATCACTAGAGGACACAGGGACCCTTGGTGTCCTGGGCAAAAGGGTTGCTCATGGTACCTGTGCCCCTGCCAGGCAGCGATGATACTCCCTGAGGAGAACCAGAGAGAAGATGCCCTCATCAGGCTCAACAAAGCAGCCCTGGAGCTGTGCCAGGGACAGAGGCCGCTGCAGTCTGACTTCCTGTACCAGATGTGGTAGGTGCCCCACCAGGCGAGCCGGCCTCCTCTCCTCCCCTTCGTGGCATTGGGCCAGGGTGCTAAGCAAGCAGTCCCAGCACGCAAGGGTGCGGAGCTCCCCTGAGCTCAGGTCCCCGAAAGATGCTGCCACCGTCCGTGCTCAGCACCTGTTGCAGCTGCCCCTGCAGCCACCTGCTGCTCCCTGCGGGGCCATCACAGCAGAGGAAGCACCTGGACCGTCATTTTTTCTTCATCCTTTGTTCCTTCTCAACGAGCAGAGGAATGAACCCAGGAGAAGCCAGAGGGCGGTGAGAAGAGGGGCGCATTCCACAGAAAGCCTCACTTCTCGGTGATCGGCCTTCCTGCTGCCGGTTTGGAACTTGTGTGGAGAGGCTTGGGGGGACAGGTTTTCGCAAGGCCCTCAGAACACATCCCTGGGAGCCTGCAGCTGGGAATCTCGAGCAAGGTCCAGCCATAGTTTCAAACGCCCAGGTGCTGGTGAGGATGCTGGCTGGACAGGGGCAGGGCATGTCCCTGGCAGGTCCTGGCACCCGTGTCTTGGAAGGGAAGGATCCAAATCTCTGCAGGTTCCAGGGCAAATGAAGGGTGATGGCTTGTTGCCAGTGTGTCCTGTCCTCTAGTTTTCAGCTGTGGCGGGACTTGATTGACAGCCTGGTGAGCTACTCCCTGTGGCTGAGGGCTCTGCTGGGCCTGCCTGAGAAGGAGACCACCTACCTGGACCTGCCAGAAGAGCTAGGTCAGACTCTGCGCAGCCTGCCTGCACGCAGTCTTCCCCGTCCCGTTGCCTCCGCCTTGCACACCCTCTGGGGGGACCTCTGTTGATCCATGGAGTCGGCCCCTGCTACCCTTTTATCTGTTGCCAAGGTTTGGAACCCAGAAGTGACCTTAGTATCACCTGGGTTCGGTCCCTCGTTTTGCAGATGGAATCTCGGAAGGATTAAAGGGTTTGCCCGTGCCATACATGGGGGAGTGGCAGAGCGGGGACTAGAAGCGGGCCCCTTGCCCCTGCCCCACAGTCCCTTTCCACAGGGCCAGCCATCCAACCCTGAACCCGGGCCTCTGCTCCTCGTCCGTGGGAATTCTCTCAGGGCTGCTGAGAGCACTGGGCTTTTCCCGACTCCCGCCTATGGGCGCAGCGAGGCCACAGTCCACACTGTCTTCCATTCACCTCCCTCAGATCGAAAAACGCCTTCTGTCACAGAGACGAAGGTGACTCCCGGAAGAGCTGGGAGGGAGGACCGGAAAGGGGCAGCCCAGGAAAGGAAGCAGTTGGGAATCAAAGAAGATAAAAAAGGATCCAAGTCACAAGGGAAAGAGGCACGCTCTGGGACGCGGTCTGGCCTGGGGCGGGGCTGGGATGACGCCGGACTCTCCCGGTGAGCTGTTCTCGAGAAGGCCCTGGGCCGCCCTCAGGAGCTAGTGAAGGCGATGCGTGTCTCATCTCTCCAAGCAGGACCGTTTGAACAGCAAGAAGCAAAAGGCAAAGGACGACAAGAAACTTGCGAAATCTTCAAGCCGGGACAGGCTTTACGTGGGAGACCCTGTCCCTGGCATTACCAACACTTCTCACGAACCCATCGATCCCCTGGTCATGGAGAAATACACCCAGAGGATGTACATGGAGGTGAGGGCACAGCCCAGGGCTCAGCCCTCCTCTCCCTCACACCTGTGCTGCGTGCTTCCCTCCACTCCCTCATTCATCCCGTTCATTCTACAAATGGTCAGTGCCTACTACATCCACAGTGGAAGCAGCGCTGCCCTTGTGAGGGGCCATCTCTTGGGTGACACAGACGTCTGAATAAGTAACACATCTGGTATGGCGATGAGCCCTAAGGAAGAGAGAAACAGACCAGAGCCAGGGGGACGACGAAGGCCCTGGGGGAGTGGGGGCGGGGGGGGGGAGGCTCATCGAAAAGGTGACATCGAATATTGAAGGGAGGTGGGGGTGGCCCTGTGGACCCCTGAGGAGCAGTGCCCTAGGGAGAGGAAGCCACGAATGCCAGGGGAGGGAGGAGCCAGGAGGACAGAGGGCAGAGGGGCCACCAAGACGGGGCAGGTCATGTGGGGCTTTGTAGGCTATGTGAGGACTCAGGGTTTTTCTGAGCGAAACGAGAAACCAAACAGGGATTTGAATAGAAGAGTGTCGTGGTCTGACTTTGGGAGTTAGGCCCAGTGTCAGAGGGCATCTTGGCCGGCGTGTTCCTGGGGGGAACACCATGCTGAGTGGATTTCTAGCAAGCATAAGGGTCTTGAAACACCAGAGAGACTTCATGGCAATGCATTCTTAAGCAGTAGGTCCTGAGAAACTCATCATGTGTTGTGTTGGGTTCGCAGTTACGGTTGCTGTTTGTTTCGGGGGAGAGGGGGTGTCCACAAAGCCAAGTTCAATCTGCCCGTCTAATGGTGAGACTTTGTCTCCTCTGGTGTGGACAGCTGGGTGGCTGGGATTACTCTGCACTGTGGGGACACCCTGGATCTCATTTGATCAAAAGCTCCATTTGCTGCTGGTGACATCCCTGAGACGTCTGAAGGCTGATGGGAGCAAGTTATCTTAGGTATCTGAGGACCCGTGCGGTGGGCTCCCGCAGCTTTCTGAAATGAGGAATCAACTTGCTGAGGCGTGTGTGGTCCAGCCCCACGCAGGGAACAGTTTTGGAAACATTTCAGGATGTGGGTCTGTGATCTTACAGGGAGGAAAGTTGGCGCCTGTGAGGCCAGAGTAGGATTGGGCCACCCCAAGGGAGTAAATGGGCACTGCTCCCTGGACCCCAAGAATTGCCCCTTTCATCATACTGGGCCCCAGTGTCCCCCTACATGCCAGGGCCCAGACTGGGCTATTCGTAGAAACGAAAGCTCTGCAGGAATTCTCACCACTTTGGTCGTTTCCCCTCTCTAGCTGTTCTCCATGTGGAGCGAGCATGCCCACCCTCATAGCACAGTGGGTGCTCCCTCGTGGAGGTGCTTTCCACAGAGCAAGCCATTGCCTGTGACGTGTGTCCTGTTCTTCCAGGTCTATGGGCTGCTGGATGCCATGGTGACGAACCTCATGGTTCTGGCTGATGAGCTCAACCCCCAAAGGGACGTTGAGGAGCATTTGCATCCTTGCACTTGACGCACATGCCCAAGCAGCCTTCTGGGCAACTGGTTAACAAACAAATCAATAAAGAACCTTTAAGTTCCTACCGCTTCCATCAGGCTTCATGTCTTGAATGCCGCCTCTTGATGAGATCAGGTCCTCCCAGGTCCCACCTGCCGTCAAGTCTCCCCCACCCCACCCTGTCTCCTGGAGTCATCCAACAGGCAGAGAGAGAAACGCACCCGGAGAGACGATGTGTGGGATGCTGAACCTCAGGGCAGGTTGGTAGCAGGACAAGGAATGAAGCGGAGGGTAGGACAGATAGCATCACCCCTCCCAGTTCCTGCTCCCGGCCTTCCTTGCCCCACACGTTCGGGGTAGTGCTTCCTGGAGTCAGGTCTTCCCCAAGTGTCATCACCAAGTATGACAACGGATGAGACTAGGAAAACTAGATGCCCTGGGACCTGGCTCCCTGAGACCCTCCCACTTCAGCTGGGGCCAAGGGCCCTGTCCGGGGGTGTCTGAGGTCATGCCCACCATACTCTTCATCCCTAGAGGCTGGATCTCTCTGTCCTCAGCCAGAGGTTACTGTTCTGGATTTCAGCGTGTGAGCCTATGGGAAGGAAAGCCGGCACCGGCTAGATCCTCTGGCCTCCTTGAGCCACCTTTCTACCTTAGAACCAACCTCTGGACTTTATCTTCCGCCCCTCGCTCAGAGAAATAAGAAGTGGGCAAGAGATGGCTCTTGAGAAGAAAGGCGCTGTTAGCTCGGGCTCAGTGCTATCCTTGTTCTCTGGCCAGGCTTCCTGTGTGGAGTGGGTGCCAGGCTCTGCGAGTTTGAAAAACGACGTTGCTCATGGTGGGCTTGTTGCCTGATGCCGATGGAGCAGAAGTGGGAGTGGGAGACTAAGGGGGTGGCCACGGTCTCCCACCCGCTTGGTTTTGCATTTGGTGCTTCTGATAAGGAAAGACCTCGTGGGCCTCGAGCATCCTTCCGTTGAGGCAGAGGAGGAGGTTCAGAGAGAGCAGAACACTTCCTGTTATCGAGGCAGAGAAGGGGCTGTGCCTGGAGTCCTAATGCCCCTGTCAGGATGGCCAAGAGGGCCAGCTGGGGGCCCACAGTGGGCATTAACTACAAAAATGCCAGCCCCGGGGAAAGGTCCTTCTGGGGAGTGGACGGGGGGGGGGGGGAGAGGGGGGTTGGGGCCCCCTGGCCGTCTCCTATTGAGGAGGCAGGGGAAGGGTTAACTCGCTGCAGGGTGGGAGTGGGCCACCAGCACAGGCTCTCCATCAGCACCTCCTGGCACTGGCAGCAGGCAAGCCTCCCACCCACCTCGGAAGGCGTGGCAGGAAGGTGCAGCCGCCTGGCCAGCAGGAAGGGGTTAACTCGCCTGCGCTGCCTCCTGTGTCCTCCTGTTACTGCTGAGGCAGACCTGCCGGGCCAGCCGAGCAACTTTCCTTCCGAGTGCTGCCTGCCGGCTGGCCGGTCATCCAGGAGACCAGCGGGCAAGAGGCAGAGCTGCAGCCCATTCTGGGGACCCTGCTGCGCCCTGCCCTTCCGAGGGGTCCGCGCCTCCTGGGAGAGGGTGGGTCTCCGGGACAAGGGTCCGTGGTGGATGGCTCTGGGGACGCTCCTGAAGCTGTGCCGTCCCCCTGCCCTGCAGGTTGGAGGGTCATTGCAGAGGCTGCTTGTGGTCCCGGGGCAGGGACCTACGGAGCCTGCACCAGAGGTAAGCGGGCCCCTCCCTGGCAGTGGCGGTGCCCTAATAGGAGGTGTGGGGCTTAGTGTCCCTCCCAGGTTGCCGGGAGAGGGGTGAGGAGGGCAGAGCGGTGGAGTGGGCCTCCAGTGGCTCTCCTGCCTGCAGCCCCTCCCTCCCTGCTGCCCCCAGGAAGGAGGACGGGGGGGGGGGCTTGCTCCCCATCCTGGGACTAGCATCTTTGGTGGCATTCCCCATAGATTCCTGCTCCTCTCTACCAACCCCTTCTCCTCAGCCCCGATGCACCTTGAGGCTCAGGGCATCCCCTACCCAACTCCAGTGCCCCCAGGACCTAAGCTTAGAGCCAGAGGGCACTACCCTGTCCCTCCAGCAGCAAGAGTTAGGGCACTGCCACTCCCCTCACTGCGCCTGCTGGAGCTGATGGGGGCAGGGGCCAGAGTTTGCCTTAGCAGAGGATGGGAGGGGGTGTGCACTGGTGGGGGGGGGCATCCACAGACTTTGGAAAAACTCTAGACATCTGGGTTCTTTCCGTCTCCTTGAACCCTCACTTTGGGGATGCCACCTGCTCCCCAGTCCTGACAGGTCCCCCAGTCCTCTGGGCCCTGGGAACAGCAGCCCCCTCCCCGCTATAACATTCTCCTTGGGACCTTAATATAGGTGAGAGCTGATACCTGCCCCCTTCCCCACGCTGGTCCCACCCCCTGCTGGCCCTTGGTGCCCCCTGACCGCCCCCCCAGTGGATTCCTCCCTCCTTCCCTGCCCTCCTGCCCCTCCTGCCCTCTCCCCCATCTATGAATTGGCCTCTCAGGCCCTGCCTTCTCAGTGTCCTTCCCTCCACCTGACAGGGTCTGGCTCAAGGTCACTGCAGTAATTCCATACCGGGCTGCCCGGCCGCCACTGCCGCCGCCGCTGCCGCCTTATCGGCTGCTGGGTTTCTGTTTCACTCCCTTTTATTTCTGGGCATATTGTGTTCGATAAAACCCTTTGCTTGTAACACCGCTGGCAGAGCTCCCAGCCGCTCCCTCCCGCGTTCCTTCCTCTCCTCCGCCCTCCCCTCCACACTCCCTGGGCCTCACCCTGCCCCCTTCTTCCTCCCTACCTGGTTCCCTTCGGACTTCAGGTGTTTCTGACCCCTCCCTTGCCCCAGCTCGGGCAGAGGTGTGCAGAGAAGGCTCCTCCGTGCCCACCTCCCCGGAGAAAAGTCCAGGCAGGGCTGCAGGGCCCACACCGAGGGCCCCTCCCACTACCCCTGGCGGCTGGAGGGCCAGGCAGAGCTCCCACTGGAGCCAGGATGCCTGACTGGTTCTGCTGGTTTCGGCGGCCAGCTCCGGGAGGGGCCTGCACTCAGGGCGGGCTTTGGGGCACAATTATTTCTCATCTTGACTCTTGCCACCTGCCAGCCCACCGGTTAGAGAGGTAAAGACAGGTCTGAGTCACTAGTGAGGGGGAGGGCAGGAGTTAAACAAGTGTCGGCCAGTGGCATCCCCTCAGAAGGCCGGCTGGACAGAAAGACAGCAGACAGAAGGTAGGCAATGCTTTCATGAAGCGCTCTCCATCGCCCAAATGCCCGGGGACCCGGGCATTTGGGCGAAGCTCTCCTCGGCCCCTGGGCCCTGAAGAAAGCTACGGAGGCCCCGTGGGCCCCTTTAAAATGAGCCCAGTGTTGGCGGGACTGGGTGGAGGGAGAACTGAATTTAGGGGTGAGGAGGGGCAGATCAAACTCCTGACTCCCTCTGAGTCCCAAGGCAGAGAGAGCTGAGAGGTGCAGCCTCTGTGGGTGCTGGTATTGGTGGGGGTTCATTGGTGAAGTGGAGGCTCTGCAGGTCCAGGCAGTGTGTGTGTGTGTGTGTGTGTGTGTGTGTGTGTGTGTGTCTGCGCCCATGCCCGTGTGTCCCCATACAGAGTAATGGTGATGGCAGGAGGACTCTGGTTTGGGTTTCTGGTAGGGCTGTGGGAGAACATTTGTCTGACTTGGGCCTGTGTTTGCTCTCGCCAAGTGGCCTGGTCCCGTGGCTGCGGGGAGGGCATAGGCTGGCCCTGATTCCCCCGCGGCTGGGGTATCAGAGTTCTGCCCTGGGCCCTGGGCCTTGGGGCTTTGGGGAGGCCAGACTGGCCTTGACCTCAGGGAGCTTACTTTCTGGCTGAGAAGGTGGGCCTGAGACAGTGGAGCAATCTATGAATTAATTACAAAAGTGGTGACACTGACAATAAACATTGGAATAGCCTTCTGGAGACCTCGGTGTTAGTGCAGCTCTGCCACCGACATGCTGTGTGGCTGTGGGCAGGCCATGTCCCCGCTCTGGCCTCAGTGCTCTTGTGTGTACAGCGTGGGTGGTGGCAGCTAAATCTCTTTGAGAGGCAGCCTCTCCCAATACTCCTTCCTCCCTCACGTGGCCCAGCTCACAGTTTTCCCTCTGAGCCGCCCCTCCCCCACTCCCACCTTGCTGGCTCACTCTTCCTCTCCCTTGGCTTCAGATCTCTGGTCTCAGCTCAATCGTCACCTCCTCTGGGGAGTCTCCCCTGATTTTCCTGTGCTCCTCTGCACTCCCACACTGGGCTGTGATTGTCTGTAGCCTCTCGATTGGGCTTAGGTGCACCAGGACTTGAGCCCTGTGTCTAGCTCAGAAGGCCCCAGGAAATAGTATTAAGTGGATCAAGCTACAAAATTAACAATATGAGGAGAGAAAAGTGAGGACTGAGAAGTTGGAAAGGATAGGTCTTAAGCCAGATCCTGGCAGAAAGGGGAGAGGGACCCAAGCAGAAGCTAGGCGAGTAGGCATTCCTGGGGGAGGGGGTGTCATTGTCTTGTCCCCCAATAAGGGTAAGACTGGGGTGTGTCTACCGGGCTTTATCCTAACTCCCCACTTACGAGCTCTGTGATCTTGGACAACAAGTCAATGAATCCGCTCGAAGCCTCGTTTCTCCCCCCTGTGAATGGAGATAATAACAACAGCATCTTGTGGTGTGATGGTGAAGATAAATGCACGCACAAAGCTAGAAGTGCCTGCTAAATCATAACCAAAATAAGAAACATGACAAATGCCTGCTAAAGGCTGTTCCTGGCAGCGGGGACACCCTGCACGGCCTTCAGGGGTGACCGCGTGGCCAGCGGGTTGGGCCACTGCCCCTGAGTTGCAAACCCTCTCTTCCTCAGACCCATGTGGAACCCAAGGACGCAGCCGCCCTGCTGAGAGCACGGCGGCCCCTCCTTGGAAACCGTGACCTCGCGACGACGGTGGCCCTCGGCCCTCCACCCCCGGCTGGGGCGGGGGGCGCCCATCTCCAAATCCCCAGCCATGACGACCTCAGCGCTGCGGCGCCAGGTGAAGAACATCGTGCACAACTACTCCGAGGCGGAGATCAAGGTGCGCGAGGCCACCAGCAATGACCCCTGGGGCCCGCCCAGCTCGCTCATGTCCGAGATTGCCGACCTGACCTTCAACACGGTGGCCTTCGCCGAGGTCATGGGCATGCTGTGGCGGCGGCTCAATGACAGCGGCAAGAATTGGAGGCACGTGTACAAGGCGCTGACGCTGCTGGACTACCTGCTGAAGACGGGCTCGGAGCGGGTGGCCCACCAGTGCCGAGAGAACCTCTTCACCATCCAGACACTGAAGGACTTCCAGTACGTCGACCGCGACGGCAAAGACCAGGGCGTCAACGTGCGCGAGAAGGTCAAGCAGGTGATGGCCCTGCTCAAAGACGAGGAGCGCCTCCGGCAGGAGCGGACCCACGCCCTCAAGACCAAGGAGCGCATGGCGCTGGAGGGCATGGCCATGGGCAGCGGGCAGCTGGGCTTCAGCCGCCGCCAGGGCGAGGACTACGGCCGCTCTAGGGGCTCCCCGTCCTCCTACAATTGTGAGTGGGTCTTGGGTGCACGGCTGGGGACAGAGAGGTGTCTGAGTTCCCATCCTGGCCCCGGGACCTCAGAGGGATGTCATGAGGATTCAGTGAGATAAGGACAGTAAAGTGTGAGGCAAAATGCCCTGCCGGTAGGACGTGCTCAACAAGCGAGGGTAGACAGTAACATTGTACGCACTTGTTAGGGTAGACAGTAACATTGTACGCACTTGTTAGGGTAGACAGTAACATTGTACGCACTTGTTAGGGTAGACAGTAACATTGTACCCACTTGTTAGGGTAGACAGTAACATTGTACCCACTTGTTATTGTTGTTGTTGGCTCACTGTCTGGTAGGACGGTGTGGGGTAGAAGCACGGGCTCTGGAGTCCAGTAGCATCCCTTCCCCTGCCCCTTCCAGGCTGTGTGGTCTGGACAACCAGCTCTCTGAACCTCAGCGACCTCGTCCATTAAATAGGGGTCATCTCACCTACCTCAATTGTTTGATGCGAGAATGAACGAGACCAGGCCCAGGAAAGTCCTCAGCCCTTCACCCAGACACATGGCACATGGTGCTCCATCGGTGGCATTCCCCCAGGTCCCCCCCCCCCCCAAAATCAAGGGCCCTACCCTTAAAAATGGTGGTGGCTGATGAGCAGCTCCCGACCCTCCCCTTTCTCGTGGTGGGGGCTTCCCTGGCCTGAGATTTACTCAGAATGGCCCTCCTTTCATAAAGCCCCTGGCACTGTGCTGTGGGCTCTGAGAGCTGTGACCTTGGTTGGAGCATCTCACCCTCCCACCCCACTTGACCTCAGGCTCGATGGGGCCCAACTGGAAGAGTCCAGGGACCTGGGTTCAAGTCTTGCTGTAGGACTCTGACCGCCTGGGGGGTCAGAGCTGTTGGGGGTCTGTAAAGGAGGGACTGGAATCTTTATGGGGTGGGTAGGAAACCTTACAGAAAGGGCCAAGCACACAGCCTGGCCGCCTGGGGCCCTGGGATGCCTGCTCTTCTCTTCCCCCCATGTCCCTCTCTGAGCCTTCGTCTCTGGAGGGGAAGGGGTGTGGGAGCCCATGGGCACCTGTGTGGTCACAGAAGCCATGACGGTCATTGCAGCTTCCTCCTCATCCCCCCGCTACACCTCAGACCTGGAGCAGGCCCGGCCCCAGACGTCGGGAGAAGAGGAGCTGCAGCTGCAGTTGGCCCTGGCCATGAGCCGCGAGGAGGCGGAGAAGGTGAGGCCCCTCTGGGACAGCCCAGGGGTCCCCACAGCTGGGCTGAGGGTGGCATGGGGAGGGAGCTGGAGGAGGAAGGAGAGGTGCCTGCATTCCCCACACCCTGACTCTTAGGCTACCCTACACTGGGCCCCAAAGCCCTAGTCCTGCTCCCAAGGACAGCACGGGGCCTGTCTGTCCCTGGAATTGTCCCTGCAGGGACCACCTTCCAGCTCCCAGTCCCCTCTGGCTGGGCCTGGAAAGGATAGTGAGTGTGTTGTGGGTTGGGAGTAGATGAGTATGGTATGAGCCTGCAGCCACCTCATAAAGGGGAAGGGGGTGTGTTTGCTGACACACACATTCCCAGGAGACACAGAGACATGCTACCACCACCACTACCCCCGCCATCAGCTATCCTTTTCGGGGGGCCGGGGGGGGGGCCAGGGACAACCCCTATGCTATCTTCCTCTCTGCCATCACCTCTGTGGGTCCAGGTAGACCAGACAGGAGCAGTGCCCGCAGAGACTCAGGGGACCCAGGAGAAAAGGAACGAGCTTGCTCCACATGGGGAAGGCCACACCACATGGCTGCCTGGGGTGGGCATTTCCCTCCATCCCCTGCCCTGTGCGGAGCTATGTTGCCTTTGGGCCCAGGAGTAGGAGGGCTGGGCCAAGTTCACCTTTTTCTTCCTCCCTGGCAGCCAGTCCCCCCAACCTCGCTCAGGGACGAGGACCTGCAGCTACAGCTGGCTCTTCGTCTGAGCCGGCAGGAGCACCAGAAGGTAGTGGGCTGAGCCTCCTGTGCTGGTGCCGGTGCTGGTGGAGGTGCTAGGGGCACTAACCAGGCTCCTCCTGCTTCACCTGGTGGTCCTAGGTGCCTAACCTCTCAGCTGCCTCCCACCCTGCACTTTTCTCCACTCAGCTCGGGTCCCCTCACGTCCAGCCTGGGCTGCCCACGCTCTCCTCACTCCTTCTGTGCCTTCTGCAGGAGGTGAGGTCCTGGAGGGGAGAGGACTCCCCCATGGCCAATGGTGCTGGGGCTGCAGCCCACCGTCGGAGGGAAAGAGAGCCCGAGAAAGAAGAGAGAAAGGAGGAAGAGAAGCTGAAAACCAGCCAGGTAGGGAGGGTGCTGGGGTGCGTGGGCTGGCAAGAGCCTGGGAGATAAACTGAGTTCATATTTGCAAAGATTACAGAACAGTGCTGAGTATACAGGAAGCACTACCTAAGCGTTTATTCAATGAAATGGGGGTGGAGGGGGTGCCGCAGTCCTGGGTCAGGTCCCATAATGCATAGGCTGGTGACCAAACTGTTGGCAAAGGGATGCAAAGAACCCTGATCAGAGATCCCGTGAGCTGGATTTGTTGCCACTTTATGGCTGGGGCACGTCGTTGTCTTGGCCTCAGTTTCCTCCTCTATATAGTGGGCTTGTTGGATAGTTCCAGCTCTGACATGCTAGGATGATGTGAGGTGTGGATCAGGACTGGGGGTGGACTCAGGCATATGAGCTCATGTGCATATTTTTCAAGAGGAGGAAGTGGATAGCTGCTGGAAATAAGTCCACCCTCTGAAGCTGTCCATGCTACCCCTGGGGTGTCTCTGCCCCTTTTCTGCTGGCCCTGCATGTTCACTGTGGCCAGTTCCTCTTGGACACTTAGGGAGGTAAGCTAGTCATATGGCCAGTCTTACTACTGATGGGCTGAGGAGCAGAACAGTTGAGGAAGGGTCAGACAGGCCTGGGTTCTAGCCCAGCTCTGTCTCTCCCTGGCTGTGTGACTTCAAATTGTTCCCCCTCTCTGGGACTCAGCCAGCACATCTGTAAAATGGGCACAGCACCACCTTCCGTACCTATTGCACAAGGTTGTTAGGAAAATCAGGCACTAAATGGATGAGGAAACACACTGAGAAGCACTGTGCAGTGGCAAGGGATCATTACTAGGTGTTTATGGAATGGATGGAGAGGATGACTGGAGTCAGAATGACAGGTCAGGGCCTGCCTTCCTGTGGGCCCGCCCTCCTCTGAGCCATGGCTGCCTCTCCTCTCCACAGTCCTCCATCCTGGACTTGGCGGACATCTTCGCACCCACCCCTGCCCCGCCTTCCACACACTGCTCCGCCGACCCATGGGACATCCCAGGTGGGCATGCAGGCTGGCCCCAGAGAGCCCCTTCCTTCCTGGCCACTTGCTGGCACCCCCTTTCCCACAGCTGAGGGCCACGGGGCAAGCCACCCATGTCTCTGAACCTCAGCTTCCTCTGTGGCATGGTGTCATAGTGAGGAGGGGGAGCACGTCTGAGGAACCCAGCTCATGGGAAATGATCTCAGAAATGTGCTCTTGTTGCCCGTCACCCTGGCTTTCCTGTCCCAGCCAGTCCCTGACTGGGACGCAGCCTGAGTTGCCCACGCCCTGGAGTCCAGGCGCCTGGGATAACTTACTAGATTTGGGCTCCAGCAAGCTGGAGCCCAGATTCTGAGTCAGCACCCCGAATCTGTGAAATGGATCCCTTAGCCTGGAAACTTGGACCAGGAAACTGGGAAGGCCCAGGGTGAGCCTGGGATCATGTCTATGCTGTTCCCATTTTAGGTCTCAGGTCCAACACAGAGCCCAGCGGTTCCTCCTGGGGGCCTTCTGCAGACCCCTGGTCTCCAGTCCCCTCGGGAAGCATCCTGTCCCGAAGCCAGCCATGGGACCTGCCCCCTACGCTTTCCTCCTCCGAACCCTGGGGCCGGACCCCAGTGCTGCCTGCTGGAGCCCCCACTACAGACCCCTGGACACAAAATTCCTCCCCCAACAAACTCCCCAACGCTGGGGCTGACCCCTGGGGGGCCTTGGTGGAAACGTCCAACACACCTGGTAAGTGAAGGGCCAGAGGGTACGGGGGAGAGGCTGGAGGACTTCTGGGTCCCCTTCTCTCCATGGCCAAGGGGCAGCAGATCCTGTCTGTTAGGAGGGGTGATTGCCTGGAAAGAGGTCAGTCTAATGCCTGCTCTTTTGGCCAACCCACCTTTCTCCCCTGTCTTTCTGAGCTAGCTCTAGGTGGCACCTCGACCTTTGATCCATTTGCCAAACCTCCAGTATCCACAGAGACCAAGGAGGGGCTGGAGGGTGCCCAGGCCCTGCCCTCGGGGAAACCCAGCAGTCCTGTGGGTAAGCAGGAGGCAGGGATGACACAGCTCTGGGGAATGAGGGGCCTGCCTACAGCTGGCCTCTGCCCTCTTCCTCCTGCAGAGCGAGCAACCCCTCTCCCGATCATTTGTATTCCAGAGCTGGACCTGTTTGGAGACCCCATCCCCAGTTCCAAGCAAAATGGTACCAAGGAGCCAGATGCCTTTGACCTGGGTATAGTGGGGGAAGCCCTAACCCAGCCCAGCAAGGAGGCCCGAACTCGCACACCTGAATCCTTCCTGGGCCCCTCAGCCTCCTCATTGGTCAACCTTGACTCCTTAGTCAAGACACCCCAGGCTGCAAAGACCCGGAACCCCTTCCTGACAGGTAGAACACCCCTGCCCCCTGCAAGGTTTCAACACTGCCCCCTTCCCTCCGCACCTTTCAGAGCCCAGCCCTTGCCCTAGAATCTCACTCTTGTTCCTTATTTCTAAAACCCTAGATCTTGTCCCCCTCCTATTTTAGGGCTATGCCCAATCCCACTCCAAACCTTCCCGCCCCTCTCGTTCTGCAGATCTCAGCGCTCCATCCCCCACCAACCCGTTTGGCCCAGGCGAGCCGGGCAGGCCAACCCTGAACCAGATGCGCACCGGGTCGCCGGCGCTGGGCCTGGCGGCAGGCAGGCCCTTCGGGGCGCCCTTGAGCTCCATGACCTACAGCACCTCCCTGCCCCTGCCCCTCAGCAGCGTGCCGGCCGGCGTGACCCTCCCCGCCTCCGTCAGCGTCTTCCCGCGGGCCGGAGCCTTCACGCCGCCACCTGCGAGCCTGCCGCCACCGCTGCTACCCTCGTTGGACTCAGCCGGGCCGCTCCACCCCGCCCCGCAGGCCGGCACCAACCCCTTCCTCTGAGCACCAGCCACCGGCGTGCGGGTGAGGCCCCGCCCCCCGACCCGGACCGCCGACCTGCTCCCCAGATTTTGGGGCGTGGCTAGGATCTGCGGGGGGAAGCCCGGAACGGCTGAGACTCCACCCCCGAGGCCAGGGAGACCCAGATCCTTGGGAGGTCCTGGAGCTAGGGACGGACGACTGCTCCGGCCGAGACCACGTCCCCGCAATAAAGACTGGAGCCCAGGGTCTCGGCTCTCACCAAGTGGACTCTTTGTGGGACGTGGCGGCCAGGTCTGGACCACACCGCAAATCACCGGCTGCTATGGAAATCGCTCCACAACGTGGGGCCCAAACATGCTCCCCGTCCTGCACAGCCCCCTCAGCCTGGCACTTTCGCTCCCACATGCTCCCTAAGCGCTCACTCATTTGATCGTTTTCATTCAGTTGTCACACATAGGTGTTGGGGTGATCGAATAGCAAGGAACCCATTTACTACACACTTACGTGCTAAGCACTTGAGACAGAGCACTTCCTTTAATTCTTGCAACCGCCCTCTGAAGCAGGTAACCTGACTCCCATTCAGAACTAGCTACGGGATTTGTGGGACCCAGCTCAAAATGAAAATGCAGGGCCCCCTGCTCAGAATTGGGTTAAGAATGTCAAAATGAGGACAGCAGAGCATTAAACCGAGCGCAAAACCCGTGTTATAGAGGAGGAGACTGAGGCTCAACATCACAACGCTAGCACAGAGTGGGGCTGGGAACCCAGCGTCAGACAGTTTGGCTCCACTGGCTTTGAGGTCCCAGGCTGCACAGCGGGTTTAATTGGCAAATATTGACGGACTGTCGTGAACCAAGTGCTGGCTTGACTGTGGAGAAACCGCTAAGCATCACTAAGCCCACAGCTTCCCAGAGCTCAGAACGCAGTGGGGCCGGCGAGCCAGGTACAGGAGCCCCAAGCTCCTTCAATCTGGCGCTCCCCTCCCCTCCTTTCCCAGGGCTGGCAATAAACTCCATCTCAGCCACGCAGAGGGAGCCTGAAGGCTTATGTGGGATCTGGGAAACCAAGCCGGGGGAGGGAGGGCCTGTTACCTCATCCTGGGGAGCACCCTGGTCACCCTCCCTCCCTTTCTACTCAATACTCTCCAGCCACTGGACCACCAGGCACTGATGTGTCCTCAGTGCTCAGGGTCTGGCCCTGCAGGCAGCCTGCTGCCAGCCCCACCCCCTTTGGGGTGCAGGGAGAAAATAGCCTTCCATAGGCCAGAAACACCAAAGTTCGGGTTTCGGGAGACACAGGGCTGCTCTCCTTCCTCAGGCTGGGGTGGGGGAAGGAGCTGCTTTTTGTTTTTGCAGGGAGTCCCACCTCGGCTGTGAAAGGCAACATGGACAAGAGCACCTACTTAGGAGTCAGACTGACAAGAGTTCAAAACTCTGCTCCGAGATTTGCACATAGTAATGCTAACGCCATAATCACTTAGTAATAAGTGGTTATGCTCCCTGGCCTTGAGTAAATTACATAACCTCTCTCCGACTCTGCCTCCGTTTCCTTGTCAAATGGGAACAAGTGTTCCTTCCTTCTGAGGTTGCTATGTGGCTCCTCCCAGGCCACTGGCCGTTTGGCCCAGGGTTCACCCTCTTCAGAGGCTAACCAGGCGGATTCACCTGCCATCCCCCTCGTTTCTGGTTTGCCAGGCAGTGCGAATCCAGCCCCCATCTGTCTTCTGTCCCCTCCCCACCCCACACACAGGTGGTCTCCATCCTTGGTCACTGACCACCCTTCACCCCTCCCCTACTCGGGCTCTTTTCAACTGGCTGTCGCAAGAACACTGCTTCCCTGACCCTCTCCCCCCAGGGGTGCTGTTTTGATTCCCACGAAGAAGGGCTGCTTCCAGACCACCTTCCTCCTGGAAGACCCCCCTCCCCCTTCCTTGAAGGTTGGGAACACTGGGCTGTCCCTGCCTCCTCCTGCCACCACCCCAAGGGCCGTGTCCCACCTCATTCTTGCCATGCTTCAGTCTTGGCTCACAGCCTTCTACTCACCCAGGTCTTGCTAAATCCCAGGTGATTCTATTGTCCAAGAGGATGATGACCTTGCCTCTCCATGACATCTCAGCAACCCTCACCGATGGTCACACTTTGGAGGTGGATGTCACCCCGGATTCTTCCACATTCGCAGCAGGCTCCCTGTTCTCTGATCTTGCCCTCATGTCTCCCAGGGAGCACCCATGAGACTCTCTGGCTTGCCAACCCAGTTGTCATTCCAGAGATTCCTCTCCTCCGTATCATCAACTGCCTTTTCTAAACCAAATTCTTCCCCCTTGGTATTGGTCATAATTAGCCTCATCCATCTTGAAAGTGTCTTTCCTCTCACATCCCATGTCCATACTCTCTGCGTCCCCTTCCTTTCCCCTGCCCCCTCTGCCCACTCTACCAACCTCTGCTGTCAGCCTCACCTCACTGGAACAGCGGCTGCCAGGCCCGCCAATGGCCAAGTTGCTAAAGCTAGCGGACCTTTTTGTGTCCCATCCCAGTTGGCTTCTCTGGAGTCTGACTACATGGACCCCCTCTCCTTGCAACTCAGGCTCTTTGAGCTGGGTCCCACAAATCCCATTGCCTCTGGGGTGCCACCCTGTCCTGGTTTGCCCTTGGCATTGTGGCCATTTCCTCTCTTGTCTTTCATGGATGCACTCCTGAGTTCCCCAGCCAGACCCACGCCCGCTTCCCTTCTCTCACAACAGTCTGCTGGGATGATCTCTCCTGTGCCCGCGCTGTCTCCACACTGAACACCCAGATTTCTCTCACCCACCCACCTCTCCTCTGCATTCTGGAGCCTTGTCATGTCTACCTGTATGTCTCAAAGGCTCCTCAAGCCAACGTGTTCAGAATTGACCTCATGAATCCTCACCGAAGCCTCTCCCTGTGCCGCCTCATCAGCACATGGACCCAGCACGAGCCCCACTCTGCAAAGCACTCCTGACATCCCCTTCTGTCTCCACGTCCACCTGGTGCAGACCTCCACCATCTCCTCTGGTCCTGCTTGTGCCTCCTAGCCACCCCTGCTGCTCTTGCCTCTTTCCAGGCCATTCTTCCTTGGGAAGTCAGAGGAGCTCTCCAAAAAGAAAGCCCTTCAACAGCTTTCTTCTGCTCTCAACAACAAAATTCCCTCTCCCAGTTCAGGAGTCCCTCAAAGACTTGGGCCCTCCCCTCCCCTGAACCTCAGTCTCATCTACTGCCTCTCTTCCCTGTGCTCTGGGCTGCTGCCAGGCCGGCCTCCTGCAGTTCCTCAGCCTTGACTCACACACACTGCCCTGCCCCAGGGCCTTTGCATATCTCCTCTTCCTGCGACCCCAGTACTCCCCACCTGCTGTCTCCAGATTCCATCCTCTTGTTCTCTGATGGCTGCTACACAAACACTATTTCCTCAGGGAAGCCTTCCCTCCTTGCCTCTCCCACCAGACCAGGTTCCTTGTTATACGTGGTCATGGTCCTTCTCGCGGTGGGTGGGTGTACCTTCATTTGTATGGCTTTCAGATTAGCTTCTACCTCCTTCATCAGACTGTGCGCAACATGAGGGCAGGTGCCTGGTCTCTCTCTGCCACGGTTGTAACTAGCAGAGTGACTGATAGACAATGGGGTGGGGGTGGGGGGGCACTTAATAAATATTGGCAGAATGTAGCAAATGAGACAAGTGTGTGAAGTATATGATGGGACAGAAAGTGGGTTCGTCATTATTGGTCAGGGAAGGCTTCCTGGAGTGGGTGCGATCTGAGCTGGACCTTGATGTGGAGAGGCGGCACAGAGGCAAAGCTCACCGGCTGAATGGGCCCGGACAAACCGTGTCTTCTGCTCCGGCCTCCTTTCTCATTTGTAAAATGGGCAAGGGTTGACAAAATAAGCCAAGGCTCTGGCATTCCACGGCCTTGGCATCCTCGCCGTCCTCCATGTTCTCAGAAGGGTGATCCTCCCTCAGACAGCTGATTCAGGTCTAAGTCCACCCAAGTTTGTGCGCAAACCCAGGTAGGTGATCCCAATCCCAGGTTGTCCTGTATGGAATCCCGCTCTCGGCCACCAGGAGGCGCTCTGAGACCAGTCACCGGCCCGGAGTGTTGGCGACGACTAGCCGGCGGTTAGGTCGCTGCCCGGGCCCGCCCCTTGCGGCCTCCCTCCCTCCCGCCTTCCCTCCCTGTCCGCAGCGCACCGCCGAAGATCTGGAGCAGCCATGCTGGGCACGCGAACTTGGTTGTGCCGCGGCCTCTTGCTGCTGCGCGCCAGACCCTGCCTCGCCTCAAGCCGCAGGTACAGGAGGGCGAGTGGGTCGCTACTGCGTGCCCTGTGCCTGCTGGGCCCCAGTTCCAGGCATCCCGGGCGGGTGGGCGCTGGTACTCAGTGCATGCTTGGCCAGCCCCTTACGCCTGACCCTACCCCCTCTGCACTCCCCAGTTGGCGCCCTGATCCTGGCCCTGGCAGTAGCGTCCTCCTGCCCTCTTCCCTTCCAAGCCTCTGCCCTCCAGCTGCAGGGCGAGTTCCCCTGGGACTCTGTTCTGACCCCTCCTCCAGGAAGCCTTCCTTGAACCCCAATGCTAGGCCAGGGTCCTTGTCTAACAGCACCCTGGGCTGGCCTATCACAGCTCTTATTGGTGCAGAGGCCTGTCATTAATTAGGTTACCCTACAGCACCGCCCTCCCAGGCTGAGCCCCCTGAAATCAGGGTCAGTTTCTGATTTACCAGGGGTCCTGGCAGACCGGTACAGGACCTGGCCCCACAGAAGTGCCAAGTGAGTCGATGTGGAATGGGGGAGTTCTCTCTTGATTTTCCTCTCATTGCCCCTAACCTGTTCCAGTCCCAGACTCAACTCTTCTCACCCCGTCCGTCAACGGGCGGCCTTTCTGCCCAGATCCCACGCCAGGCATGCCAGAGAGACGCCTCCAGAACCATTATCCTGGGGAGGGGGCCCGGCTAGGGGGAGAGAATGGAGCCTGAACAACCATTCTGCCCATTGTGACTTGCCCTGACCTCACAGTCATCATCCTTCCCACCGCCAGGCCGAGAAGTTGGGGTTAAAGACTGAGAAGTTGGGGGAGACTAACCTGGCAGGGAGCCCCCAATGAGCCACCTTTCTTCATCCCCCCCAAAACATAAGGGGGAGCACAAAGGCCACAGTCTCCCCCGTGGTTCAGAAAGGTGGGTTGGGCTGGAAGCAGGGGGGTCGGGGAGGGGTGCCAGAGGGCAGGGTGGGGTGGAGTGGGCCTCTGGAGTGGTGGAGGGAGACCCCTGGCCTGACCCACCTGCTCGTGCAGGGGTGGCTCCTCCCGGGACAAGGACCGCAGTGTGTCGGTCAGCAGTTCAGTGTCCATGCCTGCTGGAGGGAAGGGCAGCCGCACCAACTGCGCCCAGTCCGCTCCCCAGAAGGTCCCCAACCGTCTCATCAGTGAGAAGTCACCGTACCTCCTGCAACATGCCTACAACCCTGTGGACTGGTGAGTGCCTTTCCCGATGCCCTTCCTGGGGCAGCTGGCTCTCAGCTCCTCCACCCGGGGCTAGCGAGTGATGCCTCACCCCACCGGGCCTAGGTACCCTTGGGGACAGGAAGCCTTCGACAAGGCCAGGAAAGAAAACAAGCCCATTTTCCTTTCAGGTAATGCAACTGCCTCCCCCGGGGATGGGGGGGGGGGGGCGGGCAGAGTGGTGGTGGATAGGGGGAGAGGACCTCCCAGAAACCAGAGGTCAGGGTTTCTACAGTCCAGTTGGGCCCCCTTGGCTGGCACCCCTCCAACCAGTCACTGGTCCCCACGGTGGCCCCATGGCCCCATTCCAGTGGGGTACTCTACCTGCCACTGGTGCCACATGATGGAGGAGGAGTCCTTCCGGAATGAGGAGATTGGCCGCCTGCTCAATGAGGACTTCGTTAGTGTAAAGGTGGACCGGGAGGAGCGGCCAGATGTGGACAAAGTGTATATGACCTTCGTGCAGGTGTGTGGTCTCCCCACAGGGGGATTGCGCATGCATGGGGGGCCATCCCCCTCACCCTTGCCCTCTCTCCACCAGGCCACCAGCAGTGGTGGGGGCTGGCCCATGAGTGTGTGGTTGACTCCCAACCTCCAGCCCTTTGTGGGGGGCACCTATTTCCCCCCTGAGGATGGCTTGACCCGAGTTGGCTTCCGTACAGTGTTGCTGAGAATACGGGATCAGGTGGGTGTGAACGGGGGTGGTGGTGGCGGGGATCAAGGGTGAGGGAACAAGGGACCCCCACCCAAGCTGACCTCCAGGTCTGCTCCTGCCTTGCACAGTGGAAACAGAATAAGAATGCCCTGCTAGAAAACAGCCAGCGTGTCACCACAGCCCTGCTGGCCCGGTCGGAGATCAGCACGGGTGACCGCCAGCTGCCACCCTCTGCTGCCACCATGAACAGTCGCTGCTTCCAGCAGCTGGATGAGGGCTATGATGAGGAGTATGGCGGCTTCGCTGAGGCCCCCAAGTTCCCCACACCAGGTCAGTTCCCCCCCCCCCATGCCTGCCTCACCCCAGCCTGGCCTTCTGATGCCTGTCCTGGTCAATGGCTTGGTCATTATCCTCCCGTTCTCCATACTCCCATCCGGTCAGTAGCTATCTAATCAAGACCTGACTTAAGACCTTAGCAGTGACCCTGACACTGACCTGAATATAAACATTCTGTGCTCTGGATTGACCACTGACTCCCTGACCCCAAGCTTGTCAGAGAGACTGCCTTGTATGAAATCCTAACCCAGCCTGGCCAGAGGCCTGCTGACCACCCAGATCTGCACCCTCTTTTCCCCCCATTCTCTCTCCCATGTACTCTTGGTGCCCACAGTGATCCTGAGCTTCCTGTTCTCCTACTGGCTCAGCCACCGACTCACCCAGGATGGCTCCCGGGCCCAGCAGATGGCCTTGCACACCCTGAAAATGATGGCCAATGGAGGCATCCGAGACCACATAGGGCAGGTGAGGGGCCTAGATGCTCCCTGGAGGGGGCAGCAGGAGGCCGTGGGGTGGGGGCAGAGGCTGGGGTCGGCCTCCAGACCCATGTCCCGCCTGTACAGGGCTTTCACCGCTACTCCACGGACCGCCAGTGGCACGTCCCCCACTTTGAGAAGATGCTGTATGATCAGGGACAACTTGCCATGGCCTATTCACAGGCCTTCCAGGTAACCCCTGACCCCAGCCCATCTACCTACTCCTAGCTGCTCTTCCCAGGGTCTTTCTGGTAACTTGTGGCTCCCCCTTGACTCCATTCCTAATCCCCTTCCCTAAGGCCAGTACCCAGGTCCCCTCCTCACTCTGCTGGGAGCATGTTGCCTGCCCCGCTGTGCCTAGGCTGCCGGGGTCCTCTGTTGACAGCCTCCTTCCTGCCCGCAGATCTCTGGTGATGAGTTCTATTCTGAAGTTGCCAAAGGCATCCTGCAGTATGTGGCTCGGAACCTGAGTCACCGGGTGTGTGTCCACGGAGGCAGGCGGGCCTGGCTGCGGGAGGGCGGGGGGCCTGGGCTGCAAGGAAGGCTGGGGCCAGCAACTCTCCCCTCCCCACAGTCTGGAGGCTTCTACAGCGCAGAGGATGCGGATTCGCCTCCGGAGCGGGGCATGCCGCCCAAAGAGGGCGCCTTCTATGTGTGGACTATCAAAGAGGTCCAGCAGCTGCTCCCAGAGCCCGTGCTGGGGGCCACGGAGCCGCTGACCTCCGGCCAGCTCCTCATGAAGCACTACGGGCTCACGGAGGCCGGCAACATCAGCCCCAGTCAGGTGAGGGCTCCTGGGGGCGTGGGTGGGGCAGGAAGCTGGACAGGAGGACAGGCTTGGGACTCTCTCGGACAAGAGCTATTCTCCGCAGGACCCCAAGGGGGAGCTGCAGGGCCAGAATGTGCTGACCGTCCGGTATTCCCTGGAGCTGACCGCTGCCCGCTTTGGCCTGGAGGTGGAGGTTGTCCGGACCTTGCTCAGTACAGGGCTGGAGAAGCTCTTCCAGGCCCGGAAACGTCGGCCGAAGCCACACCTGGACAGCAAGATGCTGGCCGCCTGGAACGGTGGGGCGGCCGTGTCTGAAGCCTGACCCGTTCTTAGAATTACCCTTCACAAGGCCCCTTCTGTGTGCCCGACACCTGCTGTATATTCATTTTTCCCTAATCAGGTTTATCATCTCTGGACTAAGTAACTCAGCCAAGGTCACGAACAGGGGCTAGGAGCCCAGCCCTGCCTGGTGCTGGAGCCCAAGTCCTACCCTCTCACTGAGTGGCTCCAGAGTGGCATCAGGGCTTGGGGGGGATAAGGGGAGGGGACATACCTGGAGGGCCCCGGCCAGCTTCTCACGACCACTGGTGTCACCGCCCTCTAGGACTGATGGTATCTGGCTATGCTGTGACCGGAGCTGTCCTGGGCATGGAGAGACTGGTCAACTACGCCACCAATGGTGCCAAGTTCCTGAAGCGACACATGTTTGACGTGGCCAGCAGCCGTCTGATGCGCACCTGCTACGCAGGATCTGGGGGGACCGTGGAGCACAGGTGGGGGTGGGCAAGCAGCTGAGGAAGGCCTGTGTCCCTGGGCACCCAGGCCTAGTTCTGCTCCTATCCTCCCCTCTGGGTAGACTCCAATCCTGGCTCTGCCATCTGCCGGCTAGGCCTACTTGCTCATCCGGGAAATGGGCTAATGGCACCCACCGGAGCGGTAGACTTTTTTGTGTTAAATGAAAGAATGCACAAAAAGGGCCGCTTCTGTGAAAGCCTCTCTCCCCTCCCCATGCCTGTCTTCTCAGCAACCCGCCCTGCTGGGGCTTCTTGGAGGACTACGCCTTCGTGGTGCGGGGCCTGCTGGACCTGTACGAGGCCTCGCTAGAGAGTGCGTGGCTTGAGTGGGCTCTGAGGCTGCAGGATACGCAAGACAGGCTCTTCTGGGACTCGCATGGTGGCGGCTACTTCTGCAGTGAGGCTGAGCTGGGGGCTGGCTTGCCCCTGCGCCTGAAGGATGGTCAGTGAGGGGTTGCAGAGCTGGCCCGGTTTCCTGGACCCAACGGGGGCTTGGTTTACCCTGCAGGCGGCGTAATCTGGGTGGGTGGTGAAGAGCCAGCGAGGGCAGGGGCCAGGCCCTCCTGGGTACACATCTCCATCACTTACTCACCGAGTGACTTTGGCCTGGTCTTATTCTATTTCAGTCTCATTTTCTTAATATGCAAAGTGGAGTTAATACTGGTGCTACCTTACAGGGTTGATGTAAAGATGAACTGTTCTGTGAATATGCTTAGCACAGTAACTGGCATGCCTGGATTCATATACCGGAGAAGGCCGACTTGTTTCCTCCCCTCGCGAAGCTTACAGTGTAGTAGGGGAGACAACTTAATGCTTAATACAAAAATGCACGCTCAAATGCATAGTTAAAATTGTGAGTGCCATGAGGAAGTATGAGGCCTTCATTCTGCATCCTGTCCCCTAACTTTCCTGAGTAGCGCTTACCATCACCTGATGTGTCTGGTCTGTTAATGGTTCCCCCCTCCCCTCCCCTGGTCTTGAAAGCAGGACTTTGTCACTGCTGCATCCCCAGGGTCTAGCACAGGCCTGGCACATAGTAGGTACTCAAGAAACATTAGTTGAATGAATAAAAGGCACGGAGAGAGAGAGAACAACAGTGGAACAGAACTCAGCTGGAGGGAGGTCAGATTAAACCAGTGACAAGTTCATTTAAGCAAGGGTCTGAGGACAAGATGGGGCCCTGTGGTCATGGAGGAGTTGTGGGGGCGGGGAGGGGGATTTCAGGCAGAAGGAACAGCCTCTGAGAGGCCTGGAAAGGGCAGCCTGCACCATGGAGGATGGAGGCAGAGATCAGCTTGTGAGAGAGAGTGCCCAGGTGAGGAGGGGGCTGGCTCCCTGCAGGTCTTGTAGGCGTGGCAAGGAGTCCAAGGCTCTGAGGGGTTTTAAGTGGACTGTGATCTGCTCTGATTAGCTCTTAGAATGTCACTCTGACTGATGGTGGAGAAGGGATGGGAAGCAGGGAGACAGGTTAGGAGGCTGTTTGTTAATGGCATTCAGTTCAGGCGAGCGCTGGCAGAGGCCTGGGCCAGGGAGAAGTGTGAGATGGGAGAAGTAGAGGATTTGGGTCTATTCTGGCTGCAGACCCAGCCGTGTCATGGAGAAATTAGAAGTGGGAGGTGAGAGAAAGGGAGGGACAAGGAGAATGTCACCCTGGCTGGCAGCTGAGTGGTTGAATGGAGGTGTCATCAGTGGGATGGGGGAACCGGGGAATCAACAGTTCATCTAGGGCAGTGGTCGGCAAACTGCGGCTCGCGAGCCGTGGTTTGCCGCTCTGTTGACTAATGACCACTGCTAGGGGAAAACACTTAAAAAACATTTTAATAATGTACTAATGTCTTTAACCTGAAGTCGAAACTGCTGGGTAAGGGTAATGCTTACCATTCTAGGGCCAGGGAGTTGAGTATGCATGTGGGAGAGCAACAGCTCCACCACGGCTGTGCTGGCATTCCACTCAGACCTGGGCCAGGGTGGGTGGGCAGGGCTCCTCTCCTTCCATCTCTCTAGCCACCCTGGCCACAGTCCTGGGGCAGGGTCCTGGAGCTCAGGAACCCTCCCTTATGGCTCTGCCCCCATGCTCCCTGCAGACCAGGATGGCGCAGAGCCCAGCGCCAACTCCGTGTCAGCCCACAACCTGCTTCGGCTGCACGGCTTCACGGGCCACAAGGACTGGATAGACAAATGTGTGTGCCTGCTGACGGCCTTCTCTGAGCGCATGCGCCGTGTCCCCGTTGCATTGCCCGAGATGGTCCGAGCCCTTTCGGCCCACCAGCAGACTCTCAAGCAGGTGGGGTGCTGAGGACACTTGGGCTGGGAGCCTGGGTCAGAGGGAAGCTAGTGCCACAGTGGGGGATGGGGACGTAGAACCGTCCCCCAGAGCTCAGGCCCATGAGTGTGTGGCCACCTAGGAGTGTCTGTGCGCAGGTGTCTCGGCGGGAACAGCCGTTAGGGTCACTCTGTGCAGGTGGAGGAGTCTGTGTGAGTGTGCGTCTGAGATAGGCCTCTGGCACAGGCAGGTGCCTCTGTGAGTGCCTATGATTGGGCTCTCAGAGCTGGGGCCAGGAGGCAGGGGCCCTATGGGTGGTGGGCACTGGGGTCAATGAATTGTTTCTCTGTATGTCTCCGTGTACCGGGTAGTTGGATCTGCTGGTGTGTGTGCAGGTATATGCCATACGTCTGCATGTTTACCTGTGTATTTCTCCCTGTGTGTGTGTGTGTGTGTGATTGCTTGTATATGTGGTATCTGCCTCTATGTGGGCATATGTGATGACTCTGTCTCTCTGTGTATGGGTCTCTGTGTGTTTGTACTGTGTGTGTGTGTGTGTGTGCGTGTGCGTGTGCGTGCATGTGCAGGTGTGTCTGCCCATGTTTGTATCACTACCACTAGGCATGACACCTTGTGTGTTTTCATGCACATGCATGTGTGTGTGTGTTGGGGGGGGGTGAGTATGTGTCCTTACTTGCCCATCAGTGAATCTGAGGCAGCCTCCTGATGGTTGGTCTGGGGAATGCTCAGCAGAGTCCCATTCTTCTTAAGGATATGTGGGGGTGAAGGGACGATAGGGAAGCCCTGGTAGGTCTGGGTCCAGCCCCCCTGCACCTGACACTGGAGGGTGTCTGAGTGAGGGGGACTGGGGCCCCTATGGTTGATGGGTCCCTGAGTTCCCTTCCTGTTGTGCCCAGATCGTCATCTGTGGAGACCCCCAGGCCAAGGACACCAAGGCTCTGGTGCAGTGTGTCCACTCCATCTACATCCCTAACAAGGTGTGCGGCTGTGAACCTGGCCCTGCCCTCTCCTCCTCAGCTCCCCGGCAGCTCCTCCTCTGCAGGCCTGGGGAGAGGAAGCCCTCCAGCGGGCCCTGCCAGTGTCCCAGCAGCCCCGGGTGACCCCCTCTCTCCTGCCACCACCCAGGTGCTGATTCTGGCCGATGGGGACCCCTCTAGCTTCCTGTCCCGCCAGCTGCCCTTTCTGAGTACCCTGCGACGGCTAGAAGACCGGGCCACCGCCTACGTGTGTGAGAATCAAGCCTGCTCCGTGCCTATCACTGAGCCCAGTGAACTGCGAAAATTGCTGCATCATTGACTGCCTGGCCCCCTTGGGCTGGGACTGGAGCAGGAGGCGGAGCTCCCCAACCCACCAGAGAATGAGCCCTGTGGGGACCCACAAGGCCTGCGGCCAACCCTGGACACCCTGTCACCAGGTGACCTGGCCACCCACACTGACCGCATGGGCACCCACTCACCTTGAAATAAACCTAAGTCCCGCGGTAACCCAGGGCCTTGTCCTTGCTTGTGAGAGAGGGGCCTCAGACTCCAGCCCAGGCCTCGCAGCCAGGCCCCCTCCTTCTGGGAGCCCCTAACTGACCCCTCTGCCTTCCCAAATTCCTCCTTCACCTTCAGAGGTCACCCTGCCTCTGGCCACGGTCATTGTGGTCTGGATAAAATTGAGGTCAGGGGACCAGTAATGACCAGTGGGAGTGGGGTGGAGTGTGGACTTGCCCAGGAGGGGAAAGACCAATTCTTGCCCTTAGGTGGGGTTGAACAAGGAGCCTGCCCTCCGCTTCCCATCATCCCCTCCTGTTTTAAGCTGGGGAAGGGGCAGGAAGATGCTTTATACTAACTTTTATTTTCCATGAAATGACAACATTTGCATATGGGAGCTGCTGTTAGCAGGACCAAGGCTATTTCTTTTGGGGTGTCCATCCAGCCCTCAGCCTCTCCAGGATGGAGTCAAGCCTTCGTGCAGGATGTCATATTGTCCATCCCCCTGCTTTCCCACCTCCAGGCCAGGGACAGAGTTCCTCTCACTTGGAACATCTATTGAGTTGGAAGCCCTTCTCCAAATCGGAGTCCTTCCTGCTGCAGAGAAAGTGGGTGCCTTCCCATGACCTCCTCCTGCCCCCTTAATGTTGGCAGATCCTCACAAGTCTCATTCTTGGCCCCAACCCCTTCACAGGCCCCAGAAACCCCATCTAGCTCCCACCATGTGGAGGGCACTAGGAATTGTGCTTCGGGAAGGGCAGGTGTAGGGTGAAGGGGCTGACAGGTGGGAAGGAGGGGATGGGGCTGTCCCCCTACCCTGACCTTCAGGAGTCTGCTGAGCCTTGTAGCCTCAGAGCCGACAGCACACATAGCCAGGAGGAGCTGCTGGACACCAGACCCGAGTGTGGCCACTGCTTGTGGGGATGCCAGCAGTGGGAGGAGTGGACATGAAGGAGCTGGAGACTGGACTGAGTCACTCCAAGGTCTGCTGAGGACCCTGGTCACCCCCCGGGCACGGTCACACACAGTCACACATGGTCACTGGAAACAGGGTTTATCTAGGCAGCTCCCTCTGTGCAAGCCACCGGCCCATCTGGAGGGGATTAAGGCTCCGGCCAACAAGGTCAGCTGTCCCCTTTCTGGCTGGAGCCGGCCCAGCCTTGCCAGGAAATCGGAGGGCTGGGCAAAGAGAGCCTGGTCCGGGGGCAGCGAGGAAGGAGGTGGAGCATTGTGAAGCACAGGTGGCCTTTTTGGCATCCCCAGCCTTGGCTTTGGAAAGGTCTAGGCAGTTTGCAAAGTCCTCTTGTCTCAGTCATCCCATTGACCCTCATGAATGAGGTGGCAAAGTGAGTACTTTTGGCCTACGGATAAAGCTAGTCAGGGCCCAGAGAAGCTAAGAGACTGGCCTGAGATGGCTCAGCACGTCTGGTTCTTTCTCGGGCCTTCAGGACACAATAAAGACTGCTCAGACCCAGCTGTGAGGGAGGGTGCATTTGGTGTCTCCTGTCCCTCCTTCCAGTCTCCCTTCTGCTCGGTGTGTCTGCTTTCCCTTCCTCTGGCACCTGGCAGGCACCTGGATTCTGTAAATGGGTTCAGAGGAAGGCGCTGGGGCCTTAAAGGGCTAGTTTTCTGGGAGTGCTTGCATTTTCTAAAGAGGACAAGGCTGAACATACGTCTTGCTCAGATCTGGGATTTTAAGTCTGCACCCCCTCTCCCTCATGCTGGTCCCTCTTGGCTATGCTCCTTGCTCTGTGGGCAGGACTGTCCTGGAGGAGCTGTGGGCCAGGGCCGTTGGATTCAGGGCCTCGTGGTTTGGGCAGTCCCTTAAGTTAATTTCATCTCTCTCAGCCTCGGTTTCTTTACGTAAAAAATGGGACAACCACCACCCAACTCCCAAGGCTGCGAGGTGACTAAATGGGACAGTGTATCATTGCTGAGCAGAGAGCATCACAGATGGGGAGATTATCTGGGGTTCCTGAGGAAGCGGCCAGGCTGTGAGGGAGGCGGAAAGGGGTGGTGCTGGAGGGGCCACTGGCAGAGCAGTGCCTGTATGGGGGTGCTCCCTCAAATTTAGAAGAAAGCTTAGGTAACACTTAGGCCTAACTTCTCTGTTGGGAAACTGAAGCCCCCCAGAAAGGAATTTCTTGTCCCTCTCATTCCCTCTCCCTGCCTGAGAGTCACTCGTTCATCTAACATAATAGATACTAAGTACCTATTTATCTGCCAAACATTAGATCAGGCCCCGGTGAGTAAAATGGACATGGCCCCTGCCCCCAGGGAACATAGAGCCTAGAGGGAGAGACGATCATTTCATTACTACAAACATAGCCATGTAACTCCAGCCTGGACCAAGTGCCGCGGGTTCCAGACTCCATCCAGCTCAGCGCTGTGTCCTCTGCACCTTGGCACTTAGGCACTGCACAGCTGCTGAAAGAAGGCCACTCTGAGGGGGTGATGTCAGAGATGCGGCGTGGAACGTAGGAGTTCAAGATGGTTTCAAGGTTTCCTTTGCCTTTTCTATGGGTTCTGCCTCTCCTCTCCCCTCCCTCCCTCAGGCTAACAGGGAGCACCCCTGAGGGGGGTGTAAGAGCACCCCTGAGGGGGGTGTAAGAGCACCCTGGTGCCATGAACAGAGACCAGGATGCCTTCGGTGGCAGGTCACACCAGGCCCCTAGCTCAGGGAAGTAAATGTGGGTCTCGATTTGTTCAGATAGTGCCTGTGTCTACCCTCTCTCTGCTCTGCATATGTTCTAGAACAGAGTTCAGCCCAGAGACAGAGGGTGGCCTGGATGGTGGATGAAGGTGTTGAGCTTGCCGACCACCAGGAAACACAACCAAACCTCTCTGGCCTCATTTTCCCCTTTGCAAAGAGGGGCTGATTAGAGTCACTACCTTCCCTAGTCCTCTTGACCCAGTCGGTCCGGCGCAAAGGGCAGGCAGACCTGGCAGACTGCGGACCGGCGGGAGGGAAGAAGGTGTCAGACACGTGGAGCCAACCATAAATAGGCCCCTCTCCCAGAAGACCGCTGCGAGTTCAAGACTCTGGCTCAGCACACGCAGAATGAGAGCAGAGACTCCCGCCAGGAGAGAGAGGCACTTAAGGGATCTGCTCATTAGCATGAAATGCAAATAAGAGCGGCCTCATTTGCACAACTCGGTGAGAGGATTCGGAGAAAGGGCAAACAGGGTGGCAAGGCGCAGCAGCCGCTTGGCCTTCCCCACCGCACTCAGCGCAACCCGCCCGGGACGGAGCTGAGACACCCACCCGACGCGGCGCGAGGCGCGCGAGGGCTGCGCGAGTGGCGCAGCCTTGAGGGAGCACAGAACGCCGGGAATGGGGGAGGGGGAGAGGCGGGAGCCGGAGGTCATCTGGTCCATTCCTCTGCCACTCCTCAGTGGTGTACGCATCCCGAAGGCTTGGGAGACTCTGACCTGCTCTGTTCCTTCCGGTCTACCTTTAGCACAAGTGGGGAAGCGCTTCCCGACCGCTAATCCTCGGTGCTCTCCCCGCCCCACCTCACCTCACCCAGCACCCAGCACCCAGCACTCCCGCGGTGTTCTGCTCACGGGTACCCACAGACTTTTGAGTTGGCGGCGAGCAGGCTAGGACTGCCTGAGCTCGGGCAGGTGAATGGGGAAGGTGAGGCCAGGTGGGGGCTGGGGGCCGCACGTGAGTGGACCTGCTCCTGGTAGGTTGGAGATGTGCGAGGAGAGCAGCCCCACGAAGCTCTTGTCCTGCATGCAGTCGCCCCATAAACCATATTGGAACTTGAGAGGGAGAAACTGAGGCACGGAGTGGCGGGTTGGTGAAACTGCAGTTTAAGAGTCAGCAAAGCCCAGCTCTGGGCTTCCATACTTGAGCCTCCCCCCACCCCAGGTCCCTTCACAGGAGCCTATCTCTGCTTCACAGCTGCTTTTGGGGCTAGGCTCTGGGTCCAGCATGATCTGCCTGGGGCCACGTGTTCCAGTGCAAAGCTCCCGCGTGGAATGCACACCCTCCACAGGATCCCTGGGGGCAGAGGGAATGAAGCTCAAGTGTGTCAATGTGAGGTCAGGGTCAGCGGGTGAAGGTTAGGAGATCAGGGTCAAAGTGGACTGGGACTAGATCAAGTTGGTAGAGGTTGGTAGAGGCCACGCTCAGACTTTGCCCACCCCAGCCTTTCCTTGGATCCGCCGGTTTTCCCAAGACTGGCTCCCTCCAGCCTGAAGCCCTACGCCCGGGACAACCTGTTCCGCTCTTCTCCTTCCTCAGTCCCGCTCAGGCTCTACTCCAGGGTGGGCGATTAATCTGGTGGATACCTAGATTTCGGTCTGGGATCCTGATCACGCCCCACACCCCGGGTCGCCTGCCTCCCTTTTTCTCCAGGCCCGCCCAGAGCTGAGCCCCGCCCTCCGGCTATAGTCCAATTAAAGGGTCTTGGACAAAGAATGCGGTGGGGGCGGGCGGCGCTATCTCAGGACCCCGCGCCCAATACTCCGATTTCCCGGGGCTTCCTCCAGGGGAGTCCCAGAGACCCCAGCGGCCAATAGGAAAGTGGGTTCGGTCTAGGTAGCAGTCTAATTGGCCCCGGCCTTCGGGAACCGACCCAGGGCCAAGAGGAGGAGAGAGAGGCGGTCCTGGGCTTTGGGGTGGGAACCGGATTCCAGCTGTGGTTCTCTCCCGGGGCGCCCCCGCCCGCACTGCCACGGCGGCGGGCCAATGGGCAGGCGGCTAGGTGTCGACGGCGCGCGGCGATTGGCTGCGAGGCTGGCTGGGGAGAGGCGGGGCCGAGGCTTGAAGTTGGAGTGAGGGATCCAGCTGTGGTGTGCGCCGCGCTCCTCGCCGCCGCTTTCGCTCGCTCGCTCCGCGTCTCGGCCGGAGGAGGCGGCTGTGGCGCCGGCGAAAGCTACAGCAGCGGCAGCCACCGCGGCGGTTGCGGCGGCGGCATCTCCGCCTCCACCCCCGCCAGGGACTGCCCCCCGCGGTCTCCCCGCCTCTCACGGACCGTGAGCCCGCCGCGGGGTGGAGGAAGAAGCCGGCCCCCACCCCCTCCAAACCCACCCTCAAAGAGATCCCTCCTCCCCTCCCCCCGCCGTCTCTGGCGCGGAGCCGGGACGATGCTGACCCCTTAGATCCTGTTCCAGCCGCGGCGCGGGAAGAAGGGGCGCCCCTCACCGGACCCCCCCGCTCTCCGCCCCCCTTCTCGCTTCCTCTATCGGGGCCGCTTCGCCGAAGGTAGAGCCAAATCGGGCGACTGGAGCCTAGGCGCGAAGCGAAGAAGCCGGAACAAAGTGAGGGGGACCCGGCCGGCTGGCCCGGGGGGTGGGCCCTAGGGGCCCTGGGGTAGCGGAACTCGCGCCGGGCGGGGCTTCCCAGCGATCCGGCGCCCCGCGGGCAGCATGCCCCTGCGGGCAGGGGGAGCTGGGCTGAACTGGCCCTCCCGGGGGCTCAGCCTGCGCCCTAGAGCCCCCCAGATGCGCCCCCTCCGGGGCCCCCCGGTTGCGTGAGGACACCTCCTCTGAGGGGCGCCGCTCGCCCCTCTCGAGACCGCCCGGGGCCCCGGTTGGCCAGAGGATGGACGAGGAGGAGGATGGAGCGGGCGCCGAGGAGTCAGGACAGCCCCGAAGCTTCCTGCGGCTCAACGACCTGTCGGGGGCCGGGGGCCGGCCGGGGCCGGGGTCGGCGGAGAAGGACCCGGGCAGCGCGGACTCCGAGGCGGAGGGGCTGCCGTACCCCGCGCTGGCCCCGGTGGTCTTCTTCTACTTGAGCCAGGACAGCCGTCCGCGGAGCTGGTGTCTCCGCACGGTCTGTAACCCATATCCTCCGGCCACGACGGCCAGGCTGGGGGGTCTGCAGGGGGGCGGGCCGCGCCGCTGGAGGGGACCCAAAGCCAGGTGAGTCGGAATAATGAGCCTGGAAGGCGGTCAGATGAAAGGGGGGCTGCTGAGAAGGGGAGGGGGCGTCCGAGGGGAGCGGAGGCTCGAGCAGGTTTGGCAGATACCCTGGCGAGCCCCACCTCAGTACACACACCTCAGACCTCCTTGGGGGGTTGGGATTCAGGCCAGGAAAAGAGAGGAGACGTGCCCCGTGGGTTTGCAGCTGGATGCTCTCCAGATGTGGGCAGGGGAGGGTCGTCATCCTCCAGATGTGGGAATCTTCGGGAGCCTGGGAGCTCTTCTCCGCCCGCCGCCTGTTAGCGAGCTGGGTTCGGTTTCCGAGTTTGGGGGGTGGGGTGGGGAGGAAGCTGCGGGGACGGGGGAGGGGGGACCGCAATCTCCTAGGTTTCCCTTCTGACCCCCGTTCCAAAGTTTGCAGTTCATTCTAGGGTCTGATCCCCCCCGCCCCAACCTGGTCTTGGAGGCTTTTTACTGACCCAGAAGGAAATGGGGGGGGGGGGGCGGGGACCAGGTCCTAACCCCCCCACCCCCACCCCGCGGGTTGGAGGCACAACAAGGAGATTCCGGCGGCGGCTGATGTCAGGGGCGCCGAATGAGAACAAGATGTGGTGGAGGGGAAGCTGTCTGCCCCCAGAGCCAGAGCAGAGACCCTTCCGCGGGCGCCCGTGCCCCAGGGCCGCCCTGCCCCACAGCCCTTATTCAATGCGGGGTGCTTAAGGCTGGTTGGGTTGGGAGTTTTGTGCTAGATTTTTTCTTGTGGAGGGAAAGACTGTGGCAAGAGCTTTTGGCAAGCGGGGGATGGGATGAAGCCGGCTTAAGTTATCCATTCCCTTTCGCTAATAAAGAGTGCTCCCGCTGGATCGCAGGGCAGGCGTGGGAGACCACAGCCCTTCAAGAAAGTGCCGGGGTGCGGGTGGAGGACTGAGGCCGGAGGCCAGTCACTAGGGGACTCGGGTCCACCACCCCAGCGTCTACTCCTTGGATGGGTTTGTGGGATGCAAGCCCCGCATTCCAGGGGGACAGTTTAGCACTGCCCCCTACCTATCCTCTTTCCAGTCTGAAGTGGTATGGGAGACCCCAGCCCCTCCTCATCCCCACGGCCTCTCTTCCTGAGCCCCTGGCACAGAGTGCCGCTTGACTAATGCCAGGCTCCCGGCTCCCGGGTGGGTCCCACCACTACCGGAAGGAGAGGGGAGAGAGTGCGCTGCCATCCCAGATCTTGACAGCTGCTCCCCGCTCCTTCCTCCCAGCTCAGGGGCTCTTTTGGAGCCAGGGCGGGAGACTGCGGGTCTCCCCGTAACCCCTGAGAGCCCAACCAGGACTCTGCTTTGGGGAAGTCAGGGGTGGGAGGTGGAGGGGAAGCTTGGTGCCGCCCTCGCTCTCTGCAGCTCTGCTGCCTCTAGTGCGCAAAGCAGGGATGTGAGCTTGGGTCTCCCCCAACCCCCATCCTGTACACCCCGGGGGTTTTTAGGAAGCTCCCCTTATCATACCCCTTTTCCATTCCCTGCCTCTTCTACCTTTCTCTCTGAGCTGCAGGAAGAGGGGGGGGGGGGGGCCTCAGAGGTCTGTGAACCTGCTGAGTAGGCGCGTCTTGGGCTCTTGACTCCCCCACCCCCACCCCCTGTCCCCAGGCCCCTTTCCCTGCACAGAGATGGAGATGTCCCTGAGAAGGATGGGCTCTGGGCATCCTTCCTCTCCACCCTTAACTACCCACACTCCTCATGAACGAGAGGAAGCACCAGCCCCAGCCCCCCCCCCCCTCTCAGGGGTCCAGGGGAAGTAGATCTTTCCCCTTGCCCTCCCCCTCCACAAAAACCAAACCTCTTGGCTAGCATCTCCCCACCTGCCCTATCTCCAGGTGCTAGTGGATTGGGGGCGGCGGGGGGGGGGGGGGAAGGCAGATTCCTTCTTTGAGGGGTTCTGGGAGGGGGCAAGTGGGGAGGACTGGAATGAGAAGAGAGGTAGGAGCCCAGTGCTTGTCTTGGGGGTGGGAGAGCAAGCTTTCCTCTGGGGCGGTGAGTGTCCAGGGGGTGCAGCATGGCATCACTAGGTCTGGACAAGCCGCTTTGGCTAGATTGGCTGAGGATGGGTCGAGGACAATTTCTTGGCAAGTGGGCTGCCTAAGTGTGCCCCCACCACTCCCAATTGCACCCAAGCACCAAGCAAAACCAGAGGTGCTCTGGACCGGCTCTGGGCCTCAGCGTTTCCCTTTCTGTCTCTGGTTTCTGTGAAGCTTCCTTTGACGCCACAAGGTTTCTCTCTGCACCTCTGAACCTGAGGGACCCGAGGACACCTTCCCCCAAGTAACCGAAGCTAGTGAGACTATTCCAGGCATTCTTCTCAGTCTCCTGCTCTCTTGGCCTCTTTCAGAGACCAGGTTTCCTAGAGAGGAGCTCTAGACCCAGGTAGAAGGGTGTGTGTGTGTGTGTGTGTGTGTGTGTGTGTGTGTGTGTGTTGGGGAGGGAGGGAAGGAGGGCAGCAGAAGGAAGAGAGGCTGGGAAGTTCATGTTTTGGTTTTGGGGAGGCCAGGGGTGCTTCCAGACAGTCAATTCAGAGTCAGAAAGGCCCCCCCTCCGCCCAGGTTACAGGGGAGTGTGGTGGACTTTCCAGTATGTGTTTCTTCAAGTGTGAGGGAGTGCGCTTTCCCCTCCCGGGAAGGAGATCCTGAGCATTCCCTCTCCGGCTGTTGTGTCACATCTGGAAGTTTGTGTAGGAGTTTCTCCAAGCTCAGAGCCCAGCACAGCTTTTTCTCATTTGGAAATCACAGGCTGGCATTTGGGATGCTGAGAGGGGGAGGGGGGCCCGAGGGGGAGAGGGGAGCCTGCCAGGAGTGGGGGGAGGAGAAGGGGGAGGCCTGGACGGGCAGGAACCCTAATGGCTTCCAGAAGTGAGTGTGAGTGTGTGACTGCGTCACTCTGTGTGCGTCTGGAGGGGAGGGGGCGCCCGGAATTTCTGGAGCTTTCCTTGCCACTGTCCCAGTGCCCCAAGTTTGCCTGTTTCTCCTACCTGGGGAAGAAATCTCCATTTTGGTCCTCAGAGCAAATGGGAGAGGGTTGTTCTTTCTGTCTCTTCACTAATACCATCCTCCCATTTTCAAACCCAAGGTTCTCCAGAGGGGTTCTGGGGAGAAGGGCTGGGGTTAGGGAATTGAATAGGATGGGGGTGGGGGGGTGGGGGGGCAGAGCCTCTTTTTGTCCCAGGCACACCTTCCTTCTGGGTCACACTCCCACTCTGCTCCACAGAACTGTTGGGGGACTCCCCAACACCCATAGTGCCAGTTGGAGCCATTCCTGGGATTACCCCCACCACACAGCCCCCCTTACCCCTCGCCTGCTCTCACCCCACCCTGCCTGCCTCAGCCAGGATGGCGACAGACTCAACTGCTCACACACACACACATACACACACACAGTCACAGACATTTGAATCGGATTTCTGGCCTATTTCCTCTCCAAAGATTCCAGCAGGCCGGCTCTCTTGTGTCTCTGCCTCACGTCTCTGTCTCTGGGTGGGGCCGGCTGCCTTTCTTCAGGCTTCAGTTTTCAGTTCAGCTCTCTCCCCACACACCCACATGCTGGAGCCGGTGGCGGGGAGACCACTGGGAAGCAGGCGTGTGGGAGTGGGGGCTCGGCGGGGGAATCCCCCTGTCTGCCTTCCTAGCAGGAGCTTTGCTGCTGAGCCCCTTTATCCCACCCCAACCCGGAGAACGCTGAATCCCATAGACACCAGACTCTCCGTGGAGTGGCTGAGAACAGCACTCCACCTTCCTACCAACTTCTAGGAGGCCAGGAATCCTGGGTCCAGGCCGGCTCCTCTTGCTTCTCCGTTTCAGATTTCCAGGTTCCTAGTGGGGAATGGGCAGCTGGTGGGCCTGCTCCCCTTCTCAGTCATGCCCTGTTTAGACCCCCCTGGGCCTCTGGAGGTGCCCCAGCCCCCCTCCCTCCTCTCCCACCTCCCTCTCCCTTACAGCTGCCAGGCTACAAGGGCTCTAGACAAAGCCCCACAGAGAGGACTCAGTTGTGCAGATAACATGCTCTAGTTCTCTCTCCTGGAGGGAGAAGAGGAGGAGCCATGGAGCTGGGGTCCCTCACCCTGCCATTTCCTTTTTCTCTGCTTTTGATGGTGGGTTGTGAGGAGAAGAAAGATCCTCCCCTCTCCTACCCACTTCTCCCTTTGGGATCCACTCCAGCCCGGACAGTCACCATAGCAACAGTAGACATGTGACTGCACAGGTCTCTCATAGTCACTATAGCAACCAGTGTCCCCCGTTCTCTTGGTTGCTATGGAGATTTGTCACATGGTTTCTCCCCAAGTTGATAACCTGTGGGTCTCCCTGCTTCTTCCCTGCTCGAGGACTAGACAGCAGCCTAGGTAAGGGGAGTTCATGTGTGAGGGGGTCCTTTTAATTACCATGGCAACAGATCCACACCACCTGGTGACACATCCTCCTGTTGTTATGGCAACAGAGGAACATCACACAGTGACATACGGCTATATTCCCAAGGAAACAAGCCCTACTTTGAGAAAGGTGAAAGACACCCCCCCACCCCCATTAATTATTCCTTAATTCAGATTGCCCCACATTTTTCTGTGCCTTGGTGTCTTCCCTGTCCATTTATGTTTATCTGTAGGGAGAGGAGAGAAGTAGAGAGAGAGCAGGACATACCTGGGAATAAGCTGAATTGCTAAGGGGGCCCATGAGAAGGGGTTTCTGTGGTTAAGAGCTGGAGATGGGATTATTTGGAGGCAGACTCTGGCTCCAAGAGACCCCAGTGTGAGCATGTATAAAGCAGGGACAGGAAGGACGGCTCCCCGATGGTACCTCTGCCCTCTCCACCCCACCTACCACCTTGGTTATCAAGGCAAGTAAGGCAGGAAAACATGAATGGGGAAATACATCTAGCTTCTAGGCAGGGACATTGACTGACCAGTTGATTGACTCATTCATTCATTGATTCATTCATTTCTTCTTTCCATGTATTGATCATCTGCTATATGAAAGGCACTATGCTAAGCTTTGTAGGGTGTATAAAGATGTATCAGAGCGCCCCTGCCTTGGCAAGGGAGATGAGATAGGTGAAGAGCATGACAGGGTGGAGCCACTGCCATTAGAGGGGTTCAAACAGGTGTCCCAGGAGCCACTCTTCTCAGAACTACCTACCTTCCCCCGTGCAGAGATATCTGCTCACCTGGGTCCCTTCCCTGCAGAGGAGAGGAGAGGGGGCTAGCTTGGAGAAAGCAGACCAGTTCTTGAGAGTAATTGTCTCTTTGCTTTTCCGGGTGATAGCCCCAGGGGAGCTCCCTCTCTGTCCCCCTTTTTCCAGGGTGACCCCTGGCTGACCTCTATTCTGGAGAGAGACACATTGGGCTCCAGCTCCACTCAGGAAAACAGCTCCCTGGAAACAGAACACTTTTTTTTTCCCACTTCCATCTACTTACCCCAGAAACCTAGAACTTTTTTTTTTCTTTCTAACTTTTATTCTTGTGAGGAGGTGGAGGGTAGGGAAATGGCAGTGTCTGGGGACACGTTGGGTATCTGATGGAGAGAAGTGACGTCTGAGAGAAGAGGGCCTGGCTGACAGAGGAGGGGAGGAGGGCTATGGGGGGACTGAGGGAGTCATGGGCTCCTGGTGAGGGGGCATGGTCAGGTTCAGGACAGAGATGGGGCGTGGCTAGGATCAGCTGGGAAGAGAGTCAAAGGCTTCTCACTCTAGAAGTGGAGTGACAACAGGAAGATCCTGTCTCTTCTGGGCCCTCTCTACCCCACTGCTTCTGGCTTGGTGGGTCATATGCTGGGAGCAGACCCTTCTTCCCTCCATCCCTTGGACCCCAACCTCTGCTTGTTTCCAACCTCTTTGCTCTTCCCCACTCCTTTCATATTTTCCTTGGGAAAAATAGGCTGCTTGTCACTGAGCTGTGAGTCTGGTGTCCAGAACCTTCTAAGGTCCAGAGACTATTTCATGCATCTCTTGCTGATGGGCTGGAGGTGATCCCCTTAATGAAATACACGATGTGGAAAGAAGCAGGTTTTAGAAAGACTCCTCTCTCCCCATTCCTGCAAAACAGGGTCTGTTTTAGTTGGTCGGGGCCAGGGCTTTGCTGGAAGCCACGAAGAGGTGTGATGGTGGCCTGGTCTGTGTGTGCAGGGTACTGTCCACTCTGCACAGGCTGGGGGCTTGTGTCCAACACAGGGCATGGTGTGTTGTGGGTGCTCATGATTTAACGCATGACTGTGTCTAGAGGCCATCAGGTCTTTGAGAGGCCGGGGGGCTGATGGTGGAAGAGGCAGCCGTGGGCTCTGGTGCTGTGGCGAAGCTGTGGACCCTCTTGGCTGCCTCTACCTGTCTGTCTGGTGCCAGTGTGGCCATGACAGCCCTCGCCCTGCATGCTTGAACCTGTCTCATGCTGGCTTTTCTTGTGACCTTGAGCACAGGACTTTGGCTCTCTGAGCCTCAGTGTCCTTGGGTTCTGGGGAAGAAAACGATTTACCCCAGGCACCTCATGGGGAGCGGTGAGCGCCACATGTGGCATGGTGTGAGAGTGCTTGGTAAACTGTAAGGCAGACAGAATCTGACTTTAGGTTTGTGTCACACATTCACATACATTATCTCATTTGCTTCTCACATCTTCCCTGGGAGGTAGGGAGAATAGGATTCAGATTCAGCAGCAAACTCTTGGTGTCTGGCATTTCTATAAGTGTGATCGATTTTATTCCCCAAATGGCTTGTGTAAATAGTCAGGGTATTTATGGCTTTTCTGACTTTGCAGATGAGGAAGGCTGGGTCCAGAGGGGTGAGATGACCAAGGTGGGGCGGGGCCAGGGCCTTCCCATTGCACCTGTCAGATGGGGTTGGGATGTCAAGAAGCAGGAGGCACTGGGGTGGGGTGTGGGGGCATGGGCTCCGTTCCAGCCCTGGCCTGCTGTTTCCTTGACCACCTGTTTACCTGGTTTGAGCGTATCAGCATGTTGGTCATCCTTCTCAACTGTGTGACTCTGGGCATGTTCCGGCCGTGTGAGGACATGGCCTGTGACTCCCAGCGCTGCCGGATCCTGCAGGTGAGTGTGTGTGCAGTGTGTGTGTGTGTGTGTGAGGCGGGGGGCTCCTAATAACCCTGACCCCTTCTCTACAAGAGGCCCTGACCCCACTGATGGGGTGGGGGTGGGCATATTCCCCCACCCCCTTCTCAGTTTCAGCAGCCTCTCATCCCCACACCAGGCCTTTGATGACTTCATCTTTGCCTTCTTCGCCGTGGAGATGGTGGTGAAGATGGTGGCCTTGGGCATCTTTGGGAAAAAGTGTTACCTGGGAGACACTTGGAACCGGCTGGACTTTTTCATCGTTATTGCAGGGTGAGATCCTGGGCTGGGTGTGGGCAAGAAATGGATTAGATCAGTCCCATCCCTAGGGCCAGAGTCCTAGGCCTGGCCCCCACCCCAGCCCGCCTACAGTGCTGATTCCCTGCCCCCACGCCCCCCTCCCATTCACTAAGGGTCCGAGGCTGTCCAGCCTGTACTCTGAATCGTGGCCTCTGCAGGGTCCCTGGGTGGAGGAGGGGAGGGGTTGAAGTTTTTGCTGCACCTCTGCAGCAGGATTCCTCATTGACCTCTTTTGACCCCCATGGCGGCCTCAGACTCAAAGGGCCTCCCTTTGGGCCCCTCCCTGCAGGATGCTGGAGTATTCGCTGGACCTGCAGAACGTCAGCTTCTCAGCTGTCAGGACAGTCCGTGTGCTGCGACCCCTCAGGGCCATTAACCGGGTGCCCAGTGAGTGACCCCTCGGCCCTCAGCCCCTGGACCGAGAGCCCCAAGAGGAAATAGGGACAATTCAGACCCCACCCCTACCTCCTGACCACTCACAGGCTATATCAAGGAAGGGCTTAGTGGGGACCTGGGGTCACTGAAGCCAAAAGGAGCCCCTCCCCCTGGCTGTGGTTCTGTAAGAATTACCCGGAAAGACCCTCCCCCCTCATTTTAGCCTGATTTTGGGTCAGAGTCTCCGAAGTGTCTCCAATGACTCCTTCCCTGAGATAGGGGTGGTGAGAACGAGGTAAAGAGGATGGCAGGCCGGGAGTGGGTGCAAGGCGCCTCGGCCTTTTCTAGCCAGAGGTCTCTCATGCAATGGGGGTCTCATTGGTGAGACCACAGTGGTCACGCTGAGCCTGACCTCTCTCAAGACAAGGCCACTCCATGCCTTACCCTCCCACCTGTATCCCCTTCTTCATTCTCACCCCCTTCCAACTCGTCATAGCAACTGACTGCCGGGACCATTATCTAAATTAAACCGCATTGGTTCCCCGAGCCAACGAAGCTTTGGCAGTTCTAGCTCCCCATACATCCTGCCCCCCATCCTTGCTCAGGCCCCCTTCACAACTCCGCAACCTACACAAGCCGCAGATGGTTTTTGCTGAAATCCCTGGAGTGGGGTGGGTTGGGGGAGCCGGTTTCTGGGAGTCATGTGGCAGCAACCCCCTTTGCTGTGTGTGTGCTTGTGCATGCGTCCTGTGTGTGTGATGAGCTGCCTCTGGGCGGACAGTGATTCCTCCAGGTGCTGTACTGTGCTGGTTAACAGGAGCTCTGGGCGAGGCCTGCCTTCGCCTCCTCTCCCGCCCAGGTGATGGCTGGCAGATTTATAGGCTGCTGTCTAACCGCTGGTGTAATTCCCTTAATGCAAACCCTGAGGAATTGGTCTCAGCTGGAGCACCGAGGCGCTGAAGGGGGATGGGGCTGAGGCGAGGGAGAGGCACGAAGTGAGAACACGGGGCTGCTAGGGGCAGGGACAGGGCAGCTGCAGTCACCAAGCCTGTTAATTAGCTGCTGCTTAGAAGCTTTTCCCCTGGAGGGAGCAGGGGGCTGGAAGCAGTACCTTGGGAGTCAAAACCAGCCATGAAAGGTCTGAGTGTCTGACAGGGGCTTGGAGGTGGAGGCTAGTCCAGACCTGGTGGGTAGATTGGTCCTAGACCTGCCGCGGTAAGGGAGAGTGGGTTAGTGGTGGCTCCTCCCTGGGAGGATGTTGCTGATGGATGGCCACCTGAGAAGATAGCCTTGTGTGCCTGTCAGGTCCTGGGGTGGCGATCTGGACCACACAGAGAGCAGACCGGGGGCAGGGGGCTGGGAACCGCGGTGGAGTGCAGGACGACAGCCCCGACTGAGGGCCTGGACCTCAAAGTGAGAGTCCTGCCTGCTAACTTCCCTCCTGGAGTTCTCTGCCTCAGTTTCCCCAGTGACTGTGGTGGCAGTAACAGAAAAAGGTCAGCTGACTGTGGTGAGAGCAAGACTAGGAGTGTGTGCATGCGCTCGTGTGTGTGTGTGTGTGTGTGTGTGTGTGTGTGTGTGTGTGTGCGCGCGCGTGTGTAATGGGATTCGGAAGCAGGGCCTGGTTGAAGTCCCAGCACCTACAATTACCAGCCCTGGACCAGTCATGTCAGTTATCTGGAACTCAACCCTCGTCTGTCAATTGGGCCTGCTGTTCCTGCCGTGATGATGTTAGGTGGGATGCGGTGCAGGAGGGTGCTATGGGAAGGGCGGTCCCGCACACTGATTAATGTGGCGGGCCAAGAGGGGTTGCTGGTAGAGTTAGCAGCTGCAAAGGGCTGCCTGCGGAGTTAGGGGTGTCTGTCGGGCGGGCGGTCTCAGCCTCAGAGGCCCTGGTGGGCCCCCTCTGGGAGTGCTGCCAGGCCCGTGGCAGCCAGCCTGGCATCCCCAGCGTGGCTTCTGCCCCCCACAGGCATGCGCATCCTTGTCACGCTGCTGCTGGACACGCTGCCCATGCTGGGCAATGTCCTGCTGCTCTGCTTCTTCGTCTTCTTCATCTTTGGCATCGTGGGCGTCCAGCTGTGGGCAGGGCTGCTCCGGAACCGATGCTTCCTGCCCGAGAATTTCAGCCTGTGAGTGTCACAGGGGCTGGGGGTTACCTGTGAGTGGTGTGGAGGGCTGGGACCGCCCTCAGTCCCTGTTGCTATTGACATATCTGCTCTCCTATCCGTGACATGTCTGGTTCTCAGACTCCCACATTAGAGTCAGTTGGGGAGCTTAAGAAATTCTTGAGGCCTGGGTCCCACCCCCACAGATTCTGATTTCATTGGTCTTGGGGGGGGGGGGGGGTTCCGCCTAGGCCTGGGGAGCTTTATAAGCTCCTCGGTGAGCCTGAGATGCAGCCTCATGGGACAAATCTCCCAAGATCCGACTCTGGAGTTTCTGGCTCAGTCCTCACACTCCCTATCCACACTCACCAATCGCCACGCCGGCCCGGTGCTTGCCCCGACTCTGGTCCTTTCCCTGCTCACCCCGCATGCCTCGGTGCACACATGTAGTTCTCCCTTCCGGGGCCTTCCCCCGGGGAACCCACCCCCAGCCTCATCCCTTTCCCCTCCACAGCCCCCTGAGTGTGGACCTGGAGCCCTATTACCAGACGGAGAACGAGGACGAGAACCCCTTCATCTGCTCGCAGCCCCGGGAGAACGGCATGCGCTCCTGCAGGAGCGTGCCCACCCTGCGCGGGGAGGGCGGGGGCGGCTCCCCCTGTGGCCTGGACTACGAGGCCTACAACAGCTCCAGCAACACCACCTGCGTCAACTGGAACCAGTACTACACCAACTGCTCCGCCGGGGAGCACAACCCCTTCAAGGGCGCCATCAACTTCGACAACATCGGCTACGCCTGGATCGCCATCTTCCAGGTGGGGCAGCCTGGGGGCCGGGAGGTTCCGCAGGCCGGGCTGGAGCGGTCATGCTCTGCGTGGGGGTGGGGTCAGGGCCTCTAGAGGAGATTGCAGGAGGCTTTAGGGGGCCTGGAGTCAGCCTGCCCCTCTGCCGCCTCCCCAGGTCATCACGCTGGAGGGCTGGGTCGACATCATGTACTTTGTGATGGATGCTCATTCCTTCTACAACTTCATCTACTTCATCCTCCTCATCATCGTGAGTGATTCCTCAGGCCCCCGAGGGGATGGGGGATCCTAGGGAAATGGGTCCGGGAAGTTCAGAGAGGGGAAAGCTTGCTTGGTCTGAAGTTCTAGCTCTCAGGACAAGTCCCACTGAGATGCAAGACAGAGAGGGCACCTGTCAGGAGCACTCAGGAGGAAATGTAAGGTCAAGGCCTGACTCTATCACTTACCACCACTTACAACTTAGGGCAAGTCATTCCCACCAGGCCCCCAGCCCCACCCCGGACCTCTGTTTGTGTAAAACGGGTGTTTCTCAGCCCAGGGTGATACCACCTCCAGAAGTGGCAAAGGGTGGTCCTGGTTTTCCACCAGGACTGACAGAGCACTATTGGCACTTTGATGGCGAGCAGGCAGGAGGTGGTAAACATTCTGCAAACTGATTTGTTCTACCCCGCATTCCCATCATTTGCTATTAAGAAACACTGCATGATCTCCTGTTCCTTCCAGCTCAGAAGTTCCGAGACTTAATGAGGGCAGAAGACAGAGGCAAAAGTAGCAGATTTAAAATTTAAGTCACTACCGTTCACCGTTTAACAATTTAATTGCTACTACTTATAGCTAACATTTATTGAGCACTTACAAGGTGTACCGGTTAACAATGCGGTTTTTGCATTACACCCTGCACAAAATCCGCACTGTTAACTGGTACACCTGCCTCTATGCTCCAGGCCCTGCTCTGAGCACTTTTTATGTGCTGGTGCCTTTAATTCTCATCAGGATCCTGTTATCATTTCCACTTAACAGATGAGGAGACCAATGTGTCCTCCTTGGTCTGACCTCAGCGTGGGCTTGGCATGTGCGGGGGATTAATCTTGCTGGGTGGGGCGTTGATACTGTTGTGCACTGAAACAGCTGCTGCCTGCTGAGTCTTCACAGTCCCTAGGGAAGGGGGTTCAGAGAATGGGGCCCCAGCTCCTAAATGAGAACTCTGAGCTTCAGAGGGCTTTAGTCACCAGGCTAAGTGGCTGGAGCCGAGAAATCAACCCCAGGCTATTGACTCCAAGTCCAGCCCTTTTCCCATGTCACCAAGAGGCCAATGACAGAGCCAACAGAAGGACAGATATGAGAGGAAGAGATTAAAATCTACACAGAATTTAGGCCAAGCTTCAGAGAGAGGTGGAGACAGAATAAGGCAATGAGAGACAGTGGGTAGGCCCTGAGAAAGAACACGTCCTCCAGGCCACCCCCAACAGTCCCTAGGGCGAAAGAGTGGCCAGGCTGGGGGCCTGTTCTCATCCCCCATCAGGACCTGAGGTGGTGTCTCCCATCAGTGCCTTGTGGAAGCCTGTTCTTTTCACTCTGCTGTTCTCTCTGGGCTTGGGTGAGGGGGAAGGAAGTAGACAGGGAGGTAAGGGGCCCAGTTTCCACCCTCCCACACACCCCCTGAGAAATCTTTCCAAACAGCTCTCTGGACTCACACTAGAGAAGCTAATTATCATAATTACTAGGATACAATTCAGAAAAACAAAACTGCTTTGTCACCATAAATATTCATTTCCTTCCTTCTGGATTATTGTCCAAGCAATGGCCATCCCAGAACTCTAGGGAAACTGAGGCATGGGGATGGGGACAGGGAAGTGTGGACAAGTCAGAGTGACAGCTTGGCTAGTCCGCAGGGTTCAGGGGTCAGCCCATCACCTGTCTGGGTGAGGGGGTAAGCATGGGGAAAAGGGATACAGGCAAAGCCAATGGTCATGAGCATGCCGAGGACCCAAGGTTAAGACTCTCTCACTCAAGGTCACACAGCTAGAATTGGGACTGGAAGCAGGCGTCTTGTGAAGAAGATTTTTGCCAACATCTCAAAGGCTCAATCCAGTGTGAAAACCCCATGTCCCCAAGACTGGCTTCATTTCCCCAGCCTGCTCTACTCCTGATGGGACCTGGGGAGGGATGTCCAGAATCTGTGCACAGGCACGTTTAGGGGCAGGGAGCTCAGGAGACATCCTTGCAGGGCAGCACCGGAGTCCACAGCAATGCCTTAGAATCCCGGCGAGCTTGGTTCCATCCTTAGCTGTGCCATACATTAGCTGAAGGATCGTGGGCAGATTCCTCAGACCCTCTGAGCCTCAGTTTCCTCACCGTCAAATGAAGATAATAGAAGTATCACCTCTTGAGACTGTCAAGAGGATAAAATGAGATAGCGCTTGGACAGTGGCTGAGCCCAGTGCCTGGCCATAGGAAGTGCCCTGTACTTGGTGGCTGGCATTGTGATTCCCTTTTCTTCAGGACATCTCCTCTTGCTGTCCCCACCCCAACAGGTGGGCTCCTTCTTCATGATCAACCTGTGCCTGGTGGTGATTGCCACACAGTTCTCAGAGACCAAGCAGCGGGAGAGCCAGCTGATGCGGGAGCAGCGCGTGCGGTTCCTCTCCAACGCCAGTACCCTGGCCAGCTTCTCGGAGCCAGGCAGCTGCTACGAAGAACTGCTCAAATACCTGGTGTACATCCTCCGTAAAGCAGCCCGCAGGCTGGCCCAGGTTTCTCGGGCAGTGGGCGTGCGGGCCGGGCTGCTCAGCCCGGCGACCCTTGGGGTCCAGGAGTCCCAGCCCAGTGGCAGCTGCTCACGCTCCCATCGCCGCCCGTCTGTCCATCACCTGGTGCACCACCACCACCACCACCACCATCACTACCACCTGGGTAACGGGACGCTGCGGGGCCCCCGGGCCAGCCCAGAGATCCAGGATAGGGATGCTAATGGGTCCCGCCGGCTCATGCTGCCACCACCCTCGACACCTGCCCTCTCCGGGGGCCCTTCACGGGGTGCAGAGGCTGTGCACAGCTTCTACCATGCCGACTGCCACTTGGAGCCAGTCCGCTGCCAGGCACCCGCTCCCAGGTCGCCATCCGAGGCATCAGGCAGGACTGTGAGCAGCGGGAAGGTGTACCCCACTGTGCACGCCAGCCCTCCACCAGAGATGCTGAAGGAGAAGGCACTTGTGGAGGTGGCCCCCACTTCCGGACCCCCCACCCTCACCAGCCTCAACATCCCACCTGAGCGCTACAGCTCCATGCACAAGCTGCTAGAGACGCAGAGTACAGGTGAGAACTCGGATGGGGCATGTTGCTGCCTCTCATCCCGGGGCCAGGTGGTGGCCCAGAAGGGTTCTGGGGGTCTGGAGTCAGAAGGACTGGGCTCGGATCCCCATTCTGCCACTCACAGCCTTGGGACCTTCAACCAGTCACATGACTTCTTTGAGCCCTATGTTCTCACCTGTTAACATGGGAATTATAGTTCCCACGTTGTAATAACAGCAACCATCATGTTATAAGCACCTGCTTGCTACATGCTGTGGGCTGTTTGCTATAATACCTACGGTTGTTGGCCAATTGCTACATGTGTCACGTGCCTTGTGGGCAACATCCTGTTGGCTCCTCCAGTTTAAACCATAAGCTTTCTTTTTGACCCCATTTTACTGATGAGAAAAAGGAGGCTCACCGAGGTTGCAGGTCTTGGTCCAAGGTCATGCCATTAGTGAGGGGTGGACTTAGGACCCTCTGACTCTGAGGCGCATGCTCTATGCTGAGACCCCCTTGTTGCAAGGCTTGGAGGAGAAATGGTGTGTGACTGTGGCCCGCACCATGATCTCGTGGGCATGAGTTTTATTCCCTCCCCAAAGGGAGGCGGGGGGCCTGGAGCAGCAAGCCCTCAGGGGGCTGTTATTCTGAGGAGAGGAGGACCCACTGTCAGGAGGAGTGAGATGCTCACTGCCTGTGGGTGTCCCCCAGTCAGGCAGGGGCGGCGGGCCCTCTTCCACAGACAGACTCACCGTCAGCACAGCCCAGGGCCTGTATTTCAGGAAGGATTTGGCACGTGGCAGAAGTGGTGTATTTGTGGAAATGTGGGCTGGGATAGGAAGGTGTTATCACAGAACGCAGTGCGAAGGGTTCTGGTGCCAACTCTTCCACTACCCGCCACGTGACGCGAGCAGTTGCACGCACACGCGCTGGCACATTTCAGTTCCTGCTCTATAGAGGCGGGGCTGGGACAGCATGGTCGGTGGATGCTTAGGGACACCTTCCTGTGTGCAGGAGGAAGGGGAAACAGTGTTGGGTGCCTACTAGGGGCTGGGCTCTTAGCCTGGTGCCTGCGTACCTGCTTTCCCTGGGCGGTTCCTCAGGCTCCTTTCAGCTCCCATATGTTACGGTCAAAGCTGGGTTTAAACGGACATTTATGTGTTAGGATAGGTCACTGTATGTGTGCACATGCACAGTCTGGTGTGTGTGTGTGTGTGTGTATGCATGAAGGTGTCCTGTGTGTGTCTGTATGTGTGCATGTGTCTGGTGTTCGTGTGTGTATGCGTGCATATGTATCTGATGGTGTAGGTGCATGTGTGCGCACACAGGAATAATGCTCCTGTCTGGTGTGTATGCATGCCCATGTGTGCACATACCTGTTACATGTGCATTGTGTGATTTGCATGTGTCTGTGTGCACATGTGTTTGGCTGTGCATTTGTGTTATGCAAATAATATGTGTATACACGGTACATGTGTTTATGCACATGGAGTGTCTATCATGCACATGTGCATGTGTCTGGTGCGTACATGAGCACACATGTGAGGGCATGTGATTTAAGAGTCCTTTGAAAAATAGTGCTCAGAGCAGTGTTGGTGTAGGGCTGGCATCCCTGGAATGTAGAGATGACCTAAGCTTCATGCTGAAGGCTCCTAGGACCTCACATAAGAGCTTCCCAGGACCTCAGAGGACATCAAGGCCACCTGCCTGACCCTAGGACACCCTGCAGTGACTGTCAGAAGGATGCTATTGGCATTCAGGAGCATTCTGTTGCTCAGAACTGCTCACATTGTAGGGCATTCAGCACCCTGGCCCACTGAGTGCCCAGCACCCCATCATGGTAACAACCCCATGCTCCCCACTCATTTTATCCACACTCTGAGGGAAGGCCCACCCCAACTAAGAAACCCTGGAGCCTCTAACCACTACCCTCCTGTCTCAGGCACCTGCCAAAGCTCTTGCAAGATCTCCAGCCCTTGCTTGAAGGCAGACCGTGGAGCCTGTGGCCCAGACAGCTGCCCCTACTGCGCCCGGGCTGGAGCAGGGGAGGTGGAGCTCGCCGGCCACGAGATGCCTGACTCAGACAGCGAGGCGGTTTATGAGTTCACACAGGACGTCCCGCACGGCGAACTCCGGGACCCCCCGAGTCGACGGCGACGAAGCCTGGGGCTGGATGTGGAGCCCAGCTCTGTGCTGGCCTTCTGGAGGCTGATCTGTGACACCTTCCGGAAGATTGTGGACAGCAAGTACTTTGGTCGGGGCATCATGATTGCCATCCTGGTCAACACGCTCAGCATGGGCATCGAGTACCACGAGCAGGTAGGGCAAGGGACCGATGATCCCTGGGGCTGGGGACCCTCTGCCTTCCTCCCCTCCCACCTGCTGTGTTCAGCTGCCTCTCTGTGCTGCTAGCCTGCGTGGCAGGAAGGACGGGGGAGATGCAGCAGCGCGTGGGGACGCGTTGGAGGGTGAAAACCAGTGAATGTCACGCAGTGTCTGAGTCTGGGAGTTGCCGGGGCAGGGGCAGGGGCAGGCTCTGAGCTAGGTGTGTTCTTCCTGGGACGGCTTCCCAGAGGAGTCAGGCTTTGAAGGATGTGAGTGCGTGACGAGCATCAGCTGTGGGCAAGGCCTCTTGGGAGCGACAAGTCACTGGAAGAGATTTGGGTCTTTGGAGAAGATATGGGGGGAGGGGAGGTGTTGGGGGATCCCCCTAGCATTCACCTGACTCATAATTAGGATCACGATTGACTAGAAGCAGAAAGGGAGCTGTGTAGGTAGGGTGAGGGGTGGAGGGTTGGTGGCTGCGCCTGGATGGAGCCAAGGCTGCCCGGGCCTGGCCTCTGTTCTGGGAGCCTTGCTGTGAGCGGGGTGCTGTGTGGATGAGAGTACCTAGCGTGGTGAGGGGACTTGAAACCGTTGCGTTTGAGGAATCATTCTAAGAACCGGGATGTTGAAGTCGGGAGAAAAGGAGACTCAGCAGGGGCAGGCGAGCTGTCCTCAGATGTCTGAAGGGCCATCGTGTGGAAGAGGGAGCAGGCTTGTTTTGTGGGCGACGGCTGCAAGCAGAGGAATCTGGGCTGAGGGGAGGAGGCTGCCCTTGCTCTCAGAGCTGTGCGAGGACAGAAAGAGTGGCCTGGGGGACCCCCAGACCCCCACCTCTCATGCTTCCTGGGGGTGGGAGTAGGCACCAGGGGGCCTCACAACCAGGTCTGGCTGCCTCCCCCACAAGGTTCCTTCCAGAAAGCCGTCCTTTCCCCCCAGGTGGCCTTCCAGGTCACCCCCTTGGCTGGTTCTTCTAGAAGGAGGAGGCAGCCAGCAGGTGCTGCCATCCACAGGCCCTGCTGCGCTCTTCTCTCCTGGGTGTTTCTTGCCTTCCTGGGGCTCAGGGAGGGAACTGGGTCACCAGGACCTGACTGTCCCTGGTGTGGCACCAAGGCCATATGCTTGCTCCCCCCTCCCGCCCCCCCCTAGTTGTGGGTAAGGTCATGGAGGGGCCAGAGGTGTGGACATGGCCTAAGTGGGAAGGGGAAGGAGTAGGGCAACTCTGAGTCAGGGTCTGGGTCTGGCTTGCCAGCGTCCACAGGGGAGGGAGGACGTAAGGGTCTCGGTTAAGGCTGGGGAGCATAGGTCCAAGCTGGGGCTGGGGAAACATGCGGTGTTCATTTTTCAGGAGATTGGAAGCCACCTCCCTCACCCCATTGGCCTCTGCGTGTTGTGAGCACTCAGCTCTTACCCTAGTCACCCTGTCCAGCCAGGTGTGCCCAACCCCCAACCTCCCCCCCATCACCATCACACACCTTGGCATCCCTTCTGCTTGCCTCAGCGCCCCCCACCCCAGCCGGCTCTGCTGGATCCCTTCCCTGCGGAGGAGAGAGGCAGAGCGGGCAGGAAGGACACCGGCTGCAGTGCCAGCAGGAGGGGAGTGTGGCACCGTGGTGGGCGTGTAGCGTCTGGGCGCACGGGGCATGTGGTGTGGGCACTTGCCTGCTCCGCCAGCCTCCTGAGGAGAGCTGCTCTGCTATTCCAGGCTGGTGGGGGCAGCATCTTCTGCTGCCGGGCCCCAGGTGGTGGCAGCTCCTGACCTCCCTTTACCCCAGCTCCCGGAGCCTGAACCTCAACCTCCTCTCCCTCCACCCCCCAGGGGTCACCTCCTCCGTGCTTTCCTTGGGGGCAGTGTGCCCAGCAGTCTCTGCCCAGCTGGATGCTGCTGGTAGAGGCTTTGCACTAGGAAGAAGCTGAGTCACAGAGACTGAGGGCAGATGAAGGCGCAGCAAGAGGGCTTTCGGTTAGACGTCAAGAAGGACACCCACTTGGGGAGAAAGTAGCAGCGATCGGTCAGGGGTGTCTCAGCACCGCCTTGCCCAAGTTCCTGAGGAAAGCAGCGCATGGCTTCCCAAGCCCTCGCTGGCAGGGAGTCCCCACTCGGTGGTGGCATGGTGTCTGCTCCAGGGAGGAGTTTATTCCAGTACCTGGTTGCTGAGAGCCCCATAGGGGTGAGTGGGAGTCCCCAGCAGGCTGGCCAGATGACTGACTGCCGGGCAGGCCTAGGGACCGGGGGTGGCGAGAAGTCCCAGAAGCAGCCATGGCCCTGTGCTTGCAGGCACTGCGGCGTGAACATCCCGCCATCTGGGCCCCGGAGCCTGAGCAGGCTGGTGGGGGGGGGAGGTGGGCAGGGAGGGAAGTGAGGAGACGTGGGGGCCGAGAGACAGAGACATGGTGGGGGGGAGACGGAGACACACAGAGACAGAGATCTAGATGAAAACACAGCGGAAGAGAGAGACACAGAGAGAAAGGGGGAGACCGAGATGGAGAGACGGAGGCACAGAGGACAAGATGAAGCCCGGGGAGAGAGGCGGATGTAAGATAGGAAGACAGAGACTAGAGGGACGGAGTTGTAAGGGGGCATAGAGACTCAGGGGGAGGAGACAGGAGCAGATGGAGTCACAGAGACATGTGACAGAGACAGAGAGATATGGAGAGGGAGCCGAAGACAGAGACCAAGACCCAGAAACAGATGACAGACCAGGGCAGACAGGGCAGGGATGGGAGACAGGCTCGAACGGGGCCTTGCAGACGGAAGGAGAGAGGCTGAGAGCGACAGCAGGGAGAGCGGCAGCAGATGCGGACACAGGCTCCTGGTTCCCCTGCAGAGCACGTAATGAGGTGATGGTGTCCATCAATCCTGGTATTGATCAGGCTGGGGGGCACTGCAGAGGGTGTTGCTGTGCTTCCCTGGAGGAGGAGCCAGCCCTCTTCCCTGCCAGGTGCTGCTGCCCTCCCAGGCCTGTCCTCTCCACTGTCACCTACTTGCCCATCATTCAGTGTTCCTGCTGGGGATGGCGAGGCCTCTTCCGCCTCTCTCTCTACCAACATCTTGACTGAGGAAGAACCCCTGTTGTCTTACCCCACCCTACCCAGGGGAGGCCCCTTGCTGCCCACACTGCCCTCCTTCCCCAACCCCTCAACCCACCAGCTGGTGGAGGACTGACAGGACTGGTTTGTCCAGAGGGGACTGGTGAGGATGATAAGGACAGGACACTGAGGAGATGGGGCGTGAGCATATGGGTGCCCCATCCACTAGGGGGCAGTACGTGGAGCAAGGAACTTACTGTGAATTGCCCATGCGTCCGTCCATTGCACACACATTTTTTGTGTGTCAGAGTTGGGCCTAAGCAGTGGCCTACTGATAAATGTTTAACAAGCAGCCCTTAAAAAGAGAAGGAAAAAGAAGTTCTGATTTGTAGTGTTGTAGTGTTTGCCAATTACCATGGTGTAAATGCTCCCACCGAGGCCAATGTTAAGCTGCCATCATGATGTCACCGAGTGCGGAGCTGGGAAGAGATGTGCACAACTGGTTCTCCTGAGCTGGTGGGAGGTGGCTCCAGCACACCACTGGGCCTGTGGCACTTCATCCTTCCTCTCAAAGAGGTCACCAACGAGTAAATAGTCACATTTGCTTGATTAGTACGAGCTCGGAGAGGGAGGCACAGAGGCACAACCCGTGACCCAGACTGGGAAAAGGATTCAGGGAGGGCTCCATGTAGGACATGACCTTGGAGCTGAGTTTGAAGAAAGAGTGGAATGTAGTGGTGAAGGGGGAAGGGAGGGCACAGTGTGGGCAAGGGCCAGAGATACCAGGCACCAAAATGGAGTGGTTTATAAGGAGTTCAAGGCACTGGGTAGGGGCTGAGATGGGCAAATGATAAGAGATGAGTTTGGAAAAAATTGAAGGCCAGGTCCTGAGAGGCAGAGATGGAGTTTGGATTTTATTCTGAAGGTGATAGGTTTCCAACAAAGGTTTGAGGCAGGTCAATAATATGAGCAGTTTTGTGTTCATGGAAGCCTGTGGGAAAGGGAGGGAGGGGAGGCAGGAGGCAGGGAGCCTGACAAGAGGGCTGCTGCGGTTCATACGTCTCTGTCCCTGGAGATGGGAGGAGAGGGCTAGGAGGGCTGGCGGGTGGCTGTGTCAGCAGGACTCCACACCGGTCGGATATTTGGGAGAGGAGGCAGCATGGACAGTATCCGGATTCCTGCTTGGCGTGGTGTACTGGGGCTTGAGCAGATTTGGGCTGGAGGACGATGCAAAGGAGGGGCCCATAGGACAGCCCGGTATCTATCCAGCAGGTGGCTGGAGCTCAGGAGAGAGGTTGTCTCCCAGGACCTGTCTCCGCCTGGGTCCGCACTGGGACAAGGCCGGTCCAGGAGGCGGGCGCGGAGGGAGGTGCCAGGCGGAGGTCTCGGGGACACAGGAGCTTCCTCATCATCCCCTTCTGGGCTGTGGGTTGCTCTGGGCAGGGGCTCACCTCATAATCTAGAAAAGAGGCAACAGTGTGTAGGAGTAGGGGAAGGAAGGGCATGCGGCCCAGCGGTCTCTTGGGCAGCAGAGGGGAGAGAGGGAGGGTCCAGAGATGGTGGCCTTTCAGGCCAGGAGAGGACAGGGCACGTGATGACTCTGCTCGTTGCTCCGACCGTCATGGGCCCATCCTGTCACTCTAGATACATGTCCAGAGAGGGTTTCTATTTATAAGTGAGTGAGATCGGCTGCTCAAGGTGAAGGAAGCGGGGGTGGCAGAGAGTCCAGATGTGGACTTTTGAGAAGATTCACAGACTCTTTTTGAATTCTGCTGAAAGCCGGGGACCCTCTCCCCAGAAGTCACATACAGGCCTAGGCACCCCAATTGGGGCCTTAGAGAACAAGGGTTTTTATGGACACCGTCCATTCCAAGCCTGCTCCTTGGAGCTCCCTCGCTGAGGAGTTGGGGCTGGGGTGCAAGCAGGACTTTGCTGCCCAGGCCCCAGACTTTCAAAGGATCTCCCTGCGTGGGAGGGAGAAGGGTGCTGTAAGGAAATGGCCAACTAAAGCGGCGCCCACGTCTTCTCCAGCATCCTCTGGCTCTGGGCTCCCCCGATTCAGCAAACGCGGGAGCACTGCCTGTGCACAGCACACTGGAATAGAATAATAGAATGGTAGGGGCAGGGCAGAGCCAGAAGCACCCCGAGACTTAAGTTCTAGCGGAAAAGTCATTCTGCTTCCTGGATGATTATGCCAAATGCTGTAAGGGAGGCGTCTGGGGTGAGAGAGAGGCTTATACCCAGGTGGGGGGTTTGGAAGGGCTTCATGAAGGAGGTGGCTTTTGAGATGGGCCTTGAACTCTAAGTGGGATAGGAGCTGAGAGGTCCAGGTGGAAGGATGAGGGTGGATTCCGGCAGCCTGGCCTGGAAATGCGCAGGGTGGCCTGGGACACGCTGGAGGGCAGACGTGTTGCCTCCCACCCCCACCCCGAGGTGTCTGAGCAGCAGTGATGCGAGGCCAGCAGAGTTGAAGGAAGCCTGAGATTCCAGTAGGTGTGGGCTGGGTTGGGGGAGCGGCCAGAGGCTATTTCTGTCATTCAGATCAGAGACAATGAGGGCCCCAAGTCTGGTGGTAGCAGGGAAAGCGAGGGGTCGGGGAACAGCCACCCCACTGGCAGGGTCTGCAGCTGGCCCCTGCTGCTGGAGGGATGGAGGGCAGGCCTGAATCCTAGATAACTCCCAGGTTCCGAGACAGAATCCTGGACAGTGAGGGCGCCGGGAGCGCGGGGAAGGACAGGTTTGGGAGAGGAGGTGAGAGGGTTTTTTTTGGACGTGCTGCCTTTGAGCTGGCCGGGGGCCACCCCGGGAAGGCTCTCAGACAGGCTGGCTCTCGGGGTGAGGAGCCAAGCTCTTGGGGAGAGATTGTTTAGTGTCCTCTACACCCAGTGACAGCTGGAGAGGTGGGAGTTGGAGAGATGGGGGGGGGGGGGGCGGGGAGGGGGCGGGGAAGGGGAGACAAGGGGAGGGAGTAGGCTTAGACTCCACTCAAGAATGTTGACCTGAGAGGAGACAGGCAGCCCTGGAGGGCAGGAGGTGGCCAGCAGCATGGGGTCAGGGAAGTCCGGGCAGGCTGGGCATCAGGCAGGAGGGGTGGCCACTGGCTCAGATGCTGCTCAGGCAGGGCATCTGCTAAGAGGAGAGCTGGGAAGAGGGGCCTTGGAGAGCACTGGCGAGGTAAGCCCCGTGGTCTAGGCGTGAATGGGCCTGGATTCACAGGAAGGCTCTGCTTTTAGGCAGGGGAAAGGCGATTGGAGGCATCAGGAACCAGGGATAAAACGATGGAACAGAATGGGACCCAGGGGAGCCTGAGGGATGGAAGTGAGATGGAGGTGCAGGTGGAGGAGCGGCTGGCACCCTGCCAGGAGGGGGAGAGAGAGGAGTAGGCTGTGGACCAGCGCTGTGTGGGGGAGGGAAGGAAATGGAGCCAGGTCCGGAGTGGAGATGGGAGCTGAGGGGAGGGAGAGGTTTGGGGCAGCTTCTTGGAGGAGAGGGATGGACAGTCAGCGATAGAAGACGGCAAATAAAGGTGCACAGCAGCCTTGGGGCCCCCAGCAGGGCATCGCCCATCCAGTCAGCAGAGGTTGGTGACTCTAGCAATGCTCAGCAATTCGATAGCCGCAGGGGAGAGGCAGCGGGAGTGGGGCCTTGCCCAGGCTGGGCTGGGCAGAACAGCAGCCCTCTAAGGCCTGCAACATGAGGGCAGCTTTAAATGGTCCACTGGGCTCTGGGCTGTGAGGTTGTGCTGGCAGGTGAGGGGCAGGGGCCACAGCTCCAGACTTTTTTAAGTCGAAGGGGCTTTGGGTTAGCTGTCTCCAAGGTGAGCGAGCCCTGCAGGCGCCCTGAGCCCACTTAGCTTTGTGTATTCACTTGGGGTGGCTTCAAGGAGCTCGTGGGCGACGTGGGGAAGGGCTAACACTGCCCCACCCCTTCGGAGGAGGCACTGGGGCACAGTGACATTCCAGCTGGCATGGTTCCAAGCTGGAGAGCTTCCAGGGGGATGGCGAACAGCAAGGCCACATCTCCATGCTGAAGCCCGTGGGGTTTCCTGGAAACCTCCCGCCACACAGGTGTCTCCTGACTTCCCACACCTCCTTGAAGGAGGAAGAAGAGGAGGGAGGGGGTCCCACCGACCCAGGGACCCTGACCCCCCTCACTGTGGGCCCCTGGCAACACCTCTCCTGGGTGTGTGGGAGCAGCCGGCCGGGCTGTCAAAAGCAGAGGTGAGGTGAGCTGGAGAGTCAGAACTGGGGAGCAGAGATTTCAGGGTCAGTGGAGCAGGGAGCTGGGGAGCTAGGGGAGGGAGTGGCACTTCGGCAGTGCTGGGGTGCCTCACTCAGGCCCCCACTCCGCTCTCACCTGGATTGTCCACCCTCGGGAACCTCTGCAGTAGGCAGGTCACTCTCTGCCGAGCCTGCTCTCGGGCCTCCTGCCTGGACCTCTGCAGTATCCCCTAATTGGTCTCTGTCTCTCCGGCTCTCCGAGCCATCCGCACGCTGCCACCACTGCAGCCAGATTAATCTTCTTAATACACCGCGCTGCACATCTCCTCCCTCCCCCAGCCCTACCCCCAGCAGCCCCAATGGCAGCATGTGCCCAGAGGCAAGTCCAGCCTGTGGCGTGGAGTGGAGTCATTGGGCCCGGCCCTGCTGACCCTGCAGCCCTGTCCCCCACCAGCCTCTCCCCGCTCTGACCCAGACAGAACCCTTAACTCTTGGTCCTCGGTATGCCTGGCCCTTCTCGCCTCTGCACCTTGGCTCACACTGCTTCCGGCTGGGCATGTCCAACATGGGCACTCTCCTGCCACCTGCTCCTCCCCGCTGGCCCACTGACCTCGGCGGGGTTGGAGCTCCTGGGCGCTCCTGGGTGCTCCTGGTGCTTAGTTACAGCCCTGCAGCCACTCTGTCCTGCCACGTGTGAGGCCCGCTTCCACTGTCAGCGCCCACGGGGCCACTGGAGCACGGCTCTCGGCTGGATGTGCTCACAGGCTTGATCTGTGCTCTGCAAGGCAGCCTCGCCATGAGGTGGTGTTACCCTGTTTAACAGAAGAGGCCGCTAGGGATCAGAGAGGTGAAGGGACTTGTCCCAGGTCACACAGGTAGAAAGTCCCAGAGTCGGCAGGCCTCCTGTGTTCGGGTTCACTCCCACCTTGTATCACCGGTGTTGTGCACACTGTGGGCACGTTAAGGGTTCGTTGATGGAGCTGCTGTGGGTGTCAGGGGAGACCTGGTGCTGGGAAGTATGTACAGCTTACCTGGGGCCACAGTTGCTCTCAGGGGACAGGCTGAGGGAGGGAAGGTGTTGGGACATGGGAGATGGGGGATGTACAGTTAGCATCAGCCCAGAGAAGACCTGGGACCTCTGGGTGGGAGAAGCTCGGGCTGCCTGGCCTCAACTCACCAAAGCGCTTACTGGGCCTTGACATCTGTGCATCGGAGGGAGGATGCAGTCTAGACCTGAGAAAGGACTTCCTGGCCACGGGGAGAGCTGGCGGGCTTGCGTGCCTCTGCCCCAGGGATAAATTAGGGCATGGGCTCTATGGGGGGTTGGGGGCAGCGTGGAAAGATGCAGAGAAAAGCACGGCCGGACCTAGCCCTGTGCCTAAGTGACCGCCTTTCAATGACCACACCTTTCAGAGCAGGCCGTGAGGAGGCAGGGAGGACGTGACCTCTGGGAGGAAGTTATTGGGCCTGGGGAGGGTGCTAGCAGAAGTTGGCTCCTTCCCCATCGCTTCGCCGCTACGGTGGCCCAGGATCAGGGCTCTGGTCCCTGGGGCCACTCTGTTGCTAAGATTGTGTCTCTGCGCCCTTGTCCTGCATTTGCAGACTGTTCCCAGCCTCCGATTTAGTAACTTGGATGTCTGGGGGAGGAGGGCTTTTCCCATGGATCAAGGGGGATCCCAGGGTCCTGGGATAGGATAGGCATTGCCCCTTCATGTGCCCAGTGAGTGTGTGGAGGGGAGAGAGGACGGGCTGAGGGAGAGCGCTCGCCCTCCTCCCTACCTGCTTCTCCAGTCCCTGAGATGCCTGGAGCGATGAGGCGGAGGCTTCAGGCTTTTTTGCACCCCCCCCTCCCCCGTCCACCAAGGATCCATCATGTAGGCCTTGGGGGGCCCTGCACCATCCTTCTGATGAGGCTCTTGAGTTGTTTTGTGAGCGTGTGTGTGTGTGCGTGTGTGTGTGTCTGTGTGTGTCAATGAACACCGGGTACAGACTGTCTCTGCCCCAGGGATAACGTTAGGACATGATGAAACATCCTCCCTCCACACGCCTGGTAGTAGTTGTACTTTTAGGGCTCACTGACTGAGTAAATACGTGATAACCAAGACGACAGGGTGTTCAGCTACTTGAAAAAGTTGTGTTCATTTTTATTGTTGAGGTATAATGTATTGGCTCTATGTACATAGCGAACTTCAGTTACGTTTTCCAATCAACTTGTTCTTTTTAAAAAAATTTACCTGATTTCTATTGATTTCAGAGAGGAAGGGAGAGGGAGAGAGAGATAGAAACATCAATGATGAGAGAGAATCATTGGTCGGCTGCCTCCTGCACGCTCCTCACTGGGACCGAGCCCGCATATGCCCTGATGGGGAATCAAACCATGACCTCCTGGTTCATAGGTTGGTGTTCAACCACTGAGCAACCCTGCCTGGGCTCAACTTGTTCTTTGTTCATACATCTATGTCCATGTGAAATATAATTTTATGTACATTAGAAGATACATAATATATTCAGTCCATCTGTGTATCTGATTCACAGGCTTGTCACAGTCACTACATCGGGTTTGGGTCCTGCTTGGTATTTATTGGAGTCAGAGTGAGGTGGGTTGGGCGCTCTCCCTGGTTCTCCCCGCCCTGTGACTTTGAACCTGTCATTCACCATCTTCTTGACTTCTTTTGTTCACCTGTAAACCCCTGGTGTGACCGCTGTTATGTGGATGGCATGAGGTGAGACACACGAGCCTGGGGACCCGCAAAATATTGCCCCTGCGTGGTCTGTGCTCCTCATCTTTATCCAATCCAAGAGCGAACAACTGGGCAGGTGGCAGAGTGACAGGGAGGCAGGCTCGCCGATCACAGCTTCCTGGGAGACTGGACTAGGGAGCACGGCGTCGGGGACCCACTCTCTCGGGAGGGCTCTGCGCCCTGGGCTTTATCTGTCCTGACATAAGCCCCTCCCCATCACCTGCTCCGTGCTCACAGGCAGTGACCAAAGGTCCTGTCTCTCTGTGACCCCGTTCACTAGGTCAGGTGGTGGTGCCCTCTCCTGCCCCCACTTGCAGTCTGGAGAGAAAAGACTCGATTCAGATTGAATCCGTGCCACACCTGCCCCTGTGACAGCCACTCATTCTCTGGGCAGCTGGCTCTCGGCCCAGCCTGCTGACCCTGGCTCTGCCCGCCGGCCTGCCTTTGGAGAGAACTTCTGCATGCCCAGTGGAGAGCTTCTCTCTTCCTGAGCAGCCACCGACCCTCAAACGCGCCTCACCTTTCCTCCGAATTCCCTCCCGCCCCCCCCATTCCGCCTAGGCTGGTCACACGGATTGGGGCCAGTAGGATCCATTTGGTGGCATCCAGGGCCTGGCTCCATGCTTGGGTGACCTACCTGGACAGCCGGCCAGCTGAGGCAGCCAGGTAAACAGGGTGAGGTGTCTGATGGACGAGGGGCTTCATCTGCTTATTTGCTTATTATTCTCAAGTGGCTGCCATGGAGCTTGGGCTTTTGAATGGTCAAACACCCCACCCGATGGGCAGTGGGCTCTGCTGAACCAATCCTCTCCACCCAGACCTCCAGCTCAGCCACACCCCTCCCTTTCTCTCTCTCTTAAAAAATAAAAATAAAAATTATATATATATATGTTTCAGAGAGGAAGGGAGGAGAGAAAGATAGAAACATGAGTGATGCGAAAGAATCATTGATCAACTGCCTCCTACACTCCCCCCATGGGGGACCGAGCCCACAACCTGGGCATGTGCCCTGACTGGGAATTGAACCGTGACCTCCTGGTGAATAGGTTGATGCTCAACTACGGAGCCACGCTGGCCGGGCAAAGGGCTCGTTTCTTGTGCTGGACCTGAGATGCCTTTCCTCCCCTCTGCTTGGAGAGACCCCACTCACCCTTCAGAGTTCATGTCAAATGCTGGCTGCTGACGAAGGCTTTCCCCGCGTGTTCTTCCTTCACCTTCTGCCCCCCAACTCCTGGATTTACTGTCTGGGTCACTTAGTGTGTCACTGACGCATCTCAGGCCTCTGGCGGTCATTCTGCTGCGTTGTGTGTGTACAGCTTGCTCCCAGCTAGCTGCTGAGCTCCCAGGAGGCCGAGGGCATGGCTGGCATGTTTGTGCAGCCCCTTTTCTACCTGGGAATGCAGTAAGCACTTAATATTGAAAAGAGGAGGAAGGGGGGGCGGTGACTAGTGAGCTGGGAAAGCAGGTGAGATGGTTTGCCGTTAGTTCTGATAACCTCTTTGGGATGTGTCCTTGGCCCTCGTTCCTGAAGGTCACACAGTGAGTGGATAGAATTAGCCAAGGTGTCCTAGTCTCAGGCAGCAGCGTCAGGAGCCTCCTTCTCTGTGACAACCCTTCTTGGGGTTTCCCTTCTGTGTATCAGCATTTTTGCGTGCCTGTGTGTGTTTTTGTGTGACGTTTGTTGGTGCGTTGTCTGGAAGGAAGCAGGGTAGCCCGTAGTTGTCCAAGAGAAGGCTGCCAAGTCCACAGAGGAATTGGGGAGCACGTGTGCCTTAGCCTGTGGCTGTGTGACTGGTATGCGTGTGAGGCCTTGGCAGTCATCTTATGGCACGGGCCAGCATCATTGCGCTGCTGGCCTGGGCTCGCTGGGCTGACCTGGCAGCACAGGACCGATGGGTCTCAGAGCTGCCAGCAGGAGGTAGGCAGAGCCCACAGGGCAGGCCCCAGGATCTGAGACCCAGAGCTGGGAACGGTGTGGGGGCCGAGGGTTTCATGTGACAGCTGCCCCTCAGTACATTTCCTCACGGACCCTTTGGGGGAGGGTGTCCCCCATAAGCCTGAGCATCCAGAACCACCCTGGCCCCCTCCCCTGGCTTTCCGTTCCTGCTCCTGTGGTCCCATTTTTGGGGGTACTGGGGTGAGGGGCTTAGCCCCAGCAGCCCTGCCACGGGTGCTTCATGCCCGCCCTGCCCTGCAGCCCGAGGAACTCACCAATGCCCTGGAGATCAGCAACATCGTCTTCACCAGCCTCTTTGCCCTGGAGATGCTGCTGAAGCTGCTCGTGTACGGTCCCTTTGGCTACATCAAGAACCCCTACAACATCTTCGATGGCGTCATTGTTGTCATCAGGTATGACCTCCCCTGCACTGCCTCTTGCCTGAAGAGCGTCCATGGGGTGGCTTGGGGCGAGGAGCCACGCAGCCTGTCCCAGGGGTCCCCCTGACCCACAGGCCCTGCCACTCCCCCAGGTGGGGACTCTCTGTCCCCACCATGCTCCACTCCACCCTGTCCCTCGGTCCTACCCTGCTCAGGAGGGTCTTGGCCTCACATCTCCTGTGGCCAAGCCCCTCTGCAGCCTCCCCTCCCCACTTCTACTTCCTGTCCTCACCCCCATGCAGGCCCGGGTGGGTGAGGACTGGGGACTTGGCCTTGGAGAGGAGTTGGAGGAGGTCAGAGACCCAGCCAGCCATCCCTGCTTGCAAAGTGCTTGGAAACCATCTCAGACGCCGACAGCTTGCTTTAGGGTTTCCAAGACCTCGGGAAAGTGCTCCGTCCCCTCAAGCCAGGAGCCAGGAGAACTGCTTTATTGCTTTTTGGAATTGGCTTTAGGTTTCATTAGAAGAGAACAAAGCGAATATTCCATAACTGGATGCTGTTGCATTGGCCGATTGAGGGAGAGGGCGGTCCACTGCCAGGCTGTGTGATCTTTGGCCTGGCAGGGAGGGTGGAGAGGACTGGAGCTGTGCCCCACATCCTTGACATCTCGGAGGCCCGAGGGTTGTGCAGGCCAGTCAGGGCCCCCGGGCGCTGCTGGCCCCTCGTAAAGGGAGGGGCAGGTGGAGGGTGGGCGTGCTGCCGGCTCAGGCTCCCCGCCCCCCTTGCAGTGTGTGGGAGATCGTGGGCCAGCAGGGGGGCGGCCTGTCGGTGCTGCGGACCTTCCGCCTGATGCGGGTGCTGAAGCTGGTGCGCTTCCTGCCGGCGCTGCAGCGGCAGCTCGTGGTGCTCATGAAGACCATGGACAACGTGGCCACCTTCTGCATGCTGCTCATGCTCTTCATCTTCATCTTCAGGTGAGGGTGGGTGCCCGCCGAGAAGGGCCTCAGGGGCAGGGCTGCTGGGGCTGAGCCCATCTCGTGGCTCCTGTGTCTTCAGCATCCTGGGCATGCATCTCTTCGGCTGCAAATTTGCATCCGAGCGGGACGGGGACACGCTACCGGACCGGAAGAATTTTGACTCCCTGCTCTGGGCCATCGTCACCGTCTTTCAGGTGCGAGGGAAACAGGGACAGGGTGGGCAGGGGTGGTGGGGTGACCCTGGTCAGCGCCCTGACTCCCGCCCTCTGCCCACAGATCCTGACCCAGGAGGACTGGAACAAGGTGCTCTACAACGGAATGGCCTCCACGTCGTCCTGGGCTGCCCTTTACTTCATTGCCCTCATGACCTTCGGCAACTATGTGCTCTTTAACCTGCTTGTCGCCATCCTGGTGGAGGGCTTCCAGGCGGAGGTAACCCCCTGCCCGCAACGGTCCATTTCCAGGAGGAATCAGCTGCCCAGCTTGAGCTTTGGGGGCCTGGCAGGTCCTGCAGGAAGCACCTTTCAGATTAGGTGGGGGTGACTATGTGGGGGAGGCGCCGTGTCTCAGGAAGCCCCTGGGCACTCAGGAAACAGGGTGCTTGTGTGTGGGGGGGGTGTCTTTGGGTCCCTAGGATAGCTGCCCAGTGGGCTTCCCCTTCCAAGTCGTCTAGACCCTTCCTCAGAAAGCTAGACAAGTGTCAGCACACAGGGCATCTGGATCGCTGAGTACAGGTGCGCTCGGGGACATCTGGGGGGACCCATCTGAGCCGAGGGGTGAGGGGAGCTTGTGTGCAAGTCATCTGAGCTCTGGCTGAAATGATGAAGATGCCACCAGGGCCCAGGCAGGGCTGAGCTGCCCAGGGTGAGAAATGAGCCCAATTAGCTGTGGGGATGGCAGAGATGAGCGTCCTATTTCCAGCCCCGGCTCCATCACCTTCGTCACAGGCAGCGTCATCAATTAATATCGACTTAACATTGATCCCACCCTTGCGGGGCCAGGGCACAGCCTCTGTCCAAAAGGCTGCACCCTCCTCCTCTCCCTCAGCACCCTCCTCCTCTCCCTCAGCTCTGCCCCTCTGCCCACCCCAGGCCCAGCCCAGTGCCGTGCACCGGGGAGGTTGACCCCACCTAGAAACCCTCCAGGTTGGGCGTGGAGAAGCTCTCAGTCCAGTTCTCTTTGGGTGACCCGGATGGAAACTCCCGCTGCGGCCTCGTCTATAAATACCCGGCACACGGTGGAAAAACAAAATCTATTTTCCGCCTTTTCCCCAGCCTTGCGAGGGAGGGCTGCTCCCCGAGGGCCAGGCTGGTGGGGGGCGGGGGCATCTGTCCCTCCCTGGCCTTCCCCGGCGTCCCCTGTAATTCTGTAGCTCCCCATTATCGCGTTTCCTCCTGCTGGGTGAGCGCGGGCCGCTGGTGAAGCCCTGCCTTGGTGATGGCCCGGCCTCTTGCAGGAGGGAGGAACACTTCCTGGGTGGTTCCCTGGGGCATGAAGGGTTAAGGGGTGCCACCATGCTCCCAACAAAAGCCAGGGTCTCTATGGAGACCCACCATTCTCAGCCATAGCTCTTGGCCTGTGGGAGGAGGAGCGGAGTGGGGACACGGTCCTTCAGCCCCTTCCAGACCACAGCTCCTGACAGCCAAGATTCCCCTGGAATAATTGCTGTGGAACTATGTGGAGGGAAATGCAAAGCACCCCAAGCCTGTTCTGCTTCCCTCAACTGGCCAAGAGCCACCTGGGCAGTCCTGGCGGTGCCCAGCGCAGACCGCCCCCTCCCACCGCTGCCTTTTTCAGCGAACACCTTGTTAAATCGAGTGCCGCTGAGCTGGCCTGGTTGCTAGGCAGCAGCTACGTCTGTGTGTGGGAAGAGAGCAGCCTGGCCCTAGGGCCCGGCCTGGTCACTCAGGCCCTGCTTGTGGCCTGTGGCGGCCTCAGCCTAAGGGGCCAGCCAGGACTTGGGGCCACCTCCTCTTCAACCTTCAGAGGACAAGTGACTACTGGGAGGGTCTCAGGCAGAGCCTGCTGCTTTGGGTCTGCGCGGGATGGAGAAAGGATTTCAGCATCAACACCCCCTCCATGCGGTGGGCAGTGTCCTGCATATGAGCCGGCACCTGGGTGCAGGGTGGGTGCTCGATGCTGGTGACCTGCATACCTCCAGAGATACCTGCCTTCTCCTGTACCAAGTTTTGGGGGGCTGCCCTGGTGGCTCTGGGAGCCCCACAATCTGCCAGGGGATTCTGGTTCCTACCACTCTGATGCCATGAGACCGCCCACCTCATGGAGGAAATGGCTGCCTTCATTTCTTTGGATGTCATTAGCAGGAGCCTCTAGAGTGGCCCCCTGCTGGCCTTACCACGCCACCAGGGGCCGGAGCCGGCTGGCTGTAGATTTCCTGACTTGTAGGGGGCAGTGCCCTGAATCCCTGTATATTTATCATCCACACACTTAATTAAATGAACAGGCAGCAGGCCCTGTGTGAGGCCATTAATTGATATTAAACAACATCATAGCTGTCATCCAGTGTTACTTGTCACATCCCATCCCAGTTGGAGCAGCAGGACCCGTTCTGGTGGGGAGGGATGAAGGCAGAACGGATGGGAGTTAGGAGGCCTAGTCTCAATTTTGACCTGGTCTCTTCCCCAGCCTCTGACTTCCACCCGCTCCTCCTTCCCCCCGCTCCTGTCCATTCCCCAAGCCTGCTGCCTCCCAGCCAGGAAGGGGGAGCTGGAGTCTTAGGTTCGAGGCCCCGAGGCACCTCTGACTCTCTGTATGACTTGCACAGTCTTCCGAACGTTTCCAGACCTCGGGTGCCTCCTCTAAGATTGCTCTGGCAGCACCTGCTTCCCACCTGGCCAGGAAGCAAGCTAGTGTTTATGAAGCCGTTCCGTGATGCCTGGCACACCCAGCGAATGGTGGCTGTTATTAGACTTCCCCGGGGGGCTTGATCGCCTTTCCTGCCCTTGTCCCCATCTTCGTGGCCTCCTTCCTCACCCTTCAGATTCATTCTGGCCCTGGAGCCTGTGGCTGAATCCTGGAAGGCCGTTCTCTCCCCTTCCTCCTCCCACCCCTGTGTCTCACTTCCCCTGCTGTCGGGTTCGCATCGCTCCTTCTCTTCATCCTCTCTGGACACTGCTGATGTTTGAAAGCCTGGGCGCCTGTGACCAGCCCCATCCCCTGCCTCCCCCTCTCCCTGTAGGAAATCAGCAAACGGGAAGATGCGAGTGGACAGTTAAGCTGTATTCAGCTGCCTGTCGACTCCCAGGGGGTAGGTACGCGATCCAAGTCGGCATGCCCCCACCTCGAGCCCCTTGCCCCCTCCACTCCGCCTCCATGTCTCTGTGCTCGTGTTCACGCTCAGCTCCTGTGCAACCTGTGGTCGCCGTGGTGGTCATTGGTGTCGTGAGGCTGGCTTCGATTTTAAGTCCCTTCCCCCTTGAGGACATCGAGGAGAGGAGCCTCCTTGCCTCTGCCGCCATCCACCCGCAAAGGGCATGTTCCATCCCCTCCGGACGGGTGGATGGAGGGAGAAGGAAGGGACTTAGAATCCTCTGTGTGCACGTGTGTGGTGCACCGTGTGTGCGTGCCGACGCAGAGGGCCCCCGGGAGTCCTAGTCGCGGGGCCTCAGTGGAGTCCGATCCGTGGCCCAGACCGTGCTCCCCCATCTCTCACCCTCCCCCCTTGCCCTGCACCCCTGTTGGAGACCCCACCAGCTGCCTCAGCTCAGGACATGTCTTTGGAGGATGGGGGGGATAGGGATGGCTCTTGCCGGAATGTGCCAGAGTTTTAAATCCACTTCCCAGTCTCTGGCCCCTCACCCACCCAGGAGGTCCAGCAGGTGTTTGGGGGACACACTCCTCCTCTGGCCCCAGCGCTGAGCCTGTGCCCTGCTGTTTCTTGCACCGGCACCCGGATTCAGGGCAAAGTCAGGGTTCCCGCAGGACCCACAGAGCTGCACATCCCGAGCAGCCCCCTGGAGATCCCACTTGATAATTAAAAGCTTCGTTAGGGACGTAAACGGAGTTAATGAAAATGATCCCCTGAGATGCCAATTACGCAATATTTATGTCCTTATCAAAAGTAGCAATCAAGTATTTTTTAATAACTTCTTAAGGAGAAGTGTGTAATTACTGGGGAACCTACTGACCTGCTAAGAAGGAAGAAAAAAACTGTCCCAGAGATAGAGAAAGGTAAAAAATGGGAGCAGGGGGAGGGGTGGGAGCTTGGGTAGGGTATAGGGAGAAGCAGAGGGACCGAAGTGGCGTCCTTGGCTGAGCCGCTCTGTCTGGGGTCTTTAAATTTCCTTCTGGGGTCCTCAGGGCTGAGGCTTGGGGAGGGCAGCCATGGAGGGAAGGCAGGGGGTGCAGGTGGCCTTTGGAACTGAGGCTCTAGTGACCACTCAGGTCCCCAGCTCCCCCTGGCCCATGCCACCACCCACCCAGCTCTCCTCTCTCCCCTCACTCATTCTTGGAGCCAGTCCCAGCCAGGCTGATTGTGCTGTGGGCTCTGGGGTTAACAGTGGCCTCTGAGGTGTGGCTGGTGGGAGACACAGGTGTTAGGGACCCTGGGGAGCCCTGGGCCCCAAGCCTGGGTGGTCTGGTTGATGCTAGTGCATGTCTTGTGCCATGGTTGCTGGTCCCCGTGGCCTCTATGTGTAGTGTGTGCGTGTGAAGACAGGGAGACCTCCGTCCAGCCCACTGACCCCTGCTTGGCCAGGTCCCTAATGGCCCACTGCTCCTCTCCCCTAGGGAGATGCCACCAAGTCCGAGTCGGAGCCTGATTTCTTCTCCCCCAGCCTGGATGGCGACGGGGACAGGAAGAAGCACTTGGCCTGTGAGTATCTGTTCTGGGGGTGAGAGGTGTAGTCCTGGGCCCTGGGCCAGCTTTGAGTGGACTCAGGGTCTCCCCATCTCTCCCCCGCAGTGGTGTCGCTGGGAGAGCACCCGGAGCTTCGGAGGAGCCTGTTGCCCCCTCTCATCATCCACACGGCCGCCACGCCCATGTCGCTGCCCAAGAGCTCCAGCACTGGCCTGGCTGAGGCGCTGGGCCCTGCCTCCCGCCGCACCAGCAGCAGCGGGTCGGCGGAGCCCGGGGCAGCCCACGAGATGAAGTCACCGGTAGGGGTGCCTGTGGGTGCCCGATGGTGGGAGATGTGAGGACATCAGGAAGGGAGAGAGGATGGAGGTGGGTAGGCCTGAGAAAATACCCCCTAGCCGTGGGTGGACAAGCCCCAGGAGGTCGGTCAGGGAGCCGTGGCCTGGGCTCTGATCCTGCTGCTTCCGTTCCCAGACTGAGTGAGGCTCAGCCTCCGAGCCTCCTTTTAAAGTGTGTGTACGTGGTGGTGGTGGTACCTCCTTAGTACCTTATCATGATAGTAGCAAACCCCATCTGGTCACTGATTCCAGAGAGCTGCTCAGAGTGTTCTAGACCCATTGAACCCTCATAGCACCCTTATATGAGGTAGGTACTGTTACTATCCCTATTTGGGGACCTGCATCTCGGGTTGCCCAAGTGATTTGTGGGAAGCTCCGAAGCAAGTAGATGATGGAACCAGCATTTTCGTCCAGGAGGCCGGTGTCAGGGCCAATGCCCTGACCAGTACTTTATACTGCCACCAGCTGGTAGAAGACTTCTCTCGCCAACTAAGTGTGGAGTAGGTGCTAGTGTCCTATCTAGTGTACAGATGAGGAGCTGAGGTACAGAGAGGTTTAGTAACTTGGCCGAGGTCGCCCAGCTGGTTGGAATAAGCCTGAACCTGAATCCAGGCCTCCGACACCAGGCTCCTGCCCATTGTGCCTCCGCACCTGGTGCGATGCCAGGAGGCTCACAGGAGATGGGGTGCATGCGGGGGGATGCAGGGCCCTGTGGCCCTGGCTGAGACCACCCTCTCCTCTGCTCGTCCCCAGCCGAGTGCCCGGAGCTCTCCGCACAGCCCCTGGAGTGCAGCAAGCAGCTGGGCCAGCAGGCGCTCCAGCCGCAACAGCCTGGGCCGGGCCCCCAGCCTGAAGCGGAGGAGCCTGAGTGGGGAGCGGAGGTCCCTGTTGTCGGGCGAGGGCCAGGAGAGCCAGGATGAAGAGGAGAGCTCAGAGGAGGAGCGGGCCAGCCCAGCAGGCAGCGACCGTCGCCACAGGGGCTCCCTGGAGCGGGAGGCTAAGAGCTCCTTTGACCTGCCAGACACACTGCAGGTGCCGGGGCTGCACCGCACAGCCAGCAGCCACAGCTCCGCCTCCGAGCACCAGGGCTGCAATGGCAAGTCAGCCTCGGGGCGCCTGGCCCAGGCCCTGCACCCCGACGACCCCCCACTGGATGGAGATGATGGCGATGACGAGGGCAACCTGGTGAGGCCCCTGTGGGCACAGTGACCCGCCCCGCCCCCCATCCCCGACCTTGAGTAGGAGAAGCTATGCCTGGCCTGGGGCAAGGGTGGACAGCCCCTCCCAGCTCTATGGCATTCGGGAAGCTTACCATCACACCCAAGGGATATCAGGGTGAAGCCCAGCCCTAGAGGCCGAGCTTCAAACACCCCCTTTATTCCTGGCCTCGCTGAGCCCCAGATCCTCATCATCCCCCGGGCTGTGTCTCTGCGGTCCTTGGTGGATATGAATGGTTTTGGACAGATGTGTATGAATCTTTCATGGTCCTCCCCCTGTGACTCAGAAAGACCCATCACTCATCTCTCTAAACTGATGCCCTCTCCTGTCCCCCTGTCTCATCTGGACGTCATCACAGCCTCCACTTCACACCCATCCTTACCCATTACCTCTCCCTCCCCTACCCACCTCCCACCCCCACCCCTACCCCGCAGTCCCCAGCCACCACCTTGAACCCTGGGATGGGGCACAGGGATCAGGACCTCCCAGTTAGCACGTGAGGAGAAGGGGTCAGGGTCCGCTCATCCCAGGTGTGTCTTTGAACAGACAGCTGTGATGGGTGCAATGTTTGATAATTGATGCACTTCCAAGCCCAGCAGGGAGGGAAGGAGGAATGGCAGGCGAGGGCTGAGCTGGAGGCAGAGATGGGAAAAGGTGGAGAGCTTGGACAAGGGGGAGGGAGGGAGATGAAGGACGTGAAGGATGCTCAGGGGACAAAGGGGCCTTAGAGGGAGATGGGAAGGTGGTTTTAGGAATACAGGAAGAAACGACTGGGGTAGATGAGGAGTGGGGGCCGTGGAGCTGCTTTAAAAGAATGAGGGGTTGGGGCCTTGGAGGCCTGGCCCTGCTCACACCCCTGTGGTCCTCCTACAGAGCAAAGGGGAGCGGATGAGAGCGTGGATCCGAGCCCGGCTCCCTGCCTGCTGCCGAGAGCGAGACTCTTGGTCTGCCTACATCTTCCCTCCTCAGTCAAGGTAAGCAGCGGGGCCCCTGACCTGCACCCCAACCTCTCCTCACAGGAGATTATCCTGTGATGTCATCCCAGAGATGTTAGAAGTGTCCCCAGATGTGGGAGTGTGTGAGAGAGGGGCCTTGGGCTGGGAGGGCCCAGGAGGGGTAGGGGCCTCGGGCGATGCCTCTCACTGCTGCCCTGCCCTGCCTCCCGCTCAGCCTTGGCCTCTGTCCTGGAGCAGGTTCCGCCTCCTGTGTCACCGGATCATCACGCACAAGATGTTCGACCACGTGGTCCTCGTCATCATCTTCCTCAACTGCATCACCATTGCCATGGAGCGCCCCAAGATCGACCCGCACAGCGCTGTGAGTCCCCAGGACGACACGTGGTGGCTGTTGAGTGCCTGCTCGGTGCCAGGCCCCTCCCGGGTTAGCCAGCAGGGTGGGCAAGGAGACCCGGAACCACACAGAGGGAGGGAGCCAGGACTCCCCCTGAGGCCCCCCTGACTTCCACCCTTGCGACTGGCACCTGTGTCCCTCTCCTGCCTCTGTCTCCCTTCTCTGATACACCAGCCCAGCTGGGGGGCTGGGCTCTGCTCCTTACCTGGGTGAAAAGTGAGCTCCGTTGCACCCGGCTATTTGCAGACGGCGTGTTCTCGTGAGCCAGAGCCTTGTAAGGCCCCTGTGTGAATCGGTGAGTGTTGGGATGATGCAAACAGCAAGACTGGTCCTGGCTGGGCAGAGCTGTCTTGCTTTCCCTGCTCCTGGCAAAGGGTCTCAGTTTCACCTATGACCCATGACCCATGACCCATGACCCATGACCCATGCATTGATGGGGGATGCAGAACAAGAGAGGGAAGCTGCCTTGGCTCCCATGGTCCTGCCAGGTCACAACAAATAGGTTTTGAGGGGCCCTGGGGGGCGGGAGGCGGCGGGGAGACACTGTTCACTTCTGCTTGGCCGTGAACCTGTCAGTCCTCAGAAGGGGAGGGCAGAGGCCTGAGTTTCAGGACATACTCCCAGGGGCCCAGCCTCTTCAGAGTGGGCCCAGCTGTTCTGGGAGCTCTCTCTCCCCAGCCTGGCATCATAGCCCCTCCCCCGACATGATTCTGGTCCAAGAGGGGTGGGTGGGGGTGGCTCTGTTGCCTCGCGTGGCATCTTGCACCACTTGCTTGGAGGTGGCGCCCCGTCCCCCCCCCCCTGCCTCCACACCATTGTTCAGATGTCAGCGCTGTGGTGGCTTCTGGCTTCCATTAGGGTGGGCTCCAGCCAGGCGGGGGGTGGGGGGGTGGGGAGTAGAGCCCTGAGGGATGGAGGGGCCAGCCCAGGAAGAGGTGGATGAGTGAGCACAGCACTGGGGACTCCCACCCCCGGGCCTGTGTGGAGTGGGGCAAGGGCAGCGGGTTACACTGGCCCTGCTGCAGACCTCTGCCACGGCCCCTCTGTCTCTCCCCCGACCTCTCCATTCGGCTCCTCCATCGCCAGCTGTCGCATGCACGCTTCTCTCTTTCCCCTTTCTCCGGTTCCCTCTCTGTCACTCACGCTCTGCCTGCTGCCTCTGCAGTCCTCCACACCCGTCTCTGGCCGCCCAGCAATGGAATCCGCCCGCAGCGATCAGGGGACTGGGCCGCCTTCTTCCCCTCCTGCCCCAGCCTATGCCCGGCACAAGCCCTGCACCCGGGGAAGCACAGCCTGCACTCAGGCCCCCAGCTCGCCCCGTGGCTCCGTTTCTGGGCCACACAGCAGGAAAGGGAGTTGGTGGAGCAGGAGGAGAGCAGAAGCGGGGGGGGGGGGGGGGGGGGGGCTGGGTGGTGGTCGGAGATCGAGTTAAATCCTGCCCCAGTTTTCAGAAGGAAATCGGGATAGGGCCTGAGGTATGGGGCTCAGCGAGCAGCACTGTGGTGGGATCCGGCCCCTCCAGGACACTCTGGGAGGGGAGGAGTTCTGTTCAGGGCAAGGGAGCGAGTGAGTTAGGAGCCTAGCACTGTGTGTGTGTGTGTGTGTGTGTGTGTGAGAGAGAGAGAGAGAGGGAGGGAGGGAGGGAGGGAGGGAGGGAGGGCGGAGGCAGAGGAGCTTATTTATCTGCCTTTCTGCCTTGTTGGGGAGGGCAGGGGTCGTTTTCTGAGTCGAATGTTGGTGCGGTCCTGGTTTCTGTACGCAGCGCAGACTTGGCCCACGGAGGGCAACACCCGCCTGCTCTCTCTTGCAGGAGCGCATCTTCCTGACCCTCTCCAATTACGTCTTCACCGCGGTCTTCCTGGCGGAGATGACCGTGAAGGTGATGGGGTCGCGGTGGTTCCTGGGGGGTGGAGGGCAGGGCTTCAGACTCTGGGGCGGGGGGGGGGGGAGGGGGGGGCGGTGGTGACAGTGGTGTGGTGGGCACCCCCAGGTGGTGGCGCTGGGCTGGTGCTTCGGGGAGCAGGCGTACCTGCGCAGCAGCTGGAACGTGCTGGACGGGCTGCTGGTGCTCATCTCCATCATCGACATCCTGGTGTCCATGGTCTCGGACAGCGGCACCAAGATCCTGGGCATGTTGCGGGTGCTGCGGCTGCTGCGGACCCTGCGCCCCCTCCGGTGAGCCCCCACCAGATGCCTCCTCTGGCCACCCCCACCGTGGGGCGAACATGGCCTGCCCTGGCTTCCTGCTTGTGACCCCCACAGAGAACCCGCCATCATACGGGCTGAGGAGTTCCTGTCCTTGGGCACCTCCCTCAGGGGCACCCCCTAGAGGACCTACTGCTCAGAGCGGCTGTGCCCCTGGCCTTGTGCAGGGCACAGTACAAAGGGCCCTGGGTGGTACCTTCAAGGGTGGCACTGCCCTCCCTGGTGAAGCTGCACACTCCTTTCCTTACTTTCTTCACCTCCACCTCTCAGGGGTCGCCCTCCAGATGTAGCAGGGGCCCCACCCTCTCAGGAAACCCTCCCCAGGGAGGCGGTCACCTCCCATCCCCAGGCCAGAGGCAGAACTGTCCGTGGCTGGGGACACAGACGAGGACTATACTGACTGATGGCTGATGCTTCCCAAGCTGTGACAAGCCACGCCCCTTTTCCTCCCTGCTCGCCCCCCCCCCCCGCATGCTCCGCTCAAGTGTCTGTCCCTGTCCTGGCAACACACTGCATCCCCGGGGAACACCTTTCTTGAACACCTACATAGCTCTACCAGATCATCTCTGACATCCTGGGGGCGGGGGGAGGGGGGAATGAGAGTGGGAGTGTCTGCTTCCTGTTTTGAGAGATCGTGGGTGGGAATCCCGGTGGCAGAGGTCCCAGGAAAAGAAGACCGCTCTGCCCAGCCAGCCCAGAAAGCCAACCTCTTCCCTCAACCTGAGTCCAAGGGACCAAGGAACCAAGATTGGGAGGCGGGGCAGCAGGGCAAGAGGCAGGGGCGTGTCCGAGCTGGGGGAACCCCTCTGATCGCCTTCCCTCCCCAGGGTAATCAGCCGGGCACAGGGCCTGAAGCTGGTGGTAGAAACGCTGATGTCCTCGCTGAAGCCCATCGGCAACATTGTGGTCATCTGTTGTGCCTTCTTCATCATTTTTGGCATCCTGGGGGTGCAGGTTTGTGGAGTTCGGTGGGGGGGGGGGGGGGGTAGCTGTCAGCCGAAGCCTGAGGAGTGGCTTTCCTCTTGGTCCTTGGATGGCGAGGCCCAAGCTGGTGCCACCTTTATTCCAGAAAGGAATAAGCAGGGTTACTTTCTCCCGGGCCTCGGGCCTTGGGCCTCTTTGCCGCCTGGGTACTTTGCAGAAAACTGGAAGCCTGGAAGAGGGCCCCGAAGGGGGCGCGGGCCTCAGAGAGGCTTCTGACCTGTGACAGCTGCAGGCTGCTGTTCCACCCCCTTCGCGCACTGCACTTGGAGTGCAGATGCTGGCGCAGGCCCACCGTCTGCTCCGGGATCCCCTCCCTGCCTTCCCTGCTGGCGTGGGGTGGGCTGCAGGCCAGGCCTGGGGATCCAGGGCCCAGACAGCTGGGCCAGGTTAGCGGCGTGCTGGCAGGCAGGCGGGTGCAGACCCCAGACGAGGCAGGAAGTGGGGGCTGCAGGGGAAACTTGGCCTCTGGCCCAGGGAGGGAACTTGGCTTTGGAGGAAACAGAGCGGGAGCTGCCTATAGGATTCCGCAGGCGCCTCTGGGAGCCCTCCACCCTGTCTTCCCGAGCCCCTGGCTCCAGCTGTTGCAGCTGCAGGGTAGACAGCTGGCTGTTGGGGCAGCAGGAGAGCTCTTGGGTGGCTACCCCTGCCCCCTCCTTTCCTTGGACTTTCTGGATGTCTTCTCTGCCCTGGGGAGGGGAGGCAGCCGTTCCAGATTTCCTGGAATTCTCTAGCCCCGGGGACCCGGCTCAGGTACAGTTGCCAAGGCTGTGTGGTGCTTCACCGCACGACTGGTGCCCCTTCCCTTCCCTCTCTTCCCAGCCGGCTTGGATGAGGAGAGGGAACCGTTGTTGAGCCCTGTCTGGAGCTCTTCCAGGGGTTTTAGGTCCGTCCTGAGCAGCTGCCCAGGCCCCCTGGTCCTCGTTCCTCAAATCCCTTCCTCACCCACACTCATAGCCTGGTCTGTTCTGGAATGAGGGTGAGCTGTTCGGTCACACAGACCTGAGCTTGAGCTCCCTTTCTGGTCGTATAAGGTTATACAACCTTAGTGAGTGAATTTACTTTTCTGAGCCTCAGTGTTCCTCATCTGTAAAGTGGGGAGAGTAATACCTAGCCCACCCCCACCATTAAGCCAGATCACTTGGCCCCTCTCCCAGACTCTGCGATGCAGTGGGTCTGGGTGGACCTGAGAATTGGTAATTATAGCACATTTCCAGATGATGCTGATGCTGGTCCAGGGACCCCACTTGAAGAACCAGCCCCCCAGCCCTTTGTAGAAAAGGAATGGCTATTCCGGTCCTTCCACCCATTTTTCAGTAGCCACCCTTCCCTCCCCTCTCTAGGGCTCTGCTCCCAGGAGCCCAGAGGAAGGGGTGCCTTTAGGGGAGGTTCCCTGACTCCGCTGATCCCAGGGCTGAGCCCCCTACCCTCACCGAGGATGCGCGCAGAGCTGTTAGGCCCCAGGGCTGCTGGGAGAGGTGGGGCTGGGAGTTCTGGGTGTCCAATGGTCACAGCTCACTTCTTCCTGTCTCCGGGTACATGTGTGTCCAGCTCTTCAAAGGGAAGTTCTTCGTGTGCCAGGGTGAGGACACCAGGAACATCACCAACAAGTCTGACTGTGCCGAGGCCAGCTACCGGTGGGTCCGGCACAAGTACAACTTTGACAACCTCGGCCAGGTGAGCCCCAGGCTGTGAGGTGGAGGTGGGAGCGGTGGCAGGAGGCCCCAGAGGACACAAGTCCGGCCTAACGATGCCCGCAGGGCAATGGACTTGCTTGCCTCCTCGGCTGGTCAGTGGGTCCCAGTGGTGTCGCCTTTGGAGGCCCACAGGGAGGGTGCAGTGAGGCGAGGTGTATGTTTTCATCTCCTGGTACAGGCACGGTGTCAAGACGATTCCTTTTCTCACTCCCCATTCACAGAAACAGATTTTCAAAAAGAAGTACTTCCCTCAGTTTTGCGGGTGTGTTTCTCTGGCCCACCCCGGTTTTGGTTTCTGAAGTTCAGAGGGTCTGATCACGTCCCACGGCTCTTCTGGTTTCATACCAGCTTCGGAGCCCTCCAGGGGCCTGGGGTGTGACCCCAGCCTGACCTCAGGGGCTGGGGTCCCCCAAGCTGCTGCCAGGAGGTGCTTTGAGGACAGGTAGTGAGTGGTTTGGCCACACATCCTAGATTTCCGATGGTCTCCTCTCCTTCTCCCCCTCCCCCTAGGCCCTGATGTCCCTGTTCGTGCTGGCCTCCAAGGACGGTTGGGTGGACATCATGTACGACGGGCTGGATGCCGTGGGTGTGGACCAGCAGGTAGGGCCAAGGTGGGCAGGACCCACGTTTGGGCTGAGGGCACTCAGCATGGGCCGACGCCAGGCATGACAAGTGCAAACACTAGAGAGAACGAGGGCAGGGCAGGCTGGGAAAACGCCATCAAAGAGGCATTGCCTCTCACTGGCAGCCCGAGGGCCAAACCCAGGCATGTCTTATTGGCTTTGCAACATGTTTAAATATTTTGAATTAGTAGCGAGCATTTAAAAACTGGCGAATTGCACATGAAAATCCAGACTTGGGCCTGCTCAGGAGAAATCCAAAGATCTGGGAACACTGGACTTGCATTCCCCGAGGCTGGAATCAGCAGGAACAAAGACGCAGCTTCGCCTTTAGATAGAGCTTCTCTTCACTTGGCCACAGTCCCCACCCCTCCCTACTGCCGAACACTGAACCTGCACCGTTTGTTTCTATCCCTTGCTGGGTCCCTGTCGCTCACTGAGTTTGTGGGCCCTGTCTTCAATGACTCAGGTGATGGGGCAGCACCTGAGACAGTCCCCCGGGGCTGATGGCTCCTCCTGTCCTTCCTGCTCCCTGCCAGCCCATCATGAACCACAACCCCTGGATGCTCCTGTACTTCATCTCCTTCCTGCTCATTGTGGCCTTCTTTGTCCTGAACATGTTTGTGGGCGTGGTGGTGGAGAACTTCCACAAGTGTCGGCAGCACCAGGAGGAGGAGGAGGCCCGGCGGCGGGAGGAGAAACGTCTGCGGAGGCTGGAGAAAAAGAGAAGGAGTAAGGAGAAGCAGATGGCTGGTCGGTAGTCTTTCCACATCTCTCTGAGTCGTGCTTGACCTTGGCCTTGCGACTGTAGGGGGCCAGGGGCTGAGGCTGGGGCTGGGGGCAGGGAGACGCTGCTCCCACCCCCACACCCCCGTCTTCACCTCCTCCCCCACAAGAGCATGTCCGCCTTTAGTGCCAGCATGAAGCAGACCAGTTCAGCCCCGTGGGGGAGGGGAGCCACCCCCACCCAGCGGGGCTCCCCGGGTCTCAGCATCATACTCCGGAGATCATTCCAGGGGAGTTGTGCACAACCTCTCCCAGCTCGACTCTCAGAGGAGCCTCATGGGATGAGAAGCATGCTCCATTGTCTGGGGCCAGTGTCCAGAGACCCAGGGGTTGGCCCAGGTGCCAACCTTGCCTGGCCCAGGGCTGGCACGCAAGCATCTAGAACCTGTGCCTGCCTAGTGTCTAGCTGCTGAGCAAGGTCTCGACAGAGGTTGCCAATGGACAGCAGTGAGAGGGGACCCCAGACCCCCTCTCCCTTCCTATCTCCAGCAAAACTCCCTGCCTTCCTGACTGTCAGTTTTTAGCCAAGCTGTAAAAAAAATAAAAATAAAAGAATGTCCTGTCTCAGGGAAGGTCTGAGGTCACAGGAACTCTAAGCACATGACTCTCTGGCCGTAGAGCCTTCAGCCCCCTCCCCTGTGATCGCCAACATTTCTTGGCATTGGCTGCTTGAGGCCCCTCCCCACTCCCCCCTGCCCCTCCCCACACTCTTCTGCCATGGGACTAAGGGAAAAGACACACAGATCGCAGGAAGGACGGGCCGAGACACGAGACGTGACAGGTGTAGGAGCCCCTTTGTTCCTCAGAGTCTCCAGGTGCGCCTGCACCTGTCTTTGGGGCTCCTGCCTGCCTGCCTGTCTGGTACCCAGTAAGCTTCATGATTCTCTCTTCCTGTCACTGCCCACGTTTCTCCACGTGTCTCTGTGTGTGGGTTTCTCTAAGCCTTTGGGTGTCTGTCTCTGTTTGGTCTGCGGGTTTCCCCTTCTCTCTCTACCTTTTCACAAACCGTCTTCATTCCGCCGATAAGCTGGGTGCAGTGAGTTTGCTCTTTGGTGTGTTGACATGTGAGTACCACCGAATGGGTGAGGGTGGGGCAGAGCCCATGTGCCCTGGGAGAGGCGGGGCCGCTCAGGCAGGCGTTAAGGGGATACTGGCCTCTGGGCAGCCACAGGTGGTGCAGTGGTCCCTGTCCCACATCCTCCATACCTGTGTCCCCGGTGAACCGCTCAGCTCTGGGGTAGGGGTCCCCTCTTGGCTCGCTCTGTGAGTGTCTTAAGCTGAGCAGGCACATCGCCCCCAGCAGCCATGCTCCCACCCCTGCTCCATCCCCACTTCCCTCCTTGCAGTCTGCCTGCTCGGCAGGGCATCTGCAGACGGAATTCTTTTTGGCAGGAGGCACTTGTGGCCCTGCCTGACCAGCTGGCTCCCCTTCTGGGGTCTGGAGCCACCTCAGGTGCTGCTGAGGCCGGGGCACAGGTAGGCGTGGACATCTGTTCTGATGACAGGTTGCCTGCCCCTCCCTGTGCCCAATTCCCTGTCCCTGTGACCCTGTCGAGTTGGCTGAATAGCTCTTTTTCCTCAAGTGCTCTGTGCCCCGAGCTTGGGGCTGGACACTGAGACCAGCCACCCACGCTCAGCACACCCCATTCATAGGCGGAGTGAGGGTCAGAGCCAAGGGGGAACGAGCTGCTGAGGGGGCCCTGCCCAGCCCACCAGGTCCGGCCAGTGACCCATGTCGTGTTTCGTTCTTTTAGATCTAATGCTGGACGATGTAATTGCTTCCGGCAGCTCCGCCAGCGCGGCGCCAGGTACTGCGTCTGGGATTGTGGGTTCCAGGGTGTGGCCCGGGGGTGGTCAGGCCCTGCCTGCCCCCAGGCCCGCCTCATGGGTTTGGGGACCTCCTCTTTGCTGCCTCTCCACGGCTCATTGGTTCTATCCTCTCGGGGCGAAGGGGTGAGGGTCCCTGGGGTGCTGGGCTCTGGGTCCTCCCATAGACCTGTGCTGCGCTCATTGGATGGGAGGTGATGGTCTCAGCACCCCCTCCCTCAGACACCTCTTGAAGGACCCACCTTCTCTTCTAAGGCTCCCCACGCCCGAGTTCCCCAGGCCCCTGCTACCTCTTCCCACTCCTGCTCCTTCTCCCGGGTCACACACCGTTCGCTTATTAGAGCTGCAAGTCTCTCCCATCTCCTTTCGTCTGAAGGGGAGACTTTGATCAAGTGAGCAGGATGAGAGGAGCAGAGAGGGGAAGGATTTGTTTTAAAAATGTAACGATGAATAATTGAACAGACTCATTAATCGTCCAGTAGTCGCGGTGGCCATGTCATCGCTACAAACAGCAGGACTTGGGAATCCGAGGCCTGAGTTAGCCATCAGCGTCTCCCCGAAACCCACGATTTGGGAGTGAGTTGGGTCCTTCTCTTTAAGAGCCGGTCTCTGGGAAGCCTTCCCGGTCCTGCCCTCCCTGGGTCCTCGGCGCCTGCTCTGCCGACACGTCCCCCAGACGGAGGTTCTGAGGTCATGAGAATCTGGGTCAGGGCAGTGGGACCTCAGTTACACCCTCTGATGTCTCCACGCAGTGGTTCCCAACCTGTTTATCCCCAAGGGCCCCCCCTTGTTATCGCCAACAAACCCCACATGGTACAAGTCTGTTTTTGAAGTTAAGAGCACTTCAATAATGACTTTGTTTCCGTCTTTGCTAATCAATGGCACATGTAATTGCTAATCAGAGCTTCTAAGCTGCAGAAGGTTTCACACTGAATGATGGCAAAAAAAAAACAAAACACACACTCACAAGCAAAACAAAACAAAAAACATGCTGCCATTCAGTTCATCGGTGGGCTCTTAACACAGGCGTATGTGTGACTTCTTTTAAGCTTTTAGAACTATTGAAAGGAACCTGAGAAGCCCCATGTGGCTGCCTTCTCAAGCTGCTGAGGGCGTGGGGCTTCAGGCTGGGGACCACTGGGCTAAGCCTTTCTCCCCTATTCCGCACTCTCTCCCCACCCCCCCCCCCCCCGCCCTGAAACAAGACTCCGGCAGACACTGCCCTGTGGATGTTAGGCTATCTGAGCTACAGGGGCTCAGGGGACCCCCCCTCCTCCCCCGTGTGGGAGGTCATCCCTGAGGCCCTAGGTGGATGGCTGTCTGCTGGCCCCATGGTGCGAGCTCTGGTGTCTCTCGGGGGTGCAGGCGTTTCCAGCTGGTCTGTCTGGATTGCCTGGGTCCACTCTCTGCTTCAGCCTATACTGCAAGCTCCAGATGTGTTAGGGGTGAGGAGAAGGTGGGAGGCCGTAGCCTTCAGTTTTTCCCTTGTGGGTTCGCCTGGTCTGTAGGCTGAAGTGTCCACACTGTAGCATCGGGCTGGGCCGCAGGAGCTCCTCCACCACGAACCAGCACATGCAGACTCTCATGGCCTCTGAGAACTCCTGACACGCCGGCTCGGTGCTAAACACCCTCGTTACTCTCACGCCGTACCCCCACTCTGGGGACATTCTGTGTGCTCCTGTTGGCACGTGAGAGTATGTACACTGATTACAATGGTGTGTGTTACCTTTCCAGCCAGTAATGGATGCTCAGAGACCCCGAAGAGGGCCTCAGATCATCCCATATCCCTCTTTCCCAGATCTGGGGTCCCGAGTGGTCCATACCAGAGCTTTTCAAATCTCTGTGTGCAAAAGACTTGCCCAGAGAACATATTAAAATACAGATTCCTGGGCCCCACCTAGAAGTGCTCATGGTGTGGACTGGGGCAGGAGGTGAGCATCTGCATTTCCAGTCTTTTCCCAGGGGCCGGCGATGGTGCTGAGTAGCCTGTCCCAGTGGTCGGCAAACTCATTAGTCAACAGAGCAGCAAACCGGGATGCGGCTCGTGAGCTGCGGTTTGCCGACCACTGGCCTATCCCACAGTGTCCCCAGGATGACGTCACACACACCCCTAGCCTGGGCCTTCAGGAATCCAACACCTCCCTGCTAGTACCAGTGCTGTACCCAGCGGGAGGGGTTCAGCCAGACCCCAGGGAGAGGCCAGGGGGAAAAGGCTTTGGTTACCGGGGCAATGGGCCTGACTGGCCACCTGGGTCCAGCCTGAGCAGTCAGGTTAGCCCCAAGGGACCACGTGGCTTTCGGCACCAGCTCCACACCCACCGCACATGTGTGGGACGCCTGCCTGCACTGCCCTCTCCTTTCCCACTGAACCCAGCGAGCAGGCTTGGCTGCGGCAGCTGATGATGTGGCCTCTGGGGTGGGGGCCTGTGTCTCCCCCTTCTGCCTGCTCCCTGCCACTCTCCTTTGCAAATCCAGGGGCTCCCAGGGACCCCTACTAACTCACTGTGCCTGCTGCCCTCACTCACAGCCTCACACCCTCCCTGCACCTCTCCTGTGTTCCTGCCCCCGACTGGGGGCGGGGCAGTCCCGGGGTGCCCTTCTCCCCACTGTCTGACTCTGATATTTTCTCTGCCTAAAACAGCTCATACTGTTGGGAGGCAGGGAGATGGGGCCAGGGCTGCCAACATGCTAGGGACCACTGGTTTGGGCCCCTTCTGGGCAATGACCAGCAGATCCACACAAGGCTCCTCCCTCCTCCAGAGGGTGCAGAGGGGGCCCATCTCTGGTTCTGCTGGGAGCCCAGGTGCCACCTATAAAACCGCAGGCTGGGGAGGAGAAAGGGGGCGTCATCATTCAGAGCCCAACAGCGAGGGCCTTTGGCAAACTCTCCGAGGGCATCCTCTGGGCCAGAGCCCCGAGCTGTGGGTCCGAGCCCACCTCGCAGCTGCTGGGGGCCTCGAGCTGGGAGTTCAAGTCCGGGCTCTGACACTGCCTCCCAGTGTGTGGACAACTCACTTCCCGCTGGCCTTGTTCTCTTCCTCGGTGAAACAAAGGGGTTGGCCCTGGTGCACTTTGACCTGTGCTCTAACAGGGGTTTTCCAGCAGCCTCTGCCCCCGCTGGTCTAGGGTGGGGGTGGGGGTGGAAGGGCATTTGCACAGACCTCAGGGGCCTGGGACCGACCGGCCGGTCAGTTGCTATGAGCAGATGCCCTGCCTCAGTCGTCCTGCCCCCACTTTCTCTCTGGGCCACTTGGAGGAGGGGTCCCTGGCCAGATGGCAGAGGTGCAAGCAGAGGTTTACTTGGCTCTGGGGCCGCCTATACAGTCAGACTGGGGTGAGAGGGGAGAGGGGGCACTCTCCCAACCTCTCCTCTGCATTGTCTCAGCTAATAATGGGGCTAATAAGGAGCCACTTTTTCTAACCTAATTGTATTCAAACATTTTGGTTAATTCTCCATTCATATTTTAGCATAATGGACTCGGTGCTCTCGGCACTTATGGAGATTAATGCAGAGAAAGAGTTCCAGCTGCTAAAGCAACACGGGCGACTAGCGCCCTCTGGTTCTGTGGGTACTGAAGGAAGGAAGGAAGAGGCCCCCTCGCCTGGTCCACCTTCCACCATCGCCCTGTGGATGACCCGCGGCCTCCCGCTGTCCCCTGTGCCAGGCCTCTCCACCGCCACCCTCCTGGGGGGTCAGGAGGGCTGCCTGAGCAAACAAAGCCACCGTTGGCTGGCCCGTGTCTGAAGGCAAAGCGATGAGCTAGCACACCCTGTGATGCACCCAAATATTCTAGACCTGCTGCCTCTTGGTTATCCACACCTCAGGGCCGATGCTGGACCGTGGCGTCGGGCGAGGCTGAACGTGCAGCTCTTGGGCACTCTTCTTCCTTCGGCCTTTGGTGGGGGCCCACCCAGGCCACTTCCTGCCTCAGTTTACCTCTCTGTTCAACAATCCTCTGCATGGGAAAGGACAATTATAGATGAGCTGGCCTGGGCCCAAAGCTTCCTGCTGCCCCTGAGCCAGCCACCCCTGGCACAGGCATCAGAGGCTGCAGCCTTTGCTAGCTGGCTTTCGCCCTAGACTTCCTGAGGGGGAAGGGCTGTCTGGGACCTGAGGCTGCCCCAGCCTCCCGTGGGAAGCCTCTTTTTCCTTGTGGCTGCTGGGAGACCATTCTGTCAACCACCCCTGGATAGCATGTATCCCCAACTTGGCCTGGCCTTTCCCCAGCACCTGGAGGAGGCCCCCCGACCCCCTGCAATCTCTTGCCTTCAAATGCATTTTGCCTGCGTAACAGGCCAACTTTCTGGCACCATGATTTTTATAACTAAGTGATTCCCTAATTACAAGAGAAAGAGTATGCCTCTGACAGATCTCAGACAGTGCTTTCAGCCCAGCCTGCATCTAATGCTGCCCTGGCCCCCCGGGAGCAGGCTGGGCTGCCTCATTAGAAACTGGGTGAGTCCTGCAAGTGGGGTCCTCCCAGATGAGCCTGGGACAGAGCAGGGCCCTGTGGCCTCTGCTCTGCCCTCCTGCACATGAGGGTGCAGGAAGCCCAGGCCCTGCCTCCCCGGAGGCTCTCTGGGGGCGGGGGGAGGGGGGTGTCAGTGCAGCCTGCCAAGAAGATGTCCAAGTTCCAATCTCCGGTTTTATCTCCAAATCCCAGCTCTGTGTAATCTCCTCCGCTGCCCTCAAGGGCTTCTTGGTGAAGGAGCCAGAGCCTTCCCTGATGGAGTTTCCTCCGAGCCTGATAAGACCGGTTGTTTTTCATCTTATTGATCTGGCCTGGTTACGGAACACCGAGTCGAGGGAGTTATGAGGGGCTGGTGGATTTTGGAAGCTGCCTCAGGGCGGGGGCTCACCTAGTGTCTAATGTGGGTGGGGAGCTCTGCATGTCCTGACCCCTTCTGCACCCAACTGTAGCCAGTAGCACAGATGCTTGGAGGGGCGATGCCGAGAGAGCTCTCCCCCCCCCCCCCCACAAAAAAAGGAAGTAAATGGAGGGCGAGGGTGCTGATGATCCTGGAATGTTTCAGCTCGGGCATTAGAAGCTGGTGGCTATGAGGGACTGCGGGCGGAGGGGGCGCAGGGATCAGGGCCCCACGGCTGCTCTGCTCTCCTCCTGGCCCCACCAGAAGCCCAGTGCAAACCCTACTACTCGGACTACTCCCGCTTCCGGCTCCTCGTCCACAACTTCTGCACCAGCCACTACCTGGATCTCTTCATCACGGGTGTCATTGGGCTGAACGTGGTCACCATGGCCATGGAGCACTACCAGCAGCCCCAGGTAGGAGTGAGTGGCCAGCCATGTGGGCCCTGCCTCCTGCTGTGGGACCACGGGGTGAGACCAGCCAAGCCTGAGCTGGCACTCTGCATGGGTTCCTCTTGTACCCCTCTCTCAACCCTGGGAGGTGGGTCTCATCTTGGTTTAACAGATGAGGACACTGAGCCTCAGAGAGGTTAATTGATTTGACCAAGTCCTCAAAGCTTGAAAGTAGAGGACCTGACTTCTTCACCCAGCACATATGGGTTAAGTGCCTACCCTGTGCTGAGCTCTGGACCTATGAGGGTAAAGAAGGCAGACTGGCTCTAGCCAGTGTTGCTACATGTTAGAGCATTGGCCCAGTCACAGAAAGGTCTCGGGTTTGATCCCCAGTCCCAGTTGGAGCATGTGTGGGAAGCAACCAATCGATGGTGTCTCTCTCACATTGATGTTTCTCTGTTTCTCACTCTCTTCCACTCCCTTCCTTCCTCCCTTCCACTCTCTCTAAAAAAAATCAATGGAAAAAATATCCTTAGGTGAGGATTAACAAAAATAAAATAAATTTAAAAAGAAGGCAGACTAGTGCCAGCCCTTCTGGAGTGTAGGTTCTAGTGAATGTCCAGCCCCCAAACCCACCAGCCACTCCTCGAGTCAGCTTTCCTCCTGGCCTCAGTTTTCCCATCTGTAAAATAGGAACATTGACCTGGTAATGCACAAGGCCCCTTCCAGTTCTTGCATTCTCTGCCTTCCAGCACATTTGTCATGGGGGCTCCTCACCATCCCTCAAGGAGAGAGATCCTTTAGCACAGAGTCTGGATTATGCACGAGAATGAGGACCCTACTCTGTCCGAGAGTAGTAAGCAGTGGTCAGCCCACATGGCGGGAACAGAGAAGAAAGGTCCTCTCAGACTCACCCTGTCTCCCAGATCTGGGAGTTATGATTGGCAGGAGGGCAGCAGGTATCGTCCTTGGCCTTATCCATTATGCCCCATCCCTGCCAGATCCTGGACGAGGCTCTGAAGATCTGCAACTACATCTTCACCATCATCTTCGTCTTGGAGTCTGTCTTCAAACTCGTGGCCTTTGGCTTCCGTCGGTTCTTCCAGGACAGGTAACAGAGGGGAAGGCAACGGGTGACAGAGGAGGGTTTGGGAGTGAGGGAGGGCCTAGAGCCTGAAGGCCTTTCTTGACTCCTGAGATTCAGCCCACGACCGGCCAAGGGCTGATGGTGGGGTGGGCTGTGTGATACCCAGGGCCTGGGAGATGGGAGAGAAGGAAGGGAACTTGAGGCGACAGGGCCTGGGGGACAGTGGCAGCTGGAAATCAATGTGGCCTAGCCTGGGGCTTGAGAGCGTGGAGCCAGACTGCCTGGACCAGATTTGAATCCTGGCTCTGCCACTTAGAAACTGGTGACCGTGGTAAGTTACTTTAAGTCTCTGTGCCTCCATTTCCTCATCTGTAAAATGAGAGATAATATATCCATATCACAGAGTCGTAAAGAGTTCCTATTTATAAAGCCCTTAAAACACTGCTTGGCACATAGCAAACAGCATTTAAGCGCTAAATGAAACAGCAAAGGAATAAGAATGAAGAGCAGGGGCCCTCAAGCTAAAGTCATAGCCCTGCCTATGCCACCGACTGGACTGGCTACGTGACCATAGACAAGTGACCTCCACTCCTTTCTGTAGCCCACACTGCCTCCTCCTCCTCTTCAGGCCCGCTCCCCCCGGCCTGCCCCCCCCCCCCACACACACACACACACTCAGGGATCTGTGTCCTGGGTTTCCAGGTGGAACCAGCTGGACCTGGCCATTGTGCTGCTGTCCATCATGGGCATCACGCTGGAGGAGATCGAGGTCAATGCCTCACTGCCCATCAACCCCACCATAATCCGCATCATGAGGGTGCTGCGCATCGCCCGAGGTCAGTGGCCAGCTGCTTGCCCACCACATTCACCCTCCCTGGGTGACGGTCCCCGGGTGGGGATTGCAGGGGTCAGCTCGGGCGCTGGCCAGGGACTGGGTAGGTGTGGGTTCCTGTGGGTATTTCTCCCAGCCTCCGCCAAAGGGGACGATTGGGCTGGGCTGAGGGTGGCAGTGGAGCCATGGCAGCCTGGCTCCCTGGGGCCAGGCACCCTACCTGCCCTGGCCCTGGCCGTGGCCCCACCAGCTACGTGACCTGGGACTCAGAGGGGCCAGCTCACGATTTTGTCCTTTCTGCAGTGCTAAAGCTGCTGAAGATGGCTGTGGGCATGCGGGCGCTGCTGGACACAGTGATGCAGGCCCTGCCCCAGGTAGCTGGGAGGTGGGGGCAGGTGGGAGGCGCTCTCCGAAGGGGTGGGGGGCTCAGGGAAGCTGGCTGGGAGATCCAGCGGCACCTTTTCCATTTCTTTTCCTCTTTTCCAGGTGGGGAACCTGGGACTTCTCTTCATGTTGTTGTTTTTCATCTTTGCAGCTCTGGGCGTGGAGCTCTTTGGAGACCTGGGTGAGTTGAGGTGGGGAGGGTGGAGGAGCCAGGCCTGGGGACCCGGGCCTCCTGAACTAACTCGGGCCTCTCTCCCCTTCCTGCCTCCAGAGTGTGATGAGACGCACCCCTGCGAGGGCCTGGGCCGGCATGCCACCTTCCGAAACTTTGGCATGGCCTTTCTGACCCTCTTCCGAGTCTCCACAGGTGACAACTGGAATGGCATTATGAAGGTGAGAGCCGCCTGCAGTGAGGTATCCCCCAGAGCTGGCTTGGGCCCCAAAAGACAGCCCTACATCTTGAGCCAAGATTCCTTGGCGAGATGTGACTAAAAGCATGTGCCCTTCCGTCCCCCATGCCAGGACACCGGACCTCCCTCTCCCCCAGTCATGTTCTCACTCACACTTCCCAGGCCAGTGTCTAACGCTCTCCTTCCCCCCCCAACCCCTCCCCATCCCCCCACACAGTGGGTCCCTCCTCCTGCCCTTCCGTCTCCTCCTTCATGCTCTGTGACACCGGTGACCCGATTTCCCATGACAGCTCCATCCGCTGTCCGCCCAGCCTCACCCCTCTACCCGCCTCCCCCAGGACACCCTCCGGGACTGTGACCAGGAGTCCACCTGCTACAACACGGTCATCTCCCCCATCTACTTCGTGTCCTTCGTGCTGACGGCCCAGTTTGTGCTGGTCAATGTGGTGATTGCCGTGCTGATGAAACACCTGGAGGAGAGCAACAAGGAGGCCAAGGAGGAGGCCGAGTTGGAGGCCGAGCTGGAGCTGGAGATGAAGCCGCTCAGCCCGCAGCCCCACTCGCCGCTGGGCAGCCCCTTCCTCTGGCCCGGGGTCGAGGGCCCCGACAGCCCCAAGCCTGGGGCCCCGCATGCCGTGACCCACACTGGAGCAGCCTCCTCTCACTACTCCCTGGAGCACCCCACGGTGAGCACACATCCCGGCCTGCTATAGGGGGTGTGGGGACGGGGACAGGTGGGTGGGTGGCCAGTGGCTCAATGGGTGGTACACAGGGAGTGGGCAGCACAGCTGACCCAAGGGCTCCCCCTGGCCCTCGGGCTGCTCCTGCCTGGATGTGGAGGGACCAGCAGGCCCCTGCCCATCCCCAGCGATGGCAGCCCACACTCACTGCCCAGGGCCACGTATGTGCTGGCTCACTCATCCCCTGAGCCTCCACCGGCCTGGCCTCCCCTTCCTGGCTCTTAGGTTCAAGGCTAAGTTTTCTGTTTCCTTCCTGTTTCTTTCTTGCCCTTGCCCAATTACCAAACCTCTTGCCTTCCCACCCTCAATTTGCCTGATTCCATCTCTCAATCCTTTTCCCCAATCTTCTCTTTCCTTCTCCCTCTCCCTGTGGGCTCTTTTCTTCCATCTCCCATCTCTCCTCCCTCTTCTCACCCCTCTCTCTTCCCCACCATCCCCTTCCCTCCTCTGCCTCCGGCTCTTTGTTGCTGTATGTGCACACGCGTGTGTGTGTGTGTGTGTGTGTGTGTGTGTGTGTGTGTGTGGCCTCCTCTTTCTCCATCTGTGTCTCTGGTCAATCCCCTGCCACACTTCCCCTCACTGCCCCTCTGACCCCCGTTCCCTGACTCTCCGGCTCCCCCTATGGGCTGGTCCTTCCCAGGACAGACAGATGTTTGACACCATTTCCCTGCTGATCCAGAGCTCCCTGGAGGGGGAGCTGAAGCTGATGGACGAGCTGGCAGGCCCAGAGGGCCAGCCCTCTGCCTTCCCTCCAGCCAGCAGCCCGGGTGGCTCCGACCCACAGGTTACTGTGCCCATGCTGTGCCTCCTTCCCTGACCCTGTGAGCTGTGCCGTGCTGTGCCTGCTTCTGGGGAGGTGGGGCGTGTCCTGCGCACTGGGTACCTGGAGAAAGAGCGGCCTGAGGGCCTCGGTTGAGCTTTGGGCTTGGCAGGAGGCACCGAGGTGTCCCTCCGCCTGAGATGAAGCTCTGGATGACCTAGTTGGAAGGGAGCGGTGCTGAGATTGGACTTCTGAGTGAGAGGATGGAGGGAGACGGGGTCTGGAGAGTGGAGGAGGTGAGGCGCCAGGTCCAAGGGAGAAAGGCCTCTGGGAGCAGAGCAGGTGGCAAGGGGACCCACTGAGGGACATGCTTAGGCCACAGTCTTCCTTCTCTGAACCCACCAGCCACCCCCCCAGTCCTCTGTTTGGAGGCTTTTTGCGCCATGGGACACCCTGGGCATGATGGGTGCAGTCAGGAGCCCGTGGATGCTGACCTGGTCCTGAGAAAGGACGGAAGGCTCCAGCTGGCAGTGGATTCTGGGACTTGGGTGTGACGTACGGCTCGGCTTTCTTCTCAAGCCCAGCCCCTTCCCACCGTGCCACAGGTTTTTCTCCCCCAGTCCCGTCTAGACGTGGATCTTCTGCTTTCTGGGGTCCTCTTCTTCTCCCCCCGTGACCTCTCTGGCTGCCCTTGACCCCTCCATGTGGCAGAGCACCCCACCTCCACCCCTCTCCTAGGGTAGGGGCTGCGGTAGACCTGGAGTGTAGGCAAGGAAAGGGTGTCAGCTGGAGACTGAAAAGACTCGAGTCCCACAGGCCCTGTTGCGTGAAGGGGTGGACAGGTAGGTTCCCAGGGTCTGGGACACCTGCATCCGGATCCAAAGAAATGTACAGTGGTCCTCCCAGGGGAAGGGACCTGGCCTCCAGGGTCTCCGAGAGGCTCTAGGGACCTGAACCTGGCCAAGACCTAGAGTGACCAGAGGGAGAGCGAGCCCTTCCTGAGGCCGCCCTCTTGAAGGAGGCCCATGGGGAAAGGTGCTGAGAGAGAGAAGAGGACGCGATGAGAAGGGGTCAGGGCAGCCAGCTCATCGGGGCCGGATGGCCCCACGGCCCCCAGGGTCCTGTAGGCACTGACGTTCCCCCCCCAGCAGGTTCCAGGTGAGACAGCACGCGGTGTGGCGGCCCAGCCAGGTGTGTCCAGTGCAGGCTGGCAAGAGGGGAGCATCTCCCAGAGCCCAAGCTGGAGAGGGCAGCTGCCATGCCAGCAGGTGGAGGAGGCCCCGGGAGGGGAGGAGCCAGAATCCGGGGGCAGGCCAAGTCCTGCCAGGCCTTTGGAAGCGGAGAGAATAGGCAGAAAGCAGTCATCAGATTGGCGCCTTTGTCCCCAGCACCCCCCACGCCGCCGCTGTCTGTGCTGAGAGCAGAGAGGCGCGTTGCTGGCCTTTCTGCATTTCCCCGCCCTGGAATCCTCATGAGAGTAAAGCCCTCCCCATCCCGCTCCCTCCGGGGGAGGGGGTGGGGGGGGCTGTTAGGTTCCTGGGGGATCTTTAGAATACGTTCCTGTGTCTCCTGCTTTTGTGGGTGTTTGCTCTGGCTCTTTGGTGCCTGCTGCAGCCTCTCTGATCAGAGTGGGGGTTGAAGTGGGGGGAAGGGGGGGAGCTGTCAGTTGACTGGGGAAGCCGGTGGGGAGAGAGAAGGGAGGCCTCTTTTCCCTACGCTTTGTGGAAAGGGGGACAGAGGGGCTCTGTGTAGGTGCGTGTGCGTTGCATGTGTGTGCGTGAGTGCTCTCCGTCCTGGTTTCTTATGCCTGATCATCTCTCTCCCTGTCTAGATCCCTCTAGCTGAGATGGAGGCTCTGTCTCTGACGTCAGAGATTGTGTCTGAACCGTCCTGCTCTCTAGCTCTGACGGATGAGTCTTTGCCTGATGACACTCACACACTCTTACTTAGTGCCCCGGAGAGCAATGTACATGCACAGCCCCTCACTGCTCCCCCAGCCTCCCCGGGGGCTGGGCTGGCTGCCGGGCTCCAGGTCCCCCCCACCCCCCCGGCCCTTTGTCACGGCCTCACGCAGAGGCACAACTGCAGGCATTTAGTGCCCCAGACTTTGTTAGGTGTCTCGGGTCCCCCACTGTAGACAAAGAAATGAGATAATATGAAATCGGGGCCTCCCCCAGAAGGGCCCAGAGGCTACAGTTGTGAAAGGGTTAATCCAGACCCCCAGGAGTGACACAGCCCAAAGCAGTGGTGGCATCAGGCAGCTGACCAAAGGGCCTGCGTGGAAGCAGAATCAGCCTCCGAGTTTGGAGCCCTGTGCCAGCCAGCCCTCCCCCTCCCTGCACCCCTCTTTCCCACCTGCCCTCCCCCTTTCCCTTCCCCCTGCCATCTGCCACCACGTAGTGGGTAAGAGCCACATTTCTGCTGCCACCATCTTGCCCTATTCCACCGGGGCTGGGGGGTCGGGGGGCGTGTCCTGTCTTCTCTGTCACTGTCCCTGTGTGTCCCTGTGTCCTGGGGACTTCTTTGTGTTTTGACAGCTTCTCCACCCTTGCCCGACCCCTGGTCCCTTCTGACTATGAGCAGCCCCCTCCTCCCTCCCTTCTCCTTTCTCTTGGGACTTAAGAAGGGACTGGGACCCTCTTCCTCACAGCAGGGCTCTGTGCTGGCCACAGGCTGGGGGTCCCTAGGGGTCTTGGGATCTGAAGTGGAACCTGAGCTGAGAGGGGGAAGCAAAGGAGACAGACTGTCTTCAACTCAGCCATTCCCAGGCCTGGTGGGCTGCTCAACCAGCTGGCCCGGGCGGGACCCTACAGCCTCTCTGAGAACTGGGAACAGACCAGTGGATGGAGAAGTCTCTTGGGAGCAAACCTTGTCTCCCTCTGGCTGGGGTCAAAAGCCGGTTACTGCCTTTCTTTGAAATAGATTCCAAACACCCACCTTAATGCCCAGTCTCTCCACTGAGGAGGACCTGAGAACCCAGCCCACCCCACTGTGTGATTAAAAGGGGAGAGGGAGACAGGCGGGTTAGCCAGCTGTGACATCCCCTAGTGTTCATCAGTCATTCAGCCTGCTAACTCAGCCCATGCCCAGTGGTGGGTGCTGAGGCTGCCTTAAAAATCGGGTGGGGACATAGAAGGCAGTCCCAGCTGCCAAGTCTCCTGCTCACTGGGAGGGTCCTCCCCCATTCCCAGTCCCCCCACAGCCCCAGCAAGGAGGCCTGTGGGATGCTGTTAGCTTTTCATCTTCCCTTGTGGTCCTTCAGCCCCTCTCAGTGGGGCCTTGAGAATGAGCTCTTAAACCAGGCTGGGGGCTGGGGGCTGCTCTCCCTCCTTTGGACACCTCCCCACCCTCCACCATCCCCCCACCCCCCGGGAGGCTCCAAGGGTTACAGTGTGGATGGTTTTGTAGGGCCAGGGCCTCCCCCCACCCCCTTCCTCCCTGTGTGTGGAGGGCTCCTCCATGTGTCTGCCCCTTCTGCCTGACCACACTCATCCCATCACCACCTTGTCCGAGAAGGGGATGGGGGCCAGGGCCTTGGGCGGTGGCGAGGGGTGGGGAGCTTTTGGCTTCTGTTGTCCATCTCTGCCTCAGTTACCCAATCTAGATGCCCCCTCTTCTGCCCACCTCCCTCCCCTGTTTTTTTTTTTTTTTTTTTTGCAGAGGGGGCCCCACCCGGGGGAGGTGCCAGACCTGCTGACCGTGCGGAAGTCCGGGGTCAGCCGCACGCACTCTCTGCCCAATGACAGCTACATGTGCCGGGATGGAGGCACTGCCGAGGGGTCCCTAGGACACAGGAGCTGGGGGCTCCCCAAAGCTCAGTCAGGTACCAGGGCCCGGGGCAAGCCAGCATGGCTCACACTGGGGACCTCATCCTTGACTGGGCTCCGTCCTAACCTGGGGGGAAACTGAGGCCGCCAAAGAGGGCTTCTCCTACTTCTGAGGAGCCCCCAGCCCCTGCCTGAGGGAGGTGGCTTTCGAACAGGTGAGGGTTCTGTGGTAAGGGTGGAGGCCCTGCTGGGGAACGGAGAGAGGAAGGGCGGGGCCTCAGGTGGGAGCCAGACTGGTGGGCCCTTCAGCTCTTCTCTTTCCTCCTTCCCCTGTTCCCCTCACCCGCAGGCTCTGTCTTGTCCGTCCACTCCCAGCCAGCAGACACCAGCTACATCCTGCAGCTTCCCAAAGATGCACCCCATCTGCTCCAGCCCCACGGCGCTCCCACGTGGGGCACCATCCCCAAACTGCCCCCGCCGGGCCGCTCCCCTCTGGCTCAGAGGCCACTGAGGCGCCAGGTAAGCAGATGTGGAGAGGCGGGCATGGGCCACCTGAGGGCCAGCCTCTCGGCTGGGAATCCTAGGTTGTTGGTGATGACCAGGGTTGCCTCTTCCATTCTCCCAGCAAACACTGACTATGAGCCAGTGACAGGCCAGCCCGAGCGCCAGGACGCAATGCCAGACAAAGCAGAGGTGGTCTGTGACCTCTAGGAGTTTGCACCCCTCCCTTGTTTCACTGAGGAAGCCTGGAGGCCAGAGCAGGCCCCAAGGCTGCCCAGGGACACATGACAAACTGGAGAGGAGCCAGGCTTCTGACTCCCTTTTCCCGACCCAGAGCTGCCTCCCTGTTCTCTGTATTTCTAATCCTAGCTAAGGGGCACGAGGCACATTTTTTAAAAATATATTTTTTTTATTGATTTCAGAGAGGAAAGGAGAAAGAGAGAAAGATAGAAACATCCATCAATGATGAGAGAGAATCATTGATTGGCTGCCTCCTGCACACCCCCTACTGGTGATGGAGCCCGCAACCCAGGGCCTGAGCCCTGACTGCGACTCGAACTGTGACCTCCTGGTTCACAGGTTAACACTCAACCACTGAGCCACACCAGCTGGGCACGAGGCACATTTTTAGGTGTCCCCGTCTTTGGCCAAGCCTGGGGCCCACCTTGTGGAGGCCACACTCCAGGGGCCCAGAGCAGAGGCTTGTGTAGCCAGGTGAGGCTTGTGTGTTCCCTAGCAACAAGCCCACAGCCCATGCAGTGTGTGTCCTTATGTCTGAGCATGGCCACGTGAGAATCTGCTCAATCCCACCCATTGGGGGGACAGGCACGGTCCCCATCCATCCTGTAAATAGTCACTGAGCAGTCCCTGTGTGCCAGGCCCCAGGGAGACAGACAAATGAGACAGCCCCTGCCCTCCGGAGCGCAGGGTGTGAGAGTAGACTATACCCCATCAGATCTCTGCAGTGACAGGTCACAGTGCTGAGATGCTCAGGGGCCTGGTGCAGCAGGGAGCAAAGACGAGGAAGGGGTCTGTTTTATTGGAGGGTAGGGATTGTCGGGCTGTACATCACAGGGGATCGGAGCCCATAAAGTTGAGGGTGCTTCAGGCCAAAGAAGCAGGGAGGCATGAGGGAGCTGGCTGGAGAACAGAGCTGGCCCAGTGCCTCCTTGTGGCCCAGGGGCTGGGAATTGCAGGCTTGGGGGAGATACTGAGGGGGGCCGTGGCTAGAGGGCCCGATGCACATGGCCGTACCTCTCAACAAGAGCAAATACTGGGCCCTCTGCTTAGGGTGGTCCTGCAGCTCCCTGGATGGGGAGGAGGGGGCTCTCTGGCTTGCCTGGAGGAACAGCTAATGGGAAAGAGGAAGCCCCCAGGCTGAGCCCACCCCCCACCCCATACAGGCAGCAATAAGGACCGATTCCCTGGACATGCAGGGCCTAGGCAGCAGGGAGGACCTGCTGTCAGAGGTGAGTGGGCCCTCCCCGCCTCTGGCCCGGACCTCCTCCTTCTGGGGCTGCTTGAGCACCCCGGTGCAGCATTCCTGCAGCCAGAGCAAGATCTTGAAGCACACGCACTCGCCAGCCCCCTGCCCAGGCCCAGAACCCACCTGGGGCAAAAGCCCACTGGAGACCAGAAGCAGCTTAGAGCTGGACACGGAGCCGAGCTGGATTTCAGGAGACCTCCTGCCGGTGGGCAGCCAGGAGGCGCCCCCTTCCCCACGGGACCTGAAGAAGTGCTACAGCGTAGAGGCGCAGAGCTGCGGGCGCCGTCCTGCGTCCTGGCTGGAGGAGCAGAGGAGGCACTCCATCGCTGTCAGCTGCCTGGACAGTGGTTCCCAACCCCACCTGGACCCCGGCCCCTCTGGCCTCGGGGGGCAACCTCTTGGGGGGCCTGGGAGCCGGCCCAAGAAAAAACTCAGTCCGCCCAGTATCTCTATAGACCCCCCCCAGGGCCAGGGCACTCGGCCCCCACCCAGCCCTGGCATCTGCCTCCGGAGGAGGGCTCCGTCCAGCGACTCCAAGGATCTCTCGGCCTCCGGGCCCCCTGACAGCATGGCTGCCTCGCCCTCCCCAAAGAAAGACATGCTGGGTGTCTCTGGTTCATCCGCTGACCCAGCAGACCTGGACCCCTGAGTCCTGCCCCACTCTCCCACTCACCTTTCTCCACTGGGTGCCAACTCCCAGCTCCTCCTCTTGGGCTATATTCCTGACAAAAGTTCCATGTGGCCACCCAGGAGGCGCCCCTCCCTCCCTCACTGGCACTGGGCACGGGCAGAAGCAGGATTTCCAGCGCGTGGGAAGCAGCAGCCCTGCCCACCCTGGCTCCAGGCAGGAAGAGAAGCCCAGGGTAGCTGAGGAACCCGACACCAGGAGCTGTTGGGAGAAAGCAATACGTTTGTGCAGAATCTCTGTGTATATTCTATTTTATTAAATTAATTGAATCTAGTATATGCGGGATGTACGACCTTTTGTGACTGAAGAGACTTGTTTCCTTCCACTTTTATGTGTCTCAGAATGTTTTTGAGGCGAAGGCGTCTGTCCCGGCATTCTAACCTAAAATAACCAGGCTAGTTATATCCCCTCTTCTTGCAAAGCACAAGCTGGGACGACGAGTGCATCACAGCCCTGACGGTGACCCACCTTCAGCGGAGAGCGAGGGCCATTTTGGAAACTGCGATGTAACTTATTTTCTCCTTGAACCTCGTCATCATTTTCTGTAGGAAAAAGAAAGAAAAAGAGAGAAAAAGAAAAAAAATACGATTTTACAAATGAAATGAAACCTTTTTATATATATACGTACATACATATCTATATCTATATATCTATATCTATATAATAAAGTAATTTTCCAAAATAAAGTTAATCACGGTCCAGAGTAAAAACACAAGGCATAGTTAGGCATTTCCAGATGGCATTGGAGAGAGATTCCTGGAGGTGGGGAGTGGGCGGTGGGAGGGAAGGGATCAAAGCTGCTTTGATTGTGCCTATGACTGTATATGAGTGTGTGAGGGTGTGTGTATGTATAAGTGGTATGAGTGTATTGGGAGTGTATATGTATATGAGTGTGGATGAGTGGATGTGGATGAGTGTGTGTGTGTGTATATATATATATGTGAATGTCTGTGAGTGGATGTGTGTGTATATATGAGTATATATGTATTTGTTCATGTCTGAGGCAAAGAGAACCCAAATGCCTCTCCCTGGAGGCTGCAACCTTCCAACCTTACCTCCCAGGGCAAGGGAGGAGGGGAGAAGCCCGGCCCTCTGCGTGGTGGGAGGCTGGGCAGGCAGGACCCACTCTGGCTTCTATCAGAGCTTTATTGCTGCTTCCTCTGAGCCAGGCAGCTCTGTGAATGTAATTCCAGATTAACTCTTATTTCTGCTGACAGCTATCAGCCTCGCACTGAAAGCTGGAAATTGGCATAATGAAGCTGTTTTGGTTAATGGGGCCGATTGAGGCTGGGAGAGGCAGCTTCAGCTATTGAGATCCCATCCCTGGGTTGGTGGGGGAGGGGCGGTGCTTCTGGGTTTTCCTTTCCCAGGCTTCCGCAGGGCAACCTCCGCAGTCTGGGTCTGGGCTTCAGCTGCTGGAGTCACTGACCCGTGCCGCAGGGACCAGCCAGCCCATCAGGACAGGCGACGGGATTAAGCTATTTAACAGAGGACTGCTGTCTCCCAAGGTCGAGGGGACCAGGGCCAGGTGTCCAGTGGAATTGGTAGATCGGGAAGTCAGGCTGAGTGGGGACCTGGCCCCCAGGGCTGATGAGTGAGTACCCACAAGGTGTTTATGTCTGCCCAGTGGGAGCAAGCAGAGGAGGGCGGGAGAAGGAAGGACAGGAAGAAGGAGAGAGGAGGAGGGGCTATCGACATGGCCCAGAACCTCCTTTCTGGTGCTACCATGGGCAATAGTCTCTGATCTGAAACCCTGGTGCCCAGAGGTGGCGCCACCAGCACCTAGGACAGGCTCAACCAGCCTGTTCCCTGCTAGCCACCCTACCCCACTCCCTTGAACATGCCCAGCACCTTCAAACTCCAGGATTCTTGAAACTTCAACAGCAGCTGGCAGCTCTCACTCACAGCTCCTCCCCATCTGAACCTGGGACCAGGGGGGCCGCGGGTGCGTGCCAGACTGCTGGGGGGATGAACCAGGATGCTTTTTCCAAACTGGTGTTTCCTAACCTGGACAGAAATAATGCCATTCCTTAAAGCAAACACCTGGTTTGATTCTCTTGGAGTTTGAACCAAAAACCTGCAATAATGTCAAATTCTATTTTCTCTGACCTCCTTGGGGGGGGGCGGGGGAGGGTGCTCATAGAAGCTGCCTTCTTTTTTTTTTAGCCAAATTGTACAAAATTCCTAGAGTTCTGTGACCTAGGCTTGCAGATTAAGCTTTTATATTTTTGTAGAATTCTGTAGCTGTCTATTCCTTAGTAAGACTGGGGGATTTGGGAAGGGGGTTCTGGGGCCTTTTTTCCTCTAATAGTTGGAGGATTCTGGGTCACGATTAAGCCAGAGAGCTGAGCTGACACCCTGTCCCCTCCATCCCAGCCCAGGACCCCTCAGAGTCAAAGTGGATATCTGGGGGAGGGAATCGTGGCATCTCCCCTAACCATGTAAAGTCTTTATCAATGATGGAAACTGTTGTGTCCCACTGAAAGAGTTTAAAATGGAAATGATGGCACTACTGAATCTTATTAACAGTAGTAATAATAACAATGATGCTAACTTCATGATGCTTGTGTGGATGGTTTTTTTATTCTGCTCCAGGATACTGGGCAGGGACGGGGGGGGGGGGGGGTGTTGCTGAGGAGGCTGGGGTGGGGTGGTGGGGAGAGGCCGGTGGGGGGGGCAGCAGGTCTTGAATTAGTGCCTCCAGGGGCAGAGCTGGAACTGACTAGGAACTTCAGGGATGTGGGGGCTTCGGGAGGTAAGAACATCTACCCTGGCACATGTGCTCTGAGCCTCCTCCTTGGGGGTTCAGAAGAAATCATGTCAACAGCTGCAGCCCCCCCCCCCCCCCCCCCCGCCTCAGGCTTGGCCGCTTATGCTTCCTCTACCCCCAGACTTCAGGAAAAGGTCTGTCTGGGGGTAGGGAACTGGGATGAGGAGTGAGCGGAGCTGGTGCTAAAAACAAATCTGAGACTCACCGGCAGTCTCTCACTTACTCCTCACAACACCCTAGCGAGGGAGGTACCATTGCTCTCATTTCCCCATGAGCCTATGGATTCAGAGAGGTGCCCAAGGTCACACAGCCAGGAAATGGCAGACGTTATGCTGGTCTGGCCAACCTACAGTCCATTGGCTTCACACTTCACCAGCCACTTCTCCTGCGGAGGGCATGGGGAATGGTGCAAAGGGCCTTGCCAGGGTGGCCTTCTCTAAAGCGATACCACTTGTGTTCATAGAAATGTACATATGAGCCCCCAGCTTGGCATGCCTGGAGGCTTGGAGCAGCCCCAGCCCTCCACCTTGCATGGGGAGAGAGGCTCAACAGCAACCAAAGTGTCCCTAAGCTCCAGGTGCTCGTGCAAGGGCTGGCCACGGCTGGCTCTGCAATCACCCACTTTCCCAGAAACCACCTTTCCCTGACATAATGCTGCCCTCCCACCCCGAGCACCCCCTCCTTCTCCCAGCCCCTTGTCTCTTTTGTCCTCGCCCCCTGCCCCACTCAGACTTCCATCGTCACCCGTAGTCCCCACCCATCACAGCCTGGTGCCCCATGGTCTCCTGTCTGCTCTCCTGAGCTAGCAGAGCAGCCTGCCCTATAGGGCTGGTGACAGCAGTGTAGTGAGGGCATCAGACACCAGATGCAGCACCAGCCACCTACACCTGGTGCCACGCCACCCAGTGCCCCCTCTGCAGAGGTACCACGCCAGGGAGAGGATACCAACACATGGACACGCTCTGTGGACAGGTGCTCTGCATACTCCATCCCCAAAGGAGGAAACAGGCTCACGGGGCCCAATGAAGGGCCTTGTCTGTGGTTGGGGAAGCCCAGTCATCAGAGTGCTTAGCCATGGTACCCAGGGATCCCTGCCTAAGGCCAGTGACCAGGGCTAATCCAAACAGTGGTTTCTAGGAGGGGAGTTAACTCTCAAAAGTGAGTTTAGTTGTTGGCTGGTGTCCTGCTCTGAGGGCACAGCAAAGTAGATGAAAGAAGTGGCAGCTCCAGCGAATGCCCAGGAGGAAATTCTGCAAGAGAACATTGAACCTGTCTTAGCCCTGGTCCAGGTGTGGGAAATGCTGACTGTGGCCCATGGAGTTAATTAATTCTTCTTGTCTTGGAAATTCCTGAATCGGGCACAGCAGCCGGTGCTTACATGCATGCCAAATCAGATCAAGTGCGGGCTGGGGGCAGAGAGCCAACCTTGCTGAGGCCAGGAGTGGGATCAGTGTGGCCTCCACCAGGCTGGGGTCTGGAGGAAGCAGCAGAGAAGGGGGAGGTTGGAGTTTGGGAACTGGAGGCTGGTGGGGGTGCTCCAGACCTTCAAGGAGACACGAGGGGCTAAAAGGAATCAGGCAGTGATCAGAGAGGCGAGCTAGAAGCCTGCTTTTGCCATTCTACACCCTCCTCCTTGTCTTGTCAGTTCCCACCTCACTCTCCTCTGCAGCATTTCCTGTCCTTGGGCCTCCCTGTCCCCACCTTGCTCTGCTTTCTTCTTTTCTCTGTTGTCATTCCTGCTCAGAGCTGTACCTTGAAATCATCTCATCTTTTCATCTCCCTGCCAGGAAATCCCCGGTGCTGGCTTCCCCTGGGATGCTCACTGGCAGGGGAGGCTCGCAGCACATGCTCTGTCCATCCTGCCTCGAGCTGCAGTCAGCTGGGGAGGGAGGCTGGGGCTGGGGCACTCAAGCTGAAGGAGGTTCAGTCCCTCTCTTTGCTGCAGCCCAACCCACAGGTCATTGTTGCTCCTCTTAGGAGCCTCCAGCTGGAAAATCTTGGTTCTGAACGCTCAAAGCAGAGTGGACAGTGCCCATAGTGTGTGTGCTAATGCCACGGTGGCCTTGCTACCTACGACCTCCTTTTAGGACATGAGACACTCGTGTTAAAGGTGAATGGCACCAAATATTAGAGCTGGTTCCTTGAGTTTGGCTAAGGAAGAATTCAGAACCAAGACGCAAACACAAGCCAAAGTTTATTTAGAAAGTCACCGAGGTAGGAGGCAGTGAGGCAGCTGGGTTGTATGAGCTCAGGGAACACGTTACAGAGGCTAAAGAAGGGCCCCTGGAGCTTAGGGAAAAGAAAGACAAGACGCACCTGGGGGAAGAAGAGGGGAAAGGTGTGGGTGTGCTCCAGAGAGCAAGAGAGAGCTGGGGCCTTGTCTTAAGGGCTTTCATCTGAAGGCCCCAGGCAAGGTCTCAATAGAATATTCATTAGCTTTCCAGGTGTATCTGGTCAGTGTCATGGTCTCCACTGATTGGTTGGCTTGAGGGGGGGAGGCGGGGATCTTTAGTCATAGCAGCTGGTCCACCCTTTCATTGCTGCTTTTCTGGACCTGGAGCTAAAATACAACGGAAGCCTAGACTTTGTCTCTGTGGTCAACAGACCAGAGGCTTTGTTCCTAAGATCATTTGATGTGTTGGGTCAGAACCTCATCGTCTTGAGCTTGATGCTTCAGGGAGTCGTCCTGCAAGGACTTGTATGGGAACCATAGGAGGCTTTTCTCCGGTCCCCTTGTTCCTCCTCTCAGGGGGTCTACCACATGATTAGAGACATGGTAGGGGAAGCAAAGGTCAGGGGGAGGTCTGAACTGCATGATCAGTGATATGAAAGGTCAAGGGGTCTAAACATCATGACCAGCGATATGCTAGAGGAGGAGAGGTCACCCGGTGGGGAGGTCCAACAATGCCTCTTTTCCCAGTGTGGGGGAACTCACTGTAAAGATGCAGTATGGCTCCAGCAGTAAAGGTCTCTGTGACTGGTGAGCTCTTTGCAGACCAGCGGTCGGCAAACTCATTAGTCAACAGAGCCAAATATCAATAGTACAACGATTGAAATTTCTTTGGAGAGCCAAATTTTTTAAACTTCAACTTCTTCTAACGCCACTTCTTCAAAATAGACTCGCCCAGGCCATGGTATTTTGTGGAAGAGCCACACTCAAGGGGCCAAAGAGCCGCATGTGGCTCGCGAGCCGCAGTTTGCCGACCACTGCTTTGTGACTGTTTCACTCTCTGTAACCTCATGCTTGGAATGCTGCCCAAAGATGCACATCAGCCCCCCAGGAAGGAGGTTAATGAATGTATAGAATGTCATAACTGCCTGATGTTATCTTTAACTTTCCTTTTAGTTAGTGATTCATTGTTCTCCGGGAGGTCCACAAACTATCCGCTATCTGGTTTTCCTATAACCCCTGCTATGAATCTCCTGTAAAAGGGACCCTGTCCTGGGAGGGGTGTGGCTTCTTCCTGGCCCACCACCCCTGGAAATAGCTGCTTTGCCCTTGTATGTAAGTTTCTCTTATTAAAGCTCTTAGGAACTTGAATAAGGCTAAGGGCCAGTTCTTCAGAATTGATCCTGAATGTAGACTTTTGGGGCTTTCCCCCAACACCCAGTTTTGCCTGGTATCTGGGGTTTTCTGCCCTGATGACCTTCTGTACCTGGCCTAGCGTTCCTGCTCTGCTCAGGTCTGTCTAACTGCCTACTGTATCACTTGATTAGTCAGTCAACAAACGTTTCCTGAGGACCAACTTTGCCAGGCACTGTCCTGGATGCTGAGGATACAGCAATAGACAAGAACTGGTTCTTATCCACTGTCTTCTGGGGTAGGTAAGCAAGACAATGGGTGATACAACACAGGGAGGGAGAGAGGGCTGTGCAGAGGAAGGGTTCCTTAGCCCGTCCTCTCCCCTGACCAGGCTGAAATGGATGAAATTAACACATGTTGGGTGCCTACTACGTGTGCCTGCAGTATGCTTGATGTTTTACATACCTTTCCCATTTAACCCTCGAAGTAATCCTAGGAGGTAGGTACTGTGATTACGCCTGTTTTACAAACTGAAAGTGGAAGCACAGAGTGACACTAAGGCGACACCCACAAGATCAGGGCACCAGGACCTCGGAAGGCAGCAAGGTAAGGGAATCTTTGGAAGCCGCTACCTGGATGATGCTAGAACCCCTGCCCATGCCCCTCTCCTGTGCACATTAGGCGTGGGTGTCTGCTGGTTCTCCGGAAACTGGATTGTCTGGGAAGACAAGCTCTACCCATTTTACAGATAAAAAGACTGAGCTCCAGAGATGAACGTGACCTTTTCAAGGATCTATTCCCAGAGAGAGTCTTGCTAGGTCCCTCTTGGGTCTCTATGACTCACCAGGCCCCACAGTGTTGTGAGGGGCGGGAGCGGGCGGGAGTCCCTTGGAAACAGACCTGTTCCAGTCCCATCAGCCTCAGTACCTGAAGCGGCATCTCTCCCACGCGGCCAGGTGGCCACTCCGGGGCTGTCACTGTGTCAATGACTCCCCACCCCCACCATCACGGCTGTCCCAACGTCCCTCCCAGAGCTGCCGCCTTAGCGAAGCTCTGTTACAATCGCGGAGATACCAGAATTAGACCCAAAGGGCCTGGGGGTAGGGCTCTGCGGGGCGGGCTGGGGCGGAGCGCAGGGCGGAGGAGGCTCTGGCGCCGGCGGCGTCCCAGGCTGGGTCGGGACCGCGCTCGCCTTCCTCGCCGCGCGCCTCGGCCCCATGGACGCCCTGTGCGGCTCCGGGGAGTTCGGCTCCAAGTTCTGGGTAAGGAGGTGTCTCGGGTCCGAGAGCGCGCCCCGGCGAGCCTCAGAAACCGCACTGGGGAGGGGGCCGAGCGACGCCGGGAGGGTGTCTGACCGCGCCGCTCAGAGCCGGTCCCTCGGGGCACCCGCGACGTGCCTGCCCTGCCCTCCCCCGCCGCGTGGAGGAGCTGGGGCCGCGGGGCGCTAGGCTTCTGGGGCGCAGAGGGTGGCGTTCGGAATCGGAAGGTGCCCCCACTTGCCGCCTCGCCTGGGGCTGACCGCAGGGTGCAGGAAGGGCATTTCCCCATTAACTACGGGCCTGATGGCCCCGTCCTAGGGCGGTTGAGCACTCCTACACCTGCCCCGTGGCCCAGGGCATCCAGGGTTGTTGTTCAACCAGGTATTTGGGAAGGTTGGCGCCACTGGACTCTGCCCTTCTTGTAAAGGGTTCCTGCCACCTTCTTTTCTGGGGGCAAGAGCAGCTGGAGAGCAGGTGGCCCTCGCTGCCCTGAGCTGGGGAGGGAGAGGCAGCCCTCCCTCTGGAGGCAGGCCCTTACAGGTCCCGGGATTACCTGGGCCAGCGCCGCCTACAGGTGGGAAGGGAGGCCCAGTGAGAGGCAGGGCCTTGCCTAAGTCACCTCATTAGAGGAGCGCAGAGCTGGACTAGAAAAGCGGCCTTTTGACTGATACACCAAACCCCTTTCTAAGCCGTCAGGGTGCTTTCCAGCGCCGACTCCAGGTCCCCAGGACCTCGGGTGCATGCACTGTCAGCCCCTGAGCTTTCCTGCAGCTCCCGACCCACTGAGGGCAGCTCCCTTGACCTTCACTGCAGCCCTGGGAGGCACGTGGTACTGTGTCTCCATTGTACAGCTGGGCTCAGATTTAAAGGGCTTGTGTGTGGTCATCCAGGCAATGCCCAGCATAGGCTGGTCCCAAATCCCGGGCCTCTGGACCTCAGTCTCTAAACCCTTTCCCATGTCAAGTATTTGTACATATATGCCCAGTGTGTGTGTGTGTGTGTGTGTGTGTGTGTGTGTGTGTGTGTGTATACAGGCAGGAACCCCACTGTGGAATGGGCTGTGGGGGTTACATGGATTTTTGAAACTTGGGGCAATGGAGCACCTGTTAAAAAAAAAAAAGGTATCTTTGGAGAATGTCTCTTTCTCTCTGGGTCACTAAAGGGTTAACCAGAGATGATGTGGCTTTTCTGGAGCTGCCCTTCTTGCCCACCCACCCCACATGAACACCATCTGTCACTCAGCCTGGACTGGGCACTCATCACCAGAGTCTGATGGTTGCACCTCTGGCTCATGAGTATCCAGCTGACTCTGGGACAGTGCAGTGGTTAGGAATGCTGACTACCCATGCAGTTGAAGTCTGTGCATAACTTAAGTCGGCCTTCCGAACGCGTACCTGAATTCCCAACCACTAGTTAACCCTTAAACAGTGTGGGTTCGAAATGCGCCTCCCAACTGAACTGAGTGGATCAACTGAAAATATTCTGTCTCTAAGTGGACCCAGGAAGTTCAAAGCCCGCGTTATTCAAGGGCAAACTGTATGTCCTTTCTCTGCCCACCTGAGCCTGGCAGGGGTGGCTGTGGCATGGTCGTGATGTCTGGGTGACTAAGCAGAGGGCTTGCAAAGCAGGGGCACAGATGTGTCCATGCCTCAAGTGCAAGGGCCCCCTGTTCCTGGGTGAACAGTGACCCTGAGAGCTTAGGACTGTACAGAGACAAGCTTTGAGGAACTTGGAGTTGGGATACTCAGGATTCCCTTCTTGTTCCAAGCTTAGAGATCCTTTGATTCTACTCTTCCATGATATTGGAAAATTCAAGAATCAGAGCATGGGGGTGTGGAGGAACTAGCCCATCCTCTCATTGCAGAGCTGGGGAAACTGGGTGCCAGGGAGGGAATGGACTTGTCAGGGTCACACAACCATCAATTGCAGGGCGCTGGTCTGGGAAGCAGGACCCCTGGGACGTGGTCTCTACTTTCCCATTGTCTGTCTGTGCTCCTTTGGGCTTCTGGGCCTCCTTGTCCCTGAACTTCTTGTGGCTCGTGAGCTGTATATATCTGCTCTGAGGACCTCAGGGTTCATGGGAGTCACCACATCTACACTGAGTGGCCATATTATTATGATCTCTGAATGCATAATAATCTGGCCACTCAGTGTATATCCTATATAATAAAAAGCTAATATGCAAATTGTCCCCTCAACCAGGAGTTCGACCAGCAGGCAGGCCGGCCAACCGCCCAGGTCCTCTCCCCCTGGCCAGGCTGGCCGGACCACCCCCATGCACAAGTTCATGCACCAGGCCTCTAATGTATATATATACATATATACACACACACACTGAGTGGCCAGATTATTATGTGTTCAGAGATCATAATAATCTGGCCACTCAGTGTATATTAGGTCTGAGGGATGTCATCTATGTGGGGTGTCTGCTTGGATACCTCAAAAGACACGGGAAGTGACTCTCCCTCACCACAGTCTCTATACACCCTCCATTTCCCAATGATCTTCTTGGCTCCTGAAAGCTGTTCCCCGCTGCACCCAACGTGGCTGGCGGCTGAGGGTGGGGCAGAGAGAAAGCAGGAAGGTTCCCAGCTCATCCTCCGAAGGTTTGCACAACTGAGACGAGGGAGGGTCTGAGGCCAGGGAAGGCTGGAGCTACGGCCTCAGCTCTGGCTCAGTTACCCAAAAAGCCTGGAACCCTGGGCTCCTCGTTTGTGGTGTGCTAATTTGCAGTTCATATTATGCAGGTACATCTGCACCCGAATCTTTTCTCTTAGGGGCTTGTGGGTGAGCTACCTGGTGGGAAGTGGTTCAGGGCACCCAGGAAGTTCCTGAGGCGGGAGTGGAAATGTGGGGGCGAGCGTAGGCATGGTCCAGGCCCCTCTGAGCCACTCGTGTCCTCTGCCAAGTCTTTTCACCAGCCTAGTCTCACAGCCTGTTTTCCCACCTGGGAAACTTCAAAATAACCCACCTCCTAACCATCTCTTGTAGAGATCAAATGAGATAGGGAATGTGAAATGATACTGAGAATGAAAAAACTCTCTATGGATGGCAGGTCATGGCATTCCTGGGAGGAAGAGTGATGAGAAGGAGAAATGAAGGTAGAAGGGAGTGTTAGAGCTGGCAAGACCTACAAGGAAAGGGCTGGCAGGGTCCGTGGGCCAAGGACTCCCTTTTCAGCTCTTTGCTGGGGATTTGGGGGCCAAATCCATCCATTTCAGCCCCAGATGAATCTGAGGGTAGCAGACTCAAGGGACCCACACCTGTGTGCCCACACATCATGTACTGAGTGAATGGTTTATCTGTTTTAAATCTCTCCCTCATCTCTACCTACTCTGGGGCAGATTACCAACATCTCTCAGTGTGCCTTGGGGATTTATATAGAAAAAAAATTCTAAAAGAATAAATTATGACCAAATTGCCCAAGACTCATGAAGACAGAGATGCCGATAGAACAAAGGAGGTGAGGATGTTCCTTTGCTGCACCCTACTATCCCCTGCCTGGAGGGTTGCTCTCGGCTCTGAGCAGCAGCCAGGGGGTGAAGACAGTGCATGGAGAAGGGCCGGGCTGTTTACCCTCAGGAGGTCTTGACCTATTTGCAGAATCAGCCTTGATCTGATCGCCCAGGAAGCCCCTGGGAGGCTGATGATGGCTGCGCAATAATCTGAAGGTCCTGGCCGTGAGAGCTGTCCAAAGATGGCAATGTTTGCCTGATGAGCAGTGAGCTCCCCCATCACTGGGGGTATGCAAGCGCATGATTAGTGACCACTAGTGGGGATGGCAGAGAGGAGATTCAAGTCAGAGAAGGAGTTGGGGGTCTCACCCTGAAATTCCAACTAGAAAGAGGGAAGATGTGGCCAATGGGAGGTTGGCTGGTCCTTCCTCTGAGATAGATGTCCAGACCTCTCTTTTCCTGGCGCTCTCCCCACTTCAGACATGGAGTTTACCTAGTAGCAGCTCTTGGTAGAGGTCTCTGGGTCTCTCGCTGGTTGGGGCACGTGCAAGGGACAATCAATCAATGTTCACTGTCCCCTTGACTGTTTACTCACCCCTGGGAGTGGCAAAGCCCTCATCCCTTAGAGGCTCAGCTCCCTGTGTCTCCTGCTCTGTTCCAACTAGTCCCATCTGTCACTCACTATTTGGGTGACTTTGGGCAAATCAGTGCCGGTTTGGGGAGTCTGAGCCTCAGGCTTGGGGAAGGGAGAAGGTGGCCAGGCCATGATTCGGGCCCTCCAAACTTTCAGGCTCCTGGGTATCACTGTCTCCCCAGGCTTTTCCTCCTGGGTTGCTTCCTCGCCGAGTAGGCGGCTGCCGGAACTTATGAGTAATGGGTGAGTCTGGTTGCAGTGTACTTTGACTCTCAAATAAAGACAGTGGCATGCGAAGCTGTGGGAAACTGGCATTGGCAGGGCCCCTAAGGTAGGCAGGTGGGCACCAAAGCTCCTCTCTCAGGAACCAGTCTCCCCAGATTCCAGGGCCCCTAGAATCTCCTGCCTCCATCCCAGCTGGGGATGGTGAAGTTGGGGTTGGATGGCTTTAAATTCTGAGTTCCTGGCTTCTGGTGGGAGGATTTGGCCCCTGTGTCCCCAGGCTGGCTTCTTCCCAACCTGCTGCTCCCTCACTTAGGGAAGGAAATGAGTCAGGGAAGTAGCATTTGGGAGAGAACTTTGCCAAGACCGTCTGCTGGCCCACAGACAGAGAAATGCTCTCAGGGCACCAGGCCAGCACCCAGGGAGGGTGGTCCCGGTGGGGACTGGTGCTGACCCACCTGGGAGGCAGGAGACTGGGCTCTGTCCACCCCACCCTGGTGGGACTGTCCCAGGACCACAGGTGGAGCTGGATCCTGGGGGGAGGGTTAAGAAAGGGTGCGCCACTGCTGGGTGGCTGGGCCTGTCCCCTCCCCCACCTGGGGCTAGCTCTAGCTGGGGGCGGTGCAGGGGGAGAGGGATAATTGAGGCTTAACTTTCGATTGGCTTTCTCCTCCTAACTGGATATTCAGGTTTCTAGTGCACCGGCTCCCAGAATCCAGCTAGTCTCTTACTTCCATGCAGCCCCTTCCCCTCAGCTCTGTAAGCAAGGAGGTGATTGGGGTGGGGGTGGCTGCAGGGCTGAAAGGAGATTTTTCATGTTTCAGGTGATCTGGACTCGTGTCCTATCCCCGAGGCGGGATGTCATGCTGGAGTCTTACAGGGTACAGAGGAAGGACCCCAGAACCCGGGGTTGGGGGTGGGGACTCTGGAGGGAGACTGCCCCGGTTCCTGCCCCAGTGTCAGACCATGGGAGCTGGGGTCGGTCACTTTCCAGCCGAGGGTCTCCGTGTTGTGAACATTAAGTGCTGGAACACAGCGGTTCTCCAATGACCGAAGTTGCTGTGGGCTGGCACGGCTCCTTTCAGTAGTGGCCAGGCCAGCCGGGCCTGTGAGCCATAGAGGCCCCCTGCCCACCATCCCCTCACCCCCCGCCCCACGCACAGCCAGGCTTTGCCCCCCCCCCAGGCCCTTCCAGAGGCCGCTGTTTTAGCCCCAGGAGGTCCCTGAATGTGAATGGGGATCAGAGCCCTTTCTGCACCCCCATTTCTGCTGAGATACAGGAACTTGTCAGTTGATCCCTTCTCCCCACCCCACAGGATTAAGGAAGTAATTACTCTTCTGATGACAGAGGCTGTCAGCAAGTCTGGGGTGGGGGTGGCGGCTGGGCAGTCCCTGACAGAGTGTGGCCAGCGGGCTCCAAGGGCTCTAGGGTCCTCAGTCCCACCTGTCCCCGGCTGGGGTCTGCAGGGGTTTCAGCCTCAGTGCCCAGGCAGCGGCCCTTGTACTAAGACCCATCAGCTGTGTCATCGCATTTTTAAGGAAGCTGTTGCTCCTCTGGGAACTGTGTGGGTGACGGCTGTGGAGTGAGTGAGGGAGGTAAGGTCAAAGGTGGGAGAGCCCTGGCTGGTGTGCTCAGTGGTTAGAATGTTGGCCCACGCACCGAAGGTTCTCAGATTCGATTCCCGGTCAAGGGCATGTACCTGGGTTGCAGGTTCGATTCCCAGCCCTGGTTGGGGCACGTGCAAGAGACAACCAATCAATGTATCTCTCTCACATAGAATTTTTTTTTTCTCTCTCTCTTTCCCCCAGTTCCTCCCCGCTCCCATTCTCTCTAAAAATCAATGAAAAAAAAATATCCTCAGGTGAAGGTTAAGAACAACACCAACAGCCCTAGCCCGTTTGGCTCAGTGGGTAGAGTGTCAGCCTGTGGACTGAAGGGTCCCAGGTTCGATTCCAGTCACGGGCAGGCTCGATCCCCAGTAGGCGGCGTGCAGGAGGCAACTGATCAATGATTCTCTCTCATCATTGATGTTTCTATCTCTCCTCCCTTCCTCTCTGAAATCAATAAAAATATATTTAAACAAAAAGGTGGGAGAGGCAGGTAATGAGGGTCACATGGGGACTTCGACTTTGACTCTGAGTGACGTGGGGAGTCCTTGGTGGCATAGAACCAGACCAGTAACATAGTAGTGTCGCCTAGCTTAGATTTCATAAGGCTCTGCCTCTAGCTGCTGTGCTGGAAAAGACTGCTGGGCAAGTGGCAGGGGTGGGAGCAGGAGCCCAGAGTGGGGGATATGGCAGGTGGGAGCGTGGACAGAGAGAATCAGTAGGATTCTGGATACATCAAGGAGACCCAGATGAAGTTGCCTTTTTATAGATAAGAACAGTCGACTACAGCACTCGCATCTAGTTCACCCTGATCAGGATTTGCTGAAGGGTTGAATGTGGGGTGTGACAGAAAGAGAAGAATTAAGGATGCCTCCAAGGATCTGGTTTGGAGAAGGAAAACGTTACCCTCCATCGAGGTGGGCAGGCCAGAGAGGAGGGGATGGGCGGGAGTTCAGTTCTAGACTTGCTGCGCGGAACACATCCATCGGCGTCCTAGTTCTGAGGACACGGGCACGGATGGGTACCCGCTGCCTTCTGGAGAGGGCTCTGCCCAGTTGAGACATGCTTATCTGAAGGCTGGACCTCCTGGAGGGTCAAAGCAGCCACTGAGCCCTCACGCCCCCAAGATCTCTTGATAGCTGTCACAGTGCATGTTGTCTGTGCAATCGAAACAAAGTCCCCACAGCCTCTTGCTCCATTCCTGTTTGGCAGCCCTGCCCCTAAGCGTCGCCTGCTTTCCTAAGCGTTGCCCTGTTGGAGTCAAGAGACTGTGCGCTGTGGGGAGCTGCCCAGGATGCTGTCATCACTCCCGTTCTGACTCACACGTGGAGGCTGATGTGCAGGGAGATGAAGGAGCTCGCCCATGGTTTCAGGGTCCAAAAGTGACAATCCTCACGGGATCCTCTGCATCAGGTTCTGGTTCTTCCTGTGGTCACTCCCCGCCGGCCTCAAGAGCCACTGACTTGCACACCTATGCAGGGATTTCCTGTCATGCCCTTGAACTCAGGTTCCCTTGTCAACCAATGTGTAGACCATTTCTGGACGCCTCCTGCATATCTGGCCCTGTGCTGGAAGTTGGAGGATGTGGGCCAGGGAATAGCGCCTACTGTCTGTCCTCAAGGGCTCACATTTCTATAGGAGAGAGGATGTGTTCAGAGGCACAGGGGGCGTGGCCTGGGGGAAACCCCAGTTTGGCATCACGAGTCTTGGTGTCCTTGCTCCTGTTACCAGAGCAGGGGAAGCCTGCTTTTCTCTTTTGCAAGCTGGGCCTAATACTGTTCCTCCTCTCTACTTCCGGAAGTTGTTCTAATCAACCAGCCAGTTAATGACCACAAAAGTGCCACTGAAACATAAGGGACCTTTACCTGGCTGCCAAGGCCAGGCAGGATGAAGCAAAGAAAAACCCCTCTGGAGGCTGGGGTGCCCCAGAAAGGCTTCCTGTAGGAGGTGAGGCTCAGGTTGGGCCTAGAGAGATGGGACATGCACTGCAGGCTTGGAGATCTAGCAGTCTGAGTTAGGGGTGGCTGTGGACAGGCTCCCTGAGGGCATCTAAATGGCTGGGCTTAATGGGCTTGCTGAGATGACAGTAGAATGGATACATACTTGGGTCCGTTCCCACAACAGACCACTAGGCAGTAATGAGGACGGGGTGTCCTTACTCACACTCAACCCCAAGGTCACACCACTCGAAAGAGGTACAGCCAGTTGTGTTGAAGTTTGCAATGAACAACATATATATGGTCAAAAAGTGTAAACTTTGAATATTTATTTAACAGAAGTTCTGTGGTGTTTCTACACTGGAAGGGTGAGGACGCTCAAGAGACTAGGACAGCCTCACCTTCCAAAACGAAAGCAAATAGTGATTATCAAATGATCGTAAAGCAGATAATAATGGTCAAAGCAAATTGCTTAGACCAGTGGTCAGCAAACTCATTAGTCAACAGAGCGGCAAACCGCGGCTCGCAAGCCGCAGTTTGCCGACCACTGGCTTAGACTATGGAAGTAGATACCAGAAAAAAGTTAGCCCCTTTCACCGTATTTACCCTGGGAAAAGGAGCTAAAGGGACGAGTGATGAGGCAAGGTACCATTTTCTTTTTCATAGTTTGACTTTTTAAATTATGTGCATGTATGACTTTGACAAAAATAAAAATAATAATTATGTCAATTTTCAATTAGAAGGTAGGGGGTTAACAGTTGTTAACAGTTGTCTCTAGGTAGATGAAATTGTGGGTGGTGTTTTGTTTTTGTTTTTTCCTTTGTGTGGGTGATTGTTGTTGTTTTTTAATTGTTTATATTTTCTGAGCTTTCTGTAAAGAACATCTAATTCATTGCAAGAAAGGAAAAAAAGCCCTAGCTGGTTTGGCTTTGTGGATAGAGCATTGGCCTGTGGACTGAAGGGTCCCAGGTTCGATTCCGGTCAAGGGCACATGTTTGGGTTTCCAGCTCAATCCCCAGTGGGGGTGTGCAGGAGGCAGCCAATCAATGATTCTCTCTCATCATTGATGTTTCTACCTCTCTCTCCCTCTCCTTTCCTCTCTGAAATCAATAAAAAAAATATTTAAAAAAAAAAAGAAAGGAAAAAAAGATGAGTTGATTAATGGCCTTGGAGGAGACAATCACAGTAAAATATGTTTGTGTGTATTCTTCCACCTCTTTCAAAAAAGCTCTTAGGTGGAGTTAGAGTCTAAGACAAGGGGGGTGGGTCTTGTCTGGACTCACTGGTTCCCCAGGACACAGGGCTTTTGGTGCTAGAACCAGGACACTCCCACGCAAACCAAGATGGTTGGTCACCCTAGGCCTGGTCATTTACAAAGCTCTCTCCGCATCCTGTTGCTCCTTTGAGCTTACACCCACCCAGGGAGGAGGGTGGGGTGGGGGATAGCCTCCCTCATTTTAAAGAAGAGGCATGAAATCTCGGGGAAGCTCTCTGGCCCTTCTTGGGAGAGGCTTAGAGAGAAAGTGGGCTCTTCCACGGTGTGCATATATTGTTCTGATAAAATAAAAAACGAATTTGAAAACGAGTAGAACTCTAGAATGACAGCGAGCAGGTTGCCAGTGGGACGGGCTGTAAAAGGGCACAAGGGAGCTTGTGAAATAATGGAAATCTCCGTCTTTATTGTGGCGGTGGTTTGGCCGTTGTGTACACCTGTCAACCCCATTGGATCATGTACTTTAAAGGGGTGTAGTTTCTTGTAGTTAAATTATACCGCGGTTGAGAGAGAGAATATGAGGAAATGGGGCGACCAGGACCTCCTAGGAGAGCTCACACTCGGGACAACACGTGCTTGTTTGCACACTTACTCTCTCATCTTCACACCCCTTCTGACCCTGTGCACATGGAGTGTCTCTTTGGTCCAGCCACTGCCCTGGAGAGAGAGCCCAATGCTGCAGAAGGCAGCCAGAGCACTGAATTGTTCCCTCTGCCCCCAGGACGCCAATCTGTCCTTGCACGCAGACACCCCGGACCTCACTCCCTGCTTCCAGAACTCCCTGCTGGCCTGGGTCCCTTGCATCTACCTGTGGGCCGCCCTGCCCTGCTACCTGTTCTACCTGCGGTACCACCACCAAGGCTACATCGTCCTCTCACACCTCTCCAGGCTCAAGACGGTCAGGGGCTCAGGGCTCTCCTTCGGGTGGGGCTGGGGCCCCGGGAGGGGGGTTCTTTTTTGAATGAGTCCCTTCCCCCACCCTCAGCAGCTAGACAGGATTTCCCAGCCTCACCACCAGCTGCTGGGGCCGTGGCAGCTTGCCAAGTGAGTCTGCAACCAACTGACACAGTCCCTGCTTGGGGAGATGCAAGCAAATTTTCCATCAGCGTTCTCCCACCCTTGAGAAGCTTCTAGCCCTCAGGGCCATCGCAGCCTTCAGGGCCAGGGCCAGGCAGGTCCAGTAGCTTCAGGAGCAAGAAGTGATTGTCCCCACCTCTGGGCATGTTCGTGCCAACTTGTACCTTCTCTGTAGGTCTTGGGTGTCCTGCTGTGGTGCGTCTCCTGGGCTGACCTCTTCTACTCCTTCCATGGCCTGGTCCACGGCTGGGCCCCCGCCCCCGTCTTCTTTGTTACCCCCTTGGTGGTGGGGGTCACCATGGTTAGCGGGGGACCCTGGAAGCTGAGTGGGGGAGGGTCTCCAGTGGGTTATGGGATTGTGGTAGGGGAACCATGGGCTCTGAGAACCTGGATACCTTAGTAGTGGGAAGAGAGAGGATGGGGGTGACCCCACAGACATCTGACCATGGGAGGGGGAGGAAGGGAGACAAATCCAGATGAATGTGCTCTAGCCCTGCTTCCCCTGCCCTCCCCGCACAGCTGCTGGCCACCCTGCTGATCCAGTACGAGCGGCTGCAGGGGGTGCAGTCCTCGGGGGTCCTCATCATCTTCTGGTTCCTGTGTGTGGTCTGTGCAATCATCCCCTTCCGCTCCAAGATCCTTTCAGCCATGGTAGAGGTAAGGAGAAAGAGGGGCACCTGCCGATCCAGACCTGTCTAGGAGGTGAACTCAGGGTCAAGGTCACTGCTGGTCCCAGGCTCCACCCCTCTGCCCCTCCCTGGCTCCCAGGACTTCCTCTGGGGTCCAGTCCTTTTTGTGTTGTTCTCTACTTGCTGTATCTCTGCTGGGAAGCAGAACGGGGAAGGGGGGTCAGGCTGAGGATCAGTGTGACTCAGGGGGATGGGGCCATTGGTGGATATTCATGGGAGTGCAGGGGGCTGTTCTGTAGCCTCCATGGCCAGTTTCTGTGAGGTGACACACAGGCTTGGAGAGTTGTGGCTCACCTGGAAGTCCCATGGTCTTGTTCTCCCCTTTCTTCCCACCTTCCTCCGTTCCTGGCCTTCCTCTTGATCTGCGGAGGGGCTGATGGTAGGTGGTAGGAACCCTGGGAGGCGATCTAGCATCTCCCCATTTCTCCATCTCAAGGGGAGGCTGTCAAGTATATTCATCAGCACAGGCTTGGAATAATCCCCTTATTCTCTGTGTGATCTTGGGCAAATTCTTTAGCCTTTTGGAGCTTCATTTTCTCGGTTGCAAAGTAGGTGTCAAAGACTTCCTACCTCGTAGGGGAGACAAGGACAAGGTGATGCAGGTGAGGTGCTTGGCACAACGCCTGAGGTAGGGCAAGTCCTCACTGAACAGGGGTCCCCTCATGACCCCCCCCGCCCCCCAGAGGGGGTGTTCTGATGCTCCTCCCCGTTGTCCCCCCCAGGGCAAGATCTTGGACCCCTTCCGCTTCACTACCTTCTACATCTACTTTGCCCTGGTATTCTTTGCCCTCATCCTGTCCTGCTTCAGGGAGAAGCCACCGTTTTTCTCCCCAAAGAACGTCGACCCCGTGAGTTTCCCACGGAAGCTGGGTGGGAGTGGAGCTTCCACGCCCAGCCCTCAGCCAGCTCTTCCCGGCACTTCCAGTCCCTTCCATGCCCAGGTCATCTCCACACGTGCCACCTGGGCTTGGAGCTGGAGAGTGAGGGGGCCTCCTCCCTCTACTCTGCCGTGAGAGGGTGGGGGGCACTCCTGATTTCCCCCATTCCACCCTCACCGTCTAGAACCCCTGCCCAGAGATGGATGCTGGCTTCCTCTCCCGCCTGTCTTTCTGGTGGTTCACAAAGTGAGTTGGTTCTTCCTCTAGGCTGGGCCAGAGGGAGGGGTCCAGGAGATAGGGGGTAAGAGGGAGGAGGGGGAGCAGGCTGGAAATTCAGGGGCCTGCAGAGCTGGGCCTGCCTGGCCCCTCTACCCCAGAACCCCTCCTCAGTGGCTGTGGGGCAGGAGAGGATGGAGAAGCCTGCTTGTTTGGGCTGGAGGCTGAGTGCAAAGACCCAGGCTCCAGGCCACAGGCCAGCCCTGCATCTGGCAGGTGGTGAGGACAGGCCCAGGGGCTAGAAGGAACCCTTAATTAGCTCTAAGCTTTTCTGTCATCTCCTTGGCCACCCGTTAGAGTGGCCTGAGCAGGATAATTGTGTCTGCGACCTGAGTGACAGCTCACTAACCGTGCTGCATGGAAGAGGGCCCCAGCCAGCATGCACTTCATCACCAGACCCCGGGGTCAATGGCGCATCTGGGGAAGAGGGAGAGAAGGGGCCTGAGATAGGAACTTGGGATGGGAGGCAGTGGCCTCCAGCCTGCTCACTGTGGCAATAAAGGAGACACCTCCCTAGGGAGCCCCTTCTTTCTGGACACCCTGGTCCTAGTTCCAGGCTTAAACTCTGCCCCCATGTGGGGCCATCTGCCTGCCCCAGGCTGGCCATCCTTGGCTACCAGCGCCCCCTGGAAGATCAGGACCTCTGGTCCCTGAACAAGGAGAATCGCTCCGAGATGGTGGTGCAGAGACTGCTGGAGGCCTGGAAGAAGCAGCAAAAGCAGGCCGCACAGTAAGGCCCTCCCAGTCCCCACACCTCTCCACCCAGCCCCTTCATGCACCCTGGTCTCCTGAGGGGAGGCTGCTGGGACCTGGGATGATTGCAGGGAGAGGGTAGGGAGAAGAGCAGGGGTAGGAGGTCCTGAGGTGGGACACTCAGGCCTGGGTGGGCCAGCTCTCCCCGCCTCTGCTGAGGCCAGAGAATGGCTGCCACTTTCAGAGCACTGATTCTGCCCCAGGCATGGCCCTGAGCACGGAGAGGAACTCAATCTCCAGCAGCCCTACACTGTGGCATTCTGTTGTCCCCTTATTACAGCTGGGGACACAGAGGCTTAATGGAGCACCCAACATCCCTTCCCCTCATTGGTGGTGGCAGACCTGCAGAGCTGGAATCCACACCCAATTGTCTGGCCCCACTGTTCTCACCACTACATCACCAGGCCCGAGTGAAGGGTAGATTCCAGGGACTTCCCTCAGGAGGGCCAGGGGCTGGAGAAGATGGCCCTCCAGCTGAGATGCCTTCCCGTTGGCAGCCTCCCACCAGGAAACCCATCTCTGGCCTCTTGACCAGCCAAGAGCTGGGGCTCTGAGTCCTCCTTCCTTACCTTTGCTGACCCTGGGACAGACCCCTTCCCCAGGATTTCAGTGCGTGTTCAGTCAGAGCCCTGGTTACCACCTGGCTGTCGGAGGAGCCACAGGCTTGAGCTTGGTCAGCAGTGTTGTGGCTACCGTGGCTGGGAGCCTCTGGGAAGCCCTATGGACCCCCAGTCTGCGTGGTCACCCCTTCTCTGGCCCTCCGTGTCACCTCTACTCCCTCCCTGCTCAGCTCCCCAGTGACTAGGCCGCTAGCCTTCCCTGCCCATGCATCCCTTCCCTCTCAGCATCCTCCCTGTAGTGGCAGCAGCAAGCCAGAGGCTGGCCATTGCTGGGTTATTGTCCTTAGGTAGCAGTTAGGGTACCACTCATATCCCCTCTAGCACCTGAGGACAGAGTCTCCTGGGGAATTACCTGGACAGTCATCTTGCCCATCCCCCTCACAGTCCTGAAAGTCAAGAAAGCAGCTCCCCTCTCCTCCCCACTCATCCCAGGCACTTGGCTTCATGGGGCCCATTCCTATCCACTGCTCCTTCCTCCCTGACCAGGCACAAGGCCGCAGCAGCATCTGGGAAAACAGTGTCCAGTGAGGATGAGGAGCTGCTGGGGGGCCGGCCCAGGCCCCGGGAGCCCTCCTTCCTGCAGGCCCTGCTGGTCACCTTTGGCCCCGGCTTCATCATCAGCACATGCTTCATGCTGATCCAGGACCTGCTCACCTTCATCAACCCACAACTGCTCAGGTCTTACCACCCTCCCTCTTGCTGCAGCCCTTCCCTGGGCAGGGGGATGGGGGGCTGTCCCTGAAGACTGAGCCCAGAGGACGGACAACACGTAGTGAAAAGAGCCCCAGCCCAGGAACCGAAGGGGCTCTCTCCACTTTCTGTGTGCCCTTCGGCAGTGGCAATGCCTCTCACCTCAGTTTCCCCATTCACATCCAACTTACATTTACCAGGTACATACTGTGTGCCAGGCTCCCTGTTGAATGCATTAACATTCTTTAAACCCTACAAAGTGTCCCTATTCCCATTTTACAAATGAGGAAGCAAAAAAACTAAATTAAAAAACACACACACAAACAGCCCTAGCTGGGTTTTCTCAGCGGACAGATCATTGTCCCCCAGACTGAAGGGTCCTGGGTTTGATTCCTGGTCAAGGGCATGTACCTCGGTTGCAGGTTTCTCCCCAGCACCCCTGGGTGCAGGAGACAACCAATCAATGTGTCTCTCTCACATGGGTGTTTCTCTTTCTGTCTCTCCCCCGCCCTTCCACTCTCTCTATAATTCAATGGAAAAATACCCTCGGGTGAGGATTAACAAAATAAACAAAAATAACAACCGAGGAAGCAAAATCTCAGAGGGTGAAGTGACTTGCCCAAGGGCACACAGCTGATGAAGATGGATTTGAGTGCAGGGCTCTGATCTCCAGCTACAGCATTCTTTCCAGATGATAGGCTCTCTCATCTGTCACAGAGTGGCTTGGACTTGAAGAAGCTCTCAAATGAGGGGGTGGGAAAGAGTGCTGCCTAGCTGCGGAGCCGCCAACTCCTTGCCCCGCCATTCATGCACTCATTTATTCACTGAATATTTATTGAGCCCCAGGGTACTGAAATGGTGCCAGATGCTAGGGATGCAGGCATCAAACGAGCTATGGTCTTCACGTCTTATGGGAGAAACCAGTGTGTAAATTCATTAGAGCACAATGCGGGCAGAGGTGTACTAGGTGTCTGGACAACCCCAGGAGGGGTGAAGAGGCCAGCTTGGGAAGGAGCAAGGGACATTTGCAGGCCAGAGAGGTTATCAAACTTGGAAGGACAAGCAGGGGCTAGTGAACCAGGTGAGGAAGGAGGGGAAGTTGCAAAGACCTGAGACAGCATGACTCAGGAACTCCAGGTGTTTCTCAGTGCCAGAATGCAGAGGGAGGAGCAGAAAAAACAAAGGGAGAGGGAGATCCTTGAAAGATTTGCAGCCAGGGAGGGGCATCTGCTTTGCATTTGGAAGGATTCCCAGCCAGTAGTGGGGGTATAGGGCAGGTGGCCAGATGGAAGTGGGCCAACCAGGGTAGGTGAGAGCCCAGGCCAGGAATGAGGTAGGCTTCAGAAGCTACTCTGGAGATGGGGGAGGGGGTGTGGTGTGCCAGGGAGAGGGAAGCATCAAGGGTGATTGAGTTCTGGCCGAGGTGACTGGAGGACGATGGACCTTTTGCTGAGATGATGAACTCAGTGGGAGGAGGGGGCCTGGGCACTGGACAAGGTGGTGAGTTGAGTCTTGGCCACATGGACGGAGATTGGTGGGAAGTTCTCAGTGGATGAGTTAAGTGAGTAGCTGCTGAGAGGGGCAGAGAGGGGGAGGGGTCAGAAGGTTAGAGAAGTAAAGAGGGCTGTGGAAGAGGAGGGGTAGGGCCCTGGAGAAGGTCACCAGGGGGCACTGGGGCTGGCTGATGTTGGAGAGGATGGATTTGAGGGGCAAGAGTCTGTATGGTCAACGCCGTAGGCTCTGAGAAGAAGGCACAGGAAAGGCAAATCCAGGAACATGTGGCATTACTTCCTGCTGTGTGGTCCAAGCAGGCAAGAAAGGCAGGCAGGTGAGGCTGGTGATGAGAGTGATAGAAGGAAGGGGCAGTGGGAGCCACAGTAGATAGAAAAGGAGGTGAAGGCAGAAGGGGGCAAGGATGGAGGGTCATGGTCTTGAGGCAGCACTGGGCTAAGTCCCCCGGGTCTGGGGGGGTGGGCAGCAGCCCCCACCTGAGAGATTTCAGAGCAGGGGACAGAGTGGAGGTGAAGGGCAAAGGGGAGGGCAGTAGAGGGAGCAGCCTGGGGAGCCCTCCCTCCCCACCCTCATGCTTCTCTTCTGCCCTTGCAGCATCCTGATCAGATTTATTTCAAACCCCAGGGCCCCCACCTGGTGGGGCTTCCTGGTGGCCGGGCTGATGTTCCTGTGCTCCGTGATGCAGACTCTGATCTTGCACCAGTATTACCACTGCATCTTTGTGACGGGGTTGAGGCTTCGTACGGGGATCATAGGTGTCATCTACAGGAAGGTCAGCTGAAGCAGGGCACGGGGGGCTGGGGAGCCTGGTTTGGGGAGCAGCTCATCACCTGCTGTCTACCTGCAGGCTCTGGTCATCACCAATTCAGTCAAACGTGAGTCCACTGTGGGAGAAATGGTCAACCTCATGTCAGTGGATGCCCAGCGCATCATGGACGTTGCCCCCTTCCTCAACATGCTGTGGTCAGGACCTCTGCAGATCATCCTGGCCATCTACTTTCTCTGGCAGGTGATTCTCAGACCCCAACTTCTGCTCCCTTCCTTTGACCTTGACCTCGCTGAGAAAGGGCGAGAGAGGGTTGCCTGGGTTAGTGGAGGGGCTGCCTAATGGACACAAGAGCTTCCCTAGATATTTGGGGTGGGGGTCAGGACTGGGAGGATGCTAGTGTCTGTAACCAAGTCTTTCCAACCTGGATGATTATCCTTCTCAAAGATCCCAGGGGAGAAAAGAGGGACTAGGAGGCAGGGTGTGTGTGACTGACTGTCACTGTCTGACTGTATGTTCCCTCCCGGGTGTCTGGACAGCCCTCGATGCCTGCCTGTCTGTGCCTTCTGTTGTCATTATCTGATGGCTGACTGCATCTGTGGAAAGTCATTTTGGCTCTCTCTGTATGTCCATCTCCACGTTTCAGATCAATAAGCCTCTATCTGTTGGGTTCTGTCTACATATATACTTTGGTTATCGGTCTCATCTATCCACCTGTGCCTCCTCAGTACCTGGGTCCCTCCATTCTGGCTGGCGTCGCCCTCATGGTCTTGCTGATCCCAATCAATGGAGTTGTGGCCATGAAGATGCGTACTTTACAGGTGGGTACCATAACAGTTGTACTGCTGCCTGGAGCACCTGGCCAGGTGCTGGGGAAGGGCATTCACTAACCTTGGGCCCCTCGGTTATTTTGTTTACTCACTATGGATGGCTACAAGCCACTGTCACAAACCTTAGCTCACTCTATCCTCACAACAACCCTGACAGGGTTTTAGGGGAAAAAATGCAAATTTCGCATCTGAGGAGCCAAGGCCCAGAGAGATGATGGCAGTCCAGCGTCAGGCAGAGCTAGGACTTGAACCTGCATCTTCTGGTCTAATGAGAGCTTCTCCTGCCACACTGTGCTGAGTGTGAATAGCCAGTCATCCAGTCCTTTATTTGTAAACACGTATTGACGTCTTCAGTCGCTTCCCACTGCACATCGAATAAATGACCAAGTCCCTAGGACCACCTGCCAGGTCCCTGCTCACCTTGCAAGCCCTTACCCGCTGAGATATGGCCAAATTTCAGCCAGTCTGGCCTTCTTACATTTCTCCAAAGCACCGAGCTCTGCGTACCTCTGGGCCACATTACATACTATCCCTTCCTTGCTTGTCCAACTCCTTCTCTTCTCCCGCCTCCCAACATAAACTGATTTCCCAGACTCTGACGGAATTCTGTTGTTTCCCTTCAGAGCATGCATACTAATTTATTAAGCATTTGTATAGGTAATTGTTTGCTTCCCACCTGCCTCCCCATCAAACTGTCAGCTTCATGAAGGCTGGGAGCCTTGTTTGAGTTGTTCATCATTATCTGCCCCACGACTAGCATGTGGCCTGGCACATAGTAAGCACTCAATAAATAGGGGTTGTGCCCTAGATTAGGGACAGGATCTCGCTGGGGACAAAAGGAAAGTACAATGTGCCCTAGCGTCCCAGGGGAGAGGACAGAGGATGCTGCCTGGGAGGGACCATGCTACTGGTATTGAGGCTGGAGCTGGATTTTGTTGGGAGGAGAGGGTAGACTGGGCTGGGCTTTCCAGGCGAAGGTGCAGCATAGGCCCCGTGGGGAGGAGGGAGGAGGAATGGTGAGCAGCCCACTGGCTGCAGCCTGGGCCAGTGCCTGGGTAGAGGTCTGGGTCGGGGAGTGGAGCTCGCCACGGCCACTCTTTCCACAGGTAGAACAAATGAAGTTCAAGGACTCGCGCATCAAGCTAATGAGCGAGATCCTGGGTGGCATCAAGGTGCTGAAGCTGTATGCCTGGGAACCCAGCTTCTTGCAGCAGGTGGAGGGCATCCGACACAGTGAGCTCCGGCTGCTGCGCCAGGCTGCCTACCTCCACGCCATATCCATCTTCACCTGGATCTGCACCCCCTTCCTGGTGAGGCTCTCCTTCGGGGCTGGCCTCCCGTCTCCCACCTCCCACCTGGGCAGCCCAGGCCTCTGGGCTGAGCACACCCCACCCTGACACCCACCCCCACTGCTCTCCAGGTGACCCTCATCACCCTCGGGGTGTACGTGTCTGTGGACCCAAACAACGTGCTGGATGCTGAGAAGGCCTTTGTGTCCGTGTCCCTGTTCAATATCTTAAAGAACCCCCTCAGCATGCTGCCCCAGATAATCAGCGGCCTGACCCAGGTAACCCCCGTGGGGCTGGGGATTCTGCTGGAGTGAGGGCAGGTTATTGGGGTCACTTAGGTGCAGGGGATAATCAAGGAGAGTTACTGGAATCAGGAGGGGGCCATCCGACATTATGAAGAATTGTTCAAAGTTGAATGAAGTCATTAGAGTCAGGAGTCATGTGGGGTCAGAGGAGGTCAGGTCAGGTCCCTGGAAAGCTGAGTTCTGGAGACAACCTCCTCTTACCAACCTGGACTCTGTATTTGGCAGTGGGAGCCAGGGAAGACTCAGTCACAGGAGGGCCCCCAGTGTCTGGGCCTTCAGGGGAACTGTCCACGCCCAGGAAGTTGGGGGCCAGGCAAGTGTAAGAGGGAGTGGAGGGGGACAGAAAAAGCATGGCTTCCGGGGCTGACACACGCCCTCCTGCAGACCAGCGTGTCTCTGAAACGGATCCAGCATTTCCTGAGCCAAGATGAACTTGACCCCCAGTGTGTGGAAAGAAATACCATCACCCCAGGTCCAGACACCCCTGCCTGGGCTGCTCTTATAGCGGCCCTGCTCCAGAAAATCCTTGTTCCAAGCTTTCAACTTTTCTCTCGTGACCCCCTTTCTTCTTCCTCTTTTATATCTTTAACTCTATGCCTGCCTTTTGCCCTCCTCTCTCTGTTCTCCTGTCCTTCATCCCTCCCCAGGCTCCCCCCACTCTCCTTCCTTCCCTGGGGCTCCCTATGCCCCTGTCCCAGGACTTCCTGTCTTTCACTATGCCCCAACCTTCCCTGCCTTCTCCCCTTGGCCCCTTCCCCAGGGCTCCCCGTACCTCTCCCTCCCAACCTCCCCCTTGCCTTGCCCCACTCCCCTGACCCTGCAAACCTTGACCCTCCCAGGCTATGCAGTCACTATAGACAATGGCACCTTCACCTGGGCCCAGGACCTGCCCCCAACCCTGCACAGGTACCAGCTTCTCCCACCCCTTCTTAGATGCCTAAAGGGGGCCAAAATTCAGATCAATAAATAGCAAAACCTGCCCCCGACCCTACCCCCAAGTCTTTGTCCTGGAAAGCAGGAAGAGCCTCAATGGCCAGGGCAGTGTCTGGAAGAAGGAAGGGTTTGAGTCTCCAGGTGGAAGGTTGGGAATCAAAAACCTGATCTTTGTCTTTGACTGGGCTCCTGTCTCCCAGCTTAGACATCCAGGTGCCAAAAGGGGCCCTGGTGGCCGTGGTAGGGCCCGTGGGCTGTGGAAAGTCTTCCCTGGTGTCTGCCCTTCTGGGAGAGATGGAGAAGCTGGAAGGCAAAGTGTATGTGAAGGTGAGTGGGGTAGGGACTCCTGGGAAGGGAAGCTTGGCGAACCCCCAGGTAACTGTGGGGTTCTCCTGTGGCCAGGGCTCCGTGGCCTATGTGCCCCAGCAGGCCTGGATCCAGAACTGCACTCTTCAGGAAAATGTGCTTTTTGGCCAAGCCCTGGACCCCAAGCGCTACCAGCGGACCCTGGAGGCCTGTGCCCTGCTAGCTGACCTGGAGGTGCTGCCTGGTGGGGACAAGACAGAGATTGGAGAGAAGGTACATGGTCCCCTCACATCCTCTGGGGAGTCAGCATATACAACTGCCCACCTCAGCCCAGCTCAGCCCAGGTCCATATATGCACTCATTCATTCATTCACACATTCACGTAAATATATCAGGTCCAGCTCTGTGCTAGGCACTGGGGAAACAGATCCGTTACCGGGGGAGGCCAACTTGTGAACGGGTGGGGGCTATAGAATGCCTGCCCGCCAGGCTGAAGGCCTGTGCAGAGGACAGGGAGGGCAGGAAGGGGGAATACTGCATAAGGGAAAGCATCACTTTTGAGCCGAACTTAACAACTGAGGAAGAAGAGCTAGTCATTCATCTATTCAGCTATACACTCATTCATTCACCAGATTTTAACACACACCTATACCCCAGACAATATGCCTTTTCTTCTGTTGTGTCTTTTGACACACAGAAGTTTTTAATTTTGATATAATCCAACTTATCTATTTTTACTTTTGTTACCCATGCTTTTGGTGTTATATCCAAGAAGCATTGCCAAATCCTCTACTAGTCTCATATCTCTCTGCCTTCATATAGCTTACGTTCTAGTTGGGGAGAGAGATGATAAGCAAGATAAATAAGTAAAATATGTAATATTTTAGATAAATGCTGAGGGGGAAAGAATGAAACAGAGAAGGGGTATGGAAATGCATGTGAGGCTGTGTTGTTACCTTGGGAAAGCCTCAGTGAGAATTGGAACTTGAATAAAGGGAGGGAGTGGGCCATGTCTGGGGACCTGGAGCTCTGGCTGAGGGAAAGGCCTTAGAGGCAGAGAGAGCAGGAAGTGCAAAGCCCCTGAGGCAGGAATGTGATCGGGCACATAAGGACCAGCAAGGAGGCCAGTAGGCTGGAGTGGAGTGAGCGGGGGTCGGAGGGGGAGACGAGGCCAGTGAGGTGTCCATGCGGCCCTTTCACACAGTGCCTCGCAGGCCACCGTAAGGATGGTGGCTTTTACCAAGAGGGACGGAAAGCCTTTGACGGTGTGAGCTGAGGAATGTGGGTAGACTAGTTAGGAAGGGGGGGTGGGGATGGGGGTACAGGGCAAGGCAGAGCCTTGCAGACCTTGGTTAAGGTTTTGACATTTACCTAAAAACCATGGACTATCCATGAAGGTTTTTGTTTTTTCGTTTATTTGTTTTTAATTGTTGCAACATGCACATAACAAAATTTACCCTCCTCGCCATTTTTCAGTGGACAGGTCAGTAGCGTTAAGTACACTCATGTTGTTGTACAGCTTTCCATCTCCAGAACTCTTTTCATCTTGGCGAAACTAAAACTCCACACCCATTAAATAACAGCTCCCCATCCTGCTCCTTCCCCAGCTCTCGGCAACCACCTCGCTACTCCCTGTCTTTATGCATTTGACTCCTCCAGGCACTTCATGTAAATGGAATCATTTAGCATCTTTTTTGTGTGACTGGCTTATTTCACTCAGCATTCTCAAGGTTCATTCCTGTTATAGCACCTGTCAAAATTTTTTTCCTTTTTGCCCGGCCAGCGTGGCTCAGTGTTTGCACGTCAACCTGTGACCCAGGAGGTCACGGTTCAATTCCCAGTCAGGGCACATGCCCAGGTTACGGGCTCAATCCCCAGAGGGGGGGCCTGCAGGAGGCAGCTAATCGATGATTCTTTCTCATCATGGATGTTTCTATCTCTTCCTCCCTCTCCCTTCCTCTCTAAAATCAATAAAAAAAAATTTTAATTTCTTTCCTTTTTAAGGCTAAATAATCTTCCACTGTATGTTTATACCACATTTTGTTTATCCATTTGTCAGTGGGCACTTGGGTTGCTGCCACCTTTTAGCCATTGTGAATAATACTGCTATGAAGATGGGTGTGCAAATATCTCTTTGAGACCCTACCTTCAGTTCTTTTGATTATTTCCCAGAAGTGGAATTGCTAGATAATATGATAATTCTATTTTGCTTTTTGAGGAACTGCCATAGCGTTTGCACAGTGGCTGCACCATTTTACATTCCCACCAACAGTGCACAAGGATTCCAACTCCTACCCTGGCCAACACTCGTGGCTTTTGGGAGGGAGGAGGGTTGTTTTTGGATTTTGATGGTAGCCTTTCTAATGGGGTGTGGTGATCCTGAGCATCTTTTCATGTGCTTATTGGCCATTTGTATATCTTCTTTGGAGAAATGTCTGTTTGAGTCCTCCGCCCATTTTTTGATCAAGTTGTTCATGTGTTGAGTTGTAGGAGTTCTTTATGTATACAGGAGGTCCCCAAATAATGTTATTTCATTCAGTGTTATTCTGTTATGACATGATGACATGCTGTAGGAACTTAACTCTTATTTACATTGATTATATCAATTGGTTTCATTATATGTCATTTAACTTAAAGTCATAGTGACTTACAATAAGAGAGGACTTACTGTACTGGATTTTAGCCCCTTATCAGATATATGAGTTACAAATATTTTCTTCTGTAGGTTGCCTTTTCATTCTGTTGTGTCTTTTGACACACAGAATTTTTTAATTTTGATAAAATCCAACTTATCTATTTTTACTTTTGTTACCCATGCTTTTGGTGTCATATCCAAGAAGCATTGCCAAATCCAATGTCATGAAACTTTCCCCTGTGCTTTCTTCTAAGAGTTTTAGCTCTTTTTAAAGAAATGTATTTTTATTGATTTCAGAGAGGAAGGAGGGGAAGAAAGAGACAGAAACATAAACGATGAGAGAGAATCATTGATCGGCTGCCTCCTGTAGGCCCCACACTGGGGACCGAGCCTGCAACCTGAACATGTGCCCTGATCAGGAATTGGGAATTGAACCAGTGAACTCTTGGTTTATGGGTCAACGCTCAATCCACTGAGCCACATTGGCCAGGCACTCTTTTGTTTTCTTTTTAATACTAAAGATTTGAGTCTGTATTTCCTCAAAACAATAGCATTCTCTTACATAACCATTGATGAATGATCAAAATCAAGACATTTTAACATTGATATAATATTACTATCTAATTCACAGTCTGTACTCAGATGTCATCATTTGTCCCAGAAATGTCTTTTTTTAGCTATTTTCTGTCCTGGGCTAGGATCTAATCCGGGATCATGAATTGCATTTACCTGTCATATCTCTTTATTCTCTATCAATCTGGATGATTTCTCAGTCTTTGTCTTTTAGGACGTTGACACTTCTGAAAAATATGGGCCAGTTATTTTGTAGGATGTCTCTCAATTTGAACACAGTTAGATGCAGATTGTATATTTTAGGGGGAAATACTGAAGGAGTAATATTATGTCCTTCTTGATGCACTGTTATTAGGAGGCACATGATGTCAATTTATTAACAGCGTTAACTTTGATCACTTGACTGAGGGCATGTCTTTTCATTGATCATTTTATTTCATAACTTTCACTGATGATTCGTGCCTGAGTCAGTGTTTACCATGATGTTTGCCAAATACTAACTTTCTACCTCCATTCATTCAATCGTTATTAGTTGGTATTTGACTCTAAGAAATAGCTTTCTCCTCCTTTGTCTTTTTTACTTATTCATTAACTTCTTTATATCAATATGGGCTCATGGATTCTTTTTTTTTTTTTTTAATTTTATATGGATTCTTATTTGATCCAATGGATTATAATCCAGTACCATTGTTATTTATCTTTTTTTAATTATTGATCCTTTAGAGAGACAGGAAGGGAGAGGGGGCGAGAGAGAGAGAAATATTGATGTGAGAGTGAGACATCAATCAGCTGCCTCCTGCATGCCCCCGACTGGGGATTGAGCCCAAAACCTGGGCATCTGCCCTGACCAGGAATCAAACTGGCAACCTCGCGGTGCACAGGATGATGCCCAACCAACTGAACCACACCGGCCAGCACTCGTTATTATTATTATTTTTTAAATCCTCATCCCAGGATATTTTTCCATTGACTTTTATTGAGAGTAGAAGGGAGTAGGCAGGAGGGAGAGAGAGAGAAACATTAATGTGAGAGAGACACATCGATTGGTTGCCTCCTGTACCCACCCCAACTGGGGCCGGGGATTGAACCTGCCCTTAACCAGGAATCAAACCTGTGACCCTTTTGTGTGGGGGCTGATGCTCTAACCAGAGAATATTGGCCAGGGCTCATTATTTATCTTGATATTAAATTTGTGACTGAAGGGTTTAAGTTGGGACAGCTGAAAAGCTGCTCTGGCTGCAGTATGGAGGGACCCAAAGGCACAGGGCCCAGTGAGAAGGCCCTCCTGGTGGTTTGGAGAAATGAGGAGGACCTGAGCCTGAGCAGAGGGGATGGGAAAGTAGGAGTCCAAGGTCATAGGAACCCAGAGAAGACCTCCTCCTCTCTGACACAACTCCTCCTTCCCATCTCTCTTGGACCCACTCTGAGTTCCCCCACACAAACCTAATTTAGGGCCCAGCACATAGTAGACACTTAAGAAAGACTGATTGGTTGAATGCAGGCATTCTCACATGCCTCAGTCACTGCACCTGATTCTCTCCAGAGCTTCAGCTCCCATCCCATATCTGCTCACCTCAGAGGTGAGGTGAGCAGATATGGGATACCCCTAAGAGCTGGGCTGGAAGGAATGAGGAAAGCTGGAGGGAGGAAAGCAGGCTGTACCCCTGGGGTCTGCCCTCTGGGCCCAGCTTTGCTGCTGTCTGCATCATTTTCCCCTTCCTGGGTTTAAGGAGAGATCTTACCTCCCCTCTGGCACCTGAATGATCTTAGGGTTGATGAATTCTGGGGTTGATGCTGGGTTTCTGTCTTTGCTTCTGACCTTAATTGTTCAGGAACTTGGACAAAGTCATTACCACCTTGGGCTTTCATTTCTCCATCTAGAAAGTGGGCCTAACAACACCTCCCTGGAAGGAATGACCTGAGGACCAATTGAGCTCATTGTTATGTAAACTGGGTGACAGAAGAGTCAAAGGTCTGCTAGGGACCGCCTGGGGATTTCCAGCTTCCCAGAGCTTGAGGGTGGCAGGCAGGGGAACCAGTTGGGCAGGGTGATGGAGCAAGGGGAGCAGGATGTCCTCATGTGTCCCAGGAGAACTCAGAGCCACCACCCTTTCTCCATGACCTCACAACTTCACAGAGACAGGGCCAGGCATGTGAAATGTGAATTCAGAGGCGTGCCTTGCTGAATGACAATGGACAGGGCTCTTGTTCCCTGTGCCTATCTGACCCCCTTCCACCCAGGACCCACCTCCCTTCTCTCTCCCCCATCCAGGGCATCAACTTGTCTGGGGGCCAGCGGCAGCGGGTCAGCCTGGCCCGCGCTGTTTACAGTGATGCTGACATTTATTTGCTGGATGACCCACTGTCAGCCGTGGACTCCCACGTGGCCAAACATATCTTTGACAAGGTCATCGGGCCGGAAGGTGTGCTGGCAAGCAAGGTGAGGCCTCCGGCAGGCTAAGGGGCTCAGGTGAGATCTAGGGCCTAGGAGAGAACTGGTGGAGGCCAAGGGGTTTGGGTGAGACTTGGAGGTGTGCGGATGTGAGAAGCAAGAGTGTGGGATGGGAGCTCACAGCCCAAATGCACTGAGCCAGCTGTGGTGAGCACGGGGTGAGTCCCTGATGTGCCTGTCCGGGCTCCCTGGCACATGGGTACCTCACACTCACTCCGGGGCCCTGTGCCTGTGGTTGGGGTGTGTGCTGAGGGCTGTGGGAGTGACAGCCCCCTGCCTTCTCCCTAGACTCGGGTGCTGGTGACCCACGGCATCAGCTTCCTGCCCCAGACAGACTTTGTCGTCGTGCTCGCTGACGGGCAGGTGTCTGAGGTGGGCACGTACCCGGCCCTCCTGCAGCGCAACGGCTCCTTTGCCAACTTCCTCCACAACTACGCACCGGACGAGGGCGAGGAACGCCTAGAGGAGAACAGCAGGACCGGTACCCCTGGCCCTCCATATCCCTGTACCCCCCCAGCATCTCCCCTGCCTCACGGTCTCTGAGTGTCTGTGGACAGGCATCGATGAGGCGCAAGGGAGGTTCCGGGGAACGTGGACCCGCTGTGTGATGGTCAGACATCACCAGGAGGGAAAGGGAACTGGATGTTGTCAGTCCCTCCTCTTCCCCTTCCCTAACTGGGTGCCCTCAGAGCCTCCGTTTTCCCATGTGCCAAAGGGGCATAAGGGCCCCGGCTGTTTCCTGGATATGTGGTTTGGTGCATATGTCATTTATTTACAAGCACATATTTATTGAGCAATGACTATGGCCAGGCATGATTCTAAACACTGAGAGATAGCAGTAAACAAATAGAAAAATTCCTGTCCTCATCGAACATATTTAAGTCCCTGGGTTCACGGCACACCCCTGATCCTCGCCCCCCTGTCGTGCAGTCTCAGCTCCCCAACCCCAAACTCTGGGCTGGCTCGCTGGCCTTCCCTGGGTTTTCTTGCCTGCTGCTGTGTGTGCAGTTAACACGCCTTGAGCATTCACTAAGGGCTCTGCCCCTTGCTAAGCACTTGACACACATCTATTCCTTTAATTCTCACAATGACATGATGAAGTGGGTACTATTATTATCCCGGTTTCCCATGCCTGCCTAAAGCCATGCAGTGAGGAAGCAGGATTGAAGGGCAGCCAGCCTGACTCCAGAGCCCACGCTCCTAACCCTTATATTTGAGTCCCTTTCTCCATAGCCCCTGATGGGAAGTTTTCCCTCTGGTCTCACCTAAGTCTTTCTTGCTGCCCTTTTCCTTTTCCAACACAAAATCGGTCGCTTCTTTTTGTCATTATTGTTCTTGCTGCCCTTTCGACCCCTCTCGTCTTCCTTAGCTCATGCTTGTCCATGCAGGCTCCTTCACTGAAGTAGGGATGGGGCCCTGTAGGGAGCTAGCAGACCTCTGTCTCCTTCCTCCCACCCAGCAGCAGCCTTGGAAGAGGCAGACGATGAGGAGGTGCTGCTGATTGAAGACACACTCAGCAGCCACACAGACCTGATGGATAATGAACCAGTCCTATATGAGGTCCAGAAGCAGTTTATGAGGTGAGCTCCCGGGAGCGCGCAGCTTCCTGGGAAGCTGGGTCAGGGCTCCCCAAGCCCTGCCAGATTGGGCGTGTGCTGGGCCTCTGCTGCTGCCTGCATCCTCCTCCTGGGGCTCTGTCTTGTGGGTGAGTCAGAGGCCTCCTCTCTGGGCCTGACCAGCTACGTCCACAGACAGCTGAGTACCATGTCCTCGGAAGGGGAGGGCCAAGGTCGGCCTGTGGCCCGGCGGCGCCTGGGTCCTGCAGAAAAGCTAGTGCAGGCAGCAGAGGCGAAGGCCAATGGGACGCTGATTGAAGAGGAGAAGGTGGAGATGGGCAAGGTGAGTAGTGTGGACAAGGAGGGCTGGGGAGGATGGGCAGGTCCCCCGCTGTCAGTCCGGGGCTCACAGGCGTCCTCTGTCCCTGACTGCCATGGCCATGCAGGTGAAGCTGAGCGTGTTCTGGGATTATGCCAGGGCTGTGGGGCTCTGTACCACACTGGTCATCTGTCTGCTGTACGCGGGGCAAAGCGCAGCTGCCATTGGAGCCAACATGTGGCTCAGTGCCTGGACCAACGAGGCCACGGTGGATGGCCGACAGAACAGCACTGCCCAGAGGCTGGCTGTCTATGCCACCTTGGGAATTCTGCAAGGTGAGCCTGCAGAGATTACTTGGGAGGGACTCCGGTAGCCCCTTTCTCACCCCTGAGCTGCGGAGTCCCCCAGACCATGCCCTTCCCTCCACCATCACAGCCATTGCCCAGCCCCAATGCCTCCCTCACCCGCTCTAGTGTCCACCTGCCTCTGAGCTCGCCTAGCCCCTATCTTGGAACCTGGGCCTGCGTGCCTGACCCCTGGCCCAGGTGAGCGAGCGGCCCTCTGCCTCCTCCAACAGGGTTCCTGGTGGTGCTGTCGTCCATCATGATGGTCGTGGGCTGTGTCCGGGCCGCGCGCTTGCTTCACCAGGCGCTGCTGCACAACAAGATGCGCTCGCCACAGTCCTTCTTCGACACCACACCGTCAGGCCGCATCCTCAACCGCTTCTCCAAGGACATCTGCGTAATCGATGAGGCGCTGGCCCCCACCATCCTCATGCTGCTGAGCTCCTTCTACACCTCCATCTCCACCGTCGTGGTCATCGTGGCCAGCACGCCGCTCTTCGCTGTGGTCATCCTGCCTCTGGCTGTCTTCTACATCTTGGTGCAGGTGCTCAGGGAGTGCGGGGGGCTGGGGGGAGGGGGCGCGGGGGCGGGGCGCAGGAGCATGGCTGTCAGGAGGGCGGGGCGCTCGAGTGGGCGGGGCTTTGTGAGGGCTGATGAGGGGCTGAGGCCAGGATCAGGGAAGGCGGAGCCCAGGGTCACAGCGGGCTTTGGTTAGGATTGTAGTCTGCTCCTTTCCCTCGTTGCCACGTGTTTCCCTCGCCTGTAAAACAGAATCACAGACCCTGCCTCCTAGGGTTGTTTGCTGGGATAAAATGAAATCCTTGTCAATTGTGACTGGCCCCAGAACACGTTCCTGCTGGCTATTTTTTAAAATAAAATATGGCTAACAGTTTGAGACATACTACCCTTCCCTTCGTTTTATACATTTCTAAACGTACGTGTGTACGGATGGGGTTGTTTTTTGTTGTTGTTCGTTTTTTTAAAATATTTTTTTATTGATTTCAGAGAGGAAGGGGGAGAGAGAGAGAAACATCAGTGATGCTTCAGAGGGTATGCAGGGCTGAGTTGGGGCTCCACAGTCCTGACCCCAAGCTCTTTCTCCATCCCCCATCAGCGCTTCTATGTGGCCACATCGCGGCAACTGAAGCGGCTGGAATCTGTCAGCCGATCGCCCGTTTACTCGCACTTTTCGGAGACGGTGACTGGCTCCAGCGTCATCCGGGCCTATGGCCGCAGCCAGGCCTTTGAGGCCATCAGTGATGCTAAGGTGGACACCAACCAGAGGAGCTGCTACCCCAGCATCTCCTCCAACAGGTCGGAGGCCTCCTCCCCACCCCTCTCCTCCAGCAGCTCCCATTGGGGTCTCTGCAGTGTCCTGGGGCCTCGCCTCTCCTGCCCCTTAAGCAGAAAACTGCCCCCCCCCTTCTTGCTTCTGCCCCAATTCCTCCTTGTCTGATCCTTGCAGGTGGCTGGGGGTCCGAGTGGAGTTCATGGGGAACTGTGTTGTGTTCTTTGCTGCACTCTTCGCTGTGATTGGGAGAAGCAGCCTGAGTCCAGGGATGGTGGGCCTTTCTGTGTCCTATGCCCTACAGGTATGCAGGGCTCCAGGCCTCAGGGCAGGGCCACACCCTCTGCCCAGGTGGGGACCAGCCCCAGCTTCCGCTCACAGGGTGGTGAGCTCCAGGCAAGCATGGAGAGCCACTCCCCGCAGCAGGAGATTGTAATGCTGGGGGAACAGGTCTTGGCGGAGGGAGGAACAAAATGTTCTAAGAGCCTGGAGGAGATTCTCCACTTTGGGGTGTTGGAGAAATTATCTTGGCACTTGGCCCCAAAACACCAACAGAACTTGCCCTGCCTGAGCACATGATCTAGAAGCCCCACCACCCTGACGGTTCCTGGGGCAGGGGGTGGAGGGCTGGAAGACCCCTCCTTTCACATGCCTGCAGGGAAAGGCCCTGGGCTGGGGGCTGGGCAGGTCACTACGGGCAACTGGAATTTGGTGAAGCAAATCACATTCTTCTCGCACTTTCATGTGCCGCTGAATCACCTGGAGGTCTTGTTAAAATGCGGGTTCTGATATAAGTCGCCCAGGATGGGGCTCAGGCTCCTGTGTGTCTACCAATACTCCTTGCCACACCAAGTCTGGTCCAAGGACCAATTGTGGCAACATCATCTGGGAGCTTGTTAGAAACGCAGAATCTTCCCACAGACCCGCTGGCTCCGAAGCAAGGCTCTCTGGGAAGTCTTGCTTACACATATTAAAGTTTGGGAAACGCTAGCCCAGTTGGCCCTTGGGTAAGTCTGCATTGTCACGGTCAGAGCTGCAGTTGTGATTAGAGCTCTAGGTGGCACACCCGATGGACTTGCCCGGGCCCCCCTGGGTCATTGATGGGAGAGGAACTCCTCCCAAAACCATTGCAGGGGCCGGGGGAGGGAGAGATCACCTATTTATGACCCGATGCCTTTGGCCAGGTAACGTTTTCTCTGAACTGGATGATACGGATGTTATCAGACTTGGAGTCTAATATTGTGGCTGTAGAGAGAGTCAAGGAGTACTCCAAGACGGAGACCGAGGTGGGTGCTGGGATGAACCTGGGGTGGGGGAGTCTGGAAGAGCTGGAGAAGGCTACTCAGTAGCCCACCATCCCTATAGCTCAAAAGCCAGCTACTCAGGTGGCTCTTTATTGATTCATTTATTCATTCAATCCTGATTGAGCATCAACCAGAGGTCTTTGCTAGGAGGCATAGACGGCTCCCAATTGAGCAAGACAGGCTCTGTCCTTAAGCAGATTCTGATGTCGTGGGAGAGGTAAGACATACTACAGGGTGCTGGGGTGGAAGACCAGAGCTCTGGGGTGATGCACCCCAAGAGGATCAGTCAGCCGGGATGATCAGGGACGGTGAGCATCCAGCCAAAGCCAGCAGCCTGGTGGAAGGAGTGATCGTGCAACAGCCTGCCCTTTGTCTGGGGAGGGCGTTGTCCTCTCCTGGGAGATTCCGACTTCTCCATTCGCACCCTCCCATGCTCCAACCCCTGACCTCTCTGTGCCCAGAAGCTGCCCATCCCTGAGATCTCTATGTCAAGCATTCCTCGTTTAGACCATCCTGCCCATCCCTCCCAGCTCATGGATTCCAAACCCTCCATGATCACAGCACTTTGCCCTCATCGGGACTCCCCATCCTGTGGCACCTGTCTTTGTCCCTTTGCCCATCAGCTCATCGAGCCTGGATTCTATGCTCCCACCAACACCAGTGCTCTCAGGTCCCTTGCCCTCCTCTCTCTCTCTCTCTACAAAACCCCACTCCAGTGAGCCTACCTTGCTCCCTCTGTTGATCCCCATCTGGACACACAAGCCAACCCTCCCCTTCTGCATCCTACTGCCCCATTTCTCTGCTCCCCTTTGTCATGAAGCTTGTTTTAAAATATGGTCTACAAGCGCTCTCCTCGGCATCGTTGAGCTCATCTGCCCCCTGCCGTCTGGTTTCTGGCCCTATCACTCCACTGAAACCGCTCACCCACGACCTCCCTGGTTCCAAACCTAGGGGACATTTCTTCTGTTCTCGTCTAATTCTACCTCTCAGTGACATGCAGATGAAATGGCCCCTCCTTTCTTGGAAGGCATGGATTCTGTGCCTGGAGCTCTCTCCTTGTCAGTCTTCATTGAGCTGCCACCCCAACTTGTTCCTCCCAGCCGGACCTCTCCTGCCCTTGTGGCTCCATCTACCCCTGCCTTTCCCAGCCACCCTCCATCATCCCTCAAACTCTCCACTTGCTGGGATCTTCAAATTCTCCCTTTTCATGTCCAGCATTCCCATTTCCCCCTACCTATACACACGATCCTGTCTCCATAGCCTAAAAAATTCTGTCCTCTGCGACCCCTGCAACCCTGCTGTTCATTGTTCTGTTTTTAAGTACAGGACATAGTACTTTAATTTCAATGTTTTTATTAATTTCAGAGGGAGGAAGGGAGAGGGAAAGAGAGATAGAAACATCAATGATGAGAGAGAATCATTGATTGGCTGCCTCCTACATGTCCCTACTGGGGCTCAAGCCCTAACCCGGGCATGTGCCCTGACCTGGAATCAGACTGTGACCTCCTGGTTCATAAGTCGATACTCAACCACTGAGACACACTGGCTGGGCCATCTTTTGACACCTCCTTGAGAGGGGGAGGTCTGTACTGGCTGCTTTCCTACTTTTTTAAAAAAAAATACGTTTTTATTGATTTTTAGAGAGAGAGAGAGAAACATCAATTGGTTGCCTTCTTCACACAACGTACTGGGGATTGAGCCCGAATCCTGGGTATGTGCCCTGACCAGGAATCAAACTGGCGACCTTTCGGTGCACAGGGCAACGCTCAGCCAACTGACCCACACCGGCCAGGGTTGCTTTGCTTTTTTGACAGTCTGGCTTCCCCTGCCCCCAGGCAAGGCTGGCTTCATGCTGTGTGACCTGCACTCTTATTCCTCTTCCCTCATGCCAGGCCCCCTGGGTGATGGAGGGCAGCCGCCCTCCTGCAGGCTGGCCCACGCAGGGCGAAGTAGAGTTCCGGAATTACTCCGTGCGCTACCGGCCAGGCCTGGATCTGGTGCTGAAGGACCTGAGTCTGCGCGTGCGTGGTGGCGAGAAGGTGCGCGTGGGTGGTTTTGTGCCTAGGACGTGACTGTGCCCCGCGTGGGGAGAGTGGGTCTTTGGGAGAGCGGGTGCTCCACCCCAGCTGTCTGCTGGCCTCTCTTGGGGAGTCCAGGACGTGTCCCCACTGACCCCTGGGCCTCCCTCTGACTGCCGCTCCCCACCCCCTCCAGGTGGGAATCGTGGGCCGCACTGGGGCTGGCAAATCTTCCATGACCCTCAGCCTGTTCCGCCTCCTGGAGGCCGCAGAGGGTGAAATCCGCATCGACGGCCTCAACGTGGCAGACATCGGGCTCCATGACCTGCGTTCTCAGCTGACCATCATCCCCCAGGTATGAACCGGACATGGACCGGCCACACTGGCCAGTTACCCTGAGGAAGTGGGGGGCAGACCCCAGCCCTGTTCCTCAAGGCAAGACTGGACCTCAAGGCTAGAGAGCCACACAGCAGGAGCAGAGCCACAGAGCGGCCACCTGTTATGGATCTGGGAGGGTCAGAGGTACCCTGGCCCAATCAGACCCTGTCCTGCAACCTCCTGGGCCAGCAAATGGGGCCAGGACCCTAGGGCCCCTTAAAGCAGCCTGTTTCCGAGATGTTCTGTCCCAGCTTCCTGGTTTCTCGGCTCTAAATGACATTTCCCTTTTTTAGCTCCTCTGGGGTATTTTTCTGCTGACCGGACACTTCGGAGTCAGATTAGCGCGCGGGTCCCTGCTTTAGCGGAGGACTTAGTGATTGGCAAAGCTGAGGTTTATCACTTCCCCACAGGCATTTTCTATCTCCGTGGCACTGCCTCCCTCCTGGAGGGCTGGGGACAGGGTGGGAATGCTGCCACCTCAAATCCCTTTTTTTTTTTTTTTACCCCCTGGCTCCTTGTGGAGCCTAAGCTACCTCCAAGACCCTGTTGTGTTCCCAGGACCCCATCCTGTTCTCGGGGACTCTACGTATGAACCTAGACCCCTTCGGCAATTCCTCGGAAGAAGACATATGGCGGGCCTTGGAGCTGTCCCACCTGAACACATTTGTGAGCTCGCAGCCAGCAGGCCTGGACTTCCAGTGCTCCGAGGGAGGGGAGAATCTCAGGTAACAGCCCCCTCCGGCCCTCCCCACTCCCATCTCAGCCTGGGTGCCCTTAGGGGGCATTGTTTATCTTGAACATACTTTGTGTGCCAGGCATGCACCATCTCACTGTCTCCTCCCATAAGCCCTAGAGGTGGCCCATGGTCCCTCTTGGAAGGAAACTGAGGCGGGCCCAAAGTCATATAGCTGGGAAAAGGCAGGCCTAGGATTTGAACCAGGTCTGGGAGATTCCAAAGCCCTGTTCAGTCTTGTCCTGTAGATTTTCAATGCCATACTGGCCGGCTTGGGGGGGTAGGGGGGTGGAGACAGGGGTAGGGGGAGTGGTGGACTGAACTTGTGGAGCAGGTGAGAGGACACCTACAGGGCTTTAGGCAAATCCTATTTTCCCAGATGGATGCAGTCTCATCTGTAGTTTAGGAAAGTGAGCTCTCTAGATCCTTCTTTGCTTCTTTATAGCCCTGGATTTTATATCCCCAGCCTCTGGCCTGTGCATCAAGGAGAGCCAGAAATCTCTCCTTACCGAGTCTAAAAGCTTGAGAATCCCATACCTGTGTTAGCTGTGTGATTTCGGGCAAGTTGCTTGACCTTTCTCTGCTTCCTTTTCTCCCATGCTAAAATAGAAATAATAACAGCCCCATACCTCTCTTTGCACCGTACTGCCCAATAAAAATATCATGTGAGCCCGTGCGTGTAATTAAAATTTTTTCTAGTAGCCACATTAAGAAGAGGGAAAAGAAACAGGTGAAATAAATTTTAATAGTGTATTTTATTTAGCTTGATATATAGAAAATATAACCCTTTTCAGCCTGTAATTGGCATGAAAGTAATTAGGGTATTTTACATTTTTTCTTACTAAGTTGGAAATCCCAGGTGTATTTTCACATGTACAGCACATCCCACTTCAGACTTGCCACACTTCAAGTGCTCAAGAGCCTCATGAGGCCAATGGCTACCATTTGGATAGAGCCGTGTCAGATAGAACCTCTTTGTGATTAGATAGAACCTCTTTAGCCTATATACACCCCTGAGGAATTTAGCTATTCTTATTCTTATTATTCTACTTGGTCCACACCATTGGACTCTCTCCAGACCTCAAAAACAAAAACAGAAACCTTTACATTTGCTCAGCACTTAGTGGTGCTCCGCTATCTCATTTAATCTTTACTGCAGCCCTCCGGGCCAGGAATGTGGCTCCAACGTATAAGATTATTTGCCCAAAGCTGCTCAGATAGCAAGGGGAGGGGCAGAAACTCAGGAGAGTGAGGCCTTTTGCCCCAAACCTTTGTTGTTGCTGTTGCATTATAGCCACCCGTGGGATGTCCCTGACTCCGCAGGCAGCCTTGGAAGACTGCATTTTAACGGGATTTCACTCAGACATGCTGGGCATAGCTGGGCATAGCTGGCCTCAGCTTCCAGACCCTGCGCCCCCGAGTTGTTTTTTGGCCCATTCTCCTGTTCCTGCTTGCCATCAGCACCTCCCCACAGCATCCCCTCCATCCCCACGACGTACATCAGGACCTCAGACAGAAATGGGCTCCTGCCTCCCTCACTGATCTTGTAGCTGCTTTCAGTGTAACCTGTATCCTGTGCCAGTCCCACCATAAATCAGTCCCGAGTTCTATCTGGCAGCTCATTCTGCTGCCAAAACCTTCATTAGTTGTGGGAATGGGCCAGGAGAGAGCCTGGCCTTCACTTGGGCTGTGGTGACTCACCCCTTTGGGAAGGCTGAGGTATTTGTCCTTGGGTGTGGGGGTGCTGCAGCCTCTGTGGCTGGGAACACAGCCTCGCTTTGTTCACTAGCTCTGGCTTCCAAGGCAAGAGGTTGAAGGTATGCATCCTGCCCCTCCTCCTTCTCCCCAGTGACCAGATCCTGGGAGTCCCCCAGGTCCTTCCCTGCCCTTCTCCTTCCTCTTTCCCTCAGCCCTGGCCTATATTTCCCATGGGGGCAGGAGAGGTTCTCTGAATTGTGTGATATTAGGTTCAGCAAGATGACATCTGTGTGCAAATATCCAGAGAGAGCCATTTAAGTATTTCTTACTAAGGTGTAAATGACTGATAGAGTGAAGCAGAGAAACATCATGGCACTAGTTGAGGAGGAAGAAGGCAAAGAAAGAAGTGCCCAGGTACCAGAGACAGGCTGGAGATTTTAGTGTTGTTGAGCACTGGCTCTGTCCTCGAGGCCCCACATTAATCCTCTGGTATCCAGACCTCAACTCCGACACCCCATCCAGGAGCTCAGGGCTGAGGCAGAAATGAAAGAGGTTAGTCCTGGGCCATTGGGAAGGAGAGGAGACAGAAACCGTTCCGAGAGTGAGGCCTGGGAGCAGGTTGGGGGTCCCCAGTTGGTGATGTCTGCCTTCCCCATGCCCAGTGTGGGTCAGCGGCAGCTTGTGTGCCTGGCCCGAGCCCTTCTTCGCAAGAGCCGGATCCTGGTTTTAGACGAGGCCACGGCCGCCATCGACCTGGAGACCGACGACCTCATCCAGGCCACCATCCGCACCCAGTTTGAGAGCTGCACGGTGCTGACCATCGCGCACCGGCTTAACACCATCATGGACTACACCAGGTGGGGCACCAGGACCCAAGCAGGGAGGGGCTGGTGGGGCCACCTGGGCCAGTGGGAAGGTTATCTGGACACGGGAGAGAGGTGTGACCTTGGGCAATTGGATGAACCTTCCTGAACCTCAGTCCCTCAGGGCTAGCGTAAGAGTCAATGCCATAAAGCATCCCAAGTGCAGGAGATCCTGGGAAATGTTCGTTTCCTCCCCAGCTCCTTACCGGAATTCTCCCGAGGACCATGTCCTCTGAGGGTTAGGAAAGAGGCCTTGTCCTTGGAATCTATGGCTTCTTCGGAGAGGCAGCTCACTCACTCGGCCAAAAAGAAAGACCGTGACCTATTCCCTCATTGTGCCCAGTGTCAGGGTGCGATGCTGAGAACAAGGGGAGGGGCTGGGTGACTCAGACGCCTCATGGAAGTGAGCCGTGCTGGCCCAGCAGGCTGGCCCCTTGGAGACCTGGGAGCTCAGCATGCAGACAAGGAGGCAGGACCCGGCCACAAATCTATGGCGAAGGAGGATGGTGCGAGTACACCGCCAGACTTTCATTCACAAAATAAACACCCACAGGGCATGGGAAGATGAAGATGGTGCCATGGACAGGGCAGTGGGCAGCTGTTGTCCCTGTGTCAGAAGTGTCCCCCACACAGCCCCAGGAGCTAGGGCACCAAGCTGAGAATGCCCTACGCTGTGTTCTGTCTGTTCCATCCCTGCCCCACCCTACTCCCCACTCCCACCCAGGGCCCCACTGGGAGAAGAGAAGGGAGGATGGGCAGGAAGTGCTGGACCCTGGATCCAGATAAGGGACAGGGCTGGGCAGAGCAAGTGTGTTTTTCGGGCCCAACTGAAATGGTTTCACCAGCTGCCCTGCGGGGAGAAGGCTCAAACTGACCTTGGGAGTGGGAGTGGGGCTGACAGAAATGGATCAAATACTCCATGTAATTAGACCCCGTGGGAAGGCAGCAGGGGTCCGCAGGGTGGGGGCACGAGGAAGCCCATTTCCCCAGGGCAGCCAGGACACTTTCTCTCCTAAGGAAGGGAAGCCCCAGCCAGGCCCTAAGGGATGAGTAGGAGGTGGGACGTGGGGGAGGAGATGGGAGAGGGAGGATGCTGAAAATGTCAGGCCAAGGATACCACACGTGCAAAGGCCCTGAGGTAGGAAGGCCCATGAGGCTGAAGTACAAAGAGCAAAGAAGACGGCAGAACCAAGATGAGGCGGGAGAGGGACAGGCCTTGCTATGCTGCACTTCTAGGACCAGGGGAAAGCATTCCATACCCTACGTGTAATGACAAGGGAGAGGGCAGGATGGGAAGTGACCAGGCAGTGATGTCCATAGACACACTCCTTCCCAGGACGTTTCTGGGCGTCCCATAGGTGGGGAAACAGAGTGTGTTTTACGCCCTCCCATCCAGGGGCATCTCCCCAGGCTTGGGAGAGCCCTTTCCACTCCTGCCTCACCCTGGGAGCCAGCCTGTTGGCCCTGTACCAGGTGCACCTGGTGATTATCTATCTCAGGCCGAGGCCTGACTGTATGTGTGTGGGCGGGGGAGATCCACCCATCAGCAGCAGCCAGATTTGCAGCCTGAGCCCCAGATTCCAGTGTCAGGGCTCACTGCAGCCTGGTTTCCCGCCGTGTGCCTTTGTGAGTTGGCACAAAGCAGATGGAAGCACACGGGGCCCGGCGCACAGGCCCGTGGCTCCCCCACGCACAGTCCTGTGACCCTGGCCAGGAGAAAGGCTCATTAGGGAAGGGTTTCGGAGCCCCGACCCACAGAGATGAATAGGAACCTGGTGTTTGATCCCAGAAACCACCTCATCTGCCAGGAGAGCAAACGGAGCGGCTAAAATAGCCAGCCTTGCAAGTGTGCACATGTGGCGTAGCGGCTGTGCTGGGCGGGCGGGCGGGCTGAAGTGGGAGGCTTGGCATGTCACTGCAGGGCCTGAGCAGTACCCATTAGCGCAGGGTCGGGCTGCAAGGCCAGGTCTGGGCTGACGGAGACCTGACGGCTTCGTGTTTTTTTTTTGGCTAGGGTCCTGGTCCTGGACAAAGGGACAGTCGCTGAATTTGATTCTCCAACCAACCTCATCGCAGCCAGAGGCATCTTCTATGGGATGGCCAGAGATGCTGGTCTTGCCTAACATATATTCCTGGGATTTCCTCCTGGCCGATCTGGTTTTCTTCAGAAAGGAAAAGGACACCAAATATGTCAGCAGAATAAACCCGGTAGCTGGGGGCATCTGTGCGATGTTTGCGCCTGTGAAGCGCTCCACGGGATAACCGTGCTAAATGCGTTAGACGAGGAAGTGAGGCTCCAGGGCTGCCCGGCGCTCCCAAGGTCACAGATGGTTTGAGGCAGAGCCCAGACTAGTCCCCGATCTCCTGATTCCCTGTCTCCTGGTATGTCCCCACGGCACTGCTTGCCATCACTTCATGGAGCAAACACCCCAGATGACATTTCCTGTTTTCTAGTCTGAAGTCTTTTTTTTTGTTTGTTTTTTAAATAAAGCTTTCTCCTCTTGAAACAAGATTGCCAGATCAGGCCGTCCCTAAGAACTGAGTCCTGTACTCCGGAGTGCTGGCCTGAATCCATTAAAAATGGAGCAGTGGGGAAATGAAGCGGCGTGGTCCCTTACACACACCTCGGGGCAGGCTGTCTCCGCCTGGTCACAGGTGTGGGGGTTAGGACCTCGGAAGGAGGCAGGGAGGAAGGGGGAGAGGCGGAGGTGGACTTTAGTCTGCATCTCCATGGCTGGAATCATCTGAAGACTTCAGACCCAAGAGCTTTGGGCTGGAAATATTGTCTTCACAGCCAGAATTCACTGGGAAATTGCCAGAAGTTCCCGCTCTGCTGTGCAGATACTATAAAAAGGTGAGAAATGAAGTCCCTGAAATCTGACCTGAGGCCTCTTGGGACAGCTGCTAGGAACACCTCCGCGTTTATGTCATCCCTCAGACCTGTAAGCCTGCTTCTCTAGGGGCTGCAAAGTGCCTGGCACTTCATTTCCTCGCTCCTTCAGAAGTCTATTCCAGACAGGTCTCCATAGCCAGTGAGGCTCGGAGTCATCCGTCTTCCTCAATCGGGCTGAAGCTGCGTGTGGGAGGAGCACAGGCAGCCCTGGCAGTCCCCGGCTGGTGCATGAGGCGAGGGGTGGGTTTTGCTTTCTTGAGCAAACCAGCCGTTTATTTGCTGTGGGTCAGTTTACCTGCACCAGACCTGGCATGTGGAATGGATCTCTTCTCTCTGTTACTAAGTTTTCTGGTCTCCTCTTTCATTTCCTCAGTCTTCATTCTTGGTAAGATGTGACTGGTTGCGGGTGACCGTTTGTCTTCTCCCCTCACCCTAAAGGGGCTGCAGGAGGTGTGGAGATGCCCCCTTTGATCTGGTTTTGCTGTGTGCGTTGGGGCAGCCTGTGCTGCAGGACCATTTGTTAAAGGTTAACCACAATTTTTTTTTGGCAGGCCCTTTTGGCTCAGGATGTTTATGAGTGTATGGAAGACTTCCATCCTTGTGATAAAGCAAGTATGAAAGCACAAATGCCCATATTATTCTTCCTCTGCTTGGTGCTAAGAAAAGGTCTCTGCTCTGCGCCCTGATTTATTAGATCAATTTGGCATGACGTCTGCTTTGTGAGGCTCTAGCTGCCTTAAACCTACAGAAATGCAGGTTCATTCAGCATCATTCTCAGCTAAAGATATGAAGGTGTAAAGCCGTATTTCCCTCTCCTGTCTAGGGAGTTTGCTTCTGAGCTCATTGAGGCCAAGACAGGTGCTGGCGGCCCAAAGGAGAGGCTCAGTTGTGTGAAGTAAATAGAATAATCAAAAATGTAGCTAATAGGATGACCTCCAGCTCGCTGGCTCAGCTACTCCGGGGAAATGAAGCTGACTGCTGAGAACTGGGAGGGAAGACTCTGCACAAGAGATCTGTCTCCAGGCGCCACTGAGGGGGCATGAGCACCACAGCAGCAGGATGCGGGAGGCTCAGGTAGGGAGCGGTCCCTCCCCCTCTTCCTCCAGAGTGTCTTGTCCCTAGGACCATCCAACCATTTCAACCCCTGTGACTAGAAGTAAAGTGCTGCTTAGGAAGCCAAAATTAAAGAATATGGGCTCAGTCAGTTAATATTTAATTTTAATAATACTTGTTGTATTTGAACAGTCAGCAATGCACAAAGAAAATTATCTTCAGTGAATGTTTGCCCACAGTATGAACACATGCTTTAAATATGCAGTGGAGGCAGGGGGGGATTCACAGTAACAGAGCTAAAAAGAAAACCCTTTGTTAGAAATTACACGCAGCATATAAAAATAGTTCTCTGAATGCATAGATTAAGACTTTAGACTCACCTACCAGCAACTGTGCAGTCTTATTCTATGGCCATACATAGAGGTCACTGGACCACAGAGGACTTTATAGAAGAGACCGGTGTAGGGCCCACCTCTCACCTGAGATGCAGCCCCTGGCTCCCTCTGTTCCTAAGCCCTGGAAATGCCTGGAGCTGCTCCTCTGTAGGCCATCCCCCAGCCGGGGCCTCCACTGCTTCTGAACCTCTAACTGATCTGGATGGCTGGAATTTTAACCCCAGTGATTTAGACATGAATTAATACTGAATTTATTTCTTCCAGGACAGAACTAATCTTATCATTAAACTTCTTTTAAAGGAAAGGGGGAGAAAGGTTAGCATGTCTAGATAAACTAGCTTCTGATTGGTTGAGACACAAGGGAGATTTCTTCTTTAAAGTACCTCAGAGAGAGGGAGTAATAAGTAACCTTTACTCTGCCATGCAAACACTGTACAAGGGTAAGTCGCCATCAGTAAGTGCTGAAATACATTAGGTCACTGAACAGTGACGCCGTGAAGCTGGCCTTGCGAACACCTCCACCTCAGCTCAGCATTGGGCAGCAGCAGGAGGCCGTCTTAGCACCGCATTCTCTTCCACTGACATCTTCTGCACATTCTCTCTCCATCGAATAAAATTAACACAGTTAGGGAGTGAAGTTTCTTTGGAAACTATAGGCACTATGGGGAGAAAGCTGCTTAGGACAGCAGGGGTGCCCTCAACAGCTGGCGTCAAGCCCCTGCTCTCCTGTCTATGTGCTCCTTCTCATTTCTGAGGCTAAGCTGTTGGCTTCAACAGACAGTGGCTTTTCTGTTCACATTGACACTGAAGGAAAGGAAAAGAATCCTTGAATGCATTCTTCTAAAAATTATTATGCCAGGTTCAAGAGTTTAATCAGGTGTGTGTTTGTGGTTTTTGTTTGTTTGTTTGTTTTTTCAGAACAAAGCCCGGTAGACTTACAATTGCCTTTTAGGGGGCATTGGATTGGTGGGGGTTATGGGGGAGCCCTAAGATAAAACAATTTGTTTACAAAAGCAACAGATTTCAGAATTGTGTAAAAATCCTAATAATTTCAAAATAATCTTTATCTTTTATACAAAAATAAATATGCTAACTCCTTTAGCTCATTTTCCTACAATAACCTTTAAAACAGCAACAGATTCAGTCTCAAAAATTGCTTTTCATTTCTAGTGGAAAATGAAAGTAGAGAACACGGACAGGCAATGTTTGTGCTCTTCTCATATGGTGCAATTAAACACGGAGATGGCAGGAATCACTTCAGTTAAAAAAAACAACAAAAAAACCTGCGGTTGCTCTTTTGGAAGGCATCAGAGAGCCCTCTAGTGACCACAAAGGGAAGTGAATGCAGAGGTGCTTGTCTAGGGATTGGCAATGGCTGACTGGAGACAGAAGGAGTCATGAGTGTTTACAAAGGAAAAAGTGGGGGAGGGGAAGCTCTTTTGGTTAACAGCATATTTACAATTAGGTAACTGTGTTCTTAAATACTTTTCACCTGAGTAACATTTATAAATATGTTATATGGAACCTCATAGTCACAGCCACACTAAAACCATCTGTCCAGCACCTGTGCTTTCCCCCATTTTCCTGGAGTCAGTTCACATTTCAGGACAGTTGTGAGCATGCAACACTACGCCGAGCGCATCCTGGCCCTTCAGGCGCACTGTCAACAGGAGTGGCTAGAAATAGGCTCCACTCTCTCAGCTTCTGCGGACCGCTCTCTTACATGCTGCACGTAAAACACACTGGATATAGAACCGCCGCCTCTGCCTCTCCAGACCACTTCTCCACTGTTCACAGCGTTGAGCAATAGGTTTATTGTGCACCAAGAGGCTTGGAAGGGTGGCACCACTGCTTGAGGGTCAGGGGCTTCCTACCTTGGCAGGACATTGTTAGTGTACACTACTCAGTGGCACCAGCGGCCCTCCGGCATCCAAGGCATGGAGATCAACGGCTTGTCCTTGGCCCAGAGGTGACGCGCACTGTCACAATACTCGGCGACAGAAGTCCCTGCGGCATTAGTAAGTCAGTTTTGAAGCTCTTCTGTTGTAGCAAGGCCTTTCTGTCAGTGTGGATGCAGCACTTCTGAACAGAAAATTATTTTCACTGATGGTTAGAACCAGTTCCAGCTCTTGGAAATCTTGGAGTCGAGCAACATCTTTGTCCTAAAACAAAAGTAGGTTAATCAGATTAAGAGGAGCCACTTGTCTCTTTATGTTTGGTATGCTGTGTTGACTTGATATCGGTACCTTGGCTCATTTTAAAGCCTAAGAGCAAAAAAAAAACCACCCTTTGGCAGGCTGTCAGTGACAGTACAGGAAAGTCCCAGGGGCGTGAGCTGGGTTGGAATGGTGGAAGCCCTTAGCAGCAGCTGCTCTAGGATGAGCACACCTTGAAGGGAGAGGCAATGCAGGAATCCATTTTACTCACGTGCTCTGAGAAGCAGAGCCTGATGCTCAAAAAAACCAGAGATGTTGGGAGGACCACACAGTATCCATGTGGGTTTGCACTGTAATTTAACCTCATTCTGATGGTGCACTAAGATAATCCTCATAGAGCCACACAGAAACAACTGAATGAAAATGTGAATGGTACTTCAGAAAATTCTCTCTGGGACCCTACAACTTTCAAAAAGGCCACCAAACAAACAAACAAACAAACAGGCCCATGTCCCCATAGACCCAGTAGAAGGAAAGAAAACTCGGTGATTATATTTGGAAAACCACCCTTCTCTCCTTTTCTATTATCTTTTCATTTCCTCAACTATGACTCATATAACCAAGGAGGAAACTGGGTATTTTCCAAATGCAGAAAGCAACCAACCACTCATGCTTAACAGGCCTCTCCTTACCTTTCGTACCAGAGTATTGGGTAACTTTCTGATCTTCTCCACTTGATCTGGATTAACACCCAGCTCACAGCAACTCACTCTGAGCAATTCTTGGTAGGTGAGCTCCTGTCGGTCCAGTTCAATTTCGATGAAATCATTTTCTCGAAGAGAGGGGTTTTGAATCCTCACCTTGAGTACCAGCTCTAGAGAAAAAAGAGGGAGAAATGTTCATGAACGGCTCTGGCTAATCAGCCTGTGTAACTTAAGGCCTTTTCCAGAAGATGCTGTGCCACCCAATGCGGAGAAACGAGGCACCATCAGCAAGAGGTGCACAAGCCCAATTCTGGCTCTACTGGCAGTTTCCTGCACTGTCTTCCCTGCACCTCAGACTGTGTGTGCGTCTCAAGTAGAAGGGGGCGCGGAGGGTGGTTGGGGAGGGGACAACCATCACAACTGTAGAGGATAATTTATTTCTGCTGCTGGAACTAAGAAGGTAAAGGCTTAAGAATGGTTTTGGGCGTTAAACTACATATAAGCAGGGAAGGAGAAGGGAGGTGAAAAGAAGGCACAGGCAAGATATGGTACATGAATTACTCTAAAAAGATTGAACAATTGTGGCTCTAAAGGTATTTATGAAATATGAAATTCCTTGTATTAAGCGCAGTAAAAGGGCAAAAAGCTACTAATAAAAATGAAAGTATAATTATGATTTGAGTACAGTACACCGTAATAAGGGAGGATCCTTGGCTTTGGAGTAAACACCTTGCTGTGCAAGAGAGTAAGGTGGTGGTCCAAAAAGGATGTGACATGTCCAAGGGACACAAGAACTGGCTTAAAGAAGCTCCCTTGGGCAAATGTGGCATAATTCAAACATCAAAGTAACGGTAATGGATTATAGCCCAATGAATAGAATAAGAATCTGCGTTCATACTGATATAAATGGAGAAGAAAAGAAAGCCCTTCTTTACAGTAGAATGCCAACTAGTAAATAGAGAATGACAGGAAATCATATTCTACAAAATAATTGGCCTGAACTCTTTAAAAATATTGAGGTCCAAAATGATAGAGAAAGGCTGAGGAAACGTTCCAGATTAAAAGAGACTAAACCAACATGATAACTAAATGCTATGGGTGATCGGGGGCAGGGGCAGAGGTGGAGGGAGTGAAGATGGCTATGAAGGGCATTGCTGAGATAACTGACAAAATTTAAACATGGACTATGGATTAGAAACAGTATTCTATATCAAGGTTACATTTCCTAAATTTGATCATTGTGTTGTATATAATTATGTAACAGACTATCCTTATTCTTAGGAAATACACACTTAAACAGTTGAGGGTAAAGGGCAAAAGGCAAACAATCTGAGTAAAGAGAGTTCCTTATACTAGTGTTGCAGCTTTTCTGTAAATCTGTAATTACACTTAACCTGAATACATCCCACCCCCAGACCCAGAAGCTCTAGAGCTCTGGATGCTGTCTGCCCGTTTGCAGAGGCGGTTGCTGACAAGGAGTTACCTTGCATATTAAATGGAAATGCTCCAGTGAAGAAAAATGGCTGGAATGCTGGCGCTGGTCCTGCATATGTGCCATTTTGAGGCTCCAGAGACACTGGTGGCTTGGACGGGACAGAAGAGAACAGTGATCGACTCTGACTCACTGGTGGCTGACAAACAGGTTTTGTGCTTTCTGGTGTTCTGAGTAGAGCAGAGGGGGCAGACACATCCCCATTCTGAACCAGTGCCAAAGAGGTGTGGTCCCTCGGAAAGGCCCCCAGCACGGGAGGTTCCCCAGGGGAACTCTCTCCAGGGGGTGAGGCAGGGGGTGTGGAGGGGCCCCCATTCTGCAGCGGCGTGGAATCCTCTGCCATGGGGGTGTAGATAAAAGGGAAAGCTGGACTGGCCAAATAGTTGGGAACAAAGGGCAGGTCTGACTCCTTCTTCATCTGGGGGAGGCTGTCACCATCATCATCTTCTTCCACTTCAAAAGAAGAAAACACAGAACCTTTACATAGTCCTTCAAAAGTTGGCAAGAAATCAGTGTCTTGTGAAATCTAGTGTGCTTTGGTATATGAGAAAATACTATGGTCAGGGTTCAGTGCCTCTTCAAGTCAGAAGAAAAAGAATATTTCATTAGGTTTATGATTACCGTTTTTATCATCTTAAATTTTACAAATTAAAAAACTTAAAATGCCCACCTTTCCAGAAACAACATAGAATTACCATCTTGGCACAGTAATACCGTCTTTGCTTTTAGAAACAAACTGATTGTTTGAATTGCATACAGAATACAGCCAATAATACTACCAGTCTTAAATTAGTTTGACGAAGTCAAAGCTGCCCCAGAACTCAGACTCACCTCCCATTATCTTTCTGATTTCTCTTCTTGATGTTAACTGGACAGGCATTTCTCCTTTTGTGGTGAGAATCTCTTTGTCAGCTCCTGATTTTAACAAGTAAGAGACCACCTGACCATGATTGCGTTTACAGGCCCAGTGCAAACAGGTCCTGTCCCAAAAAAAAAAAAGAGGCGGGGGAAGTAATTTAAAAAGAAGAGAGGTGATTTGGGATTTCAAATTCTACAGGTTAGTAAATAAATATATGTAAGAGTTCCGCTAGGACCAGAAAACCAGGCTAGTAATCTCAACCTTTCTTTACAGAAAACAGATGAGCAAAATATTTAGTATGCTTAAAATTCATTTTTAAATTTCCTTTCTGGCCCTTGGGAGAAACTGATTTGTCCTAGGTGCTTTAATTTCAATGGCTTCCAGAAGGCTGACAGGCTGGCTGGCTGGCTAACTCTAATGGTATTGCTGAGTGTTAGTCTATCAATATTGCTCATTAGATTGTCCCAATCTCTTTAAAATATATCGTTATATTGGCACATTCCTTTTTTAGGGACTACGGAAACTTGCTTCATATGCATCAATTATCACTTGAAGATTAAATATTATCGGGCAAATAACCACCTTATCTACAAGCTTACTCTGCCACTAAAATTATTACTAGTAATACAGAATATTCTTGTCTGAGTCTTTTCCTCTTTTTCCTTCACACAAAGAGAAGGGTTTCTAGATTTCCATTTTTATTTTAAATATATTTTTATTGATTTCAGAGAGGAAGGAAGAGGGAGAGAGAGAGAAACATCAATGATGAGAATCATTGATCAGCTGCCTCCTGCACGCCCCTTACTGGGGATCAAACCCAGAACCCAGGCATGTGCCCTTGACTGGAATCAAACCCGGGACCCTTCAGTCCACAGGCCGACACTCTATCCTCTGAGCCAAACCAGCCAGGGCTAAATTTCCATTTTTAAAAATGTTGGCTTCTCTTGTTCTCTTCAGAAGGTTACAAACACACCCTCATCTGCTTACACGTAAGGCACTGCACAGACTTTAATTCCTAAGGCATTTAAAAATGTACACCAACCACCAAAATTTCAAGAACTCTTCTACCATACTAGACTCATTTACATAAAACTAATTCTTTAATATTGTACACATAGGGGTTATGTACACACTGAAGGGCTGTTATTTTAACACTGTATAGAAATATAATTGGCATGCCCGCAAAAACGCCATCTTAACAGAAATGAAAGGATTCAGAGCTACTAAACTCATCCCCAGTTGTCAAAGCTGAATGATATCAGGGAAGGAAAAGACTTTTTCCAACTGTTTTGAAATGTCCTCATTCACCAACTCTCTAACTGAACTGAGATAAACATCGTTAGCGCTTATAGGCATATACAGGTATGGTAAAGAATAGAACATATGTTCAACAGTGAGAATTAGGTCACTCACCTGGGAAATATAATATCTAGAAAGTGCATTTGGTTCCAGGAAAAGCTGATTTTACCCTGGGTACGCTGATATTTGTGACTTACAGAAAGCTAGCTTGTCTGTCTGGCTGGGAGCAACTCCACTGATGTGCCAGAGTGACATTCTACAATATTCACTAGAATTGTTCAAGTGCCCTTCAGGTGCACTCTATGACAATATGACTACCAATTTGGGAAAAATAAGGGAAGAACCCTAACCGGTTTGGCTCAGTGGAAAGAGCGTCGGCCTGAGACTGAAAGGTCCCAGGTTCGATTCCGGTCAAGGGCATGTACCTGGGTTGTGGGCACATCCCCAGTAGGAGGTGTGCAGGAGGCAGCTGATCAATGTTTCTCATTGATGTTTCTAACTCTCTATCCCTCTCTATAAAAATAAATAAATAAATAAATAAGGGAAGAGTCTTGATGTAGACTTCTACAACATAAGCTCCACGAAGACACGGAAGGGTCTACTTAGACATACAAGTGCTTAATTAATATTTGCTGAATGAGTAAGTGAACCAAGAACAAGGTAGGTGTTGCTAGGAGGAGAAGGATCCAATGCATTCTGGGCAAACTGCAGCCAGCAGTGTGTTTCTGTGTGGATGTCTGTAGCATAGGCTTGGAAAGTAAATAATTATAATTATAAGCGAGCACTCAAAAGTGAATGGAGCATGATGAGGAAAATAGATTCCCTTTGGAAATACATGCTCACTTGCTAGTAGTAAATCATGACAGACTTGCTCATGACGAGCTTGAGAAGGAGGTAATGGACCGCCAGTGGGTCTGAGATACTCTGGGACAAACCAACTCAGGTAGCACCATGTCAAGTGGGGTTAAGTCAGCACGGCTCCCCCAGCCCTGTGCCCTAATCATCATCTACAGTCCAGGCCTGTGTGGCTCTGGGTAGTCATAACTCAGAGCCACTGCAACCAGGCAGTCTTTGCAAATCCTTCCTGAGCCATTATACTTGCTCCTTAAAGCCAAGGGATATGCATGACACTTAAATTATAGTCGATGTGGGAGTTCTATCTTTGAACCTCAACTCTCTAAGCTTTAAATTTGCAGTCAGAATATCCTATTAGTGCTGGGAAGTATTTCAGACCAGAGGCCCTGGGCATCATTCATCAGTGCTGAAATTGTGGTTACTGAGCAACTAAGAACTGAAAGCAGTAACCATTCTGCTAGAGAGTGTTTGTTTGTTTGTTTAGGTAATCTTTATCCAGCACACTGCTTATAAAATAAACACAGACATAATGTTTTCCATGCTGGACATTGGTCTAAAAGCAATACAGATATTAACTTATTTAATCCTCTAAACCAGTGGTCGGCAAACTGCGGCTCACGAGCCACATGCGGCTCTTTGGCCCCTTGAGTTTTTAGCAAAGGCCAGCTTAGGAGTACCCTAATTAAGTTAATAACAATGTGCCTACCTATATAGTTTAAGTTTAAAAAATTTGGCTCTCAAAAGACATTTCAATCGTTGTACTGTTGATATTTGGCTCTGTTGACTAATGAGTTTGCCGACCACTGCTCTAAACAACCCACGAGTTAAGTACTATTATCAACGTTCCTTCCATATTACAGATGAAGAAACTGAGGCAGCCAGCAAATAAATAAGCAAAACAAACAGTATGCTTGCTATGATGAAGTGTTATAGGGACAATAAAGTAAGGAAAGGAATTAGGGGATGCCAGAGGTAGGGGCGGGGCATAGTGCCGTTTTAAACTGAGGAGCCAAGGAAAGGCTCACCAAGGTTATATCTAAGCTCAGACCTGAAGGAGGTGAGGAAGTAAAAGCATTTTGGATGGAAGGGAGAACAAAGGACTTAAATCAGAGCTGCGCCTGATGTTTCAGGAAAAGCAAGGCCAGGAGCAGAATGAAGAAAGCAAGGAGCAAATGCAGAGATGAGGCATCGAGGCAGGGACGCTCAGGGGACAGGAGTAGAAACTGTAGGACTCCGTGGGCTCTTAGAGTGAGATGGGAGGCGTTAGAGGGTCCCGAGCAGAGTGAAATGATCCAAATTACGTTTAAGTTAGGATCCCTCTGACTTCTATGCTGAAGAAGACTGTCAGGGATCAGAGGAGAAGCAAGGGGACTAGTTAGGAGGCCACTGCAATGATCCGGGTAACAGAATGATGGCAGCTCTGGCTAGAGAGGTAGTGGTACAGCCAGTGAGATGCGGTCAGAATTCGCCGACTGACTGGCTGTGGGTGTGAGGGAAAGACCAGAAGCAGAGCTGGCACTGAGGGTTCTGGCCTGAGCACCTCAGACGCTGAGATGAAGACTCCCGCGGAGCAGGCCTGGGGCAATTAGGGCATGAGAGCAGACCAGGAATTCAACCTTTGGCACCTTGAGTTTGAGGCAGCTATTAGACATCTGTCCCAATAAATCTATGAGAAGCTTCTTCAGATTACTTCAGATTCAACTTATATCAACTGAGTATTGTTAAAAAAACAAAATTCAACTGAGTAAATTTGAAGATCTAATTGGCTCTATTAAATAATTCAGGATTGCCCTGGCCAGTTGGGTTCAGTGGATAGAGCCTCGGCCTGTGGACTGAAGGGTCCCGGGTTCTATTCTGGTCAAGGGCACATGCCAGGGTTGCAGACTCGATCCCCAGTGGTGGGGCATGCAGGAAGCAGCCAATCAATGATTTTCTCTCATCATTGATGTTTCTCTCTCCCTTCCTCTCTGAAATCAATTTAAAAAATTTAAAAATATATATATAATTCAGGATTGAACAGCATCCCACCTAGCAAATAGAAGGGAGCTCTGAGAAGCTGTAAAAAAAAAAAAAAAAAGGAAAGGTTTTTAATAGGCAGAACCTGGTGTGTGTGTGTGTGTGTGTGTGTGTGTGTGTGTGTGTGTGTGTGTGTGTGTTTTCAGACAAGTGCACTCCCTTTGGGAACAGCAGGAGTCTCACTAGGTAGATGGCCTCACTAGTGTTGATCAGGAAATTCCTAATCTGACTGATTAACAGTCACCTTTCTGGGAGGGCCTGAAACTGCAATAAAGTCTTGGTTTGCTGTCCTTGGGACCTTGGGCCTGCAGTTCCTTTTTTAAACAGCACCTGTTATGTGGCAGGCACGATGGTCAGGAAAGCAGGGTCTGGGTTCACGATGCTGGGTTCATTTCCTAGCTCCACTAGACAGTACAATTTTATGACCTTGGGGAAATTACTTAATCTTTCTGGGCCTTAGCTTCCTGATCTGCAAAATGGCGAGAATAACAAAAGCTTTGTCCCTGTGTAGTTGCGCATGACATAATACACGTAAAGCCCTGTGGACCTCGTGTGTGCTACTGAGCAAGCTCAGTAAATGTCAGCTACTTATATTATGCTTCATCTCGTTAGATGCTTACAACACTCTCCTGAAATACATAATTGGAAAACGAAGTGACTCCAATAAGTTCAACTAGCGAGGCAGGAAGAACCTGCAGGCAAGACCAGGTTCCTTCATCTGCACAACACTGCCCCCTAGTGCCCGAACAGGGGTTCCCCGCGGTTGAACCGCCCCGCAAGGCTCAGAAAAGGCACGCACAGAACAGCAAGCTTGTTTGCAAACACTTTTAAACAAAGCATCTGTATCTGTTGTTTCCTGGCATTCTCAACAGCTACTCCGGCTTTTTTCTTTAAGGTACGGAGGGAGATAGATTTGTGAGGTCTGGTCCTGGCTATCACATTAATAGTTGTGTGACCTAGGGCAAATTATTCTCTGGGGCTGACCCCATCTCCAACGTCCCTTTCAGTTCCAAGTGTATGATTCCACTTTTAAAAGTAACATCTGCAAACTTACTTTAACTCTGAGCTAGCAAAATAGGCAGGATCAAATAAAAAAACTTAAGTTTAAACGTGAAGAGGGCAGAAGGATAACACATTCAATGACTTAACACTAAAATTTTGACCACCGGCACATCTTACTTAAAATGACTTCTTATTTCATCCGGAAGGACTTAATTGCAAGCAAGTATCTAAAGCCTTAGACCAAATTCTCTATTTGAAACTGTAACAGGGAAACAAAGCAAAACACTAAAGAATAAATGAATGAGTCTTCCCTCAGGCAGCTGTAGGCAGCAGCCATCACTGCTACAGAGGGGCAACAGAGCAGAGCAGGGATGCAAGTGATTTTTTTTTTTCTGCTCTTGAGAAAAGAAATCGTGCTAGTTTGTAAGATTTCATCTATGTTTTTTGCTGTACACGTGTGTTCTGCAGGAGCACCTATGGCAAAATTATTCAACATTTGATTTGGGGTGAACTCCAAATTAGCGTGAGAACCATAGTCAGCACCGTTCAGGCCAAGTGAGTCGGGGGGAGGGGAGAATGCGGAGGCGGCAGTGGCCCCAGGGGTGGGGTGGGCGCTGCCCCGAGAAGACCACGTGGGCCAGGATTTCAGCAGTCCGCGCTCCCGACTCCATCGGGCAGGGGGGCCAGGGCTGGCCTCCGGAGCGCACAACCTTGGGGGCCCCGGGCGCCAGGCTACGCCTTAGGCAGGCGTCGCCGAGGTCACGGGCGGCCGCTCCACGGCCCCGCCCGCTGCGCTGACCCTGGTCTTCCCCCGCTCCCCACTTACCAGCCGTTGACCTCATTTTGGGAGTTCACATCCACCCCGCTCTCCACCAGTTTCTGCACCTCCCGAATGTCCCCCAAGGCCGCGGCCTCCCGCAGCCTCTCCTGCTGCTCCTTCTGCTCTAGGCCAGCACTCATCTTCCCCGCGGCCCCAGGCCCCCGCCCGCCCCGGGCCCGTCAGCGCCGCCGCCACCGCGGCCCGCTCCCGGCCATGGGGAGAGAGCGCGGGGCTGGCCCGCCCTGTTCGCGCCGCCGCCCGCGCCCGGCCCGGGGCCTCGGCTCCCTCCCGCCGGCCGCCCGCCGCTCCCCTGCTGCTCCCGGCCCCGCGGGCCCAGTCGTCCTCTCCAGCCGCGCCTCCCGCAGGCCGGCTCCGGGGGACCCTATTCAGAGTGACAACGCTGACCCAGATCGCTTCCGTTCCGACCCCGGGTCCCGGCCCGGCCGCCTGTTTACGTAACTGCTGCACAGTATTATCTGCCGTGATTCATGGGCTATTTTTAGACCTCCCCACCCCACCTTCAAGGGAGGGGGGCAGACGCATGGAAGCGGGGGCGGGGGGTGGGGGAGATGCATATTTGAGAGCCAGAAAAGCCGTATCCTCTGGCGCAGGCTGTTTACCAGGCATCACAAATAATTGGTGGGGTTTGTGTTTGTTTTTTTTCCCCTCCAGTTCGTTTGACTCTTTTTCCTGATTTGAGTCAACTCTTGCCCAGCAGGATGGGGAAATGTGCTGCAAACGACCCTATTATTATATATGCCCATTACTGCAGAGATGATTGCACTGCTCTTTCTTCTTTTGACAGTGCTTGGACCATTTAGTTTGAACATTTATTTCAGTTGCCCCGTGGTTTTACATCTCATTTCTCCTAACTGTAATTTCTTCTAACTTGGCTTTCAGGGAAAATATTTATATTGTGCCTCGAGTCTGTAAACTGCAATTTATTACTGCTTATAAATCATAATTAATTACTCTTTATGAAGGCCATATAAGGGGGGAAAAAAAAGAAAGAAAGAAAAGACCACCAAAGAGGCTTTTTGGAGCTCTCCTGGTTCTGATGCCGGGAGCTCCAGGGAGAGCTATGGTGCGGATGCAAACAGCATTCTGCCTGACTCTGCCTGGTCCACCCAATGAGGTTCAGAGTACGCTTGGCACTGCTTTATGCCCAGCGGGTGAAGAATGAAATAATTGTTTTGCTAAGCTCAGGTGCCTCTGAGAGATTTTCCAGTGTGGCACAGGATGGAACCTTGCACATGGGGTCAGGAGGATTAAGGGAATAACCATGCAGTGAAAAGGAGGGAGGCCTGAACAAAGAGAGGAGAGGAAATAGGAAGGGACAAATTTAGGGATGGTGTTCTCATTTCCCTCTCTTGGGGCTGCCCAGGTCCTGCACAGCAAGTATTTTTCTTGTTTAAGAAAACCAACCTGTCTGTTTATTATGATGGAGGAAGCCACACAGTACACACTGTACCCCAAGTGATGGTGAGTATAAACGAACTGCACACTCAAATTGACCCCCCAGGGCAAATTGGAACTCGGAGCTTACATTTTTATTTGTCCTCCAGTTTAAATGTTCTCAGATCCAGCATGATACGTCATCTGAACTGCCTTGCATGACACTGAAATTGGGTCCTTTAACACAACTTGAGTAACACGGAAGTAGGTAGTAGCCTCTTTTTTTTAAAAGCAGTTGTAAAAACTTGGTAGTGACTGCACTCAGAAGACTGTGAATTCTTGTTATAAGAATTTATTTGTCAAATTTCCCTCCCTTAAAAGGATTATAGCATGTGCCCTAAATTGTTGAATCCATGAATCTGTGAATATTAATATCTCCTTAAACCCATCCTCTAGTTACCTCTCACTCCAATCTTTTGCTTGTTATCCTCGCATATAAAAACAAAAACCTTCTCCACAAACAAAAATCTCTAATCCTGGCCATAGCTGAATGCAAGCCAACGGCTATTCTATTGCTTTCCGTTTATTTATTCTTTGTCTTATCTCTAAGGGATTATCCAACTCACTGGGTGTATTAAGCAGGCACCTTCTGCTGAGCACTGTTCTAGTCACTGACCATGCCGTTGCAAACAAGTCAGAGACTTCAAAGAACACATAGCCTAACAGGAGAGGAGGCAAACAACAGAACGTGGTAAGTATTACGATAGAAACCGTATGGCATATGGCACAGTGGCTGATCCCCGCTTTGCCTCTCATAGCATCTTGGATGAGTTCCTTAATCTTTCTGTGCTTCCAATTTTGTATCTGCAGAATAAGGCTGATAACGATAGCACCTATTTGGCAGGACAGTTCTGTGGATTGAATGCATGAATATGTGGAAAGCCTGGGCATCAGAAACACTTAAATGGGTCAGAGGTATATTCCTACAAGGTTAAGCCCAAGAAGAGCCCCTGATAGGACAGGAGGGCAGTGGTGGTCAGGAAATAAAGATAGCACCTAGGGTGTGGCCGAGTGGGTAGTGCTGCCATTTACTGAGATGTGGGACAAAGAATGAAGAGAAAGCCTCAGGCACGGGGAGGAATTCACCTTTGAATCTGTTGAAGGTCTTTTATTACGACTATTGCTAGGCATCACGCTATGTGCCGTCTGTGAGTTATCTATGAATTATCTCATTTAGTACCCACAACAACCCCACCATTGTCATTATTACTGATCCTTATTTGAGGCGCCAAGAGGTGAGGAACTGGCCCCATGCCGTAAAGCTTAGCGAAGGAGCAAGGCTTGGAGCTCAAGCAGCTCCTGTGCTTTCTTTTCTGACTTTGAAGCGGAGATGCCCCGTAAATGGTGGTGTGTATGGGTGTGGCATTCTGGCCTAGTGATGTGGATTTGGCTGTCATCAGCAAAGGGTGCTACCTGAAGTCATGGGAAAGGAAATGATGGCCCCAAGACAGTGTATTGAGTGCTGAGAGAAGATGGCTCATGATAGAATCTCAAAGAATAGCCAACATTTGAGAAATCCTCAAATGAGACTGAGGAGGAGGAGCAGCTGGAATAGTAAGAGGGAAGAGCAAAGGAGTGGGAGGGTTTGGCAAAAAGAGAGTGATCTACAGGGTCAAATGCTGCTGAAAAGGCAAGAAAGAAAGGACTAAAAAGTATAGAATGGATTTATCCCCAAGGAGATTGCTGGTGACCTTGGAAAGGAAAGTTGCAATACCTCCTACATGGTATATACTATGCAGGAATCTGGGAACACAAGGATGAATAAGAAATGTATCTGACCTAAGGGAACTTCCGCATAGTTTTTTAGACTCAAAGCCCAAGATCAATGTCAGCAGGTTTGCTTTCTCCTGAGGCCTCTCTTCTTGGCTTGTGTATAGTAGTAGCCTTCTTGCTGCATCCTCACATGATCTTCCTTCTTTGTTCATCGCTGGCTCATCACAAATTTCCTCTAAGGACACCAGTCATATTGGATTGGGCGCAGTTTAAATGCTTCATTTTAACGTAGCCATCTTTCTAAAGGTGCTGTCTCCGAATACAGTCACATTCTGAAGTACCGGGGATGAGGCTTTTGAAGGGTTAATGTGGTGATAGCCACATAAATAGCCAGCCATCTCAGATGGTGGGTAAAGAAAAAGTGAATTTATTTAAGGCAAGGGGATGAGAAAGGGGATATCCAAGGAGAAGGGTTGCCCAGCACCGAGCCAAGGGAATATTGGGTCCATGATGGCAGCAAAACTATACTTAGGACAGTAAAATAAGGAAGGGCATAGAAGGAGCAACAGGCAAGCCTAGGCTGGACTGCTTTGGCTCACGGAGAAGTCAGGGAAAAGGGGGCCTTAGAGACAGGTTCAGGGGGTTACCTGGTATGAAATGCCACTGCCCATTGCTCCTCTGGTTGTAAGCCTCCTGGGGTCCCTTAAAGGATAGGGGATAATTGCCTGTGGGGGAAGGAGAGGGGAAAGGGAATGGCAGAGGAATATTTCTCTCTTTCTTGCAGGTGGAAATCTTAGGGGAGCCTAACTGGTTTGGCTCAGTGGATAGAGCGTCGGCCTGCGGACTGAGAGGTCCCAGGTTCGATTCTGGTCAAGTGCATGTACCTGGGTTGCGGGCACATCCCCAGTAGGAGGTGTGCAGGAGGCAGCTGATCGATGTTTCTCTCTCATTGATGTTTCTAACTCTCTATCTCGCTCCCTCTCTGTAAAAAAACAATAAAATATATTAAAAAAAAAAGAAGTTGAAACTTGCCTTAAAAAAAAAAAAGAAATCTTAGGGGAGGTCTCAAGGAGAGACTTAATAGAATATTCATCAGCTTTCAGGGTCATGGTCTTCACTGATTGGTCAGTGCCAGGGCAAGGGGTCATTAGTCAATGTAGCTGGTCCTGAGGCAGCCACGGGAGTCACTTGGCTGTTGCTGTTTTTCTGGGCCTGGGAGCCAAAGTACAACTGAGGCCTAGCTGTTGTCTTTAGGGAGGGAAAGGTGGGGCCGTCTAAACTGCCGGACTGTCGATATGAAATATCTGGGGTCCAAAGCCACATGGCCAGTGAATGATATGCTAGAGCAGGACCAGTCACCCTGGGGGCAAGGTTCTTGTTTTCCCAGTTTTGCCCCTTGCTAGGCATCTGGGGCTTTGTGCCCTGGTGCATGTCTGTACCTGGCCCATCGTCCTTGCTCTGCTCATGTCTAACAGCCTTGAATTCTTTTCTATTCACTGTGCTTGGCTGGAGCCTTCCCATCTTTTACTAGTAGGTCTTAACTCATTTCCACAGAGAGACTTCTTTTCACTCTTTGACAGGACCCTGCTTTTCCCCCTGACCATATAGCTAGTGATTAAGTGGACTCAAAATGTGTTAGGCCTGTTTTTCATGCCTTACGTTGCATCAATTCATTTAATATTCACAGTAACTTCATGTCTGGAGGGGACTATCCTATATAATAAAAGCCTAATAGGGGGCAGACGCTCAACCCAGGAGCTGGCCCCAGCCCGCAGGCCCCAGGCCAGCCAAGGCAGGTGCCAGTGGGGGTCCCCCCATCCCTCGCTGGTGGCTCTGCAGAGGAAGGCCAACTGCAGTAGCAGAAGGTGGAGATGGTGGGGGGCTAGGGGGAGTGATGGGGGGGAGGGGAGGGCTGGTGAGCGGGTGGCACCAGGCCAGCAAAGGTGGGTGCCAGCAGAGGCCCCACAGATCGGACCTGATTGCCAGCCAGGCCTAGGGACCCTACCCATGCACAAATTTCATGCACCGGGTCTCTAGTTATTATCATAAGCCCCATGTTGCAGATAGGGAAAGGAAGACAGAATGGCAGAACTGGGATTGCTAACCCAGGAAATCTGGCTTTAGCATCTGTACCCTGATTTATATTGACAAGAGTTGATACTTCTTTAGTGATTGTCTCCCTCCCTAATCCTCAAGGTCTATGGGAGCAGGGCTGTGTCTGAAAGGTTTAGAGCTTAGCGTCAAGCTTCAAGAGCGTACCTGGCACATAGTAAGTACTCAGGTAATTGAATAAATGAATCAACAATTAAAAAAAAATTTCTAGACTGGGAGGCATCAGGTGCAGAACTGAATCGCCATACTTCGCTTGTAGAAACCGCCGATCTCTGCCTTGAAACCGCCGATCTCTGCCTTGAATCAGGGGAATTGGGGTGGGAGGACCCCAATTCCCACAAAGTGACTGGGAAAATGGGAGTCTGAACATGAGTTTCCTCCACTGGAAGATGGCACCGGGTGGTCGCGTGGGACAAAGGGATACAAGGCTCTTTTCTCCATTTCGGAGCGGTGTAGAAGCTTCGAGACGTAGGCTCCGATTTCTCACCGTGAAAGCGCTCGGGAAGACCGGCGCTCAGGGAAGTGGGTGGACTGAGCTACAGGGCGGCTTAGCCTCAGCCTCCGCCAGGAGCCGAGTGGGGCAGGGCCTGCCCCTGGGCCGGCGGAAGCGGGCCCTACCTCGCCTCCCAGACTTGGGCGTGACCCCGAGGGCGCACGCGCGCGCACGGCACGCTGGGAAAGTGCCCGCGCGGCGGCCATTTTGTCTTATCGGCTTCTATTTGGAGGAGGCTTTTTCGGCCAGCGTGCCGGCCGGAGAGGTTGGCGACGGTGTCGCCGGTGTTTTCTTCATTGGGTGCCAGGGCTGGTGGGAGCAGCCGCTCGAGGGAAGCACCATGATTTCGGCCGCGCAGTTGTTGGATGAGTTAATGGGCCGGGACCGAAACCTGGCCCCGGATGAGAAGCGCAGCAACGTGCGGTGGGACCACGAGAGCGTAAGTCCCGCGGGCCTTGGGCCTGTGCCCGGGCGCCGTGGGGGAGGGGAGCGGCGCGGGCTTGGGCCCGCCGGTCCCGCGGCTCGACTCAGGGCGGGGGCCAGGACCGCGACGCAGTCGGTTGTCTGACCCCTTGGCCGGCGGGAGCCGAGGGCATGGCCCAGGAGGGAGGAGTCTGCCGGATTCGGGGATAAGGGATGATTTGTTTTTGTTTTGGTATCGAGGAAGCGTAGAGCAGGACCCTTGGCAGAAGTGAAAAGAACCTTTAATGAGGCAGGGAAACGCGGGGAAGGAGTTACTATATCAGAGGCTCCTCAGTCTTCATTTCATAATGGAATAGGAAAAAGGACAAATTCTTCCGTTATTTGGGCTGAGCGACGTAGTTAGACGGACGTTTCTGGCCAGGATTAGTGGTAAAGTAGCAGTGTATTATTTCAGTAGCGGTCCAATTTCTGAATGGAGGCTTATATGGGGAAGTGAATCTTTAAAAGAGGTCATAACTTGGTAGGGTTTACCCGTATTTTATAAATGTTTGCTTGCAAATGTTGTTTGATAGCAGTACGTTCTAGTAAGCGCTTGTCAAGGCTTTTCCTTTCGCAGAAAACTCACTTGGTTCCCTTAACCCTATGAGTAAGGGTGAATGTTATAACCCCAGTTTCACAGATGAGACTTGAGAGGCTCATTCAAGATCTGTTGGCAAGTTAAGTGGCGAAACCAAATCTTTGTGATCCTGCTCACAATTCTGTGCAATTGGTTCTCTGAAAATACCATAATGTATTTCAGGTGTTTTGAACATGGAGCATAACGGTTATTTTAAGTCTTACCTGAAGAACAGATGTAGGGTTTTAACTTTACTTGGCTTGCAGTTATAATCAAACAACATGGTAATTTAAAGGCAGTTGCTAATCAAAATATGAAGGAATGGTTAAACATCACAATTTGTGTGTGTGTGTGTAAAGTTAGTTGCTTACTCTTTAAACACAGGCTTTGGTCATAGTAAAATCTCTTTTGCAATGCATGAAAACAAGTTAGTGCTACATGAGTCCTTTCAAGTACTTCACTTACTTGCAAAGTAAGTGTGTTTAAGGGATTGGGATGCTACCTGATTCCAAAGTAGCCTGAAGTAGAATTCATTGTGTGGGGTCAGATTCACATGGTTAGCATTGACCTCAAGAGAAGTGAAGCTTTTAGAAAGTTTGTAGGTTTTTAATATTTTGGGGTTTTTCCCCTTGTCTAAATAGGAGACAGTAATTTTGTTGTTTGTCTTGACCCTCTTTTTTTGTAGGCATTTCTTTTTCACAGTGAAGTAACTTTTTCTTTTACCACTTAACTCAGTAATCTTGCCATCTAAGCTTTCCCCCCCAAAAAGGGCATTATGATTTAGTTGATGTACAAAAAAGACAATTAGCAATTTTGAATCAAAGGGAAAGTTGCTTTGATTGCCTCCTTGTGGACTGGAGCAGCCTATGCCTGTACCTCCTTGGTTTTTTTGAACAGTGTTGTGGAGAAACTTTGTTTCTGTGGTGGTATTTATTCCCACATTGCATTGTTACAGGTTTATAACATTAGCCATGAGGCTCTCAATAGCAATTTCGGTTTTATGTCATCTCAGCTGTAATAAATCTGCTTCCTTTTCAGTTTCAGTGCTTCTCGCTGATTTAAACTTTCAGTACTTGTCACCAGAATATTTTATGATTTTAATGACAGATTGCACTTCATTCCAGATTCAGGGATTTGAAAAAGTCAATTACTAGTATTTCAGATTCAGGACTGCAGGGAAAGGTTGGCATTAACCAGAACAAAGCACATGGCCTCTTCTAAATATGTCAGAATTACTGTAGGGTATAATAAAGCGGGGGAAGTTCGTGGCATCACTTCCGGGTCATTTGGCTATTTTATGCAGGCTGTTCGTGCTGAAATCTTGGAGTAATGGATAACTCTTGCATATAAATGTAAGGGTTTCACCATCACTGTAACCTGATACTTCAAAATATTTTTCCATTTCCATTCCTATTGTAATTGAAAATTTTTCTTTGCAAGTTTTGCACTAGTTGAATCTCGGCTGGATGAAGTTATTTTGTTTAATGATTGAAATGGCTTTTACCTTAGTGGGTTTTTTTTTTAATTTTGTTTTTAGTTTTAAAAAATTTATTGATTTGAGAGAGAGAGAGAGAAGGGGTGAGGGGAGAGACGACATCAGTTTGTTTTTCCGTTTATTTATGCATTCATTGGCCGTTTCTTGTATGTGCCCTGACCAGGGATTGAACCTGCAACCTTGGTTTATCAGGACGTTGCTCTTAACCGGCCAGGGCTTTATCTTATTGTTAAAAGCAGTTCCTAGATGTCTATATTGGACCTGTATAATTTGTTTTAAATGTGGACTTCTGCAGCTCACCCCTGCCCCCCTTTTAATTATGCGTGTCTGGGGGGAATGCTCCAGAAATCTGCATATTTTATAATGGCCTCTTAAGCATTCTACTGCTTCCTAACCCACCTCTTAGTCCTGGGTTCTTAATTGTGAGCAGCATTTGGGAAAGCTCGTTTTCAAGTGTAAGATGCATCTGTGATACAAGTTATCGACCTTCCATTTATTTGTAATGATGTATATATTGCCACTATCAAAATTGAGTCTTGGGAAGGGCCTATAGTACTTAACAGGCGTTTCCAACTTCTTTGCAGATTGCTTTGGATTTGAGAGAAAGTTTTCAGCTGAAGTGAAATCAGCCTTAATATTGTTCCAAGGATTCATTGACACACCTTTTTGCCTCGTTTGTTAATACTTTATTCCTTGAGATTGTATTTTGCGTTAAACAGTTTTGTTAATCTTTGCCAACCGCAGTAATGAGGAAAGCATATGATTTTAACTGCCTAGTGAGAGCATCTTTCAGTTAGTGTCCACGTAAGAAGATTTCAGTGTTTGCCAGAGAAAGCACTAGAAGCCTTGTTGTTATCAGAATAGGTAAGAATTTAGTAGTTCAAAATGAGATTGTTACATTATAGATCTCAACCCAAACGTGAAATTATGTAACTGTTGACTTAACTCTGATTCTGATTATATCTAAAATGAGATTCCTTTTATCATTTATCAAATTGAAGTGTGCCCTCTGTTCAGTGGAAGTTTAATTATTTAAAAAGGGAATTGAGCCCTGGCCAGGTAGCTCAGTTGGTTAGAGCATCATCCTGACATGCCAAGGTTGGGGGTTTGATCGCGGTCAGGGCACATACAAGAAGTAACCAATGAATGCATAATTAAGTGGAACTACAAATCGATGTTTCTCTGTCCCTCTCTCTAAAACATTTTTAAAGGGGGGAATTGAATTAAATGTTCTTTTCTAAAATCTTCAAAACGTTAGCAAACATTGTCATCGACTTTGGAAGTTACTTAGAAAAGAAAAAAATAGTTAAGACTTCTGTCCACATTTTTACTTGTGAACTTTTAAGTATTTTACTAGATAATTTTAATTCAGAGTCACCAAAATGTTCTTCTGTCAGAAATGCAGGCATTTCCTGCCTTACTCTATGCATGGTAGGTAAGTGTTGGGCTTCTCGGAATTGCCAGCAGCCTATGTGTTAATATGTGTTCTTAACTGCTGCTTGCTTTTTCTCCTCAAAATGTATATATGAGGAGTAGGGTGAATAGTATGAGCTTCCATGTACCCATACCCAATATGACATTATCAACACATGGCCAATATTATTTCCTCTATATTCTCTGCCCCTTCCATTCTTTTGGAGAATTCATCACGTCAACCTTAATGATACCATGTATTTCTAAAATACAGGCACTAAAAAAAGGACAACACTATTATCACACTGAAAATGTTAAGGTATTTGATTGATTACTTTAGGGAAAGTTGGGTATGTACTATATCATTAGACTATTTCTTCACAAGGGGAGAAAGTAGCTTAAGTTAGTAATGTAGTGCTTCCTTATTTTATGAATTTATGCTTAATTTTCTCATCATTTATTACTTGTAAGTTGGGGAAATTCCTGCATTCATTTACGCAACAAAAGTGTATTGCTCTTAAGCTATGGTAGTATAGCATAGTATAGATACAGCACTTGGCCTGAGAGAACACCAGTCTGGTGGCAGATAGGAAGGAGTAAATGCACTTCCATAACACAGTGTGATAAGTGCCACAGTGGAGAAAAGCACAAATGAAGGTGCACCTAACCCAGTCTGGGTATTTGGGAAGGGCGTTCTAAAGTGACCCTTAACTGCTGGGTCCTAAAGGATTAGTAGGAATTAGCCCGAAGGAGTAGGAGAGAAGACAAGTGTTACTAGGGGCTGGAGAAAATCATAGGCCTGAGGAATCTTAAATAGTGTTATGGCTGAGGCCCTTGTGTTTTTTTGGGGGGGTTGGGAATGGTGCATATGGCTAGATGGGCATGCTATGGAAAATTGATTAAAATTTTATCAACAGTTTGTGTGGGCAGTAAAATGCCTGAACCATAACTGCAAAGGTGTATATGTGATAAAAGGCATGCAAATGAATGACAATAGAAAGTGTGAACATGGTATAGTTGAACCCTGACGCTGTGTGTTATCAGGGACTGAATATTTTTGTTATAAATTCTTATAGTAAACATTTTCTCTTTTGTATTTTATCATTAAAAAAAAAAAAAAACCCACACAATGAATTCAACTCTTTTAGCTAAAAAGAAGTATTTGATTCCAGCCAGAGTAGTCATTAAGCCAGCAATTTTCAACCTTTTTCATCTCGTGGCACACACAGACTAATTACTGATATTCTGCGGCACACCAAAAATATGTATTTTTTGCTGCTGTGACCAAAAGAAAGTATAATTGTCATTCACACCACACGGCTGTTGTTGTGTTGGCTGTTGTCATTTTTTAAATTTAACAGTCTAAGGGAAAAGAGGTCAGTGCCCCTGACTAAATTTGGGTATTGCATGTCTTAAAAATTCTTTTGGCACCACGGTTACAAATGGTGGAAGTGAGATTGCAGAGTGACAGGTATTCTTTTTTTTTTTTTTACCCCATCAGTAAAATTTCCAGGTATTCCTGATTTTTAAATGAAAAATGTATATGACAGTTTCAAAATAATAGGTTAACTGTTGCCAACATAATAAATTTAAAATGGGAGTATCAAAAACAGAAATTGGATGTTATGTTTATTATGAATTGGTTCTGGTCTTTAACAATGTTAGAACAGTAAGAACAATGTAGGGTATTTTTGTGGGTTTTTTTTTAACATAAAAAATAAATATTTCTTTTTTTCTGGATATCTTCCCATATTTGTTGTTGCTATTGAGGGGGAGTGGTTAGTGATTTTAAAAGCTGGTATCTCTCCCTTAGTCTTACATATCTCACTGAAATACAGGAGTCCAGAAGCCACTAATCACCTAATAATGGTCTAATAAATGAAATTGTTCTTACACCTACTTGGTTGAAAGATGAAGATCCAGAAATGAGAAAACAGTTATTTGGCACCTTTTCCTATATAGTTTTAAAACTGAAAAATTTTTTAAAAGTTAAGCACCTTTGTTTTTCTTCACTAGGTTTGTAAATATTATCTCTGTGGTTTTTGTCCTGCGGAATTGTTCACAAATACTCGTTCAGATCTTGGTAAGTGAATTTTCTATGTAACTCTTAATCAAATTTATGGTTTAAAATGGCACTTTACCATTCTTAAAAGTTTTCTCTTAAAGGATTGTTGATAAAGAAATTTCTTTCTGGCTTAGATTTTTGAATGTATTAACATCAGTTTAGTTAATTACACATGTTTGTTTACATTCCCTCCTGAATCCTATCCACTAAAATGAAATTTTAAAAACAAAAATGGTATAAATGGAAGCGGAGATAACATTAGAGATGTCAACAAATTTTTGGAAGATGACAAAGTGGATGGAAGAGTAGCTACAAAATCAACAGAGCAGAGAAACCTGTACCCTAAAATTTAGCCTACAGAAGGGGATAGTAAACCGAAATGAGTGTTTGATCAGCAAAACTGTGGACAGGCTCAGGATTTGGAGGCACCAGGTACCATAGAAGGCAGAGTTGAGACACGGGACCGAAAAGGAAAAGTCTAGTTAAGGGTTTTTCCACCTTGACATTTGACATTTTGAGCTGAGTAATTTTCTTGTTTTAGGGGTCTGTCCTGTGTTTTGTGGGATGTTTAGCTGCATCCCTGGCCTCTAGCCTCTAGATGCCAATTGCACCCCCCAATTGTGACAACCAAAATGTCTCCAGGCACTGCCAAATCCCCCTCTGTTGAGGACCACTAGTCTAGGTGATCTAGCTCTTAAAACCTGTGCATATGGTGATTCTTCCTCTCATTCCTGAGGGTTATGTTCTGGAGAAATTAAAGAGACTCTAGTTCAACTGGACCACAAGATTAAAAATAAAATTATCCCAAGGATTGTACATAACTAGTATTGTTTTAGAGCCATAAAAGAGAAGTTCACTAAGCACAATGCTTGCCCTATAGCATTAGGAGGAGCACATTAGGGCTGGAAGAGGCTAGCTATTGGGACTCCAGACATAGCACAGGGCAGTAAAGAGTAAAATTGAAGACTGTGAGAGATTAACTGAGTCTGTATTCTTAATAGTGGGGTTTTCCCATTCCCTCCTCTGCCCTGTTCCTAGAAGAATACAGCCAGATGTTTTTCCCCAGGCAGAAGAGAAGAGGATTCTTTAGAGAAAGTGAACAGTTCCAGAGAAGTGATCTACAGGTACTGATCCTTGGGGAGTCTTCTAAAAGAAAGTCTTGATGTCTGATTTTCCAGTGGGTAAAGCTCCTGTTAGTTGACAAACCCTGTCTGTGCATACCAACTTCCAGTCAGATGTTGGAAGTGTTTTCCAGGCAAGGATACCAGTCAGACATTGAAGAAAACCTTCAACATGAAAGATTAACCAAAAATAACAGTAAAAAAGAATTTAGTGGAGTTAGAGATAAGGAAAACAGAAGAAAGTTTTAACTAAATTTAGTGTCAGAGAAATTAGAAGATATCAGGAAGAATAGGATGCTATATAAAAATGAAACTTTTGAAAAACCGAAAAGAGCTCTTGAAATTAGAACTGGAGAAATCTGAAATGACATCAGTGGAAAATTTTGAGAATGAAATAAAGAAAATTTGCTGGAGTGTTGGGTAATCGGACAGAAAATATTTAAAATATTAGCCCAGCTCTCTTAATAGCTGAAATAAGAGTCTAGGTAGAGAAAACAGAGGAGAAAAATTTTAAATTTTGCAATACTGAAGGATGTAAGTCTCTAGATTGAATGTGGTCTTCATGTACTCAGCGCAGTGAGTGAAAAAGATCCAAACCAAGAAGACACACCATTGTGAAGTTTCAGAACATCTTGGGGGTGGGGCACACAAGATTGTGAATCAGACTGGCTTCACATTTGTCAGTAACGGCACTGGAAGCTTGAAGACATTGGAGAAACACCCTGAGGATTCTGACTGAAAAATATTTTATCTAGGTTGGCTTTATGGCCAAAGGTGAAAGTGTGAGGGTGAAAAGAGATTTTCTTTTTTCAGACATGCGAAGTCTCAACAAATATATCTCCCACGAACCTTTTCCCTGGAAACTCCACCAACACAAGGGCGTAAACGAAGGAGAAAAAAGAGATCCAGTGTACCGTATTCAATACAGAGCAGAAAAGGAATTTCTTAGGATGACAACTCTGTTAGTGAGCTTAGTAAATAAGCAGCCCGTATTGAAGAGGAGAAAATTCGTGGAAGAAACCGAAGCCGATTTTCTGATGTGTTTTGAGTCTTTAGGGAAGTTATTGTTGAGATAGTTTCTATTGCCGAGTTAAAGTGTTTGAGAAGAATTTGGAAGTAAATAGAAAACTAAACAAATGAAGAATTCCAACAAAGTATGAAGTGTATTCAGTGTCATCATAATGCATCTTTTGTTGGCTCAGCAGTTAATAGTACTTACATAGTCAAAATATAAACACTGAATAGTTATTTAATCTAAAGTTTTGATATCCAACATCAACTAAAATAAGCATAGAATTTATGACTATATGGATACTTTATAAATATCCAGAAGAAACAATACTTTATAAATATCCAGAAGAAATGACTAACAGTTAAAATTGGTAGCCTTTTAGAGGTGGGAAGGGATGAGACTAGGGTGCTAGTCTTGTACTGTTAGACTACATGTACAAATATTTAAAATTAACAAGATGTCAGTGGTGGTTCTGACCAGTAGTCCACCCTCCTCAAAGTTTTTTTCTTGGGTGGCAGTAAGGAACAGTTTTCTCTTTCCTCCCACTCTCTCTTTTCTTAACATATAGTTGCTCTCCATTATACTGTTCTCTAAGACTAAGGAAAACAGTGTTTATGTGCTTATTTGAGCATGTTGCTTCATGATTCATTAGGCTCGATTTAGGTACCTACAGACTACTCAAATGATAAAATGAATCTTTTTCCCTTTTTTTGAAGAAGGAACTTCTTTTTATTTTAGCAAGAGGAAAAGTTGGTAAGGTCACCAATGCTTTATGTGCATTCATATTTCTCTTTGTTTCCCCCCCTTCAGGTCCATGTGAAAAAATTCATGATGAAAATCTACGGAAACAGTAAGTTACCTTTTTTGGGGGGTCTGGGGGGTGGTCATCCCTCATCTCCCTTCCTCCCAGTCATTATTGGTTTAAAGAGGAAAAGGATTGAAGAAATAATTGGAAATAGTGTAAAATGAATGCCTGATAGAGGTCCGTCCTAGTCATTAGTTGGGGGTGGTGGAAAGTCATAATTTCCAATAATGATCCGTCACAGCTGCTTATTGACGCCCTAGTTTTATAAATGAGACTTGTCCAGGTCATAGATCAGATATAGTAAAAAAGCTGGTATTGAAGCACCTAGATTTGCCTGATTGTAAATCCTATGCTCTTAACCAGACATAATGTTAAATACTACCTTCCCTTTACCAGGAGGGAGGGCCAGCTAGAAAATCGCTTCTTCAATACCTAGTTTACCTTTTAGACTAAATGCAACTATGGGACTTGTTAAGGTAGAATATGTGAGTTGTAATGATAGAGATCTGGAAAAAATTTAATGTTTGTTTATTTTCGTTTTTATCAGATACGAAAAGAGTTCTCGTTTCATGAAAGTCGGCTATGAGAGAGATTTTCTTCGATACTTACAGAGCTTACTTGCAGAAGTAGAACGTAGAATTAGACGAGGCCATGCTCGTTTGGCATTATCTCAAAACCAGCAGTCCTCTGGGGTGAGTATAAATTAATTTACAGTCTTTGTAAAGTGTCCTTGTTCTCTGGAGAACTTTCTAGTATTGAAACTTGTGTTCAAGTTCATTCATTACTTTGTGTTCTTTTAGAACAGTAGTTCTCAACCTTTCTAATGCCACGACAGGAACTGTATTAAAGGGTCGTGGCATTAGAAAGGTTGAGAACCACTGTTTTAGAATGACATAGAACGTATTTAAAAGGCATTTTTTCCATCTTTATTAGTAAACTAGAGGCCCGATGCACGAAAATTCATGCAAGAGTAGGCCTTCCTTCCTCTGGCTGCTGGGATCTGGGCTTCCCTCCTCTGGCCGCCCGCAGGCACCTGGGACCCGGATTGGCCCAGCTTGGTCAGGAAGGATGTCCGGTCTAATTAGCATATTACCCTTTTATTATTATAGATGTAGTACTGATTTTGCTAATCATAAGACCTTTCTCTTAAATGTCAGTAACTGACTGTAATTGACTAACAGAAATTGAAGATAACTGAGTTGCATTCCTTGTGATTCAACATTTTAATTATTAAATACAAGTAATATGTGAGAATTTGAATATATATTTTTGTTCTTTAATGTTTGATAATACATTTTATTGTCTTCAATAGGCAGCTGGCCCAACAGGCAAAAACGAAGAAAAAATTCAGGTTCTAACAGATAAAATTGATGTACTCCTGCAACAGGTAAGAACTGTGTGCATTAGTGTCAGGAAATACTTGGAATAAACATTTAACCAAAGAAGATAGGAGGATGGCAAATAAATATGTGTAAAGGGGCTCAATATCCTTAGGAAAATATAAATTAAAACCACAACAAGATACTTGTTGTACACCTATCAGAATAGCTAAAATTAAAAAGACTGACCATACCAAGTGTTAGTGAAGATGTGGGCAAACTGGAAGTATTGTACACTGCTGGTGGAATATTAAATGGTACAACCACTCTGTAGAAGAGTTTTATGTATTTCTTAAGAAGATAAAGGAGATATGAGCCAAAAATTTCACTACTAGATATTTACCCAAGAGAAATAAAAACATGTTTACACAAAGAGTTGTATACCAATGTATACAATGTGTATGGCAACTTTATTCATAGTAGGCAAAAAAAACAAAAACTCACAACTAAAATGTCTATCAACAAGTGAATGGATAAATAAATTATGATGTATCCAAGCAATGGAATACTACTTGGTAATAATATAAAGAAACTAGAGGCCCAGTGCATGAAAATTTGTGCATGGGTAGGGTCCCTAGGCCTGGCCGGCGATCAGGGCCACTCTGTGGGACCACTGGCAGGGTGATCAGGGCCTCTGCTCGCACCCGCCTTGGCTGGCCTGGCGCTGCCTGCTCGCCAGTCCCACCTGCTGCTGCCACCACCACCGGTCGGGGCCTGTGGGCTGGGGGCAGCTCCTGTGTTGAGCCTCTACCCCCTGGTAGTCAGTGCATGTCACAGGGACTGGTCTTTCTGCCATTCAATTTGCATATTGGGATTTTATATAGGTAGATTACATGTAATTATGCTGAGTGAAAGAAGCCAGGCTACAGCTTCCTCCTCCAACTCCCCTTCCCGCACCCTCCCCCCCCCCCCCACCAGAGGGCATGGTTCCACTTACATAAAATTTTACAAAATGCAAATAATCTATAGTGAAAGAAAGCAAATCAGTGGTTGCTTGGGGAGGAGATACTACAGAAGCATAAGGAAATCTATTTGGGTAATGGATGTTTTCATTATCTAGATGAAGGTATTGGTTTCATGTGTGTCAAAACTTACCACATTGTGCACTTTAAAATAAGTAGCTTATACATGTCAAGTATACATTCCTAATGCTATAAAAAATCAAAAGGGTAAATTAAACATGGGGGCTTCAGTGAACAAAAACAGAAAGATCCAAACAACCATGCTAATGAAGCATGGGGGGAGGGGAGATATTTGGATGATTTTGTTAGAAAGGAGCTTGAATGTGTTTATTTGTTTTAATTCCCCCTAGATTGAAGAATTAGGATCTGAAGGAAAAGTAGAAGAAGCCCAGGGAATGATGAAATTAGTTGAACAGTTAAAAGAAGAGAGAGAATTGCTTAGGTCCACAACATCGGTGAGTAGCAACCTCATTTTGATTTTCCCAGGCTGTTTGCTGTAAATTACTAGAACCTATTTTTGAGACCCTCTGTAAACAATTTTCTAGTGTCCTCCATGAAGAATCAACAAACTTTTATCACAGAGGGCTGCATAGCTGTAGCTGGTTTGACTCAATGGATAGAGCGTCAACCTGCAGACTCAAGGGTCCCAGGTTCGATTCCGGCCAAGGGCACGTGCCTGGGTTTCAGGCTCGATCCCCAGTAGGGGGCATGCAGGAGGCAGCCAATCAATGATTCTCTTTCATCATTAATGTTTCTATCTCTCTCTCCCTCTCCCTCTCTAAAATCAATAAAATATATGTATTTTTAAAAAGGGCTGCATAGTGAATATTTAAGATTTGCAAGCTACGCTGTCCTGAGGCAGCTACCTAGCGGTGCCATTATGAAAACAGCTTTAGACAATACATAAAGAAATGGGTGGGGCTTTTTATCCAATAAAAGTTTATTTATAAAAGTAGGCCTCTAGCTGCTGGCTTGCCAACTGGTGTCTTATATCATCACGTGTACTCTTGGGTTTATTGTTGTACACCTATCAGAATAGCTAAAATAAAAAAGACTGACCATTCCAAGTGTTAGTGAAGATTGGGCAAACTGGAACTATGTTATTTGTGTGTTTTTGTTGTTAAAATAAGTTACTCAGTACATATTAATCTTGAATATTGGTATACTCTGAAAATATCTTTAGCTTTTAATAAACTGTCTTTAATTAGAGAATATGTATTCATGGATATTGATGGTAGAATATAATTGGTTCCCAACTACGACTAGGATATGTTCAGATTATGTTCAGTTAGTACCTTAATGATTTTGAAAAACATTTTTAGTGTGGAGGTGACACCTTTAGCCTATTGCACCTAAGCAAAAATGAACTTATAGAGCATAAAATAGGTAGCTTTTAAAAAGATTAACTTTTTCAAAGAGGGTGCAGGTAATTCAATGTTACAGTGAGGACTCAGCATTTCCTGGATGAGACGAAGAGTGGTTACTATTGCCACCCTTCCCCTCTCTCAAAGTATACCAGTTGCTGCTTGGTATTATGGCTGGGGGAAATGGGAAATGGCAGTTCACAAAAGTAAAAGTCTGTTCTAAATGTTAAGTATTCTTTTGGGATTTGTTTTCTCTTCCTCAGACATTCTTATAACTGATTTATCATTTTAGACAATTGAAAGTTTTGCTGCCCAAGAAAAACAAATGGAAGTTTGTGAAGTGTGTGGAGCTTTTTTGATAGTAGGAGATGCCCAGTCCCGAGTAGATGACCATTTAATGGGAAAACAGCACATGGGCTATGCCAAAATTAAAACTACTGTAGAAGAATTAAAAGTAAGTTTCTTTTAAACATATATTTTAGCAATAGCTAACACTATATTTTATTATGGCTAAAGATTGATTACATAGATATAAACCTCTTGGTGATATTTTGTTAGTGTGTCATTTGAGGCAGTGATAATCCCTATAAAAATTTTGCTTAATCAGATTAGAAAACTATTTTCTCCACTCCATGAATTTGGAGAATTTTCCCGAGGATTTAGTCACATAATGATATCTTGTGTATGTATGTGGTGTTGGAATTTCCCGTTAGGGCATAAATTTTCTAAGTTGGTCTACAAATGTTCCATGTTAGGTAACCATTGTTTGACAATGTCTTTAAAGGTTATAGCTCTAAAAATATTTATTTCCTTAGGAAAAATTAAGAAAAAGAACTGAAGAACCTGATCGTGATGAGCGTTTAAAAAAAGAGAAGCAAGAACGAGAAGAAAGAGAAAAAGAGCGCGAGAGAGAAAGGGAAGAAAGAGAAAGGAAAAGACGAAGAGAAGAGGAAGAGAGAGAGAAAGAAAGGGCTCGCGACAGGGAGAGAAGAAAGAGAAGTCGTTCACGAAGTCGCCACTCAAGCCGAACTTCTGACCGAAGATGCAGCAGGTCTCGGGACCACAAAAGATCGCGAAGTAGAGAAAGAAGGCGAAGCAGGTTTGTAGAACACGTGAGACAGTGCCTGGTGCACAGTGCGTGTACTAGTAAAAACAGTAGTAATTACTAGTGTTATTCCTTGGTACTTGGGCTGGTTTTCAGTATCATTAAGCACGAGGATGGATTATGAAAGTTGAATCAGTGAACTAATCCATCTTCGAGACAAATTCTTGGCAATTCCCATCAGTCTGGGGAGGTTTTAAATGCTTCTCTTCTCAATGGCCCTAAGAAAACACTTATTTATTTGAATTTAATAAATATTCAGATTATTACAATTGTTCCTCTTTTTTCCCCACCCCACTCTCTGCCCTTACCCCCCTCCCCCGACTGTCCTCATCCATAGGTGTACGATTTTTGTCCAGTCTCTTCCCGCACCACCCACATCCCTTCCCCCCCGAGAATTGTCAGTCCACTCCCTTTCTATGCCCGATTCTATTCTATTCACCAGTTTATTCTGTTCATCAGACTTTTTTATTCACTTGATTTTTAGATTCACTTTTGATAGATATGTATTTGTTGTTCATAATTTTTATCTTTACCTTTTTCTTCTTCCTCTTCTTAAAAGAATACCTTTTAGCATTTCATATAATACTGGTTTGTGGTGATGAACTCCTTTAGCTTTTTCTTATCTGTGAAGCTCTTTATCTGCCCTTCAATTCTGAATGATAGCTTTGCTGGGTAGAGTAATCTTGGTTGTAGGTTCTTGCTATTCATCACTTTGAATATTTCTTGCCACTCCCATCTGGCCTGCATAGTTTCTGTTTAGAGATCCGCTGACAATCATATGGGTGCTTCCTTGTAGGTAACTTTTTCTCTTGCTGCTTTTAAGATTCTCTCTTTGTCTTTTGTTCTTGGCATTTTAATTATGATGTGTCTTGGTGTGGTCCTCTTTGGATTCCTTTTGTTTGGGGTTCTCTGCGCTTCCTGGACTTGTAAGTCTATTTCTTTCACCAGGTGGGGGGAGTTTTCGGTCATTATTTCTTCAAATAGGTTTTCAGTATCTTGCACTCTCTCTCCTTCTGGCACCCCCATAATTCTGATGTTGGTACGCTTGAAGTTGTCCCAGAGGCTCCTTACACTATCTTAATATCTTTGGAATCTTTTTGCTTTTCCGGCTGAGTGTTTTTTGTTTTTTGTATTTCAAATCTTTGACTTGATTCTTGCGATCCTCTAGTCTGCTGTTAGATCTCTGTATAATATTTTTTATTTCAGTCAGTGTATGCTTAATTTCTAGTTGGTCCTTTTTCATGTCCTCGAGGGTCTCGCTAAATTTATCGGGCTTTTCTAGAAAATTCTTGAAAAACCTTATAATCGTGGTTTTGAACTCTATACCCAGTTGTTTGCTTTCCTCCATTTCTTTCATTTGTGACCTGTTTCTTTGTCTCCGCATTTTGGCTGCTTCCCTGATTGATAAGAGTGGCTTTGTGTGCTAGGTGTCCTATAGGGCCCAGTGGCTCAGCCTCCCCAGTTACCTGAGGTGGACACTCTTGGTGCATCCCTTTGTGGGCTGTGTGCACAGTAGTTAAGCCTTGATTGTTGTTGGTATCACTGGGAGGAATTGACCTCCAGGCCAATTGGCTGTGAGGATCAGCTGTGTCTATGCTGGGAGAACTTCTGTGCTGGAGACACCTGTATGGGAGAAGACTTGTAAAAGCCTCTGTGCTCAGCTTGAATGGGGCGGAGTCTCAGGGCGGAGCAGACAGTATTGGTTTCCCATCAGCCCTGCCCTAATGGGCCCCTGTGTCTCAGTGTCCCGTGGTAATCGCTGCAAGCACCTTTGAGAGAAAGCCACCCTTGAGTTCTGCCCGCTGCCAGACAGTCCAATTTCTCCCCGAATGAGTCTGGGTCCCCAGAGTCTCACCTGGGACTGTAGTTAAGTTCAGTTGGGAGCTTTTGTCTCCCTCCCACTTGAGAAAGCCAGCTGTGTACTCAGTTGCCCACCTTCTCTGTGTGTGCATGCGCGCCTTGGTACCTCTGCCTTCCGCAGTTCCTCTGAGTTTCAATGTGTTTTTCTCTCTCCTGACAGTCCAGTTTCACCCCATATTAGTCTGGGTCTGCAGAGTCTCACCCAGAACTGGAGTTCAGCGCAGTCGGGAGCTTTTGTCTCCCTCCCACTTGGGAAAGCCAGCCGTGCACTCAGTTGCCAATCCTCTCCACGCGCACATCTCAGTACCTCTGCCTCCTGCAGCTCCTCTGAGTCTGTGTGCCTTTCTCTTTCCTTCTAGTTGTAGAATTTCCACTCAGCCAGCCTTCCTGTGGTTCTGGATGATGTCCGTTTTGTCTTTTAGTTGTAGTTTTGAAATTGTTGTGCGAGGCAGCAGTTTAGGTGTTTACCTATGCTGCCATCTTGGTTTCTCCTGGCTCAAAGAAAACATTTAAATCATAAGTTTTTTTTAGGTAAGATGATCTACTTTTGCTTTGAACAACATCAAACATAATTAAGAACTAAAAAATGTAACTAATTCTTTAAAAACACAAAAGTATGAAATTAAAATTTTAAATTAGAGTTGTGATTAAAGAAGAGGGGTCAAAGAGCATGATAACTATCTTTTGATTTGAAAAATTGAAGTTAGATTTTCAATTAAGATTTCTAGTGTAAATGGGTTTAGTAAATTATATTCATTTGCCTTTTAAGGGGAAATTTAGTTTAATCTCATTTATTAAGTGGTATATAATTTTTCTCCTTGTGATATCAGCTGAAACTGCTTTCCTTTCATTTTAAATTATTAAGAAGTAGAGATCGCCGAAGAAGCAGAAGCCATGATAGATCAGAAAGAAAGCATAGATCTCGTAGTCGGGATCGAAGAAGATCAAAAAGCCGGGATCGAAAGTCATACAAGCACAGGAGCAAAAGTCGGGACAGAGAACAAGATAGAAAATCCAAGGAGAAAGGTTAGTATATGTGAGAATTTTGCTCATTAAGTACTATTTTTATACTCTTGCCGCCTCAATCTTCTTTGAAATGGCACAGTTCCATTTTCAAGCTATCCTCCTTTTCACTTATTAGTGATCACCATTCAGTGGGAGACGGGCATTATTATCCCCTCTCCTGCTCTAATTGATGAGAATGACAGTTGACCTGGTGTTTTCTTAGGACACATTAAAACTACATTATTCAATTTATAACCTGAAGTCTTATCATCTAGATTATTCTAAGTATTGCATTACCTTTCAGAGTTTTTAAGCTGTAGAATATATTAACTTGGTTATTGGCAGCATTTTTTAAAAAATCTGCTCTAGTGTTCCATATATGTCTTGCAGAGTAAATGTACACTGTTGCGTTGGTCCGCGTGTGTAACATTCATGTACCTCAGTAATTAACTTTTTAAAAAATATATTTTTATTGATTTCAGAGAGGGAGAGATATAAACACCAATGATGAGAATCATTGATCAGCTGCTTCCTGCACGCCCCCTACTTGGGGGTCGAGCCTGGAACCTGGGCATGTGCCCTTGACTGGAATCAAACCTGGGACCCTTCAGTCCGCAGGCCGATGCTCTGTCCACTGCGCCAAACCACCTAGGGCAGTAATTAACTTCTAAGTTCACAGAAGTTGAATATCTTAACCATGTGTTTTAACCATGTTTTTTATTGAAACATCATGCTGTTTCCCCTCTACTTTGTTTTCTGTGGCATTTTAGTATTTGGTTTATTGTGCACTATTAATGGACTGTCTCATTTTGTCTTTGGCATGTTTTCACAAGGATATTCTCATCCTTTAACTTAGCCTTTATTGAAAGATAATTCTTTTAATCATAGAGGTCTTCTTTCTGCATTTTCTTCAGATTCTTTGAGCATCTTTTATTTTGTATTAACTGTTCTGCTTTGCATGACATTTAGGAATGAGAAGGCCTACTTCTAATTTTCTTGGCTCTGCTTACTCCATACTGTTCTGCCTGTGTCAGTGTTTGATCAGCACATAATATGTGCTGCTGTTTGAGTTTATTGTACTGGACTTTGATGTGGTACTCATTCATTTTCTTTTATGGAACTAGCTTGTTCTGTTTTTTTTGGGTTGGAGGGGGTCAGACTCGGGGTTTTGCCAGAGTGAATTAGAGAACTAGCAGTGCAAACAGTAAACTTTTTTTTTTTTGTCTTATATTTTTCCTTAAATCAATTCACTATCTTTTAAAATATATTTACATATATTGGCTTTTTCTACAACATGGAGCAGATGTTAACAAGTCGGAAACAGGAACAGCTTTTTTAAACTCCATGAGTTTTAGTACTTGCTATTTAAGTTCAGAAATTACTTCTGTGATTCAGAGGGCTACAAAGGAATAACTGTTAGTTTTGAGAAAGCTTCACCCAACATTTTTAAAAATATATTTTATTGATTTTTTACAGAGAGGAAGGGAGAGGGTTAGAGAGCTAGAAACATCGATGAGAGAGAAACATCAATCAGCTGCCTCCTGCACACTCCCTACTGTGTATGTGCCTGCAACCAAGGCACATGCCCTTGACCGGAATCGAACCTGGGACCCTTGAGTCCGCAGACTGACGCTCTATCCACTGAGCCAAACCACTTAGGGCTACCCAACATTTTTGTAAGACTTTCTGTACGATGTATTTTTGGGGTGAGGGGTCAACTCTTAAGGGGCAGATATTGATGTCAGAGATCAAATTAATCACTTATCTTTGAGAACTAAATCTCTTTGGTATAACATTATTCATGTCACTTAAAATAGTTGGATTGGTTCTCAGGGACAAAAGTTAGCTAGCTTTCATAGCTATCTGGGATCAAAGTTGAGCAATAAAAGCCACTGGCCTAAAACATGTGCTTATGTAATTTCTGGATAGAGCAAAAAGATGTCCTGAATTGCTTAGCTATAATCCTAATTGTAATGACATCAAGGAATGTAATATAACTTTTAAGTAAACTAAGATGTGTTGTGTTTAGAATATGGACAAACAGGGATTTTCCTGGTGAGATACTAAGGAAGGATAGAAGGCTTGATTCAGAGAAAACTGCATCAGATCCATCTTGAAAGGCTGAGTATACTGTGATAGATTTATCTTAAACTTTGGGGCCTCTTTTAGAAGTGATGATATGATTTTATTGGCTTTTGAAATTGCCACTCAGGCACTCCCAGGTATATAAATGACTGAAGGTCTGAACTTTGAGGCCAGATATGAGCAGTAGCCAACGATTGCTAATGCTAATGAGTAAGAGCGAGTTCACTACTCCAGGTACTGTGATGGAAGCACTTTATCTAACTCTGCAAATGGAAAGTGATTTCTCACACAAACCCATTTTTCTTACCACCAGCCAATTTAGGGTGCTCTCTTTGTCAAGAGAGTTTCTTTTTAATCCATAGCCTTAAAATCCACCACACTTTGTGGATGTCCTTAGGACTATTAAGATCTACCATATTTACATAGGGCAGAAGATAAGATTATTGGACTGACTACTAGTCCTCTACGGGGCAACAAGACGACTCTTCCTCATTGAAGCTACCTGTGCACCGGAGAAGCCCATAAGGCACAAAGGGAGGACTTTCCCACAAGGTCAGTTAGAGCACACTGCACTGGCACAGTTCTCATAAGTGGACAGACAGACATGAAGCAAGTCCTGCAGTTAGCTACTAGGACATTGCTTTGTGCATTTGCAAGTGTTGTGGACTGACCATGCTCCTTCACATAAGATCTTCAGTTCTTACATTCTTTGGATGGTGCCCCTTATACCATATTTTGTTTTCATTACCATTCCTCTCCCAGTTACTAATGTTACGTCTTAACACCTTTGTCCAGATTCTGTGAAGGGTTCTGCTTCTCTTAAAGCATCTGTCTTATGAACTAGTCTGCTAGACCAGCTATTAACTTAGTTGTAAGGAGAAAGAATGTTTTAAAAAAAAAAGTGGTTTTTTTTTCCCCCCAGAAAGTTTGTAGGATGCTTTAACATTTCCTGTAGAAAACTTTTGTTATGTAATACTTGGAACTGAAAAGACTAGACTGTACCTACTCTGTGTACCACTTTTTACCTTCAGTCTGAGGCCTCACCATTCCAAAGAAAACAGTACAAGAAAAACATCGAGATTCACTTTTCAGTCTTCATTTGCAGCTGAGTTGAACTTAATGTCTCCTTTTGGAAAAAGGACTCCTAATGGCCTAAATATTACTTAGCAAAGCATAAAAAAGTTCAGTACTTGGATTGAGATTTAAGATCCACTTTCTTTCATTGGACTTGTCCTTGGGCATTCAAATATCCTTTATATAATAAAAGCGTAGTATGCAAATAGTCCCCTCAACTGGTAGTTAGTTGTCTGGGAGTTCAACCAGGGGGCGGGGCTGGCCAGGGGAAGGGAGGGAGGCCTTGGCCCGCAGCCACTAGGGATCCTACCAGTGCACACATTTTGTGCACTGGGCCTCTAGTATAGATATATAAGCAATCTTTTGTACTTAAAAATAGTTGGAGAAACGTGCCTACTAAATATACAACTTTTTTTGCCCATTTAACTTTACTTTGTGTGAACACAGCTTCTGTGTACTGTCTTCCATATCTTTCCCCTTGCTTTTTGGTGGTTTTTACCCTAAATAAAACTTAATTTTAGTTTCTGCAGTGATTTGGAGTTACCTGTACTTTAGCTTATCACTAGTTTGATAATTTGCCCACTATGTTACCTTTTGATTTCTCTGATTCCTCACTCCTCCATAAATTACTGATTTTATCTCTTTGATAGATTGACCAAACTGTGTACTTGCAGTCTGTGGGAAGTGACTGTCTTTTTATTGTTTCACTTTTCAAAGTGTCTATATTTTACTTTAAAATCCACGATCAATGTCTTCTTTTACGGCAGAGAAGAGGGGATCTGATGATAAAAAAAGTAGTGTGAAGTCCAGTAGTCGAGAAAAGCAGAGTGAAGACGCAAACGCTGAATCAAAGGAAAGTGACACTAAGAATGAGGTCAATGGGACCAGCGAAGACATTAAATCTGAAGGTGACACTCAGTCCAATTAAAACTGATCTGATAAGACCTCAGATCAGACAGAGGTAAGTGTATTGTTTCTCACTTTGATTAGGGCTTTTTGTTACTGTTTGACAGTGCAGCGTAAGTATGCACAGATGAAGATGGAACTAAGCCGAGTAAGAAGACATACATCTTCTGAAGGAAAAGACAGTGTAGTCCTGCAAAACATTTTGAGGTACATTGTTTTGTCTCAGCTATTTTGTAGCAGACTCGTGCCCCCGGTAGTGTGCCTCTTTGGAAATTATTGCCCACATTTGTAATATAGTCGCCATTGAAAAGTTAATTATCCTTTTTTTAGGGATTTTGCTGTCATTTCTTTTTATTTTTTTAAATAAAAAGGTTGAACTGTTTTTTTTTCTTTTTGGTATTAAGTCCATCTTGTGTTGGTACATTGGCAGAGACATTGCTTTAAAAACTTAAATATTTCTGAGGCACATGTTGGACTACTTTGTTTTAATTAAACTGCTAGTTATTTCTTTGTCAAGGATGTTTCTAGTTTTTTGCTTTATTGCCTTGCATTCTAATGCAGTTTGTTCTGTAACTCGAGAGCCAGTAGCATTGGATTGATGGAAGTGTAGGGTTTATGAATTATTGCAGCTGACTACCATACCTCACACAGCGTTGGTGTTGTGAGCGGCCCATGAAAAGCCAAATTAAAAATCAAGGATTCAGTCAAACTAAGCAGGTACTCATGCCAGGTACTCCTTTCTCTACCCACATCCATGTTTGAATGCTATTGCCTGTGATCTTTACGCTTAACTGTTGTGTATCTTTTTTGTTCTTTACAAGAAGCACAGAGGGGTTTTTTGTGTATTGCTTGAAACTTATAAATCAAATGTTAACAGAATGGAATTTTTTTTCAACTGTATGTAGGGATGCAGTGGTGCCCAGAATTAGATATCTTTAAAGAATTTTAAATACAATAAACACTTCATATTATTCGCCTTGTTACATTCAATGCAATTCTCAAGTCTTTAAGAGGTATGTGTTTAATATTTCCTACTGTGTAGGAGAATTTTGCAGTCAACCATAGGTATATAGGAATAGTCACTGGCTGATAACATTTAAAGCAGCAGTGAATAGCAAGGATAGACATTTTCAATCTGTGAAATATAAATAATCTGATAACCATACAGAATGAATTTGGGTTTTTAAAGAACTATTAAAAGTCAGGTTTTATCAGAGTTCTTAAAACCTACAAACTATTCATTCTTTGGGCTAGTGGCGTGGGATAGAACATTCCTAATGAAAGGAAGTACCAATCAGTTGATTTATTGGTGGCATTCCTTTTCTAGAACAGCAGTGTAATGTGATGTCTGTGTGAGCCATTCCCACATAGGCAAGTATGCACAGGCACATGGCTTTAAGACCACACTGATGCCTCGATAATGAGAAAGAATACAAAAACATTCCATATACATATATTATTAGCAGTTAGTGACTGGGCCAACACTTAGTCATAAAAGTTTGCCTTTTTACATGTTGTCTAATTATCATTTTTCCCCAAATTTTGCATTATAGGACTACTGTTCGAAGATTTTTGGAAGAAAACTGAAAACGGCATAAAGTGAAGACCGACATTAAAATGAGGTGAAAGAAAACTATAGTGGCATAGAAAAAGTATAAAGCTCAGTTAGTTGTTTTTTTATTATTATTATTAAAAATTAATTCAGGACTCATGTGACCTACCAGATTTCAGAACATGTGTTAATATATATGCCACTGAAAACTTAGGTCATGTATCATATTTTTTTCTTTAAGACTTTTTAAGAAATATTACCTAAACATGTGGCTTGCTCAGTGTTTAATTGCAAATTTTCACTCTTGGACTTTGAAAACAGGATTAAACGTTAGTATTCGTGTGAATCAGACTAAGTGGGATTCCATTTTTACAACTCTGCTATTCCTAGCCTTGGATCTAGAGTGAAAATAAAGTATCTCTCTGACTTTCTGTTACAGATTTGATTGTCTCTGTCATTGAAAGCTTTAGTACTCACCCTTTTTCTAATAAAGACATTGACTCTGAACTAGTCCCTTGTTTTAAATGTGAGGCGCACTGCTACTACAGGTATTAGTGCACAGTTTTAGGTGGTTCTGTCTAAGAGACTAATTTCTATAGAATTTCCACAGTTTAAATGTTTTTAATAATGGTGCTTCAATTTTGGGTAGTTATGAATAAATTTGAAATAAATTTCAATTTTGCTTTTAAATAGCAAAGATGTATAGTGCACTAGAATATATTTTTACATCCTTGAGAGAGATCTTTAGTGGTAGGAAATCCAACATATCCTTCTGATGATCACTGTCATCCTCTAGCTGTGATATAATGATGTAGAAGAGCATTCAAGAACTTTTAACTCAAATTTGGTCTTTGTTTTAAATCGTGTATCAAGATTTCTTTTACCCGATCTTGTTAGAATACAAATGTAATAATTTCTATGGGTGTGTAATACATTTAACAAGGATTTTTTAAAAAACTGGTGGATAAGCTGATGATTTCTTTCCCCTTTGGCCACTTATGGAAAATTTGGTAGCGAGTTCCTATTGATAACCCACTCTGTCAACGACTGTATAAAATTATCTTCAGTTATATTTCATAATATTTTGTGATTTATAGTTTTCAAATATTGCCATCAGTTTATAGGTAAATTGAGTAAGTGGTTTAAATGACTTATCCAAGGTCACCTGGCTCCAAGTTGGAGAGCTAGCACATGGAGTAGTAGGTCTGTGCCTCAGTGTTAAGTCACTGGATTTTTTCAGTAGGCATAATGAACTGTTACAGAATTTACTAAAATACTCTCCGCCCAGCTTTGGAAAATCATGAAGCTGACAATTCAGAGGCTCTATGAGATAATGCTTTGAGGACAGTGCACTCCTGGCTTACCTAAATTGATTGTGAAGATGCAGCAAATGGGTTATCTCTGAATTTGTCAAAGATGATTCACATGATAATGAAGATGGGATGGAAAAACAAGCAAACGCAAACTCGGCCACCTCCAAGCATTGCTTTGTGGAGTTTGACATGTTTGCCTATAGGGAGAAAGAATTTAAAGTGATAGTTTACTATATTCTGTTAAGTATTAAGGTATTAAAATGCCAGGTTTATTACTCCTTTCTGCCTCACTTGGAATTAATAGCTAACATTTTAATAATGTACAGGAAATGAATCTTTATCTCTACAAAAAGTCGATATTGAAGTTATGTGGGATTTGGAGGGAGGCCTGGCCCCATTAAAGTATCCAGGATTAGTTAGTTATGGAGCTCCAGAAGTTGGGTCACTCCTAACACCCAAAATTTATTAGGCTCAAGGGGAAATGATTCTTAGTAATCAAATTCACAAGAATCCAATATTAAGAGAGTCTGTATAAGAAATACACATTTCTGCCTTGTAGACCTAAAAGTTGCTAGTTGGTTAATGCAGGTTTCCTGTCTGAAAAGCCTTCAAGGGGAACCAATAAAAGACATACACATAGAACCAGTATCATTAACCTCTATTAAAATTTATCACTGGTAATACTCAGTGGCTTGTCTTATTTTGTATGTGTGTTTGTCCCCTACTCCCCCCTCAATTATTTTCAAGTCTCACATGTATCATTTAATCTGTAAATATTTCAGCATATATCTCTAAAAGAAAAGGTTTTAAACAATTCATTGATTAAAATAACTGGGGTGAACTTTTAATTGACCAGTCATCACCTATAGTATTACTCGGATAGCTTACTTTTTATTGTGCCTCTTTATTTTATTGCCCTGGGAATTGAGTCTCCTACTCTGGCATCCTCCCAACTGCAATGTAGAGACTCCTTTTTTTTCTTAAGGTATTACAAATAATAGTACATATGTCTCCTTTTTATAAAGTAGAGACTCTTGTACATTGTATTGATCTACCCCTTGTTAAGACTTTTTTTTTTTTTAATCACAATATATTTATTTTTTTAGTTTGAACTGAAATACATTTCTTACCTTGAGCTTATAATAAACTAGTCATATCGCCCGCCTTAGGTATTTATGTCCTCTCCTTGTAGCGTCCACTCAGCTGCAGGTGGTATGTTCAGTGTCTCCGCATACGCGTGGAGTTCAGCCACCTTCCGATTAAGTTCCTAGAGATGTTAAAACAACAGCCTAGGTTAGAAGTTTTTTGGGCTTGCATCCATTCTGTGCTTTTAAAAATGCATTGTAGATAAAGCTGTGTGAATGTTTTTAAACATTTTTTTCTAAAGTGCATGAAACAGGAAATACACGAGTTGTTTACACTTTCTGTGGAATGGGACTTCATTCGGATTTACAAGTTTGAGTTTGGACTGATTTTTAGTTTTTTTGTGTCAAAGAACCCCAGGTGACTACTTTTTAAAAAAAATTTTTGTATCACAATTATAGTGCTTGTACATGGTTCAAAAAAAAAAAAAGCAACAGTAGAAAAATGAAAATTTTTTAAAATTCTAAACAATACATCAGTAGGAGTGTTTAGTGATCCATGTTTTCTTTCTCCTGTCCCTCTGTTCTTCCTCTACGGGAGCTACGACTGTTAACAATTATTCCTCTAAGTGGTGTTTTGTGGGGAAGTGGGCTTAGAGGGGGGGTGTAAGGCTACATGTGTAGTTTTTTATAATATATGATAGTATACCACATGTTGTGAATCTTGCTGTTTCACTCCTACATTTTGAAACATGGGAGATATAGCAGTACATTTCAAGTAAACCAATGCTGAGAAGTAAATGTTTTTCATTGTATCGGATTTTTAGTGCCTATTTAAAATGCAGTTTGAGAGTTTCGTAGTTGATCTTTTTCTTCCTCTCAGCCATCCCAAATAGATCAATTGTCAACAGATTGAAGAATATTTAGAAAAAAACAAACGGGAAACAGGTTGACACTGGCTGTGTCATAACTTCTCTTGTGGCTCTTCCAACCCCCTAGATATATATATACCTTAGAGAAACTCTTTACACATGTGTGCCAGGAGATGGACTTCAGAATGTTATGACAGTATCATTTGTAGTAGGAAGAAAAGGAAAAAACAACAGAAACCTGCAAAGACCCCCAAATGTCCATTAATAATTCACTGGATAAGTATTACGATATATTCCTACAGTGGAATTCCACACAAGTCAACCTGAACTGCAGCTACAGGTGTGAACATGGATGACTCTGGTCAGAAAAGCAAGCTGCAGAAGAACACTTCCACTCTGCTTCTATTTCTGTGAAGGTCAAAACCAGGCTGTTGAGTACATGGAATTGAGTGCGTGGTTTCTTTACACTGTACCCTATGTGCTTTTGTTTGTATGATTATTTCTTAATAAAATTGCAAGTTAAAAAAGGGAGAGGTTTTGGTGTAGGTAGTGCCTAATAAAATAGATGTATTAACAGTGTATTTTGTGAAATGAACCCTCCTTCAGTTTGGCAGATTTAAAAGGTAGTTTCTTGAGTGCCAAATTTAGGGTCTTAGCGTTTTTTAAAAGCTGGAAATAGGGCCTAACTATGTTCATTTTCATTTGGATGTCAGCCAGGGGGCTGATGCTTATGTTCTGCTGTTAAAGCAGCTTCCAAGAAAGCTTTTCTCTCAGGGTTATGCCATTCCGGGAAGGGCACCTGCTGGGCCAAGAAGAGCTGGCCTCCTGGTCCACAGTCTGCATGGTCCTTCCCTTGGTTCTACTGAGACTGTCACCTCCGAGAACCTGCTGCTGCTTGGTCTTGTTCTACTACTCGTAGGGGTACCATGAAATGTTAAATGTTTATCGGCAGTGGCTCTCTCGCTCCCCAACATGCTCCCCAGGTGAGACTGCGATCTCCCTGGTGCGAGTTCAGGACTTCTCCCTGATTGCCAGGTGCTCCTGCCTGGCCTTCAGCTCTGAGGGGTGTAAAGGGCAGAGTTAGGAGTTACCAGTCACCCTGTTGTAAATTAACAGTGTGTGGGAGACCAAGCATTCTTTATCCTATATTTTAACCTAAATATGTTCTGAAACTTTAAAGATAGCATTCTGGTACTTTGGTCATTTCAGTGTCTTAAAATCTTAAAATGAGAAAAAATTTTTCAGTGGAATAGCACCTTAACTCAGTTTTCACAGCCTGTAGATGAAGTGAAAAGTATACTCTTGACGTGCCTCAAGTTTTTTGTATTAATCTGCAGCCTCAGGACTGTTCAAGTTTATTATACAAAATACATTTTTTAATATATATTGGTGCAGGCTGTGTTTAACAACTTGGAATGGCTATTGAATTTTCTGATCCTTGTGATAATTAAATTGCTGCCCTTATTATCTTACTGTAAGTTACCACTAGGCAAACCTGTGAGTGTTCTGCTACTAGGATAGTGTAAGCTTTCCTCCAAATTGAAATTAGTTTTTTCAATTTATTCTGCTATGTTCACTAAAAAACAACCTAAAATCTCACATTTGCACAAATGATGGTTTCAGGCTATCAACATCACCAACCCTGAGCCCTGCCTAACTAAATTGTCCTATTTCAAAACAAAATGGGCCCGGTCTGTTTGGCTCAGTGGTTGGGCATTGACCCATGAATCCGAAGGTCATGGTTTGATTCCCAGTCAGGGTACATGCCCGGGTTTCAGGCTTGATCCCCCAGTAGAGGGCATGTAGGAGGCAGTTGATCAGTGATTGTCATCATTGGTGTTTCTAACCCTCTCTCCTCGCAAAGTTTTAAAAAATTGAAAATACCTAATGGAGGTGGCACTTGGGAATTGACCCCTGACACCCATATCACATCCTGGGAACACAGAGCACTGTAGATGGCATGTGTCAGGGGCCATGCTGTCTTAAAATCATGGCTTAGGTAAGTGCGTTCAGTGCAGAGGTGCTTCCGTGAGGCCCCCGCTGTCTCCTTGGCCTGAGCAGGTAGAGAGCTTGCTTTCGAATTTATTTCCCAAATCAATCATCTCACCAAAGCGACAAATTTAAAGCATGAAATAACTTTCAAAAAGGTCCATGGGTAATGGGCAAACTGCAGATTCAGGTCAGATTCACTCATATTCCACGAGTGAAAAGAAACCATTTCTGCACCCACAGTATTTAAAATTTCTGCATTTTGGGCAATTGGGTGAGAGAAGTGTTCATGTAAGGCCTTACCACTGAGCTGTTGGGAATTAGGAGGTGAGGGATGGTCTGTTTCATATGCTAATCTCCAGTTCACAGCAACTCACTTTAGTCTTTGATAGCAGGTCTTTCTTCAGTCAACTTCAGTGAAGTCATTTTCTTTGGGGCTCTGAATTCTGACTTGAAGCACCGCTCTAGATCACCTGCAAATTCATTTGTAAAAGAAACAGAATTCCCATTTTAAAGCCTTTCAACATTATCAGTTTTACAGCATAGACAATCCCAAGAACTGAATAATAAGTAGATATGGAGCTTGTGTCGGCAGTTATAATCTTTTCATTATCTGAGGGTTTTCGTGGCGTGCTGGGCAGGCCCAGGTGTATGCCTGTTAAACCCACCGCAAACAACAAGCCTGCAGTTTGGAGGCAGGCTAGGGTTTGACATGTACTATTGATATGTAAGTGCATCGCCCTCGTACAACACGGGGAGTTGTTTGCACTAGGTTGGGCTTTTGGAAAGCTGCAAGGGAATGTGTAGCCCTGGGGCTCTGGATCCTTGAGAAGCCATCATGCAGAGATGCACCTCACTCCCCAGTGATTCCTACCACACACATATGTACCCCCCGCCCCGCCCCCCTGGGGACTTAAAGGTGAGAGAGGTAGGCCCTGAGAAATGGATAATTCTACCATGTTGTGGGGCAGTGGTGTAGAGGGAGTCTTCGAACTTACTGTCCTGAGAAGGAATAATATTGACTGAAGGGGGAGGAGTTTGGCTTTGCAGCATGTTGAGGGCCTGGGGACATCACCTAGTTGGGGGTCATCACTGGACCCGTCGGGCAGCTGTGGATTGGAGCTCGCCGTTCACCTGAAAAAGTGTTAGGGCGGGAAGGAGTCGAGAAACGGCAGCACCTCCGCGTTTGGCACTCTGACAGATCTGCCAGTTAGACAGGGACAATGTCCCCCCTTCCTCCTCTGCAGCTTCTCCTCAGGGGGAAATGTCACCAGAAGGGCAATAATTACTTTCAAGCGTGAAGAGTAATTTTCCTTAATCACAGCCCAAATCATGAAAAGGAGCTGAGAGTGTTTTTAAGGGGTTCGTAATCTGGGGAAGAAATATTTATCATCTGTGTGCTTAAATTTCTACCTAAATATTTTCGGCACTGAGTGCTTTGTGTCTCGGGTTCTCTAGCAGAGGAAGAGTCCCTTCTAGGGAGCTGTTTCCAGAGGGCAGTAAAAACAATGAGTACACCACACTTAGTCTCCACCCCACAGTAGGTTGAAAGCCTACTCTGCAAGGTGCTAAACCGGGGAGTGGTGGTAAAACAACAAAAGGCCGGAATGGCCTCTCTCCTGGAGTTTACAAGCTAGCGGGAGAGCTGGATACTCACCAAGTGGTCTTAAGTGCGTGGGAAAGTACCATTGTGGGCACGGTGAGAAAAGCATGGGAGGGGGCATCTAGAAAGGAATCTGAAGGCCAGGCATTGACCTGACATCTGAAGGATGAGTCAGCTTTAGATCCAGAAGGAAGAACAGAGCTTCCAGGGCCCCATGGGGGAGCGATGGTGGGGCACTATTGAGGAGAGCCAGGCAATCCGTGGCTGCAGGAACGGAGAGGATGCAGGCAGCAGCCAGGTCATGGGAGGGCTGACCTGTGCTGTGGCATGGGTAGCCACTGGCCACGTGAAATGGGATATGCTCTAGGTATAAAACACACACTGGGTTTGGTATATGGGTCAAGTAAATAGGCTAAAATGAACTTCACCTGTTTTCACTTTTTAAAATGTGGCTTTAACAACATGGGGCTTACACAGTATTTTTATTGGACAGCCCTGGTCTAGATGAAAGGTTTTTGTCTTTATTCTAGAACAACCCCCAAGCCATTAGGCAGGTTACAGCAAGGGACTGTCATAATCAGACTTGCATTTTGGAATTTTTTTTGGGAGGGGGGGGGGGTTCTTGGGATTTTCTTTACAGAAACCTCACTGTCAAAAAAATAACTAAAATAACATTATTCCAGTTTACAGGCAAATTTGAGGCTGAAAGGTAAAACAATCTACAGATTCAATGTAATCCCTATTAAAATACTAACAGCTTATTTCACATATCTAGAACAAATACAACAAAAATGTACATGGAACCAAAAAAGAGCCCAAATAGCCACATCAATCTGAGAAAGAACAAAGTTGGAAGAATCACAAATCCAGATACCAAGTTACACTATAAAGACACTGTAATGAGATCTGCCTGAAAAACAAAAACAGCAGCCTCGTACTGGCATAAGAGCAAGCGTATAGATCAGTGGGACAGAACAGAGACCCCAGAAATCGACCCAAGCCATTACCCTCAATATTTGACAAAGGAGCAAGAGCATAGAATGGAGTAAAGACAGACTTCAATAAATGACGTTGGGAAAATTGGACGGATACATGCAAAAAAATGAAACTAGATCACCAACTTATACCATAGGCAAGAATAAACTCAAGGTGGATAAAAGGCTTAAATATAAGTTGTGAAACCATAAAAACCTTAGAAGAAACCACAGGCAGCAAAATCTCAGACATCTCTTGAAGCAACATGTTTACAGATTCATCTCCTAGGCTAGGGCAAAGGAAACTAAGAAAATAAATGGGACTACATCAAAATAAAAAGCTTCTGCACAGCAAAAGAAACCAACAAAATGAAAAGGGAACTCACTGTATGGGAGGACATATTTGGCAGCGATACATCTGATAAAGGGTTAATATCCGTAATATATAAGAAATTCATACAACTTAACAAAAGGAAGACAACCCAATTAACAAATGAGCAAAGGACCTAAATAGACACGTCTCCAAAGTGGACATACAGATGGCCAAGAGACATGAAAAAATGCTCAAGGTCACTGATCATCAGAGAGATGCAAATTAAAATGACAATGAGGCATCACCTCACACCTGTCAGAAGGGCTACCATCGACAAATGACAAGTGCTGGAGAGGATGTGGAGAAGGGGGAACTTTACTGCACTGCTGGTGGGAATGCAGACTGGTGCAGCCATTATGAAACACAGTATGGAGTTTCCTCAAAAAATTAAATATGGAACTGCCATCTGACCCAGTGATCCCACTTCTAGGAATATAAGAAACCCAAAGCACCAATCAGAAAAAATGTATGCACCCCTATGTTCATAGCACAGTTTACAATAGCTAAGATCTGGAAACAGCCCAAGCGCCCAGCAGTAGATGAGTGGATACAAAAGCTGTGGGACGTTTATAGCATGGAGCACTATGCAGCAGTAAAAAGGAGGGATCTCTTACGCTTTGAGACAGCATGGAGGGACCTGGAGAGTATCCTGCTAAATGAGATAAGTCAGAGAAAGACAAGTATCACATGATCGCACTCATATGTGGAATCTAATAAACAAAATAAATTGATGAACAAAATAGATCCAAAGACATAGAAGCATAGAACAGACTGCGGAATCGCAGAGGGAAGGCAGGGGAGGGAGGGTGAGTGGGTGGGAAGAGATCAACCAGAGAACTTGCATGCATATGTGCATGACCCCTGGACACAGACAATGGGGTGGTGAAGGCCTGGGGCTGGGGGATGGGAGCTGGCTAGAAGGGGTCAATGGGGGCTGGGGGAGGGGACACATAATATTTTCAACAATATTTAATTAAAAAGCACACAAATGCATTAAAAAAATAAGCACAACCTCCCCCGGCGGGCAGTGAGCACAGTGACGGCTGCTGCTTCTTGGTCTGTTGCAGCTTTGACACTTACCTGCCCCCCCCAAGACCCCTGGCCTGCTTGCTCTGCTCTTCACACCAGTGGCAGTGGGGGCGGGCCACGGGCCTATAGCTGCCGCGTCACCCCTGACCTCTCTTCCTCAGGCCCCTCCCCAATCCTCCGTGAGGCCCATGTAGGAAACAGGAATTCCAAACTCACCTGCGAGCTCTCCCCCCACCTCCTGTTTGGGGTTCAGCTGTGGGTCTGCTCTACTCTGGTCAGCAAGGCCACCCCCATGCTCACACGCCTGCACGAGCTACCAACCAACCAACCAGCACCTTCTAAAGCCTCTGCATCTGAATCGGCGCGCTCTCCTCATTGGCCCAACGAGAGAGAGAGCAGGTGTTGGCCTGCTGTATAGATGGGCAAACTATGCTCAGGTGTGCTGTTCCACGTGCACGAGATGGAGCAAGTGGAGGGAGGGATGGGAATTCAAGGCTCCCACCTCCCTCTTCAGGCCGTGTCCTCTGGGAAACAGTGCAGACTCATAGAGCTCATCCAAGGGAGTGGCCCCCTGGGAGGGAGGCCTGGGAGGCACCCACAACCCTGCCAGAGCCCAGGCGGGGTCAGCCCTCCTTGGAAAGGGCTAACAGCTGCTGCCTCGGGGATAAGAAAAAACAAGTGCTTAGGATCTCTATTGACAGGCTCCCTCACCCCCCAATTATATCCTTTTCCTCCCGGGCCCCTCATCAGCAGCTGTGCGGGACAAAAAGCAGAAAGGCCCGGACCCATACCTGGGAAGATGGCCTTGATGAGGATCCCGGATTTCAAACACAATGGAGGAGGCAGAGGTTGGAGCAGGAGGTTCAAATGAAGGGTGGTTGGGGCTGGGCAAAGTCCTGAGCAGGCTGCTGCCCCAAAGGCAGGCTGAGGTCAGGAACCCACAAGTGGTGGTGGGGGTGGGGAGGTGCTGATTCTCACCTTTAACCCTCCAATCACAGAAGTCAGGGCAATGGACAGGGCATCAGGGTGGGCCTCAGCAGCGTGATGCTGGAGGGAAACAGGTTCTCGGACAAAGCTGAGCATTGGAATCACCTGGGAAGACTTAAAAACGATGGGTGGCTCGTTGCTTGGAGCGCCATCTATACACCAAAAGGTTGTGGGTTCAAATCCCAGTCAGGACAGATCTGGTTTGCTGGTTTGATCCTCGGTTGGGGTGTGTGTTGGGAGGCGGCCAATTGATGTTTCTCTCTCTCTCCCTCTCTCCCTTCCTCTCTCTCTAAAAGTCAATAGAAACATATCCTTGCCTGAGGATTAAAAAAAACACACCCACCTGCCTGGCCCGTGTGCTCAGTGGTTGAGCATCGACCCAGGAACCAAAAGGTCATCAGTTCAATTCCTGGCTGCAGGCTCCCCCTCCAGTAGGGGGCGTGCAGGAGGAAGCCAATCTGTTTCTCTCTCATCCATATTGCTCTCTCTCCCTCTCCCTCTCTAAAAATTAATAAAAACATAATTAAAACTATAAAAAATAAAACTACAAATCCGTGATTCCTGGGTCCCACCTTCTAAAGAGTCTGCCGTGGTTGCTCTGGGGTGCAGTCTGGGCCCTGGAACTTCTGAAAGGTCCCCGGTGGGTTTTAATGGCCGCCAGAGTTCGAAGACCTGGCCAAACTGCTTAAGATGCAAATGCGGCAACCGAGGCCCAAGAAAAGGGAATGCTCACCAGCAGTCACGGGGCAGCTGGAAACAGGCCTGGGCTAGACCTGGGCCACCTGGTGGCCAGCCTGGCGCTGTCACCCAGCATGCCAGGGCGCCTTTCTGCCCAGGATGCAGTAAGGAGAACCCTGCAGACGGGAGGAAGCAGCAGGGGTCCGTCTGGCCTGACCTGAAAGAGGGAAGAAAATGCACTTTGGCCAGCCCAGCTGCCAGCTGTAAACGGGGCCACTCTGTCCCTCCTCACCTGAGTGCACCAGCATCGAGGGGCCAAGGGACTGGAGATGAAAATACAACATCAGCCCTGGCCGGTTTGGCTCAGTGGATAGAGCGTCGGCCTGCGAACTGGAAGGTCCCAGGGTCGATTCCGGTCAGGGGCACATGCCCAGGTTGTGTGCTCCATCCCCAGTGGGGCACTCGTGGGAGGCGGCCGATCAATGATTCTCTCTCATCATGGATGTTTCTCTCTCTCCCTCTTCCTTCCTCTCTGAAATCAACAAAAATATATTTTTTAATAAAGGAAGAAAAAAACAACATCACTCTCTTGCTTTGTCCCTTCATTCACTACCTATTCACTGATTCATGCACACATTCTCTCAACAGCACCCACTTTTTCTTGTTTTGGGGGCTCTCTTCTATTCTTTTTATTTTTTATTTTTAAAATCGAAGGATTGCACTCTGTAGGTTAAAAAGTCTAATATGCTGAAAATCAAGACCCACTAGCAAGGAAGAAGCAAAAGTCTTGCTGGGGAGGCAGCCACATTTCATTTATTACTCTGGGCACTTAATGAGCTCTTTCATTTACGTGTTAGCTTTTTGTGGGTGCAGGGCAGTGGTTGGCAAACTCATTAGTCAACAGAGTGGCAAACCGAGGCTCGCGAGCCACATGTGGCTCGCGAGCCGCTGTTTGCCAACCACTGGTGTAGGGGAATAGCTTTTGGTTTTGATGTACTTTTAAACTTACATAAAAGTTGCAAGAACATATACCCTTTACCAATGGTTACCATTTTGCCACATTTGCTTTAACTTTTATATATGTATGTATGTACATGCATGTGTATATACAGGGTGGGACAAAAGTAGGTTTACAGTTGTGTGTGTGCAAAACACAGAGCTTATTCTTGTATTGTTTTTTATTAATTAGTGTGTTATTTTCCATACTAACAATTGTAAACCTACTTGGAAGTTAGGGACAGCGTCTCTCTGCAGAGCAAAGGGCAGTAGAATAAAGATGTCGCATTGTGGCTCTGAATTTCCCTGTGACGAGTGATGTCGAGCACCCTTTCATGTGCTCAGTGGCCATCTGCATATCTTCTCTGGAGAAATGTCTATGCAAAGCCTTTACCCGTTTTAAAATTGGGTTATTTGTCTTTTTATTGTTGAGTTGTAAGATATTTCTTTTTTACATATTCTGATACAAGTCCCTGATCAGCTATAAGATTTACAAATATTTCCTCCCATTCTGTGGCTTGTCTTTTCACTTTCTCTTTTTTCTTTTCCCAGGTTTATACCTTTATTACTGCTTCATCTCCTAAGCTAGAGCAGGTGGTGGTCCTGCAGCAGGACATTCCTGAACAAAAGTGATGGTAGTGGGTTGGTATGCCAATCCATGGTGGTAAAGGAGTTGGGAGGAGGAGGAGCGATTCCCACAGGCAGAGATGGTGTTGGTAGAGCTGGTGGTGGTGGGTCTGGCGCTCCAAACGCCTAATGGATGTGGTGGAGAAGGTCCTGGCATTTATGAGCAACCTGCAAGTCCATGTTCCTGATAGAAGGGTGGGCTCGGGATCCGATGCTCACCTAAGCTCGGACTCTGGGTCACTCCACAGCAGTGCTGCAGGGGCTCTGGGTCACGCTGTCCAGTTTTCTAATAAAACTGGACTCTAAAGAGCTTTGTGAGTGGTGAATGGCCAGTTTTCCACTTTATTATTCCAAAGACAGACATCAGACAGAGCAACCACGGCAGACTCTTTAGAAGGTGGGACCCAGATATCACGGGTTTGTAGTTTTATTTTTTATAGTTTTTAATTATGTCTTTATTAATTTTTAGAGAGGGAGAGGGAGAGATAGCAATATGGATGAGAGAGAAACATAGATTGGCTTCCTCCTGCACGCCCCCTACTGGAGGGGGAGCCTGCAGCCAGGAATTGAACTGATGACCTTTTGGTTCCTGGGTCGATGCTCAACCACTGAGCACACGGGCCAGGCAGGTGGTTTTCTTCTTCTTCTTCTTCTTTTTTAAATCCTCAGGCAAGGATATGTTTCTATTGACTTTTAGAGAGAGAGGAAGGGAGAGAGGGATAGAGAATGGAAAGACCTGAGGCCACGCTGCATGGAAAGACCTGGTCAGCTCTGCTCCTTGTGCAGGGCCAGCAGGCCTCCACCGCGACCCCGGCTGCTCCACCCATCCAGTTCTTCCGTTCCTTTGGGGGGGGGGGGGGAAGTGATGGAGGTGGGGGGGGGTCTCACTTTATTTCTTAAAAATAAATATATATATATTTGTGTGTGTATATATATATTTTATTGATTTCAGAGAGGGAGAGGGAGAGATAGAAACATCAATAAGAGTCATTAACCGGCTGCCTCCTGCACGCCCTCTACTGGGGATTGAGCTCACAACCCGGGCATGTGCCCTGACCAGGAATTGAACCGTGACCTCCTGGCTCATAGGTCAACACTCAACCAGTAAGCCACGCTGCCGGGCTTCAGTTTCTTGGTGCACATGTTTTTATGTTATTTGGTTCCCATTTTGTCTTCTGGGGTCTTGAAGAAGATGAAGATCAAAAGAGACTAGAGATCTGCTCTGTCCCATATAATTCTTCTTGAGTTGAATTTCAACTTTTTTTTAAAAAAAATTTAACTTTGATCTTTAGGCCATGCCCTCAGTTTTCTTTTGGGTTGCATGTGCCTGTGAATCTTTGCCCGTTTTTAAAGTGTATAGCATTGTTTTCCGTATCTTTTCTAAGTACATGGTCAGCGCTCAGTGAAGGTCCATTTCCTTCCCTCTCTCTCCTGATAGAATGCTCCTTCCCAGACCGGACCCTCCGGAATAGCCACTGCGGAGTCCAGACCCCACACCACAGGTGGCCCCTCTGGGCACAGTCTCTGAGCTTTGCCCCCACTTTCCATTCATGGGCATTGGTGGAGCTGGGCAGAGCCCCTGAGCTGCCATTCTCCTCATGTCCACCAGAGGGCGCGCCACTCCTGCCTGAGTCCCCTCTGAAAACCAACACTTTAATCTCATCTTTCCCAAACCTCCCATCTTTCCCAACAGTACCTTCGGGTTTAAAGCCCCAGAACCAGACTCTAGTTTACCCACGGAGCCTATCTTTGCATCCACCGCCACTGGAGCCATCCTGTGGGAAATCCGCCCAGTGCATCCTGGCGCCCCTATGCAATACCTTTGTGCCTCAGTTTCCTCATCTGCTGAGTGGAAATACTTTTCACCTCTCTTTAGTGGTTAGCATGGTGCCAGGCACACAAGTCAGTGCCTAGCAAGGCAAGGCTTTCCCATGACTTCAAAGTCCTGCTAATGGCTCACCCCACAGTTCTCTGGAAAGCTCCCCACAGGAAGACCCACCTGCCTCCTTTCTCTCGGGCAATGCTGGTGGCGGGGCTCCTTGGGGTGGGGTGCCTTTGTGGCAGGGACAGACTTCACAGGCCACAAAGTCAGATGTGCGGGCAGTTTCCATAACTGCCTTTAACTTCCACCTCGAGTGCCCCTGTTGCGTGGTGTGGGAGCCTTCTCTCGGAGAACTCAGGGTGTCCTCAGCCATTCTGGTTGTGCCTCCCTTGCTCCCTGGGGTTCCAACGAGTGCTGTCAGGAGGGAGAGGGCTTCTGGTCTTGGTCACTCTCAGGATCCCTGCTGGCGTCCGTAAAGATGGCCTCTGGCCTCCTTGTCCATGCCAGCGTCCACCCTGCTGGTGCCCACACCTGCCAGCATTCACAAAGAGGGCCCGTGGGCCACCCAGCCTCCTGTTTACTGCATCACCCGTTCTGGCCCAGACCCCTCTCTCAGACATTACCACAGGAAACTTGGGGGAGGAGCCGGCTCAGGCCCTCTCTGCCCAGAGGAGCCACACTGCCGTGTCTGCTTTACATGTATGTACACACGGGGAGGGAATTCTGAAAGGGAGGCAGGCCCTCTCCTGCCTGAGCTCTGGGGTGCCCCCTCTCCAGCCCAGAGTGGGGGGTGGGGGGTGGGGAGAGAGTGCCCTCCCATGCTCCCTGTTTTCACTGAGGCAAAGACCTCAACTTTGAGCTCAGCATTCCAGACTTAGCTCCTTCTGCGTCTCTCCATTTCTTCTGGAACAGCCCTGCCTGTTCCTGGGGACGACCTCGGTGCCATCTGGATTGGGGCGGGGGGGCGGGGGAGACGTTCGAGGAAGGAAGCCCAGGGATGTTTGCAGAGAGCAGCCTGCCACGCCTCCCTGTTCTCTGGGTCCCTGAGTACAGGCTGACTCAGCCGAGGGAGGCTCCTGGTAGCGTGGAGGGTGGGGCCGAGGGTGCCAGCGGAGGCTTTCGAGGGTTCGGGGCTCAGGCCCGTTTGGGAGGGTAGAGGACTCCGAGTTCCTGGTTGCAAACAACAGCAAACAACTCTGGTTGACTACAGCCCGAAAGGAATTTTCTGGAAGGGCGATGGGTGGGCCACAGAATCACGGGGTGGGTTAGAGAACCAAACTCATCAATTGGGCAAGGACCCTGAACGCTGGGGAGGCAGGGACTAGCGGGGATGGGCTGCTGACTTCACGGCCCCAGCTGCCTCCCTCCCCCCCACATCCCCCCTCCCCCCAGAGGAGACGTCTCAGTGGTCCCAGCTGCTCTGTGACCCTCCGTCCGTGTCAGAGTCCTGGGGGCATGGCCCAGGCCGAGGGCCCGCCCGAGCCCTCCCTCCGCGGGGCTCTGGGAGAGGGAGTCTGGCCCCGCTCCACTTCCATCGTCGGGGAAGCCGCCTCCCGCCGCCGTCTAGGGATTCAGCCCCTCCCATGGGTGTTTGGATGCTAAGCAACCACAAACAACAAATGCCATCCGTGCGCTCCAGTTCCGGAGCGTGCATCTGCCAGGAGGCGGTTTCCGACCTGCCTCACCTGGGCGGTCCCGTGCCTGCAGAGCTGCTGGCGTCCGCCCTCGGCCGGCCCGCCCAACCGTGCGCCACGCCGCCGGACCCGGGGCTTCTCGCGACTTCCTACCCGCCCCCTGGCCGCGGCTGGCGTCCAGCTAACTCCCCGCACAGCCTGCCCGGCCGGAGCTCAGGGCTTCACGCCGGGTCTCGCCCTTGAAGTCACCACCATTTTTCCAAGGAGGAAACCGATGCCGGCGGTTCCGTCGCTCTCCAAGTTCACTCGGGTCTAAACGAACGGGGACCTGAACCCAGGCAGCCTGTCTCCGGAGCTCGGCTTGAGAGGGGCCCTGCACCCCAGGGGAGACAGACTAAACGCCAGACAGTAAACACAGGGTTGGTCCATTTTTACAGTGAGCCCTCTGCTGGGAGGGGAGAGGACCGGCAGGAAGAGGGAGGGAGACACGGTCCCAGGAAGGTCTCGGTGATGGCAAGGAGTTCCCAGGCAAGGAGCGAGGGGAAGGGAGCAGCAGGTGCCGCGGCCTGAGGCAGGAGAGAACCGACGGTGTGGAGGAACGGGAGAAAGGGCCGGGCGGCTGGAAGGCAGACGGCGGCGGCACGAGGCTGGGGGGCGGGGGGCCACCCCTGTCTCATTATTGCAACACCCCGTGGCCCGGGGCTCCCTGCTTCTGCCCAGCCCGGTCCTTGCTCTCCACCAGCCACAGTGACCCTCCCTTTTCCTGCCCAAGTCAGATCATGTCAGGGGAAGAGCCCAAGCCTCCATAACCCGCCCCTGCGACCCCTGTGGCCCCTGGGACCCCTGCGACTGTCCCCTCCCTCCCGGGCTGCAGCCTTTGCCCCGTCTGTTCCCTCAGCCCACAATGTTCTCCCCACATACCCACGGGTCTCCCCTCACCCACAGGCGTGCCGGGGCATGTTCTCATCGTGAAGCCGAGGGCAGGAGCTGTGGAGGGCACAGCCCTCTGCACGCATCCTACTGGCCCACGTGAGTCACAAGGCCCAGCTCCGGGTCCAAGACCGAGGGCACTAGGACCGTGGGGGCCGCTTGCAGAGGACACAGGGAGGGCCCTCCTGCACTTGACCAAGACCCTTTGACCCCAGCTCAGAACCCCATCCCTCCCCCTGGCGAGGGATCGCCCGCTCCGGGATCGCTCCTCCAGTCCCCTCCTGTTCCCGCCAACAAACACCTATTACTCACCCGCCAGCGCAGGCCCTGCCCCAGACCCTGCAGCCCTTAAAGGGACAGAGCCCTTGCCCTTTCCGAGCGCACATTTTAGAGGCGATAACACAGTAAGCAAAGGCTGTGAAGGGCTCTCAGAAGCCTGGAAAGTGCTAGAAAGAAACAAGAATCGGGAAGGCCCTGTCTCAATGGGACAGTCAGGGAAGGCCTTGCTAATGAGCTGTGTGAGCGGGTGACGCTGGAGAGTGTGCCCTGCAGTAGGTGGGCAGGATGCGCTTGGCAAAAGCGGGGCGGCTGGAACAGAGTGAGCGAAGCAGAGAGAGAACGAAAGTGAGGTTCTGGTGGGAACCAGGGCCAGGCCCGTGGGGCTTGGTGAACTGGCGACAACTTTGGATTCTACTTCAGGTGGCAAGCAGAGGGGTGAGGCCATCTCGGCCATGGGAGGTGGTCAGTCAGGGTGGGCCTTGAAGGGGGACCCCAGAGGATTTGCGGAGGCATTGGAGGAAAAGGAGGCAGGAGCCAAGGATGGCTGGCGCTGTGGTCTGAACAAGCAGGCAGATGGAGATGCTATTTGCTTAGATAGGAGTGTCTGTCAGGGGCTCAGGGGTAGATGTGAAAAGTCCTCCAGAAGGAGAGGGTCTTTGCGACCTTCCTCCCTCCCGTTCCCCTCCTGAGTGGGGTGTTGTGTTGTGGTTTTGCTGTCTGAGCCCTAGTGTGTATGTGTCAGCCACAGGAGGGAAGAGCACAGATAACTCGTCCTTGTATTTAGTTCTTTGGTTTCCAGATCACAAGGAAGCAAGAGGCCATCCGAGTGTCGCTAGCCACTTCATTCATTCATTCATTCATTCAGCAAAAGTTTATTGTGTGTCAGGGATCCACTTCTGTGGATGCTGGGGAAGCAGCAGAGAAGAGAGACAAGGTCACGCTCCAATTGATCTGGTACCTTACTTTCTAGGTGGGCGACAGGTAAACCCTTGCAGGGAAGGAGGAGCCTTACAAGGAAACCCTGGAGAGAGGCAGAGAGTGAGGGTGGGGGGGGAGGGGTACCCTCGGGCAGGAGGTCACCCCAACTGCCCCAAGGACAAAACCCAGACTCCCCAGAAGGACCCAGCCCAGTTTGGCTTCTCTTTGTCCCCCAGAGCGGCTGCTGTGTCATTAGGAGAGGTAGGAGGAGGAGTGGAGCCACAGTGACCTTCAGGGTCCTGGGAGGGGCTTTGCTGGGCTGCCTCTGTGCAGGTGTCCAGGTGATGGAGTTCTGGGAATTAGGGATCCTGACAGGCAGACTGGGAGAGAGGGAGAGGTGGGGGGACAGAGCAAAACGGCTCAGCCCACGGCCACATTCTCTCTGAGGGTGTGCAAAGGGGCTTCTTTTGTGCTCTGCTATGCAAAGAATTTCCTTTGTGCTTCCTGGTGCTTTGATCCTACAAAGAATGGAGGGGTGGGGGGTGGGACAACGGGCCTTTGAGGCTCCTAAACCAGAGTTCCCATGGGGTTCTGCCATTGCAGGTGGGGACCTCCGATGTGTCTCGTCCTTTGGGAGACAGCAGGACGTTGCTACAGGGAAGCGATCGAGGCCACTGGATTATGAAGAAGCTGACTCCTTTGTATGCAGGTGCCAGGGGTGAGGAGGCGAATGCCAGAGCCTGGCAGGGTACGGGGAAGCGTGGGGAAAGCTGGGGAGACCCTCCATTCAAACACACTCAGAGAGCACTGGGTATGGAGTGAGGGGTTGGGAAGGCCTGGGTCCTCCTGGGACTTCCAGTTTGGGAGCTTGAGTGAATGATGAACAAATAACTGAATTACGAGCCACAGAAAGAGAAACAGACTTGGAGGAAAAGGGTCGAGTTCTGTTTGAGGACATGAAGTGTGAGACATCTGGCACATTGTTAGAAACATGGATCTGCCCAGCCGGCGTGGCTCCGTGGTTGAGCGTCAATCTATGAGCCAGGAGGTCACGGTTAGAGTCCCGGTCAGGGCACGTGCCCAGGTTGCAGGCTTGATCCCCAGTGCAGGAGGCATCAATCAATGATTCTCTCTCATCATTGGTGTTTCTGTCTCTCCCTCTTCCTTCTTCTTTGAAATCAATAAAAATATATTTAAATTTAAAAAAAAGAAAGAAATGTGGATCTGACTGTTAGGGAAGAAGTGGGACCTGTAAAGGCTAGGCCAGGAGCCCCCCCGGGCCTGGAGGGTGTTTGCGGCCGGCAGGGGCCAGATAGCACCGTGAGCCTCACAGCCTCCACTGCAGCTGATTCCCTCTCAGTGTAGCCGGGACCCAGCGTAGCAAGTTGTAAGTGAATGGGTCTGTCTGTTCCAGTAAAGCTTTGTCTACAAAATCAGGCCACGCCCTGGTCTGCTCCCTTCTCCGCTGCCTGGATTCTGAAATCCAGGTCTCCTTTAGAAGCCCAGCATTGAAAATGGCACAGCCTCAATCTGTCCAGGTCCCTGAAGACTGTAAGAAACAGGGGTCCCCACTTCCTGGCACCCGTCCCCCATCCTGCCTTTTATACAAGAAAAGACACACACAGACACACATTGTGTGTTTAGAAATAAAATTTGGTAGTTTATCTCTTTTAGATGTCAGTGTTACTTGAATGAAGACAGAAATTGATAATAGGAGTGGGGTGCTACCATAATGAAAATCTAAAATGTATGGTATTGGTTTGCAGCCAGGGGTCAGGTGGTGAGAAAGCCATTGTGAACAAGGGGGCGGGGCCACGTGATCAAGCGGAAGTGGGCGCGTGAACAAGGGTCGACTTACATCCACCTTCAAGCCTTAGAACTAGCGGGAGCTGTGTCCTGAAAAAGATGAGCAGCAACTAGGAGCCCCCCCCCCACCCCCCAGTCTCACTTTAGTGTGGCCTGGGAGCAAGGTTGCACAAAGGACCTTGGAAGACAGAGCCGGGAGCCACGCAGGACAGGATGGCGCAATTTCCGGAGGAGAATCCCGCCAACCCCAGTAGGGGCTCTCCCAGGCCCTGCCCAGCAGCATCTCACAGTCGCTGAGATCGGAGCCGCTTGTCCCTCCCGTTCCCCTCCTGAGTGGGGTGTTGTGCTGTGGTTTTCCTGTCTGAGCCCTACCCATGAATAGTGTGTGTGTGTGTGTCAGCAACAGGAGGGAAGAGCACAGATAACTCGCTCTTGTGTTTAGTTCTTTGGTTTCCAGATCGCAAGGAAGCACATGGGACCTGGAGAGAGAACCGTGCATCTTCCAGAGGTCGGGCCGGGGCAGAGGTCCCCGGGGACAGTGAGGGCTGGGACTCGGCCGTTGCTTTGGAGAGCACGAGTTGTTCCATGTGTAACAGAAAGTGAAAGCCTGTTCAGTGACCAGATGGGCAGCCTGCGGCAGGGACTGGTTAGCCACGCGCCCAACCTCACCCCTCTGCGGCCAAGGCAACACGAGGCCACGCCCCACCTGCCTTGCAGTTAGTGGCCATGGGCGGGGCTGTGGACTGGATGTTTGTGTGCCCCTCAGACTCCTGTGCGGAGACCCTAACCCCAATGTGATGGTAGGTGGGGCCTTCTGGAGGAGATTAGGTCAGGGGTGGAGCCCCATGAACAGGATTAGTGCCCTTCTGAAGAGACCCCCGGGAGCCCTCTCACCCCGTCTGCCACGGGAAGACACAGAAGAGCCGTCTGTGAGCCAGAAAGGGGGCTCTCACCAGACACCGGATCTGCCAGTGCCTTGATCTTGAACTTGCCAGCCTCCAGAACTGAGAACTAAACAAACGTCTGTTGTTTGCAAGCCTCCCAGTCTCTAGTACCGGTTACAGCAGCCGGGATGGACTAAGGCAAGCGGAGTTCTCCCCGCTGGGAGGTGGGTGGACGTGATGTGTGTGTCTCCCATAAAAACCCATACGGCCTCCCATACCGTTCTCCACTCTCTCTCCGGGTGGCCGGCTGAGTTGATGCCCCAGGCCCTGGGGAGGCCACGTGGTAGAGATAGCAGGGGCGGATCCCTTAGCTGGAACATAGTGAATTTTGTGTGAAGAGAGACACTGCTACATGAAGCCACTGAGACCTGGGGTTGGCGTGTCAGAGCAGCTGGCACCACTCTACTGACTGGAGTGGAAGCCTGGAACGCAGACGAGCCAGTGAGGCAGAGGAGTTGGGCAGGACCCTGGGGAATGCTGACATTTTTTTAAAATATTTTTTTTATTGATTTCAGAGAGGAAGGGAGAGGGAGAGAGACACACACATCAATGATGAGAGCGAATCATTGATTGGCTACCTCTTGCATGACCCACACTGGGAATCGAGCCCACAGCCCAGGTATGTGCCCTGACTGGGAATCGAACCATGACCTCCTGGTTCATAGGTCAATGCTCAACCACTGAGCCACACCAGCCGGGCGGAACACTGACATTTAAAGGGCAGGTGGCAGCAAAGGAGGCTCGAAGGGAGGGGCCAGGAGAGAGGGATCAGGAGAGAGAGGGTGGAGAGGTGGGTAGGGAAGGAACACTATTGAGACCCTCTTTGACCAGCAACCCCTGGGTCAAGCACGGGGGACAAGGAGGCAGCTGGGTGAGTCCCTCTCCCCCTAGGACAGTGGTCGGCAAACTGCGGCTTGTGAGTCACATGAGGCTCGCGAGCCGCGGTTTGCCGCTCTGTTGACTAACGAGTTTGCCGACCACTGGGATAGGGGCTTAATCACAAGGAACAACAGCAGCCTGTAATTATTGGAATCGAGAGTCTAGGTCAGTGGTCGGCAAACTCATTAGTCAACAGAGTGGCAAACCGCGGCTCGTGAGCCTCATGTGGCTTGTGAGCCGCAGTTTGCCAACCACTGTCCTAGGGTGTGGGAGATGAGCCACCACAAGGCCACGTGGCAAGTGCAACGGACAGCAAGATGCAAGGACGTGGTGGGGAGCCTGACAGAGACACTCGGCCAAGTGGGCAGCGTCCCAGGGGCTCTGGGTGTGGCTATTCCCACCGAGGCCTGACTTCTGGGGCTGTGGGCCCCTCTGAGACCCACACGAAAGTGGAGGACCCTCCCCTCCGGGCAATGTGTGCAGCAGGCACACACTATTCCACCCCTTCTGCTGACCTTGACCTGTACCTCCCACCACCCTGCAGGGTCTCTCCTTTAGAGAGGAGGGGGCGGAGACCCAGGATGGACCGACTCACACCTGGATTCGCAGGCAGGCGTGTCTGATTCTCCCTCTTCCTGTTCTTTGCAGACACCGTGGGGCCTCTCCAGCTCTCTGGGGCATCGCCACCTCAGAAGGCACCTGGGAGGGGCTCCTGGAGGATTCAGGCCGGAGGGGATGTCTGGGCTGGGGGGAGCAGACTTGGGAGCCTCTGGCGCCACGGCTAACGGCTTGGAGCCGGGCAGGGAGGGGCAGAGAGACCGTTGCACGTGGGCCCGAGTCTGAAGCCCACGTGGAGGGTGGTGCTGGAGGACAGCAGGTCACCGGTGTTAGTGGCTGGAGTGGAGCCGGCCCCGGGCCGGGGGTGGCAGACACAATGCCGGAAGGTACTGCACCTGGCATGGCCACTGCCGCTTCCTCCTCTCCCTGAGTGGGGGGTGGTCTGGGCCTGGGCTGGGGGGAGGGAGGGCGGGGGCGCTCCTTGGCCCAGCAGTTCCATGACTCGGTCTTTGCTCCTGTCGGCCTCATATGAAGGACCATCGGGGACACGAACCAGACAAGACAGAGGTACCAAAACCATTGTAGGGAATCAGAGACATGGAGTCAGGCCCCGATTTGGAGGGCTATCTCTGCCCGGTGCATTGGTTTCTGGGGCTGATGTAACGGAGAACAACTGGGTGGCACAGAACAACAGACATGACCGGCTCACAGGCCTGGCGGCTGGAGTCTGAGAGCAAGGAGTCGGCAGGCCGAGCTCCCTCTGCAACCTGTAGGCAGCGGCTCTCAACCTTTCTAATGCCGCGACCCTTTAATACAGTTCCTCAAGTTACGCAGCCATAAAATTATTTTCGTTGCTACTTCATAACTGTAATTTTGCTGCTGTTAATGAATCGTAATGTAAATATCTGTGTTTTCTGATGGTCTTAGGTGACCCTGCTAGCAGTTCTCAATCTGTGGGTTGAGACATTAGAAACTGAGGAACTGTATTAAAGGGTCGGGGCATTAGAAAGGTTGAGAACCACTGCTGTAGGGGATCCTTGCTTCCCTCTCCCACCTCTGGAGGCTCCCAGCTACCCTCCGTGTTCCTGTGGCCACACAACTCCCTCTCTGCTTCGGTTTGCTCAGCGCCTCTTCCTCCTGTGTTTGTGCCTCTTTGCTTTTTTAAATATTCATTTCAGAGAGAGGAAAGGAAGGGGGGGGGAGAGAGAGAGAGAGAGAGAAACATCAATGAGAGAGAATCATCCAGCGGCTGCCTCCTGCACGGCCCCTACTGGGTATTGAGCTCACAACCCAGGCATGTGCCCTGACTGGGAATCGAACCCTGACCTCCTGGTTCATAGGTCGATGCCCAACCACTGAGCCACGCCAGCCAGGCGTCTTGCACCACTCGGATTAAGGGGCCACCCTACTCCAGTATGACCTCATTTTAGCTAATTACCTCTGCAACAGCCCTATTTCCAAATAAGGCCACATTCTGAGGTGCTGGGAGTCAGGACTTCAACATGGCTTTTTGGAGGACACAGTCCTCCCCATACACGCCGTGAGCTAATTTACCTTCCCTAACACACCCCCACCCTGAACACCCACTGCACTTTGCCATTCTTCCCCCAGCCTACCTCCCCCCCACGCACCCCCGCCACCCCCTCCCACCCAGCCACACACACAGCCCCCAGCCCAGCAGACCTGGCCTGTGGCCACTTTCACAGCCCGTGACTCAGGGACCAGCAGACCCTCCCTCCCAGGATGCATTGCGAGTGAACCATGCTGGTGCTGCCATGGTTCGAGCACCTGCCTCAGCAAACACGCAGCGGTGGCAGGGGCTCGAGTTCTAGCTCAGGATGGCAGGGAGGGAGGTGGCCCTGGCGCTTCCCTTTCGAGTGGAAAAAGTCAGGAGGGAGCCAGGGTCTGTGGTCTGGGCTGCTGGACCAACAGTCCCCGGGCACCTGGGCTCGGCCCTGGGGAAGCGCCTGTGGAGCAGGGTGGGGAGAGGGTGCAAAGCCCCGTTAGCTCTGGGCAGGTTCCAGCAGGAGGACCCGCGACAGGCGCTGGCTGTTCTCAGGGCCCCTCGGGGCGGCTCGGCTTGGTCAGTAATTCACAGACATGCTTGTGAACCAGATGCAGTGCCGACGGGGAGCCCCTCGTGTGATTCTCACGGGTGCCAGGCTCAGGATTCTCGGCCAGACCCTCCTCGGGGCCGTGCCCGCGAAGGGGCGTGTGTGTTCTGCACAGTCGAGGTCTGCCTTCCAGTCACAGCTGTAGGCTGAGCGCTCCTGTCTCCTCTCGGTGACTCCATTCAGGAGAACCAACCAGAGTGGTGGCTTCTTCGAGCTACACCTGTACGATGGCATCCATTCACTTGTTCCTTCATTCAACAAAACCTGAGCCTGTGCTAAGCACCGTGCTAGGCAGGAGAGGTACCGCGGCGACTAAGACCTGGTTCCTGCCTTCGAAGGCCCTGAAGTCTGGCTGGGGAGACGTCCGATTCCAGGTGATGAATGAGACCTGTTCCCAGGGCAGGGAGGTGGGAAGCAGAGAACTAAACCAAAGCATTGTAATTTGGTCATAGGCATTTTAGCATTCTAGACCCCCCCACCCCCCGCCCCATGCATGCTCCAAGAGATAAAAATAATAAACGCGTTTCTGGAAATGTGATGAGGTCTTCCTTAGGCCGGGAAGAAAATGTCTTCCTTAGTTAGCCCGTTGTGGACATGCAGAGGCAGAAGGAAGAACTGTTAGAAGAAGCACATGGGATCCTGGAACGGCTCCCGCGAAAGCCGAGAAAAACCGCTGAATCAGCTTCCGGGATGAGACGACGTCTGTGGAGCCGCCTTTGGGGCAGCAGAGGTGTGTCTGGGCCTCTGAGTCTGCAGATCCGAATCTGAAAGCTACTGGTGCCCAGAAGGCTGGGAATGAGGTCGCCTAGGGCGGCAGCTTGAAACCCCGGCTGCACCTTCAGACTCACTTGGGAGCTTTTAAAGCTGCCACATCTGGCCCCACTCTAGTGACTCGGATTTAATTAGGGGAGCGCCCAGGTGCTGGTAGGTTTTTAAAGTGCCCAGCTGATTCTAATGTGCAGCCAGCACTGAAAGCCCCTGGCTGGGAGGGGGAAGGGCAGCGTGGTGCCAGGAGAGGAGGGGGTCCCAGATGCAGCCGGGGCACGCCCCGGGGAAAGGAGAGGGGAGGAGCCACCAGGGAGGGGGGTGGGAGCCAGGAAAGGGGCATCTCCTGAGAGCCTTGGTCCCGTGTCCCATGCCGCAGGGAGGTGGAGAGTCCAGGACTGATGCGCCATTTAGGGCCCCGCCACCCACTGGCGGCTTTAGCAGCAGGCTTGTTAGCAAAGTGAGGCTCGGGAAGCTGGGTCAGAGGGTGCACTGGAGTGAGCTGTGAGTTGAACTTGGGAGGTAAGAAATAACTGTCTTATTTTCCACCAGCTCCCCAGTTCTGCGTATAGCACAGGACACACAATAGCGCCTCAAAAATGCTTGCTGAATAAATTCATGAATCACCAATCACCTTAGATCTGGGATGCTGGATCTGTCAATGGTTCCTTCCTCCAAGCCCATACTGCGGGCCCCTCTAAGGACACTGCTGCAGGCACAGACTGTAACAGTCCCCTGTGTTCCATCTCATACTCTAAAGGCCACTCAGGCAGCACCCTTGTCCCTGGCTTCTGATGATCATTTGGTTGAGCAGCCAAAATTGGCCTCCAAACCGTCCCTACATGCCTCTTCCACTTATAAATTGCTATGTAACACATTATCCCCAAAGTTAGTGGCATCAAACATTTTATTTGCTCGTGATTCTGTGGCTCGGGTGTTTGGGCAGGGCTCAGCCACGCTTTCTTCCGACCGGTGTGGCGTTGTCTGAGATAGTCACTCCACCACATTCAGCCTGTGGCTAGGCTAGAAGGCCCAAGGAAAGGCACTCACAGTTCTGGTGCCGTACTGCTACTCCATGTATTCCTCTCCAAGTGGCTCTCTGTGTAATTTCACATTCCAATGGCTCATTGATGGAATAAAGGAAAGCAATGGACTTTTGTATATTAATCTTGTATCCTGCCACCTTGAGTCTTCTGATGAAGACAACAGAGGTCCCCAAATCCCTGGCCTTTTGTTCTTCCCAACCTTCCTAAGTGATCTTCAATGTTTGGAATACTAAAGAGGGCATCCCATGCAGAAAGGGTAACTATTATTTTGTAAAACGTTTGTTTCAGTTATGCATATGAATATGTGTACTGAGTCACAATGAAAAATAAAAAAGTATTTCTTACTCTGAGTTGTCAAAACACTTGAGAGTCCCTGCCATAGAGGAGTTTTCTTCTTCAAGAATCATAAATTAAAGGCGGGCTCAGCTCAGCTCCGACCCTCCTTCAGCACCTGCTTCCTAAAAGTTTGTCAGATGCCACCAGCCCTCTTGGCCTGTGGGGTAGAGCAAGACTTCCAGCTGTGGGGTTCAGTTCTCAACTACTCAGCCCACCAAAGCCCTGCTGAGGCTCTTTACTTTGAGACCATCCTGACCCTCAGTTTCTGCTCAAGAGTAAAACAACACAGAGCACACACTCCAGGGAATCAATTAACTGAGTCGTTTAGGAGGAACTCAAAGGGGCAGGTCATGGTGGTTGTGCTAATTAAGCACTGACCTCTGGCCTGCTGGATTCGGTGGAATGAGCCCCCAGGTTTGTACAGAGTTGACAAATCCCATTGTTCCCTGGGCAGCAAAGTCTTCCCTGAGGTCTGGGGAGGGTCTGGCCTCTGAGTCACTCAAAACTGTCTCAGCTGATTGGAGGAGGTTGTGATGAAACCCACCCGTCAGGTTTGATTCTCCTAAGCAAGTGCTGCCCTATGTGGGAAAGTTCTCCTTTTCACTTTCTGGGGCAGCCACCTATCCCTTCTCATCCCCACCTTTGGCCTTCCTCCCCTTTGCATATAACTTTCATTAACTGAAAGAAAGCAGAGGGCAGCCATAGCTTCCAGCCAGGTCTCAGCCAGCCTGCTGTCACCTCCAGAAGCCAGGCACAGTCTACGGTGCCCTGTTCTCTATTGCCCTCACTGGCCTGGGTCGGGGCACATGCGGGAGGCACCAATTCATGTGTCTCTCTCACATGGATGTGTCTTTCTCCTCCTCTTTCTCTCCTCTTTCCCTCCTCCCCCATTCTCTCTAAACATCAGTGGGAGCCCTGGCCGGTTTTGCTCAGTGGGTAGAGCGTCAGCCTGTGGACTGAAGGGTCCCGGTTCGATTCCGGTCAAGGGCACATGCCAGGGTTGCGGGCTCGATCCCCAGCAGGGGGCGTGCAGGAGGTAGCCGATCAATGATTCTGTCATCATTGATGTTTCCATCTCTCTCTCTCCCTCTCCCTTCCTCTCTGAAATCAATAAAAAATATATATATATATATATTTTTTAAAAATAAATATCAATGGGAAAAAAATCCTCCAGGGAGGATTAACAACAACAGCAAAGTATGTGCAGCTATTAAAGATGGCGGCTTTGGAGTTTGAGAGAGAGAGGAACAAAAGATCGTGGAGAAGTTACTGGAGAAGTAAACTGAGGCAGGAGTTTGAGGTGATCCGGGGCAAATGCCTCAGGCTTCATCTTGAAGGGCGGGGGGCCCTGACATAACTGTCAGTCAGGGAGAGGCCTGTTTCTCACTCCCCCCTACCCCCCGCATCGTTGTACACTTTGTACTGTGGAAAGGCTCATTAGGGATGCGTTTGTTTTTAGAGAATTTGTGCCCCTTTGCTCAGCAGAGTGCCAGGAAGCAGGGAGACCAGAGAGCCCGAGTCCTTCTCATCTCTCTCCCGCAAAGGAAGAGAAGAACAGTAAGGCAGAGGGAGGGCAGAGAGAGTTGAGTCGCAGAGGGAGGCTTCTAGGATGGGGAGGCCTGAGCCGGAGGGAGGCCATCCCCCGACTTGGAGCATTCCTGCTGAACCCCCGGGCCTGGGAACAGTGGAAACAGGGCCCTTGCTCCCGCCCAGCAGAGCAGAGCTGTGGCGCGGACACGGCCCGCATCCCCACAGCCTTCTAGCTTCGTCTGTCCTGTGTTTGTCTTGGCTGAGAGCTACTTGGGGCTGTTTAGAGCAGATTCCACCAAGGCAAAGCTGGAGGAACCAGGACATGGAGCCACAGAGGAGGGAGCTGAAAGGGGCCTCGGATGGGGGCGTAGAGGTGGTCACAGGGTGGGCTGGTGGCAGACCACAGTGAGAACTCAGGAGTCCTGACTCCTTGCATGGTGCCCGACCCAAGCACCACAGAGCTTCCCAAGTGGGTGAGGGGCTGGCACGGGGCTGAAACCCACCAATACCTTGATGCCCACCTTTCCGGGGAGGCGTTAGAGGGCTCGGAGGGGACCTGAAATGTTTGGACCAGTTGTGTCTCCTGTTCTAGCTTCATAACCCATAGACCCATTCAGACACTGTACTCCAGCTTCCAGAGACTGCCCCTCCCCCAGCAGGCCCCCCTGGCTCAGGCCGGAGTCTAAAGGAGGCCCAAGGCGCTGGGTCGTGCCCCACCACGGCCAACCCCATAACTCTCAGATCTCGATTCAGCACCGCCTCCCCCGGGGCCCAGCGCGGACCCTCCCATGTCCTGCTCTGCACAGATGCCGGTGGTCACGTGTCCCACAGCTGAAGGCCTCTCCGGTCCATCCGCCTCCACCATCTGCTGAGGCCCCATAATTATTCCAAGGCCCGGTGCCGCCTCACTTGGAGGGGAGAGTTCACACAGCCCTGTAATGTAAGCCAGGCCACAGCCGCTCTGCTCGGGCAGGGGGTCCCCAGCTGGGTAACGAGCAGCCGGCTTTATTGAATTCCCTGGCTTGGCTCTGACTAATCACTGCTTTCAGCTGAGGCAGCCCAGGCCTTCTAAGTAGCCGTCTGAGCACCCTCACTGAGGACTTCTTCTCCCCTGAACCCCAATCCCTGCTTCTGAAATCCTTCCTCCTCCTCAAATATGTTTGAACGACAGCATCAGGGTAGGGAGACTCCCGGGTGTTGGCCTCTCCCATCCACTTGGCTCCAGTCTGGGGGCCCACGCAGGGTGGACCAGAATGGGCTGCTGGTTTGACTTTGCTGACGCTGCCCCATGCAGAAGCAAGACCTGCAGCTCCCACCCCCACCTCGTCTCCTGAATCCACTGAGTTCCCTCTCACTCCCCCTTCCTGGAGGCCTGGGCCCTGAGGAGGGGGGTCTTGGCGGAGCAGGCTGTGCCGTGGGCCAGGACTTTCCAAGGAGAAGTGTAGGAAGCTGCCTCCTCTGCTCTGTCTCGTTACAGACTCCTGCTCAGGCTTCGAGACCCACCCAGGTCACGGCTGGGCAACAGCAACCCTTGGCCTCTCTCCTTCCTCCCTGCTCCCAACATCTGTAAGACCCCCAGACAGCGTTTACTCTTCTTCATGCTCTTCCATGCTTGTTTTCTGGCCAAAACTGTGCCCTCTCTGAGAACAAGGGCTGCATCTATCTCTGTGTACCCAGAAAAGCACACACAGTAGGTGCTTTCAAACACATCAAGGAGGTGCCCTGGCTGGTGTGGCTCAGTTGGTTGGGCATCTTCCTGTGCACAGAGAGGTCACTGGTTTGATTCCAGGTCAGGGCACATGCCTGGGCTGTAGGCTTGATCCCCAGGAGGGTGTGTGCAGGAGGCAGCCCATCGATGATAATGTTTCTCTCTCGTCGATGTTTCTTCCTCTCACTCCCTCTCTCTTCCTCTCTAAATAAATAAATAAAAACATACGTACTTTTTAAAAAATCAAGTAGGACAGAGGGAGGCGATGCTTGGAGAGGTAAGAGGTTGGTTTGTGTTGAGTGGCTGCCCATGCTGGCGTGGCGCCTCTGTGGGTCTCCGGGCATCCTGCCGCCTGTGTGGCTGAGGTCTCTGGAGGGGAGAGGGCTGGCCAATTTGTGAAGTGGTGCCAGCTCTGTTGTCCTGTCAAGGCCCTAGCGGCTCAGGCATTGTTATGCTAAGTGGGGACCTGAGGTCAGGGGTCACCAAGAGTTCACTGTCCGGGGTGATGTCCTGTCAGTTGCACCTAGAGGAGGCCTTGAAAGTGCCCTGGAGGGCGGGAAGGGTCTGCGGTCTCCCTGCCCCTCAACAGTGGTGTGGGCTGGGGCTCTTCTGAGCTGAAGTCAGAGCCCAGCCTCTTCCTGACTCAGCTGTGCCCAATGCCCTTGGGGAGGAGGAAAGGCCAGGGTCACCCCCAAGGTCAGGCCCACCCAACAACCAGGTTCCACTCCCCCGAGAGCAGCTCTCGGGGGAGGGATCGCCTGGTGGACAGTGGGAGTGGGCAGCTGAGCCCTCACTTGGTCCCAGAGGTTGGTGGGGTCCACGCCAGCCACCAGAGTTCCAGGGAGACAGAGTCAGGCAGAGCCCGGTGCGGGCCGTGGAGGGAGGGGCCAGGAGAAGAGACTTCAAAGCGCTCCCAGAACAGCTTATAAACAGGCGGGGCTGACGGGGCGGCCAGCGGGGGCCTTTCTGGAGGGGCTGGACGCTTGCACGGGGTTGCGCAAAGAGCACAGGACCCGGGGTCTGGGAGAGGAGGCCCTGAGCCCGGGATGCCGGCAGGCCAGCCTCACCTCTCTGTGACTCGGTTTCTTCTGTCCACCAGAGCTCCCGGCGGCCTCCCCCGGGCTCCCTCCTGGGGCTGGCGCTAGGGTCAGCGGTGCCGACGTCGGTGAAAACGCAGTGTGGGCTCCGCGCCCTGATCAGATGTTATTTATTATTCTGAGCTGTGTTTTGGTGGGAGACTTGGAAGGCCTGAGAGTGAGGCTGGAGAGCTCTAGGGCTCCTTCTTCCCCAATGCTGTTTTGAGAGTTTTCCGAGCAGCATGGCCGGGATGGGGCCCTGGGACAGGGAGGCCATGGTTCGAAGGAGCTGGGCCAGGGCTTTCTGCATGGACCTGGAGCAGCCCGGGTGGGCGGGCGGGAGCCCAGCGGCCCCTGCTTTGCTGACTGCTCCTCCCCCTCCCCCCTCTGCTTTGTGTCCCTCCTCCTCCCCGTACCCCCGCCCCCTCTAATGCTCTCAAGCGACTCCCCAGAAATCAGCCTCCTCTCCCTGGATACTTGTCCTCACCTAATGGGGCGGTGACAATTTTCCTAAGTCCTGCTTAGAAATGTGTCACCATCCATTTCCCTCTGTGATATCAAAGGAGGCTGTTCACGCCGCATTTGTCCAGCGTGTGCGGAGGCCTCACTCGGAGCAGCTGGAACCCGGGTTTATGAAATTACAGGGAATTCAAAGCAGCCGGCGCCGCCCGCTGTCTGGCTTCATTACTGGGCCTGGCCTCGGAGGGAAGTTTATTCCAGTAATTTAGAGGATTAGGCTCTGACACCCTTCATTAACTCTTTGACATAAGCAGGGAAGACAGATCTTGCAGAATGACCCACACAACAGGAAGGCGTTGGCTGTGGTAGGAGAAGGCAACACGCCACCCCGAGCGAGCAGCAGGGAAAGGGCCTGCAGGGTAGGAAAAAGGGCCGCGCTGCCTTTTCCCGGTCAGAGTGGACGGTGAGCTGCAGCCCTGCGGGGGAGAGTGGGCCTGGGAAAGGGGGGCCTGGATTCAGGACTCAGTTTGCCCATCTGTAAAATGAGAGCACTGCCGGGGACTTCCAGGTCCCTTCTGGCTCTGACCCGTGCTGTGCTCACCCCGCCCACTATCCTAAGACACAGCAGCTCAGATGCTGCTCCCCAAATCCTATAGGGCTTGACCTTGACAAGGTGCCCCTTCCAGGGACCTGTCTCCCTACCTCTTGCCTCGTGGGGATCGGGTGACCAAATCGAAAACACTCAGCCTGTCCCCTTTACAGGGCATTTTAGATGGGAGCCATTTCCTGCCAAACAGGAGGGAACTCACCCCCACCCCCGGCAGCTCCCGGCCCTGGTCCCCGCCCCTCCACAAACACAGCCCCTGGGGTTCCATACACTTCTCCCCCAGCCCGTGAACACCAGAGTCTGGGATGTACCCGGACAGCAGTTCTGACAGTTGGGGTGGGTGGAGCGGTCTTCAGAGGCCCCGCAAGCTGGCGTTCCCTTTCGCATATGAATGGAGCCCCGTTGCTGTGTGAGATTGGCTGGTTGCTTGGTCTCTCTGTGCCTTCCTTCCTCAACGCTAAAATAAAGGAACGGTTTGCGAGGGTTAAACGGGATGATGTGCAAGGACAAAGGGCACCTATGAGGAGCCCAGTGAAGATCAGTAAATAGGATGGCTGTCACTGCTTCCTGTGGGTGACCGTGGGCCAGTCCCTTGCTCTCCCGTCTTCTTTGTAAAGTTGGGGGGGGGGGTGGGGGTGGGAAAGAGACAACTGAAAAGTGCCTGCCCCCCCCCCCACCCCCCAAAGAGCTCCTGAACGCAGCCATGGAGCCATAGCAAGGGCTGCTCGGCTGCCCAGCGCCCCAAGACACCCGTAGGTTTTCTTGGAGCCAGAAGTGTGTCAGCAGAGGAGCGAGGAATGTGATACATCCCGGCAGCCGGGGAGCCGGAGCGTATCTGGTATGTGTGTCTGGAATGATTTGGGGAAAATTCACCGAAGTTGGAACTTGAGACCAAGCTGCCTGGGATAGAAAGATAGGGAACTGTCGGTGCACCCCCTCCACCCCCCCTCAAAGGGACCCAGTGCCGGGGTGGGAGTCTGCTTACACCGCTCGGCCGCTGCTCAGGCCCACCCTCGAATGGCCGTGAACTTGTTGTTTTTCCACGTCATTTGCTCTCAAATGTACTATCGGGGCCGAGCGATGCTAACCCTGCGGCGGCAGGTCCCTCCTGGTAACAAGCGATTGTGTGTTCTTCAGAGGTGGCCCCGGGGAGGAGGGGGCCCGGGGGGAGGTGGGGAGAGGGCAGCACACCGCTCCTGCACAGTGAGCGTGCGTGCCCCGGAGCCAGCTCCCCAAAGCACATGCCATTTCTGGCCCTTGAAGGGGTTAAGGCCTCCTGGAGTCAAAAACAAGCAGGTGTCCCACCGTGCCAGAAAGCCGCCTAAACTGCTTCCAGCTTCCCCCTTCTGCAACAAGTCTGTGATCCGCCCGGACAGAGGAGCCGCAGCCTGCCCGTGACAGGCATCAGGTTAGCCCGCTCCCACGCGGGGGGCGCCCAGGACAGAAATCCCGGCCGGCCGCTGCTGGGGCTCCCCTCCCCGCTCACTCAGGAGAGGGGGGTTCCTTGCAAGGACCTTTCTTTCCTCGGAAGCCGCACAACTCAGCGGGCTCCACTGACTCGCGGGACGGGAGGCAGCCTGGGCGGCTGCGGCAGCCTGACCAGCAGCAAGGACGCCTGCTGGGGGTGGGGGTGAGGGCAGGTGTCTGCAGCCCTGAGAGGGAGAAGGCGCTGGTGGGTCCAGCCCCTGGCAGCGTCACAGGGAGGCCTCTGGCCGCCGCAGACCGCACCATGTGGGCCCTGGGAGGCCACCGGTTCTGCTCCCGCTGCGGGCAGGTGGCGGTGCTGCTGCTGCTGCTCGTGGTGCCCCCGAGAGGCCTGGCGCTGCCGCCCATCCGCTACTCCCACGCAGGCATCTGCCCCAACGACATGAACCCCAACCTCTGGGTGGACGCCCAGAGCACCTGCAAGCGGGAATGTGAGACGGACCAGGTGAGTGGCACTCCGGAAGCGCGAGGTGGGCCACACAGGTTTGTCCGTGAGGGAGGGTGGGAGCCGTGGGTGGGGACAGCTCCGGGGTGCCCTGCAGGGCCCAGGAACCCGAAGTCACGCAGGCCCCAGGGTGATAAACAGGGTGTGTGTCTGTCTAACTCTGAGGCCCAGAAGAAGAGGTGATGGTGATGTTCAAGTTCATCAGGGACTGAGAACCCTGGGATTCCTGGTCTCGTGTCTGCCAGGGTGGCTCTGAGCCAGGGCTGTGCCAGGCGCAGGTGTCAGCACCTATGGCCAGGTGAGAGCAGACACTCGGGACTGTGCAGTGAACAGGGAGGGGCTTGGGACCCACCTCTGTCTGGCAACAAAGCTGAGGCTGCATCCGGCCTCCAGGCCACCTCCCGGGGGCTCAGACCCTGGCGCTGAGCGCAGACGGGCTGACAAGGAGGTGGACGGGCACAGCCCTGAGCAGGCTCTGGGGAGGAAGTGGACTCGGTTTCGTCCACCAGATCTCTGGGTTTTCCCTTCTGCCCTCATCAGAGCACCCCGCAGCGCGCAGGGCAGGCCTGGTCCGAGGGCAATTCCCTCCCAGCTCCTGAGTCCAAGGGTCACTCCTGCCACTTCCCTGGAGTCAAGGGCCTGCTGGGACCTGGCACCTGCCTGGCAGAGGCACTTCCTGTCGGTCTGGTCAGCTCCTGGGGCTCAGGGCTGGGCATCGCCAGGGAACATGAGACCCTGGTGCTCCCTCTCCCAAACGCCTGTCACCCACGGGCGAGCACAGGACCACCTGGAGAGAGGGCCTCGGTCTCGGTGCCTGTGGGGAGGTGTGTGTGTGTGTGTGGGAGACAATTCTCAGGCTTCTCCTACGGATGCTGACCGAGCAGTGGCGGTGTGGAGGGAAAGGGGGTTGGGGGGGTAGGGGAGCCAGCGTGGTCTCATCTCGATGGGGCCACCCCCTCAGTTGGCCCTCTTTGCAGGGAAGCCTGTTTCACGGGCACAGACTGGCCTGATCCGTGGGGTGGGGCTTGGAGACAGGGAGACTGGCCGACTTCGTGTGCCTTGGGAAGAAGACACCTGTGTGGCTGGAGACTGGGGCGGCCTATGGGTCTACTCTGGGCCCTTAAGGAAAAGTGTTCTAAGGGTCCCCTTCAGGTTCCTCGTGCCCAAAACACCCTCCCTGAGGTGCCTGGGGACCCTGCCTGTCAGGGATCTGAGTACCTTAGGGAATGGAAGGACGCTCTGGCTGAGGGGCCGGTTCTCTGTGCTCAATCCCCCAGCGGGCCTTTCTCCCCCAGACCCCAGCTCTGAGGTCTGCCCATCCCTGTCCCCAGGCCTCCCCCGGCGCGGCCTAGAAGCCTATGTCAAGCAAGGGCTGCGAAACAAAGTCCCCATTCTGAGCTGAGAGGGGAAAACTGTAAACAAGCCGGGCGGGCAGGCTCAGCCACAGCCACAGCCACAGCCACAGCCGGGTGGGGCCACCCCCCTCTTAGCTGATGCGGAATGTCAGAGGCTGAAAGAAGGTCGGAACCGCGAGAGGCCAGCCCTCGTGGGGAGCAATTCACAGCGCTACTGCCGGGGCGGAGGCTTGGGAGCGGTGCCCGCCGCCCAGTGGGTACGAGGTGTTATTGTCGAAAACACCACGTGGAATTTTTTTGTTGGTGGCGGCCCCGAGCTTGCTGCTAATTTCTAGGAATTAAACCAGGAATGAATGCCTAAGGTGGCTCCACAGAGACTCAGAGGGAATTAGTCGTGTAAGTCCCCCGGCGGCCGTGCTGACCTTTGCCACCCGAGGGGGCTGCCCCCCTTGCTAATTTCCCCATGAAATGTCCCCCGCGTTGGGAGTGGACACCGGGGTCTGGCACAGCCCATGGTGGCCAACCTGGCGTCCTGGGCCTGTCCCGCCCGCCCTTCCTCTCGGCTTTGGGGCCTCTCCTCAGAGCTGCTGCTCCCAAGGCGTGTGCGGTCACAGCCTTGAACCTCGGTCCCCCTTCCCCTTCTCGGCGTTTGGTGTGACCGCTCCCATTCGGCCAGGGCTCCCTTACCCCAAAGGGGAAAAAAGACAAAGAGGTGTTTGTTCCCACCTAGACCTCATCTGTGGTCACTAGATGATGCAGGTGACACAGAAGATAAAACCTCACTTTAGAATCCCGCCCCCGGGAGCCGGCCGTCCTTTCCCCGCCCGTGCCCTGTGCACGCGGCATTGCGGCTCCGAGGCCGTGCGTTCTCATCTGTCCACCAGCAGGGAGAGGGATGTGGCTGGCCTCTTCCCACACGACCTGCTGTGTGACCTTGGGCAAGTCACCTGATCTCGCTGTGCCTCAGGGATCATCACCTGTGCAGCGGGGCTAATGGTATACCCACCCCAGAGGCTGGTGACGAGCACTGACTAAGCTGACAAATGCAAACATCCTTGGCCTGGCAGATACACAGCAGGTGCTCTGTACTCATTAGCTGTTCTCACCAGAACCTTCTGCTCAGGCTGCTGTGGCTCTGTTAGTTACGTGTTGTCCCATGAACCGAGAGGCCCCGGTTCTATTCCCAGTCAGGGCACATGCCTGGGTTTTGGGCTTGATCCCCAGTAGGGGGCGTACAGGAGGCAGCCACTGATGTTTCTATGTCTCTTTCCCTCTCCTTTCCTCTCTCTCTAAGAAAAATCAATAAAAACGTATTTTTATAAAATAAGAGCCCTAACCAGTTTGCTCAGTGGATAGAGCATCAGCTGGCGGACTGAAGGGTCCCGGGTTCAATTCTGGTCAAGGGCATGTACCTTGGGTTGTGGCCTCGATCCCCAGTAGGGAGCGTGCAGAAAGCAGCTGATCAATGGTTCTCTCTCATTGATGTTTCTAACTCTCTATCCCTCTCTCTTCCTCTCTGTGAAAATCAATAAAATATATCTTTAAGCCAGAACTGGTTTGGCTCAGTGGATAGAGCATCGGCCTGCCGACTGAGGGGTCCCAGGTTCGATTCCGGTCAAGGGCATGTACCTTGGTTTCGGGCACATCCCCAGTAGGAGGTGTGCAAGAGGCAGCTGATCAATGTTTCTCTCTTATCGATGTTTCTAGCTCTCTATCCCTCTTCCTTCCTCTCTGTAAAAAATCAATAAAATATATTTAAAAAAATAAAATATATCTTTAAAAAATAAGAAAGAAGAGCACCTATTAGTTCTCTCTACAGAAATGGTGGGGTGGGGCAGGGACACCTGTCCTCTCTTCCTTCCGCTAGCTCAGGCCTCTCGCTCCGACTCTCTCCAGGAATGTGAGACCTACGAGAAGTGCTGCCCCAACGTGTGTGGGACCAAGAGCTGCGTGGCCGCCCGCTACATGGACGTGAAGGGGAAGAAGGGCCCGGTGGCCATGCCCAAGGAGGCCACGTGCGACCACTTCATGTGCCTGCAGCAGGGCTCCGAGTGCGACATCTGGGACGGCCAGCCCGTGTGCAAGTGCAGAGAGCGCTGCGAGAAGGAGCCCAGCTTCACCTGCGCCTCGGACGGCCTCACCTACTACAACCGCTGCTACATGGACGCGGAGGCCTGCTCCCGGGGCATCACGCTGGCCGTGGTCACCTGCCGCTATCACTTCACCTGGCCCAACACCAGCCCGCCGCTGCCCGAGACCACCGTGCAGCCCACCACCGCCTCCCCGGAGACCCCCGGGCGGGACGTGGCGGCCCCCGCTCTGCTCAACCACCCCGCGCACCAGTCGGTGACCGTGGGCGAGACGGTGAGCTTCCTCTGCGACGTGGTGGGCCGGCCCCGGCCGGACGTCACCTGGGAGAAGCAGCTGGAGGACCGGGAGAACGTGGTCATGAGGCCCAACCACGTGCGCGGCAACGTGGTGGTCACCAACATCGCCCAGCTGGTCATCTACAACGCCCAGCTCCAGGACGCGGGCATCTACACCTGCACGGCCCGCAACGCCGCCGGCGTCCTGCGCGCCGACTTCCCGCTGTCGGTGGTCAGGGGGGGCCAGGCGGCGGCCACGGCCGAGAGCGGCCCCAACGGCACGGCCTTCCCGGCGGCCGAGTGCCTGCAGCCCCCCGACAGCGAGGACTGCGGCGAGGAGCAGACCCGCTGGCACTTTGACGCCCAGGCCAACAACTGCCTCACCTTCACCTTCGGCCACTGCCACCGCAACCGCAACCACTTCGAGACCTACGAGGCCTGCGTGCGGGCCTGCGTGCGCGGGCCGCTGGCCGCCTGCAGCCTGCCCGCCCTGCAGGGGCCCTGCAAGGCCTATGCCCCGCGCTGGGCCTACAACCGCCAGGCGGGCCAGTGCCAGTCCTTCGTCTACGGCGGCTGCGAGGGCAACGGCAACAACTTCGAGAGCCGCGAGGCCTGCGAGGAGTCCTGCCCCTTCCCGTGGGGGAGCCAGCGCTGCCAGGCCTGCAAGCCCAGGCAGAAGCTCGTGACCAGCTTCTGCCGGAGCGACTTCGTCATCCTGGGCCGGGTCTCCGAGCTGACCGAGGAGCCCGACTCGGGCCGCGCCCTGGTGACCGTGGACGAGGTCCTGAAGGATGAGAAGATGGGCCTCAAGTTCCTGGGCCGGGAGCCGCTGGAGGTCACGCTGCTCCACGTGGACTGGACCTGCCCCTGCCCCAACGTGACGGTGGGGGAGACGCCGCTCATCATCATGGGGGAGGTGGAGGGCGGCATGGCCATGCTGAGGCCCGACAGCTTCGTGGGAGCCTCCAGCAGCCGGCGGGTTCGGAAGCTGCGCGAGGTCCTGCACAAGAAGACCTGCGAGGTCCTCAAGGAGTTCCTGGGCTCACACTGAGCCCCTCCCCGCTCCCCAGCCCTCTCCCGCCCACCCACCCCGACGCCCCTCAGTTAGCAAACTGGGCAAGGTCAGATTGGACAGTCTTGGGCCAGCAGACGGACATCAATCAGAACAAAGCCACCAGAGGGTCTTAGATCCACTTCTAGTCTGCGGGTTCAGTAAGGGGTTTCTATCTTTCTTAGCTTAGGGGGACAGAGGAGAAGGCAGTAGACACTTGTGAATTATTCCTGACGACCAATCGCCTCAGGCATCATTGCCCTCTTGGTGCTGGCCATCCCCCTCCTCCAAGGGTCTTGCAGCCACCCTCCCCCGCAGCTTCCCACCCACCGGGGCTCTAGAGATGGTGGCTGCCTGGTGGTCACGGCAATCATGGAATGAGTGGGTTTACAAAAGGGGTGGGGGTGGGGGCGTGAAGAGAGAAAGAAGGGCCCAGGGACTCATGGGACACATTCCCCACAACCCCCTCGACCACTTCATGTTCGGAGTCTTGGGAAGTGGGGTCTTGGGAAGCACACACCTTCCCTGGGTGGAGGCTGCTCGGCCGGCGCCCTTGGGTGCTGGTCAGCCCGCGCACCGGTCTAGTTGGTCCTGCGGTCTCTCAGGCCAACAGCAGAACACATCTCCTTGGCTTTATTGATTGGTTATTGATTGTTGATTTATTAATCCAGTTCTGTTCAGGCTGATGCAACAGACATTTTCTGAACATTTACTGGGTGCCAGGTGCTAGGACCACAGAGAGCTCACAGTGACTGAATGCAGTGTCCAGATCCAGGGCGTCCCGCCAGCAGCTGATCCACGGCTGGCCTTCCCAGGTGTCCAAGGGTCCCATGTGACAGGGTGCTTTCATCTGTCACTGGCTTCCTTGGAATAGAGCGGTAGAAACCCCAGGATCTGTTTCGGTAGGAGGAGAAATGAAGGAAGAGGAAAAGCAGGCAAGGGAAGGGGGCTGGTGAAGGAAGGAGGAGGGAGGAGGGAGGCGGGCTGGGGAGGGGAAGGAATGCTGCTCAATGCTCCCACCTGGTGGTGGCCTTGGGAGCTGCAGGGCCTAGAGGGAGGCTCTATGTGAGGCCTGGGATGGCAGCTTGCTGGAGATATTGTTTCTGGACTTCCTGGGCAGGTCCGGCCACCCACCGCTACGTGAAGGATTCTGGGAAACCCACTGTCAGCTCCTCCGCTGCCCCCCAGTCCCTCCTCAGCCCTTCGTTCTGCACACGCCCCTCCAAAACTGATGACGCTCATTGTGGGGCCTCCCTGTTTCTTCCTCAGATGTAGGAGGAAGATGCCAATTAAAAGCTCATAGTATTCACAGGCCTTCTGGTGTGGTTCATTTGAGCTAATGTGCACGTGAGGTGAGGGGGTGGGGAGGGTGGTCATTTGCTTGGGGGCCGTGCAGGAGGGATCTGGCCCTCGGGACCATACCTGGGTGATGGAGAGACCAGCCAACATCCGGCCCACCTTGCAGCTCCAAGGTTCCTTAACTGTGGTGCTCACTGTAGCTCTGCGGGTCAGGCACACGGGCCAGGTGACTTTCTGAAGACCTCAGAGGCAGGAAGGTGTGGGGCTTAGGCCCACGTGTTCTGGTTTGTATCTCAGTCCCTCGCCTCATCATGACAGCCTGGTGGACCAGAGGCGGGTGGAGGAAACAGAAGTGGGGCAGGGAGGGCAGGCTGCCCAGCTGTGACTCCCTAGGGGACCTCTGGGTGAGGCCCCGGTCCCAAAGCCCCAGTGTGCTCAGAGCATGTGGCTCAGTTCCGAGGATGGAGACAGCAGCACCTTTGGTCTCAGCGGCTCACGGCTACTCCCTTGCCCCGAAGGGGTGTTCAGGAGCCTGCAGCATGGCACCCCCACAGTGTGTCTGTCCCCTGGGCTGGGAGCCAGCTAAGCACGAGAGACACCTGTCCCCTGTCCACAGGCCCGAGGAGGAATCAGGCTCAGCCCAGCCAGCGCAGCCCAGCCCTCTAGAGGTAACTCCCTGCAACAGGGGGCCAGGACAGAGAAGATAAGCCGCTCCCCAGGAGAGACGAGAGGCCAGAGGAACGGAGCTGCTCACGGTGCCACTGGGAAAATCCCGAGCATAAAACGTAGCCGCCAAGAACGTGTGAGCCCTAGCTGGTGTGGCTCAATGGATAGAGCACTGACCAGGGACCGAAGGGTCCTGGGTTCGATCCTGGTCAAGGGCACATACCTCAGGCCGCAGGCTTCATCCCTGGCCCTGGTCAGGCCAGGTGTGGGAGGCAACCAATCGATGTGTCTCTCTCACATCAGTGTTTCTCTGTCTCTCCCCCTTCCTTCCATGCTGTCTAAAAATCAATTTAAAAAAATATCCTTGGGTGAGGATTAGCAAAAAAAAAAAAAAAAAAAAGGTGTGAGCAGCAGCCATAGGCCCCTGTCTGCTTAGCCTAGAGATGAGGACTCCGTGCCTCACTCGCCCTCAGAGACGGGGAGACATTCTGCTGCACATGCTTCTAGGTCAGGGCCCAATGAAGAGCACATGACCTTAGAGCCTGAGGGGTCAATGCCGACAGGCCAGCACCTGTCACCTCCCCACACTTGCACAGCAGTGGGGGCTGAGCCTGTGGCTACCTGGTGGAGATGTGAGGCTCAGGGGAGTCCGATTGCAGGGCTGCCTCTGGCCAGCTCCCTGCCCACCCGCTGCCCCACACTTGGGGTCCCTGCCACTCTCCAACGCCAGCCTGGCAGAGTGAGAAAGCCCAGCCTGTGCGGTCCGACCCCCTCCGTCAGAATCTGGGCTCTGACACGTATCCTCTCTCTCTGAGCCTCCATTTCCTGGCCTGTAAAACAGAGGGGAGTCAGAGCTCTTTCTGGAGGCATGGCAAGCTCGGCCCTTTTAACCTTGTCAAATGGGAAAGCCTAGGGCACGGAGGGAAAGCCTAGGACACGGAGGGAAAGCCTAGGACACGGAGCTGGCACCGACGCTGCCCCTGGGCCCTGAGCAGGCGCCCAGGGTCCCCGCCTCCCCTTTTCCTTCCGGGCTCGGGCTCCACAGGGTCGGTACCTTAGCCTGCTGCTCACAGCTCACCCCACGTGGGCTGAGCTGCGATTCAGAGGACATGGGCCCTGAGGGACGGGCTGCTTTAGAATCGGCTATAACTCGGGACCCACCGCATGGCATTTATTCTCCTGCCCTTGAAACCATGCCTACGTCTCTGTCCTCTGTCGGCAAGGCCTTACGCAGGAACAGGTATCTACTAGGTGTTCAGTAAAGGGCCTGGTGGCCAGGTAACCTGCGAGGCCACCCCACCCTGTTTCCCAGTCTGGGAGACTTGCCTGGCCTGGGCCCCAGGACATATGGGGATTGAGCCCTCCTTCAGGTCCGAGGCCAGACTCACCTGCTTTCCTGTCTACCCTGAGCACGTACTCCTCCCCTCCTTGCATCTGTGGTCCCCCATGCCCCCCCCCCCTGCCCTGTTCCAGTCCCTCTCTCTGTTTGCCTCTGCAGAGGCCTGGTCTGGCGCCGCTGTCTCCAGACCAGCCCCAAAGCCTCTGGGGCAGGACAGCGTGGCTTTTTCCACCCTCTTTCTCTCCAGCCTCTGAGGACACTTTGCTCCATTGTCTGGCCAGCTGCTCCATGCTCTGATGTCACCCCCTGGACAGTGGGGCCAGAGAGCAGGGACCAGGGGCGGAACCTGGGGAGGGACAGAATGAATGCACGGCCATGCGGTGACTTCCTTAGCCGGGGAGAACGCCCTGTGTCCAGCTGTCCTGTTATAACATCAACGTGGAGTGGGCACTCACTGTGCGACAGGACTGGACATCATGTCTGGCCATCTCCATCACAGCGATCTGAGGCAGGGTGCTGTTTTGTAGGTGGGGGAGCAGGCTCGGGGGATAAGAAACTTGCCCAAGATCGCCCAGCGGCTAAGGGGCAGAACCACGATCAGAAACTAGGCAGACTGACTTCAGAGTTCTGAGTGCTCATGTTATGATATTTCTCCCAGTCTCTCTCTCTCTCTCTCTCTTTCTCTCTCTCTCATACACACACACACACACACACACACACACACACACACACACACACACACACTGGGCTGGGCAGTGTGGAATCCCATCGGGATCCAAAGGTCGCCAAAGAGCCCGCCTCCTGTCAGCCGCACACTCAGCACCCAGGGCTGTCTGACGACCTTGCCATGTGACATGGTATTTCTATCGCACACATAAGCCATCGCGCCCTAGATTCCTGAACAAAACATCAGCCTTATGCCTACTCATCCTTCCAGACAGCTCCTTGGGAAGCCTCGCTGCTCCCCAGGCTCTGTAAACACTCTCCCACAAGTCCTGTTCTCCGCCGTGTTTGCACTGACCCCAAGCCAGCATCACTGGGTCGGGGCTCCAGGAGGTCTGTGGGCCCAGCTCTCAGAGCTCGCGATGGGCAGATTTGCTGGCTCTGCCGGCAGGTCCTGGGGTCCTCTCTTTTTCTCAGCTCCGTTTCCTGATTCCGTCTCCTCCTTCTCCTCCCACCTCCCCAAGGAGTCCGAGTCCTCCTGGGCTGTGTGATTAATGCAGGCGGGATAGGTGGCAGGCTCCTGGGTGCTATTTTTGGCGGTGGCCTCATTCTGGAATGTGCCCCAAGGTCAAGTGACACTCCTCTCTCGGCTGTGTCAGGAGGAAGAAGAACCCTCGCTGGCATCTCCTGAGGGTGAGGGCCGAGCAGGCAGGTGGCCAGCCGACCAGCCCTCTCCTTCCCGCCTCTTTGGCTCCTGGGCCCCTCAGCACTGCTATTTCAGGGTCGGGATGGAGCCTCTGTGTCCACATCCCAAATTACCCCGGGACACGGAACTCTGGCATCCGGGTGCCCATCCACACCCTGGCCACCCTCAGCCCCACTCAGATGAGGCGAAAACAGGACTGGGCTCCAGCACTCCCGATTGGACCCCTGCCCCGAAGCATGTCTGTCCGGGGGAGGTGATGCTTGGATGTCTTTTGTCCTTCCAAGTCCTAAGGATGCTGCCAGGGCCCTGACGGCGTGACCACGTACCCACCCCATCCTGTGTTTCCTGCCTTGGTGTGAGGGACACGTTCTGTGCCGTCAGAGGATGGTGGCTGTTTTGTCTTCGTTCCCCGTGGGTGACTGGGAACTGGAGAGGGGCCGGGCGAGGACCCTGAGCAGGAGAGAGGCCCGGGTCAGACGCTACACACATCGTCTGAGTTCATCTCACAACCCTCTTCGAGCTGCCTTTGCTCTTTCACCATCTGACATCCCCCACCCTCGGCTACGGCCCTCCGGAGGCAAAGCCAATACGTGCTTTGGTCGCCTCTATCTGCCCAGCCGGACCATAGAGGGCATTTGACGAATATGTGCAGGGTGAAGGAGTGAGGCAAGCCCAGAGACCTTACGGAGAAAGAGACTCCTCAGAGGTATCATTGTCCCTCTAGTGACCCCTTATCCCATGCACCCCTCCTCATCCCAACGCACCTCAAAGGGTAACAGAAAAAAAGGGGAAAACAGCCTTAGGCTCCTGGTGTGACCAATAACTCAGACTCGAAGCGGAAGCAACGTCAGTGAGACATACACAGATGGTGACCCATCCCTATGCCAGGCCTCACAGAAGGGGAGTGTCCTTTACCAATGAGGTGTCCGGGTGGCAGAGTTAATAATTTCCATTACAAATAGCTAACATCACCTAGTACGTACTCAACATACATTATCTCATTAAACATTTACAACCCTATATTATTCACCTCCATTTAATATTCTCTCCATTTTAGAGATGATGAGAGAGGCTCAGAGAGATTGAAAATTTTGCCCCAAGTCCCTGGCCGAGCAGGAAACCCAGCCTAGGTTGCAAGCCCATGCATCTCACCATATGTATACTGTCTTCCACCACAGGGTTAAGGATAGTGAAGTATGGCTTTCTCTCTGGATTTTGCTTCCTTCCTTTTCCCTGCGACCCCACCAGGAAGTTTTACTACCTAGGATTCTGACAAGACACATTTTAGGCCAGCTGAGCTTCCCTAAGGATGGTGAGACCATGACCTTCAGTCTAAGTCACAGTCAGAGATAGAGATAGAGATAGAGATAGAGAGAGAGAGAGAAAGAGAGAGAGACACAGAGAGAGAGAGACAGAGAGAGAGAGAGAGAGAGAGAGAGAGAGAGAGAGAGATTTAAGGCCCCTCTCAGAAGTGTAGAGAGTTCCAGTTACTCCATCAGGGAAAGAGGATTGTGCTTAATGCGTGATGCCTCTTATATAACTCTCACCCTAACCATGACAAGTAGGGTTTTTCAGATAGGAACTCTGAGGCTGAGATGAGGGCATCCCTGTTCAAGGGTGAGCTTGGGATTCGATTCGAAATCTGACCCCAAAGCCCATATTCTTCCTTGCACAGGGTGACTGCGTGTGATTTTTTGGGGAGGTTTGATGAAGCCCCTGTAACAACTATAGAACATTCTTACTTAGCTCTTGGCAGTTGCCAAGGAGTCCGGAGGGGGAACTGTGGAGCCTGGACCTCTGTCCCTGCTGGTGAAGTTGAGACATGGCTCGGATGCTCATTGTTTTCTGTTTCAAAGCGAGCAGTGATGTTCTCTCAACGGTCCCAGGTCACACGAAGGGGCTGGGCCAGCTTGTGGCAGTATTTTCAGTCGATGACATAGGGCTCAGCCACAAAGGAAACGTATGAGAACCCCCAAGGGAAGTGACCCAGGGGAAAAGTTATTAATTTCTGGCATAGATTTCCTTCCAAAGCTTTCCCTCCAAAGTCTCACTCGTCTTTATGCTCAAAATGGAAGGATATTTCTAAGCATCCAAAACATAAAAATAAACTAGGAAACAGAACAGTTGAGTTCTGAAAAGACTTGTTACCTTGGCCAAGTCTACAGTGTGGTGTGGGGGAGGGGAAGAAGGGACACGTGGGAGTGATCTGGGGTGTCTTGAGTTTGTGCTGTAAACGCACATTCCACCAACGCCAACTTCTGGAAGGGTGCTACCTGCTGTGAGCCCTGACTGAAAAAACAAAAAGTTTTGTCTCTAAAGGTAGGAGAACAAATGAGGTGACCCCTAGAGGGAGCTTCTAGCCTGAGGAGGTTTCCAGGACAAGCATTAAACTGAAACTGGTCTTGAACAATGGAATCAAAGCCGTCCCTCTGGCCCAACCCGTTCCCCTCCACCACCACCGTCTTCCCTGTGCCTTCTCACCCGACCTCTCCATCCCACCCTTGGGTCAGGTGAATATAAAGGTTCTAGACCCCTTCTTTCCCAATGGTCTGTACAAAGCTTGGAGCGATGAGAAACTCCGAAATGGCCAAAGTCAGAGACAGGCCTCCTGGGAGTGCCGGGCCAGCAGCTGAGCGTCTGATTCTGATTTCCTCTGCCTTTTCCCTCAGGGATCAGCAGCCCACGTTCTTCCCACTGTGGACACATCAGATGAAAAAAGGAGGGGGCCCATGCTCCCCCAGATGACCCATGACCTGGTAACTCCTCCCCCACCTAGAACCCCTCAGGTGAGCGTGATCTGTACCCCTTTTTATTCACAACGTCACATTTTCCTGTCTATGATGACGTGGGCGGATGTGTTATCTTTTGCCAGAATGTGAGCACCTCGGAAGGTCCTAAAGGTTTACCTGTATCACCACCGGCTCCTGACCCCGTGCATGCTCAGTAAATGTGTTGAGTGGACGAACAAAGGCATTGTTTAAATGATATCTCACTTTGTTTGAAATCATTGGGGGACTTTAGAGAATCTGACCCCACAGCAGCTACAAGTCAACCTCAGGCTTTTGCTAAAAGAGTTCAATGATGTCAAGATCTTCCCAAAGAACCTGGGTGCCCAAACTGTCGTAGTGATGTGGATAAATGAAAGCAGCACAGGGCCCTCAAGCTCGTAGATCAGATTCCACTGTGTTTTTGCAGCGAATGTCCCTTCCTGCTTGTGCCTGGCAGAGGCTGGCATTAAAATGAGCCTGGGGTTGCCGAGCAAACAGCCACTTTCAGGGCCATGCTGGGTATTCAGGGGAGGGAAAGTTGGCACAAAGTGCACTTTAGATCACTTCTCCGAAATAACCAAGTGTGGTTCTTTCACAAAGCCTTCCTACGGAGGTCGCCCAGGAGCAGGGCAGTGAATGGTTAAGAACCATGGACTTTGGAAACAGAATCCCACAGTTCCAAGTAAAGAGCTTGGCCATTACTCTGTCAGAAGCTGTCTGCACGCCCTAGCTGGTGTGGCTCAGTGGATAGAGCATCACCCTGCGGACTGAAGGGTCCTGGGTTTGATTCCAGTCAAGGGCACATGCCTGGGTTGTGGGCTCAGTCCCCAGTAGGGGGCGTGCAGGAGGCAGCCAATCAATGATTCTCTCTCATCATTGATGTTTCTCTCTCCCTCTCCCTTCCTCTCTGAAATATACATATATATGCATATACATATATATATATAGTCTGCATATATATGTATATGTATATATGTGTGTGTGTGTATATATATATATATATATATATATATATATATATATATATATATATATACTGTCTGCATCCATTTCTTTATCTGTAAATGAAGAAAGCAGCACAATCTCCGGATGGTTCTTAGGAAATTTGATCTAAAAATGTGTGTTTAGAACCAAATCTAAGCACATAGTAAATACGATATAAGTCTCATTATTGAGCCTTCCCTGGACTCCCTGAGACTCTGTGATCGTGTGAAAACCATGGCCACTCCAATAGGCAGCACGCGCGGCACGGGTGCAGCCAGCCACCTGCCCGCCGTCGCAGTCCGGAAGCAGACATGCAGCCAGCAGAACAGTGTGGTGTGACTGGGAAGGGGTACTTGTCCGGGTCTCAGCCTGCAAAGCCTCTATCGAGGAGACCTGATCTCCAGGACAAGTCCCCAGGTAGTGTAGACAGGGGTCCCTCTTCACGGTTCCTTTCTGGGGCCCTAAGAAAAGAAAGCCCTTTCCTACGTGCTGCCTGGCCTTCTCCTCCAGCAGAGGCTCCGGGGCTGTGGGGTGGGGTGGGGTGGGGATAAGGCCTCACCTGCATCCCTCTCCCCTCATCCCTTCTACACAGAACCGAAAAAGTTCTTTTCACTTTCGTGGTCCCGGTGATTAACAAGAGCCTCCTTCCAACCATCGTTTTGTCCGAAGTTACCAAGTTTCCTTCCTTTCCTACCGTCTTTTGTAAACTTCAGAAAGCAGCAATTTCCCCAGGTAAAACCCTTTCTGGCCGGTGTGAAAACTGGGTTGTTCTCAAAGCTGTTACCGTTAAAGGGCCTCTGGTGACACCTTCGTTGCCAGGAAGGATTCCCGGGGGTTGCAGCCACCTTAGGCCTTGCACTGACATGGTTTAGAGATCCCCATCGTGTTTCCCGGAGACAGAGCCAGCTGACACCAGTCACCAGGGCTCCTCCGAACTTCCCAATGGCAGGTAGTTGACACAACAAGGAGAATTCCTTTTTTGGGAAAAGAGCTCTGAGGGGAGTAGGCAGATCTGGATGGAACCAGCGCGAGAAAAGAACAGGCGTGCCCCTTACAAAATAAATCTAAAGTCCAACCTTCATCCTTACTAGCAATGGCTTTATGGCTGGTGTGTGTGAGGGCGGCGGGGGGGGGGGGGGGGGGCGGGTGCTGGCATTTAGTTCAGTCTAGAAAAGGGACTGAGCCTACGACAACTGAACCTGCGTCCTAGCCCATCTGGACTCTTGACTAAAATGGGCAACATTTGTAGGGTCCTCTGATGCTGTTTCTTCAACCATGCTGATCGGAGCATTTGGTATTCCTTTCTAACCGTGTCCGGGAGGGATCGATTTATACCCATTTGCTAGAAACCGGGTGAGACTGATGCCCAGCCCATGCTTGTCTCCTTTCTTCCTAGCTGAAAGGAATAAGGAACTGTTTTAAATCTGAAGCTGGTGTAGGGGGACATCATGACCCAGCTTTGAGGCTGCCAAGTCCCCCAGCTCTCAACAGCACCATGGGAGGAGGAGAAGCGTTGTCGAAGGGCACGCAGAGAACCAGCGTGTAAAAACAGCTGCAACCTGATGGCTGGGAAGGAAGTTTAGGTTCGACTTTAATGCTCAGTACCTCCATAAACGCACCGTCTAGCTTATTTTGTAAATGTGGCTTCTCCACAATTATCTTTGAAGTGCTTAGAGGAGTGTGTATAGAGAAGGGATGCGACCTGCCATATATGCCAAGGTTTGTCTAAAAATATTTTACACCTGCTCTCTGTTCTACACACTGGTCATATTTTACCGGTGACGTAAAGTACTCATAATGCCAGACGGAATGTGTTTTTCCTTCCAAGTCCTCAATGTTTTTCCCTTCTGTAAAGCAAACCTCCTCTTCTTTTCTACCTGCAGTAAAATAAAGCCAGCACCATTATCCATATGACACATCTACCACCGGAGCTGCATTTTAATGGCTCCTGTTTCTGAGCCAGTATCATTTAAATAGGAACAACCATTTCAATGCGTTTCACAGCAGCACGAGGCGCTTTAGCGACCGTGGTTGGCGCATCAACTTGTCTCCTGGGTTTAAAGCCCTTTGCTGATTGCATGGAAGAGACTGCTGAAACACTGGTCTCCCTCTCAGCACCTCAAAACTAGAACCACACACTCAGTGGGGTTTATTACTGAAACATGGACAGAATGGCTGCTAGGATATTACTGTAGAATCTGTACTTAATTCTGCTGGTGCAAAGAATAGACTGGACAACGAAATGTTGACATAATAAACTGTTGTGGTCTTCATTTACTTTTCTGATTTCAAAGGGCAACAAACATGGACAAAATTCTGAACGTCATGGCTTCTAAATATGTAAGCCCCTAAGAACATGCTCCATTAATTCAATGACAACTCTTCATAGCCAGGTGATTTGTTCCCTGAGGAAGTATATTGAGATCACTGTACCCATTTTGCAGATGAAGAAACTGAGCCATCTCAGTCAAATGACTCAACTTGCGTAAGGAAGAAATTAGACCCATAATTTCAAATAGCCTCTAGACGTGGGCTGCCTCCTGGCTCATTGTTTTCTTCTAAGGTCTGCTTAATTGTGAGGTGATCTCAAATCTCCACTTACAGATTATATATATAAAGTAAGCCTTTTAAAATATCTTAAAACTCAAATATTGAGAAATTATTAGTAGTGCTTTATTATTTACAAGTCAAATACCATTGATGACAAGACTTTTAGCCCAATCTAAACTTCCAAAAACCCAAGTGTTCATTAATATTCGGTCCAATCAAATTCTAACTAATCCAAAATCTAAATAGTAGGCATCTATATATATATAAAAGCCTAAGAGACCATTACAACTGGTCAACCAAACGACCGGTCATTATGACACGCACTGAACATCCAGGGGGCAGACACTCAACGCAGGAGCTGCCCCCTGGTGGTCAGTGCACTCCCACAGCCAACCTCCCAGGGTCCTGCCGGCTGGCCAACCTCCTGCGGTCCCTCCCCCTGGCCAGCGGCCCCAATCGGCCCAGCTCAGGACTGGGCGAGACTGCCCAGATCAGCCCTGATTGCAGACCAGGCTGAAGAACTCCACCTGTGCATGAATTGGTGCACTGGGCCTCTAGTTTAGTATAACAAGATTTAATCCATAGAGAAGCTCCAGAAATTCTTCTGAGCCATTTTTAAAATGGGTTTTTCTGGTTACTGTGCAATTTCAACATGTTCAAAACTAATAGCAACACTAAAAGGGAATGTAAGTTCACCCATAATAGCTTATGTTTCATCCATAATAGCTAATGCTTCTAAAATGTGAGTTTTTATTTAAAACTAAAATATACTTTGATTTCTTCAAGAAAGGCTTTTAGAACCAGTTTGAATCTAGAGCTCATTTGGTTTAATGTTTTAAAATAAAAGCAAAAAGACAATTTAGTACAACATCTGTACATATATAATTACAAAGGTGTGTCTTAAGATAATCCTTTTTAAAAATATGTTTAATTGATTTCAGATAAAGGAAGGGAGAGGGGGAAAGAGAAAGAGGGAAACATCAGTGATGAGAGAGAATCACAGATTGGCTGCCTCCTGCCCATCCCCTACTGGGGATCCAGCCTGCAACAAGGGCATGTGCCCTGACCAGGAATCAAACCGGTACCTCCTGGTTCATGGGTTGACACTCTACACTGAGCCACACTGGCTGGGCTTAAGATAGTTTTTTAAAGTAACTTAAAATAAATCATAAGTACTAGAAGCACACTGTTGAAAACTATCTTGGTAACTTACATAAGCCTTTCCTTATTGTGTTTATCGATAAACACAGGTAAGGAATTTATGTAAACCTAGCTACAGGTCTAATGTAGACAATTTTACTTAGAAGTGATAGAGCCATTAAATCTGCAGTCCTTAGTCTGAGGGAGTCATCCTGTGGTTATAAAAATGAGAAAATTTACACAATTGAATTAAGAAAATCAACAAGCATTGTTAATGGTTTCTAAAAATACCTCCAGATGGCCTGTGATGATGGTTTATGACCACCAGAGATATGAAGTATCTCTCTCAAAACATCCTGACCACTGAGCGTGGGTAAGCGCCTTCCCCCAGACTCATTAACTCTCGTGGAGATTCTACAAGCCATTTGGTTAACACATCAAAAACGGTCTTTATTCCACTGACTTCAAATTAGAATAGCAATTAATCGGAGGGAACAAAGCAGAGTTTAAGAACATGAACTCTGGAACCAGACTATCTGAGTTTGAGTTCAAGTCAGCCCTGCTTCTGCACACTAGGTTAGAAATGTAACATGGCACAGAGAGTGCGTACTACATGAATGGCACACGCCCGGGCTGCGGGCTTGGTCCCCAGTAGAGGGCGTGCAGGAGGCAGCGATTGATGGTGTTCCTCATCGTCGATGTTTCTCTCCCCCTCACTCTTCCTCTCTAAAAATAATGAAAACATATTTTTTCAAAATAAAGCTGTTTTCTGAACGGATCTTGTACTAGAGGCTGTTATCCTGCTTCTGATAAAAGCATGCATTCTAGTCAAGTGAGGATGTATCGTTGATGTGCCATGCCTACGCTTTCTGTATGTGTAGGGCAGTGTTTGGCAAACTGTGGCTTGCGAGCCCGCCGCGGTTTGCCGCTCTGTTGACTAATGAGTTTGCCGACCACTGGTGTAGGGAAAGGGTGTGGAGGAAGTTCTCCAACCAGCATTCGACTTCATTAGCTTACGTATGTAAGCTTTTAAGAGAGAGACTTTTTTCTATGCTAGTCACATTTTAAAATAACCTAAATCCTCAAGATTTGCTAGATTAGTATGTCTCTCAAAGTGCCAGTACATAAGACACCTATTTGAGAATGAACATGCACACACACTAGAAAACTATTTAAAAATCAGGGCACCTTTAGCTTTACCTTCAACGCTAAGCAGCAATGTCAATACTGTCACTATCTTTAAGGGGCATTTTGACTGAAGGGCTCCATTTGCCTTCTAATAGAGGTTCAAGTTATTCAAAGAGGAATGAACAATACACCTGATTTTAGGCAGAAAAGACGGGCAGTCAAGGAATCTTCTAAACCCAGGGCTACTTTTTAGTACCATCTTCTTCACTTATCCATGGACCATGCATCTATAAGGCAGTATTTTGGACACCAGGATAAGGCCTTTCCAAAGCTGCTGCAGTATCTAGTTATTGAAGTGAAAAAAGACAGGAAAGACCTAATAAGATGTAAAACGGGGAAAAAAAGATTGGGGAATAAGATGTAAGTTTTCCTAAGGTGTGTTAGAAAAAAAGCATCAAGTCCTCAAACTCAAATCAAATGATGGTTTTCTTAAAACCAGTCAAGATAAAATTTAGTCCTTTTCAAGTGCCAAGTGAACATATGTACCAATATGAAATTTCCCTAGGATTTTTTTTTTAAATCCTCACCCAAGGACATGTTTTTATTGATTTTGAGAGAGAGAGTAAGGGAGGAAGAGAGAAACATTGATCGATCCCGCACCCTGGGCGTGTGCCCTGACTGGGAATTGAACCCAAAACCTTTCGGTGAACGGGGACAACACTCCAACCAACCAAGCCACATCAGCCAGGGTGCAATTTCCCCAAGATTTTTTTTTTTTTGTCAATACACACACTCCTAAGATCTGATATTCTTACATGAAGAACTATTAGTTAAAATCTATATATTCGTGTTCCAGATTGTTACAAATTCCATTGCATACCTAGTGACCAGCTTATCCTAGTTTTCAGGCAAAAGTATGTTAGCTGAGCCTTTCTTCGTTTATAAAAAGGCAGCTTTCTTCCAAGTTAAGCCTATGATAACGCCAACCAAATGTCTCTAGCAGAAAACAGTGCTTCAGACCATTACTGATTGTTCTTACAGCTATTCACACGTTGTGATGTGGCCACAAAAGCACATAGTTGAGAGTGCTGGCAGACCAGATCTGCCGCGTCCACTCACTATCCCAATACTTCCTCGCAGCCTCATTCTGTCCCCTGAAGGACAAAGGCCTCACCATGGAGCTGACAAAAAGGCTTAGCTCTGTTATTCTCAGTGCTTGTCTCCTTAAAACATTTTATTACTCTAAACTGCTTGGGTAACAGACAAAAGGCTTTTGTAGACTGACGTCCAAAAACTCATTTGACACCAAATTTATTTCACTAGTAACCCAGGCAGTGCTGGTTTCTTACTATAAAAGCACAGAGAGCGTTATTTTTTCTTCCCATTCAGGACAATTTTGTCACCAATACTATGTCAACACTGTACCAGTGGACAATGAAACAGTTAAATGACTCATTTTAACAGTGCCCCTCCCAGGTCATCAGTTTTTTTTAAAAACTCCATCCTTAACAAGCCACTACAACTTGACACACATTATCAATGGCTAACCGTGAAAAAACCCCAAACCAGCAGGTTGGCTACCCAAATTTGCCATAAAAAAATAAACACAATTTGCTGGGAAAATGCACACAAATGCTAGTATTTAGCAACCTGTCCAATCTTGAAGAGAGTTAGGTCATAAACTCTCCAATTTCATACAATGACTGAGCTTTAAGTACACGGATTAGTAAACAGACCTAAATGTTTGTCAGTTAGGTCAGCTGCTCTGTCCAAGCAGGTTTTATGACCTGTTCATCTCCCGTACAGAAACAGAAAACCGATCCAATGGTCTCTCCACATCCATTTCAAATAAATCCGCTCAGATTATGAGAGAATTTCATTTTATCACCTTCCATGTCAGCAAGACACATTTTAAAGCTTGCTGTGACTAGCTGTAGCATACCATCGCTAGCAAAGGGCGACAGGTATGGACTGGAGAGGTGCGCCAAAAAATAAGTCGGGCCCACGCACTGGTCAGGCTACGGAGTCTCGAAAGGACAACTTTTTATGTAGCAAACTACCACCTGCTGCACTAGTAGAGCGACTGCTTTCCATGATTCCTTTGTGATTCAGTGAGCCAGACCTTTCTGCATCATGAGCATTTATAATGCCATGACCTCCAGAGATAGATCTTTGGCAAAGGTTTAAAAGACCACAAAAAGCATTTTTAATTTTAAAGAATTTTAATACAAACTTAATATAAACTATTTCAGTCCCTCTTAACATGTAAGACACTGACTCAAAATACTTTTATACCATTTTTTCAAGTATTGCACAATATAGGTACAAAATTAATATTTACGATTACATTTTCTTCCATAATATATAGCAAAAATCTTTAAACCTTTAACAGAAAATACATTTTTTGAAAAAGCAAATATTCGTACATTTTAATTCCACCACTAAAGGAATATCCTGTACACAATTTTTAGAATAGCTGACGTCTTTAAGATGGGTATTTTACAATTTCAGTAAAAAAAATACATGGAGCTGCTGCTGTCACAGGTCACCGTAGTAAAAAGATATAAATGCAATACCATGTCGTAGAAACAATATATATATATCCTCTGATATTTTACAAACTTCGTACTAAATTAAATTATACAATTAGAAAAGACCAATAAACCCACTTATTAGTGCCAATTTTTTATAAAAAGAAAAAAATCAGCCATGTCCTTGCTATATCTTAAATACTGTAAGAGGCCATATCTGAGAGTATACTTTAAAATATACAGTCAGTATAAAATAACTTTGTGCTTGGTTGGCAAATGAAAAATGACGCATGTTTTATTTTTGTAACCAAGCTTGAATGTATCTGTACTATATGCTTAAAAAAAAAAATCTCAAGGAGGTGAAAAAAAAATCCCCCTCGGGCCCAAGCATTTTAACTTGTACTTTTAACTTGTATGACTTTTTTTTTTCTTTCTTTTTTTAGTTAGCCATAACTGGCTGGAATTGCTGGTTAGAATACTGCATGTTATTTAAGCTAAAATTCAAGCCATCTACAAACGACTTCTCGTTGAGGCCTCCGTAGGCCGCAAACACGTCAAAGGCATTACTGTACTGAAGAGGACTGAGGTTCAGGGGGCTGTCGCCTGGGAACATTCCATTGGTACTACTACCTTGACCCTGCATATTAGGAAAAATAAATTCCTTGGCATTCGGAGAAAGAGCAGAGGTTTTCTGCTGCTGCTGCTGCTGCTGCTGCTGCTGCGGCGGTGGTGGCGGCGGCGGCTGGGATGGCTGCTGTTGCTGTGGCTGCTGGCTCCCCAGGCCAAGCCCGTAGAGAGAGTGCATGGAGGAAGAGATGGCTTTCTGCTTCAAGAGGTCGTTCACATTCAAGCCAAGGTTGATAGGAGAAGTACGCGCAACCTTGTTGCTTCGGCCACTGTTCTTCATTTTGGTAGAGCCGAACTTGGTGGCAGCAAAAGTGGCAGTGGTAAAGGTTAAAGGCTGAGTGGACCGGGGCATGAAAGTAGGGCTGACAGCAGCAGAGTGACCAAAGGGAGGTGATGGCGAGCTGGACACTGACGAGGCTGGGTCACTTATGGGCATAAAAACCTGGGCCTCTGGGTTAAAGCTGTTTTTGATCTCTTTATCCAACTCACAGCCATTTTCATTGTTGTCATCCACATAGAGCACCTTCACTGGTCCCTTCTCACCAATTTGGTAGGACACCTCAAATGGGTCGATCCAAACACTAAGATCCTGTGGCAAATTGCCACGAACATCGTCAATGTCCAAACCACTCTCTTTGGATGCTTGTTCAATCACTGGGTCCACTTTCTCCCCTATGTGTATACATCTAAACCCTGATCCTTTGTATGGCTTTTCAGGATACCAGTGCCCTTCATATTTCTTCTTAAGAAGTCTTTCAAGCTCTTCACCAAAAATGTTGACACGTCTCCTGGGAAGCTTATTGTACAAATATGAAATAATAAAATTTAGTGCCACTTGGATTTCAAGCTGCATAGCTGCTATGCCACAAAGTTAGATTTGTGTTTCAACTTCCCCCCTCACACACCGGAGGAAAAAGTGTTCAGTTTGTGGCGGGGAAACAAATTTTCATTCAAAGTGCTGGTATAGTAGGTTATGCTTCACCTTGAGAGGTCTTGTTCCTTAAAGAAAACAAAACAAAAGCAAACATGTACAAATGAGCTAAATGTGAAGTCCCACAGCCTGGTTTTACCCCGGAATAATTTCACTTTTGAAAAAGTCTAACAGGATAGAAAGTCTGAAAAATATAATCAGCACAAAATGCAGGCATATACAGCAGAAATTGTTTATTAAAGTTCAAAATATCGTGGGAAAACAGGATTTAGTTAGAACAATATTTTAACCCTATAATTGTTTCTGAATAGAGTTCTAAGAATAAAAATATGTCCAGAATATGTAGCGTATTCCTTTTCTTCCCTCAATTCTCACAAGAATGTTTGCTAAAAACCATATTCAGAATACCCATCCACCTACCTCCTTATATATACAGATATATATGCCAATTTTAGAAGTTGGTAATATTCCTATTCACCAATTTAGAAGTGAATTCTGTTTCTGTTCATTTTGGGTATGTACTGTACTGCTTAAATCTCCTTTATTGTTAAAAATTTAGAAATTTGAGAAGTTTGGAAGATTATTTTAATTTCCAAAGTACATTATGCTAAAATTAAAGTTACTATATACTAAATGACTTGCCATTTTAGTGAATGCTTCAAACCAAATTATCCTATACAGTTGAGGTCTTCCGTATACTAAAGGGCACACAATTGACTCTTTGTGCTTTTTCTTTGCAATATATATCTTTCTAAATCTGAAAATACCTCTTCGACAGCAAATATGACAAACGCAACAATTCGTTTCAAAACTATTTATTAACCTGTTTAATGGGCAGGGTTTCTGAGTTTTATTCTGATTTTCAAAACCACCTCCCTCCCTCACGATAAGAGAACAGCCGGAGAGTCCTGCCCGATAAGGTCGACCTTTAAACGTTTGCTGGATCAGCACTGGGTGGGGATAAGGAAAGATCAAGGGCAAACAGACGATATTTGCAAAGGAGACCTATTTGTACACTGAGGTTGATTTAAAAGGACATTTAAAATCAAGCCGGTATTCACCCATCTGTTCCAGTTACCAAATTCGTGGTGACAAAGGGAAAAGCCTCTCTGGCTGCCCCCAAACTACACACACTTTTCACGCCAAAAGCCTGGGTGCCGGCGAAGGCAGCTGATTACGCCTAATTGTTTGAAGGTGTAGACAGGCGAAATCCAGGCTCGGCGGAAGGTAGTTTTAAAGGAACGCCTGAAGACTGGAGTGTGAAGAATTACATAAACAGCCAGTTGGGTCTCATTAGATTTCTGCTCACAGCCCTCGGAACCCAGCAGCGGCAAGAGGGAGGAGGAGGATGGGGAGGAGGAAGACAGTACAAGTCTCCTCGGAGGAAGGGGTGGGGGAGGACGGCCACGAGCAATGGAAAAGCAGCCACTTGGGGCCGGGCACCGGGGCAGGTCGGGGCGCCGGCCGCTCCGGGTCAGCTGCTCCCCTCCCCCCGCGTAACCGGACCCGCCGCTCTCCGCCCCCAGCCCCGAGCCTCCTGGGACCCAGCCAGAGCCTAGGGAGCACTGGCTCCCCAGCACCATTTTCGGCCGCGGTGGCCACAGGCCCCGAGGGTCCCGAGGACCCCAGCGTTCCCCTCGAGCCCGCCGCTCCCTCCGGGCGCCCCAACCCCCGAGTCCCGTCTGCTCGCCTCAGGCCTCCCCATTCCCCGGTCACCCGGCCCAGGCTGAGCCCGACGCGCCGGCCGGCCCCGCCTCCGGCTCCGGGCGCGACGGGGCCCTTTGGAGCTGCCAGGAGCCGGATGTCTGGAGCCGCTCCCCTCCGCGCCGGGGCCGCGACGCCACCGTCCCCGAGCCCCTGAGAGCCAGGAGCCCGACGCCGCTGCACCCCTCCCCCTCCGGACCCCGCCCGCTGCCCCTAGATACTTACGGGCTGCTTCCACTGCAGACCCGACCGCTGGGCGGGGGAGAAGGGGCAGCAGGGCGGGGGCGCGGCAGGCTCCGCAGCGGCGAGCTGGCTGAGTGCACGACGACGTGGCCGGCGGAGGGCAGGGGCCCTGGTGCTGGCCTCGGGAGGTCGGCCCTCGGACTCGGGGTGGCGAGGACGGGGTCAAGCGAGCGCGCTCACTTCTCCACACAGCCCGGTGCCCGGCCCAGCGTCCTCGTAATGCACCCACTCCAAGCCGGGCCAGAGCTTGGCTCCTTCTGCCGCGGCGCGCGCCCCACCTCTCATTTTATAGCCTCTTCCCCGCCCCCATCCCCTCCCTTCGGGGTGCGCGCGCGCCCATTGGCGTCACACAGCTCGGGGCGGTGTAACCAATCCCCGCCCTCCCGCTCCCTCGCCGGACCCTCGCCGCTGGCTCCGCCCCTGCCCGGCCCCCCGATGCCATTGGCCAGGTCCCGCCTCTGGTCCTGATGGGCAGCGGAGGGCCAGGGTGGCCAAGGCCTCACCTCTCGGGCTTCAGGGTGGCCAATGAACCGACGATATGGAGCTCTGTGGGCGGGATTAACACAAAAAGTGGAAAGGGATTGGGGGAGAGACGTGCCAGTAAGGGTAACAGGTGGGGTGGGGAGGCTGACTCTGGGTTTAGGCGGAGAGCGCAAGGGAGAAGGGGGAGGGGAGCGAAGCAGGTGGCGAAGCTGCGAGGAGAACGGGGAGGGGAGTCCAAGGCCCGAGAGGGAGGGGAGAGTTTACAGAAAGTGACCCTACCCGAGTGGGACTGTGGCGAGGAAAATCCCACTCGTAGACAAGCTACCAGGTCGGCCTCCAGTGCACCCGGGAGAGCCTAGAGAAAGGGTGAACTGTGACGGGGACTCGTGCACCCGATTGATTGAATATTAATCACCTCCGGGGCCGAAGCCAACCGCCATCCAGAGAGTGACAACTGCAGAACCCAAAGCAGCCGTGTCAGGCTGGGGGTGGGGGAGAGACCATCAGGCCACACCTCCCGCCCAGGTGACAGTTTAACTGCCTCTGCATTCCACATCAGATCTCCCGGGCGACCCAGCGGCCACTCGGAAGGAGGGCTGGGGTGAGACTGTAAGAAGAATTGCATTTTATTCCAAATGTCCCAACCCAGGCCTCCGTGCCAAATTGCAAACAAATCTAAGTGTATATATATATCTATGCGTGTGTTTCAAGTGCCTGCTTTAACACAAACACACGGTGCCTTCCTGTAATGTGCGTTTAAGATAATTTCCGGTTGAATTATGTCTGAGTGGGGAGAGAGAGAGAGACTCAAGGGGGAGGGGGAGCGCCCTTTTTCACAACCTGCAGCAGAGAAATACACGAAGTTGACGTTGGGAGTGGAACCGAGAGTCCCTCCCGGCTAAAAATATTACAGGTAGCAACGACGCCTGATTGGCCGCGCGTCTCCCTTAGCAACCAGACGATTGGCTGTCTGGTATCCTGGAGACCGACGTCAAACTCGCACTGGAAACGGGGAGAGAAAGTCTAGGGAAGGGAAGAGTGGGAGGAGGGGAAGAGGAGCAATGAATGAAACGCCCATCGCCTAGCCTTCCCTTCTTCCCTCTCCTCTGCACTCAAGGCGAGATTCCAGGAAACCATCAGCTGGGCGCCGCCTTTCCCTTAAAAGTGTGGGGCGTTCATCCTCAACCTGCTGAAGGAAGTTAAAGTGAAACTCATCGGGGAGTGGGGTGTCCGCGGAGCCGGCTGTATAGACCAGCTTGGGCACAAATCCGCTTTACGTGTTAGGCCTCTTAGAGGCTTTGCGCTTTATGGACGCAAGAGCTGGGTGTAGCCTTTTTCTTCGCCCTGACACTGGTGCCTTTCTGCCATCTTTCCTCCTACCCCCACCCCCCACCTTTTAGAAAAAACCTAATTTTTGAAGTCCCAATGTGTGTGAGTGGGGGAGGGAGGGAAGATGGGTGTGTGGAATGAGATGAGGGTGAGAGTGGTCAGGTGACCGATTTCAGTTTATTATGCAGATTCCTAAAACTCAGGCAGAGTTTAGTAAGGACATAGAAGTTTTACTGGGTGACTCTTTAAATGTTTGTTTTAGTGTTTGGGCTTTTTTAGTTGTAAACAAGGAAGAGTGGGATTTGATTGTGAAAGTATGGAAGCATTTAAAATTAATACGCCCCTTTCTTTGCACTAAAGAATTTTTTAGTATATTATTTGTTCAGTGTTTTCTTATTTTGCTCATTTATATTTCCTGGTTGTTTTCTATAAAGAAATTCATTGCATTTGGTATTTTAAAAGTATTTTTAATTTTATAATTAGTTAAGCACAGACATTGTAAGAAACTAGGTAGGATATTTTGGGAATAGCTTACCAAGAGAAACACTTGATTTTTCATGTGCTCCAGATAATAATTTCTCTTACCATTAAGCAAATATTACTGTACCAAGCATGTGTCGGGCCATGTGTCTTGCTTTGTAATGTGGAAAATATATCACTATAATTAGAGAAGCATATTAGGCTCAGCTCAGATTAAAATGTCTAACTAAAGATAGATGAATTGTCATTTTTTCAGGCTTATCTATTCTTTTCAAGAATTCTCTAAAGAGAAGGCCCAAATTCTCTTTTCTGAATGCCCCCTGGGATCTATAATCCCAGGTTTAAAATTAGAGAGCAATCATTTGAGAGGCACTGATTAAATATGAATGGCAGGAAATAGAATTTTTAAATCAGAAATTTAGATGTCAAAACTGTACGAATTATTGCTGCTCAGGTATGAGAGGGTTTCAACGCAAATATAACTATAAACGCAAGCACACACACTGAGACCCCATGGCACACGGGAGAAAGTACCTGAGAGCAGGTATTGGAACATCTGAATTTCACCTGTTTCTATCACTTTAAGTTCTCTTACCTATAAAAAAGGCTGGATTCAATAATCCCATTCAATTTTTTAAAACTACATTTAAAACTCCATGTCCATAAAGTTAAATAATGTAGTTCTTTTTCCAAGATCGATTGCAGAAAAGGGAAACCCGATGCATAGCCTTCCCACATTGTCAGTCACGAGGTGTAAAATTCCCCGGTATCCAAGTTTTGCACTTTTAAGGACCCCTCATAGGGCTTATTATTACTCTTTAACATGTACTTTGGAATTGTGCGGGACTGCTAAATACTTACGTAGATTTATGGGGGGGGGGTGGAGAATTAGATATTAGCCCCCAGGTGGTATCACAATCAATAGGTATTCCTCTCTCTGGGCAAGTGATAGTCACTGGAGATCACAGCCCTGGTCTTTCACCGTCTTGCATTCCACTCAACTCCTAGAGCGGCATCTTACACTAAAAGCAATGATTGTTTGGGAAAGGAGTATGTTCCAATATCATTGGAAGTGACAGTTCCTGAAAGTTCCCTGAATTATTAATTCATTCACACCCCATATAAACACACCCCCCACCTTGATTTCTGAGAGAGAGAGATCTCCTAAACTTTCTCGTTCTCATTCTGTTTCCTTATAAACTGAGACCAGATTACAGGACACTCACCATCACATGGCTCGTTGCATTCCTAGGGAATCAACCTTTTACCTTGATTTGAAAATTAGACAACATCCACATGTAATGGGGTTCTTATCACTCTCGTGACTGACTTCTTTTAGACAGTCATGCAACGCGAACCACAGCATGCACATTTTCAACCTTGCTAACAAGGAAGCCCTGCAAACTAGTCACGGCGTCATTAAAATCCAAGTCAACCAATGCTTCCCTAAACCTTTCTCACTGGGGTTTCCTGTGGCTTCTCATTCGGGTTAGTCGAGGAGGGCCCTGTATTCTTCAAAAGACTTTGCCATGAAAAGATAACTAGATATCTTCTGCAAACCCGGTTCTCTTTGGGACAGGCAATTCCACGGAAGGAACGTGGCCTGATAGGATGTCTCCTTATAGCTTGCTCAATCCCTGTTTTCCTGATGAACACACATCAAATCAAATCTCGAAGTTTCTTTTCTTTAGCCAAGGATGAGGATTTTGATCTCAGCTGGAGATTATAGTTGCAGATTCTAGGCGTGATATAGCGTTCACAACATTCTAAGTCCAAAGAGCATTCAAGCCTCTGTGAGCAAATGTCATTAGAGTGCTTTAAATATACGGATTCTAGATTTCATCTATCGCGCCTAGAACCTTGATTTCCGATCTATTCATGGTCAATGAACCCTTTCTGGTAACTGCTGGTCACCTGTGGTTATTTAAATTTATATTTAATTGAAATTTAATAAAATAAAATAAAAACTAGGCAAAAAATATAGTTCTAATGGTCTTTACTCAGTCCTCTTTCTCCTTGATCTTTCTGCCACATTTCACGCTGTTTGCTGGTAACTACTAGATGCCTATCATGTAGGAATCTCCTACACTTCTGGGTTTTGTCTATTGGAAGACAAGTAGGGTCCTCCCCTCGGTGTCACCTGGGGCATCCCAAGGCAGGAGGCCAGTGACACACAGTGTGAGGTGAGGAGCTGAGCAACTGTTCCCATGTGAAGTTAGTTGGGGCCTGTGCAGACCTGGTCCCAGCAGTGGCAGCTGGAAAAAGAGAAGGTGAGACCAAGAGAACCTGAAGCAGTGCCTAACAGGTATCAGACACTCATGAGCTAATAATAAATTCCTGTTTGGCTCAAGCCAGTTGAGAGTTAGGTTTCTACACAGGCAGCCTTGTGTCTGCTACCCCCATCTTCCCCATCCCTGAACTGCTGCAACACTCACTGCCCGGGCCATTCATGTTGGCCTGAAGGTCTATGCTGCCCTTTTGGTTACTTAGCTCAGTGGTCGGCAAAGCCGCAGTTTGCCGACCACTGACTTAGCTATATTGCACTGGGGCTAAGTCCTGTCTCTCCAAGAGGTCTGCAATGAGATATTTTGTTCTGTCCGCTGATTTGCTAGAACTTACTAAAAATTGCTAATTTCTAAAAGTGGAAAACATGTTTTGGTGCACAGGAAAAGAGATTACATTTGGTGAGGGGTAGCTTTGGGGGTTTTACCAGGGCTCCGTTATTTATCTACCAGAGGCCCAGTACACGAAATTGGTGCACGGGTAGGGTCCCTAGGCCTGGCCAGCGATCAGGGCCTATTGGGGCTTTCCTTCCCTGCCGGCCAGGGCTTTCCTTCATTCTGTGCTGCCCCTTGGTGGTCAGTGCATGGCATAGCGAGCGGTCGACCTCCCAGCCTGTTGAACTCCTGTGGGGACAATTTGCATATTAGCCTTTTATTATATAGGATTGCTTGATTTTTTTCCCCAGTGAGAAGTTACTTTTGCATTTAAAAATAATATATTGAATATATTTTAATATTTACTATATAACATATGGGATTTATATATTTAAATTGTCTTTATATTTAGGGCTTGCTTCTTTGTTTATGTGGTATTTGTTTCCAGACACTTCCTTTCGTTCAAACTATTATCTTGCAATAATGAGAACAGAATATTCATGCCCCACCTATTTGCCTACATTCCAAAAGTGTTAAATGATCACTTTGGAAGCAATCTGATTTTTGTATATTTTGAAATACCTATTTGTTACAGGAATTGGGTAAATGGTCTGGTTAAATGGCTTTAATCCAATACCTATCAGGCTCCCTAATAGAGTTTCCCCTTTGGTTCCCAGCATCTGGATTTCCCTTTCACAAGGTCTTTGTAAGATGCTATGCTGGGTGTGTGGGGGAGGAGCCACCTCAGACACCCCTTTTGCTCACCTATTTCCAACCTGCCACTGAGCCCCATAAGTCTGACCTCCTGCCTGTTGATCTACTCCAGCCCCCTCTGTCCAGACCACCGGCATCTCTTCCCTAGACCTCTGCACCAGCCTTCCATTGACTCTCCAGCCTTCACTCCCGTTCCCACTGTTATCCCACTCTTCACCCCACAGCTGAAGGATGAACCTTTACAAAATGCAAATCAGACATTATTCCCATCATCCTGCCCGACCAGAGTGAACCCACCGGTGTCGCCCATTTCTCTTAGAAGGAGGACCAAAACCCTCATGGCAATCTACAAGGCCCTCGGAGGCCCTGGTCCCTGCTTGCTCCCCCAGCCACAGCCAGAGCTCCCCCAACCTTCCTCCACCCTCTTGCACTTCCTCAAATTTGTCAGGTGCCCTCCTGCTTTGCCCGGGGCTTCTCATCCCACCCCCTAAACCTTAACAATCTCTCCCTCAGTTCAGCTGTTATTTCACTTCCTCTGGAGCAGCTATCCAGACCTTCACTCTCAGAGTGAACCCCTGCTCTTCACTGCAGGACCCAATGTAGTTACTAACTCCATAGCTGTCTGGCAGGTCCATATAACTACATCCTATTTCCTGTGGTGTCCTTGGATTCTAGCACAGAGCCTGGCTCATACAGGTCCTCAATGAGCACTTGGTGAATGGAGAAATGAAGAAAGGAGCAAATGAACGAGTAATGAATGAGTGAGTGTATTACCAAACAGATTGTGATGAGGCAGCTGTGGCTGTCGGGGCAGGATGGGGCTGTCTTTGCCTGGAGGTGAGGAAGGCATCGCAGAGCAGAGCAGGCCTTGAAGGGAAGCAGCGAAGGGAAAAGGACATTCCAGACTCAGAACCTGCAGAAGCCAGATGGTCGTGAGGTCAGAGAGGGAAGAGGCAGAGATAAGGCTGCAATTTCGGGTGAGCCCAGCTAGGAAGAGCTTTACATACCAAAAAAAGATTTGAACTTTATTCGGTAGGGAATGGGAGAACCTGAGAAGGTTGTTAGGCAATCTTTCTCCACTCGCTTTCTTTTTCTATTTCCCTTTCTCTGCTTTCCTTCCTTCTGGAGATGGGGAACAAAATCTCTTAAGAGCCAGATTAGTATGCTTTTGGTTGGAAAGAAAGTGAGAAGGGATTGGGAAGGGACAAGTGCTCAGTGGCCCCCTTTTTTCCTGACCCTGTCCCCAGATGTACAAAGCCGAGCTAGAGTAGTGGAAAAGGGGAAAGAGATGCCCCAGGGCCAACACATTCATGGGGGTGGGGGGCCCCATGTCTGGGAGTCCCTGAAGCATCCAGGACTCTGAGCCCCAAGGGTGGAGGCTACAGTAGTTGAGGGGGTGGTAGGTACTCATCACTGAGAATGACAAGTTGATGGAGCCATTGACAGGTGTCTGGGGGCGGGTCTCTGAGGATGTGCCACTTCCCAGTGTTGCTTCTGCACTGTTGGCTTTGCCTCAGGACAACTGAGGAGGTGAAAGTCACGACTCCGGGCCTGTGCTCCCGGGTACAAAAGCCAGGCAAAGTCGCCTCTCCCTGAGCAAGGTGGTGAGTAAGGGAGCTCCGTGTCTGAGGATTTGCAGCCTGACCTTGAACCACCAATGTCCCAAGTGAGGGTACTAACTCCAGACCGGGCGGGGTTAGGACAGACAAGCGTCTCTGGGGTGAGATCTACAGCTGTTTCCATGGGCTCACCTGGCTCGTCTGCAGACATTTCAAATCTTTCAAAACCTCCCTGCCTTTTGGGCTTAAATTTATACTTCAATCCAACAGCATGCATTGAGTGCCTGTTCTGTGCAGTTTCCTGCTAGGCTCTCGGTCATATAAAGGAATAATTCATGGTCCCTGCTCTCAAGAGGCTTACAGTCTACTGTAGTGAGGAAAGCAGACACAAACAGAAACTTCCAGAACAATGTAAAGACCTCAGAAGAGGTCAAAGTGCCAGTGAGATCTACCTGACTTTTAACCATCTTTATGTAACCGCCATAGATAACACGTGGCCTAGATACATGACCCAACCTTTTGCCATCTTTGAAATCCCTGTTTGTTTCTTTCTCTGTTGGGTTCTGGGCTTGCTTTGTTTAGCTACAAAACTTCCTCTGCATTATCAACCGGGGCGGGCTCCTCGGAAATGGATCTGCCTTGTCACCCTCCTCACTGGGGAAAGGCGGAGCTTTCGCAGGTGAGCTGGAAGCTGATGGAGGAAGCAGCCAAAATGTGACATGGGAAGAGCAGGTGGGAGGGCCCCTGGATATAAACATGTCCTTGATCAGGGCCTGCCATCCCACTGTTAGAACTTTATTCCTTTGGAGGTATATGAGCCCCTGAGAGGAATAACATCTTAAATAAATCCTGACCACCACTTGTCAGCTCCATAGAGCAGGGAGGGACAGCCAGCTCCCCAGGTCCTGCGTATCTAGATTTTGAGGTGGTCTCAGTTAGCTATTTCTGTGCAACAGACCAAACGATTTACTATTTCTCACTATGCTATGGGCTGGCTATGTGGGTGTTTCTGTGAGTTCCACCTGCAGTCACTCACGCAGCCACAGTCATCTGATTTGGGCTGGAGGGTCCAACATGACCTCATCCCCATGTCTGGCAGTTGGTGCTGCTTTTCAGTTCTCCACGTGACCTCTTCTCCTCCAGGAGACTCACTGGATTTCATTAAGAGATGGTGGTCTCAAGGTTGGGTGATGAGAGGGTCTCAGGAGAGGGTGATGGGAGAAGCTAGCAGACCCCTTTAGGCGTGAGCTCCAGAACTCGCACAATGTTATTTCCACCACATTCTGTTTGGGGGGGGGGGGGGTGTCATGAGGCCAGTCGCAGATTCAAGGAGATGGCCAAACAGACTCAATGGGGAGGAGCAACACCGCATTGCAAAAGGGTGTGGAGCTGTGATTCATCGGGGCCATTATTCTAACAAACTTCCACAGGTGCCCAAGACATCTATGAAGTGCTTGCTTCAGGGCAGCAGGGAAGAGCAGCTGTAAGCCCCTATTCTTGGTCAGAATATATTTCCATGACCTTGCCCAGGGTTCTGTTACCTTTTGCCAGAAAGGACATAGCCTACAAACGCAGTTTGCTTGACTCCACAGAACCCATCAAACTACAGAGAGCTATTTGGCTGACCCTCTTGAGTTGTTGAAGCATGTCCTTCACCAAGCCCAGCGACTGGAGGGGAGGATGGGAGTGGGGAGCTGACTTGTAGCATTTGCCAGTTTCTGTGGTGTAAACACTCCTACCATGGCCAATTTCAAGCCACCAATGTAACCTCACTGAACGAGGAGTTGGAAATAGAAATATATAATTGATTCCTGGCTATCTGTAAGCTAGCTCCACATCTTTTCCTTATCTCTAGAATTTTCTAGAAAAAGTGAATACATATTTTTTTTTTAAAAAAAGCAATAACTTCTTTGGTTCCAAAAGACTAACACGCATTAAGAAGATGAAGTCTTATCTTGGAAGGTGGGGAATTCCAAAGCTATGAGGCTGACCGTGGCAACCGTGGAAACTAGGTGGGATCTAACACGCCCAGCTATATCTTTGTGTGGGCATAGACAATGTCTAGAAGGGTGCTCACCTAAACAACAGTGGCTATTTCTGGAGATGATGGTGGAAGAAGGTAGAGACTGGTCCTAATACAGTTACCAGATGGGAGGGGGGGGGTAGGGAAAGGGGTGTAAAGGGTGAGGGGATGAAGAAGTACAAATTAGTAGTTACAGAATAGTCATGAGGATGTAAAGTACAGCACAGGGAATAGAGTCAACAATATTCTAGTAACTATGTACGGTGTCAGATGGGTGTGAGATTTATCGGGATGATCACTTAGGAAATTTTGTAATAATGTCACCTGCAATTGAAAAATAAAAATGACTTAAAGTGAAGAAGAAGAAAAAAGAGACAGAGAGACTTGTCCTGATATATTTCTGTACCATCTTCACATTTGTACAGTGAACATGCATTTAACTTATAATTAAAAAATTCAAACTAAATAAACACTCACAGACTCACTGAACTTTGCAGATTCTCTGACTCCGGGAAACATAATCTCAGGTAAGTTAGGGAATTTGCCTTGGTCAAGGTACCCTAAGACTAGGACCCAGGTCTCCTGACTTCTAATCCAGAATTCCTTCCTGTGACCGTCAGACTGCCCTACCTCCGAACAGCTGCACGTCAGGAAGAAAGTGCTAATTCTACCACCAAAAGCCCGTGGAAATTTGCAGAGACTGACCCTGGGAGACTGCGCGCGGATCTGAAGGCAGGCCACTGGGAGTAGCTGCCATACATGGCAAGCCAGCAAAAGGCAACAGCACAGAACTCCATGGCCCCCAGAGAAAGTGACCCCAACCCCCACTCAGGTCATTTAGCAGCAAAGAAAAGCAAATTAGGGGGGGATGACCCCCTACCCAAGAGTCTCTCTTCTTAGAAACTTCATCACTGGCACTAAATCGGTAAACTGAAAATTCTTTGAGAGTTTAGCGTTTCTTTGATTTGCTTTTCCCTTTCCTTGTTCTTTTCACTTAAACAACCTTCGGGCTTCAACAAAATAAGTACAAGGCCAATGAAACGCAGTAGGAAAGCAAGCTGTCAATACATTAATGAAAATAACCCCCAAAGGGCACCCTTATCTTGCAATGGGAGGATGAGACATTGCTTTCCAGCAAATGTCTTGTCTGGGATGATTGTGGGAGGAGGGTCAGGGAGAACGAGCACCAGGCCAGTCGACCAAGACAAATTGAAGGGGAAAAACTCTGAAAACAAAAGGAAGTGGTTGCAATGCCTACCCGGACTCTCCCTCAGCTCAGGGCTGTGTTCAAGGACGAATGGGGTGTGTTGGGAGGGTTCTTTTCCAGACTGGACGAAGCCACGGGGCCAAACCACCGAGCACTTGGAAGTGAAACCAGTTCAGCCCAGCCTGCAGGCTTTTCTGGAAACATTCAGTATTTTCTACTTTATTTCTAGTTCCATGGGCGTGCGTCCTCCTCCTCCGCGTTAGGCTGAGGGCTCCTTAAAGGCAGCGTCCAGATCCCATCTGTCTTAGTGTCTCTCAAAGTGCCTGTCACAGTAGCTCGTTCTTGGCGAGTGATCAGTAAATGTGTGTTGAATGGAGGAATCAAATTTAAGGCAACAAATACCTTGTACAGGGGCTTTATTAGTTGGTTTTGGGGAAGTGGTGGGGAATTGGGAATGGGTAGGAAATAAAAGCTTTAATAAAAGATCATCAGCCCGGCCGGTGTGGCTCAGTGGTTGAATGTTGACCTATGAACCAGGAGGAGGTCATAGTTCATTTCCCAGTCAGGGTGCAAGCTTGGGTTGTGGGCTCGATCCCTAGTGTGGGGCATGCAGGAGGCAGCTGATTGATGATTCTCTCTCCCACTCCCCTCTCACTTCCTCTCTGAAATTAAAAAAAAATATTTTTAATAAAATAAGATGATCAGGCTTTGTTCCTGACTCAAAGAGCTTACAGACGAGTCCAAGAGACAGATAGGAGTTAATTACCAGTTTAGCTCCTTGCCCTGCATCCTATTCATTTCTACAGGTTGTGACCAAACTTGAGACTCATTCTTCTCCTCCTGTCCCTCACCCCCATGGGGCCAGGAGAACGTGGGTGGGAAAAGCGCCGGTCCACATTGCAGTGGCCGGTTCAAGCCCTAACATTCCATCCAGGTCCTCAGCAATCCAGGACAAGGGCCACGGCTGAGGCCCCCGGGGTGGGGATGGGGCAGAATGTCCACAGGTTGGCCAGGAGCAGGAAGAGCAGAAGGCAGGTTCCAGCCAAGACCTTTAAAGAGTGCCAAAGGTCAACCTGAAGAAAGCAAGTTCAGGTGTCAGATCCAAAGGGCAAGAGGAGGGCTGTGGGTGGGAGAGGACCAGGTGGCCCGGAATGCAGTGGGAGCAGGCTGGACCAGAAATGAGTGGCCTGGAGCACCTGCACAGGAGGTCAGGGGTGCCAGCTGCCAAGGTGTGGTTAGCCTGGGAGCTCAGGACCAGGACAGCCGCCTTGTGTGTGATCACAGCACCTTGGCCATGTTCCTTGAAACCAAGCGCCACAAGGAAGCACAGACCCCCGGAAGGGGAGCTCTGGGCACGAATGCAGGCGGCTCTGCTCTGCCCTCAGCCCTGCCCCAGGACAAACTTCCCCACCAGCTGCTCCTCAAAAAAGACCATGTCAGTGAGCCTTTTGTAAAGGTAATTTTTGTTTCCCATTTAAAGGGCTGTCTATTCTGAGATTACGCCTGCCTTACTTTTGGTGATAAGATGGCTTTTCTTTTATGAAATCATGGTGATGGCAGAGATAAGCCTCTTGAATGTTTGAATGGCCTCACTGGGCTAAATTAAAAAGTTGGCAATATTAGTTCGCAGATTTATGGGCGGGGGGTGGGGGGGGGACCAGGGCGGGAGGAGGGCGGGTGGGAATAATAAAGCATCAAATCCCAGTCTGGTTGCTTCTGCTCTAAGAACTGAAATCCTGTCCCTGAACCCCAAATCCTGGCTGCCAAAATGGCATCATCACCATCATCTTCACCATCATCATCATTATCCTCATCAACAACGACACTTGTATAGCATGCACTTTGCACAGAGCACAATCCTCAACTTTGCATATGCTAATTAACTCCTCCCCTTGTTTATGACCTCTGGTGCCCACCTCTATGTGCCCAGTATCTGGGTTTGGCACTTCCTACACTGACCTAGCCCACTGTCAACTGACCTCCAGTTCTGGTGTCTCCCCTGCTACAGGGTTCGTCATGTCTTCCCTGACCCGGCCACTTAGAAAGTAGAGTTCTGCCTCAAAATTCCCAGCCTAGGTGTGTGTCTCCACTCCCTGTGCCAAGTCCTCACCAGACCCTTCCACCACCTGCCTGGTTGAGCATCCCACCAGACACTGTCAGACCCCCTGAATAATGACGACCCCTAGCCCTGGAAGGAGAGCCACCTGCCCCCCAAACTAACACCCTGTCCAACTGTGTCTGACCCCCCTGGGCCCTCATCCCACCCTCCCAGCCGTCCGACTTCACTGCTTGCTTCCTGCCAAACTCTTCCCTAAACAAACACCGGCCGCTGTGTGAATCTTCAGGGTCCTGGCCCTTATCAAGCCTCCTCTACGCAAAGCAAACCTTGAATCACATGCTATCCTCCCAGGCCTTGACGTGTTGCTTTCATAACCCCTGCGAACTCACCATGTGCCCGCGTTCCACACTTCACTTATACTAACGCCTGTGCACCTCACCGTAACCTTATGAGGCAGATATTGTTATCTCCATTTTACAGATGACCAGATCAAAGCCCAGAGAGGTGAAGTCACTTGCCCAAGGTCACACAGCTAGGAAGAGGCAGAGATAAACTTTGAATCCAGATTCTGGAGGTCAGTACCTGAGCGATTACACTGCCCTGCCCTGGGAAGTTTGAAATCAGAGGAGTGGCTTTGATTTAGGAGCTTCCCCGGCTGTGGAAAGTCACCAGCTCCCCACGTCTCTGCGCCTGCACCGTCCACGGTTCTGTAAGAATCACGGCTAGGCACTCAGCCCACGGTGGACACAACCATCAGCCCCGTCCTTTCCTGCTGCGTGAAAACCCCCGGCAACCACGAACATGTCGTGATGGGGCCTATTTTATTCCGCCCCCCGGAAACGTCAGTCACAACTGAGAAGAATCAGCTCGCGTCAATTTGTAAAGCATCTCGCGGCTGATGGAGGACGTGAATGTGGTGGTTTGAAGCGTGGAGTCCGGAGCCCGGCTGCCCAGGGTTAAGTCTGGACTCCACGCTAGTATGTGATTTGGGGCAAGTTTCTTAGCTTCTGCACGTCTTGGTTATCTCATCTTTCCGGAGGATGATAATCATAATATTGTGTATCTTCTGTAGGGTTCTTGCTAATTACAGAGTTAATATATATGCAAAGCCCTTGGAACAGGGGCAGGCACACACCACAAGCTCTCCACAGGGGTTCCCTGTCAGTCTCCGGGGCTATGACTGGCTGTTACCAGCATGTTGCAGCCAAGGAAACCAAGATGCCAGTGGGTTGAATAACATGCCATGTCACACGGCCTCAGCAGAAGGGGCCAGGACGGACATCCAGAGCCTCTGGTGAAAGACGTGCCACGCCGCTCATTTCTTCCAGTACTTTCTTATTTCCATCCCCGATGTGACTGCTGCTGGCTGCAACTCCCAGGCCACCAGTTTCCAACCTCATTACGGCGCTCCTGCAAAAGTCAGGCTCATCCTTATGGGTATTGCTGCTGCTCACAGTCCCGGGCCCAGTCAGCAGCTGTCCACCTACACCTCGGCGCCAGCGCGCTGCAGAATCCACCGCAGAGGGGAGGGCATCTGCCTGTGCCAAGGTGCCTATTGACGCCAGTCCTGAACACGGGAAGGGAAGGGGAGATTGGGGCTGCCCAAGGATGATGGAGGAGGCTGGCTGGCTTTAGCTCCCCCACTGGACGGGCCGGAGGCTCCATTGTGAGAGGAGATCAGTCGCCCTATCTCAGTTGCTGTGGTGCAGAAGCAGGGGCAAGGAAGGCTGAACTGGGTTAATCTAATTCTCCAGTGACTCATCCGAGGAGAGGACTTGTGACGGATCATTAAGCTGTCTTGGAACTTATTTCAAGCCCACGCCCCCAAGATGAACGCTCTCGATGTGTTTATCGGGTCTCCAACAATAGGCTACTATTCTCCTTCCCCACAACTTGGTTACACAATCTTTCCCCTCCTGTCTTTCAGCCACCTACTGAAAATCTGCCTGCGCACTGAGCACGCGCTCCCCGTCCCTCTACCAAATGCTCCACTGGCACGCCATCCCATCTTTGGGGGGTGCCCCCACTGCCTTCTTGACAAGCTCAACTCTGCTCACCAGGATCCCCCTAAAATAGAGGCACTTATTCTCCTGTCTGAGCCCAAAGCTTCTCACCCTCACTGACTCCAAACTGGGTCTTGACCTCTGAATTATCCATCGTCTAGTGCCTGAAGAATGTCCTAGATTTCCCGGTTCCCCTTGGCGCCAAAGTTCTTGGGTTGATTTCTTCTCATCGTTTAATTCTTTTATGTATTTTTTAGAAAATACATAAACAACTCATTTATTATGGAAAGAATTATACAAATCACCCAACATCCTGCCACCTAGAAATTATCTCTATAAATATTTTTGGGGGTCCCCCTTCTTGGACCTACCTCCCTACATTCCAAAGTTTACGTCCGTGCCCTTCCTTGCTGTGGCACCTTTAATAGGCCCACGCACCCTGAGGTATTGGACATAGGCAGATGCCTTTTCTTTTTTTATTTTACAAGCAAAAGTTTATTTAGCACGTCACAGAGGCAGAAGAAGTGAGCCGTGGAAGAAGTGAGCCAGCTGGGCTGCGTGGGCTCAGGAAACAAGTTACAGAGGCCAAAGAAGTGCCCTTGGAGCTTAGGAGGGAGAAAGGCGAAGGAAGTGAGCCTGGGGTAAGGAGAGGGGGGAAGGTGTGGGCGTGCTCCAGAGGAAGTGTGCCTGAAAAGGGGGTGGGAAAGAGAAAGAGAGAGAGAGAACGAGTCTGCAGCTGCCTTTTCTTAATGAGCATCTACTACAGGATAGGATACATTTGTCAATCTGTATGTGGATCTAGATTGTGAGGTCACAGTGGCCTCAGTGTAGCTCCAGAATGTCTTGCCTACATTTCTGAAAATAGTCCCCTCCTGGTCTCCTCTCCTCCAGCCTATCCTCCACACAGCCTCCAGAGTGAGCAGACCAAGGCCCCCCAGGCCATGCCTCTGCTTGCAACTTTCCATGACTTACCATCGCCTTCGGGATAAAATCAAGGTCCCTTAGCGGTGCACCCATCGCTCTTCATGACACGAGGCTGGCTTGCTTTTCCCGTCTCTTCACTTGACTCCCACTAAATGGGTTCACTCTCTACCCTTGCCAGTTTGCTCTTCCTGGAATGGGACTGCTCTTTGCACCCCAGGATTTTTGTATCTGCTGCTCCCCCTGCCTGGACTGAGCTTTCTTTCCCCCTCCTTTGTCTAGATAATTTCTCCTCTTCCTTCAAGACTTAGTTCAAGCATCGCCTCTTCCAGGAGCCTTCCTTAACACCTCACCTCCAATCTTGTCCCATCTTAGTTCAGTGCCTCCCCTCCCTGAGGACCCCACATGTTACTGATAGACCTGGACTCAACTAAAAATCTGCTGTCTTGTCTCTCTCGCCCTCACTAGACCGTGAGCTACATGAGGGCAAGTACTTTGTTATTGTTTTAAAATAGATTTTTATTGACTTTAGAGAGAGAGGAAGGGAGAGGGAGAGAGAGAAAAACATCGATACCAGAAATATCGACTGGTTGCCTCCCGTACACACCCCAGCCAGGGATCAAACCCACAACCAGGACATGCGCCCTGAGTGGGAATCGAACCCACAACCTTTCTGTGCTCGGGATGACGCTCCACCAACTGAGCCACACTGGCCAGAGCTGTTGTGTGCTTTTTAAAATTATTATTATTACTCTTTTTTTTTTTTTTTAGCCACCAACAAAACGTCTGGCCCACAGTACATATTCAGTTTTTAAAAAAAGTATTTTGCTGACTAGCATGTAAGAGTGAAAAATATACCTGTAGCTACCCAGTGTTATTCTTGCTCAGGAGGTTATTAAGTCCCGGTACAGCTTACATTTCTCAATTAAGTCAGACACTAAGATTGTACACACCCAGGATCACAATGCTTTATATTATGTAAATTGTCCCATTGAATTTTCTTTCAACTTCACAGCATCTACATGAGATAGGAATTATTTTCATGTTACAGATCAGCCAGAGTCAGGGAGATAGCAGCACCTTCTAAATAGTAAACAACAAGACCAGAATTTGGACCTGGATCAAAATAAGGGTCATTCTCTGAAGAAATGATTGGGATTCAATTGTCTTTAAGGTGTTTTGGGAGCAGAAATTTGATTCCCCATCTGGATCCTTGTAATTTAGCAGCCAAGTAACCCCAGGTTCACATCCTTCTCAAAGGGAAGGAGGACATTTTTCAGTAAGTTGGGGGTGGAGGGGTGTCTGGTGCTGCTTTCCGGCTGACAATCAGGACCACCTGTGTCACCGGCCCCATCCTTTCCCGTCCTTCACCTCACAAGGATGGTAAACCTTCTCCAGTCATCTTCCCTCAGCCAAGCATTTCCTGCTCAGCCTGGGGAAGTGTTGAATAGCAACCCACAAAGAAGCCACTGCCAAGCCAGGGGACATGGTGGGCACCGTGACCTGCCTTTGATAGCTTAACAGAAGGACTCTGATTCTGAACGTGCTTTATGGGTGGAAAAGTGCCTTGTGAGACTTGGTAGGCTCGCATTCACTCATTCATTCCAACAGCATTTGCACGGGCCTACTCATCGGAGCTAATAACAGTAGCTCGCACTTACTGAGAGCTTCGTACGTGAGAGGCACTGCTCTACAGGTTCGATAAGCAGTAACTCATTGAATCCTCATTGCTGAGGATTCCCTCAGGCGGAAGCTATTATGAGTTTTATGAATGAGCAAACTGAGAGACAGAGAGGGTACGTAACCAGCCCAGGGCCACACAGCCCATGGCATACTGCCTCTCCTGCCATGCACAAGGCTTCCTGCGGGTATAGACATGAGTAGGACACGGGCCTGGCCCTCCAGGGGCTTATGTGCTCATACAAAAGACACAGACACTCTGTCATCGTCCATGGTGCTGGAGACATGCAAGATGAAGAGACACACACGAGGAAGGGGTGTTTGATGGCCAGCTGATGACATCATAGAGGAGGTGACACTTCAGCTGGCTCTTAAAGGACTGGTACGAGTTCAGTAGATCGGAAAGGGTGAGGTTTGCTGTGGAGAGTAACTTTTGCAGAGAGGAGAGAAGATGCCACGTGTGGAGGTAGAAAAAGGAGAACTCGCTTGAAGAACAGCGAGATGTGCCCGGGGATGTCTCACAGGGTCCACTGGGAAACCCAGCAAGAAATAGGCTGGCATAACAGGCTGACCCAAATCGTGGAGGGTCTAGCAGGGGTCCTCAAACTACGGCCTGTGGGCCACATGCGGCCCGCCGAGGACATTTATCCGGCCCCCCGGGTGCTGCTGCCTGTCCTGCTTAGCAGCCGACTCGTCCCGGGCCCGCAGTGCGCATAGGAATTTGTTCATAGTTTTTTTTTTTTAAAACTATAGTCCAGCCCTCCAACGGTCTGAGGGACAGTGAACTGGCCCCCTGTTTAAAAAGTTTGAGGACCCCTGGCTGGGGGAATTGTACTTCATTTTGTGAGAAATGGAGGGTTGTTGAACCGATTTAAACAAAGGAGTGGCCTGATTCCATCTGTGTTACACCTATGAGCAACGCGGAAGATGCACACATAGGTGGGAGAGAGAGTTAAACCGCGAAGCCAGGACATCCGTCAGCCCGTTTCTGATTAGAATTAACCAGGCAGAAACAAACATTCCCCCAAAGAGGCATTGGTTGGGGAGGTATTTTAAGAAGTAGAATCAACAGAACTGGAGGCCCCCAAAGCTTCTCGCCTGGGCTATAAATAGACAGGAACCTGGCAGGGCATAAAGAAGGAAGAGCTCATTGTATCTATCTCTTTATTCAACAGACACTTGGTGGGAGAGCCAGGAGCTGCACCAGGTAGTGGGCATCCAGCTGCCAATCAGACACAAGCCTGGCCCTGGCAGAGCCCGCAGTCCAGTGGGTGAGGCAGACAAGGAAACAGACTGATTACAATACCAAGGGGTGGGCGGGCCACCCACAGAGCCCAGTCCTTGGCATCTGATGGTGATGTCAGACAAGAGGCAGCGCCAGCCTCCTCTCCACCCCTTTGCTGGTCTCTCTACCTCCCCTTCACTCGGATTACCCAGCCTGCCTTCCCCAGGGGTTGTGTATCAGGGGTTGGGAGGGCTGGCGCCAGGGCACAGCTCCTATTAAAACAGTGCAGAAGCTGGGCTTCCCAGTGGGTTCACCATGGCAGTGGCTACCCAAGAAATGCCAGGACTGACTAGAAACCCCTGGCCCAAAGGCCAGGGCTGGGGAGGCAGAACCAAGAGTTGGGCAGATATGAGGCCAGAACAAGCCAGGAGGTGCAGGATGCTTGCAGAAAACCCTGGGGTGGGGGCGAGAGGACTGCAGTTTCCCCTGATGGGCTGGTATACACATGAGCGTGGGCTCTGGGGGCTGGCAAAAAGGGTCAGGGCTGCCTTTCCGACACCACGGAGAACTGGCCAGCCCCCACATGCTTCCCCCTCCTCCCGGGTCACCCACACCCATTCCTCTAGGTGCGCTGTGGATTGCAAGGAAGGAAGGCTTACTATTTCTAATTGTTTCAGCAGGAGGCAAGTTGTAGGAGACACAGGGAGGCAGAGAGAGAGGAGCCCAGAGCAGGACCCGGGAGGAGAGGACTGTCCGCCACGCTCCCTCTCCAGTTGCCTCTCTTTACAAAGACAAAGGAATGAACAGGGTCAGCAAAGCTGGAGGCTGCGTTTAAGCTGCCTGAGCTGCTGAGCAAAGCAGGCAGTGGCTGCTGGACCGGGGGGGGGGGGGGGGGGGACGACACCCACACAGTGCAGGGCCCCTCAGAACAGAACAGTCAGGGCGTACACACCAGGTCAGGCCCAGGGTGAGGGACGTGGGTAGAGGCGAAGATAATGGGAAACGGGAAACACGGTGAACTGGAAAGAGCACCGGGGATTTGGGAAGAAGGATGGAAGTCAAGGCTGTTTCCTGTCTCTGCTTCCTACAGCTCTGCTCCCAGCAGCCTCACTCCATGCAAGGGCTCCTTGGCAAGGCCGCAGTGGAGGGGGGCAGGCTGAGGGGGCACCACCTGGGGGGGGGGGGTGTGTGAAGCCTGACAGTCCTGATGGGAGATAACAGGTCGCTGAGCCTCGGAGGGAAGGGAGGGGTCTAATGAGGAGAGCAGGCAGCTGCAGCCCTGTGATCCTCATATTTTGGCAGCATTTGCCGCTGTCTCTTCGCTGTATTAACTTTAATTTGTAACTGGGTTGATCGGCGATTGTTCTTCCTGGAGGGTGTAATTAGGGTGATAAATAAAGCCAAGTGGGGAGTCTGGGCGGCCAAATTCTGTGCTGTAATGAGCCCAGCCCCCACCCCCCTCACCACCCCAGGCACGCTCCCTAGAGGACCCATTTCCATTTTCCAACAACAGGCTTGTTGCTTCATTGCCTCAAACAAAAGTCTCGGGTCTCAGAGAATCCTCACGCTTCACTGTTTGGAAGGAATCAAGGTTGGTCACCCTGATCTTCTCGGGACCAATTAGCTTTGGGTAGTAACTGTAGGAGCCTTTTGAATTTGGAGCCCTTAGCATTACACCCATCCCAGAACACACATCATCTACACGAAACCTTCCCGGGCCTAATATAGGTCCCTTCCCACGTGACTCGTCCAGAAGCCCATCCGTCCTTCCCCCTTCTCTCCATGCCCGCTGTCCAGCCTTTATTCAGGACAACTCAGTTTCCACCCACCTTCTTCCATGTCCTGCTGGCGGATCCCTCCATGTTATCCATCTCACCTTCTCTGAGGTGCTCTCCCTCAGATGCAAATCTCCCCCTGACTCGCTCCGGCTGGTAAGCCTTCTAGGACTCCACAGGATAAATGAGACCCTCCCTCCTTCCCGTCGCCATAGCACAAAGCCTTCCATCACCTGGCCCTTCTGACCCCCCACGCCTGCCGTACCCTCCAAGGCGACCCCAACCATGGCCAGCCCCTCCCGCCTCTGGTCCTTTGCACATACAGCTCCCTTTTCTTTGACTGTCCTTCCACTGTCTTCACATGGAACACTCCTATCCACCCTTCAAGGCCCAGTCCAAACACCTCCTCCTCCAGTGAGTCTCTTCCGACTCCTCCCGACAGCTTCCCCTCCTTCGAGGTTCCAGGGGACTCTGCACTCACCCTTTCATTACTCTCTCACCCTTATATGCCCATCTGTGCGTGGTCTCATATTCGTCCTCTGCTGTCTTAAATCTTGTGAGTCACTGTGTCATTCTAGAATTGCACATCATTTGGGGCAGGGATCATATCTTTGGGATTTCTTTAAGGCCCATCCCAGATAAGGGCCAGATGCAGATGGCGCAGGAAATATTCCAGGCGATAAAGGTGCTGCTGCCTACCTGGCTAAATGTTTACACCAGCGCTGCCCAGTAGAACTTCCCTCGATGTTGGAAATGTCCCATTTCTGCATTGTCTCACGTGGGAGCCAGCACTCCAACGTCGGATGGAAATGTGGGCGGTGCGGCAGGGAGGACAGAGCTGGGCTGGGACATGGACAGCTGAACAGCCCAGTTCCCTAGCCGCACACATCACCTCTCCAGCGATCAGGCCCCCTCGCTGAACTGCCCTGCTCAATGGCTTCACCCTGGGGGTGGGGTGGGGGTGGGGGTAGTGGAATCAGGGTGAGGCTGCCAGTGTGGCAGCAGCTCTGTATAAAGACACTCACAAAAGGAAAATAATTACAGCTTTTTAGCCAACAATGCATCTGCTTAAACTCAGGTATAAATAGATCCTTAAGCTCTCCTCTCCCCAGCACAACCTCTTCCAGGTCAGCCACCTGCAGCCATTCGGAGGGGCGGGGAATGTTCTCTGGGGCAGGGGGGGGAGGGGAACCAAGGGGCCCCCTCGTCCCCTGAAGCACCAAACCTCCTTAAGTAACCTGCTCAGTCCCCAGGGAAGAGGGAAGGCCGGGCTGTGGACAGGAAAGGCTGCCTTCACAACCCCTTCCTTCTCAAACATTGTAAAATGGGGCAACCATTCCGGGAAACAGTTCGGCAGTTTCTTATCGCGTAACTCGCAAGCCCACTTCTAGGTGCCAAGACAAGAGAAATGAGAACATTGTCCACATCAAGACACAAACCAGTGTCCACAGCAGCCTTATGCATCATAGCCACACACTGGAAACAGCCCAAATGTCCAAAAGCAAGAGAACGGATAAGCAATCCATGATGGCCCCACATTACTCAGCGGCACACCGGGACGAACCGCCGGCGGCATGGTAACAGGGATGAGGCTTGAAATTCATACGCTGAGCGAAGGACGTCGGACGCAGGCGTACAGACTTGTCCGGTAACAGGTGAAACCGGTAAATCTCATCTCTAGGGACAGAGAGTGGATCAGTGGATGTCTGGGGCTGGGGGTGGGCGTGGGCATGGGGATGGACTAGGAAGGGGAGACACAGGGAACCTTTTAAAATGATGGAGAAAGTGCTCTTGTATCTTGATTATTGTGGTAGGTACACAGGCATTTATAACGCATTGAAGAGTACATCTAAAATGGGTACATCTTATTATATGTAAATTAGACCGCAATAAAGTTGACTTAAGAAATAATTCCTTCCAGCCCCGGTTGGGTGGCTCAGTTGGTTGGAGCGTGGTCCTGTACACCAAAGAGTTGTGGGCGTGATTCCAGGTCAAGGCACATGCCTAGGTTTCAGGTCGGGGAAGGGGGAATGTTGGCAATGTCTCATTCGGAGGGACATTTCCAACCGTGTCTTCTCTCTCTCCTGTCCTCTCTAAAATCAGTGGACATATCCTTGGGGGAGGATTAATAATAATAATTAATCCTTCCCAAGGGTCTAGCTGAGCGGCTGGAGCCTCCCCTTGTCACCAGTGGCCAGGGGACTGCCACCCTCCTAGGTCCCTGACCTTTCCAGAAAGCCAATCAAAGGTTAGGAAGGCCCAGCGATACTGCCAAGCTGGAAAAACAGCTCCCCGCCGCCTGGAGAAGCTCCCTCTCTGGCCCTTGATCCTTAAAAGGCTGGAATTTCTGGCTGAACAAGCAGGCCTGGGCAGTCCCCAGGCAGCTTCCCTCAGTTCCGGGCAGGACGCCCAGCCTCCCCTCATGTAGGTGCCAGCTTGCTGCCCAAGCGCAGAACCTGAGGTCCCAGCGAGGCCCTGCTGGGGGCAGAGGAGGGAGGCGGCCCATGGCCTATGCCTACAGAGCGACTCGAAGGGGAGGGAAGGCACAGCCCAGCTCCCACTCAGCTCCCCGACCAGAGTCCCCGAGACCTTTACTCTTTACTCTGCGTGGGGATGAGAGTCAGGGAGTCAGCGACAGGACAGGCCTGGACTCTGAACTCACTCGTAGCCCAGTACCCTTTCCCCCACAGACTGGGTTCCCAGTTACTTGCTGGGGGGAGGGATTTTTAATGGGGTTTGGTTCCAAGCAAGAGTTCTCCAGGGCAGGGCCTAGAATACAAAGGGAGTGTCTGTCACGGTGGCTGGTGGCCCGCCCAGAGAGGCTGTTGCTGGCAGCAGTTTGTCAAAGGGCAACCCTGGCCCCCAGGTGGGCACCTCACCTGTGCCCAGTGGCCGAGGCCAGGGCGGCTGAGGCCAACGTTTTCCCTGCAAACCCTCCTGCATTCCACGGCCTTCCAGGGCCGGCTAACCCTCGTGCGATCACAGAGAGGGTGGGCCTGAGACCATGTCTGGCCTTTGGACCACATGGCATCCTCCAGGGTCTCAGGAGCCCCACCTCCTCTGGTTGGCCTGGTTCTGTCTCTTGGTCTTTGCCTCCCCTCCCCCACTCCTGTTGTCACTTGCACCTGTTTCTCTGCCTCGCTCAATCTCTCTCGTCCACAGGCTGTTAATTCCCAGGGGTCCCCTTCCCTTATCTTCCAGGCAGCTGCTGGCCCTGGCCCGGAGGGAGAGAATAGTTAACTCTTCCTCTCCTCCCACCTGCCACACTCCCACTGAGCCACTGGCAGCACAGCCAGGAGAGCCCGGGCAGGGGCTCAGGAAGCCTGGGGCCTGGCCCTCCCGCTGTGGGACCCCTGCCCCAGATGTGGCCCCACATGTGACCTGGAGCTGGGCACTCCCCCTGCCCTGTTTTCTCATTTGTAAAATGAGAGCATCTGACCTTTTTAGTATCCCAGCGCGTGCTCTCTCTCTCTTTCTCTCTCTCTCCCCTCCCCTCTCTCACGCGCACACACAGAAAGAGAGAGAGAGAAACGCCATGTTTTAAAAGTTAAGGGCTATCAAATTACACTTATTCAGTAATTATTAATTTAGAAGATGACTTTGTATGAAACAAAACCAGCCAGAGCTCTGAGCATGCCATGGTATTGTCTCACATAAAACAGGACCCTGAATTAGTAATTACCAAATAATTGTACATCTAGCAGGAAACTTGACATTTAAATTAGGCCGGTGTAGCCTTCACACAGATAAATGTTCTGTGTCTGCTAGGCTTTTTGAAAGATAAAAATCAACTCTAGGTCTCTTCCTTCCTGCTCCTTTCTGGGCTGGGGTAGAGAGGAGCGCCAGGGACAGGTGATCTTGAAGTTCCCTCCTGTTGCTGGGTTTGGAGGCCTGCGTGTGTTCTACTGGCTAGCACATCCATCACTCATTGGGCACCAGTCTCATTGGTCCCGCCTACCAAGGCCTGGCCTCCCGTCAGATAACAGAGAAGATGGCCAGCAGGACAGGGCCTGGGCCCCCAGACGCACCCCCAGCACAGACCCTTCCACGGCTTCCCTGCCAGCCCAGCCCAGCCCATCGTTAACAGAATTCAGAGCTGTGTGAGTGGAAGCAGGTAAGGGCCATGGTGGGGACACCTCAGGATTTTCCCAAGGGAAAGTGTCCAGGTGCCTTGGCAAGGAGACTGCACTGGGCACAGAGGCTGCTCCTCAGCTCGGCTCAGGGGGTTCAAGTCGAGGTGCAAGGAGAGCTAGTCCCTCGGCCCTTCGTGGAGACCTCCTCTCCTCCCACAGCCGGGGAACGAGACCCAGGAGTTCACTCCCTGCCATTCTCTCTTCCTCTCTCTGTTCCCCACCCCTGTACTCAGGTCCCAGGGGGTAGTCAGGGGCCTGAGCTGGACTGGATTCCCTGGCTTTCTAGTCCTAGCCCCATCTTGTGACGCCCAGATCTGCCTCCCCTGCTCCCAACTCCATTCCCTAGAGCACACTACACCAGGCTGTCTCAGGGGTGCCTTGAATTCAACCAGCACTCCCCCTGTGGTGGGGGAGGTTACCCCAGGGGCTAGGTTCTCCGGCTTGGCACGCAGCCACCAATCCCCCAGGAATCGTCACCCCTGACCCCTCCCTTCTCCTGGCTCCTCCTCACAAGACCTCCAGGCAGGGCTGCAGGTGCCAAGTGTTTGTTCTCCTTGCCCCACAGCCTGCCCTGCCTTCTCCTCCTCTCTCTCAGCCAGGCCTCATCCTGGCCCTCCTGCACCGTGATGGTGGCCCCCCCTCGCCCCCCTGAAGCCAGTGGGGTTTCCCTTTCTGCTTGTAATTTGTCAAAACTTTCAGTGAGTGTCTTACATACGAAGACTCAGCTTGTGCAGAGGGAGAATGGGCAGAAATGAAGGGAACAACTGAGGCACAGGAAGAAGGGCATGTTCAGGGGACAGAAATGCTCTCCCTCACCCGGCAAGCTGACTGCTCCCTCGTACCCTCGTTGGACACTATACTCCAGCCCCACTGACCTGCCGTGTGCCCTAGACCAGCGGTCGGCAAACTGCGGCTCGCAAGCCACATGTGGCTTGCAAGCTGCGGTTTGCCGCTCTGTTGACTAATGAGTTTGCCAACCACTGCCCTAGATGTACATGTACATGCTCTTTTACACCTCTGCTTCCTTCCTTCCTCAAGCAGTCATGCCTCCCTCTCTTCCCCCACCGCCACCAGCACAGCTCAAATGCCGCCTCCCCCAGGAAGCCTTCCCTGGATGCGTGTCCTGACACAGCTCTCTCACATCACTCATCGCTCATACTCTGGTTAGGATTATTCCTGTGCACGTCCCCTAGGAGGGGCGGAGCTCACCTTACACACCTTCATATCTCCGAGAGCACCCTGCACAGAGCTGGGCCTGTCACCCGTGCTCAACAGGTATTTCTGGAAGGAATCATCATTCTACGTATTGTCATTGTGAATGGCTGGCACTGACAGAGCCCTCATTTGAGTCAGCCACTGGGCTCAGCGTCAGAGCACACGCGTCTTCACAGCTGTCCTGATTAGGCCCATTTCACCGATGGGGATGTAGGGTCTCAGAGGAAGGGAGCAGCTGGCCCTGGGCCTCACGGCTGGAACGAGGCAGAGCTGGAACTCGATCCCAAGGGTAGCTGATTCTAAAGCCCAGTGCATTCTGGGACTCTTTAAAAAATATATATATATATATATGTATATATGGATTTCAGAGAGGAAGGAAGAGGGTGACAGAGATAGAAACAACGATGAGAATCATTGATCAGCTGCCTCCTGCACGCCCTACCCTGGGGATTGAGCCCGCAACCTGGGCATGTGCCCTGACCGGGAATCAAACTGTGACCTCCTGGTTCATAGGCCGATGCTCAACCACTGAGCCACACCCGCTGTGCCAGCCTCAGACTCTGCACATGCGCCAGCCGAGAAGGACTCCCAGGGCCCCCCTGGCCATTCTACCCTCTGTGACCCCTGTGGTCCGAGGCCTGAGAACAGAGGCCCCTCCAGGTGTCACCACAGGCCCTGCTCAGGCCAGCTTTGCCCTGGGCCCTGGAGGGTTGGATCCTGCCCTGGAGCCCCCGGCCTGGCCAGGTGGCGAGCACGCCCACTGGCCCCCTGCCACAGGAACACAGAGTACCTTTGCACACAGCCTCTCTTTGTCCCCTGCTGGGGACGGCGGAGAGGGCAGGCCCAGGGCAACGTGGAAGGTGGCAGAAGTTTGTCTTGGACGGAGTCTGCAGCCTCTCTGTTCTGTTCCCTCTTCACCTGGGGTTTCCTGCTGGCTGACCCTCTCCCCCGGCTTCCACAGACGTGGGTTTAACCCTTTCCTCACCAAGACTGGCAGGAAAGGACTGCAGGCTTTTGGGGGGGAGTTGGAATAAAGGGGCAGGGGTTCTTCTTGCTCAAGAAACGTGGACTGACCCAGAGCTGGTCCCAGCGAGAGCCTGTGATGTGTTGCCCCTTGGGTGTCTCCCAGGCACGAAATTCTGTGGAAATGAGCTGTCTCACCACCCCCCCTGCACCTGAATGCCCCTGTCTCCTGTCCCTGCTGCCACTCCTGTGCCCCCCTGGGAAGGGGCCTGTTCACCATCTCCCCCTCCTGTAGGCCTTCGCAGACACCGTCACCAGAGCCCTGCACCTTCCTACCCATTTGATGGATTAAGACGCCAACGCTCAGAGGGGCTCCCGGAGGCTCCGGATCACAGGGCAAGGGCATGAGCTGCTGGGATTTGCAGTCCATGTGGCTGCAAGCCCTGCTCTACCTCGCATCCCTTCCCACCTGCTAGAGCCCGGGGTCAGGCTGAATCCCCGTGGGCAGGCACACAGTGTCCCCAAGGGGCAGGGACAGCGCTAGGCAGGCGCAGGGACCCGAGGGACGGGCCCAGCACTGTGGTTGGCTGCAGTGACAGGTCACACTGCCTGGGTTGGCTCCTTCCTGCCCGAGACGGTGGGCAGCATTACCAACTTGAACCTCCGTTTTTTGTGAACTCCGAGCTAAAAATACCTAGTCCTGGGGATGCTTGTGAGGATTACAGCAGCTAATCCGCGAAAAGCGTTTCGCATAGCATTTCAGGGTAGGTGCTCCGAGAAGGCCTGCCGTCTGCCCATGACCTGGGTGAGGGCAGGGTGGGGTGGCCACGGCGACGGTGACGAAACGGCATGGAAACCCACAGGAAACGTCACCACGGAGACTGACAGCACAGGCAAGGGAGGCACCCAAACAGGAAGAAGAAACTTTTCAATTTTGGCTGAGTAAAGGCAACAGCATAATTACCATCATTTATAAAAACTGCCTCTCATTAATGCCTAATTCCCCACGAAGCGCGACAATGATTATCTCATTAGCCATGTGTCAGATCAACTTTGTTGTAGGTTTTATTTGATTAAAACAGTGAACTCTCAAGACGTGTGTTCATTTTCCACCGTCTGTGGTTTGTGGAGCACAGTCCTCCTTTGACAACTCATCTAAATTGGAAGGCGCGTTCCTAGGAAGGGTCACAAAAGGTAGCTCTTCCGATTCCCCAAAGCAAGGTGGACCGGGCGGAGGGATAGGCTCAGAGCACCCTATGAGCGCCCGGTTTGCCAAGGCCAGTGACAAAAGGTGAATTACGTGTCACATTGTTAAGATTTTGTATTGAGAAGGGGAGGGGGAGGGGAGGAAGGGGAGGGAAGGGAAGGGAAGAAGGGGGAAGGGAGGGGAGGGGAGGAGGGGGAGGGGGAGGGAAGGGGAGGGGGAGGGATTCATGTAAGAGTGAAACATCGATCCACTGCCTCCTGCATGCCCAACCGGGATCGAGCCCACAACCCTGGCATGCGCCCTGACAGGGAACTGAATCAGCAACCTTTCCATGCTCAGGAGGATGCCGGACCAACTGAGCCAGGACAGGCGAGGGCAACATGCCAGTCTTCATAAAGCTTGGGGACTTTTGTATTATTTAAATACTTCAGTACGTGCATTTATGTTATTTTGCAGCCTTGGAGTGTGCTAGGTTGCCCTGCCCCTCCCCAAACACTGACAACTCCGAAGTCATTGCATCCTGGGTTCCATTTCCCCCACGGTGAGAAATGGTTGCTATCTGTCATGTGCACTCAAGTGCCCGGCATTGTTCTCATTTCCTGATAGGCGGTGCAAACCCCCCCCCGCCCCCCGCCCGCTACTCTCCCCCTACTCCTCACCCCTACCTTAATGGGGGCGGGGCAGGGGGGAATGCTGGCTGCCAACTCCCGGCTGCCCAGGGAGATAACTGAGAATTTCCAGTATGGAAGTGCCACGCTTTGCCAGCTCAGGGAAGACAGAGTGATTGGCTGGAATCACTGACCTGGGTGACAGTACAAGAGAAGGCAGAGCTGGCGGGGGTCCCCCAGGGGTGGGCCGGACACCTCCCTCCATGCCAGGCTCCAGGCTTGTTGTGTCCAAAGGCTCAGGCCCTTCATCGACAACTCTCACCCCCAGGAGCCCCCCGAGATTGCCTGCTGCCCCGCGGGACCACAGAGCCCTTCTCCCCAAGGTCAAGAGGTTGGGTGGTTCAAGTTAGCAGCCTGCTCTGAAGGGAGAGGAAGGAGATGGGGGAGGGATGGAACTTTGGTTCTCTTCCCAACATTGAACTTTCGGAGCAAGGATACCCAAAGAAAATGGAGCAAAATGTGGCCACTTGTTCAAGCTTAGCGGCGGGGCTGTGGTTATGTGGTTATCTGAGACAGTACCCTGTACTTCTTTGTGTGTTTGAGCTATTTTATCATTTAAATGTATTTCAAACTTTAAGAGGATAAGAATATGTAATCTGGTGTCACTTGATGCATAGAATTGTTGGTGGGAAAAAGCAAAATAAAATGTAAGCTCCTCTCTCCACCTCCACCCACCCCCACCCTCCCCATAATCGGAAAGACTAGAGCCAAGCAGTTATCCAACCAGTGTTATTGCACCTACAGGCTCTCAGACATGTGGGGGCCTGAGGTGATTAAGGCATGACCTTGTTCAGGCGTCCAAAGGGGAGCCCTGACCTGGGCGCTGGCTGTGGGAGGGCTGAGGAAGGAGACTGGAATCTGTCTCTCCCCCCGCCCCCCCGCCCCGGTTCCCATTCCCCCGAAGTATGTAGACTTTGGGGAGCCCCCTTTTCTTCAGTTCTTACCGAACCTCCCCTTCCCATCCCAGCCTGCCTCTCCAGCGCCCTGTGGATTGCTCTGAATCTTGTAGCCACATCTGGGACTCACCCTTTGAACGTCTGCATGTTCTGCCCTAGGCCCCCATCTCTGGCTCCCCCAAGGGGCCCCTCCCCCCAGGTCCACCCGTGAGCCCCAAAGCTGGGAGAGGTTAGAAGACTTGCCAAGGTCACCTTGCTGGGCTGGGCATGGCAGGAGGTGGGAGGTTGTGAGAGGGCAGCCCCGTAGGGTCATTTCACCCCAGCACACAGGTCCTGCTGGGTTGCCATTTGTAGAGCTTGCCCCTGAGTCCCGTGGGCTGGCTGCATGGGAACCTGTCTTTGGTTGTGTGTGGAAAAGTGACAGGGAAGGCTGCCTGCTCTGGGGACCAGCCCGGGTGAGACTCAGCTAGCTCTTCACGCCGGGCTGCGAGCGAATCTTCTTTGCTTCGTATTTTACTTCTTTCCAGAATCTCCCCTTTCACACATCTTCCAGGCCAGACGAGGAAGGCGAGGGGGAGTGGAGGTAATGACAGAGCCCAAGGCCACCCGGGCCTTTCATTGGGAGATTGCTTCACCGGGAGCCTCTGCACCCATTTTACAGGACGAGCAACAGAGGCCAAGAGGAGGGATGTCGCTGTGAGTCACTGCCTTCCTGGCCTAACACAGACCTGGATGGAAATGGCCAAGCTGAAAAGGCAGAGATCAGCTGAGGGCGGGAGCTCCCCCTCACAATCTCTGGTTTTTCCAACTGAGTCCAAGTTCTCTGTTAGCCTTCGACCTCCCCATTGTGTGACGGAGGTCGGGGCCACTCTCCTCTCTCTGTTCAGCACCTGCCTGATTACAGAGCTGGGCACATGGGATCTCATCCGCCCCCACAATGGCCTTCTTTGTGAGCAGGGCCCATTTTACAGACAAGGAAACTGAGTCAGCGAGATTAGGCCCTCATTCAAAGTGTCACAGCCCGAAGGAGACCAGACCCCTGGACGCCAGCCCGGGTGCAGGCTCGTCTGCGGCTCCTGAGCTTTTGCCAGACCCACTCATCATCCAGGGAAAGGCCCCGGGAGGCAGTCTTTCTGGTCTGAGCGTGGGGCCGATAAGGCTGAGGACCCAGGGGGTTGGCATTGGCGTGGATGGTCCCTTTCCCTGTCAGGCTGGGTGGGCCTGTCTGGCTCTGAGGCATCTGTCTGCTCGGGGCCGGGGCGTGGTGTGGTCATCGTGGCTGCTCTCTAGCAGGGTCTCCCCTGGCACCGTGTGCCAGTCAGTGTCCACACGCGGGAAGGAAGCAGGAGGACCCCAGGAGGCCAGAGGGAGTCCCCTCCGGTTGTGGAGACCTTGGGGAGGCAGGAGCCTCCCTGGACCCCACCCGCAGGCTATGGAGTCAGGTGTCCAGGGAGGGCGGTGCTCCCCGGGCAGCAATTCACACGACACGGGACAGGCCTGGCTCATCAGGGCTCCAAGGTGCCACTCCCTTTCCTTCTTGGTTCCTGAAAACGATCCCACCTTCATCAGTGGGTCTTGTGAAGGTGTAACAAGCTCCCACCCCACCCCCCAGGGGCCTGGCGTCCCGTGGGTGCCCCAAGTCCCTCCTGTCACCTCCCTGCACATCTCGGCTTCAATGTCAGCCCCAGTGGAGCAGGAGGCCCCAGGAGTCCTCCCCTCAGCAGCTGGCTCCTGCTCCGTGGAGGCCCCTGGCTGCCAGGCCGGGGCCAGAGGTTCTTTCCCGAGGAATTTGCAGAGTCAGGGGAGCCAGGGTCGTGGGGAGAGAGGCCCGGGGACCGCTGCCCACGCAGGCCATTGGCAGCCAGCTCTCCCACCCTGGAGGCTGACCTCTCTCTCTGCAAAGCCCTCTTGTCAATGGGTGCTGGGGTGAGCATGCTCGAGGCAGAGCCAAGAATCAGGCCCCTGCCCTGGCCCGTGTTGTTCAATAGTCAGAGCTAGAATGTCAGCCTGCGTACCAGTGGGTCTCAGGTTCAATTCCTGGTCAAGGGCACAGAGCTGGGTTGCCGTTCACCCCCTGCCCCTGGTCGGTGGAGGTGCGTGCGTGCGGGAGGCAACCAGTCAATGTTTCTCTCTCCCTCTCCCTCTTCCCTCCCGTCCTCTCTCTCTGAAAAGCAATGGAAAATATCCCCAGGTGAGGAGTAACAAAAGAAGAAGAAAAAGAATCGAGCCCCAGGGTGTGGAAAGGCCGGGGCCAGCTGGGATTTCCAGTGAGCGGCTCTCTCATAGCCCCAGAGCCCCACGGAGGCTGGAGCAGGTGGCTGTGCTCTTCCAGCGAGCTGTGCTCTTCCCCAGTGTGTTCTGGGAGAGGGGTACTGGGGCCCACCCTCCTGGGGGAGGAAGGAGGGGTCCTTCTGCCAGATGCTCCCAACCTTTGACCAATCCCCCCTCCCTGAGGGAGGGCCAGGCTGGGCAAGGGTGTGGCTGGGGCCCCAGGGTCCCCAGCCCCACCACCATTCTTTGGTGGGGTCAGGCAACTGCTGAAGATCCTGGGGCGCTCTCTGCTGAGAGAGCATGTGCCTCCCGTGGATGCCAAGTCCTGCTGGAGGTGGGGGGTGGTATCCCTGGACTTCGATCTCAGAAGGGGCGTCCCTCCTCCCCTACCTTCCAGAGCCCCTATCCCCAGATGCCTGCCCCTCCCGGGCACCCTGATGAGTGACTGCCACCCCCAGGACACGGGACTGCAGCTGCTCTGACAGAACTGGGGTGAAGCCAAATAGTGGCGTGTCCCAGTCCCGCCGAGCAGGAGGCTAGCGCCTGGAGAACACACGCAGTTCCAGACCAAGGAGGGGAAAGGGGCCCCTAGGGCCCCCCGGGCAGGCCAGGGCCCATGAGGTAGCTCCTCCCCCTGCTCCCCTGCAGGGATGGAGCGGCCTAGCAAAGGGACCACGATTCCTTGCCTTCCTGAGCTCCTGCCATGGCTGCTGGGCCGCACAGCCCTCCTTTCCCAGCAGCATGCCCCGCCCCCACCCAGGGAGGAAGAGGAGGAGGAAGAGGAGAGACAGAAGAGGGGCTGCAGCCTTCCTAATGTGAGGGAGGCACATTTAGGTCCAAATGGCTGTCTCGAACTCACAGGCGCCTCTGGGGAAGTTGACGTATGACCCAGGCATGATGGGAGAGCTGAGGGCCCCCCTGAGAGGTCCCTGAGCTAAAGGGAGGCCTGGGTGTAGTATCTGGGTGGAAGCTGAGCACAGTCTGGCCGCATGGGGGCTGAGCCCAGGCCCCTGTGGGTAGGAGAAGCCCCAGCAGTTCCCTCTGACGGGAACCAGCTGGGAGGGGAAAAGCTGAGGGAGGTGGAGGGATGTGCTGGACAGGCTGCAAGCTCTGAGGGGCTGAGGCCTCTTAGAATTGCCCTTGGCCATGGCTGAGGTCTGGGAGGCTCTCACCACGTGTGCCAGGTGGACTGGGGCACTGATGGAGGCCACTTGCAGCCCCCCAGCCAGAGCTTGTGAAAGGAAACCTCTGAACAGGCAGCCCAGCCCCCGAGAGGAGCCTCCGGGAAGGAGGCAGCAAAGAGGAAGCTGGCCTGGCCTTTCTCAGCCTCCTCCCCTGCCTGGCACACCCGGGGTGGACTCCAACCTACAGCTCCACTGACCTCAGAAGGTCACACCCTTTTCCACCTGGTGCTTCTGCCTGTTGACTTCCTGCCACATACAGTGGCTCCCATTGTATGAAGAACAGAGGTGGCTCCACCCTCAGGGCCCTGCCTGGGCACAGGGGACCCTTGTCAACCTCCCGGCTCCATCCTAACCCCGGATATGACTGGGCCAGTTGCACCTGCTCCCTGGAGCCCTGGACCCTCATCAGCAAACCCAGGGCATGAAACCAGGGCACCCTTGAGCCACCATCCAGACCCTACAGTTGCCCCATTCTTTCCTCACCAGATACCACCTGCCCTCACCCAATTCCCAGGCCCACATCAAGGGCCCTGGCAGTCAGGGGCTCCCCTGGAAGCAACCTGAAGTTGCCACGCACCCCTGGAATAGGTCTTTACGATTTCCCGCCAACCTTTCTATAGCTGTGATTTTTGCTTCGTCCTCTCTGCAAGGCAAATCCCGCTACAGCTCTATTTTGTAGAAGAGGAGACTCTCATCAGGCCCGTGGCCTGCTTACAATCCCCTGGCAACTCAGGAGCAGGGCTGTTTTGAACCCAGATGTGCATGGGACTCGGGACTGGAGGAGGCCCACCCCGGTCTGGAGCAGAGCCCTGGGTCACCCTCCCCCTGGGGCTGCAGCGTGAATACCCAGGCACCTCCATTCAGAGCCTGGCGCTGCAGACGCTGAGCCTAGTGATGTCAGCATTGCCATGGCAACCCTTCCCCAGCGTCAGGACCAGCCTCCCGCTGCAGTTTCCCTTTGTGTGGACTTTGTAATGCGTTGCCAAGGCAGTGGGGCCTGCTGGGCAGGTTGGCAGGGGTGGGGAAGGCAGACAAAAGCCCACATTGCATCCCAGCAACCAGCAGCTCACAACAAGGCCCACGGGGCTGCGGGCAGGCGGGCAGGCAGGCGGGCGCTCCGGCGCTCGGGCGCTCGCGGGTGGGAGGGGCTCAGGCCAGGTCCCCTGGGCTGGTGGCCCAGACCTTGAGGTTGAGGAGGTGAGGAGACCCCCGCCCCCTGCTCAGGACCCCTGCCTAGAAATAGCCCCCTTTTTCAGTGCGATGTCAGGGTTCTGCCACCTCTGAAACATCTGGGTCTGTGAAAAAGGACGGCCGAGGCCCGCCACAGACCTGCTAGGGAGGGGCTGAGGCGGAGGGAGCCGTGGCTTAACCAAGTCTCCAAGGCAACTCGGGTGTGCAGTCAATTCTGAGAACCACCATTTAGGGGAGAATGAGGGCCGTGGAGCACCTAGATATGCCAGGCCCTTATGTCTCATTTAGCTTGCAAACCTTAGAGGTGAAACAGGGAAAAGAGGCTTGGAGGGTTTTAAATCCCCACTTCACCATGGAAGACACTACAGCTCAGGAGGTGACGTTTCTGCCTGCTCACAGTCCCCCAGCTCCGACGTGGCAGTCTGCATGCAAAGCCAGAGGGGCCAATGGCACGGGCCAGCTGCCTGGCCTTACCCGCTTCCTCCTGCTGCTGGTTTTCCAGGAAGAATCCTAAAGCACCTTGGTGGAGGGGGCCAGCTCTGGAAATGGGCTCTGTCCCAGGCCTCCCTCTGGCTCCCAGATCTGAGAGGAGCTGAGCCACGCAGACCCACACAGCGGCCCCTCCCGCAGGCAGGCTGGCCTAGGAGGACCAGAAAGGCTGCCCTGCCTAGTAAGGAAAACCATGCCCTTCCCCACTCGGCCTCCCGGCCTCCCGGCCCGCCTCTCCTGTGCACTGTCTGTCCCAGCCTCCTTGCTCTCTTGACAGGTTCCCGATGTCCCTGGTCCCTCCCCCTGCCAGGGAGTAGGTGTCTGGGGACCCACTCTGCAGGGAGCCCCACCCGCTCCTGGGAACGCTCCAGGAAGAGGAACTCCACGACCTTTGCTGGCGTCTGGGAGCCTCTGTTCCTCCCTGTGTCCCGCCTCCACCCCTCCTGCTGCCTTTGAAGCTTGGTTCCTTCAGCGCTGTCTCCCTCTTAACAAGCTCGGAGGGTGCCCCCGGGGGGGGGGGGACCCCACCCTTCCATCCTGGGTTCTCTTCTGCCTGTAACTCTGGGAGGAGGCTGAGACCCCGGCAGACACAACAGCCCCCGGAGTCCAGGCTCCTTTGTGCACCGGCACCCGTATTCAAGGCTGACCAACAGCAGTGATGCCGGCTACAGGCTGCACCCACGCCAGGGATGCCAGGAATTGGACGGTGAATGGCTTCTCAGGCCCTGGGCTGGGCACGCCTAAAGCAGCCAGGGCTCCAGCCCCAACCATTCCTGGGCTCTGCCTGTCATTCTCTCATTGAACAAGCATTTCCTGAAACCTGTGCTATGTGCTAGGAAGGATTTAAAAAAAAGTCTCCAAACAAGCCAAAAAAGATGGAGGGGGAAAAAAAGGAACATGAAATACTTGTGATCCCTGCCCCCACAGAAGAATAAAATCTAGCCCTGGCTGGTTTGGCTCAGTGGATAGAGTGTCGGCCTGCGGACGGAAGAGTCCTGGGTTCGATTCCCATCAAGAGCACATGCCCGGGTTGTGGGCTTGATCCCCAGTAGGGGGAGGGCAGGAGGCAGCCGGTTAATGATTCTCATCATTGATGTTTCTGTCTCTCCCTTTCCCTGCGCTCTGAAATCAATGAGGAGGAGGAGGAGGAGGAGGAGATCACCTAGTAATTCACGCCTGACATCACTTGGGGACCGAAAGGAAATATACCTCCCAGGCTAACAGAGGTCACGTCTAGAGGGTGGCATTGAAACACCGTTGCTATATTCCATACCGTCTACTCTGTAAGACGTCAGTTCTGTAAGCAGGGGAGCCCCGCGAACAGGAAGAAAGCACACCATTTAGAGCCTCCGGCCAGGGGGATGGGTTGGTCAGCCTGGCCATCCCTTCTCCTGCCGGGGCCATGCCCAGACAAGTCCATTCAGTCCTCCAGCCCCACCTCTGCTGGTGAGAGAGACTGTGTGGAGCGCCCTGGCCAAGGGGGCCCCCAGAGACTGACCCCAGCCAAAGGGTGCAAAACAACCCGGGCACCAGAGGGCAACGAGTGGGCGACTCCCACCACAAGTCTTTAACTCCTCCCTGGCCCTGCCAGCCTGGGGGAGCAGAGGGGAGAAATGGGGGCACAGCTTCCCTAAAGAGAAGCACTGATGTGACCTGGCCCCTCTCAGCCTCAGTTCAGTCATGTCAAGGGGACCAATAATACCACTTACACAGGCCGTGGGGGAATTAAATGAGACAACTGGTCTCGGACCCCAGAGGACACCTGGCACATACTGGTTACTCAGGAAACACTGCTGAACATGTGGGTGCACCCCCCCCACACACACACCCCCGCTGCCGCCACTCTGACTCTGGGGCTAAAACATCCTCACCTTTATAATCTGGGTGAGAAGCCCTCTCTGCTCCCTAAATTCTCCAACACAGGCTGCAGCGGGAAGCCCATGGCTGAAGCCGCCTGATGCCCGGCTCTCTGGCATTCCTCCCAGTGCCCTGGGGCCCAGGCAGACCCTGTTGGGGCTGCCACGTTTAGTCCCACCACACCCCAAACAGTAGCCACAGGAATGAAAAGGATGATGTCTGTTTTGGGGGAAGTTCAAACATTTAAAAAAGCCCTGTGAAGGCCAAGACCATCTGCGGGCTATAACATATGTTCTAAATCTTAGTGTTGATCTTGCTAAACACACACACACACACACGCACGCACACACGAGCACACACACACATGCACACACACGCGCGAGCACACACATGCACGCGCACACACACGCACGCACAGACGTGCACACACACGCACACACTTTGCATTTTATCAGGGCCCTTCTGGAAAATGATTTCCTCTAAGTCACTTGTTTCCCTGGTAGGGGAATCGCGGGCACTTGGACTGCCCTGGGTCACACCAGGCATTTGTGTGTCCTGTGCTGACTGCATTTCCAGTGAATTCGAGATTTGGCAACAGGAAGGCACTGAGGTTTTGCCAGCAAATACAGTGGAGGCTTCTCTGGAGACAGAGGGTGCCAGCTGTGCCCTGCACTTGCAGAGAGAGGTCCACCAGGGCTGTGGGCTGGGGATTCTGGGTGAGTGGGTGGGAACCAGCAACACCCCCTCCCCAAACTAAGTAGATTAGGGTTTTCATCTGCTCTCCCCTTCAGCAGTCCCTGCACTCGATGCTCTCACCCACCAGGAACCAGGTCAAGCCGAGATGCTCATGATTCCCACGGCAGGTGAAGAAACAGGCTCAGAGGGACTTGCCAGAGGCTGCACGGGGACTACGTCCGAGTCCTAAGAAGTAGGACCACGTTGTAGCAGATTGCCCAAGGCCGTGTCTTATCGCTCTCCCCCAGGAGGCTCCGTGGCTACGGTGGCTGGGGGCCTTCTTTCCCTTTGTGAACTGTATTTTGTAATCATTACACAAACCCCCTGTTCATACCCATGACAAGAACTCCAGAGACCAAAAGGCAACCCGTAACCCACAAGCATCCCTGTTGTATTTCCGCATGCTTCCCTCCCATCACTGTTCATAGGAAAACTCTTATTTCTGAGACAAATACACATTTTTCACATTTCTAAAATACAATGCATTTTGTAACGGATGTGCACACATAATGTGCTTGTATTTTCTCCACCCTCCGCCCTTCCCCCCTCCCCCCCCAACACACACACAACTCTTGGTAAATCTCTCGTGTTATAGAATCAAGGAAATAGAACAGGTCATTTTGCAGAGATGTAATAAAACCATCCATGTGATTTGCCTCCCACTCCATGCTCCTCCCTTTAGCTGACTCCGCATCAGCAAAGGTTTTAAAGGAAGGCCAACCAGCCCCGACTGGATGAGCCCCAGCATTTCATAATCCCCAGACAGCTGGCCACCCCCACGCAGCGTGCTTGGGCAATGCAACTAATTTCCATGTAAATCAAAACCGCAATAGGACGTGTGTAAGCCACAGCTCTATAAGGTCCGAAGGGAAGCGAGAAGGGAAGAAACTCTCGTCGAGTGAGCACCTACTATGTGCCCGCCTTGCGTTGGGGGATGAGGAGGGCTTCGGGGCCCTGACAGTAAAGAAGGGGCTGTTTAACAATTCCTCGGTCAGAGTGGGAACGTTTTCCGATTGAATAAGGGAGAATAGCCCAACCTGTAGTGTTTCCTGAACCTGGGAAATTCATAAACCAGAGTAAGATTTTTTCCCCCTCAAAATTCATCTTTCAAGCAAATGTGACTTGTTAAGGTGCTTGTTTTCAGACGTATCAAAGGACCGGCCGGGGCCATCTGTGCTTCACACCTCCTCAGCCTCCAGGGATGAGCCTCCAAAGTTTATGGAGAATCGGACTCACCGGAGGGTTTGTTAAACCCCAGATGGCTGGGTCCCCGCCCCCAGAGGAGCTGACTCAGCGGGCCCAGGGTGAGAACTGGCATTTCTAACAAGCTTCCTGTGATGTTGATGCTGCCGGTGCCCATGAGGATTACCTGAGGAGCTTCTAAAAATGCTGGTGCCCAGGCCCTCCCCCAGGGCGTCATAGGCCTGGGTACAGCCTGGTCATCAGGACTGTCAAAGTTCACCCACTGAGAACCACAGGCGTGATGAAGGTCCCTGGGCTCTGGAGGGATCCTTGGATCCCAGTCTTCCCAGATCGGGCCCTGCTAGGCAGTTAGTCTCTGAGGATCCGAGGGAAGCGTCCCGGGCAGGCCGTCCTTCCATCCCTGCATGTTTGAAACCAAGTAAACTGTTTGCTGATGCTGGAATGAATGATGTTCAGATCTGAACTTAGGTGACTCCCTTGACTTCTGTACTTTCCTCCTTGTCTTTTCTCGTGGCCCGCCTTTTGGGACACATTCCAGGAACTTGGAGCATGGATCACCAGGCCTTTAGCACACCTGGCTCCCACCTACACCTCCCAGCCAATTTAAGCAGTAGAGCCAACCCCTAGGAAATTGCAAAGGAAATTCCTAGGGCTCATATCACACCCCCTCATCACCTCATCTAGCCTAATGGACTCAGTGATTCCATTCATTCATTCATTCATTCATTCTTCCAACACATCTCATGGAATGCCCATGATCACCATACCTCCTCCCCAGATCTCTCCCCAAGTTTGGGGCTAAACATTTAATGAGCTGCTGCACCTTTCTACATGGGCCTGCTACGATGCTGCAAAAAGGCCAGATCACACCCATGTGCCCTCCAGGCTCTCTAAGCCGCTGATGCTACTACCCACCCGGCACCCCATACAGACACCAGGAGCTGCTCCTGACACGCCCAGCCAGGCACCCCATTATTTCCTACGTGTTTCTCTCATGTCAGCCCTCCCATCCATTTCTAGCTCTGGGGTCCCCACATTCTCTTTCCCAGGCTCCTGCCTCCTCACTGATCTATCCACCTCCCATCTCCCCCTCTTCTCCATCCTCCCTGCTGCTGCCTCCAGAGGCCCCACCTCCTGCTTCCACCTTCACTGCTTCCCAGTGGCTCTCCTGTCCTTCACGGCCCCCATGACCTGGGGTCCCTGCCACCTGCCCCGCCTCATCTCCCTTCCTGTCTGTCTCCTGCTTCAAAAGGAGCCCTTGGAGCGGCATCTTCTGCTTCTCACCGCTGGGGCTCACTAGCGCCTCTCTTCCCCCTGGGCCACCTTTCCTTCCTCACCTCATCGCTTACCTAGACAACCCTTACTCACCGTTCAAAGCCAGTTCCGTGTCACCTCCTCCAGGAAATCTTTTCAGACCCCACCCAGCCTCGATTACAGACTCCAGCTCTGCCCCTGCATTACCGGGGCATGACTCCATCGCGGTGCTCACCACATTACATTATAATCAGCTGCTCATGTGTCCGGCTTCACCATTACGTTGTTAGTTTAGGGGGCAGAGACCATGCTTACTCATCATTCTACTCCTCCGTGCGCGATGCCCGGCTTAGAGTAACCCCCTTTTCAGACACTATTGTTTCGGAACAAATCACCCTACAATTGATGGCTTAAACTTGCTACTTTATTTTGCTCATGGTTTTGTGGGTCTGGAATTTGGGGAGGTCTCAGTCAGGGTCTGCCACGGGCTGAGTCCTCCGACAGCTCCACTGGGCTGGATGCACCAGATGCCCATGTACATGGCTGCAGTGGGTGCTGGCGGTAGGCTGGAGGCCTGCCTTGTCATTTTTGTTGTTGCTAATTCTCACCCAATGATATTTCCATTGATTTTTAGAGGGTAGAAGGAAAGTGGGGAGAGGGGGAGGGAGAGAGAGAGAGAAACATCGATGTGAGAGAGATACATCGAATGATTGCTTCCCACGCACGCCCCAACTGGGGCCAGGGATCAAACCTGCAACCCAGGTATGTGCCCTTGACCAGGAATTGAACCTGAGACCCTTCAGTGCATGGGCCGAAGCTCTAACCACTGAGCCCACCAGCCATGGCAGCTTCAGGGTAGTCAGACTGCTGACCTAGCCTGGCCTGCTCCCCCAGAGTGCGCACCCAAACAGAGCCGGAAGGAAGCTGAGTGGCCTTTTCTGACCCAGCCTTGGAGGGCCAGGCAGTGTCACTCCCACTGCATTCTGTGGGTTACAGCTGCATCGCTGAGGTCAGCCCAGATTCAAGGGGAGGGGACAGGGACCCCACTTCTCAAGGGGAAGAGTGTGGAAGAATTTGCAGACAGGCTTTAAATCCACCGTAGCCCTCCACACATTTGCTGGAAGGATGGAGGCCACATTTCTCCTGGCCTATTCTGCCCCAGGAGTACCCAGTTCTTCCCTCCCTGCCCCTCCTTCCTCTCCCCCCACCCCGCCCCCTTCTCCTGTGCCACCATGACACCAGCATGTTTGAGAACTGGCCGGGCAGAGCAGCCTGGTGGCTCCCCCGCGTCCCCCCCCCCCCCCCCCCCCCGCCTGCTGCCTCCACTGCCTCTGCCGTCCTGAGCCTCCGTGCGGGTCACTGGGCCACACGTTCTCTGAGACCTTCCCTGCGGTCACGCTGGGCAGTCCCCTCCTACGGGCTTTCTGCGAAGGCGGCTGGAGTCCAGCTTCCACCTACAAGGTCGCCCTTCCCCTTCCTGTCTTTGGGGGTTTGTTTCCTAATGACACAAGCCCACACAGGGCGTTGTGGTGTGAGAAATCCAAACAGCCCTGAAGTATGCAGAGTCCATGTGAGTTTCCGTGACCTTCCTTTCCCCCCTGCCTCCCTCCGAGGGGGACCATCCCCACCCGCGCAGCCATCACCCTGTGGCCCCTTTAAAGCATCTGCCGCTCTCCTGTACGCAGCAGATGCAGAAAGAGAGAGTGTTGCTGGGGATCTGTGGTTGGTTTTCACTTCTGACATAAATGAGACCCGACTGCAACTTGCCCTTTGTCACTTAATTCCGTGTCGGGGTCATCTTTTCAGGCCGGAATGGAGAGATCACCCAGCCTTCGCGCTCTGTAGACCATCTCAGAGTCTGAGCGCTCGGAGTTCACTTGTCCTTGGCCCTCCCGGTCAAAGGTCAAACCTTCTGGCACTCGTGGGTCCCAACCGGGCCACACAGCCCAGCACGGGCCTCCTCGGGCTGCGGGCCGCGCTCCCAGGCTCACGGGCTGCGGAACACGCCAATGCCGCGCAGAGCCGCAGAGAGCGAGCCTCTTTCCAGCAAACCGAGTTCAAATCCGAGCTGTGTGGCCTGGGACGACTCACTTGAGCTAGCTCTCCGGGGGTGCAGGTGTTCAGCAAGCTAACAACAGTGCCCACCTCCCCCAGGGAGCCTGGCGGGGCTCTGGCGGCAGAGGCAGAGGCAGGGGCCCAGCCGGCTCTCGGCGCCTGTTATGTAACTGGGCCGCTAATGCCGCCTTCCTCGTCCATGGAATCCAAATTAAAAGAGGAAATGACTCTCCTGATGCTCAACTCGCTTAATCCCCATCTGTCTCTCCCCGGGTCCCGCGTGCTCGCCTCGGAAGGTCTGAAAAGGGCTCCAGATTTCTAATTCAGTGTGCTTATGCAACCAAAAATATGGTGGCCACGTTTCCTGGGGGGTAAGTCTATATTCTGGGCTCCAGGCACACTAAAAACGGAAGCGCCAGGGCCCACGCCGCATCATCATCATCATCATCATCATCATCATCATCATCATCACCACCACCATCATCATCATCATCATCATTACTAGAGGCCCAGTGCACAAAATTTGTGCACCCCTGTGTCCCGCGGCCCAGCCTGCACCCTCTTCAATCTGGGACCCCTCGGGGGATGTCCAACTGCCCATTTAGGTCCGATCCTGCAGTTGGACATCCCTCTCACAATCCAGGACTGCTGGCTCCCAACTGCTCGCCTGTCTGCCTTCCTGATTGCCCCTAACCACTTCTGCCTGCCAGCCTGATCACCCCCTAACTACTCCCCTGCCAGCCTTTTTGCCCCTAACTGCCCTCCCCTGCCAGCCTGGTTCCCCCCAACTTCCCTCCTCTGCCGGCCTGATCACCCCCAACTGCCCTCCCCTGCAGGCTTGATTGTCTCCAATTGCCCTCCCTTGCAGGCCTGGTCCCTCCCAACTGCCCTCCCCTGCTGGCCATCTTATGGTGGCCATCTTGTGTCCACATGGGGGCAGCCATCTTTGACCACATGGGGCAGCCATCTTGTGTGTTGGAGTGATGGTCAATTTGCATGTTATTCTTTTATTAGATAGGATAGAGGCCTGGTGCATGGGTGGGGGCCAGCTGGTTTGCCCTGAAGAGTGTCCTGGATCAGGGTGGGGGTTCCCTTGGGATGTGGGGTGGCCTGAGGAAGGGGCCTGTGGTGGTTTGCAGGCCGGCCATGCCCCCTGGTGACCCAAGCAGAGGCCCTGGTATCTGGGATTTATTTATTTCTATAATTGAAACTTTGTAGCCTTGAGTGGAGGCTTGGGCCTGCCAGGGTATGCAGAAAGCTTGGCTTCCTCCATTGCCAGGGAAACCCAAGCCTCCTGCTCACTCCAGGGCTGAAGCCATCTTGGTTGGGTTAATTTGCATACTCGCTCCTGATTGGCTGGTGGGCAGGGCTTGTGGGTATAGCAGAGTGATTGTTGATTTGCATATTACTCTTTTATTAGATAGGATTATTATTATTATTATTATTATTATTATTATTAGGTTCCTCCGAAGCACAGGCAGCTCTGCAGCCTTGGGGGTCGCAGGCGGGAGAGGCCAGGCAGGAGCTCCCAGAGCCGGGGAAGGGTCCGGAATGAACTCAGAGCAGGAAGGGAAGGTGACCAGGGCGGGCCCAGGGATGCACCGGTGGCGGCCGCCTCTCAGAACCTCAGCCTCCTCCCCAGTCTTTCATTCTCCCACTCTGATTCCTGGGTGCCAGGTGCAGGGACCCATCTTTCCCGCACGTGCCCCCACCCACCAATATGTGGAAAGACCGTCACACCACCGCTCATTCTGGGATAGTGAAAAATGGAAAGCACACGTCCATCGGTGGGCAGTGATCAAATACGTGAGGGCACACGGACACCGGGGATATTGTGGAGCTGATAGAAAAAAACTGGGTAGATCAAGACGTACGGACGCGGATCAAGGTAATTAAAGTTGAATCTTTTTTTTTTTTTTAATTTTATTTTATTTTTATTGTTTTAAGTATTACAAATAGTAGTACATATGTCTCCTTTTTTTTCCCCCTTGATCTCCCCCCGACCTCCCCTACCCCCCAGGACATGCCTTCACCTGCCCCCCCTGCCCCCCCGCCCCAGTGTCTTATATCCATTGGTTGTGCTTATATGCAAGCGTACAAGTCCTTCGGTTGGTCTCTTACAGCCCCCCTCGCCCAACCTCCCCTGTCTTCCCAATGTAGTTTGACAGTCTGTTCAATGCTTCTTTGCCTCTGTATCTTTTTCCCACCATTTCTTTCCTTTAAAAAGTTTTGCCTTTGCAGACTGGAAATAAACATATAATAACAAAACAAGACAAAACAAAAAAATGTTTGAGTCCCAATTTCAATGTCCAACAGTTCCTTATGTGTACATGTCAGCATTGATATCTGGATGGTGGGCACATGGTGGCAATGCAGGTCCGACCCTCTCTGGTTTGGTCCTAGGCAACCTGCAGCGGTGCACAGCTGCTGACTGCTCGCGTGGCAAGGCGTTGTCAGCGTCTTCCATCTCTGGACTGTTTTTCCTCTTGTCTTCGTGGTTGGAGCACTCCTGTCAATTCCTCTCTGTTGCAGGAATCCATCTGGTCTTGGGGTTGTTTTCTGAAAATATACAAATATATTCTCGACCACAAGTTAATAAAGGAATCTTTTCTATATAATTGATTTGGGATCCTTTTTATTTTTGTTCAAACGATTTTCCTTTGTCTTATTTAGACACCATGTGTGTTTTTAATGGCCGTCTTGCTGTTAGCATTGCAAATGAAACTTAATTTGGTAAAGTAAAAATTTTCTAGATGTAATTTACTTATAGGATATTTTTCCTTACATGATATTGCCCTACTATCCCCCCCCCTTTTTTTTTATTAATGGAGGTTTTTGTAAATTTTATAATGCAGTCTTGATAACTTTAAATTAAAAAAAATTTTTTCCCCCACACATATGACTGCTTTAGGTTCATTGCATATGCAGGAATTTTACCATGAGATGAACTACCAATAGAAATTTTAGTTATTACTTTAAGCAAGTCCCAGAAAAATACAGAGTATGGTTCCACTTGTGTTTTTAACAACCCATCCCGGTGGGGAAGGAAGGGTACTTTGAACTGCATGGTTCCCTCTGAGATGGAGCGAGGCTTTTGGGTTTTACTGTGTTTCTGTATTGTGGCTGCTACAGACAGTTGGTAATTTTAAATATTTGCCTTCAGTGTTATGAGCCGGGACCTCCCCTGACCATCTTTTTCTCGGGAAGCAGTCAGTGGTCAGATCGGGAGTGGGACTGGCTGGAAGGCATCTGCTCTCCAACCCCACCCCCCCCACCCTCACCCCCACTCTACCCCTGCCCCAGCCCAGGGTTCAAGCTGTCTGACCGCTGTGCTCAGAGGCCTTGGCTGCTGGAAGTCCTGGGGCTGAGGAAGGGGTGGGGTCCTGACCAGGCAGAGAGAAGGCTGAGGGGCTTCGCAGCCCAGAGGGTTGGTTCAGATGGCAGAGGCCCCCTTACACCCACCGCTCTCACACCCTCTGCCCTGAGGGCCAGGCCGGGGCCAGGGAGAAGGAGGTGCCACAGTCTGGCCACCAGCGCTGGATAAACACGAGCCCTCGGCCACTTCCAGAGATGCATCCCCTGACTTGGCCCCTGTGGGCAAGGGCAAGACCAAGGCTCCCAGGCAGTGTTTCCCAAGCCCAGTACCCACTCCCCAGGCCCAGGCTGTACCCACCCAGCACCCACCCACCGGACATGTGGAGGCGTCCGCACAGCAGCTAGAGAAGAGGCAGGGAGGCCGCCTGGACACAGTGGGTGACCGCCGCACACTGCACACGGGCCAGGTGGGCACTGTTCCGGGACCTGATTCAAATCAGCTGCCAAATAATTCTGGGAAAGGTCACATGGCACTACCCTACTCAGGTGTCTTTCACTTTAGGGATTCTCCAGGCCTCCGACATGCGCAGGCACGTGGGGATTCTCTACGAGGGGGACTAACGCAGCTTTTAGCAGAAAAACACCACGCGGGGGCCCTTTCCCACCAGGCCTCCCTCAGGCTGGGGGACGCCAAGCCGATGGATGGCCTCGTGAAGGCAGGAGGCAGGCCTGGAGGGCCAAGGACTGTCCCAGGCACAGTTCCGGGAAACTTAAGAGGAGGAGGATTAAGTAGAAGGAGGTGTGAGAAACGTAGAGGCCACCTCATCTGCGAGAGATTAGGAAGCAGCCCTGCCAATGAGCTGTGTATGTGGCCGGGCAGGTGCATGGGACCAACGTCAACCCTTTTTGTTTTTTTTGTTAATCCATACCGAGGATATTTTCCTTTGTTTTTTTTGTTTGTTTGTTTAGAGTGGAAAGGAGGGGGAGAGACAGAGAGAGAGAAACATCAATGTGAGAGAGACCCATTGATTGGTTGCCTCCCACATGTGCCTCAACCACGGCCAGAGATCAAGCCTACAACCGAGGTACGTGCCCTTGACCAGAACCGAACCCGGGACCCTTCAGTCTGCAGGCTGACGCTCTATCCAGCGAGCCAAACTGGCTAGGGGCATCTCTTTTCTCAGATCTTGAGCCCTGGGCACATGCACACATGCCAAGGATACACACACACACACACACACACACACACACACACACACACATACACAGCCACACAAACTCACGTGCCCAGGCGGTGGGGGTGCATGATGGTGGCTGAGGGACGCTCCAGGACTCCCAAAGCACTCTGAGCAAAGCCTTTCACAGAGTTATTTTTATCGCCAGCACTCTTCTGTCTAGCAGAGCATGCATGGCTCCATATTGCTACCAGCAAGGAGGACAAGTGGCTGGATTTTAAAGCAGATGGCCTCTGAGTGCAGAAGAAGGAGACTTCTGGGTCCTCGTCCCTACCCCCACCCCAACCCACACCACAGTGTTCCCTCCCCCGACAGATGGGGCTCCCCAGAAGCCTGCCCCAGCTGCCCCCTTCCCACCAGGAAAATAGCCAGCAGGGCAGATGCCCCAGCCCCCACCCAGGTGCCTTGGATGAGGGTCTGATCACCCTGCCCCCAACCCATCCTCCCACCCCCAGGAGCTCCGGCCTCAGCAGCACTTTGGACCCTGACCAGCAGCCTTGGTCTGGGCTGTGGCTCTCCCATTGTGTGCATGGGTGGTGTTTTCTACTCTCCTGGGCCGGCAGAAGGTCTGGGCATGTGCCCTGAGCCCTTCAGTTGGTCACAAACAAGCTGGTGGATTTCGAAAACTATTTAATTCCTGGGTTCTGACACACCCAGGTCACCACCAGGCAGGATCTAGTGCCCACAGATCTGATGTCAGAGGGCGGCCCTGGCATAGCGCCATCCTTCCTGCCCGCATGCAGTGTGGCAGCACCGAGAGAGAGAGAGAGAGAGAGAGAGAGAGAGAGAGAGAGAGAGAGAGAGAGAGAGAGAGAGAGACACCCCAGAGCCTGTGCCTCTTGAGCCACAACCTTTCGGTTCAGGCTAGGCCTGCAAACATCACCTTCTAAGAAATGATATTGTCAAAGGATAATACGGAAAAAGGGAAGGTAGCAAATAAGCAAAACATTATAACATTGTGTTTATTTTTAAACAATAATAAATGCACTTGGGCATGGGGGAGGGGACTGGAAAAACGAACAGTGACTATCTTTATAAATTTATCACTCAACAAATATTTACTGAGCACCCAGTGTTTGTCATCCTGGTCTAGGTGCTGAAGAGACAAACGCTTAGGGATCTTACGTGCTAGAACGTTAACAGAGTAACACGTTCAGTATGGAGTATGCTGAATGGTGGGAAGTACAATGGGAAAAGGGCTATGAGGTATTGGGGGGGGGGGGTGGGCGTTGTAATGTTTAATAGATTTTTTAAGAGAATTTTTAGATTTACAGAAAAAAAAAGAGATAGCAGAGAGTTCCCCCTAACACAGTTTCTCCTGTTATTGACATCCCATATTATGCTGGTACGTTTTTATAATTCATAAATCAATGTTGATACATTCTTGTTAACTACAGTCTACAGTTTATTTAGATTTCCTTAGGTTACCTAATTTCCTTTCTCTGTCCCAGGCTCCCACTGAGGACACCACATTCCACTCAGCTGTCTTGTCTTCTCGGGCTCTCCGGGCTGTGACAGCTGCTCAGACTTTTGGTGACCTTGGCAGTTCTGAGGAGTCCTGGTCAGGTGCTCTGTTCTGGAATTTGCCACATGGTTTTCTCATGACCAGACAGGGCTACAGGTTTCCAGGAGCAAGATTACATTTGCACCATGTATCATATCAAGGGTACATGCCATCCACATGATTGATGACTGTTGATGTTGACCTTGGTCACCTGACTGCAGTCGTGTTTGCCTGTGTCCCCACTGTGAGGGTAGCCCCCGCCCCCAATACTGTCCCATGCTCCCCTCCTTTATTGAGGGTGAAGTAGCTACACAAATTATTTTGAATTCTTCTCCCCCACTTATTAATTTAGCCAATCACTTACTTCTAACAGATTCATGGGTATTTATTTTACAGTTGGGTTATAATCCAATAATATTTTGCTTTATTGCTCAAGTTATTTCAGCTTTGGCTGATGGGAGCTCTTTCACACTTGGCTCCTGTGCCCCTTTGACATGCCCCCCCTCCCTAAATTTTTGTCAAATAAATGGGTAGCCCCCTCTCACCTCCTAGAGTCCCCTAGGACTGGCTCAGGCCGTCCTCCTCAGGTCCAACCAACTTGACTCTCAGAAGTTTAGGCCCAAGTACATCCTGCTGAAGATGGCAGGGAAAGTCACCCAACGCTTCAGCGCCAGTCACAGCCTCCTGCGCATCTGCACTTCCCCGTCAGGCTGAACCCCCACATCTTCCTGACGCCTCCTGCTCTCCATGCCCCAGAGCCAGCCAGGCCCAGATCCTTCCAGAACACCTCGGAACATCTCCTTAGTCCCCCTCTTCTCCCCGTCCCACCGCCCCCTTTCTTATCCGCTCAAGGTCTCCAAGGCCTCTGGTCTTCCCTCCAGTCTCACCACAGGCCAGTTTCCACAGGGATCCAGAGTGATCTTTCTAACAAGTACCCCCGACCTACACCCCCCGCCCTCCCTCCCCCGGTCCACCCCTGCTTAACTCCCTTCATGGTCCTCAGGATAAAGCCCAAAGTCCGGAGGTGGCTGCCTGGCCCCACCTCCCAGGCTCTCCTTCCTCTGTGAGCTGCTCTCAGGTCAGCCCAACACCTGCCGCCTCCCCGCTGGGCCCTCACGCCGCCCTCCGCTCCACAGCTGCCTTCTGCATGGTTACAGTTAATGGCGTCCTTGCCATCCGCCTTCCCGTCCTGAGTCCTCGGTGCAGCCTGGCTGGCTGGCTCCTGGGCCTCTGTCTTCGGTCCTGGTTACCCAGTGAGCCTGCTGGTCCATCTGGAGTTTATGGGGAGTGGCTGCCACGGGTGAGGGGTCGCTGAGGGAGGTCCTGGAGGGTGCTGAGGCCCCCTGGCCTCTCCCGGGGCACCACCACTGCTGCCCTGGCCCCAGAACCCAGACAGACTCCATGAGGTCTGGGTCTCGGGTGAGACACGAGAGGCCTAGGAAACGTCCCCTGACCGTTGGTGAAATGCTTGACTCTAAGTAGTAACCCTGAGTGACTGTTTTTTCTTTCTGCGTTTTCCAACCCTTACAAACAATGCACGCCCTCATGTTTTAGAAGGAGAAACAAACCCTTCCTTTGAAAAACCGTCCTTATGAAAACGTTGGTTACAGAGAAACACTTCCTGTACCTTCCAGAGCTGAGAGATGCACAGCCGGCCCCAGTCCCCCTGCAGGTCCACACCCCATAGAAACGCGTCCACAGAGGCACCCCGCAGCTGGCACCTGCCCAGGCCCACCCACAGGAGAATGGGTGAAAACGTTAGGACAGAGCCACTCGATGGCGAGCTACCAGCAAGGAGGACAGTTGCTCCCCGTATGAGCGAATCTCACAAACACGATACTGAGCGAAAGAAACCCTACGAGAGAGAGCACGTGGCGGGTGTATGGCTCATGTGTGCACAGGTCCCAGGCAGCGGAGTAGCCTGGGGGGTAGGTAGCCTGGGGGGTTAGGGGCTGGGAGAGAGGCTAGCGCTGGGGGGTGATAGCTGGTGCCCTGAGGGGCCTTCTGGCCGTTGGTCAGGTGCTATCTTCTATCTGGGTGCTGGTTCCAGGGACCTGCTCAACTAGTGCCAATCCCTCCAGCTGTGCACTTTGATTTTCGCCATGTTCTGTATGAACGTTTAATCCAATAAAACAGGTACGGGTGGGGGGAGGGGGTGTGGGGAGGGGGAGGGGGAGGGGGGAACACGCATCCTGGAGCAGGTTAAATCCCCCTTCTCTGTCCGAGGGGCGGTGGAGCGCATGTGTCTGGGGTTCCTGGGTCATGTCCCCGAGGCTCTCGGCATCCTCAGTCCCCTGGGGCGGGGAAAGGGGGGGGCAGGGGGGCTGTGTGCGTATCTCCCATCCCCACACTCCCCAGCAGAAGGCGGGGAGCAGCGGCACCCGCTTCCTCCACGCACAGGCAAGGGAAGCCCAGGGCCTCCTCTGACCTTGCACCTCCCCCCCCTCCCCGCCCCCGAGATCAGGGCGCTGGAGCTCGGGGGGTTCAGGTTGCAGCCGCCCGGGCGGGGAGGGCAGTAATCAATCCTGCCGCCGCGGCGAGGGGCGCGGGTCCAGGCCGCCCTCCGCCGGCCCCGGGCGCAGCGCGGTTATTTATAACCCCGGGTCGGGTTACCTCCTGACCTTCAGCTGCGCCGCGATCGCTGCGATTGCATCTCCTCGCCACCCACCGCGAACAAACAGCCTCTGGGTGCCCTCCCCGGGCCTCGCCTCGCTGCGGGCCGGGGAGCAGGATGTTGACCCGGAGGCAGCGCCCTGTGGCCCTTTCGGGTGCCCCAGCCACGTGTGAGCTGGGGGAGGTGGGGGTGGCGTGGGGGAAGGTGCGAGAACTCCTTTTGTTCTGCTGCTTCCCAGGTGGAGCACGTTGGTCTCTTCCGGCAGGAAGTTTTCTTGACAGTGCAGGGCTCCCAGCCTGGCTCTGTCCACAGGGTGCCCTCGTTAAAGCCAGCAGGAGGGGGCAGTGCTGGAGCCTGGATGCTCCCCACCCCCACCCCACGGCATGGTCCCGGGAATCACAGGAGACACACGCATTCTCTCCCCGCCCTCCCCTCCCCCGTCAGCCCCTCCCAGTGAAGCTCAGGGGGACTGACAGGTCCAAGGTCACACGGCCACCATGGCAGACCCCCAGCTCCTGGCTGATGGGAAACAACCGGATGCCAGAATTCCTGATTAGAAGCCAGAGGAGGAAGCATCCAGACACATTTTGTTAAGCACCTACTAGGTGCCAGGCACCGTCCCAGGCAGAAATCCTTACCCCTGTGAACGGACAGTCTCGGGACAGAGTCAGCCCCAGGAGCCGGGGGCCCTTTGATGGAATCACATTCTAGGCTGAGGGTCTTGAGTCCTGGGAGGGAGACTGAGGTAGGGAGCAAGGGGCCAGGCTGAAGGGACGCTGTGGGACACAGCTTTGGGAAATTGCTGGGGCAGCCACCGCCCACTGAGTGTAAGGTCCCAAACCCACGAAGGCTTTTCCTCAACAGGGGGTGCCCTCCCTGCAGCTTCCAATGACCCTGCACCCAGGGCAGAGGGTGAAAGCCTCACACAGCACCCAATCTGGGCAGTCTTCCTGGAGGAAGCCCTGGGACTGGGACCAGCTGAGTGGCCAGCTCTGCCCAGTGCAGGGAGGAACGGAGCCAGGCGGCTTGAGGAGGGCAGCGGGGAGGGAGGAGGAGTCTGGATGCTTCCTTTTGTGCCATGCTCTCAGACACCTTGAATGAAGCCCTTGGAAGAATGTTGGCTGTGCAATGTGACCATCCCCTTACCCTCTCTGGGCCACAGTTTCCACAAATAAGCATGAAGGGAGTGGGGGACCCTTCTCACCCTCCCTACTTGGGAGTCCATTCTGTGGGACTCTTCCCTCTCCCCACGTGGGAGTCTGTACTTGTTCTTCAATAAATCTCCACCTTTGCTATAAAAAAAAAAAATGCCCTAACCGGTTTGGCTCAGTGGATAGAGCGTCGGCCTGCGGACTGAAAGGTCCCAGGTTCGATTCCGGTCAAGGGCATGTACCTTGGTTGCGGGCACATCCCCAGTAGGGGGTGTGCAGGAGGCAGCTGATCGATGTTTCTCTCTTATCGATGTTTCTAACTCTATCCCTCTCCCTTCCTCTCTGTAAAAAATCAATAAAATATATTTTTAAAAAAACAAGAATGAAGGGAGTGGCTGGGATGGTCTCAGCTCTGGTTGCCTGGGATTCTGGTTAGGGACGCAGAGGCCTGCCCACCCTCCCAGTCTGGCCCAGCTCGAGTCCAGGGCACAGGCCCGGGTGAGTCGGGAGAGCCTGAAGCTGACCGTGGGTAGCTCGCTAGTGGTGGCCAGCAGCTCACATCAGTGTGTGAGGAAGTTCCGAGTACATGTGTGCCTGCGTGAGCCTGCAGGCTGTGCTTGCAGCCACATATGTGTGGGAGTGTGCCCTTGGGGGTAGGTGATAGCATAAAACATTTGATACACAGGAGGGAGGGTTATCTTGTTGTGCTTGTATGTTTTATGTTTCGGGGAAAGGCAGTGTGTGTACAGTGTGTGGGGCACAGGTATGCGCATGGAGGGATGTGTGTGTGTGTGTGTGTGTGTGTGTGTGTGTGTGTGTTGGAGGAGTGTCTAGGGGACGGGGTTGACTTCAGAAAGCCTGAAGGTTCACTCTGCAAACCTCCTCTGACCACAGGGTCAGCGTGTGGCCTCGAGGCCCTGACCAGTCAATGAACTCAGGGTCTGGAAGAGTCAGCGGCTTTTGGCTTTTCCGACCTCTTTGCCAAATGGGTGTCAGCACTGGGCCGGGGTGGGGGTGCAGGCCGGGGAAGGTGGCAATGACTTCATGACAATTGGCTGCTGAGCAGCTGGGGGCAGGGGGAGGGAGCCAGGGCCTGGCTGGACAGGGAAACCCGCCCCATTGGCCCCTGTTCAGGGCAGGGCCTGGGGATCCACTCTGGGTGGGGAAGCTGCCCAGCCACAGGCTCACCTTTCCTGGGGACTCCTAGGTTCATGGGGGCCATGCTCACTATGCCAGGGCCTCCTGGGCAGGTGGGCAGGGACCTCTCAGAGACTGGGCTTCCACGATAACTCACAGCAACCCCGGGGGAAAGGACTCTTAGCCCTGTTTTCAGATGAGTAGACTGAGGCTCAGAGAGGCGGAGGCTGTGACTGAAGCCACCCAGCTGGAGTAAGTGTGGATCTGGCCTGGGAGCGGGGGTGGGGTGCTTCCCACTCCGCCCCACAGCGACATGGACGGGTGGCAGGACGGTCCTTACCAGCTCCTCTGAATGCCCTGAAGTGCAGGCATGGGACTTGGCTCCTCATCTCACCCAAAAGGGCCCCCCCCACACACTTCTCCACAATTTGGGGGGCGGGAGACATCAATAACTATGCCGTGTGGCCACCCAAGGAAACAGGAGCCTGGACGAATGTCAGACCCTTTCTCCACGCACAAGCCCGAGGCGGGGCCCCCTGTGGGGCGGAAGGCTGGTCCAGGCCAGGCCTCCTTGACCAGCGGGGACCAGGCTGCTGTTGCTCCTTTGTGGGTTTGCAGAGGCTCCAAGATCCCAGACCTGGGGGTGGGTAGGAGCACTGTCTTTGCACCCAGACGCTGAAATCAGCTTGTGGGGTGCCCTTTCTTCAGCCATTTACTAGTTTCCCATAATGATAATAACTAACCCTGCCTCGGTTTTATAGTTCACAAAGTGCTTTCACCAACATTCTCTCGTCTGGTCCTCACACTGGCCCTTTGAGGAGGAGTTGATGGGTCCATTTTACAGAACAAGGCATAGCAGCTCAGGGAGGGAGGGAGCTTGTGGGGCTGGTCTCAGATCACAGGGCCAGGAAGTGGCAGCCTCGGCGGTCCCTAGCCTGTCCAGACACCCCTTCCACCGCAGCATCCCTCAGAGGAGCCCGACTTCCCCAGGATCCCCCCCATCAGTGGGCCCCCCTGTGACCAGGCTCTCCGCTGGGAGCAGCGTGAAGCCGTTCCCATTCCCCTTCCTGCAGATATTGGGGGTGGGATGGGAGGAAGAGGTAAGAAGCAGAGTGGCAGTTGCATGAGGCCACTAGAGAGAAAGCTCTGGGGAGCCCTCCTCTCCCCGCCTTGCTGGCTGCCCTTAACATTAGGCCCAGCAGAGAAGTGACAGGGACCAGCAGTTCCGGGACATCAGCCTATCGACGGGGTGCCCAGGGCCAACTGTTGCTCATGGCAAAATGAAAAGAAAAAAAATAAGGACAATATAGGGAGGTTTTCATAAAGCTAGACCTATTCACGCTGAACTACGGCCCTCTTACCTGAGCTGTGTATTTGCAGCTGAGGTGGGGTGGGGGGGGGGGGGTGGGTTAGAAGGGCCTTTCCTTTGACATGGCCTTTAACGTCCCTAACTCAGCAAAACGAAAAACTGGTCACCTGTCAGGTCCTAGGCTGTTTTCGTGGAAATGTTAGTGACCTGCGAAATAGAAAGCTGGAAACCTCGGAGGGGACCTGGCCTGGAAGGGGCTGTTCTTAGTTGAGGGATGATATCTGAGCAGCTGGAAACACCCAGGGGGAGACGGGGTGGGGTTCCTGCCCAGACTCAGCCCCCACAGCCCCAGCGCCCAGGCATCCCCAGGAAACCTGAGCAGAAGGAACACTGGAGGAACCGTACAGGGAATTTTGAGAACAGCCGCAGGGCCAAGTCTAGCCACACACCCTCAGCCTCTTCCCAGCCAGGAGGAAATGTTCCCTCACACCTCCCCTGCCTCCCCTAACGCCCTCAAGGCTGCTTCCAAAATAGCCCAGGCCCCAGAGACGTCAGGGCTCCGGCTGCCTGCCCGCCCCTCTGCCAGGGCACATTGGTGTTGCCAAAGCCGAATATAGAGGGACACAGGACACCGATGAGGAACAGGGCCTGGGGTGCCCCACTGGCTTCTCAGTGCGAACCCACCCCCTCCCTTCTGAGAACCCCTAACCCTGGCAGCTGGGAGGCCAGCGCCTCCTGGCCTGGCCGGCCCACATCCCAGAAGCCCTGATGCAGCTGGACACGGGCCTGAGGGAGCACCAGGCCTGGCTGGGAGAGAGGCTGGGACACCCCCTCGTTCCGGGGTCTCAGCGCACTTTTATAAGCATCCGTTCCCTCGGGATGCTCCTGGAGGTCAGGAGACAGAAAGGGAGCGGGTGTCTCCCAAGGGGAACCACTCGGCTCTGCCCTCGGAGACCAAGGCCGTAAATCTGGGGTGTGGGAGGTGGAGGGGAGGGCAGGCAGCCAGGCCTAACCCCGGGAACTGCTGCTGGAATCGAATTGCAGATAACAAGGTTGCCTCCACCCTCCTCTCCCAGGAATTAAAAGTCAAAGGGCAGAGCTGCTGACGCAAATGTCAGGGGAGATACCGGGTTGGAACAGCTGGGATCTGGTTCCCTAGGCTCCGTGGCCTCCGGAGGTCGCCTGCAGCGCCTGGACAGGCAGGTGTCCCCCAGGCTGGTCCCCAATGCACACTCAGAGAAGGGGGCTCCCCTCCTCCCCCCAGGCTCCCTCCTACAGGTTCTAAGATCAACAGAAATCCCGTGAAATGGCGTTGCGGGTGCCTGGGGGAATGGGGAGATCAGCAGCTCAGCGGCTGGTGAGCCCTCCTTCTTCCCTCCCCTGAAAAAGGAAGAAACCTCTGCCCGTGTGTGTGTGTGTGTGTGTGTGTGTGTGTGTGTGTGTGTGTGTGGCGGGGGGTGGAGGGGGGGCCTGGCTTGGTAGAACCCTCCTTGTCCCCCTGGGTGGACCCTACAGCAGGCACTCGGGTAGGTGCACTGTGGTCTGTGCACTAGTGGCGCCCCCCAGCGGTCACTGTGGGACTTGAACTTGGGCTGGGCACCGGCTGCAGCAGATGCAGTCAGGCAGCTCAGCCCGGGGGCCAGGTTTGAGGGTTGCTGGCAGTAGGTGCCGAATTTTCCTAATTGAACTGGATCTTGACCTAAATGTCCCCCTAGTAGCCAATCAGCTTCAGCACGTCTAAGAATGCACTTGTCATCTTCCAGCCCTAACCCTGCTCCTCCTCCTGACTTCCCTATTTCTATTAATAGCACCGCCTCCCTCCCAACCCCTCCGGCTCCGTCCTGAGTCATCTTCGGCGCCTCCCCACACTGCCTTGGTGCGTGGTCCTGCCCCTCCTCGCGCTGCAGGTCACCCTGCCACCCCTCTCCTGGGTACTCATTGTCACTGCCGTGCACGGGTCAGACCTAGATACATGACTGGCTTCCTCCACTGACTGGCTGTGTGACCTTGGGCAAGTTAATTAACTTCTCTGAGCTCAGCTTCCTCAGCTGTAAAATGAGGATAATAATTACAGTCCCTAGCTCCTAGAGCATTGCATAAATTAAATGTAGGTAAAAACTGCGTCACCTAGGAGATACTCATGCGTGTGAATTATTAGAAATCATCCCGTCCATGTCCTCCATTTCACAGACTAGGAAACTGAGGCCCAGAGAGCCGACATCTGGCATTGAGTTCCAGGTGTCTTTACAACATCCCACAGAGCAGGGAAAGGGAAGTTCCTGGAGTCCTGAAGCCCCTCCCCCACCGCCCCCATCACATTCTAGAACCCGGAACCAAAGGCCACCTCCTGAGTTGAGTGGGCCCATTGACCTGCCTGCAGGGGCCGGTATGTCAGGGTGTTGCGGTCACTCAGACGCAGTAAACAACTTCTGAAAGAGACAACTGCAGGCCACGTCCATCCATCGGCCCTGAGTCAGGGCCACCCACCTGCAGGTGAGGGCTGAAGTTCGGCCCGCTGGCCGGGCACTGCCGCCTGCCTCAGGGCTGCTGGGCATGCAGGGGCCTGGCCACACGTGCCTCCTCCCCCAACGACCCCACCCTCACATCCCTCTCCCAAACCACGCCCAGCCCACCTCCCGTTCCCACCGGCCTTGCATGGGGGTCAGAGGGATGAGGGTGGCTGACTCAGCGGCTTTCCATCCGGGCGTTTTCCCGGTGAGCAGGTGTTCTAACAGCGCCTCGGTGAACGAGCACCTGGTGTCCTGCTGAAGGTGGAGCCTTGCTCCGGGGAGAGGTTGTCGAAGGGGACTTTCCCCCAAGAAGAGGCAGCAGCAGGGAGAGCAGGGGCCCAGCTCTCAGACAGGGGCTCTCAGACAGGGAGGGTTTTGTTCCCGAGGACATTTGGCAACTCCTGGAGGCGTTTTTGGTTAAGACTGGGGAGAGGGAGGCGTGTCCTGCCGGCATTCAGTGGGTAGAGGCCAAGGACGTTGCTAAATATCCTCAATGCACGGCACAGACCACACTGAGGTGGCGAAGCCCCATCTGAGCCGTCCGTCCCGCGGGGAACCCCAGCCCCGAGGCTGCCTGAGGGGGATCGCAGGCGCTGATGCCCGTGAAGTCCAGACTAGCCTCGTGCCCGTGCCAGGCTGGCCCGGGACCCCTCTTTCCGAGGCTTTTCCAGGCCTGGGATCCCCCGCTGGTGGGTGGGGGGAGTGGGTGGGCACAGGCAGTGACCATCACATGAGAATCTGAGACGACCTTGGGGTTTGTCTCCCCAGCCGGGGCTGGGCTTCCAGACTGGAGGCAGCCCTGGGAGGAGAAGCCCACCCTCCTGGGAGGTGCATGTGTGGGAAACTGGGCCCCCCTTCACTGCATCTGAGAAAGGGGAGAGGGCTGGAGACAGACTCGCAGGCTGGAGGGCTTGTCTAGCAGCAGCCCTGCGCAGAGGCAGGACGGCCAAGATGGCCTCTGACGGAGGTGCGGGGCTGCGGGAAGGAACCGACCAGCCCTCCCTGCCCCTCAGCTCCGGCACCTGGGGCTCCTTAGCCTCAGCAGCTGCGGGCCCAACATCTCCTCTAAAACATGGATCCGCAATGAGTCAGCGCCTTCTCCCCAGGGACGAGGACTGGTGCAACCAAGATCAGAGGCCCCACACCCAGGCCCTGAGCTCTGCTTTGCGGGCTTACCCAGCTCCAGGAAAATCGCAGGTTACTGGGTTATGGTGGGAGGGGGAAGATCAGGACAACGGACAGAGACGGCACTGCCTGGGGGATTGCACCACCCTCCCCCTCTGGGTCTCCGTTTCAGGCACCTGTTTAATGGGGGGACACCAGCACCTCCCAAACGTCAGCAATGGTCAGGCTGGGGTGAGGGTGGGGCTCCTGTCTGCGTCTGGAAACCCAGCTGATCCTCGGACAAGCCCAGACACGCAGCTGTTTCTGGAAGGAAGCAGCCGGGGGGCGGGGGGGGGGGGAGGGGAGAGGACCAGGGACTCCAAAGCCTGGCTGAGTACAATCCAAGGACCTAATAAAAGGGTCTGTGCAGACTGGGAGATAGGAGGACAGACTGCCGGCTGCCAGGTGGGAGGGGTTGGGTGGCTGGTGGAAAAGGAGAAGACTAAGGATTACAAACGGGTAGTTACAGAGCAGCCATGGGATGGAAGTACAGCACAGGGGATACAGCCAGCAACAATCACTGTGGGTGGTCAGATGGGTACTAGACTGACTGGGGGCATCACTTCGTAAGTTACATAAACGTCTAACCGCTAGGCTACACACCTGAAACTAATACAAAATATTGATGTAAACGATGATTGAAAACAATTTTAATGTAAAATAATAAAAATAAGAGGAACTGCTCTGAGTCTCCAGGTAGCAGCTGCCTCCTTCCACCAGGGCCTCTCCGAGGGGGAGACATTTTGTCTGGATTGGAAGTTTCTTCCTGAAATGTGACAGGTGATCTTTACCTTTTCCCTATAGTGTAGGGCTGAGCACGCTGACGGCACACCTCCCCGTCTCCCTGCCCCGTCCCCTCTCCCTCCGGGGATGCTGGGAGCTGCAGGCCTTCCTTCTGCAGGGGCTTCCCGAACCCCTCCCCCGACCCCCAAAGCCTGATCCCACCAACTTTCAAAGTCTTACACTAGGGCTAGACCTGCTCACGTGTGGCATCTTCGCCTTCATAACCGAAACTGCTTGTTTACTTTTCCCAGGGACTCACCCAGCACTTTTCCGGGGACTGTGGCAGGGAAGTCGGGAAACTTGCTGGTGGGGCAAGTAGCACAGCTACGATGCTTTCATTCAATCCCACGTTTGACAGGTGTTCGTTAGCTGCTTTGTGCGGGGTGCTGTGCTTGGCACGTTGATTTTATAGAAACAAAGTATTTGAAACGCCTGACCGCCTTGTACATTTGGGAAAGGGGAGTGTGGGAGTGAAGAAAGGCAGAACTACTACTCCAGGTCCTTGATGGCATTAGTAGCAGAACCCAGTTCTCACTTCATAATCTGAAATGACACACCACTAAACGTGTCCCAGCCTGAAATCATTCGGCCACACTGTCATTCAGAGAAAAATCCTTGCTGGGTTTCCCTTCTTGACTTTGTGGGGCTCTCTGGGTATAGGAATTTAGGGACAATGAGAGTGGAGTAAGAATGTAAAAGTCCAGGAATACTTTCCTTACATAGCAATGTCATGGGCTGAACAGAATATGTGTGCATGTGCAAACACACAATTTGTGGTGTTCCTTTAAGGACACCTAACTTCCGCAATTGTCACCAGAGTGGTACCTGTTTTAAAAAATATATTTGGCATACGTTTACTGAGATAAGTACATCTAAATGTTATAAAGTATATAGATAGCCCCAAATAATAAACAGGTTAAATAGAGGCAGCATGGACTTTGAGGTTTACCTACTATTAGTTCTCAGAGTAGGTAGTTTAGAGAGGTAAAACATCAACTCTAAATATTCCCAATAAATACATTTCACCACATGACCCACTCCTGCCACACAAGCAGGACCCTGGTCTGAGCCATCTGCCCAGCGGGGAACCCCTGCCCTGCAGCTGCCTTAAGGAGCAGGAGCAGTGTATGTTGTTTATCATTATCGACCCAGCACCTAATCTGGTAGTTGTACAATAAATATCTTTGAAAGGAATGAATGGAAGAGAAGGAGGGAGAGAGATCTGGGTGGAGAGAAGCTTCTATAAGGAGAGGTCTTTACTGAATGATGCATGGTGGGACTTCCTTTTTTGCTGCCCCTTTAAGAGACTAAAGACAAATTACCCTTCAGCGCTACTTAGTCAAATTTGTATTTGGGGCAGAAAAAAAACAAAGACGCAAGACCGAGAGACTTCATGTTGGCTACGAGCGTATATTCACGTTGAAAAAATTCATTGAGCTATAGACTCCGTGTGATTTCCACATGACCCCCACATGACTTCCGGTTCACCTTTTGAAGTTCTCTGTTCTTTTATTTATTCTCAAGGCATCAAAATTCTCTTCTGAGCATCTTAGGAGAACCATTTTGGACAAAAGATTTAGCTAATGCTTTTGTTCATTAGGTTCAGCGTTGCTGAATTCACATCATGTTTCGCAGCAGAAAAAGTATTTCCAAGTGTTGCCCGGCTGGCATGGCTCAGTGGTTGAGCATCGGCCTACGAACCAGGAGGTCACCGTTCGATTCCGGGTCAGGGCACGTGCCCAGGTTATGGGCTTGATCCCCAGTGGGGGGCATACAGGAGGCAGCCAATCAATGACTCTCTCTCATCATAGATGTTTCTATCTTTCTGTCCCTCTTCTTTCCTATCTGAAATAAAAATATATTTAAAAAAAATATTTCCAAGTGTTAAACTGAAGCAGAATCTCCTAAATCAGTGGTAGGCAAACTGCGGCTCGTGAGCCACATGCAGCTTGAAAACCTCGGTTTGCCACTCTGTTGACTAATGAGTTTGCTGACCACTGTCCTAAATGAACAGGCAAAATTATCTTGTGCGCCCAAGGCCTGACCCATCATCAAAGTTCTGGGCCCAGGCCCCTGAGGAGGGGGGCCAGGCAGCCCCACCGCCGCTCACCCAGGGTTCCTCCCAAGGGCCGCATCCCTCTGGCTGTTCCATCTCCCACCCAGCTGCCCTGTCCCTCCCCCACCAAGCTTCTCTTCCAGGCCCTTTCCTTCACCCACCAGCTCTGCACGGCACTCCCCACTGGTGGGACCTGGGCTGGGCTTTTGCACAGGAGGCTGGGTAAGGAAGAAGCTCTGAGTCGTGTGTGGGTGGCGGGAGTCTCCCTGTCCCCAAGGGGTGAGGGCCTGTCAGTTGGCGTTTGAGATGTTTATACCCACTTCAGGGCCTGGGAGCAGGCCTGAGCCCTCTCAGGGCCTGAGGATGGCAAATGCTGTGAGCAGCCCTCCTCTCCAGGGCTGTGTGTGTGTGTGTGTGTGTGTGTGTGCACCCGCACACATGTGCGCGTGTGCCGTTTCCTGACACAGGGCCACCTCTGGACCTCAGCACCTGCAGGCTGGGGGAAGGCTGCAAGGGTCCTTTACCCTGCACTCCGCTCCTTCGGGCTCCCTGCCTACCCAGGTTGGCCTCAACAACCCTGCTCCCCCCAAGGTGGCCAGCCTTCTTTCTCTCCTCTGTACCCTCACTGCCCCCATTAAGGTGCGAGCATCTCACTCTCCCCTCCCCCTCCCCCAACTAACTCTGGTGCGGGGCGGGGAAGGCAACAAGCCGTAATCCCCACTCTTTTGCTCCTAATGTTTAGTGGAAGGGGTCCCTCGAACTCTTCTGTCCAACCTGTCATTTTACAGGACAGAAAACTGAGGGCCAGCGAGAAAGCAGCCTAAAGCCGGAGGCTGCTCGGAGCGGCGTGGGGCGGGTCCAAGCCTCCTGGCCGCTGGGAGTGGGCAGCCCCCCAGGATAAGCTGTGGCGGGGCGTGTGGGCCAGGAGACTGGGGTGGACTGATTTATTCCAGTCACATCGCTTCTCTCCCTCTAATCCTCACCCCCGCCTTTTCTCCTTTCCAGCAGCAGTTATAAAATCCAGGAAATAAATGTGGATTGATGGCCTATAAAGGGCTTAGTTAGAGCTGTGACCTGCTGGGTTATGTAACTCATTTATTATCGGCCTTGGGTGAAGTTTCTATTGAAGCAACTCACTAAGCGGATTCCGTGACATTTCCTTTCGCCTTGTTCAGAGGTGGGTGCCGCAGAAACCCTCTGCTTTACTGTAATCCCCTGAGCCTGTGGTCCCAAACTGAGGCTCTTGAGCCACATGCGGCTCTTTGGCCCCTTGAGTGTGGCTCTTCCACAAAATACCACGGCCTGGGCGAGTCTATTTTGAAGAAGTGGCGTTAGAAGAAGTTTAAGTTTAAAAAATTTGGCTCTCAAAAGAAATTTCAATCGTTGTACTGTGGTTATTTGGCTCTGTTGACTCATGAGTTTGCCGACCACTGCCCTGGGCTGATGGCTCCCTCACCTCAGCAGAGGCCCTGGCTCTGACCACCTGCCTTCCTTTTGGGCCCCTGGGCTACAGCTGCTTGGCGGGGAGGCTGGAAGAGCCGTTTTCCCTGCTCCTGGGGAATGGAAGGAGAACTTAGGGCGACAAGAATCTGGGGGTGGCCTAGACCGAGCACAACCAAGAGGCACGAGTTCTAGTCCTACCGCAGCTGTTGAACAGCTGCCCTGGGCCTCAGCATGCTTGCTAGTCGAGTGAACTAGTTCACCCGTGCAGTCAGATCCCGGGCACCCTCTGATCTGGCTTGGCCTTTGCTGGGGTGACGGCCCAGTGAGAATGAGGGGGAGACATGAGGGGCTGGCTGACTGGGTGCTAATACCAGCACAGCGCCACCACCCAACACAGCACCATCTGTGTTCAAAAGAGAGCCGGGCCCAGCTTCTCAGCAAGGCAGCTTTCCCAACAAGTGCATTTCCTGGCCCCCAACCTCTTTTCTGCTCCGGGAAGGGGTGGTCTTGGGAAGCCTCGGATCTCCCTAATGAAGTGTCACCTCTCAGGTCTTCCTTTCCCCCCAAGTGATGTCACAGGGGCCCTGGGAGCAGCTCTCTGCAGCCTCAGCTGCTGTCCTAAAGCGGACTTTAGACTTTGGGACTTCTTCCCAGGTCCAAGAAGGAAAAGCTGGGCACCCAAAGGGAACTGCAGGGCGGAACTCAACAGCCTGTCTCCTCACTAGGACATATTCCTTCCACTCATAGGAGGTGGCGCCTGATGCCTCAGGGACAAACTGGGGCTTCAGACAAAGCCGCTGGTTTGTACCAAGTGGTTCAGGCTGCATGAACCCCCTCCCTTAAGGATCTGGCTGGGCATGAGGTTACTAGCTCACACAACCCCAGCTGCAGGTACACCAACGAGCCACCCTTAAAGAATGCAACACTAGAAGTGGCCTGGCGCTCACCTGAGCCACGCCCAGCTTCCACAGATAAGGAGAGCTTTGGGTCCGGGGAGAGGACTTGTGATGTGGCAGGGAGGGGCTAGAACCTGCTTCTTTATCAAGACTTGGCTTTTGAAATGCTGACTTCGGGCTCTTATCAAGGGGTCTTTGGAAGAAAGGACTGTCACCCAGAGGCCCCAGAAACACAGCCTTACCGTGGGGCTTAGGAGGGTGTGATGAACACTCAGCTGGGTAGAGCCCAGGGAGCCTACACACATCTGCCCAAGTCCTGCTCCTCCCCAGCCAGGCTCCTCCAGGAAGGACGAAGGCTTAAGATGCCTCCAAGGGTCAATACTGGAATCTTTTCTGGGGAAGAACACGCCCAACTTTTGCTCCTAAGTTTCTTACTTACAGCTCCAGGTAAGCTCTCCAAAACAGAGACGGATTGCCTGCAAAGGCCTGTTCCCACAGCAGCCTAACAGGCTAAAACACAAACAGCTGAAAACTCACTCCAGGAGTTGCCACTTGGCTGGGCTGGCCCAACGCAAGGGAAAGTAAGTGGGAAAAAGGGCAGTAAGAAAGGAAATTGAGGCCCTAGCCGGTTTGGCTCAGTGGATAGCGTGTTGGCCTGGGGACTGACGGGTCCTAGGTTCGATTCCGATCAAGGACACATGCCTGGGTTGCAGGCTCGGCCCCCAGGAGGGGGCGTGCAGGAGGCAGCCAATCAGTGATTCTCTCTCATCATTGATGTTTCTCTCTCTTCCTCTCTGAAATGAATAAAAAATATATTTCAAAAAAAAGAAATGGAGGCCTCACTGGGGGAGGAAACAAACCTTTGTTGCTGTGAATAAGATGCCGTTATCACAAGCCTCCGGACGAGGAACCGCACGTTTCTGAAAGATGGCCCCCCTCCCTGGGTGCCTGCACCTGGGTGGGCAGAGCAATGCCAAGTTTTTAATCTTGCAGGAAGCCCATAACCTCTTTGCTACCATTCCACACCTTGCTGTGCATCTATGTTAGTATTTTATTTAGTTCTGCACGTCTGTTCTGTTTATAAGCAGTGACCAGGAGTGTAATTGTCATACATTTAGCATTATGAGCAACAGATACTGCATTAAACGTTTTGATGGCACCTAAAAATGTTGACCTCATATTTTCATGCTTCGGTATGTCCGTCTTTGTGCCTGCACAGGAATAAAATGACTGTGGTCCCCTTCTATGTTTAATTTCCACGGGACACTCCTTGTTCTTAAATTAGGCCGGGTGGGGCAACAGAGAACGGTATTCCCTGAAAGGTCTGAGGGGCGCAAGACACCTCGGCTTCCCACACAGACTTGAACTGAGAACTGTCTGCGTTAAAGGAGCATGGAAGAGTTTTTGTTTTCACCACATTGTAGCATAGCCAAAGCAGACACCATGCCCCCCCCAGGTGTTCGACTACTGCTTCCATGTACAGCCGTACACTTGATTGCAGTTCACATTCTCGTGTCTCCTTCCCAGGCTCCCTGAGGGTCTTACTCATCCCCACACACCTGGCTCCTGGGAACCTCTCTGCTGCTGAGTGCCTGTGAGGGGCAGGTGGCGTGCTGGCCGCTCTCACATCACTGCCTCACTCAGCCATCACCAGAACCCAGGCCAGCGGTTTACTCTTCTCGTAGTCAGGAAGCAATAGTCTGAGTGACTCGTGAAGGGCCACAAAATCAGACAATAGTAGACCCAGGATTCAAACCAGGTCTCCTGACTTGAGATCTAGTAGTAACTGGTTATTCTCCCCAGTGAGGACCCTGGGCCTTGACTCATCTCAGCTGGACCTGTTTCCCAGTGGGCAGGGCCCCTCCTGTGACCAGGCCTCTAGAGCCCTGAGGATGGTCACACACTCCAAAGGGTAGCTCTGCAAATCACCTTTGAGTTTATGAAGTAAATACTTTGAGAACAATTATTAGATGTTATGTAAATGCAAGCTAGTCATGGTAACAACTAAAGGGTTGTGGCTTTCTTCTATGAATGGGAGAGGAAATATTCTCTCTTAAGCTTTTAATGTAGCAATTAGTTCAAAGTAACATAAGCTTCAATTATCCATGAATCAAAAAGGAAAGGACACTGGGCTGAGCTTGGGGAGAGCCTGCTGGCAGGTCGCCATGAGGCAATGACAGCTAAGAGTGAATGAAGGCTGTCTCCTGGAAAAACAGATGTTTGTGAATCCGTGTGGGCTGCTCTTCAGTCCCCAGTGCAAGAATCAGAATCACCTGGGAAATTTTTTCCAAATACACGTCTGATCGTCCTCAGAGGAGAGAAAGGAGGAAATAATTTCATTCTGGAACTAGCTCTGGGTGCTTCGGCCATACCCCCCTCTCCTGGCCAGGTTGAGAACTGTGACTTTCAAATGAAGCTGCTATCCCCACTCCCCCCCTGCCTGGGACCTGGGGCTGGTTGGTCCACCTCTCCTTTGCAGCCTCAAATAAAATCGTAACTACTTTTTTTCCCGTGGGTGGGAGCCAATGTTCTGCTTGGCCATAAAAGAAAGGAGCTAAACCATCTGGCTCCTTTGTACAGAGTCATTCTGATAAATTGGAAATTCTAAGTAATCAAATCCCACCCACCCGATACCTGGGCCTCCTAGGGGACTGGCAACCTGGATCTGCAAGCAGGTGTGGGTGGCAACTGTGCACACAACACCCGAGGCAAATCAGAGCCAGGGCCACAGAGCCAGAGAGGACTAGAGCTAGGATTTATTTACATCATCTGGACGAGCCACCGACCTTTAACGCGTGAGAAGCTAAGGTCCAAAGATGTTCAACAGTATCCCTCCACCTTAGCCACACAGCACACTTCCCTCTGACACTCACAGAGGCCTGGCTTCAGACCCCACGAGAGAATCCGATCCAGTAAGTAGGTCTGGGTGGAGTCTGATGACTTTCTGGGTGACTCTGGGGTGCCGTGTTAGTGACTTGTCTAGAGTCACTGCAGGGGCAGAGCCAGGACAGGCCTACAGGAACCGACTTTAAAACTGAAATGCAGTCATTACCAAATATTTAAAGCTTTCTGAAAAGTTCCCTAACTGCAAAGCCTTTTCCAACTAGTTGGCCACTGATGAAAGTTAAGGTCCATGCCTTCTGTGGTGGTCAGGGCTCTCAAGCCTACATGGCACAGGAGGCCTGGGAGTGGACCGGGAAGAGCTGGGGGGCTTGGGCAGTATCTGTGGGAAAGACAACTGCGCCACCAGGTGGGATGCAGGCAGCCGTTCCGGTGGTGAGGACAGTACTCTGTCCTGTTACCAGCAGAACCAGAATGAGCATCTCCTGTCCTGCGATGCTCCTCTAGCTTCTCCCCGGACACTGGCTGGATCAGGACGATGGCTGAATGAGGCTGAAAAGAATTCACCTGTCTCCAAAACAACGACTCGGCAGGCCCCAGAGGTCTAAGGGACAAGTAAGTAAGGTCAGGAATGAGCCAAGCTCTTAATTATATTCTAGACTAGAGCATCCAACCTCACTGAATAGATGGCTGTGCCTTTGTCTAGCGAACTGTCCTCTTCACACGCCCATCGGGCTACTTTTACTATCACGTCAGAAACTCCCATTTCCTGTACACAAAATACACTGGATTACTCTCAATACCACTGCACGGAACAGGGAGTCACACTGCGCTACCACATTGTGATTCGTTTTATACTCATCCTTCCAGAGTCTCTCCCAGGCCAATGGGCCCCGAATAAGCACACCGCTCATTGCACCTGCTTATTACTACTGAGTGATCCAGCAAATGGCATGCCATCGTATCACGTGTGGGGTGTTACTCAGCACACCCACATTTCTAGAAAGCCCTAGTGTCTATTACTCACGTCTCATGTGAACACGTGAGCCAGCAGGCGTGTCCTTCGTGTATTCCCCATGGCTCACTTCCAGCTAGTGCCAAATGGCGCAGTGCCCCAGAAACGACGTGTTTGATTGGGGAAGATTATCAGACTTTCAAATAAAAACCAAGTTCAGTCTCCTATGAAAGGCAAAAACAAACAAAATACACGGGACCTCATCCATGTTTCATATACATATTTATATATATTTCATGTACAAAGTTACATTCCGAACCCCAGGGATTCCATAATAGAAATAAATACTGAAATAACTACATTGCTAAACGAGCTTTTTGCTCATAGAAATGAAGCCTCAGCCTCCAAGAGACAGAAAGTAGGACAATCTAGAACCCATTTTTTCAGATGATAGAGGCAAGTAAAATTCTGGATAAAATGTCTAGGACAAAAAACAAATTCAGAACATAAAATGGCTAAAATATATCTTCAAATATTGAGAAATGTATGACATTGATAATAACAACTTAATTTTTTAAAGAGAAAGAAAAAGACATTTTGTGTTATAAAACAGCATAACCCTGTTAGAAAAGCATTTATGATTTCCACATTTAATTCTCTCTGCTCTTCACATGTTACAAACATGATCAATGAAGAAGAGCCCTAAATCTGGTTGAGTCCTTTGGTAACGGTCATAATACTCACAAGGAAATAAATATTCAATTCCATAGCATTTGCAAGACACGCGTTCTTTAGTACAGTTAATATTGTATGACAACTGTTTTTGCTTTGTTATGTTTCTAAGGCAGCCATTGCAGAGGGTCTGTTCTCAAAGCAGGAGGACCTTTCTTTACAAGAAAGGAACACTACAGCAACCGAGAGAAGACATTTTTAACCTCTTCTATGCAAACACACTTCACTGGAAAAGTTTTGTGCTGCATCTGTTGTGCTCAAAACCTTGTACACTCTCAGTAAGCTGCAGCTATTACGATATTCATTCCTATTTTAAAATTTTAGATCCACAGGATTTCGAGAAAAATGCTCTCAAAACTGAGTTCCTAGAGAATACCCTCCCTTTGCCTCAGGGAGTTCAGCCCGCCTTTACGGTAACGGAAGTGCCAGGCTGATGGACATGATACAGCCATTCTTGCAGATCAGCAGGGGCGATGACCGCCATGTCACGTGGTTCAGCCTCACATATAACCGAAGCGCAATAAAATGAGGAAATTCTCGGACTCCCTAAGTTCTTCCAACAGGGGCCATTTTTCTTTTTCTTTTTTTTTTTACACAGAAACCAACCACAGGTACTCAGGCTTTTCTGCCCTTGACATGCAAGCTACAGGCAGTTCACACCAACTGCTTTGCTGCTTGCAAGAAGCTTACTTGTTAGCATTTTCTCCCCCAGTTACCACCTTGACCAAAATGCTCTCAAAACTGAGTTCCTAGAGAATATCCTCCTCCCTGGAGAATATAACAAGAATATGAACCTGTTACTGGGGGGTGGGAGGGCGTCCTGGAAAGGTGGCCTAAGTTTCGGTGCCTGAAGAAAAGTATGTAGCTTCAGCAAGAACATGATCCTTTTAATACAGTTTTTACCAAGAGTTTTTTCTTCTAGTCGTCTACAGTAGCCACAGTTTTACTGTGTACACGATGTGCTCATAGACACATGTGGCCAAATGGACCCAAAGGCCTCCTCCAGATCACTAGATCCACCCTAATCATGTACATGAAGCAAAGACACTGGCATACTTTTTATAGCTACCTTTACATGACAGTTCAGAAAAAACAGTCCCTGGTAGACAACCGAGACTGGTCTGTGTCTGCTTTCTACTCTTTGATAGTCCTGGTAAGAGGTCGTTATCCAACAGGTTTATATTTTAGAAATAGCACTTACATTCATATTTAGCTTTGCTTAAATGAGTAAAAAATGGTAAATCACACATTTTCAAGAAGCTTGAGTGGGAAAAACTGCAACATAATCGTTCTTAAAAAAAACATATTAAACAGGGTAGACCCTACTTTTTAAATGGGCATGGAGGGTGAAAGATGTGTCAAAGTTCACTCCATGGCATCTTGGTTTGTCGTCTTGCCCTTCATCGTTTTCCTCTTTGACGATGGCATTTTAATCTTGCAAGGGCATAAAAGCTCAAATGTGTCATTTACATACAAAATATCAAGTGCAAGCAGTTCTGTAGTTTTATACAGAACAAGAGAAACGACCGTTCCTAATCAAGTGCCTCTCTCAGTCCGTTTGGCCATGTTCCATCACCAATACAGCTTTATTCCTATTAACTGGTTAGGGCCACCCAAGAACAATTAGTAAACAGGTAAATTTTTTACATGAAAAAAAACTCAACCAACCACCACCATCCTCTGATACAAAGAATCCAAAACAATTTCCTTTTTAAAAAATCCTTTCACTGCTGATGCCTATCTTCTAAATAAGCCTTCTAAGTATAAACTTTCAGACATATTAGTATGAAAATGAGTGAAACTAGCCTCAAAAAAAATTTAGCATATTCAGAGAAGCAGGCCTCATAAACTTTAGAGCTCTAATAAGTCAGAAATAGGAAACATTTATTTAAATAGTGTAGTCTTAATTTCTTTAATATAAAACCCCCCCATCTGATGAAAACAAAGTTTTTATATATCATATAAACAAGATTTTTCAGACTTGAAAGTGAAAGTTAAGTAATTACAGTTAGCTTTTAGCCCTCTTGGGACATTTAGATAAATCCTGATAATCCACCCGATATTAATTTGTGTCAGTTTTATAATACATTGGGGGAAAACTTTATGACTGTACCTAATGGTACAGTTTCACTTATCAAGTGTTTCCATTAATTCCATTATTAGTGACAGCTAAAAAGTGACCCCATCAAATGAAATGAGTGACATTCGTTGTGGCAGAATAAACCACATCTGGATTGCTTTCTAGAATTCACCAGTTTGTAGAAAGTAAACACTCTTTGATTTGTTCGTAACATACTGAAATTGCCTGTAACACTGGTGCAGTAAAACAGCTAGTTCCTGTATTATTACAGTAAGAGATTTTACAATGTAAAGTTAACGGGGAAAATGCTCACACATTATGTGGTGAACCTTTCCCATAGAGAGCATTAAAGAAAGAGGAAAGGGAAGAACCATGCAGAGGAGACGGCATGCCCGTCTCCACCTGTGGCCCACGGGCTCACTCACTGCCATACATCACTTGCCACACTATCAAGTGACTCCTTTCCGCTCTGGCAACAGAAGGTTCAAGTGGAAGATCCTCTCCCAGAAGCTCGGATTCTCCACCTTCATCACCTGGTGGGTGGAGGATAAGGAGACTCAAGTTAGGCTGAGCATGGAATGTGCAGGCCGCTGTACATCAGACATGCTGCTCGTGGTCAGTGCATCAACAGGGCACACACAACCTGTCTGACTCCCATCGCAGAGAACACAGTGAGAGCAATGCCAGTGTTACCTGACTTCTGAAAAGGGTAACTCACTTTCCACACCACACCTTAACCCTGAGTTCTCTGTACCACGTTGGAGACTCATCCCAATATGTCTGCATACGGCAGTTCCCAGAAATGGGAGCTAAGAAGGCAAAGCTGTCCAATTCTGTGTTTATCCAAAATGGCCAGTCTACATTTGTCTATTTCAAATGGAGAACTGAGACTAAATAGTATAAATGTGAAAGATGGGGAGAGACCCCACAAACTAAACCCTAACAACTTCCTGTCAGACAGTGAAGTTGTCCGGTCAAAGGGAACCGACACCAGCACACGGACACGGACATCATCTCCTTGCAGCACTAGAGATGGCACCTAATATGCTGGGTTTTCCTTCCCATGATGTTCAAGTTTAGGATGGGTAAGGAATTAACAGTGCATGGTGGCGATGAAGAAATGAGGCTGAGGCACAGACAGACTAGGGTTGTTTCCAGGAGTAGCTCAGTGAGGTTGACAAATGAGGTCCTGAACAGACACTGCTCTCGGGCACATCCAGTTTTGCTGCTGCCGAGCGGGTTATTCTGGCACGGCCCAGGGACCACTCGCTAGTGAGCCAGATTCTTCAGCAGAACCCTACACCTGCACGCCAAGGGGCAGAGCTGTACCATGATCTGCTAGGAGTCTGTAATCTGTCTCACCGGAATTTCAGCCGGACAAAAGGAAACACGAATACTGTCAACTAGAAACAGTGGAAAAGAAAGACCCCTAAAAACGTGCATTTCTCTCTGTGGGCCAAGCTCTCCTTTACCCAGCCCCTTGTGGCTTTTTCAAAGTAATGTCCAACTGTAGAGAGGAGCATACTTTAAAAGGCTCAAGACAAAATCCAGCCCTAGCTGGTTTGGCTCAGTGGATAGAGAGTCAACCTGCAGACTGAGGGTCCCAGTTTTGATTCTGGTCAAGGGCACATGCCTGGGTTGTGAGATTGATCCCCAGTGGGGGCATGCAGGAGGCAGCCAATCAATGATTCTCTCTCATCATTGATGTTTCTATCTTTCTTTTTCCCTTCCTCTCTGAAATAGATAGATATACACTGAGTGGCCAGATTATTATGATCTCTGAACGCATAATAATCTGGCGTGCGTGCGTGCGTGCGTGTGTGTGTGTGTGTGTGTGTGTGTGTGTGTGTATTAGACGCCCGGTGCATAAACTCGTGCATGGGTGCGGTCCGGCCAGCCTGGCCACAAGAAGGGGACATGGACAGTTGGCTGGCCTGCCTGCTGGTCAAACTCCTGGTCAAGGGGACAATTTGCATATTAGACTTTTATTATATAGGATATACACTGAGTGGCCAGATTATTATGCGTTCAGAGATCATAATAATCTGGCCACTCAGTGTATATTAAAAAAAAAGACACAATCCAATTTCTGAACTGAAATATAATTAGGTAGTTCAAAACAAATACACTTTAGTATAAAGAGAAATACAAAAAGGAAGGAAGGAAGGGTGGATGGAAGGAAGGGTGGATGGAAGGAAGGGTGGACGGAAGGAAGGGTGGACGGAAGGAAAGATATAAGAAGTGCTTTTCCAAGTAAAGAATTCAAAGAAAAGCTCTTAAGAATGATTTATCGAGTGGTTTCTGGTTTGCTATGAAATCCAAGTCCCAGAACCCAGCGGAATCTGAGCTCCCAGAACCACTGACTTACCCATTCGGAAGTCAATGTAGCCCTCTCCTCCACTGATGACAAGCATTGACTTCAAGGGCGTCTGGCTGCCAGGCTCCTGTGCAGATGGCCCTGCTTTGTCACCTGTCAGATCGGGGCCACTACTGCCACTTTGTGGGCTGACAACCTGACCTATTTATATAGGAACAAGTGAATGTTACTTATCACGGATTGGAGTGGGGAAACATTTTTTTCCGAATATTTTCAGAAACTTGAACCAAAAAAGCAAGCATATCCTAATACAACCAAAGTACTGGGGATGCCAGAACCTCTGCGTGACCAGAAAACATCTAGAGAGGCCCTAGGAGCCCAATTTGAAAATCTAAATGAAGTCATTTGGTACCAAACCAGACACAGGCCCAACATTCAGCATGAAATCTGTGTGTAGCCAGGCTGGTCTTAGCAGCCTGTTTCAGACTTTTACATCTCTTGATCTGAGGGACAGTGGAAAGGCCTCTCTCCTGAGAGGGCACATGCGCATTTGTGTGAAAGACTAAAGAAAGTCTTCACCTGAAGTCTTATGAGTTTGGGTATTCCTAATTAATATTTCTATTTATTTCAAGTCCACAGTTTTCCTTTCATACTTAAGAAAGTATATCTTATATTTTAGGTTATGCAAATGAAATGATTGGTAAATGTGTCATTTGCTCTAAAGTTTAAGTTCTAAGGTAGAATCCTGGAGCATGAAATGGTATAGAGAGAAACCTTAAAAAATTATTCACACTATAATCTCTATGACATCCTCTTAGAAAACTTTGACTGTGGGGTATTTTTTTTCTTGGAGAATCTGCTGTCCTTTGGTCAAACTGCACAGACCATGCCTCCAGGACACAGCAGTACACAATCCTATGGTGCAACACACCTTTAAAAAGAAATAAATGTATGCTGAAGATGGATAGGATAGTTTGCTTTATTCCCACAGTGTCTCATTCATGCATTACTCAGTGATGCTCTGGGAGAAATCAGGCCTGCTAGAGAAAACTACTACAGATTGGTTAGTTCTGACACAGAAGCAAGAGCACAGAGGCATGATATTAGGGCCAACCTGAAGGTTTGATCCTTAGGGCCAACTGGTCAGCAATGTTGCCAATTCTACTTCCAGATTTATACCCAACAGGAAAGTCTTTCCCATAGACTATTTTAATAGTGGGGAGGGGAGGAGGAAGGCAGAAAAGATCTAGAGGTCTAGCAATAGGAGAATGGAGCACATTTATTCAGATATTAGAACCACAGTTAATTGAATAAACTAGATTTTTATGCATAAACTTAACAAATCTCAAAATGAGAAGTTGTGAAAAATATATGTTAACATAACATTTAAGTTAACTTCAAAACCACAAAAATACTATATGTTGTTTATAGTAAAATATATAAATATAGTAAAAATCAAATACAGTAAAAGTCTGAAAACACGGTCAGGATAATGGTTACAGATGAAGGAAAAAGGGGAAGGGAATGGGACTAGAGGAGTATAAAAGAGACTCGAAGGGGCCTCTAAGACATATTTTTTCTTTCTTTAAGAAAGCAAGAAAACACTATTTCTAGCAGTTCCATTTCTAGGACCTTATCCTAAGGAAATAAGTATACAAATACAAGATGTTTCAGGAAGCTCATTACTATGTTGCTAAGAACACTGAGTAACCAGAGTACCATGTGCCAGCCCTGCACTCTGTACACTAATCACCTAATCTTTGGAGCACCTTGGGGGGAAAAAGTGTGATGGTTAATTTTATGTGTCAACCTGGCTATGCTATGGTACCAAGATATTTGGTCAAACTCTGGTCTAGATATTGCTGTGAAGGTACAGTTAACATTTAAGTCAGCGGAATCTGAGTAAAGCAGATTACTCTCCATAAGGCTGGTGGGCCTCCTCTCTTAAGATGCTGATCTTAAGAGAAAAAGATAGTACCCCAAGGAAGAGGGGATTCTGTCTTCAGAATGCTTTGTACTCAGCCTGGAATATTAACGCTTTTCTGGGTCTCCAATATGCCAGCTGCCCTGCAGATTTCAAATACATCAGCCTTCATAATCACGAGCCGATTTCTTAAAATAAATCAAAATATCTACACTTCCCCCCTCTTTCCCCCTTCCTCTTCTTTCTGTCTCACAACCCCCCTGTTGGTTCTGTTTCTCTGAAGAACCCTAATTAATACACTAAAACACTATGTCCAACGTGACACAGTGGGTTGGTGTGGTAAAGTCATATTTAAAATCTGTCTAACTCTCCAACTAGCCTCTTATGGGGGAAACTCAAAGCCTGGGCCCCGCTTACAGGTGGTCAGCAACACCAGCTAGTGCTCCCAACGGGCAGAACGCTTTCCATTGGGCACCACACTGTACCTTTCACATCTAGGTGCACTTTACAGTTCCCAACGCACTTTCACTAGTTTTCACAATAAATGAGGCCAGCAGGAGCAGGTACTAAAATCACGTCCATGTAAGAAGATGGGGAAACGAGTCTCAGAGGTTAAGCAACTTGCTCAGAGTGACAGGCAAGTGGCGAGGCAGAGGGCCAGACTCCCGAGCTCCTAGTCCACTGCTCTTGGCCGCAGCACTGATAAAGGTACCGGAGCACATTCTCCCTGTCTTCCTGCACCCAGCCTTGATGACAGGGGCCTCTTTCTAGCCATCTCCTTTGTTAGGCCAAGACCATTTTTGGTATTCTGTGGTGATAAAATAATACAACTGCTTTAAAGAGCAAGCAGGTTCGTTGCTTAAATAAAAATCAAGTAGTCTTTTTTGGGGGGTGGAGGAGATTCCAAAACAATTTCATTAAATAGCCCTACAGTGCTTTGTTCTGACCTCCACTGTAGAACTTTTCATACATATTAGTGAAATGATCTGTAACTCTAGCACTTAGCATTTGAGTGGGGAGCGGAACTAAGGGACAAAAGAGAGACACTATTGACATACACCTTCTCAACAGGAGAATGGGCCTCACCTGGGACTGCCACGAAGAATTTCACAGCGTCCCGATGCCCATGGAAGCAAAGCTGAGCATGTGCCATTGAACAATAGGGAATAAATGTCCCCGGAGTCACTTTATCGCTGTTCTCATCCCCATACACGCGGATGACACTTCCAGGGCGATTTCCTGGTGCTCCTGAGCTTTTATTTGCTGCAACAGAAAAACCAGATACCAACCATTTTCCCCTAGAAAACTGTAACGATGCAAAAGGTTACTGGTTAATCCTTATGACAGATATTATCTAAAAGCTACAGCCAGCTGAGATAAAACAAAGGCAGCAATGCCAAATCAAGACAAAGCTGGGAGGAGAGAGAGCATGCTAGTTACTTGTAAGTACCTCGGTAAATGGAGCAGGGGATTTTGCCAGTCTAGCAATAACTAAGCTCACTTTTCCAACACATCTAGTAATTTTAAAAAAATCATTTTAGTGAACAAAAGAAAACATATTTGAATCTTAGGAATATCTGTTGTTTTTAATCCTCATTTTAGAAAACTAACCAGTACACAGTTAAAAGTAAATGGGCATATTTTAAAATAAAAATTGTATAGTTTATCTTCTAATTTTTCTCCTCGGTGGTAAGAATATCTTCCTTGAGGGAGTGGTAAAAAGCTGTGCGTAAAAGGACCCACCCATACAGTACAGTCACTTTTACTGACACCAGACCAATGATTTGCTGGATTGTTTTAGAATGACCAGACTCACAAAACATCCCCAATTCCATGGGCCAGTCAGTGAATGAAAGAAACATAACTGGTAACAAGAGTAAACAATGTAGATTAATGACAGTTTTAAGAGACGTTTCGTGTTTTTATTGGAAAGGAAAAAGTCTGAAAAGAAAGTTCAGCTGCAACAAAAGATGGTAAACAGACTAAGCTGCTGAGCAGTTTGGTGGCCATGTAACAGACGTCAAAACCAAAACACCTGCGGCGATGCAGGGACTGCAAGTGGGTGACATTGAGAACATTCAGAGGCACCTAGAGGCGTGAGACAGCCTCGCAGTGGCTATGGGAAGCCAGGAGGAAGAGTGGGAGGAGTGCACTTACCCCTCAGCCCCAGTAAACGTCCCTGGTGGAGGATTACAGCTACAGCGAGAGGAGGAAAGGGGACATGGAGAGGTGCATGACAGGGGGAGAAGAATTACTATAAGCCACCACTCTCGGCGTCTCCCATCTGGTAACTTGGTGCCCGAAGCGCCAACCAAATCCAACTTGGTACAATACCAAGTAACACTCAGTTCTTAACCAAAGCCTCGCTCTACAATTTCTCTGCCCCCAAAAATACAATTTGATTCACTGTGATTTTGTTTTTCTCAATCATAAAGCAATTGAAGTGATTCATAAGAACTTAATTAATGGGGAGCATTTCCTAAATGCTAATATTTCCCCTTTTTCATCAAGAAAGCCTGTTCAAAATAACAGTACTAAATGGAACTTTCTTTTATAAAGAGCTGAAATGAAATATCCTAGGATCTCTTGGGATATAAGTGGTCTAAGCGTGTAGATTTTATAAGTAACTGATTAAGAACTTAGGTTCTTTAAGGCTCCAGATATACCACCTTCCAGCCCTCCTTCCTTCCCCTGAAAAAAGGTAGGACCATTCTGAAGTGTCTCCTTATTAACTTATCTTATGGACTGATGGCACTTGTTTCCAACCATTCCCTGCCTGTGAATTTTGCAACAAAAAACACTTATTTAATGAACGATCAATGTAATGGAACATAATGAGAGAAACACACAATGTATATTTTGTTCACAAAAATAATAATGGAACATAATATAAAAAACATACAATGTACATTTTGTTCACATTCTTTTCAAATACAGGACAGATGGCTTGTCTCCAGCATAAGGAAGGGCTTGCTGACCTCCTGAGAAACTTCCCCCGTGACTTTTTCTAAACCAAACAGAATCTCCTAAACTAACTGCCAGGGAGACATGAAAAACTAGAATGGATACTGGTATGAAAAGCAGGAAGAAAAATGGACTCTGACCTTTATTTAAGAGGAGACAGGCTAGCTAGTGTGGTTCAGTGGCTGGAGCGTCAGCTCACACACCAAAGGTCATGGATTCGATTCCCAGTCAAGGGCATAACCCTGGACTGCAGGTCTGATGCCTGTCCCCAGTCAGGGCTCGTGAAGGAGGCAGCTGATTGATGTGTCTCTCTCACATCAATGTCTCTGTCTCTCCCCCTTCCTCTCTCTCTAAAGAAAAACAAGAGGAAATACGACTGTTACTCCTGAATTGAGAAAAAGCGCCTCTCAGAATGAACTGTTACTTGCTACAGTTCATAAGTTTCCATGGAAAGAGTGAAGGAACAATAGTTGGGTCTTTGCCACCAGCTTGATTTTCTGAATTACCACCGAGTTGCCAATACCAGAGCAATTCCTTCAGCCTGAATTCTGGACAGGACCATTCCCTGCAGCTCTCCGATCTGCACTGTGACAGTTTGGTGAGTGAAAATATACTTACTTTCTGTCAGTGGGATGGAGATAATGACACCGTTTCCCGTGCCCACCCACAAACGATTGCAGGACACCATGAGCGCTGTGATCCTCACAAAAGAGAAGCCCAGTTTTCCAGTACCTGCACAGTGGGGGGGAACATTTCATTAATGAAGAAACTGGAGCAGATGATGTCTGAGAGGCTAGGTCCCTCACAGTAGTGGGTTAATAGGAGAGCAAACTCTCCTTTGGCTTTACCACCTAGCTCACAACTCATGCTTAATGGGAAGAGAAAATTCTCAACGTGGCTGCCATCACATTATCATTTATTTAGAAGGAAGATACTGGGCTCAGGAAATATGACAGGATTTAGTTAGGGAGCTGCAAAACCAAACCAAAACAAAAGCCCTCAATAAAAAGTGTTTACTAAATTGGGAAATTAAATGTCCTTCAAATTTATAAGCTGAAAGAGTTCTGGTTTGCCTTACATTTCTTTGTGTAGATGAAAACAATTTTTGCAAACAAAACCTACACTCTTCTTATTCAATGGCAGTTTAGAAATTTTAGGAAACCACAGGCATAGAATTTAGGGAGAAACAATGCACTTTGTTATTTCAAGAGAGTTTTTACAACTGACTTTATTTTCTGGGATTTGAGGGGCAAAGTTATTAAACAGATAATGCATTTAAAACAAACAGCATTTAGTCACTCGTTCTACTTGTAAGAACTGAAGAGTATAATCAAAGAATCATGTTGGGAATCTTAACTTTATTCAGAAATAGTCTTAGAATCTTCATAGCCTAGCCCTATGGTCAAAGTCCACCCCTGAAATTAGTCTGTGTCTATGTGGACACAGGCCTAGCTATCATCAGGTTTTCTGAGGACAGAGGCCCTAAAAAGGTTAAAAACCACTGGTGCAGCTCAGCCTCTCTTCATAAAGGAATCCTTAATGAACGACATCTCTAAGAGTCACCCAGCTCTGCGTTAGGAGCTGAGGGTACAGCAGGGGGCACGCCAGAAGCGGTCCCTGCCCTTCATGGCGTTTAGGGTCTGTGGGAGAGAGAGGCAGGAAACAGGAATCACGTGAATCACGTAATACCAGTGCAACCACAATAATGAGGAGCCCATAAAGAAAAAGTATAAGATGACCTAAAGCAAAGTGGGAGACAAGAATTAAGGTCTCTTCTGGATGTGACCCCTAAGCTACTGTCTGAAGACCAATAAAAAGGGACCAAGAAGGACTTCTCAGACAGAGGATACAGTACATACGAGGCCCTGAAATGGAAAGGAAGTTGCTGAGTTTGAGTCATTGTGGGTAGAACAGAGTGAGTGAGGAGAATGGTCCAGGCCACTTAAATTCCTCTGCTCATGTCACTTCATCTAAAGGCAGGGATATTCTAAAAGTACGTGGGAGTGGGGATAACGCATCCTGGTTACTATGCAGGGCACAGACTGAGTGCAAAGAGGGAGCCCCAGTGAGGAGGCTCAGGCAGGAAAGGATGGCCCTGGCCCACAGGGACGGGGTAGAGATACAAAGTAACTGCTTGAAGGTATTTTGGGGGCAGACTTGACAGCTCCCACAGGGTAGATGGAGTGTCTGCCTGACACCTTCAGTAATAAGAGCTCACTAACCTCAGGCAACTTATTCACTGGTTCTGCAGAGCATATGAGAACATTTAAAAATAACACACTTTATTTAACTGACAGAAATGAAACACTATGGAAGCTTACCTAACATTTTGCTGACATAAGGCTCAATGTCCACATCCTGTAGATGTTGGTAAGTGTGCGCATGATAGAGACGGAGTGTGGAATCCAAACGAATGGAGACCCACACACCGTCACCCACCCATGCAAGCTGCCGCACCTGGCTCTCCTTCCTGGGGTGTGCATCAAATGATTTCTAGGAAAGATTGTCCAATCACAATGTTACTTTTAATATGTAGGAGTTCGTGCTTAAAAACTGTGCTAATTTGCACAAAATTGGAAGAATATATATTAAAAGAGGAGCCTAAATAGTGTTCACTAAATATGATCATAGCTTTTATCCCAGACTTCAAAAGAAAAATGAAGAACTAAAGGATGCTGGATTTTAACACTGTACAGGTCATCGACGTATGGAAGTAATATTGGCACGTCCATGTTATGTGTCAGTGTTCAACAATAAGACTGAATTTGATCTCAAGATTTTGTTGCATTGCAGAGAAATTACATGAAGATCCTATTTATATAACTAAACAAAAAGGAGCCTGCATTGCTGTGTGTGTGTGTGTGTGTATACACATATATATACGTATATCTGCAGGTAAGAAACAGATCTGAAAAATAAACACCAAATGGTTAACTTTAGGACTTTCAGGTAAAGGACAAAGGGAGAAGGAGACCTTCCACCTTAAAATTTCCTGGCTTTAAGTTGTCTTAAAAAAAAATTTTTTTTACATCTGGTTGCAAAACTTTTTAAAAATAAGCAATGCTAAGAGGTCCGCCTTCCCCTCTACCCATACATAATTAAACAAATTCAGAACCATAGAGTCAAACACATATGCACTATGGATACTCAGACACATTATTTCAACATTTGTGTTAATCTTCTTCCTTCAAAAAGAACTCAACACTTCCCATTCTCATAGTCAAAAGTGACAAGATGTCATCAATGTATCATTAAAACACACAGATTCAGAAAATAGTTTGTAAAGAAGCTGAAAATAACGAGTCTTAGGATCTTCAGGAAGTAGAAATTCCGTAAGCAGAGAAAATATAGGTTAACTTGCCTCGATTTTCATGGCCTTTGGCTGAACCACATAGATTTTGTTCCGATAGCCACACCAGACTTTGTCATGTACCACAGTCATGCATCGGATGGAATGGTGAGGCCGCCCGAGATCTAACAGGTGATAGTTTGACAAATCCCACTGACCATCTTTAAAATAAGAAATAGATTACTAGTTAATGTATACCACCTTTTACTAAATTTTAACACAAGAAACATACTAACAGGGTGTGTAATTAATTTTATTCATGAAGCACCCACAAATACCATGTATTCAGTATATCCTTTATTTGTAGAAACCGAGTTCTCTTATTTTATAAACTACAAAGTTGGAAGAGACCTCAAAGCTCATCGGTCCAACCTGCCACTCAATACCTGGACCTCCATGCTCTCAAAAGTAGTGATATGATAAATCAGTTGTAAGTTACCTGTTTATAACAATACCAGAGGCCTGGTGCACGAATTCATGCATGGGTAGGGTTCCTTGGCCTGGCTGGCGATTGGGGCCAATCAGGCCAGCTGGCCGGGGAGAGGGACCGCAGGAGGTAGGCGGGCCACGGGAGGTTGGCTGTGGGAGTACACTAACCACCAGGGGGCAGCTCTTGCATGGAGCGTCTGCCCCCCCCCCCCCCTGGTGGTCAGTGCACGTCATAGCAACCAGTCGACTGGTCGTAAGGATTGCTTAGGCTTTTATATATATAGATTTTAAGAATGAGAAGGGATTAAAATTATTTGGGGGATAACATATCTCACTCACTTGCATTCTGATATAACAAGGGCAACTTTAGGAATCATGTGTCCTATAATTTTAGCGATGACAGAATACAAATGAGAGCCAATGCTGGAAGCTTGGTCTGCTTGAACAATTTCAGTGAAAGAAAACACACTGCCTCACAAAGCAGCTGTTCCATTTTCAGAAAGCTGTAACTGTCAGCAAAGTATTCCCCATTCCTGGCTAAAGTCTGCTCCTCATGTAATCTCCCATTAGTCTATAGTTTTGCCCAAGGGAAACAGAATAAATCCAGTGCAGCTTCTGTTACTGACCCATGTCTTCTCCTTTCAAAACCAAGCATCTTTGGCACATGTCTTTGGACAACTTCAGCCTAATTCCTCTTTGTCCATCCATGTCCATTTCAGACTGTCTGGCTATCAGAGTGGAACCCTATTCTAATATCTATGAGATTTATGACGTCAACTAACTCATACTGAATTTGTAGTCAACCTTTAAGGAATTCTCACTCTTCAGACAGGCCTCCTCCATCTTACTCTTTTGAACCCAACTTGTTGTTTCTTTACTAAATGTACTTTGCTTGTGTTGCTCTGTCAATATAATTTTGGATTCAGTACACTAAAGCATTTCCTCTTTTTTTCCTAGGCTCTTCCACTTACTGAGTGACTAAAACACTCTGCCTCAGTTTCCTCATCTATAAAATGAAGATGACAACAGAATCTTCCTCATAAGCTCTGGTGACGATTGCACTCAAAAGTCTGTACAGAATCTGAACAAGGTAAAATAGAGGCCTTTCCTTCTTTCTGTTATGTAGTCATTAACCAGCTATCTCTAGGTGCCAGTCAGTTTACAAAGCCACCTAAGTACTCTCATAGACCTCACATATCTCCAAAGGATGGTGGAAACACTATTTTAAAGGGGAAGAATAGAAATAACGTAACATGAAAATCACTAAACCTTATCCAATTAAAAATTATTTTAAACTAGACGTCCAGAGCACAAAATTTGTGCACTGGGGGGTGGGGGTGGGGGACAACTCCCCTCAGCCCGGCCTGCACCCTCTCACAGTCCAGGACCCCTCGCTCCTTACTGCCCGCCTGCTCGCTGCTCCTTCCTTAGCACTGCCACAGAGCGGGGAGAGGCTCCCGCCACGGCCACTGTGCTCACCAGCTGTGAGCCTGGCTTCCCCTATGGGAGCACACTGACCACCAGGGGGGCAGCTCCTGCATTGAGTGTCTACCCCCTGGTGGTCAGTGCGCATCACAGTGACCAGTCGTTCCGCTGTAATGGTCACTTAGACTTTTATTATATAGATACTTACCAAATGTAAGTAGATGCAAATTATTTTTTAAATCCTGGACAAAGGAATATTATCCTCTCACTAAATCTCTCCCACTTGAATAAGTACATGAATGAAAACCCAGCACCTCCGTATCACATTATAAAAGAGGACCATGAAATGTTAAAACTGCTTGCTCAGTACAGTAAACATACTTTCACTGAGGTATACTGTAAATGTATACCTCCAACCAGGCACTACATATTTACTGCTGTCACACATTGTTAGTATTCGGTTTAAACCTTTATTCTTTCTCCTATTAAGCATCACTTCTTTAAAGCATAAAAAACCAATCTGTTCAAAATGCTTTTGCAATGCAACAAGTGAGGGCACTTGTTATCTATTCATAACAACTCACCAACTCCTCTGTGAAAGATAGCAAGGGTGCCATCAGCCAGGGCCACTAACACAATTCCTTTCACGTGTCTGCAAACAGGAAAGCGGATTTCAGAACTCTCCATCAGGAATACAGAAGGGACCACATGACAATGAACTAGTTCAGAGGCTCTCAGAGGGCCAGTACATGATAAATGAGGAGCTCACATCAGAAGCTAAATGAACACACCCTCTTCTTCATTGAGAGAGCTGTGCTACAAAAATGTCAGCTGAACTAGATAAACAGCATATGTGGTGACCCAGATGTTCACGATGGGGCACAAACTCCTCTTCTCATCACAGACTATTGACCAAAGGTCCACAGACCAGAGACACACACCTCGAGTAGAACTATCAGAGGCAGCTCTGTCACTTAAGAGACAAACTGATTTTTGACAGTCAACACATAGAAAGGACTAGTAAAAGCCTTAGTCAACATATTCACAGAGTATAAAGAATATTCTAAAACAAATATACATTCACAGGTATTAACTGGTTTCTCCCACAGAGCACTAGAGAACTCATAGCATGGTGAGGTATCAACCTGGCAAGTTTTTCTATTTTACTTTCTAGTTTCATCTCACTCAACTTCTCTAATTCTATAAAGAAGGTAAAAATAATCTGGATATTGATTTAGTCATGAAATACATGTTAGCTTTAATGGTCTTAAAATCTCGTTTAAACCAAGATATAGTATTTTTAAAAGAAAGAATTTCTAAAATAAAACTTACACAATACTGAGAATCGAATCTTTAAGCTTAATAGAATGGAGACATTTCCTCCACTGGGCTACAGATGAATGGACATACAAACTGCAAGAACAAAATCAAGACTGGTAAGGCATAGAGAACATCAAGTCATTGCTTATGTCTAATAATGACCACAAAGTTCCTTCAGGAGGAAAGAGGAGTAACATACACATTTTAGGAAAAAATGAGAGTATGGGTAGGCCTAAAGCAGAGAAATAAGCTGCTTACGCAAACAGAAACATATGAAGAATAAAACCCAGAACTAGACTGCAGTGTCAATTTCAGGCTACCCCGCACTTCAGAATCCTTGGCAAAATCTTTTTTTAAAAGCGACCATCCTTTTCTACATACTGAACTACACTTTGTGAAGACAGTGGCTTACCTCTGGCAGAGGCACTCCAAGCCTGCAGGACACGCCCACCCTCCCCACGCCTTAGTACAGTTCATAAGCTGAAATGGTTTTACATGGTTGGGAAAAATCAAAGAGTATTTCATGACATGAGATTTATATATATGCAACTCACACTGCTGTGCCCATAAGTAAAGTTTTATTGGAACACAGTCCCACTGACCCACTTACATATTGTCAAAGTAATGGCTGCTTTTGCACCACAAAGCAGAGCTGTGAAGTTGCAACAGAGATCGTATGGCTACAAAGCCTAAGATATTGCTTATCTGACCCTTCATGGAAAAAGTCTGCCCATCCTTCATTTTATAGTATTAGACCATATGAAAAAGATGCACTAGTGACCTTGCTTAACCTTAGGAAAGTATAATTTTGTAAGACCCCCCCACACCACTAGAAAGTGAACAGACCATGTAATAATAATGTTGGTTATCACCTGCTAAGCTTTGAGACTGATCTGTCCTGGTTTTCCTAGTAACTCTACTGAAAAGTTATGTTTGGTTTTGGGTCTTCCTGCAGCCAAATACATTGGTTTAATCCTACATAAATCTCCTATATATGCATCAATAATTCTCCGTCTCTGTGCTATTCAGGATCTTCTATTTCTGGATCACTCAGATTTTAACATTTTATTAACCTCTTCTTCCAAGAATATTATATAAAGGGGACACCATGACAGAGAAACATGTGGTTTACCATTCAGAACCAATGCAAGTCCAGTTTATGAGACTGTTGCAATATAACCTTACAATTTATATGTATATAAAATTCTTTGCTTTAATATGTACTTTTTGTTTATACTTCTGTGTACCACATTTTACGTATCTTTAGTTTCTAAAGCAAAGAAAGGTAAAAGACTGAAGATACTCTTAATAAAGGTAAAAGACTAAAGATACTCTGATATTCAAAGAGTTGGCACCTACCAGCCATTCTGAGCTCCTAGCCACATCGTTGGTAAAAGGCTACTCATTTTCTGGGCTTCTTCTCTCACCAGGTCTTGTTCATTTGGCAACACTGATATTTGATCTTTATATGCATCTGAGTCATTACTGGGAAAGGTGGGACAAAAGGAAAAAAAGCTAGTTTTTAGGGATTGGGCATTTCTCTAGTTTAGTGTAGTTTAAGAAAAAAAATCAAACACTAAAATTCCAGAAAAGCCAAAGTTAAATGCTTACGTTAAATATTTCAACAACAGTACCAGAAGAAAATTAACATACTAGGAGGACCAAGTTGCAAACATGGTAAAGAAATGGTAATGAAATATAGCAGTTAATATCCAGACTATAATTATGCCTATCCCTTACAGTTATTTTGAACTTTATCAGTTTCTTCTTAAAGGAGAAAAGAAGGGATGGTTTGTTTTAAAAACCACACACAAACACAGAAAGGAGGGTAAAATATAAAGAATTTTCTAAAATAAATTAATAAGCTTGCATTCACTTCCAAGCCTTCTTCCTTTTAGATTGCCACATATATAATAAAGAGATATAACTGGATTATCAAATTCAACACACATAAATGTACTAATTCTAAAAAGATGACTATTCTCTTTTTAAATTTACTTTTAGAGAGAGGGAAGGAGAGGGAGAGAGAGAAACATGATGTAAGAGCAAAACTTCGATCTGCTGCCTCCTGCACACCCCTACCGGGATCAAGCCCACATCCCGGCATGTGTCCTGCCTGGAAGTCAAACTGGCAACCTTTCGGTGCACAGGTTGATGCCCAACCGAGCCACCAGCCAGGGCATGACTTTATTCTTAAACTGACAATTAAATGTTAAGGTATTAATTGTTCTATATACTAAGAAGAAAAATATTAAATTGCAAAAAAAATCCAGTTTAGATAAACCCCTATCTGCAAGACCTAGAGTAGGCAAGAAAGAAAAGTAAAGAATTCACGAAATGGACCTAGATTAACCAACCTTTTAAAGAAAGAGCCTAAAACAAATTGTCTTTTAATAAAATGTTTGCCAGAGAACTAAATTCAGAAAGGTCAGCCAAGCCCACTTGGGAAATTGAAACAATGGCCAATTTCACTGCTGACTAGAGTGGGAGTGAGAATAGGGGTGGGGATGAAAATAGCAAGAATTATTAATAGAATGGAAGACAGTGAATACAATTTATAAAAAATTCATTCTAGAGGAGAAAATGACCAGAAAAATTTTGACTAATATATTTTATAGACAAGACTTTTTTCATAAATTGGAAGAAAAAGAGAGCAGATAGGGGGAGAGGGGTATCCAGAGACAATGAAGAGGAAGGAATAAATGACATAGTGGAAATAAGTAATGGCATCGAAGTCTGCCACAACAATACCAATTAGTGGGAATATATTGGCTGTTGGAGGTTATTTTGGTTCCTTTTGTGCGTGCACTAATGTAGTTTCCTAAGTATCGACCCATTTGAATACCTTGACTGATACACTGGTGAGAGGTCTTCTGGGATTTGAACTCCCAAAGGATCTGTGAAGACGTGCTCTGTGTACACGCCCGTTTGGGAGACATCCATGTTGTCTTCAGCCGACCCTGCATTGCCTTCTGTGGCTTCAGTTGCTTCTTCTGCCGTTGGAACATTTTCATCAATCTCACTACTTTCTGCTTCCTTTTCTAAAAAGTAAATAAAACATGCTAACCATTCTGATTTTGAACTTTTCTACCAATAACTTCCTTGTACAAACCCTTGCTACAGAATTCCACTCCACCTACCCACTCCCCCCTCTGCACTATATCCTGACATTGAGAATTCATGACTTCATTTAACAATCATTACAGCATCTTCTTTTATGTTCTTTCATTCTTGTTACTTTAAGTCCATTGTGAGGCATCTGCAGTAGGCTCCGGTGCTATACAGATGGTATGCAAGGAGGATGGCTATACCTGGTGGTTTTTCTGTCACTGGAGAAGCACCGTTGGTACTAGGGGGAGTGGCACCTGATGTCACACCTTCTGCGGAACAACCAACCACTGTGATGCCTCCCAACAGGCTGTCTGTCTCTGCTGAGCTATTGCTTGTCATGCTTCCAGATAAAGATGCTTTGTCTACCTGTCCAGATTCTGAAAGCTCTTCTCCTGCGGGATAGTCTGTTTCTCGTGCTCCTAAAAACACAAGATAAACCTTCTTTTAATGCTAAGTAAACTCATATAACTAGCTTTTTCTCCATAAAAGCAACTATGGGTTTTAAATAAGAGTGTATAGGTAAAGACAAATAGTTATTTGAATATACTGCCAAAGTTAGCTTTAAAATGTTTTCAAACTAACCTTCACAAAATGGAAAGCAGCTTAAAAATTTAAGATAATACTTCTAGTAATGCTAGCAAAAGAAAACATGAAAATGTCAGAAATTATGCTTCTGCTCTTAATATGAGCTCCTAGGCAGCCACCTAATGAGGTTAAAACCAATGAAATCTAAATGTATGTAAATTATATTTGCTATTTGAAATACGGACTTCTCCCTACCACTATTAAAAATTAATCACCCTAAATGTACACAGTGCTTTAAGTATTAGTAACACATTTAAAAACTAAGCATTTGCAATATAAAGATAAATCTCTTCAGTTTTTTTTTAATTTAGAAAGCTGTTTTTATTTGTATCTCATTAAAATTTTTTATTGTAGTCAAATACACACATATGCATAAAATTGCCATCTTAACCTTTTAAAAATATTTTTATTGATTTCAGAGAGGAAGGGAGAGGGAGACATAGAAACATCAATGATGAGAATCCAAGATGGTGGCATAGGTAAACACCTAAACTGCTGCCTCGCACAACAATTTCAAAACTACAACTAAAAGACAAAAGTCCATCACCCAGAACCACGGGAAAGCTGGCTGAGTGGAAATTCTACAACTAGAAGGAAAGAGAAAAGAGCATTGAGACGTGCACAAGTGCTGAAAAGCTGAGGTACGGAGGCGAGTGATCCTGGCTGGCAGCAGGCATTGCTTTTTTCAACCCAAAGGGAGACAAGCCCCCGATTACTCTGAAATCCAGTTTCTGGGGAGACGTGGGGGACCCAAACTCCTACGGGGAGAAGCTGGACTGTCTGCCATTGGGTCGGAAAGTGAGGGGGGCTTGTTTGCAGAGCTGCTCGCAAGAATAATTGTTTACTTCACTGGGGCACGGGACGCGGGGATGCAGTTGGAGACAGAGCCAGCTAACTAGCAGCCATCGCTGTTTGCCACGCCCTAGCCTAGTGACGCCCTGAGACCCCACCCCACACAACCTACAAACCCACCCAAGCTCTAAGCAGCAGCTTTAGCATAAGAAGGCCTGCCCTATCGCAGCTTAACCTAGCAAACTTGCAGCCTGGGTCAGACAGCTCCAAAACCTCCAAACTCCAAGCAAAGAGGAGAAAACTGTAGCTCTCGCTGTAGCTCCTGCTGGGTGGACTCAGACAATAGCTGACCTGCACCCCATTGGAGATCCAGAAGCCAGTGTACCTAGTGGTCAGTGTGAGAAACCAGATTTCAACTCCTCACATCCATAAGTGACACATTCAAGAGGCAGACTCAGCGAGCATCAAAGCCCCACTGAAACAAGTCCTGCACCATAAGCGTGTCTTCAGCGCAGCAGTTCTTCCATTATAGACACAGCGAGTGCTCACAGCTAATTGGCCTGGAGGTCAATTCCTCCCAGCGTACCAACAGCAATTAAGGCTTAACTACACCAAGACTTTGCACTCAGCCCACAAAGGGGTGTACCAAGAGCGTCCACATCAGGTGATTGGGGAGGCTGAGCTACTGCCCCTTATAGGTCACCTACCACACAAAGCCACTCCATCAACACAGGGAAGCAGCCAAAATGTGGAGACAAAGAAACATGTCACAAATGAAAGAAACGGAGGAAAGCAAACTACTGGACAACATAGAGTTCAGAACCACATTTATAAGGTTACTCAAGAATCTTCTAAAAACCGCTGAGAAACTTGATGAGACCTTTAAGGATCTTAATGAGAATGCCAAAAAAATGGAAAAGGACCAGTCAGAAATGAAGCATACACTGTCTAAAATAAAGAATATACAGAAACTCAACTGTAGATCAACATACCCCAAGAATCAAACCAAAGATCTGAAATATGAGGAAACAAAAAACACCCAACCAGAAAAACAAAAAGAAAAAAGAATCCAAAAATATGAAGATAGTGTAAGGAGCCTCTGGGACAACTTCAAGCGAACCAACATCCGAATTTTTGGGGTGCCAGAAGAAGGGAGAGAGCAAAATACTGAAAACCTATTAGAAGAAATAATGACAGAAAACTTTCCCTACCTGGTGAAAGAAACAGACTTACAAGTCCAGGAAGCGCACAGAACCCCATACAAGAGGAATCCAAAGAAGACCACACCAAGACACATCATAATTAAAATGCCAAGGGCCAAAGACAAAGAGAGAATCTTGAAAGCAGCAAGAGAAAAACGGTTAGTTACCTACAAGGGAGCACCCATACGACTGTCAGCTGATTTCTCAACAGAAACTATGCAGGCCAGAAGGGAGTGGCAAGAAATATTCAAAGTGATGAACAGCAAGAACCTACAACCAAGATTACTCTACCCAGCAAAGCTATCATTCAGAGTTGAAGGTCAGATAAAGAGCTTCACAGACAAGAAAAAGCTAAAGGAGTTCATCACCACCAAACCAGGATTACATGAAATGCTGAAGGGTATTCTTTAAGAAGAGGAAGAAGAAGAAAAAGGTAAAGATAAAAATTATGAACAACAAAATGACATCAAATACATACCTACCAACAAGTGAATCTAAAAATCAAGTAAATAAAAAATCTGAAGAACAGAATGGACTGGTGAATATAATAGAATCAGGGACATAGAAAGGGAGTGGACTGACAATTCTCAGGGGGAAGCGGGTGTGAGGGGTGCAGGAAGAGATTGGACAAAAATCTTACTCCTATGGATGAAGACAGTAGCAGGGGATAAGGGCGTGGGGTAGGGTGGGGTGGGGAATCAGGTGGAGGGGAGCTATAGGGGGAAAAAAAAAGAGGAACACCTGTAATACTCTGAACAATAAAGATTTATTTTAAAAAAAAATTAAAAAAAAAAAAAGGAAACATCAATGATGAGAGGGAATCATTGATAGGCTGCCTCCTCCACACCCCCTACTGGGGACCAAGTTTGCAACCCAGGCATGTGCCCTTGACCAGAATCAAACCCAGAACCCTTGAGTCTGCAGGCCAACGCTCTATACACTGAGCTAAACCGCCTTCAACCACTTTTAAATGTACAATGCAAATGGCATTTATAATGCTGTACAGTCATCAAAACTGTTCATGTCTAAAACTCTCCCATCACCCCAAACAGAAAATCTGTACAATCCTATATAATAAAAGCCTAATATGCAAATTGACTGAACTGCGGAAGGACTGGTGGAACAACCAGTCACTATGACACGCACTGACCACCAAGGTGCATACACCTAATGCAGGAGCTGCTGCCAGCCCTCAGGCCAGCCAAGATGGGTGCCAGCGGGGGCCCCCTTGATTATCCCACCAGTCACCCCACAGAGGGAGGCAACTGGTGGGGGGTAGGGCCAGCAAGTGGGCAGTGCCAGGCTGGTCAAGGCAGGTACCAGTGGGGGCCCCGCAATCGCCCTGCTGGTTGGCCCACATTTCGGCCCTGATAGCCAGCCAGGTCTAGGGACCCTACCCATGCACAAATTTTGTGCACCAGGCCTCTAGTTAAATAATAATTTGGTTCCCCAACCCCACCCCTGCCTGCCCCTCCTGGTAATCAACTTCTGTCTTCATGAATTTGCCTTGTCCAGATAGCTCACATAAGTGGGATCATATAATATTTGTCCTCTGTGTCTGCTTTATTTTACTTAGCATAATGTTTCTAAGGTTAATCCATGTTGTAGCATGTATGAAAATTTCATTCCTTTTTATATATTATTCCACTGGGTAGATATATCACAAACCTATTTCATTTTTAAACCAATGTATTTAACATCATGTAAGATTTAATCTAAAACTTTAGAAAGCTTTCCCTTACTAATAAATCTAAACAATCCCTTGTGCTCTGCCTTCCAGTCATCATCTAATATTAGCACTATTTTATTTCTTCACACTGTCTGAAAATATCAGGTTTAGTCATTTGTTCCCAGCTTATTTTTGGTCTTCCCAAGTAGAACACAACTCCTTGAAGGGGTGCATGACTATATCTCCAGTCAAATTAGGGCCTCAAAGGGGGTGCTGAAGGTGGGCAGACAGGGGCACAGCTCACTCTTACCTGGTACACTTGCTATACACAGGACGTGCGAGTTGCAAACAGTGAAACTGTCCAGGATGCTGCCTGGTTGAACAGCATCAATAATAATCACTTTTGTAGCTGCATGAGTGCTAGTACAGATCCACACTAGACTAGATAATTCTTCTTGATTTTTTAACTCCTTCTGCTGTTCCTGCAAAAGCAAAGTAAAGAAATGAATATTTAAAATGATATATGTGCAAACAGTCAAAAAGCTGTGCCCTTGCAAACAGTCAAGGGCAACACTATTTTAAGTTTATTTCCAGATTATTTGGAAGACTGAAAATACAGCAATCTTTCCACATTAATCAGCACATAAGAACTAGCAGGTAACGCAGATCAGTGACAAAATCTCAACTGTGACGGTTGTTACATACTTGGCACACATCTGTCCAAACTCTGGACTATAAACATTTCAAGTATACACTTCGAGTGTAACATATACCTCAATAAAACTGATTTTGAGGAAGAAGCAAGGGCATAGTAATCCCAACTAGAAGTTAAACCCAGAAATAAGTTTTGGACCAAAGAGCTAAACTAATAGTCTCAGGCACCAGGAGACAAGCGTTAGTCACACTTACCTTCAGTTCCTGATCGAGCTTGTCTAAACTACTCTGAGACGCACTCCGCTGTTGACTGCCTTCTGCATCCAAACCAGCAACATCCTTGTAAAATACACTCGCTCCAACAACAGAGCCGCCATCTCTGGTCTTCCCACCAGATAAATTGACTCCAACAGCACACCACAGCTTTTAGAGTTCAAAAATAGAAAGTATTAAGTCACTTTTTCTCTAAAAATGTTTAGAATTTTTCACATTTTCTTTAAAATTCTAATGATTATAAATATAGGTCTTTAATATTCAAAGTATCCCAGTCTAATATTACAAAATAAAAAATCGGATCCACAAAAGTAGGATTTAACAATTTTGTTTAGAAAAAAAATCCACCCAGATTTTAAGAAGTAGCTCCTTTAACTTCAAAATTTATTTACCTTCATTGATGTATCTTTTTCATCTAGAGGCCTGAGACAGACAGGCACAGGTAAATTTTTCATCTTATTTTCCCCTTGACCATTGGTTACCTAATAATTTGGGAGGGGAGAGAAAGACACATGAATTAGCCTTATAATTCTTCTTTGAAAAATGAAAAAAATCAAGTGGCAATTAGGCAAAATAAACAAGATGCTATGAAATATCAGAAGACAGACTAATTCACGTATATGGGGGAGTGGGGGAGAAGGAGGGGGGGAGAGAGAGAGAGAGAGAGAGAGAGAGAGTGTGTGTGTGTGTGTGTGTGTGTGTGTGTGTGTGTGTGTAAGCATGTGCTGAGTTTTTTTTGGAATAGGCAATATGGAGTAGACAGGTTAAGTTCCTGAACACCTGAACTGAGCTTTAAGTCAAGTGTTTGAAAGGCTCCATGCCAATGGCTTCTTAAAACGTTTAAAAAATAGATGCTGTTTTTCAAAAAATGAAATCTTCAAATATTAAAACAGAGCTGGATATGTAAGTTCATGCACTCGGCCACCTCTGTTGACCTGTCTCCCTCCTTAGACTCAGAGGCATTTCTTTTGAGCTCTAGGATGCACTACCTCCAACACTTTTCTCAATGGATGCCAAGTGCAAGCAGCTTGAAATGAGCGGGTTCGAGGTGTGGTTTTCGATTCCTTCATGCCCCGCCACACTCCTGTCCCAGCATTTCCCACTAGATGCTCTTACGATGCTCACACGTTACCTGTTTGTACTTCTGAGGCAGGCTCCAGCCAAAAGCCTGCACTCTTCCATCCTCCTTCTGAACATGTGCCTTCACCTGACGATACTGTTCTCTCTTTTGTTCTCTGCGTGAGGCTAAACTAGCTTCAGTTCTAAAAGGAAAAAACATTCCCTTTAAAATTAAGTGATTATAACAGCTCTCCTGCTAAAAATAGTAAAAATAACAACACAAAAATTACATGATTTCAGACTGGTTTACTTCAGACTAAGATTCCTCCTTAAAAAGTGTTATACCATAGCTGATCTTTTCAAGTTATTCAGTGAGTAGTGTCCAAGTTTTAACAGGTTAGTAAGCAGCCTATTATAATGAACTAGAGGCTCGGTGCACAAAATTCATGCATGGGGGGAGAGGGATTCTCCCTTAGCCCAGCCTGCACCCTCTCCCATCTGGGACCCGTTGGGGGATGTCCGACTGCCGGTTTAGTCCTGATCCCGGGGATCAGGCCTAAACCGGCAGTCGGACATCCCTCTCACAATCTGGGACCACTGGCTCCTAACTGCTCACCTGTCTGCCTGCCTGATCCCCCCCAAATGTCCACCCCCTGCTGGCCTGGTCACCCCCCAAATGTCCCGTGCCCCCCCCGCCGGCTTGGTCACCCCCAACTGCTCCCCTCTACTGGCCTGGTCTCCCTTCACTGCCCCCCTCTGCTGGTCTGGTCGCCCCTCACGGACTCCCCTGCCAGCCTGGTCACCCCCAACTGTCCCCCCACTGCTGGCCTGGTCGCCCTTCACTGCCCCTCTCTGCCGGCCTGGTCACCCCTCACTGTCCACCCTGCTGGCCTGGCTGCCACCAACTTCCCCCCTGCCGGCCTGGTCACCCCTCACTGTCCCCGTCAGCCTGGTTGCCCCCAACTGCCCCCTCTGCTGGCCTGGTCGCCCTTCGATGCCCCTCTCTGCCGGCCTGGTCACCCCTCACTGTCCACCCTGCTGGCCTGGCTGCCGCCAACTGCCCCCCTGCTGGCCTGGTCACCCCTCACTGTCCCCCTGCCAGCCTGGTTGCCCCCAACTGCACCCCCTGCCAGCCTGGTTGCCCTTCACTGTCCCTGTCTGCTGGCCTGGTCACCCCTCACTGTCCCCCTGCCGGCCTGGTCGCACCCAACTGCACCCCCTGCCAGCCTGGTTGCCCTTCACTGTTCCTGTCTGCTGGCCTGGTCACCCCTCACTGTCCCCCTGCCAGCCTGGTCGCCCCACACAGCCTGCTGTTCGATCGTTTGGTCGCCCCTCACTAACCCCCCTGCCGGCCTGGTCGCCCCACGCAGGCTACCGTTTGGTAGTTACTGCGAGGGTGTCCTGACCAATTTGCATATTACCCTTTTATTAGTATAGATCACATTTCTATCAGGTTTCAGATTTTAGCTATATGAAAGGGAAAATTCTTAAATATTTTTGCTTCCTCATTTTTTTGATTCATTCAACAAATATATACTGAGAATTTTCTAATGCAGGGAATGTGCTAGATAGGAGTGACTTAAGACCAATAAATCAGTATCTTCTTAGGAAGATAACATAGGTTAACTTCTGGATCCCATTTACTTGTTACAGAAGACAAATATGCAAACTGACTTGGTAAGCTTTAGAGCTGTGCAGTAAAATACCATGAAAATAATTTGTCTTTCTCTGGGCCATTTAAATTTTTATGAGGTGACTTGCTTGGTTTCTTATAGTTAACAAATCTACCTGTGTGCCAGACACTTCACAGTACCATAACCTATATAATTTCACCCTAACACGTCTGAGATAGGCTATCCCACTCATTTCATTGGCAGAGAAACTGGGGCTCGGAGAGGCTGTTCATGTACCAAGTTCATGTACACCTAATGAGAAGCAGAGTCAGGCTGAGAAACCATGTCCTTCTGACACTGAAGGGAAGTAATATAAGCCTTTAGCTTTCAATTAGTATTGATCAACGTCGTCATACCAGAAAAAGGAGACATTAAAAACTTCCTTCTCCTTATGAAAACAGATGCAATATTCCTAAAATGTATTGACTATAAATAATTTACTTACAATAGCCAAGTTGCAGACATAGTTTATATGTAGATTTATCTGAAACTTTACAGCTGAACTGTTAAGTGGTGAGAATTTCAGAACTCTTGACTTATTGAGGGCATAACCACTAGTCTGGAAAATACTTACTCTTCACTAAGGAAGTCAAAGGCTTTGGACTTATCCCCAGGGAGCTGAGATAAGGTGCTGCTTCTTTTCTTGACAGAAGGAGTAACATGAGAGGTGGGTGCGTTATACTTCAGATTAACAGGTGGTTCGGGTTTCTTAGTAGTATTACTTGAGGAGCTAAAAAGTCGGCTAAAACTAAAAAGAAAAAAGTGAGTACGTATATGTCTATATATGTATTACATGCACTGTAAAAAACAATCCATCATTTCCACAAATTCCAGAGTGCTTTTATAAGGCAATGAGTTAAAAACTAGCAAGAAAAAAAAAAAAATGTTGTGGTCACACAGTGCAGCCTTAGCAGTACCTCACAGCCAAATGCAGACATTCAGGAAAGAGAAACTATGCTGAGCCTGGCAGATCCCTGTTCTTTAATTAGCAATTCCCATAACGAAAGAAAGATGCTCTGAAGTACCAGGAACTGCTCGTAATAAAGACATAAAAGAAGATGGCCCCTTTAGCCAGCTCCTGCTTGGTGCCATGTGAGAGTGGCTGTTAAAGAGGAAGGTTATGGCTTCATGGTTTAAACAGAAGCCTAGTAACCAGTTCTAAAAATAGTCACAATAAAGTACTAGAACATACATTACCATTTTTAACACACATTTTCTTATTACACTCAACTTAAATAACTATTTTCACACCCACTGAGCAAGACCAACAGTTCTATTAAATAGGAGATTCACCAAAAAGGGGTAAGTATTAAGCTCACTAAACACACAGTACTTCTAGCATGAACATAATTCAAGTCCAAAACTGACATACACTACTCAAACCCCACAAACACTGAATTTCTAATCTTGGCTTTGTAAAGCTTTTTACAATCACACAACCAGTGAAGCACCAGTGAAGCAGCCATTTATTAATGGGGATCCAGATGATTATCAGTTCTGAATAGTTCCCTGTTATTTTATTTAACTTAGCAGAGGATTCCATCAAATGCATAACCAAAATGATGCGGCTTACGACAGCAATATTTTTGTCCTCAAGAACAGCCTTACCGAGCTGGCACACTACATATCAAAAAGAAAAAGTTCAGTTTAGCTACATATCCCAAATTTAAGAAATGTAGGCAGGAAGGAAGGGAGGGAGGAACTGAGGAAGGGAGGAGACACCAAATCATTCTTGAAAATAAATTTTGATTGTAATCTTGTCTCAAAGTGCTATCTAATGTCTTTATGTGTTTTTAGATACTTACAACTGCCAGATGCTAGACCTTTTTTTTTCCTGCATGGCTGGATTTTCTCTTGATGCTCTACATTAAAAAAGAAAAAAGAAAGAAAAATATGTTATCAGTGAAGTGTTCTAGCTGTCTAAGAATCAAGGACCAAAGAAGTTCTGCTATGGCTACAACTGAAGTAAAATACCATCCCTCCCTCAGAAATGAGTCTATTGATAGAGAAAAGATTGTTACCTGTGCTGGACAAATAACCAACATGCCTGGATGCTTAATATTTAACATTTCTTGTTAAAGATATATCCTCCACCTCTCTCCTTTTTTATCAAAATACTGCCTTGTAAATCCCTATCTACACTAATACAAGAGAAACATGCAAATTGACCATCACTCCGCTACACCCACCAGCCAATCAGGAGGGAATATGCAAATCAGAAGGCCAAAGATGGTATCCCCCCAGCTGCTCCAAGCACGAAGTGGTCGGGCAGAGCAGGACTCCCGCTATGAGAGGGGGGTGGGGGGAAAAAGGGATCTATAGGAGCAGCACAAAGTTGGTAGACTCCAGCCTGAGCAAATGCCTGGGTCCCGGGTGCTGGAGGAAAACCGGTGCTGGAAGCCCAGGGAAGGAAGGCCTATTGCACGAATCTCTTCGTGCAACGGGCCTCTACTCTTTACATAAAGATCTGTATCACCTTACAACTCCCAGCTCTCACAGAGTAGCTTGTAATTTTACTGTTTCAACAGGTTATTTTTCACAGGACTAAAACTTTCCCATCACTGAAAAGATGACCAAAGAAAGGGATAAACTAGATTGGCAGGTAATTCAACAAAATTTTAGAAAATAAGGCATTTCAAACTGATTCAGTAAGCTGGTAAGGATGAAAAACTCCCCTTTCCCTTTTTGTAAAAGGCTAAATTAAAAACATCGTAACTCAATAGAAAAAGTTAAAAGTAAGATATCAGATACCATTTATCTTCACCTGTTGACTGCCACTTTCTAGAATTAAGAAGAGCAATGAGCAGTGGAGCCTACTGTCCTGGCTGGGTGTCCAGTGGTTAGAGCGTCAGCCTGCACACTGGAGGGTCTCGGGTTAAATTTCTGGTAAAGGGCACAGACCTTGGCTGTGCAGGTTTGATTGCAGCTCCAGTTGGGGTGCATGCAGGAAGAATCAACTGATGTGTCTCTCACACTGACCATTTTCTCTCTCCCCCCAACCCCCGTCCCCTAGCTCCCTTCCACTCTCTCTCAAAAAAAAAAAGTCAATGGAAAAAAATGGCCTTGGGTGAAGATTAACAAGAACAAAAATGGAGCCTACTTATATGCCTCGGTTTTTAAAATATTTATTCAATTATTTAATATCCATTAAATGCTGGAGTTACGAACACATTTCTTAGGACTTGTACAATAAATACAGATTAGAATACTAATCTCCTTCCTTCTTGGTAGCTATACACAATTTAAATTGTAGCAAGCTGTAAATATTCTATACAGAAGTATTCTAGTACAACATTGGTAGAGGATATATAAACTACTAAATATATGATGTAATCACAGGACGATGGAGACTAGAAAATATGTTCATAAACTTCCAAAGAATGTGTATGTGTGTATTATTACTGGTACATCTGATGTAATAGTCCAAACTCAAAAATGTGGGCAAATTAGGGGATGAGTACAAACTTGAGCTCTTCCTAAATTAAAGGAATACTGTAACTGAGAATCTGACCATTAGATGGCAGCATTAGAGGTGAGATTTAAGATCCAAGTGACAAATATCAATAGAAGTGGCATTTTGCATGAAGTCGGAAAGGGAGATAAAATTCAGCAAGACCATTTTACAGGAAGACACTGAGTAAAAATGACTGTTTCCTATTGGCATCTGAAATGCTTGTATTTCCTGACATTACTGCAAAAGTAGTGTCAATTTCTATATTCTTCTGAGAAATGAACACCATTCCTAAGTAATAACAATTGTGTTTAAAAGGTTATAGGAATATTCTCGAAGAGCCCTTTACTGGCCCAAAAGACGCCCATTTTAATCACATGCTGTTGCCAATTCCAAGTGTTACGTTTGAAAGTCTCTCCTGGTAAAGAGAGCAAGGGGCTTGGATCCCCAAAGGAAGAGCTCTTCATTCGGAATGAAGGAATTTCTAGAAAAAGCTAAAAAACAAAAACAAACAAACAAAAAACTAGAAAAACACCAGAGATACTTCTCATACAAACCGAATCATCTCTGTCCATCGAACAGCTTCCTGAAGCTCCATCAATCGCTCTTTATACTGGTTTCTCTCCATTAGAACTCGGGCCATTTCTACTCTAGTAAACCGCTTCCTCTGGGCTGTGGGAATATCACTCTGTAATGAAATGAAGACTATAGATCACTCTGAGAGCCTGTATCTGTTTTGGTATTATCTCAGACATAAGGAAATCTTTAAGCTTTTAAGCATTCCTTAATTTCTAATCTAATGGATCACTTAAAATGACCTTATAAAAATAAAACCAATAAAGAGATATAATTAGTTATTAACAAAAAGAGGTAGACAATTTAATTTCTGAATATAAATACAGATATTTGAACATAAAATAAATAAAAAATAGTGCAGATTTTAAACTCTAACCAAAAAAGTTAATTGCTGGCCCTTGCTGGGTAGCTCAGTTGGTTAGTGTCGGTTGGGTTCATAATGTTAATTATAATGTTACTATCCATAACTTAATTATGTTACATATATATTTTATGTATCAAATATTGTATTAAAAAAACAAATAAGAGATTGAAGGGGCACCAACTAATTATTCTGCCCAGGACACCCATATAGCTCAAGTCTGAATCTCAAGTAGCAAGTACCTGTTACAGGAATGATAAAATAGCTACCAACAGAATAGCCTAGTATGCTAATAATATTGGGAAGCTCATATTTATATTTTCGTATTGAAATATGTTTACGACATTATGGGCTAGTAGCCTAGTATTAAATGCTAGACTTCATTTTTTCCCCATCACCATTTACCACCCCCACCTGAACCCTTCTCCATCTCCACCCACTCTCTTCCCTTCATCTTTTTAATGTTTAATGCTATTAAACAATTTTTATTATTAATTTTTCATATTCCTAAGTGAAAATTTGTAGCCAAACAAAAACCAAACACTCAAAATGTCCCTGTTGGTCCATGAGCTTCAACATGCAGGTCAGAGCATAGAGCCACGGAGGAATGAGCACACCACATGCGGCTAGAAAATTGTATCTGGACACCACGTGGGAGCAGAAGCTACCCAACTCCTGACCACAGACATGCCTTCTGGCTTTTTTCAATCTTTATAATGCTCTATCCAAAGTTTAATTAGTAAGACTTCCCGACAATACAAAATTGTGATAAGAAAAAAAGCCCCCAAAACGTAAACCTACATCATCGTCATCTTTTGCTTTTTGCCTTGCATCTTCAGCTTCTGCACGAGCTCTAGCAGGAGAAAACACACAGAACATGTTATGTGGGTTGAGTTCACCTTTTTAAAGAATGAAAGAGTAGGTAACAAATTTTAACCGCCACTAAGTGATTATTTTTGTTCCCAAACAGAGTCTTTATTTAGCTGCCTTTATTTAGGACAACATTACCACAGCACTGTACAACGGGGGGTTGGTGGGGGGGGTGCGGCGTGGGGAGGGAACCCACATATTTAAAAAGGTTGGGTGAAAGAAAAGGGTATCTCTAATTTCCTTATTAGCAATATTTGAATAGTTCTTCTAACTTTTTTTCACATCATGACAAACACAAAAATGCTAATATTTGGTAAATGGGGGACCTGCTCACAGCAGAGGCAATCAGTTAGCACGTGACCCTGGCCCGGTAGCTCCTGGTCCTTCCTGGTTTGAGAAGGGTGACGGCATCCGTCTCAGGGCCATCCTTACAACTGGTGGAGGCTCACTGGCTAAGACGGCTAGGTTTAGAGCAACACAGTGAAAACCTACTTCCTCAGCTCTTCCTCCAGTTCCTTGTTCTTCTCCTCCAGCTTCAGTTTGGCTTGTTTCACAGCCTCCAGCTCCCCTTGCAGCACATCTTTCTCACAGGTCAGTTCATCCACTTTTGCTATCAAATCGTTCTTCACTACATTCAAAGCATTCCTAAGAAACACATTTCAAGTGCATCGTTACAAATAAATATTCTTCCCACCTTTCGGCTTATTCTTTTGCAGACTAAAGTATACACAATCATAAAGCTGAATAACTGAGTACTTCAAAGGCATTCTACCTGATGTCGTTTGTGGATAAATGTAGCATCCATAAGGGTATTGTTGTTAATAAGTTCTGAAGATATTACCTAGTCAATAAAGTAAAATTAATTCTTATATTTACCTTTAATAATGAATGAGAAAAAAGTCTGCACTAGAAAAAAAAATCTACGATCTAGTTTCCTTTTGGGTACAGTGGGCATAGGAGTTCATTACAGATTCAGTCTGGTTTGGATATACACAAATGTTCCAACGTTGCTCTGACACAACAAATTAACAATGTAGCTCGATGTTTTTCACATGACTCAGGACCCACCCCACTAAACAAGATGCCCATGTGTTTGAGGGCCTAAGACCCACAAACTGTACCTGAGAACCTACAATTATAGTGGGAACTCAAAATAGGTGGGCTGGGTATAGAGCAAAACATTTTTGCAGAAATATTAACAGAAAGCCTGGATAACTGTATAGTGGAAAGATAAAAATCTCTGCAAACTAACTGAGCTACGAAAACTACTTATCTGTGAAATTAGGTCCCATGATGTGTGTGTATACACACAAACCCATACACAGAGAAGGAGAATAAGATGGGGTAGTAAGACTGCATTAGTGCTGTGTTGAAATGGAGAAATGTCATTGACTTAGACAAGAACAAAATTCAGCATCTTTCCCTTATTAAAATTCTATATATACTTACTTGGTTTCCAATAGTTGTGTATTTTCTAATATAAGATTCTCAACTTCACGACCCATTCCTAGGCAAAAAATAAATAAATAAATAAATAAAAACTTCGAAAATAAATTTATCAAAAATTATATAACTTATAAGCTATCGTTGCAAATTTTATAAATTTTATCTTTAGTAATCTTATTTTGTCTATAATTTAAATTGACATATTTACTTGAGCGGGTTATAAAATTATAATTTCCCATCACAAAACAATGCTAAAGATTTTGTTAGTCAATTCTTTATAAACATTAGTCTGTATTTTCTCCAAATATTTCAAAAGGATCAAGACTCTTCTGCCAAACATTACAAAATGTAGCAGCATTTAGGGGGAGAAAAAGAAACAGCATTAATATGGATCAGAAGGCTTTTCCAAATCATAGGCTGGTATTTTAGGCTTTTGCAGAAAAACTAGACCTTATTCATAGAGAACAGGCAGAAACAAGGCCAACGAAAGACGAAACCCCAATGCAGATGAAACCTTACCAAAGAAATTATGTTCTTAAAGCCCATGCATTCCATGTAAAGCAAAAACAAAGAACAAGAAACGTTTTGTATAAGAAACAACATGAAAATAGATTGTTGATCTGTAAAGTTTTATGCATGATATGAAAAACATCTGGAATCACAATGCCATGATTTAATGCATAATGATGTGCAAAAGACAGAAATTACAATGATTTCCTTCATTCATGAGGATGCTCAGATAGGTTAGACCTAAAAAATAAATGCTTTACCAATTCTGTTGCATAATAAAATTGAATATAATTAGATTGAAAACCCCAGATCAATAAAAAGTTTCCTTCAGAGTGTTAATGTTAATGAGCACGTTCAGTTGTCACTTTACAGAACCGGGGTTAGCAATTTGGTGAGCCCTCTAAGGCAGGCAGGTAGAGCACTCAATGCAAGACCCAACGTAGCGATCTTTAAGGAGAAGAAAACTAATTTATTACTCATGAGAAACAGAAGAAATAAAAGAACACAATAGGGAATGTATCTCAAAAAGTCACAAAAACAAACAAATAAAAAAAGCAAAGAAAAACCCAAACTCATTGCTCATTTACCCTAAGTTAACGTTAGAAAATTATATACAATGGGAGAAGCAATATTCATAACACAACCAAAGAGGAAGAAAATATATCTAAAGAAAACTATGTAAAAGAGTTAACATTTTTTTAAGGTAATACTTCAAATGACTTAAAAATAATTTAACATAAAACCAACCTAGCAATGCTAGAAATTCAATGCTTATATATGGACTCATATTTTGTCCATATTATAATTATCTCAAATATTCTAAAAGATCAGAATACTACCACCATGAAGAATTAAATATCAGAAATATCGTTTAATTATCTGTCTATGTATTTTCCAAAAATTGAAAATGAAAACCTAAAAAAGTTTCTACATTCCAATTCAAAATGAATTTTGGCAAGATATATGAAAATGTTTAAACACTAATGTTAACTTTTCAATAAAGCTATAGAGTCAGGAGAAATAAAGTTTAGACTTATTTTAAGAGGTTTATATAATGACCTTGTTTGCTATAAACTCTCAAGCATACAGGGAGATAAGCATAAAAGCTGAAAATATGTGTAGGGCACAAAAAATAGCTGAGCAGAAACAAAATGATGAGAAAGCATTAAATGAGAACAGCAGCCAAGAACACCTTGCTTAAAAAGCAGTATATTAAAGTATTTAAAAGCATACACACCAGAATATTCTCCTGGGTAAGCAGCCCAAGAGAAAAATGAAAGAGAACTTCAATTAGATTGTTTTCAGAAAGCAAGATCTACACTCATTTACTTCAAAATGAGAGGAGACAATAAAATTGAAAAGATGTATAGAAACCATTAATAAAACACAATAAAGTATAAATATTATAAATATGAAAAATAAAAATATGTATTATATGGGAATCATGTCCTATAATATAGGCCCTAAAGTTTAGATTCCTAATGAAGAATTCTCTTAAAATCTAGTGTATAAATTTAACATATCATCAAAAGAATTGTTCAAGATTTTCATTTTGAAATATATCAATAAACAGTAACTCATAACCAAAAGAAAAACATAACTGGAAGTGGTCCCATTTCTATTCAAGACTTCAACCAAACATAAACTTAGGGCTAGCATATTTGGAAACCTTACCTACTAAAACAAGCAAAGAACTCCCTGGTAGTTTTCAAAATCATAGGCACCTCATTTGATTTTACCTTTGAGTCTCAAGTTGGGTCCATAGATGGGAGTTTCCAATTTATCTGTTAACCTCTTGAGAAAGTACGAGCAATTTTATCCAGTTCTATACAGGCATTTCCCCCAAAGTACACTGATCTCTTCAGGAAAGGAGTTTTAACTCCAAAAGATGAAGACTCACAGACTTAGAGGTGAAACAAAACTGTTGGAACTATTTAGGAATCCATTCACTTAGCTGCTGTGCAATGTAGGGAAGACTCGACAATGAGCAAAAGACACAGCTGTCTTGGCCACATTGAGCTTATTGTCTATTCAAGAAGAAAGGTACTAGGTATATTAAAAAATTACAGTAAAATATGAGGAGTGGCATAATAAATAAAATGCAGTGCTATAAAAATATATTTCAGTGACAGCTAAGATTTAACTATAGGATCAAGACAGAATTCCTAGCGAGGGTGTGCCATTTAAGCAGAGCCCAAATGGCGGCAGGTAACCGCTGTGTGTTTTTTAAAGAAAGGAAACAAACAAGTATTTGCTTGTAAGATAAGGAGAGATCTAGAATGGAGACCTGAGTGGATGGTGAGGTCGTTCATTCACTGAGTTAGTACAAGTTGGTATAAGAAGTGCCTTGGAGGATAGGACAATAAAGATGATGATGAACTGAGCTTTAGGCATATCAAGTGTAAAGCCCTACAAATCGTCTCAGAGCTGTCTATAGGCTGTTTGATAGTAAGAGTCTGGGGCTCTAGAGAAAGATCTTAGATGGAGATGAAAACTTTGGAACATGAAAGCCAAGAAACAACAACAGCAAATAGGATTTCCCAAACAAAGCAGCAGCCTTGGGGCAGAACACTGGCAGCTGAAAGATGGGCAGAGAATGGGGCCTGCAGAGAAGACTGAAGCGAATGCAGGGCAGTCTGATAAGTCTGAGATTCCAGAAACCCAGCAAAGACAGTTGTAAAGACAAATGCTATCTGAGAAGTCATGTGACATAACTGAGAAGGAACCATTGGACACAGCAAACAAGAGGCTGACTCAGGCAAGGCAAGGGTGAGGGAGAAAACCACTCAGACTGCAGCCCGCTGAGTGCAAGTGGGACTTCTGTTAAAAGTAGCCACACTTTTAAGAAGCCTGTTTTGTTCACTGATGTATCATGGCATCAAGAACTGTCCCAAGCACATAACAGACACTGCATTGATGTTGCTGTATAAAAGTGTGACTAGAAATGGGAGAAAAGTGAGTGGCAGCGGGGGTAGCAACTGAAGCTAGAGAGTCAGAGGAGGGCAGTGTTTTTATTTTAAATAGTCAAGAACTGAACATGTTTCAATAATAATATACAGAAGTTGGTAAAGATGGAGAGGTAGAAAATACAGAAAATCCAGAGAGTGAAAATCCCAAAAGAAGGATGTATGAATGTATAATTTCCAAGTTCTAGAGTGTGGCTATGGGGAATAAGTGACTAGAGTGAATGGAGAAAGGGGTCAATAAAAATAAAGTCAGGGGATGAGATACCAATCAAGATAAAGGACAGACACTAGGGATAGTTATCTCTTTTAAATTATTAAAATCAGAAAAAAGTAAACTACGCACATATATGATTACAAAAAACTTTATATCCTCAAACTAGAGACGAGAGTTTTATAATAATACGGTAACTAGACAAATGAATAATGAGTTATATAAATGGGCCATGTACTTACTTAACCCTGGGCCCATTAACGAACCTTGGGAAACCATTTTGTTAGTTTAGCTGTATTCCATTTAGCGAGCATTAGGCCTCAGTAGCTGTCATTGGACTGCACAGAAGAGAAGCCACAAACAAATATGTGCCTTGGAAATTTCATTTGTCATTATTAACCAAAAAGTGTTCATGTAGGCACAAGTTGCTACACTTATGATAATATTTTTAAATCTCCTAATCTGAAGCTTTCTAGAAATAAATATACCAATATCTGCAAAAGGGAGAAGGTAATTTATAGACTATTTCTTCTTTTCAAAGTGGAAAGGAAGCCACAGTGTCAGGATTTTGCTTTTAACCTATTTATTATGTTTTAATTTTCTGACTTAAAGATGAAAGCTTTCAGAAAATATCTGATTTAAAAGACCACAATTATTTCTAAGTATTATTTGGCTTCTTAACTCTTAAAAAAAAAAAGTGTGGGCTACCATCTTCAAACATTATATTATTCAATATTGGACTATGAGGCAGCAAAGTGTACAAACTACATTAAAAAGTACTCATTCTGGCCCGGCCAGTGTGGCTCAGTGGTTGAGCATAGACCCATGAACCAGAAGGTTATGGCTCAATTCCTGATCAGGGCACATGCCTAGGATGCGGCTCTGTCCCCAGTAGGGAGTGTGCAGGAGACAGCTGATCGATTATTCTTTCTCATCATGGATGTTTCTATCTCTCTCTCTCCCTTCTTCTCTGAAATCAATTAAAAACAACAAAAAAAGTTCTCATTCTGGTTAAATTCAATGGGGCAGCAGAAGGAAATTTTTGGGGTGATTTTTATGATTCTGGTAGTCATTACATAAATCTATCCAATTGTCAAAACTAAAAATATTCACCGAGAAGAATGAATTTTACTGTATATAAATTGAATCTAAATTTAAACATTCCAAAATTCTTCTTTCTAGCGTTTTTTACATCTGCCCTTCAATTTTGCCAAAGAGTCAGTTTCTTAAACCAATCAAATCTTAAAGAACTTTTCATGCGTAGTTTAATGTTAACTAAAATTAAACCATAAATTTAAATGTCAAAATGGAGTATGTTTTATGAATTAATCCTTTTGTCCTCCCTTGAGAAATGCAAACTCGTTCAATTACTCCCAATGTTTTCCTTAGATTTTAACAGTGGGAGTGGAGTCGATGTCTAACACAGAACACTTTGATATATATACTTTCAATCTCTCTTACTAGATAGACTGAGAGCTCTGTTTATACAGAATTTATATTTCCTTCAGAAAATACTTCAAACTCTCAAGGAGATAACTGGTAATCAATAATTTAACACAGAGGCATAGATTTTTAATACTATGAGGTTTACAATTTCTGTAAGGTTTGAAGATACACACCAAAACTACTTCACATGAATTATAATCATGTAATTGTTACTGGAAGGGACTTTAAAGATTACCTAGAGCAGGAGTTGGCAGACTTTTCTGTACAAGGCCAGAAGGTGAATACTTTAGGCTTTTAAGCCGTATGGTCTTTGTTGCAGACCACTTAGGTCCCCTATTGTAGTGCAAGGGCAACTACAGACAGTGACTAAACAAGTGAGTGTGAAGGTGTTCCAAGACAACTTTCTTCGCACACATGGGTGAGCTGGATTTGGCCCATGAGCGGCGTTTGCCCAACCCCGGAAACAGAGTCCAACCTCCTCCTTTAATGCCCAAAGGAACTAAGGCCCAGACTGGTTGATCTATTTGGCAAAGGTCACCAATAAACAGTGAAAGAGCCAAATGCACTATATTCTTTTCAGACCAGGTGTTCTTCAACAACAAATCCTAAAATGATTACATTTCCCATAGAGCTGAAACAGAATACTCACAGAGATCTCAGAAAAATCAAGTGTTAAAGTTTCTTACTTTAAAAATATATTTTTAAAACAGTATGCTACTTCTTTAGAGAAGCCATCATACCTAGTAAATCTGCTCCTTCGTCCACATCTCCAATTAGGCCTGAGCCAGCTGAAGACAGCTCTTCAAAGAGCGATTCCGTGTTGCGATCAAAAGCTTTGTTCTCTATGCCTTTGGTGGGAGTGCTATGCAATAAAAACAACAAAACCAAATCAACAAATACCATAAGGACTTTAACAGTCTAAATGAATACAATAGGCTAAGTGACATAGGAATTTTTTTTGGACCTATAATTTACAAACAATACAAAATGTGATTTTTTAAAACATTTCTTGCCTGGCTGGCATCAACCCATGTACCAAGAGGTTGTTGGTTTGACACCTGGCCAGAGCACATGCCCAGGTTTCGGGCTACATCCTCAGTAGGGGGCATGAAGGAGGCAGCTGATTGATGATTCTCATCATTAATGTTTTCCTCTCTCTCTCCCTTACTCTCTGAAGTCAATAAAAAAATATTTTAAAAGCAAACAGCAAAACATTATGTATAATGTAACCCTTTTTTGCAGGAGTGGAGGGAAGTGGGGATATACATGTATGTTTATACACTGATGTTACAGTAATAGGAAAACAAATTTTTGCAGAATTTCCAATTAAACATGGTTAACTAACATAGTCATTTATCACCTGAACATAGTCATTTAATTCAAATATCAATTAAAATGACAAGAAAGTAATTAGAAAGAACCTGCAAGGACGTAAGGAATAGAAAAAGAAACTAGGGCGGATGAAATGTGAACAAAATTCTGTAAGATGGAACACAGACTGGCAAAGAGTAGAAGCTGACTTAACAGACGAGAGAAAGCTGACACCTAGGCCAGTGGGGTGGGGGAGGAAGTCAGTATGCTGCCAGAACCCTGGAAGGCCCAGGAATGGAAGGAAGCAGGAATCTTTGGAGAGGAGCATCCATGGGGGACAGGTAACAGAAATTGGGCTGAAAGATAACACAGGAAACAGTATGAGGCCTAGGCCAATCCTCAGACCTCCCTTCTTGCAACATAGCTCCCTGAATAATGAAAACCAAGTTTAAATGTTATAGGCAGGACACCGGAGAATAAGTCATTTACTTCAGTCTGAGCAAAACTGCCACACAGCAGACATTTAAAGGCCTCTCTATATAAAAGAACCAAAATAAATGGGTTATGACAGAGGCACTCAGAGCAAAAGGAGACAATGCAGGCAGCAGCAGGAACTTGAAAAGAAATTGTTTTTCCAGGATAAATATATATTTTAAAATATTTATTGTTGAAAATATTACAGATGTCCTCTCTCTTCTTCCCCCTCTCTCCCCCTACCCCCCAATTTAGCCCTGCTAGCCAGCACCTGTACCACACCCAAAATAAATATTGAAAACAAAAAACTTTTAGGGGGAAAAATATCAAGGAGGGTTGAAAGGTAAAGTTGGAATAAATCATGCAGAAATTAGAACAGTAATAGGAGAGAACAGAAAAATGATGGTCAGTCCAAGATGTTCAGTGTCCACTAAAAGGTGTTCAAGAAAGAAAGAGGAAGAGAAAACAGTAAGAAGAAATAAAGAGAAAATTTCTCAGAACTAGGAGATATGATTTTTAAAAATATATATTTTTTATTGATTTTTTACAGAGAGGAAGGGAGAGGGATAGAGAGTTAGAAACACTGATGAGAGAGAAACATCTATCAGCTGCCTCCTGCACACCCCCTATTGGGGATGTGCCCGCAACCAAGGTACATGCCCTTGACCGGATTCGAACATGGAACCCTTCAGTCCGCAGGCCGACGCTCTATCCACTGAGCCAAACTGGTTAGGGCAAGATATGATTTTTACAGATGAAAAATTTACTATATACAAAGAAGATACAAAAAAAGAAGACCCCTACACACAAGAACATCATCATGTTCTCAATTCTTCCAAAGAAAGTGCATACATAGCTATTACTATTCTAGATGCACGGGAGTGTTAACACACCCATTAAATATAAGAGATGCCTTAGGGCAATAGGACAATTCTCTTACAGAATCTCAGCTGAGAAAGAGGGACCAAGGAAGACCTGCATAAGGATGTGACCTGAAGATAGAAAGCAAAAGGGAGCTAAGAAGTAACAGAGATTACCTCTTGAGAGTGGGAATGAACAGGGGGTAGGGGCAAGGGACTACTATTGCCCTTCATATTTTGCATTACCGTTCAACCCTAATACTACATACATGCATTAGTCTAATAAATATTTTTTTAATTTTTAAAGGAGATTTGGAATGACAGAAACACACAACTGTTAATAAGCTGTATCTCCTAGGCTTAGGAGAGGATGGACCGAAACAAATTGCTTTTTAGACACTAAGCTTTTACAGTCCTGGACTGAACCCAGCTCTACCTCTTGCTGGCTTAGGAATCTCGAACATTCTGAGTTTCCTTATCTGTAAAATGGAGATGAAGACCTCTATCTCATATATGTAATTAAGAACAAATGATATAAAATAATGATGATGATAATATTAGCTAACATTTATTGACCTGGGCACTTTGCCAGTGATTTAACATGTACTGACTCATTCACTTCTCACAACTATCTGAGGCATTATTATAAACTCCTTTTATGGATGAGGACACTTACCTCAGATTCAAACCCAAGTCAGGATTTGAACCCACAGTCTTACCCTAGGCTTATGCTTTTAACCACTACTGCACACTGCACAATGTCTAGAAGTGATCAATAAATGGCATGTATTTTTAATGGTAATTATTAAAGGATAAAATTTATAGAAGAAATGAAAAGGTAGCAGCTCCTGTTTGACATTCTTGAACATCAATTTATTTCAGATGACCTTGGTTAACAATTTTCACCACTAAACATCTCCCCACATGCAATGAGACACTTTCAGTTTTGAAGGGAGCAGTCTCGTCTTCCTGATCTGAGAGAAGGAATAAATTTTGCTCAAATTGTTATTTCCCCACGCCTGCTTCTATGCTTCCTTAAGTTCCCATATGTAGGGGATATTCTTTGGCTGTCTTTTCTCCCTGTCCCTGCACATGCTCTAATACCTAATTCTGCAAAGGTCATATTTCATAAAACATTTAAACCATGTACAATGTCAGTTTCAACAACAAACTGAAATATAATACCAACATTTCTTTAGCAAAACCTGTGAATGCATTCAGTCTGGTCGGAGACCAGAAAAAACAGTGTACTTCTGAGAGAGGAAAAGAGGGATAAGATGTCTTAATCTGACATTTACAGCACCTTGAGCCTTTATATCCACTGAGATCTTTGTCCATATCCAACTCAGGAGTGGATTCGATGATCGCTTGAACCTCTGACTTCTCTTCATTTTCCGCAGAGCCTTACGAAAGGACAAGATGACTTAATTAATGAATGTATCCCCTATACAAAATTCTTGTCGTTTCTATGGTTGTAAATACATAATTTGATCATAAAAATTTTTTTTAAAGAGTATATTCTAGGAAACGTAGGGTTAGACAATATGTCATATACTCAATTAAGAGTTAGTATCAGAAACTAATAACCAAAGAAAGTTTTCATCTGTATTTCTTGGGACACAGTGCAATGCCTCCTAGGCCACAACTCAGACTAACCATCTGAGGCAGGGAGAGAAAAACAGGGTCCTCCTACCTTTCAGGCTCTCCAACCCTCCAGCTCCCAACATCTTTCTCTCCAGAACTTTACTTAATCATCACCTCTTTAAGCGTACGTATAATTGATTACAATGAATTATTTATCTATTTCAGCGGTCGCCAACCTTTCAGACCTCATGGACCACCGGTTGGCGACCACTGTTCTATTTTATAAATGCAAAGCATCAACACAATGATGAATTTTCTCATACCCACATCATCTGGATTTATTGAAAACATTGCCAGTAAGTAATAAACTAGGATGGCTCAGTTGATTAGAGCATCATCTCATACACCAAAAGGTCAGGGCACATACCCAGGTTGCGGGTTTGATCCCCGGTCTGGGCATGTGCGAGAGGAAACCAATTGATGTTTCTCATATCAATGTTTCTTCTCTTTCTCTCTTTCCTCTACTTCTCCTCTCTTAAAGAAAAGGAAAAAAAAAGAACTAGGGTCACGTACCTGTTGATACATTTCTAGTTTCTTGGGCTACTTGAATTTCAATATGCTTGCTTATGTCTGCCTTATCTGGTGCATCTGCAACTTTCACAAGTCCTTCAGTGTCTTCCTTCAAGGGTGTGTCAGTAGGAAGTACTGCCACATCTGAAGCAGCTGTTGATGCTGGAGTGGTAGCTTTAGATCCTCCTTGGCTAACATCAGAAAGTTCATCCTACGAATAAAAATAATTACAAAAAAATTTAAATAATTTAAACCATTGATTAAATAGGTTAAGAAATAAACTTGCTGAGAGAAAATTCTATTTAAAAAACAACAACCAGTAATAAAGAGTTGCTAATTACCAAAGGAAACTAGTAATCTCTAGACTATTCAAATAATTGGGAAATAAATTTAAGTAAATCATATTTGTTCAGGCATATATGATATTCTTTTAAACAGAAAACTGGAAGATAAACATTATATCTTAAAATCAACCTCAGAGTTTTTAATGGCAGTTGTGATAATGAACAATCATTTGATAACAAAGACCTGCTTCAAAACACTTATGTCCTGGGTAGTAGCTACTCTGAAATAGCAGTGGGATAACAAGACTCTCCATTCTCAGGAAAGAGCTTTGTAAACAGTGCTGTTAGAACATCCTGCATATACAGTATATCATTTGAAGTGCTTGTTAAAGGGAGGATTTGTGAAATCAGGTAATTTGCACTTTAACAAGCAACTCAGGTGAGTTATATACTCAGTAATATAACTATTATTCTAGAATCCACAGATAGCTCTCAAACACTACATGCCCAGATTAAGATTTTATGCAAAAATTTGTAGACCATGCATTTTTCTGGGAAAATAATCTACAACTTTTCTCAGATTTTTCAAAGAGGTGTGTGACTCCAAAATAATTTAAAACAGTTGTCCAATGACTAACAATAATAGGCAGTTCTTTTAAAGCAAAGTAGCCAGAGCCCTGGCCAGGTGATTCAGTTGGTTAGAGTGTCATCCCATACATACCCTTGGGTGAGAATTAAAAAAATAATAATAATAAAAAGAAAGTAGCCAGGTCTTTGGAAAAAGTTTAGTAGTAGTAGTAATAATAATGATTAAGGTAAATTTACTGAATTTACTATTCACTAAATGTATGACTTTAGGTAAGTTATGTATTCTTTCCATACCTACATTTTCTCATCTGTAAAATAGGAATAATAGTACCTAATTCACAGAATTATTGTTATTCTATATGACGAATCACAATACCAGATTTCAAGTAATACTACAAAGCCGCCATAATCGAAACAGCCTGGTACTGGCACAAGAACAGGCATATAGATTAATGGAACAGAACAGAGAACCCAGAAATTGGCTCAAGCCATTACACTCAATATTTGAGAAAGGAGGCAAGAAAATACAATGGAATCAAAACAGTCTCTTCAGTAAATGGTGTTGGGGAATTGGACAGATACATGCAAAAAAATGAAACTAGATCACCAACTTACACCATACGCAAGAATAAACTCAAAATGGATAAAAGACTTAAATGTAAGTCATGAAACCATAAAAATCCTAGAAGAAACCACAGGCAGCAAAATCTCAGACATCTTTTGCAGCAACATGTTTACAGGTACATCTCCTAAGGCAAAGGAAACTAAGGAGAAAATAAGCAAATGGGACTACATCAAATTAAAAGGCTCTGCACAGCAAAAGAAACCATCAACAAAACGAAAAGAGAGCCCACTGTATGGGAGAACATATTTGGCAAAGATACATCTGATAAAGGTTAATATCCAAAATATATAAGGAAGACAAACTTAACAAGAAAGACAAACAATCCAATCTAAAAATGGGCAAAGGACCTAAATAGACACTTCTCCAAAGAGGACATACAGATGGCTGAGACATGAAAAAATGCTCAAAGTCATTGATCATCAGAGATGCAAATTAAAAGAACAATGAGGCATCACCTCACACCTGTCAGAATGGCTACCATCAACAAATCAACAGACAAGTGCTGGTGAGGATGTGGAGAAAAGAGAACCCTAGTACACTGCTGGTAGGAACGCAGACTGGTGCGACCTTTATGGAAAACAGTATGGAGTTTCCTCAAAAAATTAAATATGGAACTGCCATCTGACCCACTGATGCCACTTCCAGGAATAGATCCTAAGAAACCCGAAGCACCAATCAGAAAGAATGTATGCACCCCTATGTTCATAGCAGCACAGTTTACAATAGCTAAGATCTGGAAACAACCCAAGTGCCCAGCAGTAGATGAGTGGATATAAAAGCTGTGGTACATTTATAGCATGGAATACTATGCAGCAATAAAAAAAAAAGAGAAGACTCTCTTACCCTTTGAGACAGCATGGAGGGACCTGGAGAGTATCATGCTAAGTGAGATAAGTCAGTCAGAGAAAGACAAGTATCACATGATCGCACTCATATGTGGAATCTAAATAACAAAATAAACTGATGAATGGAGTGGATCCAGAGACATGTAAGCATGGAACAGAGTGCGGAATCTCAGAGGGAAGGCGGAAGAGGGTGGGTGGGTGGGAAGTAATCAACCAAAGACCTTGTATGCATATATGCATAACCCCTGGACACAGACAATAGGGTGCTGAAGGCTTGGGGCGGGAGGGAGTTGGGTGGGTGGGTGAGAGTTTAGGGGGTGGGGGGCAGGCTGAAGGGGGTTAATGGGGGGAGAAAGGGGAACATATGTAATAATTTCAACAATAAAGAATTTAAAAAAGAGACATTTTATAGTTGATATAGTCAGCTATATGTGCTATGATGGACAGCAAGCACAGGAAAGCAACCTCACAGACCTCATCACTTAAAATCTTAGTGTGTGTGTTTTTTAAATCCTCACCCAAGGATATTTTTTCTAGAGAGAGAGAGAGAGGCAGGGAAAGAAGGAGGGAGAGAGAGAGAGAAACATCAATGTGAGAGAGAATCATCAATCAGCTGCCTCCTGCATGCCCCCTACTCGGGATGGAGCCCACAATCTGGGTATGTGCCCTGACCAGAAATCAAACTGTGACTCCTGATTCATAGATGGATGCACAGCCATGAGTCACACCAGCCAGGCAGTTTGTCTTTTAGACTCATCAATTTTAGGCCCAAAGAAAGTAAAGACAAAATTACAAAAGGTAACTTAGTCTCATGATCCCACTGTAACACTTACTACCTTATACTTTAAATCTTATGTTGACATTTCTTTCTCCCCAAGAAAAAGTTAAATGTCTAAAGCAGTGGTTATAAACCTCTTTTGATTTATAACTCCATAGCGTAACAGAATCACAAAATTCTGTGTGTCCATGTATTTTGTGGAATTTTAAAGCTTCAATTTGATTCCTAGCAGGAGTCTGTGATTCAAAGAAACAATGAGGACCATTAACTCTAGACACAGCTAGACAAAAATAAATCTAGATGTAAATTATGTTATAGGTTCAAGAACATGCAGATTATTAAAGGAAATATGAAAGTCCTAACCCTGAGGATATTTCTGAAGACAGAGGACCCTGTTTCACCTCCCAGCCTGCCTGCTGAAGGGCTTCCAGGGACTGGGTTAACCGTGAGCTAGTGGGTAGGAGATGTCTTATTTGTCTTTCTATCCCAAGTGCCCAGCATATTGAGCATAAGATGAAGTAGGCTCTCAACAGATGTTCGCTGTCTGAAGCTGAATGGGGCCCTGACTGAGGCTAAAGAAATCTGTTCAGCGAGGACGCAGCCCCTGGTGAAATGACACACTGAGCAGTCTGTCTCCAGGATACATGCAGGTTATACACATTCTGTCCTGAGCAAGCTATTTGTGCAAAGCATGCTAGTGTTCTTACCTAGCACTGTATGAGTGTAAATTGGCTGCATTTCTACATGATTTACTGTATTTTTCTCTCCCTTATTTCAAAATGCTGTCTTCAGAGAATTAGTAAATTACAGATTATTGTTAAAGCCCTGGCAACCAGTGCGAGGAAATAACTTTCTTTTATGTTTCAGTGAATAGCATTAGTCATCTTCCAAATTGAGCACTTGAGGTCCCGAGAATACCAGCTGAGGAGTAACCAAATGGTCAATCACTTTTGTTTACTTTTTACAAAATGTTTTGAAACACCATTCTCACCTCCAGGTTCAGGACTAGTGCTGATCTGGTAAGAGGGAAAGATTATAAGAGAAAAGTATCATGTCATGTATTTACTAAATGTTAGCATACTTCTAAGTATCTTTGACTTATACTGTCTCAGGATGACAAGACCCATCTTTCTATCACCAACTACGTTAAAATGAGGGATTGGGGGCTTTGTTTTATTTCGATTTAAAATCACACTTCCTTTAAGCCTCTAGTTTAAGCAATATGATTCAGAAGTCACCATGTGAATTATGTCTTACCTTATATTTTATCAATAAGCAGTTCATCACTTAACCCTTTTTTCTATTCACACAACTGTATGAAATCTTCCTGAAATTTATTCTAATCATCCTTTTTACCACACTAAATATTCCAGTTTAGCATATATGGAAACGTTTACTGCACCTAACTTTCTCCCCCGCATTGTTTCTGAAACTCCTAAATAAACACAAATAATCAAAGGCGACCAAGATTTGTGCATAGTCTTTATTTCTATCTGCATACTTGCCCATTATGAGACAAAAGTATTTCTCTAAAACACAAAGCAAGTGTTAGATGTTCTTGGTCTGGAAATTCATCAAAGACTTTTTTTAAAATATATTTTTATTGATTTCAGAGAGGGAGGGAGAGGGAGAGGGAGAGAGATTGAAACATCAATGATGAGAATCACTGATTGGTTGCCTTCTACATGCCCCATACTGCGGACTTGGGACTGAGCCCACAACCAGACATGTGCCCTGACTGGGAATCAGACCAGTGACCTTCTGGTTCAGGGGTCAAAACTCAGCCACTAGAGCCACGCTGGCCGGGCTCATCAAAGACTTTTAATAATTCCTTCAAAAAGCCATAGATTAGTAAGACACGATTCACTTTACAGAGACCAGATTGCCTCTCCCTTAATGTTTGTTCATGTGATCTTTGATTTTGGATTCTCATCATCCTTAATCCCCTCAATTATTCATATAATCAAAAGCTAAATGGCTCTCTATATATAAAAATGAAAAGATTATGAACATTCATTTTTAAATGAAAAAAAAAAGAAACGTAATCTGCAGAAAAATACATAGAACATAAACCCATCATCTTCCAAAGACATTATTAATATCATTTTTGTGCATATATAAAGGAAAAGGTCTGGAGGATACACCAATGACTAGGGAGAAAGGGTGAATTTAGGGTTGAAGAAACTTACCATTTTACTTTAGATTCTTCAGTACTATTTAAAATTCTGAAATTGTTAACATAATTTTAAAAATCATTAAACCTGTTTTTATAAACTATTTGGACTCTGGTTACCTTAGCAGCATGTCTAGTATTTGGCATTGTTCCTGACACAGTGGGCATCAACAAATATTTTTAAATGCAAAAAGCAAGGTAATTTTTCTTCAACAGGAAATATTTAAAGCTATTTTTCCCTATTCTAAAAGCTTGTTTAAACATTAAATGTCAATAAAAGTATGTAGTAAAATTACATGCCAATTACTTCAAAAGAAGCCACATTCGATATAGAAGCTTTAAACACCATCATATCCGAATATATTGTTTAGTTTTACCAATTTTCATTCTCAGTAGACAATAGCATCTCTATCAATATATACAACCCAATAAATTCTTGCCAAAAGGAAAAACTCACTTATAAACACGCACTAAGAAAGAACTAATTCCATTTCCCCTTCTCTAAGCATGAGCTTAAAGGAAGAGAAAGTATATATCTTACAGTTTTATTTGTCAATTATACCTCAATAAAACTGAATGAATGAATGAGTGAATGAATGAATAGGGAGAAAGTAAAAAAATTAAAAGGAGTAAATCTTCACCCTTTTTTTCCTTTCAAAGCCCAACAGTCATCTGTGTTTGGTTTCTAAAGTTATCAAATAAAGATATATATGAGGAAAGAAGTTAATATATAAAAATTGATGTTATAGAAGAAATTTCTTACCCTCTATAACAAGCAAAAGCAACATGAAATATTACAACATATAATCCATTTTTCTTAAAATTGTATTTCTATTTTACTCTACCTTAAACACTAAGGCAAAACTCCAAAAGGAGGAAATGTATAATATATAAACAAATGAAAAACCAAACTTAGGCATCAAAAAAAAAGAGCCTAGAAGTAACCACTTTCCAACCAACAAGCACACTTAGTGCCTAGATCTTGATTCCTAAATACCATTCTCCAATAGAAGAACAAGGGCTCCTTGGAGAAGTAGTCCCACCTTGGGACTGGGACAGAGAAAATATAAGAGCTTGGAGCATCTTATGGTGGAGAAGGGAGGAAGGGAGGACTGACTAAAAAAAAGATGGTGGGGCATGTCAGAAAGGTACAGGAGTCAATCTGAAAGAGCTCCTGATGCCCAAAGTTGGGACAATTTAAGCAACAAAATAAATGACAGTATTAGCTAACCTGCACAATAAAATAAATGCCATGAGTACAAACAAGAAGGAAGGAACGAACAAAACAAGGGAGGGAGTGAGGGAGGGAACACAGTTCCCCCTTACAGAAGAATTTTGGTTAATGTAGAAGACGGAGAAAATAGAAAAATTACCGTTGGAACACTACAGTAATGATTGTAGATAAGAGCCACTAATGGATACTAAAATCAGTGGATGCAAAGTTTGACAAACAGGATATTTGCACAGTCCTCAAGTATATCCACCATGAATATTTACTAATTATAAAAGGAAAAATAGTAACTTTACAATGGATACGACACGCCCCAGATGAAATAAGTGATCAAGGTTAACATCACCCCTAAGGCATATTGCCTTTGCAGTATTCTTGCCAAAAACCTATAACCTCGATCTAATCATGAAAAAAACAGAAAAGCCCAAATTGAGAGACATTCTACAATATAACTAACCAGTGCCCTTCAAGCCTTAAGGACACGAAAGACTGCAGAAATGTCACAAGTGGAAGAGACTGAGGAAACATTAATTCAATGTGGGATACTGGAATAGGAAAAGGAAAGTCATGGGAAAACCAACAAACTCCAAATAAAGTGTGTAGTTTAGCTAATGGTATTGTACCAATGTTAATTTCTTAGTGTGGATAACTGTACAATGGTCAGTTAACACTGGTGGGTGCTGGGTGATGGATAGATGAGAACTCCGGACTATTTCTGCCATTTTGCTCTAAGTCTAAAGTATTTCAAAACAAAACATTTTTAAAACCTGGAAGCTTTAACTGTTTGAGAATTTAAAATTACAGATGCATTTTATAAGAGGAATATTTAATTATAAAATACACAGGAATAAGGTTTAATTGCTATAGAGCAGTGGTCGGCAAACTCATTAGTCAACAGAGCCAAATATCAACAGTACAACAATTGAAATTTCTTTTGAGAGCCAAATTTTTAAACTTAAACTTCTTCTAACGCCACTTCAAAATAGACTCGCCCAGGCCGTGGTATTTTGTGGAAGAGCCACACTCAAGGGGCCAAAGAGCTGCATGTGGCTCGCGAGCTGCGGTTTGCCAACCACTGCTATAGAGATTCAAGTTTGGGAAGTCTAAAGAAATAGGAACAATTTAAGAACTTAACCACAAGTGGAGGAGGATGGAAAATTCTTCTGAACAAGAATGCTGGCTCTGCTCAGACATTCCCGTTCTGCATGCTAAGCACATCCCCTGAAGAAGGCAGCACCCACTGTCTACTGGCTTTACATACCAAACCCTGCTAACCAGAGCTTCTCACAACAGTTCCACTAAAGTACTTCAAGTCATGTGGTTTAAAAGAATTCTTTAAAATTTTCACAAGTAGGTACCAAATACAATTGTTTTTTAGTTAAAATTGCTTTTCTCAGTTTTAAAAGTCACATTCTATCCTGGCCAGTGTGACTCAGTGTTTGAGCACTGACCCATGCATCAAAAGGTCACTGGTTTGATTTCTGGTCAGGGTACATGCCTGGGTTGCAGGATCAATTCCCCAGTGGGGCCATGCACGATTCTCTCTCATCCATGCTTTTCTCTCTCTCTCTCTGCCTCTCCCTTCCCCACTCTAAAAATCGATGAAAACATTTTAAAGTCACATTCTAATAACAATTAACCTAGGAAACTCTTCAAAGGAAACAATATACATTTTTAGAGTACATACACTCATGCATACACTCACACACGTGTCTTTAGGCATGTGTAGGAACACATATATGTACAGATACATATTTACACAGATGTGTATATCTGAAACTGGATGAAACCTGTGAAATCATTGCCAAACTGATACCAAACAAGGTCTAGAAAAAGCATATATTTAAATGATACTTAAATCACTTCATTTTCTCTTTCCATATTTGGGCATAAGGGAGGGATATCTGAACTCAATTTATAAAGCAACTAGTGGCCCAGTGCACGAAATTCGTGCACATTAAAAGGGGATTAATTAGAGGAAATAATTAAATATTGCTATTTGCCCTTTCTCTATAATAGAAGTGTCAGAGATGAAAGAAAATTAATAAAATGTATATGAAAACCTTCCTCCTATCAGAGTCTGGGGCGCACCATGGGACCCAGAGTCAAGTCCCCGCCCACTCAAAATCACATGAGACCCAGACCCGGCCGCGCGCCCCCCCCCCACATTGGGCTAGATCCAGACCCAGCCAGTCCCACCCCTGTCAAGCCCCTCTGGGCAGGAGGCATAGCCTCAGGTCCCCTGGCCTGGTCCCCCAGCTCAGATCAGGGTGGGGGGGGGGTGCCTTGAGGTCCCCCATCAAGCCCTGCCAGGTGGGGGACATGGACTGAGATCCCTTGTCAAGCTCCGCTGGGTGGGGGGCATGACCTGAGGTCCCCCGTCAAGCCCCGCCAGGTGGGAGGGGGGCGGCGGCGGGCAGGGGGGGGGTAGTAGCGCAGCCTCAGGTCCCCAGGCCCGGCACCAGGAGGAGGGTGCAGTCTCAGGTCCCCCATCAAGCCCCACCAGCAGGGGGGTGCAACCTCAGGTCCCCTGTCAAGCCGCGCTGGGCGGGGGTTGCGGCCTGAGTTCCCCTGACCCAGCACTGGGGGTGTACCTTGAGGTCCCCTGTCAAGACCTGCTGGGTAGGAGGCATGGCCTGAGGTCCCCTGTCAAGCCCGCCAGGCAAGGGTGTGCAGCATCAGGTCCCCTGGCCCAGTGCAGGGGAGGGGGGCACGGCCTGAAGTCCCCTGTCAAGTCCCACCTAGTGGGGGGCGTGGCCTGAGGTCCCCTGGCCTGGCACTGGGGTGGGGGGAGCACCCTCAGGTCCCCTAGCCCAGCATCAGGATGGGAAGCGCAGCTTGAGGTCCCCCGTCAAGCCCTGCTGGGCAAGGGGTGTGGCCTCAGGTACTCTGGCCTGGTGCTGGGATGGGGGTCGTAGCCTGAGGTCCCCCGGCCTGGCGCTAGGGGAGGGCCGAGGCCTGAGGTCCTCAGCCCAGACAAGGGCAGGGGGCATGCCTTGAGGTCCCCTGTCAAGCCCCGCTGGGTAGGGGGCATGGCCTGAGGTCCCCCATAAAGCCCTGCCAGGCGGGGGGTGCATCCTCAGGTCCCCCGGCCCAGGACCGGGAGGGGGGCACAGCCTGAGGTCCCCCATCAAGCCCCACCAGCAGGGGGGCGCAGCCTCAGGTCCCCCGTCAAGCTCCACTGGGCGGGGGGCATGGCCTGAGTTCCCCTGACCCATCACTGGGGGTGCACCTTGAGGTCCCCTGTCAAGCCCTGCTGGGTGGGGGGCAGAGCCTGAGGTCCCCTGTCAAACCCCACCTGGTGGGGGGCACAGCCTGAGATCCTCTGGCCTGGCGCTAGGGCGGGGGGAGCATCCTATCCCAGCACCGGGACGGGAAGTGCACCTTGAGGTCCCCTGTCAAGCCCTGCCTGGCGGGGGGCATGGCCTCAGGTCCCCTGGCCTGGCGCCAGGGCGGGGTGTGTGGCATGAGGTCCCCCAGCCTGACGCCAGGGTGGGGGGCACGGTCTGAGGTCCCGCCAAGCCCCACGGGGGCAGAGGAGGGCATAGCCTCAAATCCCTGCTAATTGCTTGTTAAGGCTCCTTATGGGAACTTGGCTTCAGCTCTGGGTGCAGCCATCTTTGTGATGGAGTGATGGTCAATTTGCATATTCCCTCTTTAAAGAATTTATACAGCATTGCCAGTGGAAGTACAAATGGCTACAATCCCTTTAGCAGGTAATTTGGCAATATCCACCAAGATCTTAAATACGTGCATCTACCCAGCAATCCCACCTATGGGGATTATAAAACACAAATACAAAATTATGTACACAATTATCTACTGCAGCATTGTAATAGCAAAAGACTAGGAAAAACTGAGGTGTCCCACTAAGGCGGCAGATATTAATTGCAGTTGGAATACGTGATCCTGTCCACCTGCCCTTCCTCTACTATTCTGATGTGTCATCTTCCCACATACCTTGCTTTAAATTTCTCTATCTGTTGGACTCCTTCTTCTAAGCCTACAAACAACCCAGACTCTCCATATTAAGAGTGCTTTTTCCTCCACCCTGCCAACTCACGTTATCCCTTTCCTCTCCTCCCACTACAATACTTTTCCTGAGTAATCTCTGCTTTCTATTACTTCCTTCTTTCCCAATTCATTCACTCTAGTTAATGGCCCTGCAACTCAAACTGCTCAAACCCACACCTACAGATTCAGGCCTCACTCTACCTGACTTCTCCAGGCAGCGGACTCTGCTAATAACCTCTTCCATTCTAAAACTTATCGCCCCTTGACTTTCAGGGGTGCTGTCTCTGTGGCTTCCCTTCACTGACACTATAAAACCCCCGCTCCTGCCAATGCCTCTCTCTCTCCTGTACATCTTCTGTCTCTCCAGTCTAGACTGCCCCCACCCACACCCCTGGAGGATGCTGCATGAGGAAGCATCAGGCTTCCTCACCTGCTCAGACTGACACCCTATGTCTAGAGCCTTTCCTTAGGGAGACCCTCATCACCTTGGTTCAGGATCTGACACCCCTCCAGCCAGGCTGTCCCTGGGCAAGGATGTCCTTCACCCCACCGACGTCCTGTCTACAGCAGGCTATCCTGACAAGGGTAGCCTCCTAACTTTGCTTGGGTTATGTATGACACCTCCCCCACCGCTTCCTGTGGACACTTACCTTACTTTATCCTACCTAGTAATTTTAGGAAGGAAATGTGCAGAAAGAAAGGAAGAAGGGCAGCTAATGCAATACTACACCACCTTAATAATTACAGTCTTAGAATACGTCATGGTATCTAGGAGAGCAAATTCTTACGGTTATTGCTCTTCTTCAGGACTGTTGTGGGTTATTCTTGGCCTTTTATTCTCCAATTCCTTTATTTTCATCTTGCTTATAAATATAATTCGAATGGATGAACAACCCTACCTTAACATTTTTGCTCAACCCCAGCCTTAACTTTCAAAATACATTTTAAACAGCATAGTTTTGGTCATTTTACATAAGACACTGCTTTTTACCAATTTCACAAGAAGCCCCCACCAAAAAATTTTCTGTCAACGATGCAATATAAAACTCCTCTGCTTTTTGCCTTGAGCTGACTTCTGAACTAGACTTGAAGACCATCAACAGGGTATCAGAGGAGGCTTCATGTAAGCTGTGGCATTTAGAACAGTCTTGAAAGGGGGTATTTCTAGACTGGTGGTAACCTAAGCAGGATACAAATATTTATGTGAGAAACCCATAAAGAAAAGGAAGTTCAGGGAAGGAGTCATGGTTGGAGATTCAACTTTTTGAACATGGATGTGTGGGTGGCATTTATAGATATGGAACTCGAGTGGCCCAGATTAGGTAGAGAGGAAGGCTAAGCTGTAAGCCCTGGGAATTCCAACGTTTGAGGTCTCAATCCAGCAATGGAGAAGGAGCAGCAAGGAGTAGTGTCCTGTGAGCAGAGTCAATAAAAGCATTTCAAAAAGCAGGGTATTCAAATGTGTCAAATGGTGCTACAACGTAGGGTAAGAATTTCTAACTTTCCACTAGATTTATAAAGGTGATGTTTGGGGGACGCGGAGAAAAGGGATGTCGGTGCACTAGGTAAGACTGGCAGTCTCAGAAGTAGGGTGAAGGTAAAACAATTGTTCCTCAAATGTGCCAAAGCCTGTGCCCACCACAGAGCCCTCACAGATGCTATTTGATTATCCTGAAACACTCATTCATCCAGACATTTCCATGTACGTACACATCCCTCAGGTCAATGTACCTGTCACCTCCTCTGAGAGGCCTTCCCTCAGCACCCTAAAATAAGCACCCCCCTACTAATTACTCTCTATCCCCTTACCTCGCTTTCTTTTAACAGTGTATAACAATACTTGAAATCCTATTATTTCGTTTATTTACTTGTTTGTATATAATAAATGAAGGAATAGTATGTAGAAATAGTTCTTTTTAAGGACAATGTGGACATTTCTCTAGCTGTATTATTCCTGGCAGATTTTCCAATACCTGCAGATATAACCTTACTGACTACAAATCTCTTAACAGTGAGAAATTTTCGATATAGCAACAGATAAGGTCTATCACTTTACAATCACTGGCAAGTCCCTTTGACTGCCATTCTTCTGCCACAAGGTTTCCCACAGTTCTGTTTTTTTAGTTATAACCCATCATGTCGTTTTCTCACAGAGCATTTGCATCTTAACCTTAATTCACAGAAAAAAAATTGTGCTGGTAAAATTAATATTAATTATAATTCTTACCTGGCATGCCCTAAATATACCTAGTTATTTCCCAAGTTCTCAGGGAGAAATGAAAGTCAGCTATTACTTTAGAGATAGTCTAGTCTAGTTTCCGTCATGCAAAGGAACCAAGACTAGTGGGTACATGCAACACAGTCCACAGGTGAACTCTAAACTGACTCCCAGCCTTTCACAAAGTTAGAGAAAAAGACATCTGGTTAATAAACAGGGCTTGGGTAAATAATATAATATGTCCTAATAGACACACTTGACAAACTAGACTTTTAAAAAGATATGTATATATATACATATATATTTATATATATATATGTTTTTATTGATTTTTAGAGAGAGAGGAAGGGAGAGAGATATAAACATCAATGATAAGAGAGAATCATCGCTCAGCTGCCTCCTGCAAGCCCGCTACTGGGGATTGATCCCACAACTCAGGCATGTGCCCTGACCAGGAATCGAACCAGTGACCTCTTGGTTCAGGGGTTGACACTCAACCACTGAGCCATACCGGTGACAAACTACACTCTTGCCATTTTTTAATGCACCATTCCGGTCCTGGAAATCCCTATCTGTTGAGGCTTTATCTCGTTTAGTGGCTCAAAGTAGAGTGCGACAGGACTTTAATTTAAAAACTCTCTGAGGAGTACTTGCCTTAGTATCTCTGAGAGGGCACACAAAACTTAAGCTTATGCTTAAGTTCATATTAATATTCTGTTAATCAGTTTATAATTTGCCAGGAAAGTTCTATTATGGCCTGTCACTGGATTAAAACAAGAGAATTATAACAATCCTCTCTTAAGGTGCCATTTTGATAGTAATTAGAATACTGCTACCATGTGACATACATTTTCTATGTACTAAAAGTATCCCTCCTCCTTCGTTTTGTTTTAGGGTAGGGACACAGCAGGTAGGCGATGGAGGGATGGGTGTTTGGGAAGATCTGTTAATCCTACAGGCAGGGTAAAAATCCAGCACGGCCGCAGGAGTAAGCCTGAGTTTCCTGCTGGCATCACTGTGGACTGGTATCAAATAAGTGGCCTGATACTGAGCAGCTGCATGATCAGATTCTAATAAAATTACACCAGAGAGTAATTAGTAGGAGGGGTGCTTATTCTAGCAAAAGAAAGGGGAAAAGATGTGGACAGTCAATGTTAAAAATAGTTTTCAGGGAAAGAAAAGCTATCAAATATTGATTGGCTGCTTCAGTGTTTTGAGCACATTTCAAAGGTCAACGGTATGATTCTAAATGCCTCCACCTTCTAGAACTGAGAAACAGACCATTTGTATTAGCCTACAAGTCTTTCTAGCAACTAAAAGAAATAATTCATTCAACAAACGTGTTCTAATTGGTCACTACGGGCCCGGCACTTTTCTAAGTGGTAGGAAAATAGTAGTAAATAAACTGCATGGATTTTATGTTCTTAGTGGAGAGAAACAAAGTCAATAACTAAATGCCAACTTCAAGTACTTAAGAGTATGATAGAAAGGGAGAATCCAATATGGCGGCGTAGGTAAACACCTAAACTGCTGCCTCCCACAACAATTTAAACTGCAACTAAAAGACAAAACGTCTATCACCCAGAACCACAGGAAAGCTGGCTGAGTGGAAGTTCTACAACTAGAAGGAAAGAGAAAAGAGCATTGAGACGTGCATGAGCGCTGAAAAGCTGAGGTACGGAGGCGCGTGATCCGGGCTGGGTGCATTGCTTTTTTCAACCCGAACGGAGACAAGCCCCCGATTACTCTGAAATCCAGTCTCTGGGGAGACGCGGGGGACCCAAACTCCTACGGGGAGAAGCTGGACTGTCTGCCAGTGAGGGTGGCTTGCTTGCAGAGCTGCGCGCAGGAATAATTGTTTACGGCACTGGGACACGGGACTCGCGGATGCCGTTGGGGACGCAGAGCCGGCTAACTAGCAGCCATTGCTGTTTGCCACGCCCTAACCTAGTGACACCCTGAGGCCCCGCCCTGCACAACCTACAAACCCACCCAAGCTCCAAGCAGCGGAGTTAGCATAAGAAAGGCCTGCCCTATTGCAGCTTAACCTAGCAAACTTGCAGCCTGGGTCAGACAGCTCCAAAACCTCCAAACCCCAAGCAAAGAGGAGAAAACTGCAGCTCTCACTGTAGCTCCTGCTGAGTGGCCTCAGACAGTAGCTGACCTGCACCCCATTGGAGATCCAGAAGCCAGTGCACCTAGTGGTCAGTGTGAGACACCAGATTTCAACTCCTCACATCCATAAGTGACACATTCAAGAGGCAGACTCAGTGAGCACCAAAGCCCCACTGAAACAAGTCCTGCCCCATAAGCGTGTCTTCAGCGCAGCAGTTCTTCCATTATAGACACAGGGAGTGCTCACAGCTAATTGGCCTGGAGGTCAATTCCTCCCAGTGTACCAGCAGCAATTACGGCTTAACTACACCAAGACTTTGCACTCAGCCCACAAAGGGGTGTACCAAGAGCGTCCACATCAGGTGATAGGGGAGGCTGAGCTACTGCCTCCTATAGGTCACCTACCACACAAAGCCACTCCATCAATGCAGGGAAGCAGCCAAAATGCAGAAACATGTCACGAATGAAAGAAACGGAGGAAAGCAAACTACTGGATGACATAGAGTTCAGAACCACATGTATAAGGTTACTCAAGAATCTTCTAAAAACTGCTGAGAAACTTGATTGACACTTCTGAGGAGCTTAGTGAGACCTTCAAGGACCTTAATGAGAATGCCAAAAAAATGGAAAAGGACCAGTCAGAAATGAAGCATACACTGTCTAAAATAAAGAATATACAGAAACTCAACTGTAGATCAACGCATCCCAAGAATCAAACCAAAGATCTGAAATATGTGGAAACAAAAAACATCCAACCAGAAAAACAAAAAGAAAAAAGAATCCAAAAATATGAAGATAGTGTAAGGAGCCTCTGGGACAACTTCAAGCGAACCAACATCCGAATTTTTGGGGTGCCAGAAGAAGAGAGAGAGCAAAATATTGAAAACCTATTAGAAGAAATAATGACAGAAAACTTTCCCTACCTGGTGAAAGAAATAGACTTACAAGTTCAGGAAGCTCACAGAACCCCATACAAGCAGAATCCAAAGAGGACCACACCAAGACACATCATAATTAAAATGCCAAGGGCAAAAGACAAAGAGAGAATATTAAAAGCAGCAAGAGAAAAACAGTTAATTACCTACAAGGGAGTACCCATACGACTGTCAGCTGATTTCTCAACAGAAACTATGCAGGCCAGAAGGGAGTGGCAAGAAATATTCAAAGTGATGAACAGCAAGAACCTACAACCAAGATTACTCTACCCAGCAAAGCTATCATTCAGAGTTGAAGGTCAGATAAAGAGCTTCACAGACAAGAAAAAGCTAAAGGAGTTCATCACCACCAAACCAGGATTACACGAAATGCTGAAGGGTATTCTTTAAGAAGAGGAAGAAGAAGAAAAAGGTAAAGATAAAAATTATGAACAACAAAATGACATCAAATACATACCTACCAACAAGTGAATCTAAAAATCAAGTGAATGAAAAATCTGAAGAACAGAATGGACTGGTGAATATAATAGAATCAGGGACATAGAAAGGGAGTGGACTGACGATTCTCAGGGGAAGCAGGTGTGAGGGGTGCGGGAAGAGATTGGACAAAAATCTTACTCCTATGGATGAAGACAGTGGCGGGGCGTAAGGGCATGGGGTGGGGTGGGGAATCAGGTGGAGGGGAGCTATGGGGAAAAATAAAAGAGGAACACCTGTAATAATCTGAACAATAAAGATTTATTAAAAAAAAAAAGAGTATGATAGGTAATTTGGGGGAAAAAAGAGAGCAGGAAAAGCAGATAAGATGTAAATAACTCATGTGTGTTCATTGTACGTGGCCTGTTTGCGTTATGACAGAGTAGATTTTATAATGTAACAATATTCTTTTATAACTAACATTCCCTATATATGTATATAAATATTCCATGTTATAAGATACAGATTACAGTTTTAATATTTTTAAAACTAATTATTAGTATATCTCTACTCCTAGAGTACATTATTTGTATATTACACTATGTAATATATACTATATATAATATCCCCACTCCTAGAGTACATTATTTGTATATTACACTATATAATATATACTATATATAATATATGTAACTTACTGATGACAAGTTCTTGGTCAAGAATATAACCTATAATAAATTAACACGAGGCTTTTAAGTGAAACACAATGTACTTTTGGATATTTCTTTATGAAGGGTTTTGAGGAAGGAGCCAATTTTTAAAAAGTGAAACCCTACTGAATTGTAAACCAAGAATTTCAGGTGGCAATGATTTTCAATTCTAAAAAACAAAATTAAGTTCACTAGTCACCCCACCCTAAATTCATATAATGTAGCCTAAATCAAATAGAAATGTTGGTCATTAGTATCAGTAACAACTTGAAAAAGAACAGTAAAAACTAAAACTCTTTGGGAAGAGCTCATTTCCAAAAAAAGAAAAGACATTAGTTTTACAATTAAAATGTATAAACTACTTCATTTTATTATGTTTTGGTTGTCTAGTACTTCCATTTTTACTCATAAAATATAAACTGAAGTTTTCAGCAGAGTGAAGCTTACCTTCAGGCTGGTATGAGAACGTGGCTGACTTAATTCCTGAAATTTCCATTGCTCCGATCCAGGGGTCTCTCCACCTTTCTGAGTGTCAGGTGTAAGCAATCCGTCTCCCGCAGGTAGAGGGAAAAGCCCTAGTGATATAGGGCGTTCTTTTCTATATGGAGAGGGGAGAAAAAATTAAGCATTCATTCATTTTTAAAAATTCTTTATTCATCATGACTATAAGTAATACTCCTGTGCGGTTATTACTTTAGAATCATTACTCTTAAATAGTATTGTCTGTCTATGTGAACAAACAGACTTACCAAGAAAAAATACAGGTCCACAGAAGTTTAAATGAGCCCAAAGAAATCAACTAAGAAAAGCAGTAAGAAATGGTTCAGGAAATTTTATAAAGTACTGATGAGCTCCTGGCCCAGAAGGCAGTCGGGGGTCTGCTTTCACAGAGAGAACTGCTAAGTTTTCCCTCATGCTTAGGTTCGCCCTAGAGAAACTTGTAACCTCCTCCTTTGGAAGCGATCCCAACCTCTGCTTCTAGACTTCCCAAGTCCTCACACTAACCCCAAGATGTTTACCCACCTTTCTTCAGGGTATTCCTTTCCTGCCTAAAGGAAAATCAACATATGATCTAAATCAGGGTTACTGATTAAACAGTAAAAAGAGCTCAAAAGAGTTTTATCCCATAAAGCAATAACAGAACCAATGTATGAGTTTCTTTCAATCACAGTACATATGAAAAAAACTATTGTCAGTTTTTCCAAACAAGGAGGCCAAAAAATTCTATGAAAGACTGTAGAGTTTCCATTGCTTTGTGGGAAATTTCAATGAACAAGGGTTACAATTTCAATAATAATAGAATTGCAACAAGAAACCTGTCCTTTGCTGATGCATAGAAGATTCGGAAATCAAAGGGATTTGGAAACAACCCTACCACAAGGTTATCCTAGGTCACTAACTCAAAAGTGTGGAAACCGGCAAGAAATGAGACACTAAAAGTTTTTTTTGTCAGAAAACTTTAAGGAAGTTTAAAAAATTTTAAGAAAGATTAAGTGAAGCAAAGGGGTCCAGAGACTGCATTTTTAAAATATATATATCTTATTGATTTTTTACAGAGAGGAAGGGAGAGAGAGAGAGAGATCATCGATCAGCTGCCTCCTGCACACCCCCTACTGAGGATGTGCCAGCAACCAAGGTACATGCCCTTGACAGGAATCGAACCCGGGACCCTTCAGTTCGCAGGCCAACACTCTACCCACTGAGCCAAACCGGTTAGGGTCAGAGACTGCATTTTATTAAGGTTGTATGCACAAGAAAATAAATTAGGACTTTATCAGTTAGAGTTAATTATTCACTTCTTCACACTCGGGCTACTTTTCCTGTTTAATTTGGGAGGAAAATTCAAATGCAGGTAGTACACAATGAAGTACTAGATAATAATTAATGCCAAACCCAAGTTTGTGACAATGAGCCACCAAAATAAACAAATGACAAAAATTAAAGTAACTCGTCTACTATTCAGTTTATACTAGTTATTCCCAAATGCTGGTTCAGCAATAAAGTTTTCATAATTTCACTGCAAAAATAGGCATTATTTATATCCTTAATGGATAACATAGTACATCCTTTACACATATTCATTTCCATATATCATAGAATCGGTTCTTTCTTGAGAATGACCCTTTTCTACATCTCTGCTTCTTTGATTTTAAAATTGGCTCTTTCTTTCATCAAATGATAATGACAGTAACTGGAAAGTGATTTTTTTTTAATGTCCATATTTGGCAAAACAAAAAGTTGTTGGCTTGATGTTTATCCCTCAACATCAAGTTGAGGAATAATTTAAAGTTCTAGGCTCCTAGATTACTTTTTTTTAAAAATATATCTTAATGACATAAACAAAAAACTGACCGGGAATTTAATAGATAGCTCTCTAACCCAAAATGCAAAGACAACCAGGAAGATATTATAGACATCATATAAACCCATCAAACTGCTAACAGAAATCAAAATACAGGCCAGTCATCAGAATTATCTTCTATATGAATGACAACATTTATTTTCACACATATCAAATACTACTGAAAAAGTGTAGAACTACTGGGGGAAGGAGTCTGCTGTGCATACAAATGTTACTTTCCTACTCCTGTTAATTACAAGAATTATTCACACCTCTTTATCTTGATTTTATTAATCATTCAGATACTCTTCTATAGGGAGGGAACTTTCTTCAGAGATCGGTAGCTATCTGTCACTGAGGGTCAATGATGCTCTGGGTTACATTGTGCCAACTCGTGAAAAATAATCTTACTACATATATCTTCTCTCCTCCTTTTACTGATAAATTACGTTAAGAGTTAGGGGGAGGGAGAAGGCATGTAATTAATTATGCAAGCCAGTTAGAATCCTACTTTTGAGAAGAAACCCCAAAAGGTGAACATTAGTTCTGTACTATGTTGGTATGCATGTTTAGTACTCTATGTATCACATGCTTCAGTAAAATTCACAGAAGAAACTATAGAATGGAACACAAGTGGGAAAGTATCAAAGAGGCAGATTTAAACCTAACATGTTTTCATTGTCTAAAAACAAAGTTATCAACTATCATAAATCCTTGTTACATTCTTTTTAAACTGACTTAGATCAATATATCCATTTTTAGCTGTTTATTGAAATGTTACCTTACATGCATAAATTACAAATATTCTTCAGTTACGTTAACATTTAAAATAAATAGTCATTACTAAAATCTACTATATATATATATATATATATATATATATATATATATGGCAGTAAAAAAAAAAGATTACATTTGTTCAGTGCCATGTGGCAAGCACTGAAATGGATGGTTTATTTACATTATCGATTAATCTTCACAAAGACATAGGGATTATTTTCCCAGTTTCCAGATTAGGAAAAGTAATGCCCAGAAACTTTAGACACTAGTAATTGGCAGAGATAGGATTCAAAGTCAGACCTGTTTGACTCCAAGGCTCATATACTTTCCTTGGAATTACCTGCTTCTTGACAATTGAATCTTCACATTGAAGACTTTGATATTTTTATTCAGATTAACAGCAACTTTTGTATCAAGGAACTTTTCAATTTAATCATGTTATTTGATCAATAAGATGGCTGGAGCTAAAATAGTTCTGCTAATAAGGGGGAACATATAAGTATAAATATTATTTACTTGTTTAATTTATTATATCTTGCAACTGATCAAGTATAAAATAATTATTTCTCCTGATTTTTAAAACCACCCTAAAGGGGTAAAAACCTCCAAGAGGGAAACTCTGGAACAAAAAAATTGATTAATTTGCCAAAGGTCTAACAGCTAACAGCACGTGACAGAACATGTGTGTCCAACTCCAAAGCCTCTTACCCTCCTCACAGCACAGCACTGACTTCTCAGAAAGAATGGAAACCTGACACAGCCTTGAAAATCAATCTCATTTTAATAGTCTACATATTCTTGAGTTAAGGTGTATTTAAGTTCCTAAAAGCCTATATATACATAAACACACATACAAATCTTTTATATACTAAAATATACACAAGTAATGAAATTGCTCCTCGTTTTTATAAAATCAGGAGAAGTAATAAATGACCAACCATAATATTCAATTTCTGGGTCTAAAGCTAATGTTGAATATGAATTGACCTGTGAATTAAAAAGAACACATAGAAGGAATTTACTACTTTAATTCTTCTTAATTTATCTAAATCCACAATTAGGAGTTAAGTGTTTTAAACATTTAAATAATTAAATAATAAAAGCTATGCACTATGAACCTTCATTTAAAACCATAGGCAAAGTAGAAAGCTGAACAAGTCAGATAGTTTTAGTTTGATGAGTTAGAAACAAAAGAAACCAAAACCTTACATCTTTAAAACGTAGAAGATGGTTCTTATAGGGTGCAAGTAGAGTGAACAGCAGAAAAGCAAAAGAGATTAATGACTACCCCCACAAGCAGGCATGAATATTTGTCACCCAAGTCTACAAATAAAGGGCAACATCTGACTAAACAATAGTGAATAGGCTTTGTAAAGCTTTCACAACTTTGATGTGTAGATAATGGAGGAAAATGCATTTCTTGCCCTAAAAGGTTTATAACCTTTCACTTTAAAATACAATTTTGAAGGAAAATTAATTTAAAGTGTCAGTTCTCATGAGCTGCTATCAAAATTTGCAAAAATAACGACTGAACCTCTATCAGTTAAAGGAAAATTGAAACAAAATAAACAACTACGGCCTGTGTCTAATAGACTGCAAGTCCCAGCATGAAAGATATTTGCCCCTAAATGCTCAGGTGCTAACCCAGAGGTTGTATGAACTTGGACTGGAACTCGACTTCTGCTCTCCCTGGCTCTTTCAACACTCTGCTTAAAGCAAGACCACGTTGACCTTGCACTTGTAGGTTAAGTACAATATGAAAACCCCTTTCCCAAGTCCAACGTTTCCAAACACAAAGCAGCATCCCTCAGTGATGGCCTACAAATGAATACAAATAAAAATAGAAATCCTCGCCTCAGGCCATTTTCCATTGTTTCAATCTGCAACAGAAATGGTTACAAAGCAGACCCATGAAGCAAAAAAACAATGAGAAAAACCAACCAAACAGGGGCTGTTACGAGAGACTGGAGTACCTGAGTATCCTTGGTAGGTTCTGCGTCAGAGCTGGCACACCGGTAGAAATAGAAAAGTGCACAAGCAGCAAAACAGAGAGAGATACTAAGATAGCAGAATTAATGACCACCGCCCCGCCAACAAAGCCAAACACAAACAGCAGCATGCATCCAGGACTCATGGCGCTGTGCTGGCATGGTGAAACGCCCGAACCAGGAGGCCTACACGGGGGCCAACGGAGTATCTTTGTAGTGAGGATCTGTCATTCAGCTGCTGCCACGAAAACAATGCCATCAGCAGCAGCTTTCCACTCCATCCTGCAGCAGCTCCGAAGCGATGACGTCAACCCGTTCTCCCCACCTCAAAACCAGAGAGCTGCTGCTCCTAGCATTTATGCAGCTATCCTGAGCGACAGGCAGCCTATTAACTACGTTCCTCTCCACCAAGAGTCCTGGCTTAGCTCATTGGCTACAATGCTTGGAGATCTACATAATTTATTCACACTCCTACATCAAACACAAGTCTCACTAGCTAACCCTTTCAAACGTGCCTCTCTCTTAACAAAAAGGACTTTAAACCAGGATTGGAAAATGTTCAGCGTTCCCACAAATCAGAAAAATTTAAACCTTCTGTAATATACATTATTAGAAAGCAATCAAAATATCTTGACATGCTGCTTATATGGAATGGCTCACAATTTACCTCTGAAATAATGAAAGCTGTTTCTGTCTTTCGATGCTATTCTTTCCTATAGCATTCCAACCACAGTAGAGAGCTTTTGAAACAGCCTAACTATTGTTCCAGGATTAAAGAACAGAGAGAAACAGACATAGACAAGTTATTTCGCTTTTTTCTCAAGGCAAAACATATAACACAGCTTACCTAATTCTACTATGAACTGCAGATTCTAGTTGTTCACTCCCTGAGAGCTGATGAAGTTTTGTCCTTTCTAAGTGTTCCATATAATTATGGATCATCTGTTTTGAAGAAAAAAATACACAAAAATTTAAAAATAATACCTGGAATAAAACAAAAAGAACACTTTTTTATACATTTCTTATTTATCAGATTATCCATAATTCCCTATAAAAGAATATCAGGATGAAAAAATTGGAGGGGGGCTCATGAAGGAGGTGGAAGAGGGCAAACGGGGAATAAATGGGAAGGAAGAGACTTTACTTTGGGTGATGGGCGCACGATGCAGTATGCAGATGTCTGAGTTGTGCACCTGAAGCCTGTATGGTGTGGTTAACCAATGTCACCTCAATAAAAATTTTCTTGAATGGCAAAGGAATATGCAAATGCTACATTTAAGGATGCAGGTAGCCATAAAAGTAGCCAACATATTGCTTAGCAAAAAGCTATTTTTTTACACTGTGGTGCTATTAAATGATATAATTTTGACATAGATAGCAGAAATTAGGATATAGACACTGGGGAGGAGATGATATGACATAAGAGGTAAAATAAATAATAGAGGGCATCTGAGAAGTCCATTCAGCAAAATGGGATCAACAAAGAAATTAACATAACACTTGAGAAGAAATTGACAAGGAGAAAATCTGAGATGTCCTCAGAAGAGCTTTTAGTTGTGAAAGTTTAACAAAACTATACCCTTATGTGGTGATTCTCTTTTATAAAGGATTCAGAGTATGGGTCACTCCACTTAATTAGGTAATTAAATTAAATGCCAATGTTTTTATTTCTTATTTCTACATATTTAATTGAAAGAATGCTAATATATTTTCTCCTTTGATTGCTAATTTACTGGTATAATTATCTATAACAAAAGCACATTAAAACAAATAAAAAATCAGAGCACTGTGATTTTGTCTTGGATACACAGGCTGAATATGGAAGTGAAAGCTTCAAGAATATCAAGTATATCAAGAAATGCTATAGTCCTATTTAATTCTTGATAATCTATAGGTCCATCTTTAAGAAACCTAAATCTGGCATTAGAATATATAAAATGCAACAAATTTCAATCATAAAATCAAAAAGGCTATTCTAGATACTAACATGATATAAATAAGAAAAATTATTTTTAAAAATAACAAAAGGTATGTCAGCAATTAAAAGGGATGTAAATATTAAGAGTAGGGCATAAAAAAAGGTTGGTATCTTTCTTGGGAATATTCCCTGAATTCTTAAAACTGTAGCATAAAATATCTTTGGAAATTTCTAAACTTTAGTGGTATGAAGATGGGTTTCAACCTTAGTAATTTAACTATTCATTATAATGTATTATAAACAAAACTATTGCAAGAAAAAAAATTTAACAAAATTTGTTTTTTAATTTTAAAACCTGCTTTTGTTGTAAAAATTTTACTTGGTGTTCATGTACCATCATTATATACAAATCAATTTGAAAACAGTAAACTCTGATGCATGAATTAAGATGAGTAATTCTATTGAATCAAACAAAAAATAAATAATTAATCAAGTTTTTCCCCACTAAGACTAACCTAAACAAAAAAAGTCAGGCAAAGAAAAATTAATATAAAATTGCATGACTATGGCATGTGAAAGTATTTTTCAATTTTTAAATTTATATAATAATTTTAAATTTACAGATTTTCTCTTTACCACCATATAAAGAACAGTTTTACAAAAATACAGGTTTTGTCTTTGTGTCAGCAAGCCAGAAATAATGAGCTGTTTTCTTCTTGTATCTGAAAGAACTTTAAGGAAAAAAATTTAAGTGAGACTAATATAACAAAGTGATGTTTGGGCCAAGTAGATAACAATTTACATCTTCAAATGGTTTTTAAAAGCCTAAGTTGAATTCTTTTATACCGGATAGTAATCATATAAAATTGATTAGTTCAAATGGAAGAATCTATGTTTCTTTAAGCAATTCAGATGCATTGCTAGCTATGATCAACTATGTTCTCACTGCCATTAGCTGGTTGGCTTTGGGGCCAGAATTCAGGTCCCTATGACTCAGTCAACTGAGCAGGTAAGCATTAGAGGACTCACGCTGTGTCTGGCCTTTTAGACAATTCCGCAGGCAGGCAATAAGCTCATTGTCTTTCTTCCCCACACCCACAAAAACCCCAAACCTTAAGCATTTTCTGACATCTGAAATAAAATATGCACTAATTCTATAAACGCACAAGAGTAGAAAAAACAAATTATACAATAAAAAATAAATTTTAATTATAGGGCTTCACAATGTAGCTCTGGTCTTTAAAAATCATGAGTGGGAGGGCTAGATGAGTGGTGTAGACAGAAGAGAGAGGTAAGACAGAAGAGAGAGGTAAGAGGAAAATGGGATATGCATGTGCAAGCTACTACTGGGTCCACCAGCCCCATCCCTCCTGATCCCAGGTATGCTCATTTAATCACGCAGAGTCAGGTGTCAACTCCAAAACCCAAAGCTAGAGCATGGAGAAAGATTCCAAGTGCACTGTCTGGAAAACCCCAATCCCCTCCCACCTGGAAAAATCCTCACAGCAGAGGCGGACTATCAGCTTTAACTAACATGGAAAAGCAAGGCAATAGTGAGGTTTTGGAAACAGTAGCATGGATCTCTTTGTCATGTTGACCTTGAATCTTTCCATATGCAGCACAAGAATCATATATCTGTATCTGCAGAGTCACTCTTCTTAACGTTGTTGCGATATCATAAAGCAAAGAGTCACAGAAAAATTTCTAGTGCATTTAACATCCATGTATTCCACAACCTAAAAGCGTTATTGAAAATTCAGGCAATGGAAACAGACAGCCTAGGTTCAAATCCAGTCACATCGTAGCATGGGGTTTGGGACAAATCATATTCTCTTTCTAAACTTCAATGTATACAATGGGTTTGGTCAGAGGATAAAATGAGAGTGCATTTAAACACTCCCTGATGTAAGACCAGGGTTCAAGTTTTCAGTGAATAATACTAAGAGTACCAGGAGTACCGGTTAATAATGGCGTATTCTGTAATCAAAGAAAACAACGATAATTTCAAGAGAAACATCAAAAGTGCTTTATTCAAAGTAATGTCCATCGCTAGCTACACATTTCCCCTATCTTTCAGGTAATTTGTGAATACTGTCCCAATAGAACTTTTCTTGTTTTGAGGCAAACCATTCAGAGACCCAATTTTCCACTTCTTCGTATGTTTTGAAGTGCTGCTCAGAAAGTGCATGTGCCATTGATCGGAACAAGTGGTAATCTGAAGGTCTGGTGAATTCAGCGGGTGGATTAATACTTCCCAGGCAAGATCTTTTAACATGTCTTTAACTGGTTTCTAAGTGTGTGGTGGTGCGTCATCATGAAGCAAAATTACTTTGCTGTGTCTTCTGGCCCATTCTGGTTGTTTCACGATCAAAGCGTGGTTCACATTGAGTATTTGTTGCCGGTAGTGATCAGTATGAACGGTTTCACCTGGTTTTAGAAGCTCATAATACACCACACCTTCCTGATCCCACCAAAGGCAGAGCACTGTCTTCTTTCCGAAGCGATTTGGCCTTGCAGTCGTTGTTGATGGTTGACCTGCATCAACCCATGATTTTGTGTGTTTGGGATTCTCAAAATAAAACACTTTTCATCGCCAGTCACAATTCGATGCAAAAAAGACTTCCTTTCGGCCGTTGAAGCAACATTTTACTAATGACTTCTCGGTTTTCCATTTGTCTTTCATTTAGTTGATGTGGCACCCATTTTCCTTCCTTTAAAATCTTCCCCATTGCTTGTAAATGATCAAAAATTATTTGCTGAGCAATGCTGAATCTTTCTGCAAGTTGTTTTTGAGTTTGACACGCATCTTCATCCAATAATGCTTGTAATTGTTGGTCTTCAATCTTTTTCGGTTGACCTGAATGTTGTCTTTCACATCGAAATCATCACTTTTAAAGCGTTTAAACCAGCACTCACAAGTATCTTGAGATGAAGCATGTTCACCATAAGCTTCCCGAAGTATACAATAACTTTTTCTTCAAAATAAAGTAATGAATTAAAACTTTCTGCAAGTGTTTTGGGGGCACGAAATTCAACATTTTTTAAGTGTAAAAATATCTATGATGTTATCACCTTCAGAAAATTTGACATATGAAGTTTTGAAGCTTGCTGTCAATACAACAAAATAGCATAAATATCAAATCGCATATATATCAACAGATGTGTAACTTCATCTATTAACAAATCCGCATTATTACTGGTACAGCTGGTATATACACATGTGGTCAAGTGCCTCACAGTTACGTGATGTTTGTATTTCCTACGCTGCCCTCTTCTTTAAGCATGTGTTCTTTTAAACAAATTCAGTAATGTGTACAAAATTTTGGACTTGACCAGAGAACACGTTATTCACTCACCAAAAAAGCCACAGATTTCCCCTAAGCAGCAAAAAGTGATATTTAAACATTTTTGTGCCTATTTTGAAAGCTTACCTCAGTTGGTAATAATCATGAAAAAAAGGAGGTTAAATCCTTTCCCTGAAGGTTTCCAGAATTTACCTTTAAATGACACCTGGTTCATTAATATTGGGTAGCTATTTATAATTGCTAATTGAATATTTCTCCTACAGATGTATCAACACAGAAAAATGGGGACTAGAGTGGAACAAGTCCACATTTCAAAGCAGCTGCCTCTTTGTTACATAAACCTTCTTAGAGGCAGAGCAAAATAAAGAGAGCCTACTAGTATTAGGGCAGAGGACAGAAGCTGCTTTGCCAGAGGGAGGGGCCGGGTGAAAAGAGCTGCCCTGCTTCATGTGAAATCAGCCTTGCTTACTGCCCAGGCCAGCTCTCTGAATTGGTATTTAAGATTTCTCCTGAGATCTTTTTTCTTCCTGGACTGTCCTTCTCTGAAGGAACAGGACAGAAAAATTATTATAGCTTTTTGTTTCAAGGTGTCAGCTTTTTCTGTAGCAACATCACTTTTATTAAATAAACTAGAGGCCCGGTGCACGAAATTCATGCACGGGGGTCCCTCAGCCCAACCTGCACCCTCTACAATACAGGAGCTCTCAGGGGATGTCCTACTGATGGCTTAGGCCCACTCCCGTGGTTCTCTGCTCTCTGTGGGGCCTGGGGGTTTCGCTGCGGCCATGGAGATGAAGCCCCTAAGCCCTGCTATCTGGGCTCTGTCTGCCATGTCTGGGGACTTCCCCACCACTGCCATGTTAAGGAAGCCCCCAAGCCTTGATGTCTGGGTTCTGTCTGCCTGGCCTGGGGTTTCCCCGCCATCACCCTGCAAACAAAGCCCCCAAGCCCTGCTGTCTGGGCTCTGTCTGCTGGTCCTGGGGCTTCCCCGCTGCCGCTGTGCTAAGGAAGCCCCCACGCCCTGCTGTCCGGGCTCTGTCTGCTGTGTCTGGGGGTGGATCCAGCCTCGCCGCTTGGTCCCCGCGAACCCCCACGGGGCTGATAGGCCCAGACACTGCAGCAGCAGTGAAGCAGGGAGGCTGGATCCGCCCCCTCTGGTGGCGGATCCAGCCTCGCTGCTCCGGCGGACAGGCCCGGACACTCCAGCAGCAGGGCTGAGGGGACTGGGTGCCACCATCTTGTGGCTATGGGGGCTGCCATTTTGTCGTGGAGTGATAGTTAATTTGCATATTACTCTTTCATTAGATAGGATATGTGAGAAAAAATATGAAATTTCACTTTACAGTGATTTTTTAAGAATGCATGTATTTTAAGCATGCTTCAATTTAACACATCTAATTTAATAATCATCCATTATTACAAAGGTTAGAACTTCAATGAAAAATACCAAAAGGATTATTCATCATTATCAATTATTTCTGGTACATAAAGATATTCCTGCTTATAATTATGGCATTGATAAGCACTACATACAGGCATTGTTCAGTCACTGAAATGAATGATGTAAAAAGAACCAACAGTCCTAGCCCGTTTGGCTCAGTGAATAGAGTGCCAGCCCACGGACTGAAGGGTCCCAGGTTCAAGTCAGGTCAAGGGCATATACTTCATTTGTAGGCTCCATCCAGGCCCTAGTTGGGGTATGTGGGAAGCAACCAATCCATGTGTCTCTCACATGAATGTTTCTCTCTCTCTGTCTCTCCCCCTCCCTTCCACTCTCTCTAAAAAATCAATGAAAAAATATCCTCAGGTGAGGTTTAACAACATAAAATTTAAAAAGAACCAACAATAGGCCTTTACCAATCAATTGTTTTTTAACAGTCTTGATAGCCATCAAGTGCCGTCTCATTAAAATGCGGACATTTTTTTCATACCGAAAAGGCTGCTGGGAAGCGTTCTTGTCTTCCCGAAGCTCTATGGTTCCAGCTCCAGTGGCCAGTCTTTTCCCTCTGCCACTGAATTCCAATTCTGTGACAATTCATGCTTCGGGTGTGGCTATATGAGCTAAGATAGTAATACTCCAAACTTATGTGCCAGGAAGAAATTCAAACCCCTCTCCAAGAAAGCGTTTAAGCACATTATTCTAAAGTAAATGAAACTGAGTGCAGTGGGTCTTATCTTCCTAAAACAACAATGTATAGGTCTCTACCAGAGGCAGGATAAGAGATTACACAAACTGGTGAAAGAAAAATGGAAGCGGCCAAAACCGGTTTGGGTCAGTGGATAGAGCGTCAGCCTGCGGACTGAAAGGTCCCAGGTTCAATTCCGGTCAAGGGCATGTACCTTGGTTGCGGGCACAACCCCGGTAGGGGGTGTGCAGGAGGCAGCTGGTCGATGTTTCTCTCTCATCGATGTTTCTAGCTCTCTATCCCTCTCCCTTCCTCTCTGTAAAAAATCAATAAAATATATTTTAAAAAAAAAAAGAAAGAAAGAAAAATGGAAGCGGAAGACTGAAACCATCTGTACCATGGGAGAGGTTGGACTAGAAAGGGAAAAAGAGAAATTCTTATTTTTTCCTTAAACAAATATGAAAATACTGTATGTTTAGATATGTGACCCTCAGACTGATTAATACACCAGAAATGATTTTCACATTAAGGAGATACAAACAAAAGCAACAAATAAAAGGCTGACAATCATAAAAAGAAGATGAAAAAACAAAAAAACCTCAAGTATGTTTCCTAATTTGCTTTGGAGAGATTATGTGCTGGGGTTGTTACTTTAAAATACTACAAGTTATTAAAACTGTAATTTTAGTAAGTTATTAAAACTACAAGTTATTAAAACTGTAATTTTAAATATAAAAGTGCTATATTTCATGCAGAAAACCTGTTTTAGAGTCATTTCCATTTAATACATTATAATTTGTGTTTATGTTGTTATAAGCTTAATGCAAATAAATTCTTTGTACTAGATTATAACTGTAGAGACTCCTACACATAATTTACCAATCCATCAATTCTCAACTGTTAACAGAATAAATTAAATCAATTCTCTCATATTAGCAGTGTGCATACTTTTATTATGCACACAGCTTTTACTTGGTCAGCCAAAGAAACAACTATTAGAGGCACACTAATTCATCAAATAAAAAGATAATTTCAAATTAAAAAATATTAAAAGTCAACATTTGGTAATTAGGCAAATGTTATATGAAATTTAATGTGTTCTTAAAATAAATCCCCAAGAAATATACTAACTAATTTTCAAAGAAAAATTCAGACATAATTTCTAAGATTATTTTTTTATCCCAATATTAGCATATAAGAAAAACCCAGAAACCCACCTCAGTGTGTCTTTGATGTAATGCATTATATTCCTTCTTCAGTTCTGCTTCTCTTTCTTCAAGTCTGCTAACTGAAATTAAGATACATACACTTAATCAAAACAAAATAGAAGATATTTACTTACAAATTCCATCTTAAAATCTTGGAATGGGTTTTCTATAATCCTTAGCAACTTTAGGGCTCAGTGTTCCATATGAAATTGTTCACAAAGCTAGTAACCTCATTTTATCATCCCTAACCAATAAAACTTTCAGAGGGGGATAAAAAATTAAACACCAGATTGCTTTTCCTAATACCCATGCTTATCAGGTCATCCCCCTAAATAGGTTTTTAACATGATATAAAATTAAGTCTTTCAACAACACTTTACAAATCACCTCAAGGAAGTTTTAACCTGGGATCAGGGCCCAAATCACTTATTTCTAAGATTATTCAAGCTCTTTTTCCCTGCTGAGCCATGTGAAAAAGTCATTGATTGTAAGTACCTTTCCTCCTTCAGGTCTTAATTTCAGGGACTTATCTTCTTTTATTTAGCTCCCTCTGCTGATGGAGTTTGTGAGTGGCACTGATTTGTAGTACTCACAGAGTACAACTTTATGATATACATACACATACATACATATATATGTATATATGTACATTTTTTACTAGAAAACAAGTCTTTTAAAAAAGTTTTAGAATGTTGGGACAGGATTTCACAGGAAAGAGTGGCAAGAGAGAGGAATGATTCTGATAGGAGGTGGAGTGCAAGCAGGACCACAAAAGAAACTACAGCACTAAAGACAGATGGTGATGAGAGTACTGGGCACTGTTACCACAGAGACGTGAACACGAAATCATGCTGGTGGTAAGACAGAGGGGAGGCTGGCCAGCCTGGTGGAGCCCATACTGACTAAGAAGCAGTGGGAGATAGTCTCCTGGGAGAAACAAAACTGGTGCCAGCGGAGCTTGTAAAGACAGATACTTAGCCCTGGCTGGTTTGGCTCCGTAGATAGAATGTTGGCCTGGGGACTGAGGGGTCCAGGGTTCGATTCCAGTCAAGGGCACATGCCCAGGTTGTGGGCTAGATCCTCAGTAGGGGGTGTGCAGGAGGCAGCCAATCAATGATTCCCTCTCATCATTGATGTTTCTAACCCTCTCTCTCCCCCCCTTCCTCTCTGAAAGCAATAAAAATGTATTTAAAAAAAAAAAAAGATAAATACTCATTTAAGTCTGTTTGAAGGCCTGATATTAATTGGACATGCTCTCTTGGTATAAGGGTCGGCCACCTGTGAACAGGCAAGACTGTAAGCAACAGCCTGTGACTGCATCAGAAGGCTGTAGAATTAACTACTATGAACTGTCACAGCACACATACAAATGTTTTCATATGCCTAATGTTAACACATCAGAGACCAAACAACACATAGCTAAACTTGTGTTGGTCTGTATAGCTTTACTTGCCACCTCTGTTTGAGTATTTTGAAAATATGCCATTAATTTGGAAAAGGGTAGCTCTGACTTTTGTTTCTAATGAAGACTCCATGTTGGCTCATTAAATTTACACCTGAGAATAAACATACACTGTAGTTCCCATGGTGCACACTTTATTGTGCCAGGCAAGGGCTGAGAACAGTGCTACTCGTCCTGTGGCTGCGAGCAATGAAAAGCAAGCTTGTAATGCAGATGTGTTGTGACAGCACAATATGTACTGAAACCATTATTTTTAGTGCAACTTCTCCGCTTTTCATATAAAAACAGGAAATCCAACAAATTGAGATATTCAGTAACAATTTCAAAATAAACATTTTCTACTACTTGTCAATTAAATTGATCTGTAAGCTTAATCCTAAAACTACTGGGTAAACCTTATCTATTTTTAATTGAGCATATTTAAGATTTTCTTGGTATTATGCAGAAACAAAAAAAAAACCTGGAAGCTGAGGCTAAAATAAAACCCTCAATTTCAGCTCTGACTGGTTTGGCTCAGTGGATAGAGCGTCGGCCTGCAGAATGAAAGGTCCAGGGTTCGATTCCGGTCAAGGGCATGTACCTTGGTTGCGGGCACATCCCCAGGAGGGGGTGTGCATGAGGCAGCTGATCGATGTTTCTCTCCCATTGATGTTTCTAACTCTCTATCCCTCTTCCCTTCCTCTCTGTAAAAAATCAATGAAATATATATATTTTTTAAAAACACCTCAATTTTAAATGTGTCCTACAGTAAACCTTCATCGTTCTTGTCAGTTAATTTCATATCAATTCATAAAATAAGTTTATGTCATCACTAATAGCTAACATTAGTACTCATTATATTATGTTTCACGCACTGTTCTATGTATTTTATATAAACTAACTTATTTGAGCCTGACATTAACCTTATGATGGAAGTACTATTACATTCATTTTAGAAATGAGGTAACTGAAGCAAAAAGGAGTTTAGTAACTTGCCTAAAGTCACACATCTAATAAGTGGCAAAACTAGGATTCCTAATGGAGGAGTCTGGGTCCAGACTCTGTTTTTATTTACCAGGCTATAATACTGCCTCTCAAAAAATACTCTTTTGAATCTGTTTTATATACTGGAGTATACCTTAAATTTTTACTTGTGAAACAAACAAACACATGTAGAGAGTACTTATGGAAAGAACCAGTTACTAGTACTTCAACTCAAAGGTATCAAAATGCCAAGTAAAATACGGATCCAACTTTATTCATAATGGAAATGCATTTTAAAACCAAATGCAACACCATTACATACCCGTCAGAATAGTTCAAATGAAAACCACAATACATCAGATAAGGGTGTGGGGCAACTGGAAGGTGAATATACTGCTGGTGGGAGCATAAACTGGTACACCCAATTTGAAAACTGGCAAGATTTCAAAAAGTTAAATATGTGCCAACCCTCTGACAAAACAAGGTTCATTGCTAAGAAGTGCATACATGTGTCCACCAAAGGGCATTTAAAACAATGCTCAAAGTAGTACTATTTGTAATAATCCAAACCTGGATTATTCAATAGCAGAATGGACAAATATTCAAGTATTAGAATACTACACAACAAAGATGAACAAATTATTGCTATACACAACATCATGAACTGATCTCACAAACAGGATATTAAGGGAAAGAAATAAGCAAAAAAAAAAAAAAATGCAAATCTAAAACTAATGTGTTAGAAGTCAGGATATTGGTTACCTTTGGGGAGGAGTCAGTGACCTGAATTTACTGTGTGCACAATCCCACTCCACCCCAGTCCAAACACAGTGTGTTCCCATTCACACTTTCCTTGGCTTGAATACTCATTATTCTTTATGTCCTCCGGCAACGGCTATAAGTTTGACATATAGCACAGGATTTAATCAGACTACTTAAAACTATTACAAACAAGGTGTACTGATTCATCTTAAAATGTATAGGGAAATGAGGAAAAATGTTCTAGATTAGAGATTTAAAATAAAAAAAAAGATAGGCATCCTGGGAGGATAAATTGATACTTGTTTGAAGGTCATGTTGGTGATATCTGTTACAATAAGCAATGTATATATCCTTTGATGCAATACTACCATTCTTATCCTACAGAAACACACCAATGCCCAAAGATATGAAAATGGATGTTCTTATATAATAACTCCCAAATTGGAACTAGCACTAAATTTGTCAATATTTGGTTGGTGAAGTGAATTATGATAGTCATACAATGGATCACAATGCAGTGACTTTGCTACTTCCAAGTTATATTACCTCAGGTATATTAACCTCTCTGGGCCTCAGGTTACTAATTTATGACTGACAAATAATGGCAGCATATTAGAGATGGTATTAGGATTAAGTGAGTTATCACTTGTGAAAAGTATAAAAAAGTGCCTGAACACACGTTTTTCAAATATAACCACAAAAGGTAATGTTAAAAGGAATGCATTATATCTATATGTACTGGCATGGGATGGTGCCTAGAACTGAATGGAAGGGTGCGGAATATTGCTGTATCTGAAAATAGAAAATACAAAACCATTTGCAATGATGCCACTAACATGCCCACAAAGCCAAAACTGAACTGATCGTCTATCCCAAACCTGTTCTTTCCCATAATCTTCTTACTCAGGCAAAAATCTTCAGCTATCCTTTAGCTCTTCTCTTTCCCCCACGTAACATATCCAGTCTATCAGCAAACTGTCTGTTTCACCTTCAAAATAAACCTAAAATCTGACCACTTTTTACCACCCCCATCACACCCATCTCTTGCCTGAATTCTTACAATTATCTCCTGACCAGTGTCTCTGCTCTAGCCTTTGCTCCTTTATATTCTCAAAATAGTAACCTGGGTAAAGTCAGATAGTGATTGCACAAAACCCTGTCACATTAAAAAAAAAACCCTTACAATGATATATAGAGATAGATAGGTAGGTCGACCGATCGATCCACAGGTACTACTCCTGGGCCTGGCCCAGTAAAACCATCCACACATAATCCTCCATTTCCTTTTCCCCTTTCCCCTTTCCTCCAATTTTGCAGCTGTAAGTTGAAAAGAACCTGTGTCTCCAAAGGAGCCACTCATCTATGGGAAACATCCATTCTAAACGTCTGAACAAAAAATAACATATGACACTTGAGTCATTACATATGTTTTTTGTAGTTTAGTTTGTGCCTGTTATTCTAGATGATTTTCTGACGATTATTTTTCTCTCCAATCTAACACCTCCAGCAAGTACCTTGTCAAAAACTGTCTATGTTGTAACATATTCATGTTTTCTTTATCTGTATTGTGGTTCTAAACACTAGTATTTAATCTTTTAAACTATGAGTTAACCGCCAAGATCAACTGTGATCTTGTAAGTATTTCTGACAATACTTACATTACTCAGCACAACGACGTTGTCAAAGGACTCCATTTTCTCAGGGTCTAACTACATGAGATGTTATAGTGTTAAAACGCTATGAGAAGTACCTTTAAATGCTGGGAAGAGCCGTCTCTTCAAAGTCCTGAATGCCACTAAGTAAATGGAAAAGCGAAGGAAAGAAGGAGGGAAAAGAGGGAAAGACATCCCATCTGAGCAAGAACAGTACACATCCCTAAGAACCTCAAGTGCTATAAGATTCACCTATGCCTACACTGCTGCATTACATCTGAAGTGCAGTAGAAGACAGTTTCTTGTTTAATAGTTGCCATATGAACCCAAACCTCAAAATGATCTCAGGACAATTCCAAAAAAACCTTTATCATTTTACTCATCAAAATAGCCACAGCATGAGATTAACTGGAAATAAACAAAATTCTCTTCATCCTTCCTATCCCAAAACAACACATAACTAATCGGCCATGTTTTTAAACGGCAAAAATTCTGTGGAGAAAATGTTTTAAAAATCAAGGAATCTTAAAAAGGGGGGAGGGACTAAGAAAAAATAAGAATCAAGAGACTAATAAAAATGTCCCCCTATAATAGCTAATGGAGATACTTCAGCCTCATTTTAAATGCTCTTTCTCTCTATCTCTCTTTCCAAAGAGCAAGAGGATATGATTAAGGCAGGAAGAGCTGCCTGCTCTGCCTGCTCAGAATCAGAGCTTACCTCCTTAGAATGATGGCCTTTGCCAAGTTTGGAACACCTTCCATCTCTGATGTCTTCTGCCCCATCAGACTGCTGATAGGCCTACGGGGGGAAGAAAGAGAAACAGACCTGCTAGATCGCCATATCCAACTCATTATTTGCCTTCTCAAAAGGAATCTTCAGTTCTTACTAGTCATGGAAGGCAGATAATCCAACTGTTACTTGGCCTCGGGAGACTGACATTAGTCTTTCAGAGCTTTTCCTTGAAGAATTTAGCATCAAAAGTCTCAACAGGTAAGCAAGAATCAAGTGCTGACTTACAAGCAAACATCTCAGACAACCACATCAAAACAGTAATAAAACCCTCTCCTCTGCCAACTAAGTCCTTCACGGTATCTCTAAACTTCAAGAGATTTTCACACAGATATTATGTTATTAACCAATGGCACAATGTGAAATTCTACAGTATCCTCATGAATCAAAAGAGAGTAGGAAAACTTCAAAGAATCCCAGTGGTAGGGGTTTCTAGCAATCTGATCTAGTCACTGTCTTGAAGATGCTACCTTGCCATACATGACAAAAAGGTGACTTCCCTCCTCCCAAGTCTCTGTGTAAGGCGAATCCCTCAGCACAGATTCCTCTGTATCACTTCCATGGTCAAGAAATACATCCTTATGATCAACTAAAACCAACCATTTTCTCTAACTTAATCTGCCAAGATACAAAAAATCAAGTTGGTATCTTCCTTATCTATTCCTTTACATGTTTGAAGGGGTAGTCAAATCATACTTATTCTATTCTCTAAGTTAAATCAGCATAAATTCTTTAACCCTTACTTATAAAATCACTTTCTATGAAATCTTTAGATCTAGATATTATAAATTACAACCTTAAGGTTCTCGATAGCAGAAGACTACAGAAAAGAGTCTAAATACAGATTATAAATCATAAAGCACATCTGAAGACCACATGGAATATTACCTAATGAAATAGTAATAAAATGTTAGGGTTTGTATAAATTATCTTGTGCCTAACTTTTTGCTTTTCCTCTCATATATAGGCTCTAAAAAAAAGAAACAACACTTAAATGAAGTGCTTTAAATATGCAGATATTCTTTATAATATATTGCAAAGAACTAGATTAAAGTTAAATGGACTAAAAAGTAACTTTCTATATAATGAATTTTATTTTTATCATTTTTTGAATCAGAAGATATTCTAAAACTCCTAAAGCTGCCTTTCAATGAGAATATAAGCAGTTATCTACTTTAATCATCCAAAAATAATATAGATTGCCTATAAGCAATATAAAACTTAAAATTCTCGCCCTGGCTGGTTTGGCTCAGTGGGTAGAGCGTCCACCTGTGGACTGAAGGGTCCCAGGTTTGATTCTGGTTAAGGGCACATGCCTGAGTTGCAGGCTCGATCCCCAGTGGGGGCCATGCAGGTCAGCCAATCGATGATTCTCTCTCATCATTGATGTTTCTATCTTTCTGTCTCCCTCTCCCTTCCTCTCTGAAATCAATAAAAATAAAAAAATACATTTTTAAAAAAACCACTTAAAATTCTCAAATTCTGAGAATATTAACATGAATTGTCAACTGCAAAGAATAGTAAAGAGGCTAATAAAGCCTTTTACTGGTCTGGAGGTTTTGGGTGTTTTTTGTGTGTTTTTTTTTAAGTGATTTGAAAATTAGTGACAGAAATATTTAGGCCCTTTCAACTATCAACTTTGATATAAAGTATATCTAAAAATGGATTTTCTTCTGTGTTGTGAAAGATCTCAGTGTATCAGTCACATCATTAACAGAAAGAACTTGCTTGTAAATAATCCCCAAATGTACAGTCTATTTTAAGCCATTTATTCCTTTAAAATAAAAAATATGTTGATTATATGACTTCCCCATACTTTCCATCTAGTAGTGTTTAAGTTCTTATAACCAAGAAATAATAAGTGTCTCTCTTACAATAATAAGTGTTTCAAGGTAAAGGCTTGAAGTTATCTTATTAGACTAAGATTTAACACCAAATTTAAAAAGCAAATGGATGTCACATGGGAAACATAAAGGGTAGAAAGATCAGAATACAAGGCTCTACCCCAAACATCTTCAGCTGTCAAAACATTTTCCATTTAATTTTTTTAAGTGGGATTTTTTATTCAAAGGAAGGACAGAATCAGAAGAATCTATAAATAGCTCAAAATCACTGCCATCTAAACGTTGTCATCTCCCACAATTCAAGGGAAAAGACATCTAATAGAAACTCAAGAAGCGAACCAATAATAAGTGGTTTTATATCAGCTCTGGGTGCTAATGATATAAATAATGATTCAAATTCATGTTACAATAAAGAAGTAAAATATGCTACTAAACCTTACTTCTCCACTTCTGTTCACGTTAAAAATGACCATACGCTATTAAATACTAAGGACCACTAAACTATTCCATAATTCCTTGACCTACTTCCTTAAATATATTCTAAGAAAATTATTGAGAGAGGGAAATCTATGTGTGAAAATTATGATTCAATACACTGGAAAAATGTCCAACCACCAATAGAAGTTTTTTGTATGTTTGTAATTTACTAATGTTTATTTTTACTGACTCATTCCTTCAATCCACAAAGAACTTGAGATAGCTTACAAGAACATATATTAATTCATCATCTATCTATATTAAAGCCTAAGCAACCATTCAACCAGTCGCTATGACGCACACTGACCACGAGGGGGCATACGCTCAATGAAGGAGCTGCCCCCTGGTGGTCAGTGTGCTCCCCCAGTGGGAGCGCCACTCAGCTGACCGACAGGCACCAGATGCAGGCTTATGGCTGACCGCCGCAGCCTGGAGACCACAATGGAGAGGCAGTGAGCCTACTGAATGGCAGCAGAAGTGGCAGCAGGTGCAGTGGGGCTGGGATGAGCAGAAGCAGCAGGCAGGAGTGGCAGGCAGCATTGGACTGCCGTTTCTGCCCAATCCCCACAGGCCACACCGAGGGACTTCACTGGTGCACAAATCTGTGCACTGGGCCTCTAGTATATATATATATATATATATATATAATGTGGATCAAGGAAAAAACAATTAAATACACTAATTGGGTAAGATCCAAACCAGTCATTATGGTTGCACTTCTAAGTTTGTTTTGACTTTATGAGTAGCCAAGAACAAAACAAAACAAAACAAAGTGGCCATTAAATAATTCACATTAGAGGAAAGAAGACATAGTCCCTCAGGGAAAACAGAATTGTTAATAGATGGCACAGCTTCTGAATGATAGGTATAAGCAGACATTTAAAAAAATTAATTATTGACTACATAGTCATTAATACTGTAATAACTATAAATGGTGTCAGATGGGTACTAGACTTATTGGTGCGATCACTTCTTAAGTTATATAAATGTCTACTATGTTAAACACCTATAACTAATATAATATTGTATGTCAACTGTAATTGAAAAGTAAATTTAAAAAATAATAGTAATAAAGATTATACAACAAAGAAAATAGGATAATGTTAAGATACAAAATTATATGTATACTCACTCTAACTGCAGTGATATAAAAGCATGGTACATTTGGGAAAAAGATTAGAAGGTCATAAACATTCTCCCCGACCTCCCGCCAAAAAAACCCACAAAAACTATAATTCTTTGACTGCAATGATCATATCATATTCTTCTATACCACAACCATACTTAGGCTGAATATCATGCATACAGTAGTAGTTTAATATTTTTAACTGTATCAAAATGTCTATATTTATACATTTACTTGATTCATTTAAGAACTTTGGCTTATAAGACAGAAATACTCAATATACAACAGAACTAATGAACATAAAGCAGTTTCTGATGAATTGCCACACTATGAATGGCAAGGCTGAATGTAGACTCCTTACAGAGTTGAAAAGCACCAACAGGTCTTTCTCAACCCACAACTTCCTTATTCTATTCCATATATAGTTCGGATTCTTCCTCAAGGCTCACAAGATAGTAACTACCAAGAAATGTTATTGCTACTCCCAGATAAGAAATAATACACAGCATTTTTAGGAAAAAACAGAAGTATTTATGTAGTTCAAATTTTGAAAAGATAGCAACCAGAAATCTCCAAAATCAAATGTGACCACAAAAACTTTATGGACTCAACTTTTCAACACTGTGAAATCATGACAACCTGATATGACAGATTCCATATTATCAAAGGCTATAAAGTGTGTCCTTTAATTCAGTTCCTATTTCTTGACATTTTCTTGCTTCTCAAATAGCAAGAAACTACAACCAAAATTTCCCCTTTTAACATAGGAAGTGGTCTTCAGAGCAGAACTTGGACTTTTACTGTGGCTATTTTCTAAAAGGGATATGTGCCCTAACACACATAAGCCAGAATTGACAGTTTTTAAAATTCAAGACTCTAACATGTTACTAGTATATAAATACTAGAGGGCCGGTACATGGATTCATGCACCAGTGGGGTCTCTCAGCCTGGCCTGTGGGGATCGGCGGAAACTGGCTCTCTGATATCCCCCGAGGGGTCCCAGATTGCCAGAGGGTGGACCTCAGCAGCAAGCTAACCTACTGGCTGGAGCATCTGCCCCCTGGTGGTCAATGTGCGTCATAGCGGCTAGTCGAATGGTCGAACGGCTGGACACTTAACATGGAAACTGGATAAGATACCATTATATGGTACTAAAAATAGGGCACTAATCAGAAAATCTATCCCTCCTTTACTACAGGTATCATCAGTTATTTCTGTGGCCTTAAATAAGTGCTTATTTATTTTTATTTCTTTCTTTTTTAAAGAATAGTTTTTATTGATGTTTAACTGAGAGGGAGGGGGAGGAGGAGGGAGAAACCATATTGTGAGAGTGCATTATGGATCAGCTGCCTCCTGCACGCCCCCTACAGAGGATCGAGCCCAGAACCTGGACACATGCCCTTGACCAGAATTGAACCGACAACCTTCCAGTGCATGGGACAAAGCCCAACCAACTGAGCCACACAGGCCAGGGCTTATTTAATTAGGGAGGTAATCAACCAAAGACCTTGTATGCATATATGCATAACTCATGGACACAGACAATAAATAGTGTTGTGAAGGCCTGGGGGGCGGGGGACGCAGGCTGGAGGAGGTCAATGGGAGGGAAATGGGGTCATGTATAATACTTTCAACAATAAAGCATTTTTAAAAAAAGAATATAAAAGATAAAAAATAAAACCACGTTAGACACACTAAAAAATACATTTAGCCTTTGCCAGTTTGGCTCGGTGGATAGAGTGTTGGCCTTCAGACCAAAAAGTCTTGGGTTCGATTCCGGTCAAGGGTACATGCTTTGGTTGCAGGCTCCAACCTGGCCCTACCAAGTCAGGATGTTTGCAGACTCCAAGGTATCAAAGGAGAAGGGAATAAATCCCAAAGCAGTCATAAAAGAAGGCTCCTTGTAGCTTCAGTCATGAACCAAGAGATTTAGTGTTGTCAGTTTTGGGCAGCTGAATGGTCTGTTTTTATTAACCACAGTTTAAGTTCTTTAACGGTTATTTAGACACCAAGATTTACTGCAAAATGAGATATCAGATTCCCAGGGGGATATATTAATAACAAAAATGTTTTCAGAAAAATTTTAGTTTGAGACCATATCCAATACTTGATGAAGAATTTCCTCACCCCTTCCCTAGAAAACTATCAATTTTAAAAGATATCTTATTTTTAAAAATTATTTTGAATTAAAATAAGAAAACAGAAATCTGTACTTTTGAGAGAGAAATGAGAGACTGGATACCACAGAACATGACAGTTCCAAAAAGATAGATATGATTTACTGCAATGGGTAACAAATCTTAATTGAGACTACTACATTTTGTTTACATTTACTAAAAAGGAGCAGGAAGTAGGTTTTTAAATGTTTATTAATAAAAAAGATAAAGTACATGCGAAAAAAATTACTAGCCCATTCCATTTGGTTACTTTTGTGAAAAAAGCAGCAGTTCCTTTGAATAGAAGAGAGATATTTTAACATACTTTCATCAAAATCAGAATTTCAAATGCAAAGTAATTCTTCCTTTAGTAACTCCCTAATCATAGAATCTGATTAATTAAAGTATAAAATAATTCTAGACTGGGGGTGCCTTTCTTTCTAATTAAACAGTTCCTTATCCAAAACTTGGTAATCTTCAGAAACCAAGAGGAAAATGTAATAGGTCAAATAATAAGAGGTTGGTTCGGTCAACTAGTAGTGTTTGGTTCTAAAATACTACGTAATACCTGCTATGAAAATACAATCAAGGTAGGATTAAAATTGCTCCAATAGCTAATTTTTTTTCTTCTTTGAATAGAAAATGCTCAATTCTTAAAATATACCAAAAGCTTATGATTGCCACTAGATGAGTGGTACTCACAGTAATGTGACTCCAGGAGTGTATTAGTTAGTGTGTGCACTGTGCAGTCCATCATACAGCTCTCTACCACCTCAAATTTCTATAGTAAAATCATAGAAGTCATTCGATGTATTCAGTGTTAACAAAGGAAGGGTACAGCAGTCTAGGTATCTATTAGCCTAAAAATACAAAGACATGACACATGGCTTATTCTCTATCACTCTGGTTGGCTTCTGTTACCAAATATCCTTTGGCTCCCTTCTATGACATCTGCTGGACAGCCATATGCGTTCTCCTTGAATTCTACAATGCCTGAACTCCAGGTTCCCAGCGATTCTTGGATTACCTATTTTCTTCCAGAGTCCTAGAAGGAGCCGTCAGTTATCACACAGTTATCCAAGCCTGGTAGTGAAGATTACAATTCCTGAATGCCAGTCCCTTAACAGCAGGTGTCACTATGCATCTTTAATGGTGACGTGGGAAGGGTAACTGCTGGCCATCTCTTGTTGAGAAGGAAAACTGGAGGGCACTCTGCCTGCCTGAATCAAACCTGAAAACAGGCCATGAAGCCTCTCCCCATTTCTTTCTAATTTTGCCTCAATTAGGTCCACTTTGATTAGCCAAAAAGGGGAAATCATCCTTGGGATTTGAAACAGTAATTATTTTAAAATCAAGAATAATATACAGCCCTAGCCAGTTTGGCTCAGTGGATAGAGCATCGACCTGCAAACTGAACCAGGGTTCAATTCCGGTCAAGGTCACATGCCCAGGCTGTAGTCTCAATCCCCAGTAGGAGGTGTGCAGGAGGCAGCTGATGAATGATTCTCTCTAATCATTGATGTTTCTCTCTCTCTTTCCCTCTAACTTCCTCTCTGAAAGTCAATAAAAATATATTTTAAAAAATAATAAAATATAAAATTACATTAAAAATAAAATGATTGTGAGAAATGACAATCTGTTCCTCTTAATGCCCTCAGTTTTCCACTACAAAGGAACAAAAAAGAATTCAGTAATTTTTTTATACATACTTCAAAGCCAAAGTTTCTCTTACATTTTTAAATCCCAAAACAATACAGAAAACAGTGAAACTTTGTGTAGATGATCATTAGAAGATCCGCGTGCACACACCACAGAATCCTGGTTAGTGGATCTAGCATAATATTAACTACAACAAAGGCTGAGAGCTAAATTGAAGAAGAGAGTCATATAGGTATTTTTAATTTAGTCTTTTCTGCAGATATGGGTGCCACATGAAAATGTGAACAAAAGAGAACTAAAACCTAGCTCCCAGGTCTCACTCTTGAGTCTGGGATAACAATCTCAAGCATGTATTTGGAACCTTAATCAAATGTCAGGATGAATCATTGCTCTATTACAACCCACTTATGAAGAGAGGTATTTTTACTTACTCTGGTCAGCATAGTTTTTTGCTTTGAGTTCAAGTTGTCTTGTTTGAGATTCTAAAGATTCCACTCGGGTCTGTAAATCCTTTTTTTCCTGTTCTTGAGAGTCTTCAAATTCAATGAATTTCTAATAAAAGAAATATTTTCATTAGAGAAATGAAAATTTTTTAACATTATTAACTCCTGTGTTTCTTGATATCAAGTAGCACAGTTAGGCATTAACTACTCAAAAAGATACCAGAATCATGAACTTAGATTGATTTTTTTTTTAGATTCTCTATAAAAAAAAAAAAGTTTTAAAACCGGCAAATATAGAAAAGCTGACAAAATAATCTGTTTATGAGTGTTTCACATCATATAATAGACATTCAAAAGGAAATACATATATCCTACCCCGCACATATATAAATGGCTTTACTAGTATATTTGCATATTCATCTAAATTCAAGATACAATTTTTACATAATTTTGCACATAACATGTACAACAAGTAGAGAACCAAAGGGTGATGAAATAGCAATAAATATTTGTTAAGTGCTAATTTGATTAATGGACAGTCTTCTAGCTTCCTGAACCATAGAATTTACATTTTTTAAATAGAGAAAGAGAGGGAGAGGCAGTTTGTTTTTTGGTTTTTGTTTTCATGCCAGGTGTGTTTTTTTTGTTTTAATATATTTTTGATTTCAGAGAGGAAGGGAGAGGGAGAAAGAGATAGAAACATCAATAATAATCGAGAATTGTTGATTGGCAGCCTCTTGCACGCCCCACACTGGGCACGTGCCCTGACCAGAATCGAACTGTGAACGTTCAACCACTGAGCCAAGCCAGCTGGGTAAGAGGGAGTTTTTCATTGACTTCAGAGAAAGACGAAGGGAGAGGGAGTGGCAGAGAGTAACACTGATTGGCTGCCTCCTACACGCCCCCTACTGTGGATGGAGCTGACAACCCCGGCAGGGAATTGAACTAGAGACCCGTTGGAGCAAGGGACAATGTTCAACCAACTGAGCCACACTGGCCAGGGCTGAACCATGGAATTTAAATTCCTAAGAAAAAGAGCATGTTCTAGAAATATCTCTACCAAACTTAATTTACTAAAACTGTTCTCACCAAGGAGATTATCATTGAATATAAGAATCAAATATCAATCCTCAACTTAAAACCAGCATCATTTGACAGCTCATCACTGATTGATTACTCTTTAAAATGCTTTTTTAAAATTTGACTTCCAGGACTTTCCCTTCTTCTCCTCTACTTTACTAGCTGTCATTCTTGATTTTCTTTGTTGGTTCTTCCTCTTCTCCCCAACTTCTTGACATTGGCAAGCTCAGTCTTGACCAACTTTTTCTCTTTGCTGTTTACTCTTTGTAGTCAGCTTTGACTTTTCTCTTTCTCTAATACCTTATACCCAATACATCAGCAAATCTACCTTTACATCAACCACAGTTTCTCTCTCTCACCCCCTCTCCTTTCCTTTCTCTATAAAGTACACCAGATGGCCCAGCTGGCGTTGCTCTGTGGCTAAGTGTCCACCTATGAACCAGGAGGTCATGGTTTGATTCCCAGTCAGGGCATATGCTCCGGTTGCAGATGTGATTCCCAGCAGGGGGTGCACAGGAAGCAACCAATCAATGATTCTCTCTCATCACTGATGTTTCTCTCTCTCTCTCTCTCTCCCCCGTCCATCCTTCCCTCTTTGATATCAATAAAAGAAAAAAGGTTAAATGAACAGAAAAGCAGCAACTATATGCTACTAATAATAAGTATGGGTAAGTTATTTCAACATTTTTACATGGGAAAAGAAGCAAAGATAGAGTATTAATAAGAAAATGTAATTATTTTTGGCATGCTTTGAAAAGAATGCTCCCTTAACTAAACTGCTTCATCTGGGTAACTAGAAATTCTTATTTTAGGTTTCTTTTGTGCTATTAATAAAATGTTGTTTTAAAGAACATAGAGATGTTTACGAGTAACACTTAAAATGCTGTGCTACTAAACTTCTGATAAAAAAAAAACTTTACCACTAATAGGGTTAGGGAGTGTGGGGGTGGGAGAAATGGGTAAATGTGGTCAAAGGGTACAAATTTCCAGTTAGAATACGAGTAGGTCTGGGGGTGTAATGTATAGCAGCACCAAGACTATAATTAACAATATTACTATATTGTATATGTTAAAGTTGCTAAGAAAGTAGACATAAAAGATCTCACCACACACGAAAATTTGTAACTATGGGAAGTGATGAATGTGTTAACTAACCTTATTGTGGTAATCATTTTACTATATATATATATATATATGTAATGAAATTATTACATTATACACTATATACCCTAAATTTACACAATGTTATATGTCTTTATTTCTCAGGGAAACAATTTTACCACTATTCTGCCTATTCAGACTTTCCTGACGGAGAGAAGAAACATCACTTGGACCCAGCTTTGTATCTGCTTTGTTTCTTGGCGACCCAGTTTGGCTACAGAAGGTCATGAATAATCCATAACTGTGAAGCAGTCACTACTATATGTTTACTTTACAAGAATTAATTAGACCTATCTAGATGATTCAAGCTTCAAAAATTTTTGCATTCTATTACAACTATTGAGGCCTCGTATCTATACTGATTCCCTTAAGTAAATATGGCAAAAGGAAGAGAGATTTTTTTTTCTCTCCAAAATTGTGTGACAGTTCTTGGACAGGCAGAGCTATTGATCACTAAATGGAAATCTTTTGCTTCTGCAGTTTCCCTTCACAGGAAAGGACTATCAATAACGAAAATATTCCATAGCAAATGCATAGTCCCAGGACTTTCCTTCCAGCAAAGTAAAACATAAACTTAGCGACTATAAAACAAATTGCTATTTCTCCTTTCTTATTCTAAATGGTGGAGTTTCAGTTTTTTGGCACCATAAACTTCTTTGAGAATCATTCTTTTCCCAGGCATGTAAATATATGAAACACAAAACAAAGCATTCCACTTCAATGCATCTTCACGTTCTATAAGAAATCAAGAATGATTTCCCCCCCATTTATAAAAACTGTGAATGTTGGTTTTTTCCAATATATTTTTAAAATTCTCTCTGCTCTTAAAAAATCCCAATTTTAAATGTGCACTACATCTTGGTTTAAAAATGTACAGCTGCGAGCTAATCACTATTACACAACAAAAATAAATATTCCTCAGTTCTGATAAGGCATGTTAATAGATCTTACAGGGCAACGAAAGCCTAGTTAAATGAACACTCCTTATAGCCTTCAAAGAATAATCAAGAAAAAGTAACAAATAAATGATATTTTCTAAATTGTTACCCAAGAAAAATACCTACCAAAAAGACTACTTTGGGGGCATTGTTTTGAGAAATATCCCTGATAATATAATCACCTTGGGAACAGAAGTTGCTATAGGATAGACCAGCTCAGAAAACAGAACACTGAGAAGTACAAAAAAACTTCAGAAAATGGCCTACCTCTATATGGTACTTAACAATAATGTGAAAGTAAAAAATGCTTATAAGAATTTAGGGAAAAAATAAAAATAAAGATAGAGAAGGTGCCATGAAATTCAATCAGACACCAAAATAGGGCTCTTGGCAGAAAAAAGGTTTGGACCCATGGCCCTAACAGGAGAGTCCCTTTTCTTGGGTGGGATGGGGTGGGGGACAGACTATAAGGGAGGTAATGAGAACTGTGTTATGTTTTCTTTTTCTTTTTTTTAATGAGCTATTATTTTTTTTTTAAATATATTTTATTGATTTTTTACAGAGAGGAAGGGAGAGGGAGAGAGAGTTAGAAACATTGATGAGAGAGAAACATCGATCAGCTGCCTCCTGCACACCCCCTACTAGGGATGTGCCCGCAACCAAGGTACATGCCCTTGACCGGAATCAAACCTGGGACCCTTGAGTCCATAGGCCAACGCTCTATCCACTGAGCCAAACCAGTTAGGGCAAATGAGCTATTATTTTATTATTGTTCTGAGTCCTGTGCTTTTTCCAATACTCTGGAATATTTATATTATTATTTTGAGGGGATTTATAGCGTAAGTATCTGTTCATGGGAAATGTAATTACACCCTCAGGGTAAATAAATTCATAGTACTATGCTGGTCTTTGTCAGATGATCTTTTACGATACAGATGAACCTTGCTTAAGTATGTAAGAATGCAGGTTTACACAGAAGACAGATTAATATGTTGTTATTTACTTTCTAAATATAATTATTTTTAAAGGAAAGGTTCCTATAAGGTCGATTTGAATGAAAAATTCCTGTGGTGCCTTTAAGGTATGATTAGTATACAAAAATGAGTTTATATGAAACTTTTCAGAGATATGTTTATTGTACAAATGAAAAAGTTCATTTGCCTCGCTCTTTTTTTTAAGTTATTTAAAAAATGTTTTAAATTAGTATTGATGTTTTTTAGAGAGTGGAAGGGAAGGAGAGCAAAACATCGATGCAAAAGAGAAACACTGATCGGCTGCCTCTCACACGCACCCTGACAAAGGCTTGAACCCCAAACTTAGGTATGTGCCCTGACCAGAAATCAAACCCACCACCTTTTGGTGTACAGGGCACTCCAACTAACCGAGCCACACCGGACAGGGCTGTTTCTTTTTTCTATACCTAACTCTCTCATAATTAGACAATAGGTGTCAATAGTTACACTAAAAAATTTCTCCAACAAGGCTTTCCACTTCTATTGCAGGTGTGCTAGTAGCACGTGTGAGTACTGCTGAACCTCATTACTAGCTTTGTAGCTACAAACATGAGTGACTCTTGTTTTAAAGTCTTAATTTACCTCAAAGAAACACATGTGCTTCTGCTCCTATAATTTCACCTTAACATACAAACTAACTGAGATAACATAAAAATAGGAACATACCCCATTCTGTCACTTTCTAGTCAAAAGAAAAAATTGTTGTCACAATTAAATAAAGCCACATACCTATTTACAATGACTGTTCTCCAGATGTCAGCAGAAGTACAGAATAGGCAGTTAGGCAATATAAAGACATTTATTACAAACTACTAAGGACTAACATTCATAGATTTACTATTAAGTTAAATAACAAATATAAAACTAAAACTCTTTATCCACCATCTAATCCAAGCACTTATTTCATGATAGCCATTAAAAAACACAGTAAACAGCCCTAACTGGTTTGGCTCGGTGGATAGAGCGTCGGCCTGCGGACTCAAGGGTCCCAGGTTCGATTCCGGTCAAGGGCATGTACCTTGGTTACGGGCACATCCCCAGTAGGGGATGTGCAGGAGGCAGCTGGTTGATGTTTCACTCTCGTGATGTTTCTAACTCTCTCTCCCTCCTCTCCCTTAGTCTCTGTAAAAAATCGATAAAATATATTTAAAAAAAACAAAACACAGTAAACAGTCAACAATATACCATGCTAAAAGTACTATAATGGAAGCAGGTATTAGGGGCAATAGAAACAGAGTAAGTGACTAAATCTACTTTTAAGAACAGAAGCCAGGCCCTAACCAGTCTGGTTCAATGGATAGTGTGTTGGCCTGCAGACTGAAAGGTCCCGGGTTCGATTCCCATCAAGGGCATGTGCCTCAGTTGCAGGCTCCTCCCTGGCCCAGGCCCTGGTCAGAGTGTGTGCAATATTTCTGTCTTTCCCTCTTGCTAAAAATCAATGGGAAAATATCCTCAAATGAGGATTTTTTTTAAAAAAAGAAGCCATTTCAGAAAGAAGTAACAGTATAAGCAAAGGGACAGAGGCATAAAGGTCAGGGCATGCAGGGGTACATATAATTTAAGATTAAAATTTTCAAAGTTGATGCAAAGGGTAAATCATTAGCTCAAGAATAAGTTGGAAATCTCTCCTCTGATTCACAAAGGGAGTTAAGTGGGGAAATATGATTCCGTTCACCCATCCTTTCTGCACACAACTTAAGTCCCTACTGTTCTAAGTACCCTAAGGTGGTGGGAATGTAGTAAGCTACAAGACAGCCTTGGTCCTATGCTTCATTGCTTGAAATTTAGCACAAGAAAACAGACATTAAATATGGGTGAATGATAGAAGATGGATTTGCAAAGATCTTAAATAATTCAAGTCACCTAATTCGAGGTGAATACTAATACAGGATGGCTAGTATTTCTCTTATTGCCTAAATGACACCAACCTGGGACAACAGCACAACCTTGGTTTGTAACTCAGTCTCAGGCTAGTATATGACACGATTCTTGCAAGACACTATGAAATAAGGACTTAGCATTTTAAACTCTGAATACAAAATGAGATTTTAAAAAACCACATAGTTGCCTAGCTGGTTTGGCTCAGTGGATAGAGAGTCCCAGGTTCGATTCCTGTCAAGGGCACATGTCAGGATTGCGGGCTCAATCCCCAGTAGGGAGCATGCAGGAAGCAGCCGATCAATGATTAGCATCATTGATGTTTCCATCTCTCTTTTCCTCTCCCTTCCTCTCTGAAATCTACAAAAATATTTTTTAAAATAGGTTCATTTTATAATATATTTTAAAGGTACTTACAAAAGAGTTTCCAATACAATGAGGTTTCCTTTGGTTACTATAATTTGCATATAACAGTATTTCTGGGCAAAGGCAAGAGGATTTTGGAGGCTTTGCCCTAGCCAGAGATATTTTGAAGAAAAAAGTAAACAAATACCCATAAGCAGCCTATTCATAACTGATTTAATGTGTTTTAACTTCTTGCTAGTAGCTTAACTTTATAAAGTTGTACATCCTCTATTACATTTGGCAAATGATGAGATTAGTGTACTATAAAAATCAAGGCTGGAAAGGGACAGTTTTTCAAACTATAAACCATCCTTCCCCTGGAAATTTCTGGTTACTGCCCCCCAGCATGGGAGTTTGTCAGATCCCTCTGGTACGTGGGTGTAAGGTGCACATCTGTCTCTCTCTCACACACACACTTTTTAAAAAAAGTACTGGGCAGGGGATGAGCCCATCAATGGACTTATTAGCATGTATGATAAACAGATCTTAACTAGATACGCCTTTTTCCTCTCAATAACTAATCAGCCAACAACCACAGTGACGTAACTTCAGATAGAACTCTCCTGGGAGCAACCAGACACTATTTTTTAAAAAAAAGCAGTAGACAATACAGACTTATGTCAGGATCTAAAAAGAATAAGCTTTGTGATGAAGCAAAATGGTTTCAAGTCCAGATGGCTTATAGGGACTGCTTTGCCCCACTGTTCTGGAGAAAAACAAATGAATACTTTGAAAAGGCAAGCTCCTAAAGTTTAACAAAAAGATCCCTAGAGGTTGTTGCTTATTGGAGTAAGGATGCAAGAGACCAAAAAAAAAAAAAAAAAAAGAAGAAGAAAAGCCCTTTAAAGTAGAAACTCTGACTACAGTAGCTGTCTAAAAAAGTAATACCACCAAATAAAAGGCTGATTTATTGCTATGTATCCACCAAGATAGTATCCTCCTCTCATTTCCTCTGCAGAGTTGGGGAAGGAAAATATTTAACAATTATTGTTCAATTTAGTTAAGTTCAGTTCAATTTAATTGTTTATCAATGTAGCATCTTTTAAGAAACTAAAGGACAGACCATATTAATCATGCCCAAGGGATGTGGTTTCCCCACCCCTCCAAATCCAAAATGTGGAAAACTTCCTAATACAAATGATTGTTTCTTCAAAACTAAATAGCAAGGGAGGGGAAAGGAGAACTGTTACAGATTAAGAGAAACTTAAGAGACATATGTGACCAAGTGTAAATATGTGGACTATCTTGTTTCAATCCTGATTAAAACAGCAAACTATAAAACTATATTTATAAGGCTCAGTTAGGGCATTGTCCTGCTATGCCAAGATTGTGCGTTTGATCCCCGGTCAGGGCACATACAAGAATCAAACAATGAGTGCATAAGTAAGTGGAACAACAAATCAATACTATCTCTCCCCCCCGCACCCTGCATCTCCCATTTGCTCTCTAAAATCAATAAAAATTTAAAACAAGCTATATTTACGAGACAATTGGGGAAATGAGAATACTGATTAAATGTTATTAAGGAATAATCATTTATAACTTTTATGTGTGATTTTTTAAACTATCTTTTGGATATTCACTGGTAGTCTTTGATCCACTTTAAAATTGTGGTGTAAATGCTGACGGGAAGTAGCAGAGACAGATAAAACAATATTGGCTTGATGGTGTTAACGGCTGAAGTTAAGTGATGGATACATGGGAATTCATTATACCAGTGGTCAGCAAACTCATTAGTCAACAGAGCCAAATATCAACAGTACAATGATTGTAATTTCTTTAAACTTCTTCTAACGCCACTTCTTCAAAATAGACTCGCCCAGGCTGTGGTATTTTGTGGAAGAGCCATACTCAAGGGGCCAAAGAGCCGCATGTGGCTCGCGAGCCGCAGTTTGCCAACCACTGCATTATAGTATTCTCTCTACTTTAATACTTGGATATTTCCATCATAAAAAGATAATATATGAGTTGGAATAAATTTATTTAGTGGCATCTATATATATATATATATATATATAAAAGGCTAATATGCTAAGTGTCTGTCTGACTGGTCGCTATGATGCGCATTGACCACCAGGGGGCAGACGCTCAATGCAGGAGCTGCCGAGCTGCAGTGACTTGGCAGCTGCGGTTCTCAGGTGACGCGCCTCAAAACCAGAGATGAGGGAGCCCGATTCCTCACAGGGTCACGTGATTTTACCTTCGGCCGTGGGTTATCTTGTTGCTGGGGCACTGTCTACCCCGAATCTGGTTTACTGTACACTTGCATTTGCGTTCCACACCCTGTATGACAGCAACTCTGCAGAGTGTCCTCTTGCACTCCAGGACCCCTCAGGGGATGTCAGAGAGCTGGTTTTCACCCAATCCCCACAGGCCAGGCTGAGGAACCCCACCTGCCAGAGGGACCCCGCTCACTCTGCAGAAGCCCTTCGAGCCCCAGTGCCATGCGGCCAGCTGGGGTGGACTGTGGGAGGTTGGCTCCAGGGCATATCTAGTCATCTTGCCCAGTCCCACCCCACCAGCTACCTTCTAATTAATTGCCTTTCAATGTGCACAAATCTGTGCACCGGGTCACTAGTTTAAAAATAAATGTTGAGGTGGGGGTGGGATGAGGGCATGTGACAGGGGGTAGAGGCGGCTGGGGGAAGGTTAACGGGGGGGGGGGGGGAAGGAGATATATGTACTACTACATGTAATACTTTAAACAATAAAAAATGTATTAAAAATAAAATAAAATAAAAATGTTGAGCCCTACCTGGTTTGGCTCAGCTGCTCTGGCTCAGTGGATAGAGTGTTGGCTTGCGGATTAAAGGGTCCCAGGTTCGATTCCAGTTAAGGGCACATGCCTGGGTTGAGGGCTTGATCCCCAGTGGGGATTGTACAGGAGGCAGCCGATCAATGATTCTCTCTCATCATTGATGTTTCTATCTTTCTCTCCCTCTCCCTTCCTCTCTGAAATTAATAAAAATATATTAAAAAAAAGAAAAAGCTTTGTCTTTAAATACATATATAAGATAAAAAGTTACCTTTAAAAAATAAAAAAATAATAAACATCTAAAGCTCTCGCTGGCGCCCATCACGTGCCATTGTCATTGTCAATCGTGCATTTGGTTGTTTTTGTTGACATTCTGAAGCTAAAAGAAAGCGGCATCATCGACAGAATGTCTGAAGAACAGGCATCGACAAGTACTACCAATACTGGTAGGAACTGCCTTCATAGCGAAAATGAAATAAGAATGCAATTATTGAACATAGTTGTGGTGGAATGACTGTTACATGTCAATTTTGCCTGTCACTAAATTTCTCTGATGAAAGACCATCTGATGGAAAATTTACTCAATGTTGTAGCAAAGGCAAAGTCTGTCCAAATGATATAAATTTTCCAGAATACCCAGCATATTTTAAAAAAATAATGATAAATGAAGATTCTGATAGTAAAAACTTCATGGAAAATATACGTTCAATAAATAGTTCTTTTGCTTTTGCTTCAATGAGTGTAAATATCATATCACCACCAGGATATGGACCATACTGTTTCAGAATACACGGTCAAGTTTATCACCATACTGGAACTTTACATCCTTTGGATGGTATTTCTTGGAAGTTTGCTCAACTCTGTATTTTAGATACAGCTGAAGCCACGAGTAAAAGATTAGCAATGCCAGAAAACCAAGCTTGCTCAGAAAGACTCATGATCAATATCAACAACCCCATGAATAAAATAAACAAATTAACAAAATCATACAAGATGCTACATGAGGTAGAAAAGGAAGCCCAATCTGAAGCAGCAGCAAAAGGTATTGCTCCCACAGAAGTAACAATGGCGATTAAATACGACCTTAATAGTGATCCAGTAGATATCCCGTGTACCCGAAGTTGCTATCACATTCAGAAATGAAGATGGAGAACCTCCTTTTGAAAGGGACTTGCTCATTCATCGTAAACCACATCCCAATAATCCGAATGCCACTAAAATGAAACACATCAGTATCCTATTCTTTTTCCACATGGTGAAAAAGGCTAGGGAACAGAGACTGCATTAAGACTCACACCTGACAGTGTAATCGACAATAATACTAGACGAAATGTAAGGATGCCAGTCACACAAATGCAGTATTATGGATTTCATCTCTCCGTCTGGGACACGTTCAATCCTATTTTAAATGCAGGAAAATTAACTCAACACTATATTGTCAATTCATATTAAAAAATGGAAGCCACTTGGATGGATTTCACTAAAGCAAACCAATCTAAGTTGAGAGTTGAAAAATATAGTGGTTTGATGGATTATCTCACATCTAGATCTGAAAGTGACAATGTGCCGATGGGTAAAATTGTAATACTTCCATTGTCTTTTGAGTGTAGTCCCAGAAATATGCAGCAGCGATATCAGGATGCTACGGCAATTGTAATGAAGCATGGCAAGCCCGATTTCTTTGTAACCATGATGTGCAACCCCAAATGGGCAGATATTGTAAATAATTTAAAACGCTGGCAAAAAAGTTGAAAACAGACCGATTTGGTAGCCAGGGTTTTTAATATTAAGATGCATGCTCTTTTAAATGATACATGTAATTTGATTTGGCAAAGTAACAGCTAAAATCCATGTCATCGAATTTCAGAAACACAGACTGCCTCACGCTCATATATTGTTGATATTGGACAGTGAGTCCAAATTACCAACGGAAGATGGCATTGACCAGTTTCCCGTGATGCCAGCATTTGCAATGACTATTAATAAATAACAAGGACAAACTCTAGACAGAGTAGGAATACTTCTACCTGAACCTGTTTTCGGACATGGTCAGTTGTATGTTGCTTTCTCTCAAGTTTGAAGAGTGTGTGACATTAAAGTTAAAGTTGTAAATACTTCATCACAAGGGAAATTTGTTAAGCACTCTGAAAGTGTCTTTACTCTTAATGTGGTATACAGGGAGATATTAGAATACAGTAAGTTTAATCAATTTATCATTGTTTTTTATCAATGTTTTTATATCATGCTTTTGTTGTTTGTCTTTATATTATGTCTTTGTTGTTATATCATGTTATTGTTTATTAATCAACTTATATTTTCATATACATTTTACTAATTTTTTTTCATCTCTGACACTTCTTATTATAGAGAAAGGGTGAATAGCAATATTAAATTATTTCTTCTAAATAATTTCCTTTCAATGTGCACGAATCTGTGCACCAGGCCACTAGTCTACTAGTATATATATATGAAAGGTTAAGTGACCAACCGTACATATGTCCGACCTACCAGCCGGTACACATGACACACACTGGTAATTTAAAAATAAACGTTGACTCGCACATGCGCGATATATATAAAGCGCTTGCTGGCGCCAACTGCATGCGTTTATTTCAATCTGTCATTGTCGATCGTGAATTTGATTGACACTTCTATTACAGAGAAAGGGTGAATAGCGCTATTAAAATATTTCTTCTAATTAATTTCCTTCCAATGTACACGAATCCGTGCACCGGGCCACTAGTTTAAAATAAAATGACAAACCCCATGCATCATAAGGTCACTGATTAGATTCCTGGTCAGGGCACATGATTGGGTTTCTGGCTCAATCCCCTGTTGGGGGGTGTACAGAAGGCAGCCAATAGATGTTTCTCTCCCATATCAATATTTTTATCTCTCCCTTTCCCTTCCTCTCTCTCTCTCTCAAAAAATCAATAAAAACATACTTTTAAAAAATAAAATGACAAAATATTGTAATACAAGTTTCCTATCATTGAAAGTCAAATATACATGCACAAAGTGGCATGTACAAGGATATTCACTGAAGGGCTATTTGTAACAGTTTATACTGGAAGATAACTTAAATGTCCATCAACAGATAGTGAATAAGTAAATATGACTGATCCGTATCTTGAAAACCATTTGATTAACTAGGGAACTGGGGTGAGGGTAGGCTGAAAACAGGGGGGATGAATGCAAGTCCAAATGCACTAGTTAGTAATATCCCTAGAAGGTCCCCAGAGCAGCCAGGCGCCCTCTTTGCCGCCCCACACAAAAGATAGGAAGTTTGTTTCCTGAAGAAACGCAGTAAGAGAGCCTCTACACTAGCGGAGACCAGGCACAGCCAAACAGAGAGAATGAAGTGAAAATCTACACACCAAACAGTAATACTGACAGCCCCCTTTCCCTTCCATCCCTTACCCAAATTCCTCTGATAACTAGGCTATCTACCACTCCCTCCCCCACCTCCAAAGAAGCTATCTTTATTTGGAAAAACTCAAATGTCTGGGGTACAAAATCTGGGTTCCCAATAGGCAGTAAGCTGCATCCAGCCACACAAAGCTTAGGCCTTTTTTTTTTTTTTTTTTAGTACCTCACTCTTAAAAAAACATGAAGGGATAATTAAGGGTGATCTGGTATTTGAAGCTCCAACCTGGAAGAGACCAGAAAAAAAGGGGAAAGGGACTCTGAGGAAACAGATAAAACAGGAAACAAATGAAAACTATAATTAATATACTCAGAGACCAAAGAAAAGGCATTTCATCCGTGAAACCAGAACAGTATGCCATTTTTTAAACTGGGGATTTGGAGGGAGAGTAAGAACAAGGAAGAGCTCTTGGAACATAAAAGTATGGAAATTAAAGAAGCTAGCACTTATTCTGTTTTTCTTGTACAAACTATACTTTGGGGGTACACCAGTTTATAAAGGAAGCTCTCTTAATAAGAAAATTTAGCGAACAAATGCTGAAGGATTGAGTTAGACGAGTGCCATTTCCCAACCCTTAATGAAATAACAGGGAATATCCAGTCACTTCAGCTTTTCCTGGCTGTCTCATAAACGCTTCCATAGTCAGGTTCCAAACAAAGTCCATACGCTGCGTTTGGATGATACATCTCTCAGGTCTCTTTTAGACTACAGATCCCCAGTCCTTTCCACAGAGATGTTGGAGCAGCCACTGATGATCATTAGGGAACACTATAAAGCCATTGTACAAGTATAATTTAGATCTAGCAGACATAGGTTGTTGCTAGTTAAATGAAACTCAACAGGCAATTCATACAGAAAAGGAAAGGAGAATCATCAAGAAAATATGCTCAATCATACCAGTGATCTGAGAAAGTAAATTAAAATGAGAGGTTGCCAGGCCTGTGGGCTCCATCCCCAGTAGGGGGCGTGCAGGAGGCAGCCAATCTATGATTCTCTCTCATCATTGATGTCTCTCTCTCTCTCTCTCTCTCTCCCTCCTTCCTTCCTCAAAAAGGAAAGTTACCCTTCTGGTTTTACAAAAGCCTGTTTATTTGATTCCACACTTCTGAGTAAACTGCTTAACTTTTTCAAAAGTATTTGTTTTTGAATAGGCAGCAGTAACCAGATGATGATGATGATGATGATAGGACAACAGGTAACTGAAATTAAATTTAAATTGAGAATTTGATTATTAAAATTAGAAATTTTAGCCCTAGCTGGGTAACTCAGTTGATTATAACGTCATCTGGATACATACACCAAGGTTGGGGCTTCAATCCCTGGTCAGAGCACAGATAATTACCCAATGAATGCATAAATAAATGGAACAACAAATCAATGTTTCTCTCTCTTCCTCTCTCTCTCTATAAATCAATCACTCAATAAAATTATACCATAATAGCCCAGCAGAGGCTTTTAACCAATAGATTTCAGGGTCCAAGAAATAAATGCTTATTATTCTTCAGAGTAAATTTTTCTTCAAGGAGAAACCAAGATAGCGGCATAGGTAAACACCTAAACTGCTGCCTCGCACAACAATATCAAACTACAACTAAAAAGATCTAAAACAAAACAAAACAAAAAAAAGACAAAACGGACACCATCCAGAACCACAGGAATGCTGGCTGAGTGGAAATTCTACAATTAGAAGGAAAGAGGAAAGCACATTGAGACTCAGAGGAGCTGCAAAAGGCTGAGGTACGGAGACATGCGTGAGGAGAGGACGGGCAGCTGACTGCACGGGCAGCTGAGTGCGCGGCTGGCTTTCTAAAGCGGGAGGGAGACGGAAGTTCCCGACTGCGCTGAACTCCAGTCCCGGGTGAGACTCTGGGAATCCAAACTCATTCGGGGGGGATCTGGACTGTGAAGAAAAGAGAAAGCACACTGAGACTCAGGGAAGCTGTGCAAGGCAGAGGTCCAGAGGCACGTGCGCACAGAGAGGATTGACTGGTGAGTGCATAGGCGGCTAAGTGTGCGGCTGGCTTTCTAAAGCGGGAGGGAGACGGAAGCTCCCAACTGCGCTGAACTCCAGTTCTAGGCGAGTTTCTGGGAAATCAGACTCATTTGGGGAGAAACTGGACTGTCTGGCAGCAGGTGAAACTCGAGGGCGGCTTTCTCTCAGAGGTGCTTGCAGTGATTACCGAGGGGCACTGAGACCCAGGGGCCTCATAGGGCAGGGCTGACAGGAAGCCAAGGCTGTCTACTCCACCCTGAGACTCCATCCCATCCAAGCTGAGCACAGAGGCTTTTGCAAGTCTTCTTCCATAAGGGTGTCTCCAGCACAGAAGTTCTCCCAGCATAGACACAGCTGATCCTCACAGCCAATTAGCCTGGAAGTCAATTCCTCCCAGTGATACCAACAACAATCAAGACTTAACTACAACAAGGCTGTGCACACAGTCCACAAAGGGGTGCGCCAAAAGTGTCCACCTCAGGTAACTGGGGGAGGCTGAGCCACCGGACACCTACCACACAAAGCTACTCTACCAACTCAGGGAAGCAGCGAAAATTAGGAGACAAAGAAACAGAACACAAATAAAAGAAATGGAGGAAAGCAAACGACTGGATATAGAGTTCAAAACCACGGTTATAAGGTTTTTTAAGAATTTCCTAGAAAAGGCTGATAAATTTAGCGAGACCCTCGAGGATATGAAAAAGGACCAACTAGAAATTAAACATACACTGACTGAAATAAAAAATATTATACAGAGACCTAACAGCAGACTAGAGGACCGCAAGAATCAAGTCAAAGATTTGAAATACAAAGAAGCAAAAAACACTCAGCCGGAAAAGCAAAAAGAAAAAAGAATCCAAAAATTTGAAGGTAGTGTAAGGAGCCTCTGGGACAACCTCGTGTGTACCAACATCAGAATTATGGGGGTGCCAGAAGAAGAGAGAGAGCAAGATACTGAAAACCTATTTGAAGAAATAATGACTGAAAACTTCCCCCACCTGGTGAAAGAAATAGACTTACAAGTCCAGGAAGCGCACAGAACCCCAAACAAAAGGAATCCAAAGAGGACCACACCAAGACACATCATAATTAAAATGCCAAGGGCAAAAGACAAAGAGAGAATATTAAAAGCAGCAAGAGAAAAACAGTTAATTACCTACAAGGGAGCACCCATACGACTGTCAGCTGATTTCTCAACAGAAACTGTGCTGGCCAGACAGGAGTGGCAAGAAATATTCAAAGTGATGAATAGCAAGAACCTACAACCAAGATTACTCTGCCCAGCAAAGCTATCATTCAGAATGGAAGGTCAGATAAAGAGCTTCACAGATAAGAAAAAGCTAAAGGAGTTCATCACCACCAAACCAGTATTATATGAAATGCTGAAAGGTATTCTTTAAGAGGAGGAAGAAGAAGAAAAAGGTAAAGATAAAAATTATGAACAACAAATACATATCTATCAACAAGTGAATCTAAAAATCAAGTGAATAAAAAATCTGATGAACAGAATAAACTGGTGAATAGAATAGAATCAGGGGCATAGAAAGGGAGTGGACTAACAACTCTCGGGGGGAAAGGGGTGTGGGGAGTGTGGGAAGAGATTGGACAAAAGTCGTACACCTATGGATGAGGACAGTGCGGGGGAGGTAAGGGCAGAGGGTGGATGGGAACTGGGTGGAGGGGAGCTATGGGGGCTGGGGGGGAAGAAGAACAATTGTAATAATCTGAACAATAAAGATTTATTAAATTAAAAATATTTTTTTCTTCAAATATAAATGCTGTTTTAATAACCATTTTATTTGTTACTATAGGGTTCTACTTTTGTATCCAAATAGAAATGCCTGTCAAAAGATTCTAAACAGCCCTGGCTGGTATGGTTCAGTTGGTTGAGCGTCTTCCCATGCACCAAAAGGTAGCCAGTTTGATTCCCAGTCAGGGCACATGCCCAGGTTTCAGGTTTGGTCCCCAGTTGTGGTCCATGGGGGAGGTAACCAATCGATTGATGTTTCTCTCTTCCTCTCCCTTCCTCTCTCTACAATCAATAAAAATATATATTAAAAAAGATTATAAAGCCCTAGCTGGTTTGGCTCAGTGGATAGAATGTTGGTCTCGGGACAGAAGGGTCCCGGGTTCAATTCCAGTCAAGGGAATATGCCCAGGTTGCAGGCTCGATCCCCAGTGGGAGGCGTGCAGGAGGCAGCCAATCAATGATTCTCTCTCATCATTGATGTTTCTATCTCTCTCTCCCTCTCCCTTCCTCTCTGAAATCAATAAAAATATATTATTTAAAAGATTATAAGCAAATAGTTAAAATTAAGTTTTGGCACTTAATTTTCATTTCTATGAAAAACTTATTCAGACAGATCAACTTATTTCTCAACCAGTAACTTAGAAGCAAATGTCTGTGGCTAAAATGAGTAAGAATACAACAGAAAGCCACAATGAAGTTTAAAATATTATAAGAATCATGGCGCTAGATCACCTAGCCCAAGCTTTGCAAATGAGAAGTAATCCCTACAATATTTACGACAGTAGTCCCAATGATCTTCATATTTCAGTTTTTATTTTATTTTTATATGTATATATTTAAGTAAATTTGTATTGATTTCAGAAAGGAAAGGAGAGAAAGAGAGAGAGATAGAAACATCAATGATGAGAGAGAATCATTGATCAGCTGCCTCCTGCATGCCCCACACCAGGGATCAAGCCCGAAACCTGGGCATATGCCCTGATCAGGAATCAAAACGTGACCTCCTGGTTCATAGGTCAATGCTCAACCACTGAGCCACACCCCGCTGGGCCATATTTCAGTTTTTAAAATGCATACATATTTATAGAATATCTACTATGCATAGGACAATGCAGGTGAAGTGTCTGCAGTAACTATACTCAGAAGTCATGGTTTTTCTGTATATGTGAAAGTCAAAGGACTTATTGATTGAAGAACTTTTTGGAAGTTTTTGCATAACTTGGCACCAACAGTAAGGACAACATCTTGAGTGCACAAAAGAGAACTTTAAATAGTTAGGCTTAGCAATTTGACCTTTAGTATAATTATCCATTCAGCCAACAAACCAAAAAATAGTATCTACTGGATCCCAGTAGTTTAGTAAGGATTAAAGCAATAGGTGAGTTTGATGTAACACTGAAGTTCTATGAGAGGGAAAGAACAGTATCCTGTGGGGAAATAGAAGATGGGCACAATCCGCACCTGGTAAGCACCCAGAATTAAAATCTGAACGATGAATGATGTTAGCAAGGCAACAGAAGAGAAAGAGCGCCAAGCATACAGGCGGCTTGTCAGAAGGCCTGGGAAGAAGACGTTTCACAGAACAAACGCAGTGTTCAGTATGGCTCCAAGAGGAAAAGGTGAGGCTTGTCAGAAAAGGAGCAGCCGATTACAGGCCCTGTGTGTCAGGTACTCCAGTCATTTTAAGAACTTCAGACAGAGCCTCTGAAAGGCTGTAAGTATGGAAATGATCTGATCAGATTTCCATTTTGGAGAGATGTGGGTACAGTGTGATGGCCAATTTCTAGGTTGGCAAGACTGAAAGCAGAGAGATCAGTTATAGGACAGTTTTAGTTGTCCATTCATTTATTCAGAGGTATTCATTGGGTACTCCCTATGTGCCAGACATTGATACACAGTCAGAATGACACAAACTTCCAACTCTATGGAGTTTGGATTCAGGCAAGAGATGTGGGTGGCCTGAAACAGAGTAGAAGAAATGGATTTGGGAAGATAAAGAGATCCCAGGAATATTTAAAAGATGGAAACAAAAGAAAGTACAATAGGGATGAAGGAGAAAAAAGAGTTAAGGATGGTGACCAGGTGCACAGTGGGATCCCTCAGGAAGATAGAGAACAGAGGAGGAGCAGGCTTGGGAGATAAGTTCAGTATCAGACTTTCATGTCCAATAAACAATATGGATCAGAAACTCCAGAAAGAGATCTAATCTTAAAGTTCTTAAGCTGTCAATCAGCTCCATGAAGAAAGAACCTTGTGTGTTTTACTCACCACTATGTCCCCAACATACACTGGACATAGTTGACAATAAATACCACCCGGCCTGTGCGGCTTCGTGGCTGAGCCTTGACCTATGAACCAGGAGGTCACAGTTCAATTCCCAGCCAGGGCACATGCCCAGGTTGTCTCTCTTCCTCTCCCTTCCCCTCTCTGAAATCAATAAAAAAAAAAATACTTAAAATAAATAAATAAATAAATAACTGTTGAATGAATGAGATACACATTTTGGAACAGTCAACAAATGGTAACTGAACTCACTAGAATGGAAATATAAGCTAGGCAGTGTGCAGAATGAGAAAGAATGCCAAGTAACACCAAAAGTAATGTAAGAGGAATCCAGAGAAGTCAGAAAAGTAAGAGGAAAACCAAGAGATGCCAAAGTCACAGAACCAGAATATAATGTTTCTTAAAGAAGCAGTTACTGAAAGAGTCAAATGTTGCTGAGAATTCGAGTATGAAGGAATATAACAGAAAATAGAACAAATGCATTTATGAGAGCTAGTTACTCTTTAGAATTTTCAAAAATAACGAGTAGGAGAAACTCTGATTACATATGCCTAAAGTTTAATCTAAATAACTACTCTAATGAGATGAATTATTTCCTTCATGGGCAGCTCACCCTTTAACGAACTTTTTGTTCCATCTAAAGTACCTCCCCTCTATCACATTATCTTTTTTAAGTGCATGGCATCTATCACAATCTATAATTAACTGGTTCATTTATTCTTTATTACAATATAAATTTTAATAAAACACGGAATACCTTCCTTGTCTGTTTTGCTTGTGCCTACATTCACAAAGCCTAGAGCAGTGCCTGGATCAATAAAGATTTGTTCCTTCTAATCATCTATGGGGTCTGCTTATCTTTCTACCAACCTATAGTAATGGGATAGAACTGGGTAGAAGATCATGGAGTTTCCCCGTAGCCCTTAAAAAAATAACCGCAGGAAAAGCAAGTGAAATAACATTTTAAAGGACAATAACAGAATCCAAAATCATAAAAATCCTAGACCTATCCCTGATAAGGAATACAGTCAGCAGGACCTCAAATTACAAGTTAAAAAAAAAAAATGTTTTCAGGCTCTGTGACCCTAGTGGAGCAAGTGAAGCAGTCAGAAACAAGACATCCTGGAAAATATAAGACTGAAAAAAAGTTGCTAAAGAAATTGATGGTCCTGACCGGTTTGGCTCAGTGGATAGAACATCGGCTTGCAGACTGAAGGGTCCCGGGTTCGATTCCGGTCAAGGGCATGTACCTTGGTTCCGGGCACATCCCCAGTAGGGGGTGTGCAGGAGGCAGCTGATCGATGTTTCTCTCTCATCGATGTTTCTAACTCTCTATCCCTCTCCCTTCCTCTCTGTAAAAAATCAATAAAATATATTTTTAAAAAAAGAAATTGATGTTTCTATCTTTCCCTCTCCCTTCCCCTGTCTCTCTAAAAGAATCAATAAAACAAAAATCACCGATTTACCAATTGTTCATAGATTCACAAGGCTCACTCTAGATAGAGTAGACAAGCAAGTTCTAACTAAAGAAGTGAAAACAAAATTTTTAGGTAATATATTTTTTAATTTCTTTAATTATTGGTTTTAGACACAGAGGAAGGAAGACTGACAGGGAGAAGGAGAAGGAGGGGCGAGGGAGGGAGGGAGGGAGGGAGGGAGGGAGGGAGGGAGGGAGGGAGGGAGGGAGGCAGAAAAAGAGAGACAGTGAGAGACATCAGTTTGTTGTTCCATTCATTTATGCATTCATCGGTTGTTCCTTTTTTGTGCCCTGACCAGGGATCTAACCCGCAACCTTGGTATATGGGGCCAATGCTCTACATCTGAGCTACCTGCCAGGACAAGAAGTGAAATTTAAGCTGAGCTCTGAGGTAACAGTATGGGCGAAGGCATCAGACAGGACTTGGTTAAGGCATGAACAGGAAGCCCAAAGGGCCAAGTGATGAGAAATAAGGTAGATTTCTGGATTCATATTTGAAACTGGTCACACACACAAAATATCAACCCTCCTTTAGGTTGTTTTTAAAGACTCACATAAACAACAGCTAAGTCCACACAAAAAAATGCAAAGAAAAAGACAGAGGTATTCAAATTAAGTAATATCAATATTACTTAATAATATTGACGAAATTAATAAAGACGAAATAATATTGACGAAAATAATAAAGACGAAATTTCTGATTCCTTGATGGAATTCCTGCAAGCAAAAGATGATTATAGCACTTCATACCCCGTAAGACATTCTCACCATTTACATCCCCTCCTATATTTCCACAAAGGTGCTCAGAATTTACTTAGCACTTTCTGGTGATGGACAATTTCCATGCTTTCAAATACTTTTGCTATAAATACCTTGAGGAACTTTTGCTATAATAGCAGTCTCTTAAAGTCTCCATATTAAGGCCACAAACAAAGCACTCACAGAAAATTTAACACAGAATTCTCTTCTGCATACTGACCTAAGAGAGACTGAATTTCTGGGTATCCAGTAATACTTGATTTATGATCTTACCGAGACTGATAACAAGGTGGTTTTATGTTTGTGGTCTGGGAGTTGGCTCATCTAGCATTTCATCAATGTTCTCCATTCTCAGGTCATGGCCCTCTGCCCAAAGGTTTCATAGAGAATTTACACACGTGTTTGAAAAAGGATAAATTACAAAAGAATCACCGGATAAGCAAATTTTAAAAAGCCATTTACTTTAAAAATACACAATCTAGAGCCTAGCAGTTAGTTTATTTTCTGATTCTGCAACCTGTGGCAGATGGTTTTCTTGGCCCGTGTGACCCTGGCATTTTGTCCATGTTTGCATGGACTGACAACAGTTGAAGGCTGAAGAAAGTTTCTTTCATCCAAGGTCATAGGTCATGCTGAGCTTGCTCCTCACCTGTGTATATGTAGTTAATTTCCCAGTCTCTTCCGAGTACATCCACACACAGGCAATGGCCTGTCTGAGCATGAAGACATATATGCCATTTCAGAAGTAGTACATGACTTCTGTTCTATAAACAGTGCTAATAACTAGTGGAAGTTGTGAGCCCATCCTCAGATTTCTTGCAATCCTCCTTCCCTATAAGCTTGAAAATGCTCCTGAAATAAAGTCCATTTTGTTTGGCAAAATCAATGGCCTTCCTTTGAGGCAAATGGATCACAACATCAGAACTAAAAATCATCACTAAAGTCGAGCTTAAAAAAGGAAAAGAACTATTTGATCTCGCACCAAGTTTTAACCTTTTGTTTTATCCATGACAAAACAAAAGGTTAAATCATGGTACCAGTTTAAACAAATCTCATATCCTAAAAACTTCTCAAGTATTTTCTTGAAAGATAACATGTAATTCCTTCAATGAGTTATTTAGCTTCCTTCAATCACCATGTATTTAGCCATGTGATGCTAGACCCCCAGGGAACAAAGATGACTAGGACACTGAGCCTGCATTAGACAGTTCCACAGAAGTAACGCCGAGACCGTCTGAAAGCTACACTCCTTGCCCGTCTCAAAAAGCCAAAGACCTGTCGGTTGCACTCCAAAGCTCCACAGGGTTCACAGACCTTGGTGAGTGTGCTGAGGTCACCGCTGAGGTGTTAGCGCCAGTTAACAATCGACCTAGTACACCTGGAAATTGCAGTCTGAAAAGGTTGTCAACAGTCACTGACACCTCCTCAGCCCCGCCCCCACAAGTCCTCGGTACAAACTGAGGGTTTTTAAAGGGAACTGTCCAAGGTTACCACCTGATACGGAGGATTGCTTTGGTGTGGGATACCAATAAAATAAAACTGCACACTCTCTATACTTACAGAGTAGTGCCATTCAATAACCAAGTGTTGACAAAGTGTCAACCAAAGCACGTAAAATATAAAATGAAACCTCTTTCTCAACAGGGTTAAAACGTCAAGAAGAAACTGACCGAAAGAGGGAGATCTCTAACTTCCCAAAGCTGTAACCCCCTGGAAAGGTACTGGACCAGCCAAAGTTACACATCCAGGAGAGAAGTGTTTAAACGCAACCTCCCCGGATGGTAAATGTCTGCACCGCCACCTGACAATCCTACGGCGGTCGGAAACTTCCCCAAAGTACAAACATCCTAAAATCTCTGCTCTCTCCCAACCCCAGGTGCCCGCAAGCCAGGCTGCGCTTCCTCCCCGGGCCTTGCCTCCCCCACCCCACTCCCTTCTCCGGGACACTCACTAGCCTGCCTCGGTTGCCCTCGCCTGCCGGGGGTCCCGGGAACCTCGCGCCGCCCGGCAGGGTCCCGGAGCCTCGGCCTCAGACCCGCCCCCACGAGGCCGGACGCGGCGCGCCCACGCTCCCGGGCCGGGCGGCGACCCCCGGCGGCCCCGGCCCCGCCCTCCCCGCGGGCCGACGGCCTCACCTCCTCGGCGTGCTTGCGCAGCGCCTTCTCCCGCTCGTACTGGGTGATGAGCTGCTCGTTGTCGTCCCGCAGCAGCTCCAGCTCCACCTGGTGCTCCTGGTCCTGCGCGAACACCGAGTCCAGGTTCTCCAGCACCGCCACCACCAGCGGCATCAGCTCCTTCACCACCTCCTCGTCGTAGCGCCCGATCAGCCGCTCGAACTCGCGGTAGATGGAGCCGGCCAGGCCGGACACCCGCTCCGACATGACGGCGCCGGAGCCGCCGGGCTCCTCCTGGTACACCACTCCGTCCTCCAGCTCCATGGTGGCGGGCGGGCGAGTGGCCCGGCGTTGCCGACTGAGGGCCGGCAGGGCCCGCACACCGGCCGGGCGCGGACGAGGGCTGGGGTTGGGGTTGGGGCTGGGCCCGGCGGGGTGGGGGCCCGGGTTGGAGGGGTGGGGTGAGCGCACTCAGTCCAACCGCCGCTGCACCAACTGTCTGAGCGGCGGGGCCGCGCGCACCACACGTCACCCGCGGGGCGGAACCCGCGCCGCGTCGGCCTGAAAGGGCGGGGCCCCGCGGGAGGCCGGGCGCGGCCAGGGGTGGGGCCTATGCGTCTTCGTGCGGGGGCGGGCGTCGCCAGCTGGGTGGTCGGTGCGGCCCCGCACGGGACCGGCCGGACTGGGGCTGGGTCCGGCGGGCTGGGGGGCTCAGGCCGGAGCAGGGGATGTGGGCAGTGAGCACCCTCATCCCAGCAGTCGCTGCACCAACTGCCTGAGCGACGGGATCCGCACCGCGTCGGCCCGAAGGGCGGGGCCCCGTGGGAGGCCAAGCGAGACCGGGGCGGAGCTCTGCGTCCTCGTGCGCCGACGGAGGCGGGGCCAGGCGTCAACACCCGGCGCCGCGCGGACCGTGCGTTCGCCAATAGGACCGACTGCGAGAGGAGGAGGGGGAGGTCTGTCTGCACCGGGCAGGATTTGCTGGGCGGGTCCCAGAGGAAAGGGAGGGGTCCTGGAAGCGTAACTAGCTGTGCAGAATTCACATAGCTAACATTCCTATTGCTTTTTTACGCTCCTGAAGGGCTTTCTCGTTTGTTCCTCACAACCGGCGTGGCGAGGTAGACGTTTCGCCTCCGTTTTAGACAAGGAAAACAGGCCCAGAAAAGTTGTGGTTCACTCAAGGTCACGCAGCTAGAGCGGGAAGGAGGCTGATCGGGAGACTCAAAACCACTTCTGGTTGAGAATTCCAGGCTCAGAGAAAAGTGGGAAACGGAGGGAGAGGGAAAGCAATCTTAAGTAGGACGAGGTCTAAGTGATAAGGGGGTCTCGAATAGGATAGATCAATAATAGATCCCATATGGGTATAATGAGAGTAAGAATCGCCTAAAACTGAGGAAGTGCAAAGCATTCTGGAGAAGGGTAATATTGTAACGTCACATCTTGGCACTTTCCCAAACACTGAGTTTCTTGGCTTCTCCTGGCCACCTTGAGAGAGTGGCATTTCCTGGCTCCAGCTACCCTCCTTTCCTCTAGTCTGAAGAGGGGGCGGGGTGGGGAAGTGAGAAGGTTGAGGGGTAAAGAAAAAGGGGGGAGTCACTGGGGTGAAAAAGTCCCATGATTCGCGAGTCTCCATCGCCTGGGAGAGCATCACGTGTGGGGAATGACACAACACTTAAGCCTTAGGCGGGCTGAGTCAAGGGTCGCTTCCTGGTGTTTTTTGGTTTCTGCAAATGGAACGGAAGGCACTCCCAAAAACCCCTTCTTTCGAAGCAGGTGACTCAGGAGTTCTGCGGTCCGGTCCGACTGTAATTAGAACGGGGCTGGGAGAGGCAGGACTTGGATAAACAAGGATTTAGTGGGGGAAGCAACCACTTCCCAGGATCATAAATATCCTCAACTTGGTATTTACAAGTTCAAGTTTTTCCTACCAAGCATGCACTAGTCCCTCAAAGTGCCTCAATCTGCACTCTTCTGGAGACCCACGAAAACATATGGAGGTTAAACGAGGGCCAATCTATAAACACAGGACAAAAACGAACATACTAAACCTTATGAGGTCAGACTGGACTGAACTTGTGGTCTGCACCGTCCCACTTTCTCACCTTCACTCACATCATCCATATATTATTTCTCTGTCTGGGTCTTAGCAAGGCTGATCAGATTGCTGGGTGTGAGCCCCAAATGCCCTTTTTCTTCTAAATCTCACATTTGAAACCAGAAACAAATAGTCTTGCTCAGGATCTTTTGTCTTCTTTTCTCTTCCAGAGGGTTATCACCTACCGGTGGTCGGCAAACTGCGGCTGGTGAGCCACATGCGGCTCTTTGGCCCCTTGAGTGTTCTAATGCCACTTCTTCAAAATAGACTCCCCCAGGCCGAAAACTGACTTCTGCGCATGGGCCACGAAGTTTCAGTCGCACTGTATGTGCGCACCCGCACGTGGTATTTTGTGAAAGAGCCACACTCAAGGGGCCAAAGAGCCGCCTGTGGCTAGCGGGCCGTGGTTTGCCGACCACTGACCTATGCCATCTACATAGCCTCTATTTTCCTGTGAGTCAGAGGAGCAGGAAAACAGAGCAAGACTTTACTTAATGTTATACACATCAAAAAATTTAGAGAAAAGAAAATGTTGATTTTCAGGTATGCAGTTATAATAAAATTAGAAGCCCAATGCACAAAATTTGTGCAAGGGGTTCGTGCTGCCCAGCCGCCTCTGTCTCACCCCCACTGCAGCGGAGAAGGATGTCAGGTCTAATTAGCATATTACGCTTTTATTATTATAGATCTTCATACTAACTATGCTTCTTTCAGTATAAATTCAAGATAGAAAGATATGAGATATATACTTATATCTAGATTTTAAGCTCCTGCTGGCTATCAGAGTTCACATTGTTTCTTCTTTTTATGTTTTTGTTTTTTATTTCAGAGAGAGGAAGGGAGAGAGATCAAAATATCAGTGATGAGAGAGAATCATCATTGGGCTGCCTCCTGCACGCCCCCTACTGGGGATGGAACTGGCAACCCAGGCATGTGCCCTGGCAGAAATTGAACTGTGATCTCTTGGTTCATGGGTCGATGCTCAACCACTGAGCAGCACCAGCCACGCAGATCACATTTGTTTTAAAATAAAATTCAGCTCTGGCTGGTGTGGCTCAGTTGTTTGGAGTGTCGACCTGTGCACAGAAGTTTGTGGCTACTATTCCCAGTCAGGGCACATACCTAAGTTGCAGTTTGATCCTGGTCGGGGTGGTATAGGAGGCAGCCGATCAGCTTCTCACATCAATGTTTTTGTCTCTCTCCCATCCCCTTTCTCCCTCTCTAAAATCATTACAAAAATAAAACTTTAGCCCTAACTGGTTTGGCTCAGTGCATAGAGCGTCAGCCTGCGGACTGAAGGGTTCCAGGTTCAATTCCGGTCAAGGGCATGTACCTTGGTTGCGGGCACATCCCCAGTAGGGGGTGTGCAGGAGGCAGCTGATGGATGTTTCTCATCGATGTTTCTAATTCTCTATCCCTCTCCCTTCCTCTCTGTAAAAAATCAATAAAATATATTTTGAAAAAATAAAAAATAAATAAAAGTTTAACTAAATACCCATTAACTGTTGAATAGATAAAATACGGTTTATGCATGTAATGGAATATTTATTATTCAACATTAAGAAGAAATGACATACATGCTACCAACATGTATGAACCTTGAAAATATTATGCTAAGTAACAAACTAATCACAAAGGACCACATATGAAAGAGTAGTGGTTGAGTGGTTGCCTAGGACCAGGGGAATGAGAGAAAATAAGAGTGACTGTTAATGGGTATGGGCTTTCTTTTGTGGGTAATGAAAATGTTCTAAAATTGATTGTGGTGATGGATACATGGCTCTGAATAAACTAAAAGCCACTGAATTGTATACTTTAAATAGGTGAACTGTATGGTATGTATATTTTATCTCAATAAAGATTTTAAATTTAAACGTATGGCTCAAATGACTTTATAGTAAACCAAGTAGAAGTACATAATTCAGTGTGATAGAATGGAAAGAAAACAGTTTTTAAATTGGTAACTCCATATTCTAGTGTACTGATCATTTTAAACAACTTAAGTCAGAAAGATAAAGCAATAGTGACCAGCACTGTACCTCCTGGGAGCCAGTCACTGCGAAAGGGACTGTGAGCCTCTGCTTCGTCTGCATAATGGTGAGGTGGGTTACAGAATCCTTAAAGACTTCTTGTAATTCTGTAGTCCTATGATTCTCCTTTGTAGGTGGGAGTGAAAGACAGGAGACAAGGCCTTGGGATAGAGTCCGTTAGTCAACTCCTGATTATGTAGATGATAATATTACCTCCTTTACTCGGCAGCTTGGATAAATTCCCAGCACCCAACTCTAGCTGCAAGGGCTGAGATTATTGTTTGAGACCGAGAGTTATTCAGGAAAAAAGGTCATGTTATGGACTTCAGAGTAAATGTTTACACTTGATTCCTAAAAGGAAGGAAACTTCATTTTAAGATATTCGTTGGCCTTGCAGAAATTGCGAGGACAGTAATGGAGCAGCAGAGGGGAGGGGTTGTTGAGGGCAGGAAGGGAGGAGTTTCTGCCTAAACACAATAACTATAATCACTGGGAGACTGAAATTACTAGTCCTGTTTGTCTAGCCTTCTGGAACTTTGACAGTTATTTCCACGTGAATCAGTTTTTCTGGCTTCACAAACTACATTTTCCCACATGAGAAGAGAGGGTCTCTCACTGCTGAAAGAGGAAGAGAAAGAGTCCTAGTGTACAAGGCCCTCCACCTACGTGTGAAATGATCATTGATTCGCCCTTTACAAACTAGAATGTGTTTGGTATTAAGGAGAAGCAGTTAGGTACAGGGAACACTGCTCCAACCAACTAAGCCACACCAGCCAGGGCTTAAACTGATTATTTTTAAGTAACAAAAGACTTAATCTTTGACCTTACCCCTTCCTGCCTAAAAGACTTTAGATAGAGGACCTGCTCTAGGAAGGGAGTTGTCATCATAGATAACTATAGTTTAATCTTTAGTGTGTGATAGACAGAGAGGGACCTAGCCAGGGCCCCCCCACCCCACCACCACCACCTTTTTTTAATGTTTTTTTAATTGGTTTTAAAGAGGGGAGAGAGAGAGAGACATCATCGATCGGTTGCCTTCTGCACATGCCCCAACCAGAGATCCAATCCAAACCTGGGTATATACCCTGTCCAGAAATCGACCATTTGGTGCAAGGGACTACGACGCTCAACCAACTGAGCCACGCTGGCCAGGGCTAGCCAGGCTCTTTTGATCAAAGTCTTGTCTGTGTCGCGTTGTTAAAAATGGCCCAACAAGCATTTATTTACCAAACATTTGCTTTTCCACTTCCACGTAAATTACTTTCCTGCCCTTTGTAGTCCCAAACCACAACTCCCCCTTCTCCTTAGTTCAAAATGGCATATGAGCCTTAACTTCCCATTCTGTCCTCAGGTCCCACCTCCTTTATACTTGCATTGAGTGGAAGAGGAGGATGCCCATCACTCACCTCAGTACACTTGTTACGCATAAAGCTGAAGTTCATGCCCGGTTGTGGGCTCGATCCCTCGGTAGGGGGAGTGCAGGAGGCAGCTGATTGAGAAACATCGATGTTTCTCTCCCATTCTCTCTTTTAAAAAAATTTAAAAAAAAGAAAATTTGTTAAATATAGAAAAGCACGGAGAAAATAATTGAAATCACTGACATAATCCTATCTCCCAGATATCACATGGTTAACATTTAACAACCTGTAAGGTGATCCAGGAAGTCTTCATTGTCCTTGTGGGAAAAGTTTCAAGTGCAAGCGGACTTGCTTTCTCTGGAGCGTAAGCATCCAGTGAGACTCCCCAGCAAAAAAACAAACAAAACAAAAAAACTGAATTTGTCCCTCCACTTGAGTCTTCTAAGTAAATAGATAAGAAAAATGTATATTTGAATTTTAGGAAACATCAGACAACCTTGAGCCCATTTCTAAAAGTCTGTAAATAGATTTCATTGTGGATGACATTGCAAATTCATTCTAGTTTAGAATTTAATTTGACACACTTAATAACAGTCATTCTGGGAAAGGAATAGAGATAAGAGGAAACTGATTTTCCTAAATGCCAATTAGTTTGTGTATATGATTTTGGGGGATGGTCTCAATAACCCAAAGCATCACTTCTGAAATCCACCATCTTTAAGAACTCTAATTCAGCCAACACTTGTCACTATTTTTCCCTATTTTTATTGATTTTAGAGAGAGAGGAAGGAAGAGTGAGAGAGAAACATCAGTGTGAGAGAGAAACAATGATTGGTTGTCTCCTGTATGCACCCTCACCGGGGATTGAACCTACAACCTGGATATGTGTCCTGACTAGGAATGAACACAAGACCTTCTGGTGCATAGGACGACTCCGGTGCATAAGACAACCAACAGAGCCATACTGGCCAGGGCCACTTGTTACTTATTATATTAAGTGCTATGTCGTGTGCTAGGTTCACGATTAAGGTGCTAGCCCAAGGTCAAGATGAATCAGGCACCAGATTTGCCCTTAAAATGAGCAGTCTAGTAAGGGAGGCAGACCTGGAAGTATAAATTGTGTGCAAGTGCAAGTGCATCTAAATATGTACAAGGATGCCCAGCCCATGTGGCTCAGTAGTTGAGTGTCAACCTATGAACCAGGAGATCACAGTTAGATTCTCGGTCAGGGCACATGCCCGGATTGTGGGCTTGATCCCCCGTGGGGTACACAGGAGGCAGCCAATCGATGATTCTCTCTCATCATTGATGTTGTTCTTCCTTCCTCTCTCTGAAATAAATAAAAACATTAAATAAATAAATAAATAAATAAATAAATAAATAAATATGTACAAGGTGCAACCATGATAAAGAGGAAAGAATGGTTGACTCTGTTTGGAGGTCATTTAGGTGAGTGCCTCCTGAAGGATTTTGCCAAGGGGAAAGTAATCTAGGCAGAGGCTTGACTTAGAGGTTAACTGATAGATTCAGAAAAACAGAGAATTTTTTTACAAATCTTCACCCATGGATATTTTCCCCATTGATTTTCAGACAGAGTGGAAGAGAAGGAGGAGGAAAGGGGGGTGAGGGGAGAGAAATAGTGAGGTGAGAGAGACACATCAATTGGTTGCTTCCCACACCTGCAACCAAGGTGCATGCCCTTGATCAGGAATCAAACCCAAGACCCTTAGGTCCACATGGCAACACTCTAACCACTGAGCCAAACTGGCAAGGGCAAAACAGAGAATTTTTATTGAATGTGTCTAAACCTAATCTGGCCTACTTTTAGAGACCTCAGTCACAGAGCAGACCTAATTGAAAGGAAAGCTTGGACTAAAGGGGATATTGAAACAGTCCCTTTGGGCCACAGGAGCAGTCTCTATAATGCTGAGTGTTTGAGCTCACTTCTCCCCTTTCTGCTGCTCCCTTAAGAGTATTCAGCATCTGGGAGAGAAATGTGTCTCTGCCTTTTGATTGAGGTGGGTAAGGTGAATGGGGTCTTTGGATCCATGCAGAGATCTTTGCTGCCTTCTGGTCTCTATGCAGTGTTCCTTGCTTTCCTGGTCTCTGTGTATCTAGCTGGCATTGAAATTTTTAGCTACTGGAACTCAGGGTCCTTGCCTTTGGTATCACTCCCTGTCAACGTGTCCTCCTTTGATTCTAATGTTCTGAGACATCTCTGAAGCCTGGCTGCGATGGTAGCCTTCCCTCACTTCAGAGTTCCTGCTGCCTACCATCCACCCCTGTTAGCATAGGCAGACAGGAGTTAACAAGAGAGAAGGGAGCTAGACTGGCTGAGCCTGATTGAGTCTGGAAGTCACACTTAATCAGACTTAAGTCTGGCAGTTACAGCTTCAGATACCCCAGGAGACCACCCATCCTTCATCCTCCACCAAGGAGACTTAATCCCCAAAGTGGGTTCCCAGGAGGACAACCAGGCCATTAACCAGGATTACTGAGGAAGACATAAAAACAATAAAGGGGAAATTCCACTGCTGGGTGCATGTGTAGTAGGAGCCAAGATGGCAACCATAAAGGGGAGGTGCCTAGCCTGGGAAAAGGATCGGATTGGATAAAGAACACAGAACCCTGGAAGATCTAGAAAGGGGATTGGTTAGGGGGAGGAGCCAACCCAAGCCCACAAAGAATTAGGAAAGAGGTTGTTTAATTTGAAAGAGAGCGGGCTCTTTCCCAAGCCCAAGGTAATATAATCAAAGCTTAATCAAGGCCTCTCTGGGTAGCATACATTTGCCGCTTTTCTTCCTCTGTTCACTTGCCTTCAATCTTGGTAGCACCCTGTGGGCCCAGCTGCTGAGGGGCTGGCAGACATGTGCCCAAGTGTGGGCTTCGTATGGCAATGCAGCACTGGCTGGAGGGCAGCCAGGAATGGAGACTAAGCTAACCAGATGGGGACAGAGACTGAGCTGGACTAAGCTTTGGCATGGACTGAACTGAATTATACCCTGCAGATGCTGAGCCAATGGCACAGAAATGTTGGACCCTGCCCCTTCTTTTGGGCTTGGTGAAGACAAGGCTGAACTTCTTCCACAGCAGGACGGAGCTGAGCCACCTGCCGTGAATGAGACACCAGGAACCTGGGGCAGTCTTTTATTTCTACTCCAGTAAGTCTTACACTACACCTCATCCTCCTATGCTGGGTCACTCAAATGCTTTCCTCATGACTCTGTGGAAGAGCCCTATTTCCACTAGCAACACCCCCACTCTAAATTCCCAGGCTAGCCCAGCCATGGTGGCCGAGTGGTTGAGTATCGACCTGTGAACCAGGAGGTCACAGTTTGATTCCTGGTCAGGGCACATGCCTGGGTTTCAGGCTCTATCCCCAGTAGGGGGCATGCAGGAGGCAGCTGATCAAGGATTCTTTCTCATCATTGATGTTTCTATCTCTCTCCCTCTCCCTTCCTCTCTGAAATCAATAAAAATATATTTTAAAAAATAAAAAATAAATTCTCAGGCTAAGCTTATGTACCTGACTGAAGGGGTCCATTTGCCTGTCTGCATCAAAGCCCAATAAGACATGAATAGGAGTTTGCAGCCAAGGAACTAAGGATTTACTAAGAAGATGGTGCCATGCCTGGAGTCATAGGTAGCTCACACTCAAAGACCTGTCTCCCCGATGGCTTCCCAATAGCTTCCAGAGGATGGATTATATGGGGGTTGGAGGGGGGTGGGTGGGGATCATTAATCATGGTATCTAATAGAGTTAAAGTTGTGGTCACTACTGATTGGTGGTAAGCGTAGGGGTAATTGATCACAGCATTTGGTCTTGATGTTAGCCATGGAGTTGACTTGTTCAATTTCCCAAGGATTTGCTCTGTGGGATCATTCCACTTTCCTGGGTCAGGAGCTAAAACACACTGAGGCCAAGATGTTATGTTTTGTTTGATTGAAAACTCTGTTTTGAGAGAATCCAAGATGGCGGCGTAGGTAAACACCTAAACTGCTGCCTCCCACAACAATTTCAAAACGACAACTAAAAGACAAAACGTCTATCACCCAGAACCACGGGAAAGCTGGCTGAGTGGAAGTTCTACGACTAGAAGGAAAGAGAAAAGAGCACTGAGACGTGCACGAGCGCTGAAAAGCTGAGGTACAGAGGCGCGTGATCCGGGCTGGCGGCAGGCATTGCTTTTTTCAACCCAAAAGGAGGCAAGCCCCCGATTACTCTGAAATCCAGTCTCTGGGGAGACATGGGGGACCCAAACTCCTACGGGGAGAAGCTGGACTGTCTGCCAGTGAGGGTGGCTTGCTTGCAGAGCTGTGTGCAGGAATAATTGTTTACTGCACTGGGGCACGGGACTTGTGGATGCCGTCGGGGACCACAGAGCCGGCTAACTAGCAGCCATTGCTGTTTGCCACGCCCTAGCCTAGTGACACCCTGAGATCCTGCCCTGCACAACCTACAAACCCACCCAAGCTCCAAGCAGCGGAGTTAGCATAAGAAAGGCCTGCCCTATTGCAGCTTAACCTAGCAAACTTGCAGCCTGGGTCAGACAGCTCCAAAACCTCCAAACCCCAAGCAAAGAGGAGAAAACTGCAGTTCTCACTGTAGCTCCTGCTGGGTGGCCTCAGACAGTAGCTGACCTGCACCCCATTGGAGATCCAGAAGCCAGTGTACCTAGTGGTCAGTGTGAGACACCAGATTTCAACTCCTCACATCCATAAGTGACACATTCAAGAGGCAGACTCAGTGAGCACCAAAGCCCCACTGAAACAAGTCCTGCCCCATAAGCGTGTCTTCAGCGCAGCAGTTCTTCCATTATAGACACAGGGAGTGCTCACAGCTAATTGGCCTGGAGGTCAATTCCTCCCAGTGTACCAACAGCAATTAAGGCTTAACTACACCAAGACTTTGCACTCAGCCCACAAAAGGGTGTACCAAGAGCATCCACCTCATGTGATTGAGGAGGCTGAGCTACTGCCCCCTATAGATCACCTACCACACAAAGCTACTCCATCAACACAGGGAAGCAGCCAAAATGTGGAGACAAAGAAACATGTCACAAATGAAAGAAACGGAGGAAAGCAAACTACTGGATGACATAGAGTTCAGAACCACATTTATAAGGTTACTCAAGAATCTTCTTAAAACCGCTGAGAAACTTGATGAGACCTTTAAGGATATTAATGAGAATGCCAAAAAAATGGAAAAGGATCAGTCAGAAATTAAGCATACACTGTCTGAAATAAAGAATATACAGAAACTCAATTGTAGATCAACGTACCCCAAGAATCAAACCAAAGATCTGAAATATGTGGAAACAAAAAACATCCAACCAGAAAAACAAAAAGAAAAAAGAATCCAAAAATATGAAGATAGTGTAAGGAGCCTCTGGGACAACTTTAAGGGAACCAACATCCGAATTTTTGGGTTGCCAGAAGAAGGGAGAGAGCAAAATATTGAAAACCTATTAGAAGAAATAATGACAGAAAACTTTCCCTACCTGGTGAAAGAAATAGACTTACAAGTTCAGGAAGTGCACAGAACCCCATACAAGAGGAATCCAAAGAGGACCACACCAAGACACATCATAATTAAAATGCCAAGGGCAAAAGACAAAAGAGAGAATATTAAAAGCAGCAAGAGAAAAACAGTTAATTACCTACAAGGGAGCACCCATACGACTGTCAGCTGATTTCTCGGCAGAAACTATGCAGGCCAGAAGGGAGTGGCAAGAAATATTCAAAGTGACGAACAGCAAGAACCTACAACCAAGATTACTCTACCCAGCAAAGCTATCATTCAGAATGGAAGGTCAGATAAAGAGCTTCACAGACAAGAAAAAGCTAAAGGAGTTCATCGCCACCAAACCAGGATTACATGAAATGCTGAAGGGTATTCTTTAAGGAGAGGAAGAAGAAGAAAAAGGTAAAGATAAAAATTATGAACAACAAAATGACATCAAATACATACCTACCAACAAGTGAATCTAAAAATCAAGTAAATAAAAAATCTGAAGAACAGAATGGACTGGTGAATATAATAGAATCAGGGACATAGAAAGGGAGTGGACTGACGATTCTCAGGGGAAGCAGGTGTGAGGGGTGCGGGAAGAGATTGGACAAAAATCTCACTCCTATGGATGAAGACAGTGGTGGGGGGTAAGGGCGTGGGGTGGGGTGGGGAATCAGGTGGAGGGGAGCTATGGGGGAAAAAAAAAGAGGAACACCTGTAATAATCTGAACAATAAAGATTTAATTATAAAAAACAAAACAAAACAAAACTCTGTTTCAATAGTCAATAGACCCAGGACCTTGTTTCTAAGACTACTGGATGCTGACTAGACCTCACTGGACAGAACCCTGTGTTCTCCAGAGCTAGATACACTGTCAGATCCTTTGGCATTAGGAGAACTAAAAAGTCAACTGCACTGTCCATGGGGCTGAGGCAGAAGAAATCTTGGTGAAAGCTCTGAAGGTGCGACAGTATGATTTACTAAAAAATAACTTCTCAGATACTGGAAACTTTAGTTTGGGGATACAGGAATACATTGATCTGGAGGTCAGATATGTCCCAAGCATTGGTATCTATGGCCTTGACTTCTGTGTGGTGCTGAGTAGGCCAGGTTTTAGCTTCACAGACAAGCAATGCAGGACAGGCTGCACAGGGGCCAAACTCAGAATCAGCAAAGAGGAAGCCATGTGCTGGTTCCAGCATAAGTGTGATGGATCTTCCTTCTCGGCAAATAAATTCCCATTTCTATCCAAAAGGCCAATAAAATGTTTTCAGTGGAATGTCAAGAAAAAAATCTAAACTGTTTCGAGTTTAAAGCTACTGAAGCATTGTTAGGAATTGCTTTGATGCTGGGTTTTAAATTTTTTGATGTTGTTAGCAAGCATGTTAACCTATTTTAATGCCAAAAGCAAATTGTTTGCTATTCACCCACAATTTATTTAAGAACTCTTCAGAAAAGGATTTGTTTGCCTTAATCAACACTGTTGGGTTAAAAACACAGCATAATGAGTGAAATGGGCAGAAGCAAGCAATCCTACACCTAAGCAACTCCAAGAAGAATGAATGTCCACTTTCAGTTGGTACATTATGAAGACTCTAACTTTTCCTTAAATACAATAATGTTTTTTTCTTTTATTCACAAGATTTCTAAGTATATTTTCATGCAGAACAGTTTTTCAACCTTGATGTACAGTGACAGTGTAAAATTTTCCTTTCATTGGCAAACTATAATCTTTAAAATATGGTAAGCATTTTATCTGTTTTGGAGGGAATATGTCAATAAATGTACCAGATGAAAAATCCTGCTAAAAAGTAGAAAACTTTTGTAATTTACTCATTGTGGTGGTTTTATCCGTTTTCTTTTTTCCTTTCCTCCCTTGGTCTATAATGAAATTATTATAGCAGTGCAAAATAAAATCCTACGTATGGAAAAAAAATTGAGAAGCTTTGAATAGAAATCAGAATGGGGGCACTGACCACACAGATGGGAGAGGGGAATGGAGATCCCAGAAGGTGGGAAAGAATTTCCAAAAATTAAATAGAAAAACCGTCTTAAAACTGGGCAGAATTACTTTACAATTTTGTCTAGGATGGGCGCGTCAGTGCAGATATGGTCAAGTCCAAGAACTACACCTTGCACAACCTATCCTGAAAATGACACAGAAGTGGCCTCCAGCAACCCCAATGACAGCCCTGGCTGGTGTGTCTCAGTGGCTAGAGCATCAGCCTACACAACAAAGGGTCATGGGTTCCATTCTTAGTCAAGGGCATGTATGTACCTGGGTTTCAAGTTCGACCTCCAGTTGGGGCGCATGTGGGAGGCAACCAATCAATGTGTCTCACATCAATGCTTCTCTTTCTCCCTCCCTCCTTCCCTCTCTTCCTTTCTCTCTAAAAACAATCAATTGGGGGGGGGGGGGTGGAATATCCTCTGGTGAGGATTAACAAAAAAGAAAGAAAGAAAGAAATCTTGATTACTAAGACATGAATCTCTTAAGGGGGTAGACCCCAAGTTCCTGAGGAACATGTGCTTTTGCCAAGAAGCACAAGAAGGCTAAACACACCAAGAAGATGAAGGCCAACAACACCAAGGCCATGAGTGCACATGCCGCGGCTATGGAGGCCCTCAGTAAACCCAAGGAGGTCAAGCCCAAGATCCCAAAGGGCAGCGGTCACCTTGCCTATATAGCTCACCCAAGTTTGGGAAGCATGCTGGTGCGCATCACCAAGGATCCTGGGCTCTGTCAGCCAAAGTCCAAGGCAAAGCCTCAAAACAAGCCCCAGGCTATAGCTGTGGCTGTGGCTCAGACTCAGGCTCAGACTCCCAAAGGTGCCCAGGCGCCCACAAAGGCTCTGTCTGCTGATGTGACGACAGAAGGAATGGTGTGACCTCTGGGCTGGTGTCCTCCTATGCTATTTGTACAAGTAAATCTGAGGCAGAATCTATCAAAACAACAACAAACAAAGAAACAGACCAAAAAACCCATTTCAACTTCTATTCCTCTGCAAAATACAAAAACCCAGTTCTAAGGACAAGGCCAAACCACCCGCAGAGAAAAGTATATAAACAAATTAAAACATAGTAACATACTGTTGAGTATGTTTTGTTTTGTTTTGAATTGTTTTCTATTTAAGATATGCAGCTTATGTAAAATAAAACAGAAAAAGAGGGGCTGGCTGAGAGCAAGTTGTGGTGTCTGGTCAGAAGGTAAATAATCCACAGAGCCTCTATGACCTTTGCCACTTTTTTCCTCCACATGTTCATGTATGAAAATGACTCAGCCCTAACACTAGTGGCTTATTTTTAGAAGGGGCAATAGAGCCAGTTGAAAACTTAAGCATAGAAACCATTGCCAATCAACAACCTCACACATCAGAAGCAGGGAACAGACACTAGTGTGTTCATTTCGATTTTAAATGTGTGACTTTACAGGGAAACAGAGAGCCTGCTTCTTTCAAGCTGTGTATTTGCTCTTTCCTTCTACCACAGTGCTAGAAATTCCTGGCAGGAGAGTTTCTTCTCTGGCCACGAGATTTCAGCATTAGGAGGTCCCTTAGTCAGTGTGGAAAGGAGTCCAATTCCCTCAGTTTCTAAGTGAGGAATCATCCACAGTTACATGTCAAGCTATGGCTGTGTTGGAATAAGTATCTAGAGCTATGAACTCTCAGCTCAGTGTCCCATTTGACCTCCCTTTTTTCAAATTATTAAGTCAGAAGCCAAATAACACATCTGATATAAGGCCATTGGTCTGGAAGAAGACATATCCTGGGCTGATGTCCTGTTCTAATGTAATGTAAATGTTGCATACAGAGGAATAACATTCTGTTGTCCACAATCAGATGACCAGAAGTCAGGGTTCAAAGGGAAGTGTTCTTGACTGCTTGGTAAAAATGTTAAAATTCAAAATCTCAGCCAAGCAGGAAGCAATAAATAACAGTGAGAAAGCACAAGGGGTCTGTAGTTAGCTGCAGGGGCCTGAATTGTGCTCTGCCCCTTACTTGCTGTGATGTCTCCAGCAAGTTACTCTCCGTGCCTCTGTTCTCATGTGTAGAATGAGGTTGAGAATAAGAGTTCACATTTCATAGGGTTGTTCCGAAGGTTCAGAGAATACACATAAAGCACTTAGGAAGTACCTGGCACATACGTGTTTAATAAATGTAAGGGAAGATTATTAATTGTTGTAGAATTATTAGCAAGGAGCCATGCCCAACTCCTTTCCGATGGGCATCTTTTCTTACTACAAGTCAGTTTCAAAATCACATTGACCATGTCTGAAAGGAGTCTGTATTTTCTTCTCAAGATTTATGCAGGGATAATTTTGTTCCTTGAAAACTACAGAGGCCATGTAAGTTTGGGGGGAAATGGCCCAGTTGGGACTGGAAGCCTTGACATGAAAGAACGCTTGAAGTCACTGGACATGATTACCCTACTGAAGAGCAGCCTTCGAGAAGATTAGTGAAAAAAAAAAAAAAAAAAGATTAGTTAACTGACTTCAAATTAGCACGTCATATTGGGGAGGACTAAAGGGAGGATTATAACCAAAGGTATGAAGAGGTATATATTTTTTCTCAATATAAGAAGTATTTTTTTTAGTCCTGGTCAGTGTGGCTCAGTTGTTTGAGCATTGTCCATGCACTGAAAGGTCGCCAGTTTGATTCCCGGTCAGGGCACATGCCCTGGTTGTGGGTTGGATCCCCAGTCGGGGTGCGTACAAGAGGCAACAGATTGATGTTTCTCTCGCTCCCCCTTCCTCTCTTTCTAAATATCAATAAAAACATATCCTCAGCCCTGGCAGGTTTGGCTCAGTGGATAGAGCGTCAGCCTTCGGACTGAAAAGTCCTGGGTTCGGTTCCGGTCAAGGGCATGTACCTTCGTTGTGGGCACATCCCTGGTGGGAGGTGTGCAGGGGGCAGATGATCGATGTTTCTCTCTCATCAATGTTTCTAACTATCTATCCCTCTCCCTTCCTCTCTGCAAAAAAATCAATGGAATATGTTTTTAAAAAGAATAAAACAAATAACTTTAAAAAAATCCTCAGGTGAAGATTTAAAATAATAATAAAATAAAATAAATATAAAATCAACCAATAAATTTAAAAATGGCGCAAGTTTTCTTTTTGTAAAGGAAATGTCCATTTGCTAATGGTGTCTCCCTTTCCCCTAACCAGGAAGAGGAGGACTCTTGACAACTCTTATTAATGTAGAAGGCACCCATTCATATTTGCATAACACAACTTACTAAATAACACATTTACCATAGTTTCCCTAGTCACATTCCCATAACTTGCTTCTCCTGTCCAGAAACCCTAAACCCCTTTTCCTTTTTTTAGCCTATGAAGGTACGTAAGCCCAAATTCTAAAGTCACTCCTTTGGGTGGCTCATCACTGGTGCTTCCATGTGTATATGTGCCATGCATACTAGTATAATAAACTTCCACTTGTTTTTCTTTTGTTAATCTATCCTTGGCTAGCCTAATTTATAGGGTCCCAGCTACAGAACCGAAGATGGGTAGAGGAAAATATTTTTTTCTACAACTGGAAAGAAATATGCAAACAACAGTAATTTTTAGGTTGATGGTATTCATCTTTCTCACTTTTAAGTTTCCTTAAATACTGCTCTTATAGTGTGTTTAATAAAAACAAAACCATGACACTAACATTCATTCTGCTCACAACAAGACTGAACCGTGACAGAGGAAGACCCACTTCTACCAGAGGGCTTTCTGAGAGTCTTCTCGTCTGACCTACATTGCACTGTCCTAGGGAGAGAGTGGCCCAGGAGTGGCCCCGGACCTGGCTTCCAGAGGATTAGTTCAACCTGCTTTTATTCCTTCAGTATTTCCCCTTTTTTCATCTCACTCCTGTGAAAGAATGTTTCTTGCTCTTAATAACTCCAGTTTTAGGGGGTCTTTCCAGACCGCGCTCAGCTGGGCAGCTCTTGGAAAATGACTAGATGCAAAACTAAGCACGGGGCTGAGGAAGAAAACATTCCAACCTGAGGCATGCCCATGAAAGGGCAGAGGCAGGGTCACCTGGCAGGAGATTAAACATTCCAAACAGGAATCAGATTAAACTATAATTTGTGGATTTAGAGGTAGAAGGGTAAAGTCCAAGGTAAAATGGATGAGCTGGGACTAGACTGGGAAAGGAAGAAAGAGTACAGGGTAGAATACATTCATGAGAAGAAGGCAAAGAAATTCCTGCTCACAGAATGCCACCTGATCCTCCCTATTTCCTAGGACCCTTAAAGTTACAAGGCCATTTGAATAGTTCTGGTCAATGGGCTGGAAGGAGCACTGATAGGTGTCATCTCCAGGTCAAACCAACTCCTTAAGAGCTTTGTGGCCCTCCAGCTCTCTGCCCTGTTCTGCTACACACAGGCTTTATACTGAGATGCCAGGGCCATACATTGGGAGAACTGGGCTCCCAGAATCAGGGCAGGGGGGCACTAACTGCAGGTGCTGACCCTGCAGCAGATTTTGGATAAGTGTGCTTTTGTTCAGAGCAATGGATTGAATGTTTATAGCCTCCCCACCCCCCGAAAATTCATATGTTGAAATACTCACTCAAGGATATGCTTATTGATTTTAGAATGAGGGGAAGCATTGATCAATTGGTTGCCTCTTCTACATGCCCCGATCAGGGATCAAACCCAAAACCTTCGGGGTAGGGACAAAGAAAGCTTCAACCCACTGAACCACACTGGCCAGGGCTCATATGTTGAAATCTTATCTCCCTGGGGTGGAGGGAAGGGAGGTGGGTGGAGATGGAAAAGGTTTTAGTGGGGATAAATGGTGATGGGAAAAAATAAAACAAAAAAAAAAGAAAATTAATAAATAAATTTTTAGATGAAGAAAACAAAGAGAGAAAGAAATCCTAACTCCCCAGATGATGATATTAGGAAGCAGGGCTGTGGGGAGATGATTAGGTGACTAGAGTGGAGCTCTCATGAATGGGTTTAGTGTGCTGCTAAAAAAAAAAAAAAAAAAAAAGACCTGGGAAATTCCAATGAGAAGACTATATGAATGAGGAAGGAGATTCACACCAGACACCAAATCTGTCATCACCATGACCTTGGACTTCTCCAGAACGATGAGAAATCAGTTTGTTATTTATGTAGACAAAAAAAGGGGTTCTAGCCTTGGTGGGGTGACCCAGTTGCTTGCAGTGTCATACACCAAAAGGTGGCGGTTCAATTACGGGTTGGGGCACATACCTAGGTTGCAGATTTGATCCCTGGTGGACGCAGGTACTGGAGGCAACTGATCCTTGTTTCTCTCTCTCTCTCCTTCCCTCCAGCCATCCCTCTCCCTTCCCTCTCTCCCCCTTCATTTCTCTAAACATATTTTAGGGTGAGGATTAAAAAAAGGGGGGGGATTTGCTCTGGCCAGTGTGACTCAGTTGGGTGAGCCCCCTCCCATGCACCAGGAGGTCGCCTGATTCCCAGTCAGGGCACACGTTCAGGTCCAATTTGGAGAGGCTGAAAGGAGGAAGGAGAAACTTGCTGAACCAGTCTAGTATCATAATCATCATCAGTAAAGACAAAAGATACCAGGCCCCTGTCAAAGACCCAGTAGCGGTCCTGGGTCTGGAGAGTCAAACCACATGAAAGCAAGAGGGAGATTAATGCTAAACCACTGCTCTGTGCCTCCTCAGTCACATAATCCTTCTTCTCCCGCCCGCCCCCACCCCCAGAGAGTTTTAGTCTGAAAGACTAGACCAGGGTCAAGGCAAGCGGAGATTCTGTTACAGGCAAAGAGCCCATGTTTTTGCTAAAGGCTTTATTATATTTAAGCTTAGAAAGTGGAAACAAGAGGAGGCTTGTAAGAGAATGTAAAAATAAACGGGACTGAGGAGTTTAAGGAGAAAAGATAAGTGGTATTAGTGTCATTGTTCTTAGGCCAGAAAATGCAGGGGTGTCAAAGGAAGGCAACGTGGTTGGAATAGGAAGAAAACAGATGAGTGATAAGATTTGGATTGGATTGTGACCCTTGAGGTCTCACCGGGCCAAGGAAATCTATGATTTCTGGGGACATCATAGTCTATGGTGTACAGTATGGTAGTTAAGCATGTAAACTCTAAGCGCAGATCAGATGGATTCACAGTCAGGTTCTGCCACTTACTAGTTTTGTGGCCTTGGCTAAATTGCTTAATCTTTCTGTGTCTCAGTTTTCCCACCTATAAAGTAGGAATGAGAATAGTGCCCAGATTATATGGCTGCTGCACCAGACGATGTGAGTGTCTAAGGACTTCCTTCCCCAATCAGCAAATAATGCAGGTTTCCAAAAACACTCTCCCTCTCCTTCCCTCCTCAGGGATTAGTCTTACCCAGAACACCGAAGAGGCCGTCTCCATGGGCATAGTCTAAAGCCAGAAGCAGACTGACGAACTAAACCGTGTGTAGTTTTTATGAGACAGAGGCAATTCCTTCCCCCAAAGGACCTGCTATTTGATCTGTTGTTTGACTCCGGAGTCAGAGGTGGGAGGGTTCATACTTCATTCTTGATTATGGGCCATGACGATCCCCTGGGGGCTCATTCCCAATTACTGTTATGAATGCTCTCTCTTTGCCCTGCATCCCAAGATGACTTTCTGTGTCTCACATGTGGGCATATTGCATTAGTTGCTCTGATTCCTTAAATCATTAATAACAGGACAGTCATGACCTGGATCAATTCTATTCTTTGCAGGGTATTCGAGCTAGCGGTCTTGTTGGTCTCCCATTATAATTTCCTTGCACTCATGGTTAGTCCCTCACAGAAGTGAGACCTAGGAATAAAGCACTGCACACAGTCAAGCAGCACACGGGGTTTAGAGCTCAGGCTCTGGCATTGCAGGGATTGGCTTTCTACCTCTTCCAGGTGTCTGAACTTCAGCAAGTCACTCACTCTGCATGAATCTCAGTTTACCCAACTAAAAATGTGGATTATAGTAGGATTTACTTCATTAAGTAGTTGTGCAGATTAAATAAATGATTATAGGTAAAGGACTACATTTTTAAAAATCGATTTTAGAGACAGTAAGGGAGAGAGGGAGAAATATTGATCTATTGTTCTACTCAGTTATGCATTCATTGGTTGCTTCTTGTATGTACCCTGACCAGAGATCAAACCCGCAACCTTGGTATATTGGATGACGCTCTAACCAACTGAGCTTCCTGGCCAGGGCTAAGTAAAGTACTTTTTGCCTGGCACAAACCAATCTTCCAATAAACTTTAGCTATTCCCACTTTTGTCTACATAGGCCTAGCGTATCATCTAACTCTAAAATAAGTATCTTCAATTGATTACTATACATTTTCTCTCTTGTATCACCCACCATCAGATTCAACATGACACCAAATTCATCTTCTTCTGGCCAGCACTCTCTGGTCTCCCCTATTTCTGTTAATATCGTATTGTTACAGTTTATTAGGTATAAAATTTGGTTACCAAAATCTAAAAAAACACACCCAAACAGCTGACATTTATTGTTTACTGTGTGCCAGACACTGTTAAATTTTTAATGGATTCCCTGGCGTGGTAGCTCAGTTGGTTAGAGCCGTGGTCGGCAAACTGCGGATCGCGAGCCACATGCGGCTCTTTGGCCCCTTGAGTGTGGCTCTTTCACAAAATACCATGGCCTGGGCGAGTCTATTTTGAAGAAGTGGCGTTAGAAGAAGTTTAAGTTTAAAAAATTTGGCTCTCAAAAGAAATTTCAATCGTTGTGCTGTTGATATTTGGCTCTTTTGACTAATGAGTTTGTCAACCACTGGGTTAGAGCATTATCCTGACATGCCCAGGTTGTGGTTGGATCCTTAGTCAGGGCACGTACAAGAAGCAACCAACGAATGCATAAATAAGTGGAACAACAAATTGATGTTTCTCTTATCCTTCCTCTCTCTCTCTAAAATTAATTAAAAAATTAAAACATTTTTTATTGGATTACTTTATATAATCTTCACAATAACCTTTTAAAAAATATTTTTATTGATTTCAGAGGGGAAGAGAGATATACTAGTAGAAACATCAATGATGATGATAATTGATTGGCTGCCTCCTGCATGTCCCATGCTGAGGATCCAGCCGGAAACCTGGGAATGTGCCCTGACTGGAAAGAGAACCATGACTTCCTGGTTCATAGGTCAACACTCAACCACTGAGCCAGCCTGCTGGTCCACAACAATCATAATGACAATCATTACTCCCATTTAGCAAATATAGAAACTGGGGCTTAGTGATGGCTGAGTAACTTGTTCAAGGTTACATAATTAATAAGTAACTGAGCCCAGAATCAACCCCCATCCTTTGAAAACACAGCCATGTTCTTACTACTGCTATGATATAGGTCCTCTCTATCCCTTGTTCATTATATCTAATCAACTCCCAAATCTTGTCATTCATCCTAGGAATCTATATATATAAAACCCTAATATGCAAATAGACCGAAAGGCGGAACAACTGAACAAGTGGTCGCTATGACATGCGCTGACCACCAGGGGTTGTGCGCGGAACATGGCGGGCATCAGCAGTAGGTGGCAGAGTGCAAAACATGGCGAGCATTGGCTGCAGTGGGATGGTGGAGAGGTGAGTGGGGGTGCCAGACCAAGGCGGGGTGCCAGTCGCTGTCATCGGGGTGAGCCTCAGGTGGTTACTGAAAATTCTTTGCTCCCGTACACTGCGATCCTGCCGGCACTTGCACCTGCTGCCAGTGCCTGGCGCTGGTCCTGATTGCTCAGCGCCATCAGCGGATGTGAGCTGTGGCTGCTGGCCCCAGTCACCCCTGAGGGCTTCTCCACCTCCCCTCCTCCTGAGGGGCTACTGGGGCAGCAGCCGCCACTTGCACCTGCTGCTGGTGTCAGCCCCAATTGCTCTGCACCGTCAGTGTGTGTGAGCAGGGTCCGCACCGTCAGCGCATGGGAGCAGTGGCAGCAGGAGCAGAGCTGCTGGCAGACGGGACCGAGGGCCATGCCAGGAGGGGCCGGGCGGGCACACGGAGGATAAGCTGAGACCCTCCCCTGTGCCCACTGCAGCCTCACGGCCCACAGTTCCTTTCAAGGTGCATGAATTCGTGCACTGGGCCCCTAGTCTATATATATAAAAGCCTAAGCAACCGTTAGGACAGAACAATTGGAATGACCAGTCGCTATGATGCGCACTGATCACCAGGGGCAGATGCTCAATGCAGGAGCTGCCCCCTGGTGGTCAGTTTGCTCCCACAGCAGGAGCACTGCTCAGCCAGAAGCTGGGCTCATGGCTGGCGAATACAGTGGTGGCGGCGGGAACCTCTCCCGTCTCTGTGGCAGCGCTAAGGAGTGGTGAGAGTGGCAGGAGAGAGAGGGAGAGCAGCGAGTGGCGAGAGCACTGAGCGCCAAGCCAATCGGCGTCTGGCCCAGCTCGGGCTCCTCCCCGGCCTCCTGCCACTTCGCACACTGCTACATCCCCCGAGGGGCCCCAGATTGCAAGAGGGTGCAGGCCAGGCTGAGGGCCCCCTCCCTCCCATGGGCGAATCCATGCACCAGGCCTTTAGTTCTATTATAAACATTCCTTTGACCACTTTAATCCAGAAGAACTGTTATCCTCATACCTTGATTATTGATGATGTCAACATTCTCCTAATGGGTGTCTGCTTCCAGCCTCTCCTTGTGCGATCTATCTACCCTCTGGAATATAACTTGATTTTCTACTGTTTAAAACAAAGCTCTCCTACCAGTATTACCTTGAAGAAATTGGGTCATCCCTTTTGGTCTGTTAATATCTCTGTAAAGTGAGGGAATTAAATGGCTTTGAGGCAGGAGAGAAAGAAGTTAGGGGGAAATCCCGACAAGTGGAATGAGGAAGTAGGAGCTGACATCCTCCCACCAGAATCAAAGATGAACAGTTAATGGAAGGAAAGCCCTTCTATAACCTTGAAGTCACAACAAGGCCCCTCCCAATCAGAAGGCGGGGTCAGAATGTAGTGCCACAAAGCTAGGAGACAACCCCCCTTACCCTTGGAAATGCATAAAATCCCAAAGACTAACTGACCACGCCCACAACTTTCGCTGGAGTTGGCCCTCCTTCACTGGGACACGTACTTCTGTACTTTTAGCTTCTTTCACAGAGGCGCCCGAGCCCTGTCCTCTTGGTTTCTCTCTACCGGAATAAAACCTGCTTTATTCTTACTCCAATTCTTCCTTAAATGCCCTGGCGGTCACCTCATACGGAAAGGTCCCAGACCCTGCGTAGACAGGGCCAGCGCCCAGCAAGGAAGCAGTTGGTAAATAGTTTCAACAGTTTTTTTGAGTTCTAGAATTTTAAGATGTTTCTCACATCACTGTCCTACCCCCCAAACGTCAGTGACTTGCCATTAACTACAGCCCAGGGTCTCAACTTTTTAGACTGGCATCAAAGTTTGTCACTAACCTGGTGCTTTTATCCCTCAAGGGTTAGCAGTACGCTTTTAGGAGTGTCTAATCAGTTTCTCAGACATTTCCTACGTTTCCCGGCTTGCTTCCCATCCTTTGCTCTCAGTTATTTTTCTGGTCTCGTGATACACAGGCTTATCTATTTACCATCTTATTTTTGTATGTTGAAACCCTACTCCTCTATACTAGTAAAATCTTCTCCATGCTCTATCCAGGCAGCCCAATGACTGCTCTCAATGACTGCTCTTCCTCTTTTTAAAATAGTTGATATCTTAGAGCAGTTCACTAAACATTTCTCGTTATTGGCCTTGGCTGGGTAGCTCAGTTGGTTACAGCATCGTCCCAATATGCCAAGCTTGGATGTTCAATCCACAGCCGGGCACATACAAGAAGCAACCAGTGAATACATAAATAAGCGGAACACTATAATGATGGTAACATTTTTCGTCAACAGCAGTTCACCTAGTGAGTGTTGACACTTTGGGTCTGAATGGGGAGAAAATAAATAAATAAGCGGAACAACAAATCCATGTTTCTTTCTCTTTCCCTTCCTCTCTCTCTCTCTCTTAAAAAAAAAAGAATTTAAACATTACTCATTATTATTTCTGAAGATGAATACATTTGATTAGCCGTTTGCTTGATTGTTTTTTAGCAAGGGATGGGCGGAAGGCCAGTGAACTGATGTTTGAGGGAATAAATGCCCATTCTTGGAGCTTTCAAGCAGAAGTGGAACCCCCTTCCTAGGATTTGGGGAGAAGGGACTGGTCCATATGCCCATTAAGATCACTTTCAGTTCTAGCCCTGGCTGAGTAGTTCAGTTGATTAGAGTGTAGTTCCTATAAACCAAGGTTGTGGATTCAATCCCAGGTCAGGGCACAAACAGGGGTCAACCAAGGAATGCATAAATAAGAGGCACAACAAATTGATGTTTCTCTCTCTCTCTTCCGATCCTCTCTCTCTCTCTCTCTCCTTCTTTCCCTTCCTCTCTCTAAAATCAATAAATAAAAAATTTTAAGACGATTACTTTTAGCTCTAAACTCTTAACGTGGTCTGATTTAGTTTGCAGAAACGTTGAGTACCAGTGGAAGCCTGGAGGGCTGGGCTGGGAAAGGAAGGTTAGGGTGGAGTCACCTAATTAGGATGGCTTCCAGGAAGAGATGAGACCTTCCTGTTTTCTACGGCTCACCCCCCTTCTGCAGCATCTGCCTGGGCAAGACCTTCCTCACCTGGATCAGCCATTTAGAAGAACCTGGCCCCCGCAGTGGGTGTGGCCCAGTGGGTTGGGCGTGGCCTCTGTGCCGAAAGGTTTCTGGCTCCATCCCGGGTAGGGGGCGTACTGGAGGCAGCCGGTCCACGTTAACCTCTCTCACTTGGATGTGCCTCTCTCTAAAAATCAATAAACTATTCTTTAAAAAAAGAACCTGGCTCTAGGACCAGGTCTTGTAGAGTCTTATCAACCAACAGTATTGAAAGCATCAAACTGCCTTAGCCAGTTAGGCTCAATGGATAGAGCCTGTGAACCAAAGGGTCCCGGGTTCGATTCCCATCAAGGGCACAGCCCAGGTTGCTGGCTTGAACAGGTAGGGGGCGTGCAGGAGGCAGCTGATCAATGATTCACTCGCATCGTTAATGTTTCTGTCTCCCTCTCCCTTCCTCCCTAAAATCAATTAAAAAGCAAACAAAACTCATCTCTCAGATAACCACCGAACTTGCCCCCTCACTTTATGCACATCTATTCTCCTGCCACCTCTTGAGAGAGAGATTTCCTCAACCAACCTTTTAAAATATGTAGTTAAATCCTTCAATCTCCCACCTTCCCCTCCGTTGTTTGTTTTTTAAGTAGAATTTACATAATGCCATATCCATTTCTTTATTGTTTGCCTCCATTCCCAACCCCACCAGACGTACCGGGAGAGTTACTGCTATACCCCCCTAGGCTCTAGAACAGTGCCTGGCACACAGTAGGTACTCAATAAAGAAGTTATTGTTTGACACACCGGAAAAGTTGAATAAACTAAAGCAAGAAAACGTGTCTCCCTCCGAGTCAGGCACGCGTCGACTTCACGCAAAGTATGAGCGCCACCTCGCGGGAAGCCCATTTGTTCCAGAAAGCAGGAAGTGAGTCACAGAATCTTTTTTTTTTTTTAAAGATGGCGGCGGTCTGCCGGAAGAGCATGAAAAAGCAGTGCCGGAAGTTAAAGATCGGAAAGTTGCTGCCTAGAATGACAACCGACTCACCGGAAGAACCGTGGGCAAGTGGTGTTCCGTAAAATGGGCTCTCCGGTAGCCGATTTGAGCAGAAGGGTTCCGCGCGTGCGAGTACCGGCAACCACGTGGGGCCGGGGCGCGTTTCCGGTGCGGAGGACTGGAGGCGGAGTAGGAGCTCGAACAGCTGGAAGGGTGAGAAGGGTTCAGGGTCCTGAGGGGAAGGAAGAGCAAGGGGTCGGGAGCGGGGAGGTGCAGGGGTCCTGTGAGATCTGAGAGGTGGCGGGGGGATCGGATTGGAAAGAAGGGCGGGGCAGCGCCGGTGGACAGGTGCAAACCTGTCAGCACACGTCCCACGCCTCGTGGACTCGCCTTTGTCGGTGGCTCGCGGCTGCCTTTTGCATCAAGCCGCGACTACAGGAGTTGTGCTTTATTTGTCTCTGGTCTCGGAATTCGCGCTCTAGTATGTGATTGCTGAATGAATGACAGGGGTGTGTCAAGGGTGGGCGTGGAGGGACATTTATAGGCACTATTTCTGGCTCTTTAGCCACATTTTCTCCCGGTGAATCCATGCTTGTCTCGACCTTTCTCCAGTCATTGTGCTTTGTCTCTTTTTCTTGGAGGGGCAAGGTGATTATCATTTAAGACTTTTTTTTTTCTTTTTTTTTTTAAGTGCTAGGCCCTGGCTAGGTGCCAAGAACATACCACAGACCACCGGGGAAGAAAGACACACAAACATAAGATTCAAATGTATCGTTAAGGTGCTATAATAGGTTAACTAAGGTGCAGGAAGGTAGAGCCAGGAGGTGGCCGTTATCCACATTCGGGATTGTCTTCCAAGGTGGGGGGCCTCTTTCTCATCTTGTGGAGGCAGAGTAGGTGTTGAATCTTCTCTGTAAAAGGAAAGATCTGGAATAGATGCTTTCCAGGCTTCCTTCCAGCAGATGCCCCATATCAGATAGTATTACTAATGGCTCAAGTTCCCCCGCAATCCAACGTCCATTGGTTAGAGTATTCGTTACATCTTGTGATGTAACATAAATTGCATAGGAATGGGCCAGTCTGGATTTTGGCCCTCATTCTGGTGCTCTAGATCTGTTCTCTCATCTGTAAAATGAAGGGGATTGAAATGGAAATAACCTTTAAAACTCCGTCCAGTTCTAATGCCATGATGTTACTAGGTCAAACCGTATTTCAGACTGCCCTGTACCAGATGTCACTTTCACATCATCAGTGTCATTTTGCCTCATCTGGATAATTGAGAAAGAGTGTGTCTCTTTTTTTTTTTTTTTACATCCCCTACCTTAGTTCTGCCACAGTATTGGGACACAGTAGACGCTTATATAAGTGTATTAAATAAAATGGGATAGAAATGATAGCTCCTGCTTTTGCACTCTGGAATATTAGTTCATACATGAGAGGACTGAGGAGGAACTGGGTTTTTACTAGAGAGACTTGGAGTCGACATGACAGATTTAAGCCAGATTTATGGGGTGATCTGCTTGAGAAGGATAATGCTGTAGGCAGGATATTCACTGCTGTTTCACTGTCCAGCGCTGTTCCACTTGTCTATCCCCAGGACCATGGCCAACAGTGAGCGCACCTTCATTGCCATCAAGCCTGATGGGGTCCAGCGCCAGCTTGTGGGAGAGATCATCAAGCGTTTTGAGCAGAAGGGATTCCGCCTTGTTGCTATGAAATTCATGCAGGTAAGTGGACTTCATTCTTCCCATTTCTGTTCTGTTGTGGGATAGGGGAAGATTGCAGGTTAGTCTCTGTTTCTGCCCTCCCCTTCTTCTTAGACTTCTCCCTGTAAGGTCAACACAAATGTTCTGGAACCTGGAAACTCTTCGGTGACCTAGCACCTTGGATCTTGAAACAAACCAAGCTATTTGGGACTTTAGGGAGTAGCCTCCACTTTCCTTAGCCATGCAGACTTCCACATTCACTGCAGGACTGTCATTTCTGACTCAAAGCTCCGGGCACGTTTGAGCTCTGCTCTTGAGTTTCTTGAGCAGATAAGTCTAGAGATTTTTTTCTCTCCTTTGAGGGAGATCGTTTTCACCAAGGAAATCTTTCCATCATTTACCACACACTAGTGTCTCCCATGTATTAGGCATCATCCACCATTGGGACATGTGGGGGGAGAAGTATGGTTTTGCCATTGGGGATGCCCATCTGAAACAGCAATATTTCAAAACAATATTTCAAGAAATGCGCAGGATTGATTGGCCAAGAACCCTTCCTCAAACCAACCTGGGAAAGGAGATTTCACTTTCTCAAAAAAAGTCTTAGGGGACAATCTTTTTTTCCTATCAAAGAGCCAACTTTAGACTCTAGTGCATCTTAATTTTAGTTTGATTTGCAATTTAGTTCCTCTGTAATGTTTAGAAAAACTGCTTTAATATTGAAGGGAATAGACTGATGTTAATGCTGAGGGGAGAGCAGGATGCAATGATCAGAGCCAAGTATTGGACAAACAATGCTTTCCAGAGAGCTTGCATGTTATGTTAGGTTTGAAGGTAAAGTGACATCAAAGCAGTGTTGATCGGACATGTACCATGTGCTGGGCACATGAGCTTTCTCACCCAGCCCTCGTGACAACCCTGAGAGGTACTTTTTCCTATTCCTGTGGTTGTTAGACTTGAAGGTTAAGTTATGTGGCTGAGAGCACACAGTCAGTGATGCAGCTGGAATTTTAACTCTGGCTTCTCTGACTCCTAAATGCATCTATTTCCTCCTTTCCAGTTTCGTAATAAGGGTAGGGGCGCGGTGAAGAGTAGGAGGAGGCGTAGCTGCCATGAGTCTACTGGGTTATCTGAATCTGATACGGAGAAGGGAAGTGAGGGAAAATTCGCATTGTTAGATTTTCTGTCTAAAATGAGATGGCTGGACGTGAATCTAGTATTCTGTAGCTTTATTCTGATCAGTCAAGGCCAATAGGGGGAGAATTGGTACAAAGCTGAAGCACTTTTAGTCCTGGTCATGGCTCCCCTCTGGTCCTGTTGAGAATGAACTGGGTTAGAACAGAATTAATGAGCCGAGAGCTCATGTTTTATTTTTATTTTTTTAAATATATTTTTTATTGATTTTTTACAGAGAGGAAGGGAGAGGGATAGAGAGTTAGAAACATCGATGGGAGAGAAACATCCATCAGCTGCCTCCTGCACACCTCCTACTGGAGATGTGCCCGCAACCCAGGTACATGCCCTTGACCGGAATCGAACCTGGGACCTTTCAGTCTGCAGGCCGATGCTCTATCCACTGAGCCAAACCAGTTAGGGCTCATGTTTTAAACTGCAGGATGGGTGAATGGGAAGCAGCCACTGGTTTGTAGTTTTGGGGGCCAATTCTCATTCTCTGTCTTGTGGAATAGGCTTCGGAAGACCTTCTCAAGGAACACTACATTGACCTGAAGGACCGCCCATTTTTTACCGGCCTGGTGAAATACATGCACTCAGGGCCAGTGGTTGCCATGGTGAGTGTGCATGTGTGGGGTGTTGATGTGAGTGACTCAGTTGTGAGTGAAGAGTGAGTGTTGTGATTCTTGCTTCTGATGCCAGGTCCTCATTGATGCAGAGAAAACGGGCTGGGAGGATTGGAGTTAAGATATGAGTCAGGTCTCTGATCCGCTCAAGACAAGATGCATTTGCTTGCTGAACTGAAGACTCATTGCTGGGAGAGATGGAGAGAGGTCTGCCTGATTATAAGCTTCTGGAGGGCAGGACTTAACCCAGAAATTCTCCAAATATGTGTTGGTAGTCATCATTCTGCCAGGCTCTTTCCTAGACACCGGGGATGCAGTCATGAATGAGACAAAGTGGGTATGTTCTCATAGCTTTCCTTGCCTACACAACTTGAAAGGGGATGGGCAGGTAATGAAGAAACCTGTCTCTCTCTCTCTCTTTGCTCAATGAATGAATGTCAGATTAAGGGCGCTTTTTACCTTTCTTTCTTTTGAAATAATAGTTTTCAGATTTTTTTGCTGGGATGGGTTTTCTTCCCTGACCACATCTTCTTTTGTCTTTGAAGGTCTGGGAGGGGCTGAATGTTGTGAAGACAGGCCGAGTGATGCTTGGGGAGACCAACCCAGCGGACTCCAAACCTGGGACCATCCGAGGGGACTTTTGTATCCAAGTTGGCAGGTGGGAGTTGGTGCTTTTTACCCTTTTCCAAAATCTGAGTTGCCATGGAATTTGGGTTCTTGTAGCTGGCGATGTACATGATACCTTACGCAGAACATTTTCCATCAGTTCAGTTTTCCTCTCTCTTAAGTTGGTGTTTGGCTTTATAGGCTCTCTCTCTCTCTATGTCAACATCGCTGCGGTTGTGCCTCTGATGAGAGGGTAAAACCTGGTACAACACACTTTGCTGGCTAAAGTCCTTCCCGACGGCTCTCGCCGCTAGCATCCATGTTGCTAGGAGGGCATTCTGCATCCTACATTAATGGTAGTCATGGGTTTTTTCTTTTAACATGAGCTAGAGACTTTTTCTGCTGCGGTGGGCTTTCTGGGAATGGGAATGAGGGGCGCTCCTGGGCAGTTTAACCCTTGTGGTCTTGGTAACGTGGCCATCTCTTTCCCCACCCAGGAACATTATCCATGGCAGCGACTCCGTGGAGAGTGCGGAGAAGGAGATTGGCTTGTGGTTTCGGCCCGAGGAACTGGTAGATTACAAGAGCTGTGCTCAGAACTGGATCTACGAGTGACATGAAAGCCGCGACGGTGCTTTCCCACTGCGTTTCCTCTCCCTCCCACGGCAGGGGACCAGACTGTGGCTGATCTGCTTATCTCTGAGAACATCCTTCTGACCTGGAGGGACACTCTTGGAGCTGTGAGTGTTCCTGCTACAGTGTTATATGCCACCATCAGATTAAAATGTTTCACCCTAACTAGGATTCATCGCGTTGGTTACTTTGTGTTGCTAATTTGCTTTGTATTCTTTTTTTCTTTTCACATCCTCTGGCTAACCTGAGCTAATAGAGTATAAATACTATATAAATTATTTACATTGGCCTGGGAGATCACATATACACACACATGATCTTTGCCTGTCCCTTTCCCCCCTGTGTCCCATCCACTCTTGTCACTGAGCCAGTCAACGGGCAGGTTCGGAGGATCTGCTAGGCTGTGTGGGGGAGGAAGGAACTTTCCTCTACCCTCAAGGTCCTGTTGGCTGCTCTAATCAAATAGACATGAGACAGTTTAAGAAGAGGAAATAACCAAATATAATTACATCCGTATGACAGAGTCAGAGAGCCCACATGTAGGAGGTTCAAAGGCAGGAGGGAAAATAGGTATACACCACATTCTGAGCTAGGGATAAGGTAAGGCACCTTGGGGCTTCAGAAGGTCACTGCAGAGAGAACATGTTCAGGAATTAGTAGTTTGTCCTGCCAAACAGGTCAGTCTAATGAGGTTATCTCTGATGTCTTCTTATGGACAAGGCCTTTAACTTAGTGCTAGGTAGTTAAGGGAGAGGCAGAGATTTCTCTGGAGCCCACAGCTAAAAAAACTATCCACATACTGTCCTAACCGGTTTGCTCAGTGGATAGAGCATCGGCCTGCAGACTGAAAGGTCCCAGGTTCGATTCCGGTCAAGGGCATGTGACCTTGGTTGCGGGCATATCCCCAGGAGGAGGTGTGCAGGAGGCAGCTGAATCAGTGTCTCTCTCATCGATGCTTCTAACTCTCTATCCCTCTCCCTCTCTGTAAAAAATCAATAAAATATATTTAAAAAAAAAAACTATCCACATACCACAGAGGCACATCCTGGGGTAACTCATTTTGAACCCCACAGTTGCCAAGACTCTCCTGGGGGCAGAGGATTCATTGGAAATAAAAAGGCATCCTTTCTGCCTAGGCAGATAGTGGGCCTGGGTCCCTGGGATGGCCTCAAAAGAAGCAGAAGTCTTGTAAATAGCTTTGATTTGTTGGGACACTGATTTGACTCTTTAACAGAGACAAGATAAAAATGTACTTATCTTCTATTTAGAAGTCCACCCTGGAGATCTCATGTACAGTGCTGTGATTATCCTATATAATAAAAGGCTAATATGCAAATTGTCTCCTCCACAGGGAGTTTGACTAGGGGGTGGGGCCCCTCCCTCTGCCAGCCCCACCCCAGATCAGCCCCATGGCCTCTAGTAGTTAATAATACTGTATGCTGTAATTTGCTAAGAGGGTAGACCTTAACATGTTCTCACTACACACCAAAAAAAAAAAAAAAAAAATGGTAACTGAAATGATGGTTATGTTGGTGGTGATCATTTTACAATATATACAGGGATGGGCAAAAGCAGGTTTGCAGTTGTGAGTACACAAAAGTTAATTTTTGTAATAATTATAACCTGCAAGTCTTTTTCCATATGAACAACTGTAAACCTACATTTCCCCACCCCTGTGTCTATATCAGAACATCTAATTGTATGCCTTAAATGTAATACAATTTTTACTTATCAACTATGCCTCCACAAGCTTAAAAAAAAAGTTCAAATGGGTGAGTAGGGCCAGCGATGGTGCTAAGGCTATGGTCCTGGGGGTTGCCCAGGGACTCAGTTCCAGGAAGGAAAGGAGTGGTGAAAGGAGAGGTTGTTCCTGAACCCAAAGGAGGGATTAGTGACTGGACCAGGGGCAAACAGCTCACCTCACAGTACAGCCCCACGACCACTGGGATGATAACGCCATTCCGTGGTCAGCGGCAGCTCACCGCCCTGCCCTGAGGACAGAAAGACACAGGGGCTCTGACCATTTGAGAGCATTGTCACTGCTGGGCGGGTGTCAGTAACTGCTGAGAGTAGGGGTACACACACACACACACACACACACACACACACACACACACGCACGCGCACAGGCGCGCGCGCGATCAACCACCAAAGGGACGATGGGGACTGTCTGCAAATAGAAGACAGGCCTGATTTCTAGGAGTCTGGAATCTTGTCAAGGGTGTGTCTCCGGCTCGAAGTGGATAGCCTGACCGCACACTCATGCTAGGCAGGGGCAGAGATCTTCATCTCTGGGGAGGAAGAGCAGCTAGCTACCAGGGGCTGGAAAGGTGGGGTGGGATGGAGTGGAGGGAGACAGGCAGAGGGTGCAGGGCACACCGTGGAGAGCATGGGCTGTCTTGCTAAGCGGTTGGAATACCATCCTCAAAGCAGGACGGAGACTGGGACGGGTGTGGGCGTAGGGCTTGGGAGGGAGGCTCCGTGCGGGGAGGGGTCAGGTTAAGGCCCGCTGGGAGGCTGCCGATTTGAATGAGGAAGGCGGAGGGCTTGAACCAGGGCTCAGCAGAGGAGAGGGGAGGGGAAGACGGGGTTTCACAGGAAGGAAGGATCGGGACTGGTGGGGGCATGAGAGGGAGGAAAGAGAGCCCAATTCTGGGTGAAAGCAGATGGTGAAGCCCAGACCAGGAGAGGATTTCGTGTGAGAGAGAGAGAGAGGAGGGAAGTTGGATTTGGACGTGCCCGTTTTACTGGTGGGACACCTAGGCGGGGGAGAAATCACTTCCTGCCCCAGAGCCCTCACTTGCAAACCCGGGGCGTGGACTGAGGCCTCGGGCTGCGTCCGGCCTGCGGGTTGGGTGGCGGGCCCTCCGGGGTGTGGCCGCCGCGGGCCCCTCCTCCGCGGGCGGCTCCCGGCTCCGGTGGTCGCCACTGGTCCCCGCTCCGGCTCCGCAGCACAGCCGCCGCCCGCCCGCTCCCTTCTCGGTAAGGCGACGAGGGCGCCTTTTCCTCCCTCCCCCCCTCCCCCCCTCCCCCCACCCCCCCGGGTCCCTTATCCCGCTGCGTCGCGTAGGGCGATTCGGGTCTCCAGGCGCCCGTGGTCCCCGCGTGGTCCGAGCGGGCCCTCCAGGCTCTGTGCCCCCGGGAGCCTGGCGCGCCCTCCGCGGGGACTGGAGGGGCAGCCGGAGGGCCGAACAGGCGGAGGCGTTCGGGCAGCCACGTGTCGCGCAGCTGCGGCGGCGGCGCGGGGGGCGGGTGAGGCTGCCCGGCGGGTGCGCGCTCACGTGGGCTCCCCGGCCCGGGGCGCGAGGCGGGGACCCGACACGGTCCGTGTCGTCGTGGCCCCTGGACCCTGACCGACCGCTCGCCGCAGGACCATGGCCAACATGGAGCGCACCTTCATCGCCATCAAGCCGGACGGCGTGCAGCGTGGCCTGGTGGGCGACATCATTAAGCGCTTCGAGCAGAAGGGGTTCCGCCTCGTGGCCATGAAGTTCCTGCGGGTACGCGCCCCCTCCCCTTCGCCCTCCGTAGTTCGGCCGCAGGGCTTTGTGAGCCCCGGCTGGGGCTTGTCCGCGGCTCTCCCGCCCGGAGGCCGCCTCTGCTACCTCCGCCCCCGCGGGAACCCCTGTGCCCTCTCCCCTGTGCCCTCCGGCCCCCCGAGCCTTTCCCGAGGCCGGGAGCACAGACGCCCTTGGGAAGGTTAAGCGGAGGTAACGTGACTCCTGCCCGGAACCGGCTTCCTACCCGCCGCTGCGTGGCCCCGTCGCCTGCCCGTCGTCGCAGGGGGGCAGCAGAGAGTGGAGCAAGCCAGCGCCCCCTCCCCTCCCACGTGGGTCTACCTGTGCCCAGATGGGAGGCTTGGCATCCTTTGGTGTTTTAGCTCGCAGCTGAGATGAGTGGGGTTTTAGGCGGGGTGTTCCTTCCTCTGCCCTTTCTCTAGGCTCCCTTGGTGGACGGCAGTAATTGTGTTCCACATTAAGTTTGGGGCATGCAGATCTGGACCTTAAGGGATAAGTACCCAAGTACTGAAATGTTAACCAAGCTCATCGGTGAACAGGAGAATGTTCCCAGTTCACACCTGAAATCTGTAAACGGACATTGTGAAGGGCCGCCGGAGTGGCTAGGGCCTCCATCTGGCATAGTTCAGTTGCATCCACTATCTCCCTAACCCTTGGCCCTCAAACCATCGACTGTGGGTGTCTGTCTCTTTTCCACGTCCAGTGCGGAAAGAGAGCGGGTCCAGTTCCTGAGTAGAGGAGCTGGGGATTAAGAAATGAAAGAAAGAAAGAGACCAAATAGATAGAAACAAAGCTGGGAGCCAGGTGGGACGCCATCCTCTCTGATGGAGAGGCAGGGACCCCGAGCCCACGCAGCAAGTTTATTTTATACCCCCAAATACCAGGAAGTATCACCAAAACTTAGGATCAAAGGAGCTTATTTGCATTCCTGAGTAGGTCCTAGCATTCCTGGTGCTTGCCTGGATTTATATATCGAAGTCCGCTAGGCTGACACCTGGACAAAGGTAAAAAGTCAGTACTGATCACACCCCCCACCTTCTTGGGGAGGGTGTAACCCAGACTGGGCTCTGCCAATCGTCTGGGGCTCCGCTGACAACAATTTAAAGAAATGCCCATGTGCCTTCCCAGGCGGCCCCCTACAATCGAAGGATTACAACATCCACACAGTCATTGACGTTATGAGGGTGCCGTCATGAGCAGAACAGTCTTTTGGTAAAAGTTTCATGGTTTGGATGGGATTTTTTTCTTTTTTAATATACACACCTTATGAATGTGGCGGAAATACTAAATTGGCTACCATGTGAATAGGTTCTGAGATGGGGATGGATCCATATTCGAGCCTTCCCAGTTTGGTCACTTAATTGGTACCCTCTCTTCGGTGGCAGGCCTCTGAGGAGCTCCTGAAGCAGCACTACATTGACCTGAAAGATCGCCCGTTCTACCCGGGGCTGGTGAAGTACATGAACTCGGGGCCTGTGGTGGCCATGGTAAGTGCTTGCCCGGGAAGAAGGGAAACCAAGGAAAACGAAGGCTGACAGTAACTGGCCTTGGTCGGTGACTGTCGCTTTTTTAGACGTCTTCCAGTTTCCTTGCTTTACAGATGGAGCCTGTGGAGTTTAGTTAACGGAGCAACTAGGAGCTTGGGAGGAAAAGGGGGAGTCTGAGCTTAGGGGACGTTCTGTGTACTCCCAAGCCAGAAACAAAGCAGGCTGTTCCTTCCTGTGGCATTAACGTCCAGCTGGGAGTGGAAGTAGAGGGCACAATAGGGAGCCACTGAAATGATTGAGAAAGTAGATCTACTTCCTGTTCCGTGAGGATGACCTTTTTATTCTTTGTTCTTCCCGGGAATACACTTTCCCCTTTCATGTCTATCTTTGCCATCTGTTGCTCTAACCGTTTTCTGGGATGCCCTTCCCACTGATCCTATTCCAATTTGATCACTTTCTCTACCCTTTTTTACTGTGTTATCTTCTTCGTGTTTGTGGCTGCATACGGATTCTTCAGTATTGTTTATCTCTCTTCCGCAGCTACACTAGAAAGTTGCCCGGTTGCTAGACTTTTTCTCTGTATCCTAGATGGAATACTTTAGTCAGGCCCCCTACAGTCTGCTGAGGTTAGCTGATACTCATGTCACTGATGGGTCGGATGGATGTGTGCTGTCAGGGGTGTGTGTTCTTAATGGTCCTGAATGGCAGACCTGATGTTCCTTTTCCCCACTGTCAAGGTCTGGGAGGGGCTGAATGTGGTGAAGACAGGGAGAATGATGCTTGGGGAGACCAATCCAGCAGATTCTAAGCCAGGCACCATTCGTGGAGACTTTTGCATTCAAGTTGGCAGGTAAGTCCTGAGGGTCACTTATAAAAATTATTTGGCATATCCCAATTTTAGAAGAATTTGATGTTCTAAATTAGGTGGTAATTATCATCGGGTGAAAGTGTTTTGTTTGGTTTTTAAATTTTTTTTATTGATTTCAGAGAGGAAGGGAGAGGGAGATGGAACCAATGATGAGAATCATTCATTAGTTGCCTCCTGCACACCCCCTACTGAGGAATTAAGCCAGCAACCCAAGCATGTGCCCTTGACCGCAATCGAACCCAGGATCCATTGGTCCGAAGGCTGATACTCTATCCACTGAGCAAAACCAGCTGGGGCTCAAAGTGTTTTAAATAGCTATTCCCTAGGCTACTTCAAATTCTAAGTAAGACAGTGCACAAGGGAGCTTTCTGATGGCGGAAAGCAGAGTATGGGGAAGGGCAGGGTGCTAGTCTCAGCTCTGCTGTTTGTGGCCCTATGTCCATGGGTCTGTCCCTTTACCTTTGGGCCCCTCACCTGTACAAAATCTGTCCCAAAACTTCCCAGTTAAGAGATTCCAATGGAATAAAGGGATTGTTAATAAGCATGTATGTCTTGGTTGGGCTTTGCAAATTAGTGTTAAGAAAATGCCCTTAATAATGAATATATCACTGGGTGTTTTTAATTTTTAAATATATTTTTATTGATTTTAGAGAGGAAGAGAGAGGGAGAGAGACAGAAACATCATCGATGAGAGAGAATCATGGATCGGCTGCCTCCAGCACACCCCCTAGTGGGAACCGAGCCTGCTCCCCTGACTGGAATCAAACCCGGGACCCTCTGTCCGCAGGCCGATGCTCTATTCACTGAGCCAAACCGGCCAGGGCACTAGCTCAGGTTTTGACTATGCCGATGTTTTGTGGCACAGCATTCTTAGGGTGTGAGCACTATTTCTTTTTATTTTTAAAGTTTTAATTTATTGATTTTTAGAAAGAGAAACATTGATTTGTTGTTTTGCTTATTTATGCGTTCTTTGGTTGATTCTTGTATGTGCTCTGACTGGGGATTGAACCTGCAGCCTTGGCGTATTGGGATAATGCTCTAACCAACGGAGCTACCTGGGTAGGGCACGAGCACTGTTTCAAAGGGGGGAACGTTGGAAGCATAATAAAGTTGAACCAAGGGGTGTTTTGGATTAAGTGCTTTTTTTTTTTTAAATGATAGGCACATACTATTATTTTTTTTTCAAAAATAAAGTTTTATTGATTTCAGAGAGGAAGGGAGAGGGCTAGAGAGCTAGAAAGACCAGTGATGAGAGAGAATCATTGATTGCTGCTGCCTGCACGCCCCCTACTGGGGATGGGGATCGAGCCCACAACCGGGGCATGCGCCCTTGGCCGGAATCAAACCTGGGACCTTTTAGTCTGCAGGCTGACGTTCTACCCACTGAGCCAAACCAGCTAGGGCTGGGTTAAGTGCTTTTATAGTTGCTTTTAAAGAGGAAATACTTTGGGATCGTTTCCTGATTCAAGTGGCAGTTTGGCTGAAAAGGTCTGCAGTGGTTGTCCTGTGCTTTATCCATTAAACACAGCCTTTTGCACTTCAAAATGTGGTAACTAAGTCTTTGTTCTTTCTCAGGAACATCATTCACGGCAGTGATTCAGTAAAAAGTGCTGAGAGAGAAATCAGCCTGTGGTTTAAGCCTGAAGAACTGGTTGACTACAAGTCTTGTGCTTTTGACTGGATCTATGAGTAAGAGGTGGACAAAGCATCAGTCCCCTTGGCTCCACTTGATGTGTCCCTGGACACAGCTCTTCATTCCACTGACTTGGAAGCAAAAGGATCCATCTTTTCTAAAGCATATTTACCAATAAAGCCTTTGCAAACTGGGTGCAGCCTCCTGTGCGTCCTTGGTGCCGAGCTGGAAGAAGAGACCTGGTTTCCTGGCTAGAGCACATTAGGTTAGCATTATCCTGAACTAATTGATCCTTCTCAGCACCTCAGTATATTTCAAGGCTCCTGGGAAAGCAGTGAGGCTAAAGGGGGGGCCACATGCGGCACTAGTAGTGCATCTAAGAAACCCAGTAAGGAAATAGCATAATCAATGTCCCAACCTCTTTCGCTGATACAGAAATGTACATTTCTGTACAAAAAGTTTGTTGAAACTTGGTAGAGTGAAACATACTATCATCCAGATGTACATTTTATTGACTGCAAGTTGGGCAAGTTCTATGTGAGGAAACAAGCCTCACGGCATCTGTGAAACAGGGTATCGCTGCAAGGCATGGTTAAGTAAGGCGTGAATGTGAAGGAGTTAACGCGTGCCGGGCCCACTGCTGGTACACGCATTCTGCAACCCTCTGGCTTTCTCTCCTCCCCAGGGTAAAATACTCACCATGCCTGTTTCCTGGATCAGAGGTTACAAAATTCATCCTCTGATGCCAGATGGCACCGATCACCCGGAGTTGGGCTTAAAAACTGGAGATGACAGAAATACTTGTGTCTATGAATAACACTGTTCTGTTAGGAAACTGGTGAAAGCTAAATGCTATTTCCATATGAAAGACTCAGGGTGATACTTTTTCTTTATTTGGTTTTTCTTCATGTTTTGACTTCAGCGTTACTTTTAATGCATACTACTACACAAGACAATGACAGATACACTGACCGCTTGGTGTAAAAAAATGTCAGGAGTCAAGAAATGTAACATTTTCTAAATTATTTTTCCGTTTAAAATTTAATCTCGTGTTCACATATGGTACATACTTTCACCACACCAAGTAGTAAAGTTTGATGGTTAAGGTTTCATATTCTGGGGTGGGCCTGGGATCCGCCTTTTAATGTGTGCTCCCCTGTGATTCTCATGCACACTGGCGGAGGTACTTGGATCCAAAGCAGTCATTAAGTGCTAGCTTACTCTGGATCGGCTGTTCTAAGAACTTTATACACATGAATTCATTTTAATCTTCACAACTTGGAGGAGGTTGGTACTAGTGTCCCCATTTTACAAATGAGGAAACATACCTTACGCGACTAAGAAGGGAAGGTGTCAGACTCCAATCTGAGCAGCTGGCTTCAGATTCCATGTTCTTGGCCACTGTGCTTTACTGCCTTTATCAAAGGGACATGAGCAAGTCCTGAGTTTGCAGGGTTAAGGGAAGTCAAATCTGGAGTGGTGAGAGCTGAGAGGAAGGAGTGGATGCTAGGACCTTCATTTTGGTAGAAAAAGGAAGGGTAGACTATGGTGAGATTGAAAGTGCTGCCTCTGAGGGAATATAGTCAAGAATAACTATGCCTGATGCCAGGGGGGTGTGCTGGAAACATTGGGCAGGCCACTTTGTAAAAAGTATGTGATTGCCTAACCACTGAGCTGTACACTAGAAACTAAGGCAGAATATTGAATGTAGTCCTGGCCTGTGTGGCTCGGTTGGCTGGAGCATCATCCCATGCACTGGAAGGCTGTGGGTTTGATTCCTGGTCAGGGCACATACCTGGGCTGCAGGTTTGATCCTGGTCTGGTTGTGTACAGGGAGGTGGCCTATCGATGTCTCTCTCCCATTCTATTTCTCTTTCTCCCTGTCTAGAGTCAATGAAAAAAAATTGAATGTAAACTGTAACTGAGAAATAACATTTAAAAAAGTACTGCTTTGGGAGGAAGGCTGGGTTTTGGACATAATCCTATATACCAGCTTGTGTGTGAAGTGGATGACTCATGCATGTTTCCAATACAGCTTTTGTTTGAATACAGTAAATGCATTATGGGTGGGCAAAAGTAGGCTTACAGTTCTTCAGATGGAAAATAATACAGTAATAAACTGTTTCACGTACTCACAACTGTACACCTGTCACCCGCCCCTGTATTTAAAATAATTACTTTTTTACATTCTCATCTATTTGTTGGCAGTTGGCAGTAGGCAATCCTTATTTTTTGCCTGATTGAGAGGCCTGACACTTTTAACAGGCCCACAAGCGTTACTCTAGCCTCAGTAACAGTCTATAGAAAGGAAATAGAGTCACTGTTCTCCCAATCTCAGGGGCTGGATAAACAACACAGAGCTAAACATTGACTTGTTAGGGAAAAGCACTGGATGCTCTTAAAACATAATCCTGGGCATAAAGCACATTAGGAAGTAGTTTCCCAAGAGGCTGTAATGGTTTAAAGAATATATACAGATAAAAACTTAAAAAGAACATATATATCAGAGCTTGTGGGACAGTAAATATGACCCAATCTGGGAATTCCAACTCTCTAGGGCAACTGTTCAAGCCATTTAAGGTAGCAAACAGGGCAGAAATTAGGTTCCACATCTGTTTTCTTGGAATGCCTTCTATTTTTCTAAAGTGTGAATAAATAAACTCCTGGAGACCCAAGCCATCTCATTACTATCTTATATCCAGAAAATTCTCTACGAACGGCTTTTGCCAAAGTTGAATAATTTTCCAGAGTCAGTCGTTGGTCAGGAAGAGGTCCTTGTATTCCCTCTCAATGTAAACAGCACCAGCTGGCTGGGACAATTTATTTACATCCTATGAACTTTGCTTAACAGGTTAACAGAGCTTGAAAAAAAAGTTCCCTAGCAGGCAAGTCAACCCTGAAACACCACGTACCAGCAAATGTTGTGTAAGTCCTCTTTGGCCTCCTGGATGGTACCCAGGGAGCAGGGGGATAATCTGAGGTGCCTGTCTTGCGTTCTCCGCACCTCCGAGGCGGGCATTGCAAAATGGAGGAAATCAGGAACTTCCTGCTCACAGCCAGGTGAAAGGATGCACAATATGCCAAGATCAAGAAAAAGAGAGATAATGTGAAGTTTAAAGTCTGAAGCTGCAGACACTTTTATAACTTTGGTCATCACAAAGAGAAGGCAGAGAAACTGAAGTAGTCCCTGCCCCCAGGTTTGGCAGTGAAGCTGCTGAAATGAACCAGACCCCCCTGATGTTAAACATTAAAAAACAAACAAAAAAACCCCCACACAAACAAAGTAAATCCCTCTAAGCCTGAGAGTCTAAGTGGTCCACACTCACCTCTGCTTCTGCTGTGGTCTGTACAACCCCAGCTCAGAGGCATCCTTGTCCACATATCCACCCGTATTCTCTGCCTTCCTTGTCGGCCAGGAGTAAGTTCGCCCCCACATGGACTCCCTTTACCTTGTTCACTTGCAGGGGCCCTGAGGAAGAAGCTGGGCCGACTCTCACGGGGCTGCTGATTGCTTACAGAAGGCACTCAATGTTGTTAATAAAGAAAAAAACCCTCTAAGACCAACGCGTATTAAAGAATTGCTCAAATACAACTTAACTTTAACATTTTATTTTGTGTAAAAAAGGGCAAATTTAGTGAATTATTTTCATCTTGTACACAAAGTTATAATTTTAATGCTTTCACATTCATGCTGGAAATTTGCAATTTGGTAAAAATGAAAGGAACATAAATTTCTCCGAAGAATTTTTCACGCCATTATATACACTTCCTGAGAAAGTTTCAAATACTTTCTCAATGATCACAAGTTACCAAGAAAATAAAAGATTAAATTTGTACAGATATTGGTCTATATATCAAATACATACAGAAATGATGTAAAAACCTTATGCAGTTTACTTTGACCTCTGTCCTCCGAAGACTTGCCCAGGGACAGACACTTTTCTTTTGTATAAATGACTGTGGTTTTATTTAAAATATGAAAGTCAAAGGAAGAAACCCAGTTTAATCACAGTATTTTTAAAATCCCTTCCCAATAGTAAAGGATCATTACCAAATATATAGCACCATAATACAAATATTGATGGGAGAGGGTATTCACATCACGCAAAATTAATAATAATAACAACAAACAAACACTGAAAACCCGTGTTAGTATCCGTAGAATAAGAAGTTGATAACAGCTTTAGCTTTCCTCATACACAGCAAAGAAAAGGTTAAAGAATTTAAACTACCAAAAGCCCCAAATAATCCTAACAGGAAAAAAACAAAAACAAACCCAAGGTCAGCAGTACATTTGAACCGTAGAAGATAATGGGGCGGAGTTGTACAACTGGAGTTATGGCTAATACAGAAATCTCCTCTGCATGAACTTACTTTCTGTTCACTGCCAGCAGGAGTTAAAGAGTCTGAGCAACAAAGAGGGCTTCAGATTGTACTGAGACTGTAAGAAGTCCTACCAACCTTTAACTGTGGCCCTGGGATCAAGACAAGAAACACCTTCACGAATAGGTGGGAAATTACCACACACTCAGAGCCTGGCTTTGCTCTAGAACCGGAAGCTTATAAACAAGTGAGCATTTCACAGAACGAATTACCAGGCTCCAAATCAAATCCCTCCTGACTTACTCAGTTCCCTGTGGAGCCTCTGAGCCCAAGGTACTGGAAGAGCAAGCCAGGCAACGGGCTTCTTGTGCCCATCTCATGAAATCGGAGTCCTGGGTTTAATTCACTGAGTCTGAGAATAACGATGGTTGTAACTCTTGCTTTGGAAGTCTTCTAGGCTTGAAGTTTACGGGAAGATCCTTAAAAGTTAAAGATTTGGGAAGTGTGAGGATGTCACATTTACAGTAGGTCCCTCTCAGTAATGTTGTTTAAGATAAACATCCAGTAATTTAACAGCTGAATTTCACATATATTTTGACACATGAGGATCAACTTGACGTTGATATGATCTGCATTATGCCCCTAAAGAGTCAGTATTAAGAAATGTTGACATGCGATTCCATACATTCTTACATCATAAAGCAACAAATTTTACTTCCAGTAGCAACTACAAAACCTTATGTTATTAACCCCTCTTGCATAGAATGAGGTAAACCTGTGCGTATTACCAATGCTATTATTCCCAAAAGTAGAGCATTATTTTAGAAAATAAATTGCTGGTTTTTAATGTTCTATGCACTTTAAAATTCAAACAAAAATCTCACCTAAACGTCTCCTGGGGCTTTCCATAACATTTTTTAAAGCATTCCATAGGCTGAAGGACTGTAGAGTTTAATCATTTTGATTAATTTCTAATGAGCCCTACCTATATTCCAGAGCAGATGCTCACTATCACCACTCTGAAGAGGCCAGGCTAAGACCCAGAAGCACTTCTAGAACAGATGCAATAATTCCTGAGAGTTTAGTTTATGAACCTCACTGGTAAACGCTAGAGCTCTCTCATTCAGTCACAACTCAACGTTAGAAAATGCAGAGAGCAAACCTTTCACCAATTTACCCTTAGATCCTTTTTTGAAAGGAAGCCATACGAATTTTAAAATAGGGAATGTTCAAAATGGTCCAAATCAGTTATTATTGTTAAAACTAATTCTGAACGCAAATAAAGACAGCTCATACTATATAGATATATATGGAATTTTAAGAAAATTAAATTCTCTTTCAAATTAGTTTTCTAACAAATCCAGGATAGTTAAAAGCAGAGCTGGAATGATTTTGAAATCTAAACTTATTTTGGCTTTAAACAACTTTGAATTTGATTCTCCTGATAATACAGAACATCTGTTTTGGGGTGTGGTTATACCAAGTATTATTTCACAGATGGAGGGAAGTGGCAGAGAACTAATCAAAATCCCTTTTGTGGGGTACTTTTTGGTAAGGAAAATAAAATAAACTTAGAACAATATTGCATTTTTCCCTACCCCTCAACGTGTAGAATGATATCCTGTATATCTGGTCAACCATTCCAGTTTAACACTTTAGTGTTAGGATCATTTTTATCATATTTTAATTAAAGGAGAACATATAAAAGTATCCAGAGTTCTTCCAGTTTCATATAGAACTCCAAATAAATGTTCACAGAATGAAAAACATTTCTGTACAAACATTTAAAATGGGCTGCAATAAAAATGCTGACCAGCAGATTGAATCACCCCTTCCATGATCCATGTGGTGATGACCCCTCCAGGAGGGGGTTCAGTTGCATATTTCTGCAGCAAAGGAAGCTGGAGATGTGACTGGCCTAACTTCTAAAATCCCCAAATCTCCCAACAGGTACCAAAAAGGTTCATTTGTATTGACAGTTCACTTGCATTTACAACTATATCCTTCTTAAATCATTTCCTTCAGTCCTGCTACCTAAACTTTAATCTTACCAAAAAAGTTAGAATTTCAGTTCTTGTTAACAATGCACATAAATCCAAACGTGTAAAATATTACAAAATTCTTTCAAAAGCTTCAAATACAACACAAAAATTGTCCATCTTTATAAATTGAAAAATTTCCCCCCACGACTAAAATAGTTTCCCCACCCACCTGAAAAATCTGGAACTGAAATTTTCTATGTTTAGCAAAATTTCCCAGTAGAATAGCCCCACTGTACAGCTGGATTGATTACAAATCAGTCCTGTGTAAAAGTCTCCCCCCCACCCGCAGTTTCTGAGCCCCCTCAGGGCTCCTGTTTGATGTAGAAGTTGGCAGAGCCATTGCTTTCCTGATCAGATGCTCCTTGCAGGAAATTATAGTCCTCTCCATCTATCAACTCCTCCTTCAGCTGCAATGTAGTCACTGCGTGAAAGAGATAAAGGTACGGGATGTTACTAAGCCTTTCTGGAATATTCAGATTGCTTTTAATTTTCAGGTTCTACCAGCTTTACGGTGAAGTACAAACATTTTAGTTTTCAAACTGTATTAGCAGTTAAGGAAAGTTCCAAAATAGAACAATACTGCATAGTGGACATTGCATAATAGATACCTTCAACAAAATAATCAAGGTAAGAGAGATCCCTAATTTGACTAGAATAATTAAAATTTTTCTTATGGTTAAGTATTCACTTTTATGTCAATGTCTATACAAACAATGCTGTATTATCTTGCATGGTCCTGAGCTATATTTAAAAACTAACAACACAATAAATATGACTTCAGTATAATCTTATTAACTCCAAGGAGTACCTTTATTAAGAAGACTCCCGGTAGAAAAGAGATATAAATCTGATATACAAAGTATTACCTATAATATAAATAGAATATGAAGTATATAAATAACATACTAATAAATAATAAACTGATATTAGATAAAACAAAAAATTTATTGACATCAGCAATTTGAAAATAATTGGTGCAAAATGACTAACAATACCAGTGGGATCACTTAATAGCAGTATTGCCTGTCTGAGTTCTCATCTGATGACTTGCTTTTTAATGAAAAACAAAACAAAAAAAACACAAAAAAAAACAAACCCAAAAAACCAAAAACTTTACAGTATAGGCAATCCTCAATTTACAAATAGTCACGTTCTAATTGGTCTTATTATTTTTCAGTTTCCAATATTTTCAGTGGAGTTTAGATTTCTGGATAGCCACTCAAATCATGCTAGTCAGAATTTCCAGTGATAGAAAGGCTCTTTCTATTACATGGGCAAGGATGAGGACAAAAAGGCAATTTTTCTTTGCTGGGTCCGTAAAATATTTTTATGTGCCCGGACGGGGGATGAACCAGCAACCTTTTGGTGCACATGCCGATGCTCAGCCAACCGAGCCACACCGGTCAGGGCCCAGCACTGGTCTTATGCAAACACATTAGCTGTTCAATTCTGGGATTCTGCTAACTCTTTTTATAAGCTCCTCAGGTTAACTGGATGGCCCTTGGCATAATTACCCAGTAACTTCAGATTGTCCTAATTCCTTTCCCTGAGAGCTGCCCCCTACTTCCTACAGAACTCATCCCTTCCAAAATCACTTCCCCACTTTCTAAATAAAAATGACCTCAGTCCTGGCCGGGTGGCTCAGCTGGCTGACGCGTCGTCCCACACGTCAAAAAGTGCAGGTTCAGTTCCTGGTGAGGGCACATACCCAGGTTGGGGGTTTGAGTTCCGGTTAGGGTTCGTAGGGGAGGCAGCCCAGTGGATGTTTCTCTCTCTCCCTCCCCCTTCCTCTCTCTAAAGAGAAAAAAAGGCCTCAGCTGGGTGTTAAAAATAAGTCTTAATAACAAGCAACCTCCAAGAGATGTGTTCAGGTTTCTTAAAAAGTTATTGTTGAACCAAAATTGAGTTGGTCACGTTTCAAAGAATTTAAAGAGCAGGTGATCTTGTATGACATACTCCCTGGAATCTAATCCATGGCGAGCAACGCTAGTTTCTTCACCCAGATCTGCTAAATCAGCGGTAACAAACCGTGCTTCCCCACCTTACCTGTGTCCCTTGGTTCATTTAAAATGTGAATGTTTTGAAACCAGGAGATTTCACACAAAACCCTGGCAACGTGAGACCAGCACTGGGAAGGGCTCTGGGCAGTGGGAGCGGCTGGCTGCTGCTATCTCGCGGCGGCGGCGGCACAGGCTCCCACACGCGCCCCGATGTGTGGCTCACGGAGGAACCTGCTTGCTTTCTGCAGGCACTGGCTCACAGAAAGGGAAACAGTGTTCTGCAGCCTCCATTATGGATCTTTCGTTACAATTGGAGGGGATGTGTATATATGGAATGTAAAGTGGGAACTGCTTATACAGAAAAAAAGTTAATTTATGAGGAGAATGAGGGCTCTATTTAGATTAGTAAGCCAACTAAACTTTCATAGAGGAGTAACTCGGTAGTGTCACCGTGTAGAACAATATTCAAGTGGCTACACTTTTTTTTTTTACTGTTTTAAGTATTACAAATAGTAGTACATATGTCTCCTTTTTTTAAGTGGCTACACTTTTAAAATCAAATAGTGTAGGCATAGAAAAATACCATGTTTTGATTTTAGTTTAAAAGATTAGTTTTAAAAATAATGGTCTTTGATATCTTATTTAATAATTTAAAGAATAATCATGACAGAGGTGCCAATTCATTTTATTTTACTTTGTTACTTGTTTTGGTAATGACGTTAAAAAACTCAATAGCCAAAGACAGAAAAGTGAATACACTATACCCTAATAATAGCAAAACCAATACCAATCAGACTGTTGAAAGGTAAGGCAAACAAGACTATGCAGTTTTCCTTTCTTTTAAAAAGCACTTAATAAAAATGCTTTTATGAAGAATATCAAGTATATATGCTTCAAATCTAACCAACATGCATTAATTGTTAAGGACATCTGAACAATAGCATGAAAATAAACACACAAAAAGAAAAAAGAAAAAAAAAAAAACCCCAAGTTTCATTAAAGGTGCAGTACCCACAATAAAAGGTTGATTAAAACGGTATCTTGTTATATGATGACCAGATGGCTAAATGAATGATAAAAGAATTACCGTGCTTCAAGACCAAACATGTTCCATTCAAACAGATGTTGATTTTTTAAATGCAAGAAAGGTAAGTTGAGATTCTAAAGCACATCCTGAAACTATGTGCATTTATTATTAACACCAAATTTCTGGATTATGCTTCTACTCATGTTAAAATATGGAAACAATATGCTTAAAAAAAAGTAACTCAAGATAAAGGTGAAACATTCACTCAGATGTGGAATGTTCTGATGCAGTTTTTGTTTTAATGGAATCTAAAATAAAGCCTGCCTGGTATCTTCACACTACTCATTCCTCCTTTCCAGGTCTTATTCTCAATGAAGGATGGATGAAATAAAATAGATCCTGTGGCTACATTTCACTTTCTACACAAATGCACTTTTCCTTAGCTCTCTTTTTAAAAGGAGTCACTTTGCTGACTCTAATCAGTAACATTTCAGGAGATACGCTAATGGGGGAATCACATTTTCCTAGCAAGAAGCCCATAAATATAATAAACTCAACAGCTAACCAACCGCAACTTTTACATAGTTTAGACATCGTAGTCCCTCGCTTCACCAGAGTAAGACCACAGGGGTCGCACAGATGTGCCCCAGCTCAGGGGACACGACAGACACTGGTGGGGGGAGGAAACCCCTGAGGCCTGCGGTTCCCATCCCGGGCGTCTAGCTAAGCTCCTGAGTTTGAAGTCCAGTTTCATTTTACACGAACCAGTCACCGCTCACAGAACGTGACACCCATCTTCAAAGTCAGTCTAATGCTTAAAGACAATACAACTAAAATCCAATAAAAATTAAAGTACATCCAGAGCTCACAATATCTATAGTTAATTACGTACGTTGAAGAAGACGATTTCATATGTAACAAGTACAAAAAGAGAAAATTAAAGAGACAAGAAAGAAAACAATAATGTTCTTTAGCTGGACTTCGAAGTTTCTTTCATTAAAGAGCAGATCAACTTGGGTTTGCAGTCCTAATTGATTACATATATATACACGTATATATGTGTAATTTCCTCTAGCTATAAGGATATCAGAAAAAACAGACGAGGAAGGGCCAAGATGACCTAATAACACCATTAGGCAAAAACTAAAGAACACATCTTCAAAATGGCAGGGGAAAAAAAAGGCTGCTAACTTAAGGTGCCAAAATATTACCAACCAACCAATCAAACAAATAAATTAGCAAACAGGAATGAGAAGAAAGCAGATATCAGTCCCACCTTGGTTTTCAACGTACAAAAGGCGTTTTAAACAATGCTGGTTAGATAAAACAACCCGGTTTAAAAGCAGCAGTTAGGACGTGGCAGAATATACGCCAAGGCGGACACACCTGTCTTTCAGCCATCTGATGTGCTCACACCCACTATAGTTCATCCCACGCAAATGCAGTCTATCAGCTATTCCACGATAATGTTTGTTCTTGGCAATTACCAAGGCAAAATCTTCTGTAGTCTTCCTAACAATCTACCAGCTTGGCCTAACCAACTAAATTCAAATGAAATACAACTCAATCATTATATGTAAACAAACATGAAATTATGGAAACAAATTTCACTCAAATTGAACACCAAAATTCTGCGGGTGCTGTATTTACAAGTCCATGTTACTAACCGAAGATCGCGGTAATGTTATTCCCAGAGCCAAGATCACACGGAAGCACAGCCTTTCTAAAGAACGGGGTGCTACGGAATGCTATGATCAAAGCCTCATCTTTGGATTTGATTAATCAGATCGATCCCGAATAGCGCATTTCTCCCCCCAGGTCAAGTCACACAGAACTCTGTAATGCAAATGTTCAACTGCTTCAATGAAACCACGAACCAATCCAAAGTGTCTCACAATGCCATCAACGGAAATGATAACTTCACCCCAATTTTGCCCTAGTCTGAAGCTCAGAAATGGTTTATACCAAAGATAAAAAAACCTTCCTTCCCTGATGATCCATCTTTCACTAAGAGTGAAGTGACTATCAAGGAGGACCAGTGAAAATGAAGTTCTCAGTTGGAAGAATGGAAAACTCAGTGAGTCCGCACCTGTCACGCCAGACCTCGTCTCCCACCGCCCTGCCCAGACTTGACCCCTGCAGCACCTGAGGTGCTGGTGTCACTAGTTACCTGTTTTGAGGCTGGGACTGAACTCTCGGCTAGTGCTGGGGGGTGGGAAGGCCTCCAGGGCTGTCTGTGCTGGAAGGGTTCGATATGGAGGAGGAGTCAACTCTTCGTCACCAGAGAAGCTCCTCCGCACCCCACCTGTCATGGGCAGGCTCGACAAACTGACAGGCTTCTTCCCAATTGGCATCTTCCTCTCTAAATATCAAGTCAAACTAAAGTAAGCTTTTACTTACACGCCTGGCAAGAAAAGTGCATTATATAACGAGGAAAAGTCTTGCTGCATAGGATACTCTGGAAAGAGAACCAACTATGCAAGATTTGTATTTCTAAAAACAAGGAGGGTGTGTGGGGGTGTGTGTGTATTGGGGGTAGATAATGGGGGAGGTCATTTCTAGACTTTGAGAGTCTGGTGATCCTGGTTCCTGACTCTCAAATAAATTTAAGACAGAAGAAAGCAAAATGAACTAGAGAGAGCATTACTACCATGGAGAATAGCTGGCTAATTTCCTTCACGAATATTTTAGCTTGAGAGGAGTTGAAAATTCTATGCAAGAGAGAGGGTTTAGCCTGGCTGAGGAGCTCAGCTGGTTAGTGTCATGGTCCCGATACACCAAGTTTGCGGGTTTGATCCCCAGTCAGGGCATATACAAGAATCAACCAATGAATGCATAAATAAGTGGAACAAGAAATTGATGTTTCTTTCTCCTTTCCTCTCTAAAAAATCAATAAACAAAGTTTTAAAAGCCTAACTAGCATGGCTCAGTGGTTGAGTGTGTTGACCCACGCACCAGGAGGTCACAGGCTTGATTCCTGGTCAGGGAACATGCCAGGGTTTGGGCTCAATCCCCAGCAAGGGGTGCGCAAGAGGCAGCTGATTGATGTTGATGTTTCTCTCTCATCAATGTTTCTATCTCTCCTTCCCCGCTTTCTAAATCAATAAAACTTGCTCTAGCTGGTTCGGTCTGTGGACTGAAGGGTCCTGGGTTCAATTCTGGTCAAGGGCATATGCCCAGGTTGTGGACTCCATCCCCAGTAGAGGGTGTGCAGGAGGCAGCCGATCAATGATTCTCTCTCATCATAGATGTTTCTCTCTCTCTCTCTCTCTCTTTCTCTCTCTCCCTTCCTCTCTGAAATAAAAATATATTAAAAAATAAAATCAATAAAAACGTAATTAATTTTTCAATTGTTCATGGGGTAGCATTTCTCTGCCTATATATGCCCAAACACTGACCTTCAGAGAGAAAGTTTAGTATATTATCTGGATGGCAGGGTTTTACTGATATGTGCTCCTCTAACTTTTGGTTTATAATACGCAATTTTAGAAAACACGTGTATTTCTTGGCGCCTTCTTGTGGTCATTTTGAGACCACCACCAGAGTTAGGGATTAGTTGAAATAGTGCCTTCTTGTGGACAATCTGAGAACAGCACCCCAGTAAGGGATTACTTGCAATAGCGCCCTTCTTAAATTATTATTTTTAACATCTTTATTGTTCAAAGTATTACATATGCTCTCCCTTCTACTCCCATTGACCCCTTCTAGCCTGCCCTGGCCCCAGCCCCAGACCTTCACCATCCTATTGTTTTGTGTCCATGGGTTATGCATATTTCTTTGGAAAACACTTGTATTTCTTATTCTGAAGAGCAGTTCTAAAATTTAAAGCATGTTGCCTGTAAGTTCTTAAGCAATCTAAGTTTTTTAAAAAATATCCTTTGGTTATAGTTTCATAAGGAAACATAAGCCTTCAAAAATTTATACAATGTTTTCACTTATAAAAAATAAGATATTCTAAACTTTGCAAATACTGAACCAAGCATACTGCATTAGTCAGGTTGAAAGCTGAAGAATACTTACATATACTTGTGAATATAAATTGTATCTGTTTTCTTCCAGAGTATACAAACGACCCAGGCAAGAGCAATCAGAAATTATGCTTCATAAAATCAAGACTAAAAGATAAATCTAAGTCAGACAGTATTCCTCTGTAAAACCATCTGGAAACTAAGCTATTAGTGAGTACACATTCACCTCAATTGCCAAACTGAAATCACATACAGCAATCATTTAGACTTCTCCTAATATACTACACACCTAGAGATAAAAATGCAAGGACAATCTCCACCTCACTACTTGTACTAGCCCCTGAAGGTGACACAGAAACAGTGCTGGTTTTCTGGCTCTCGAATGACTAACCCTTGAGGAAAAAAGGCTTTCAGACTGGACGGAGCACATGCACACAACAGGCTGCAGGACCCTCTCGGCAGAATAGGCCTTACTTTCCAAAGCACTGGTTACCAGTTATCCTTTTATAGCACGAGCACAGCTCTAACAAAACGAGCTGGAGTATCGAAGCCAAGCAGCTGCCTATTTCTGTAAGACACAAGCACCACCACCAATACACTGACGGATGATTTTGGATACACAAAGACCAAAGAGTTATAACAACAGAGCAGAATATAATACTCTGTAGGCCAACTTCAAACAAATGAAAGGTTTTGTGGCCTATCTGCTATTGATATAAATCTGAATGCAATGGGGGACTTAGGTTCCTGGACCCCAAATTCTTTCTTATTTGGTAAGTCAAGTTTTGTGGGGAAAATTTCTAACAAATGATTTGTTGACTAATATAAAAAAACAAAAGGAGCAAATAGTTCCCTTATAATGAAGACTGCTTCTTCTTCATTCATATGGCACATTTCCTTATCCTCAATTCCAAAATTCCAAGTTTCTCTAAAACTTTGGAAACAAAATCAGACCTCATTTGGTGATATTATTTATAATCTTTATTTGGCCCATTTAATGTAAATGTTTATATATATTTTGCTTCATAAAATGCTTCAGAGTCGGCAATGGGTGTTACATTAATGTATACTACACACACTATACTTTTCTAAAATCCAAAAAATTCTGAATTCCAAAACACATCTGGCCCCACAGGTTTACTAATAAGAGAGTCTGAGTCCATAGTTCTTCCCTCCTGTGTCCAAAGGACAATTTAAACACATTAGATAGAAAAAATAGACATTGGAGATCATGTCATAACACGAGCAATTAAAAGGTTAAAGAACACATACATTTATAACTCAATTCTTTTTCCCCAGCTAATCCAGCAATCTGATAATGTTAAATGTCACTAAAAACTGGGGTACTGATGTTATCACTTCACTAACTTCATATTTCTTCCTATGTTCCTAGCACATTAAGCTCCGTAAGCCAGAAACAAACCCTGCAAGTGCCACACTAGAGAGAGGCACATTATTTGTATATACAATACTCAGAAACTAGTTGTGAAAAATATCGTCATATAACCACTGAGTAATAAAATACATTTCTGAAATGCAACGTCTTGGAAAGAAATTTCTGAAATCTCCAAGTCTCGCCCAGTAGAAAGGGAAAAGACCAATAAAGCAGCCCGCGCTAGTCAACCATACAAAAAGCTGAGTGTGCACATCTACCGTGCTGGTCCACTGACAGTTCCCAGTGAATTCTCCCTCATCATTTCCAGATAAATGGGAAATCACTGTGGCCGGCCTGGTCTGGCAATGCTCTCTACAGTCTGAATATCAAATGTGGCAAGCAGTGAGTGGGCAAAGTAATTATGGGCCTATGGGAAACTCATGCCTCCAATACAAAAGACCGGGTAAGAGACAGGCCTGAAGTTATCACTACTCTGAGGCTGGTCTGGGTTCTGTGCTGGAAGAACACTAAAGCGCCAGTGCAGCGGTTAGTAGAAGTTTTCAAGTTCCCACAGGAAGAATTATAAGCCAACAACTATGCCGGGAAGGCTAGGATATATTGATTTTCTTTTATGCTTCTTCAGTCTCCCGGTTGCTAATGAGACAGATTAGCACTTATTTGAACTTATGGCAAATCAGCTGGGAAAACACTGATTTAGCCTTAACCTTCAAATGTACTTTTAAAAATATCTTTACATGAAAATAATTGTATCTTAGAATGAAATATTCCATGACCATCTTCGTGAAGAGAATCTGTGGCTCTCTATGGTGGAGAAAAAAGATTTTAAAAGAATCAGAGCTATCAATATATTTGGCTATTAACCCCAGTAACCATTCACTGTAAGGTAAAATATAATATAGAAAGCATATTTTTAAAAATTTTCTTAAGTTTGACTTTGTTAGCCATCCACTTGAATTTCTTATAAGTACTGTTCTAGAGTTTTGGTTTATAAGTTTTGGGTTTAGTAGTCTCCAAGTCTATTATAAACATCAAGCATCTGCTTTTAAAATTTTTAAATAAAAATGTTTTTTTTTAAATTAATTTCCTGTAGGTTAATATATTATTTCAAGAATCATTCGTAGACTCTATTCTTTACCATATATGTTATAATTATTTTTCTTGTCAATTAAAATATGTGGTTCTCATTATTGCAAATGTTTGCCTTTTATGGCATACTGCACCTTTAAGCGTAATATACAACGCACAGTCATCAGCTCTCACAAGGGATATCACTTTCTGTGCAAAAATACTGTGACCCCAATTTGCTAACAATTTAGGAAATGTATATAAACACCATGTGGTGACCCACTTTTCTTATGTCCTTTGTATTGCTGGGACTTAGCCTTTTTCTTCTGTTTTGATGAACCTGATTGGCTTTCTCTTGTCGCTGAAAGATAAAAGGGAAAATTGGTACAAGATAATTGCTTACCACTAACCATAGGTACAATTTATATGAACTATCTTTACCAAGAACTATTATACTTGTAAAATTACAGGATGCTTTGAAAATATCGGTGCTTGTTCTGATAAAACCATAAACCTCAATACCAGACAGATTCCACTATCTATTCAATAAGCACTTATCATATTCCAGTAAATTCTTAGTCTATAATTTAAAACTCATTAAAATAGGCCTACTTTAACTTGGTAAGTGCTCTTACTATTGTGTTTCTATAGTTATCAGGAAACTCACTATTGAGTTCCCATGGTCATGGTACACATGGTCTAATTCTGTGATACTGTTTTTGAGGCTTAAGATCTTACCTGGCAACCAATCAGACATAGGTATATTCTTGTCCTGTGAGCTCACAAGATGATCATTGTGAGACAGTCCACTGAAGAATTGCTGACTTTTACAAAAGGACACCTTTCTGTATACCAACTTACACTGTGATGCTGGAGGCTGTAGTTGATATCCAGTTAATTGACACCACCCTACAGGATAGAGGTCAGGAGACTCACAGTCTACCCACTGGTCATATTCTTCTTCCCATCCATCAAAGTGTATCCTCAAGAGGCGATGAATGATTCGCGTTACTGTGGCTACACATATTAAACGTGGCTCCATCAGATCTACTGCTTCTAACTTCATTCCAACACGAAATCCGTGATTTGGAACATCCTGACATGGAGAAGCAGAACATAAATACTGGTGAGAAGACGAATGCGTAACTCCACTATCACTACGAGAGGGAAAGAAAGGAAGCAACATAACCAAATAATGTGATTTAAACCAAAATTCCCAAATAATTCTTTAGTTACTGAAACGTGTGAAGGTGAAGCATTTAAGAACTAGTTTGGCAATGTATTCATTTTTATGTTACTCAAATTAAAAAATGAAACCCTGTTTGGAAACAAGCTTCACTTCCTAGATAAAGGAAGTATTTATATTATTACTCTCTATTTTTTAAAATATAAATCTCTAAAAAAAAATAACAAAAAAATAAAAGAAATAAAATATATAAATCTCCACTAAGAAATTCTAATAAAAGCAAAGATAGTTTATCAATAATGATGTACATTTGTGTGTACAATTCCACATAATCATCATGCCATCATTGAAATTTACCTTATTAAATAGTTTTACTGGTGCTGCAATGGAGCCAGTTTCCCTGAGGTAGTCAAACCATTTAAAAGGAAGTTTAGTGTAACCTGAAAGACACAACTGGTTTAAGTAGCAGTTCATTTAAAATTAGCATACTAGAAGCAGGTAACAAGTAACTCAGCACACACTCAGATTTTAGGTTTTTGATAAACTTTTAATTCACGCTCTAATACTGTTGACTCTAATAGCTCCTCCATGTTATAAGGATTTTCCTCCTTTCCTAGGTATACCATTTAATCCTAACGCAAAAGTGACTCTCCTTTCCTCTGTCACTACAAAGAACTGTAGAATTCTGCTTTCTCAACCGTAGGCTTAGAACAGCCTAGCATTTAACACTTTCCAGTGACATTTTTCTTTCTTTGCAAGGAAGAAAACTCACTGAACAAATACCATTTTTTATAGACATCTGGTCCCCCCACCACACACCTACCCCTTCTTTTCTTAACAGAAAAACCACAGGCTCAGACATTAAAATCAGAGAAGTTGTTAGTTAAGCCACGAGAGCTATTTAAGGTTCTACCTTCTTTTAAAAAGCCACATGACTCTAAAAATGAAAACTTGCCCCCTCAACACTAAAGTATCTATTAAAAAAAGTTAAATGTATGCCATAACCTATTGAGCTTAATCACCATCTCAACAGGGCTTGAGAATATAAATTCATATTATAAAGTATATGGATGCTCAGAAAAGATTCTACACTAACAATTTATTAAAGCTACCTGGAATATAGTGCTTTGATTTTAGACCACCTCACAGCTCTTGTTGTGTGTGCATATATTCATATATGCAATATATACATGGATATTCACACAAGCATCTAGGGCTGTGCTAAATGTTGTAAACAGATATCACATAAAAGGAAAGTAAGAATGAAGACCCAGTATGTGTATTAGGATGAAGTACCTCTAGGTGGAGTAAGTTCAATCATGTTAATTTCACAGAAACCAACAGGGAAAATAGAAGGGGAGGTTGCATGATAACAGAACCAGTCAGATCCATCTGCTGCTTCTGAGCCATCGATCCCAATCATTAGGAATCCGTCGGCCAGCACCTTTTAAATGAAAAGAATTCCAAGTATTTGAAATTAGACACCACTATTTTTTTAAAAAACATATTGATTTTTACAGAGAGGAAGGGAGAGGGAGAGAGAGTTAGAAACATCAATGAGAGAGAACCATCAATCAGCTGCCACCTGCACACCCCCTACTGGGGATCCAGCCCGCAACCAAGACACATGCCCTTGACCGAAATCGAATCCAGAACTCTTCATTCTGCGGGCTGAGGCTCTGTCCACTGAGCCAAACCAGTTAGGGCTAGACACCACTATTACAAAAATGACCCTTTAAGCTTAAGTGGCATACTAAAAGAACGGAAAATCAATGACATAAAAGATTTCTTAAAAGTGAAAAATGCTTCCCAGGGGATTCTTAGGCCTGAGAACTGAGAACCACTCTTTTAAATCTTTTCTTAAAGCAGTTTCAGAAAAGAGGAAAAAGGAAAAAGAAATAAAATAAAAAAAGAAAAAGAAAAAAGGAAGTACTACCTACCAAAAGGAAGGAAAAGGCACAAAAAGTTAACACAGGAAACTGAAGATAAACTTGGCCTTGCTACAATTCTGTGTTGGACTAGTTTTGACCAGGAAGTAACTTAAATATTCTTCCTCTAATTTAGGATATACTTCAACAAATAAAGGTAGTGGACTCAAGATGACAATCTTAACAAGCTTTACATAAGGAGAACCTCTGAAAAGAGAATTCAGTCACTTTAAATACTCGTAACCATCTTGTCTCCCCAGTGAAGACATACACACACACACACATTTTATGTCAAAAAGAGTTAATTCTATTAGGGGCCTCCTTCTCCTGTAACTTTAAAAACAGCTCTTGTAATTGCATTCCTGTATTTTAAAACCCATCCTCTTACCTTTCTAATGGTTGCCACACATATTGTGGAAAGATTTAATGGGTCTATAGCTTCCAATTTCATCCCTTCCTTGAACCATTCCCCAGTCTGGTCCACTTCTTTTACCTAAAGAATTACATGAAAGCACATCACTGTTACAAATATTATCATTTTAATAATGAAAGATACCAATTTGAAAAGGTTTACCAGATGGAAATACCAAATGCCTTCTCCTACCTACCTAATATTTTAATGCAAACTTCCATTAGGGAACAGAGAGAATTCAGACAGACAGAATTTAAAAATAATTATAATCAATAGCTGTGACACCTATGAATTACAATGTTTTAATCCTTTTAAGTGAACATATGTAATTGTGATTTCCATAATTTTAGGAAAAAAACCCCACAACCCTCTTTTAAACATAATTTACAAATGAGGGTTCTTATAAAAACTTCTTACCTTAGCAAATAAATGTGGTGGTGTATCAAAATGTCCATCCTGTTTCTTTGTAATATCTACAAGGAAAAGTTACATACTAATCTGTCAGCATTTGTGAGAAGACCAAAAACCACGTTTCTTTGAAGGTTTCAAACTCACAAGGTATGTATACTCTAAAACATGGCAAAAATATATGCCTTCTACATTTATGATTAATAACCTTTAATAGTTTTACTCTCTTCAGAGTACATGTGCCATTAAGTACACTCAGCCAATTAGAATGCTGGTAATTCCCTAATGAGGGAATTATAACTTTAAGTGTGTTTTAATGTGTTTAGTATTAAGTTTAACCACATGTAATTCTGCTATTTTGATTAAAATTGAATGGAAAGGGAAAGGGTAAAGACTGAGATCTTTCAAATGGGGTGGATAAGAAAAATGTAAGAAAACAAATGTAGCTGTGACCAAAAATGCATTATTTTTTAATTGAGGACAAGTGGAAGAAGGAATTAGTTAGGACACAAATATTCTGTGTGAAGATTCTCGATTGAGGTAGGATAAGCTGCCCAGGACAACGAGCATGCTATCTTTGACCTATGCTATTCTGTAGAGAAAAATAACCAAGTAGCAGACTTCAGCCTCAATGACATTGCCAACAGGAGTTCTCATGATAGGTGCTTACCAGATCTTTTGAATCGATGGCCTATGCTTCGAGACCAGCCAATATGATGGATGAGTGGGCTGTGCATATGGCACCAGAAGTCATCTGTTTTATCTTCACTGTCTTCATACACTAGTCTTAACCGTCCTCCAATCACACTTTCCACCACTGCTACTCGTGTTCGACACAAATGTCTCTTGTCAACCACTTCCACTCTCATGCAAGGTTTGAAAGGATACTGCATACTTTCTGAAACCTTGAAACAAAAGCAGACAAAAACTCTTTGGGATTCATGACTGAAGTCTACAAATTATTTTACCATTGCACTATTAAAAACAATGGTATTTACTACAGCTCTGGCTCACTAAATTAACACAATTCCTTAAAAACCTGGAAGTTATTCCTTTTTACAGAGCTCTCATTTGACAATTCAGTCCCTTTCTAAGCTCCCATCTTTACCTTTTGTGAGAAGTCGGGAGGAAGTGTTTTGGCACCAGTAAGTCGTTTCACTAGAAAAGCTTTCCAGTTCGTATACTTATGATGAATAGCTAAAACAAAAGAAATAACTAGTTACTCTTCAGTAAAGAGTGAATTGCTGCATAAAGTATTTGTTAAAAAAAAAAAAACAGTAACAAATTTCCTTGCAATTTAGAATATCAAGGTCCTGAAGAGCAACAAAAATAGAGAAAACAAATATGTCTTGCCAGCAATTAAGTTAATTGAAACCAAAAAATACACTTTTAATTTCTGTATCACCTTAATGTCACTATGAGTGAAACTGCATTTAAGTATGTGCATTTACATTACAGTAAGGATAAGTACACTACTTACTTCTAGGAGGGACAAGAGGTTTCCCACTGGCTGCACACCAGCCAACTGGACGGATATCAGAACTACATATATTGCACCAGAAGTCCAGAGCAGAGTCATTTTCAAATCCTTCATATCTTAAAAGGGCATTGTAACCTGAAACCAACAAATTAATCATCACATAAGGAGAAAATAAACGTAATAAAACAGGATCTAGCTGCTGGTGATGGTTGTAAAACGTTAGCGTGCATCTGCAACAGAAACACTTGCAGGGTTGAGAACAGACAGATGGCTAGGCCCCATCCCTGAGATTCCGATTTAGCAGATCTTGGGTCAGTCTGAGAACCTGCATTTCTAACAAGTACCCAGTGATGCTGCTGCCCCTGGTATACGGATCAGACTTAGAGAACCATTTGTACAATACAAACAGTTTTACTGTTTTCAGAGCATGGCTTCCTCCTTAGAATATATTTCAATTTTATCCATGGTTTCTTAAATTTTAAAAGGGAAATTCACAGTGAAAACAGAGTTGGGAAAGTTCTATTAGAATGTGTAGTTTTGAAAATAAAAGAAAGAAGACTGTGTATGATTAGTTAATAAAATCTTTCAAGTCAGAGAAACACAGTTAAAACACATTTCAAAGACATTATTTTCCTCAGCTCAACAGGCGACCACTTATTCTTGGATAATTTGGATTTAGCTACTTCAAGAGTCTAAATTTTTCTGCACAGTTTATTTGGAAATAAGACTTGAAAATGCTAGGTAAATAAATTCAATAAACATAAATAAAAGTCTGTGAAATCACTTAAAAAACTGTATGTACTAAGCAAATAGGAAGTTGTATTTTGTAGAAATAGAAGTACAAGATATAACCTGTTTATAATTTAATAAAATCTTATGTTAAAATAGATTAAAGTTTAATTTAAGATATTTAGTAGAATAAAAGAGGCCAAATAAACGAATATTTCAGGCCTGGAGCTACATTTAGTCAGCATTTACATGTTAATATCTATGATAAAAATTTATAGCATTACATCTTTAGTTTTAAAATGCAGTAAGTCACAGAATAATTCATAAGTTCGCTAACTGTTGCTGAGCTCTAGTTCATGATTAACACCAGGCTCACTTCTAAAACATCACTCAAGTGGCTTAGAATAAGATATATGAGGCAATTAGATAAAACAGAAATGTAAAATCAGAGATGGAAGGCAGAAATAATTCTCGGATATTAAATGCAACTGACTTAAACACCTAGGACAGAAACAACATATTGCTGTTTTAAATTATGGTGTAGAGGATAAGAATAGCATTTAGAGAAAGCTTACAAAGCAGGGAAGCATCTCAAGGAAAAGGTAGGAAATGAATTGGTTATATGCCAAGTGCAAAGCATGGGACATTCTTGTGAGAGTAAGCGAAGGCATAGAGATGACAGAGAACACACTGTATGAGGGTGGAGGAAGATTAATCTCTTTAGAACAGATCACTGATATTGGGAGCAACAAAAGGTTTGGTCATTGGTATATGGTGCACCTCAAATGGGTGTAAATGCAGACCATCTTCACCCTTTAAGGACAAAGAAGCCAGAAAGGTCCTGAAGAAGAGCAACAAAAATAGAGAAATGCCTATTCATTTGTGCATTAAAGACATTTAATTTGGAAAAATGGAATTAAGATCATTTTGGGGGAAGTTAAGTCTATCGGCGACTGGGGGAGAATTTCTGGAGATAGGACTAGAAAGAGCAAGATAAGAAACCTCTTCCAGTAATCTAAGGGTAACTTTTCTTATCTGAGTGGCTGTCCCTCCCCTAAAGTGCTACAGTGCCCTATGACACCACCACTCACTGAGCACCGTATCATAAACTTTTCCAACGTTTGGCAGATGTAAGCTCACAGAAAAAAAACAAGTCTTCCACTTTTGCACATCACCTGCCTACAGAGTCTAACAGAGTACATACCTAAATGCATCTACTTCATGAGCAATAAGGTAATAAGGGTCAGGGTACACAGAAGTAGTGGAAATGAAGAAAAAGGAAGAACTCAAGATACATGAAATTATCAATACTAGTTTACCTTTGGTATTGTGACTCATCACTTTTTTTTAATACCTCTACTGTGTGTTACTTTTCAAAGTATTTTCCTCTTCCAGGGGTTGGCAAACTATTATGGCTCACAGATCTGGTCTGATTTTTGTTGTTGCTTTTAAAAATATTTTTAATGATTTTTAGAAAGAGAGGAAGGGAGAGGGACAGAGAGAAACATCAAGGTGAGAGGAGAACATCGACTGGCTGCCTCCTGCACACCCCCCACCGGGGGATCGAGTCTACAACCTGGGCACGTGCCCTGACCTGGAATCAAAGCCACAACCTTTTGGTGCATGGGACGATACTCAACCAACTGAGCCACACTGGCCTGATGTTTTATAGTCTGCCATCTAAGAATGGTTTTTACATTTTTAATGATTGAAAAAATAACAAAGAATAGTATTTCATAATAGGTGACATTTACATAAAACCCAAATTTCAGTGGCTATACATGAAGTTTTACTGAAACACAGGCATGCCTATTCATTTGTGTATTGCTATAGCTGTTTTCATGCTACAATGGTAGAGTTGAATAGTTGTGACAGACTGTTTTGCCCAAGAAGCTGAAAATACTTGTCTGGCTTTTAACAGAAAAAGTTTGCCAACCCCTGCCCTATTACCATATTTATTTATTTGGCAACATTTGCAAAATTTACAAATAGTATGTTTCTTTAAAAGTTACAAACATAATCGGCATTTTCTAGAACAAGACGCGTGCTTTTCACCTGCTAATTTTACAATTCCAGCAATCCAGAAGACTTTGGTAGGTAGGCTGCAGTCTGTATTGGGAACTTCTACTCTCACATTTTCTGAGATATCACCCCAGCAGGTCCCCATAGGTGCCTGTCATATAAAAATTACTAAATTATCATCTTATTAACATAAAACCTAAAACATACCATTCAAAATTAAGCATTACTATCAATAATAAAAATATTAAACTAAAAATGCCATTTAATTCATTCACTTTTCTTTTAAAAAAATATAATTGTTATTCCCCTTTTCACAGAATTCTATTTGTAAAAATCCAGTGACAAGGTCAAGCTCAAGATGAAGAGGATTCACATATATTATAATAGATCCATGTCGACCAAAATTCAATGCTGTCCTAATATAAGACTTGAGCAGCAATTTTTGTAAAAACTGAAGCACAACTTGAGGGACTTCACAGGATAAAGTTGACTTAAGAAACTCATTATTTTTAATATGCACTGAATAAATACACTTTAGCTTAATCTCTAATTTTAAAAGATCTCACCAAAGAGCAGAAAGAAAAATAATTCCCATCAGCAATGTGGTTTCCAATAACAAAGGAGAAACAAAAATTAAATATCTGTATTTTCTACTTAAATTCATAGAACAGAAATATAGCCTGTTAAACAGACGTGGCAAAAGCACTGGGTACAGTTATTTAAAAGTGGGAGTTGAAGCGTTTTTGAAGATGCATACCATAGTAACTTGTTATATAATTTGTTATTTCTAAATTTCTCATGCAGGAGTTACTATAAACAAAGAGAAAACTTTCAATGTTAGAGCTGGTAATCAGTAGCCTCCAGACCAAAAGGTTAAAATGAGGATTCAGAAAACCAACCAAACAACTATCATGAAGGGATTTTCCAAAATCTCACATATGTTCCTAAATTACAATTTTCATTACATTTTAATCCTTATAACTTGAGGCCATTTACAATTATCTGGAGCATATGCAATGGTAAATTAAATCAAACGAGTGAATTCAGGAATGTAAATGCTGATCATACTAAACAGTCTCTGTGGTCTTTGACATCAGCTTCATGAAATATAATTTAGAACCTTGACCATGATTAAGTGAGATTATAAAAGACCTGATAATACGAGCAAATCAGGAAAAGACAAAATAGCTTTAAGGCTCAAAGATGAGTAAACACAAAGACATCTAGGAGTCACAGGATCTAGCCAATTTGAACACTGGGCAATGTTTTCCATGCAAAGCCTTCCATACATTGGCAAATGCTAACCCAACAGGAGGATTAGCCTAAAACAGTACTCGAACCCTATCCTCTCAATACTTTATATGGAACTTCTGAAGGAGAGGAAGAAAATGTCCAATAATACCGAGCTAGGATAAGTCTGGCACCAAACACAGAATCAATTTATGGCTATTGCTTGAAGCAACAAACGAACTTGAAGACAGTGGCCTATCTTAACTATGTGTGACTCTGGAAGGATACATGTAACTTCCTCCCTGAGCTGTGCAAAAAATAATATTCCATCATGATTACCTCTTTCGGCTTTTTTAAAAATGGAAATACTGGACTCTTTGGGTTCTGCTATCTCCCCCTATATCACTCTAGACTGTAGGGCCATCCCTATTGCCAGCAGATATGATCAGAAAAGGAGAAGCTGGGAGGAAGATAGGTAACATAGATTAAGATAAGATAAATTAACACAAAGACCATGTATTCAATTCTGTGAGGATGGACCAATTAGAGTAGACAGATGTAGTTAAATGTATGTATTGAATTAAGGTAGGGTAGTCATTCATCCCTCTTGGTTTGGCTGCCAAATCTTATGGAATGGGTTTATTTTTCATTAGAAGAGGCATGGTATTGCTGAGCAGTTGGGGTTTATGTTGGCACATTGCTAAGTACATTTGGCAGACAGGACTCCTTTTTGCACTAGATATGACAATGTCATACTGATTTTTAAAAAAAGCCTTAACAATTGTGTGGAGAAAATAACTTTTAGTCACATTAAAGAAAGCAAAGTACCAATATGCTCACTTAAAAAATAAAGTTCATGTTGACTTTAGCAGGGGATATTATGTTCTGGTCCCTACAGTCTGGATTGGTATAGGAGAAAGTAGCAGAAAGTGACATTTGTTCTTGCCTGTAAGTTTGTGGTTCTGCTAGGCCCTCTTAAACCAATCCATATGGTTTATGCTAAGAAAAAAAAAGAAGAAAAAAACAACAAAAAAGAGCACTATAGCCACTGCATAGTATGTGCTCCATGTGTTGAAATAAGGTAATTTTATAGATATATCTGCCCTTTTGTTTAAAATGAATATTCTTAAGTGTGGAAGACTAAATGACCCAGGGCTTGACAGCCATCTTCATCCAAGTCATCTGTCTTCTCTTGCTGGCAGGAGGGATACCTCTGAAAGTCTGGATTGGCATAGCATGAACTAGCAGAACCATAATTTACAGGTAACAACAAATTTACCTTCCAGACTCAGGGCGAGAGGTCCACCTCAGGCTCCTCCCAAACCAGGAAGATCTGCTTCACCACTTCCTGCTCCAGGCCGCTCGTGAGGCTATCTGGGAGCGACTCTCCTTCCCTGCAAGGTAAGCTATCATCAGGTCCTGCGGACACGGCCACGTCCAAATGCTGAGGGCTCCCCAGCACAAATGCATAACCTCCACCTGACTGTCTGCAGGAAATCATTCGATGGGAAGCCTGATTTTCTGCACTTCAAGAACATTCCCAGACAGTCCGGTAGCCTGGATGGCTAGTATTTAGACGCTCAGAGGGCTGATTCACTGCACATAAGATGATTCACGGCGGAAATACAGATTTCCTTCCATAGAGCTGCCAACCTATAATTTTTTTTTAATCCTCACCTGAGGATATTTTTTCCATTGATCTTTAGAGAGAGAAAGAGGGGGTTAGGGGGGAGGGGGAGAGGGAGAGAGGGAGAGAGGGAGAGAGGGAGAGAGGGGGAGAGAGAGAGAGAGAGAGAGAGAGAGAGAGAGAGAGGAGAGAGGGAGAGAGAAAGAAAGAAACACTGAGGTGAAGAGACACATCAACTGGTTGCCTCCTACACTCACTTCTACCAGGGCTGGGGAACCTGCAACCGAGGTATGTGCCCTTGACTAGGAATCAAACCCACAACCATTCGGTCTGGGGACAGACACTCCAAACACTGAGCCACACTGGTCAGGTCCAACCTATAACTTTTGATAATCACACACAATCTTCAATATTAACAGAATTTAAGTGGGCAGAGGTTAGCCTTGAAATTGCATATAGGTAATAAAATATAAAAATCAACTCCAATGATGATATGGCAAGTGCAGAAAAAGTCATCATTAGAATATTTTAAGACAAATAGGCATATGATTACTAAAGCGCATCAAGTAGAAAAAGATGAGATATTTGGCTAAAAAAAAGGAGAAAACATTATAGGAAATTAACTAGAAAGAAATTAGAACTCCTAAATACTCTACTTGCCAGAATTAACAGGAAGCAGAAACAGAAAAAAAAATCGTTCCCATTCACCTTTGATACTAGAATCTATTTTTTGGGGTGGTGGCAGCTGGGAGATGGGAATTGCAAGGCAAGTACAAAAGGAAAATGGGATGTTTGGGGCGAAAGGATTACAAACAAAAGAATGCCATGTGCACATAAAAAGGAAAAGCAGTGGTTACTAATGTGAAAGACATAAAACAGTACATAACTAAAAAAACACATTAAACCAGTATTGTTTAAAAAAATAACCTAGATTACTTAGGTTTTCTTTAAAACTGGTGATTTTTATTATATTACAATTCACTGCTTTCCTGGAGGGAATCATTTGTGGCAAGACAATAGCTAACTCAGATGGGGCACTACTAAGTGCCAGATACTAATTTAAGTTTTATTTCCATCTAGGATGACATAGTGAAGATTCTAACATTGTTAAACTGAATGCGAAGTCATATTTATTTTCAGCTTTCAATGAGTAAGTGCCTATGTGTGATCAAGGTTAGGGAAAAGTATTTCCTAATTGAAAGATTATTTTAATAAGCACATAACTGAGAAACAGATAAGTTTTACTATAAACTACTGTGTACATATACATACAAAAGGGCTTTTCTTTTATTCTTAAAATTTTTAAATATAATTGTGATACATGCTGCAAAGAAAGGATTAGAAAATGCCATGAAAGATATCAGCTACTATTTGTGGAGGCAGGATGAGAAAGTATAGTAAACTCAGCTTTAAAGTTCTGGCACACATGTAAAAAGAACCTTTAAAAAAAATAGAAAACTAAAACTATTTTCAAGGGGGAAAAGCAGGATGACAGCATTTCTGGCTTTAGTGATCACAATGACAAGACACCAGAGTATATAGTCCAGGGACCAAAAAAAAGAAATATGAAACCTACAAACACATAACTGAAGGAGGAGGAGTTTAGCTTTTGTGTGGTTCATGTACATTTGGTATTGATCCATTTTGCCCCCTGCTATAACACTTAGGGAATGTTTTACTTGATTTTATAAGGCAAATCATGGGAATAGGAGCGTTTCAACTTAAAAGACAGCAGTCTTTATGGCAACAATGCTCTAACCAACTGAGTTACTGGGGCAGGACTTAACTAGATGATTTTAAAGATGACTCACAGTTTTGTGCCATATGACTTAGAATTAAAAGTGCTATTGTTTAATTCAGTGGTTTCCAACCTCAGGGACTGACAAGGAACGAGGAGCCCAGGGCCAAGGCCCTGGCCATTCCATTCCATCCCACCTCTTTTTTTTTTTAAATTAATTTTTTTTCCTTTATTGATAAGGTATTACATATGTGTCCTTATTCCCCCTATTTTTTTATTGTCTAAAGTTTTACATATGTCTCCTTTTCTCCCAATTGACCGCCCCCCCCCCCCCCCTTTCAGACAATCAGAACAGCTTCTTCTTATCCTAGCTATGTTTATTAGGGAAAAGGGGAATGCTGATGCTAAAAAAAAAAAAAAAAAAAAGTCTGAAAACCACCACCTAGAAAAAGGATATATATATGTGGCAACCTTAATATACAGATTTCTAAGTAGATATATTTAATGACAACTGAGCTTGATTTCCATTGCTAAATTATAAAAAACATCAAATGCTGTTGTAATTGAGTATAAACCACTATGCGTAAATATTGCAATTATCACACAACCCTCCCCCCAAATTCCTGGTTCAATCAGAGCAACTCTGCTTCCATGTTACACACTGGATGATGATGTTGTTTTTTTAAAAAGTATATTTTTATTGATTTCTTTTTAGAGAAAGAGGAAGGGAGAGGGAGAGAGATAGAAACATCAATGAGGAGAGAGAATCATTGATCAGCTGCCTCCTGCATGCTCCCTAGTGGGGGATCAACCCGAGCATGTGCCCTTGACTGGAATCAAACCCAGGACCCTTCAGCCCATAGACTGCCATTCTATCCACTGAGCCAAACCAGCGAGGGCCACATTGGATGTTTTTAAAGAGTATGTTTGAATGAAGAACCCTCTAGCAGGGAAAGGCTCCCACCCTATACTCAAGTTGAAGACAAGGCGTATGTAGGGTCTGGAGGAAGCAGGCCCTCCTGATGAACCAGTGTTAGGCAGATCTCCTGGTTCCAGCTGATCCCCACAGGAGGGTTTCTAAAGCCAAAGCTAGTAACCCTCCTGGGAGACCTGGAAACCTACCTCAGGGGGAGAACCATGAAGAGACAACTCTAAACAACACCTCAAATCAAGTGTAGCATGAGGTGTGGTCTCCTAAACCAAATGGTTTCAGATGAAGGTGCTGGTTAAGCCACAAAGCAAACTCATTAGTACTAATACATATTTAGAAACTACCAATGTAAGTTTTTTCCTATTTGATAAGGAGAAGGCAGTAAAGAAAGATGAGTGGAGCAGAAAGGCGCTTGGTGACAGATGCCTTGCCTCTGCGTGCAAAAGGAGTCTCCACTGTATTATTATTAAAATTGATTTTAGAAAAAAAAGGAAAAAACATTGATTTTAGAGAGAGGGAGGTTAAAGGGGGAAACTGAGATACAGATAGACAGATAGAGAGAAACATTGATTGGTTGCCTCCCGAAGTGCCCCAACTGGGGATTGAACCTGCAACCTGGATATGTGCCCTAAATAGGAATCGAACCCACCACGTTCTGGTGTATGGGGAAAGGTGCTCCAACCAACTGAGTCACACCTGGCAGGGCCACAGCATTCATTATTGATAACATGATTAAGGCTAGATGCTCTGTTTTATATAACAGGTGCATGAATTCATGCATGGGTGGGGTCCAGCTGTCCCACCCTGGGCCAGCCAGGGGGAGGGGACGCAGGAGGTCGGCAGGCTGGCCCCTCCCACCCCCCCTCGGTTGAACTCTACCCCTGGTAGAACTCTGGTCGAACAGACAATTTGCATATTACCCTTTTATTACATAGGATAATACTTTAATCTTAATAAAGCAAAGTTGAAAAGAAAATCAATTTCATTATTATAATTGAGATTTTCTTGCAAAGAATTTTAATATGGTTTTATTATTCAAAGATATGGATGTGAAATAAAACATGAAATTGGGGCTTTGATATGCTATTTAAAAAATATCCTTGACTACTTACATAAAATAGCTAGACATGGCTTATGATATTGAAACATAAAAACCAGTATTAAAATAAAGATAGTAAAGAATAAAGGCTATTCAGGAGACAACAGACAAGTGTTCCAGGAATCTATCTCAAGAGGACAGTTGAAGATTTGTTTAGTAATTCTCTTTAAAACTGCTGTTGCCATGTATTTAATAGCTCTCACAAATGTGACACCACTATCAACATTACAGTAAAATAAATCACCTACTTTCCACTGCGATAAGTATCTAAGATTCCACTTAAGTTGGTTCAGATAGTTACCATGCCACCAGGACTAAGGGCTTAACACTTGTACTTTCAAGAAAGAAAACCAGGAAATGAATGAACTTGCTTTAATTTATATTTCTACCACTAAATTAATATGCGTGGCCTTGATCAAGATCTTATATTAGCCATGAATGAATGAAAATTCATTTGGATTTCCACAGCAAGAAATCAAACTCAGTTTTGTTTACATGCTATTACTTAAAAGTATAGCCTTAACTTAGTGAAATGTTAAGTGTAAACAAAATTTCATTTATTATTTTCTAAATTCTCTTTTTTATAAATGGTCATTAGCAGGTAGAACCTTTATATATAAATTGAACTTGTAGTCAGGTTACAAAAGCATTGTAGGAAAAAAAATTGCAGATAATTTATCACAGGCTCTTGAATCAAAAAGAAATAGAATCAAAAGGAAAGAACTAATCATCAGATACATTTTATACATAACTCTGAATTATTTCTGATGCTTTGTAACAATCTAATTGCTAAAAAAAACATCTAGGAAAGAGTTATACATGATATATATCCCACATATTTCAGCCCACAATCCTGTATTACTAATGGTTCCTTCTGTGCTCTGGTGCTTTTACATTTGCAGACAAATATAAAACTGGAAGAAAAATCCTTTCTTTTCTGAATTATCAGGTCAAATCACAAAGATTTAGGTAACATATATGATAGATGATTTCTATTGTTGAACCACATGACATTGCCACTGTATAACTATTTTTTTATACAAAACCAGCAAGTTAATATAAAATTGGATGAGACTAGTATTTTTCCTTGTTTAAAATAATTTCAGATTGCAATTTCTTTATACAAAGCTTTTACTTATACAACTTATAGAAGTTATTTTTTTAGCTATTGATAGGTATAATAAAAAAACATTTCCATTACAAGGTATAAAATAAAGATCTAAGGATAAGATGCTTAAGTGTTATTGTACCTCCAGATTTAGCAATAAATAAGCATTTCAGTTTGAGGTGAGAAATTCCATACTCACATGTTTAAAGCAGGTAACTGGAGCTGCTATAAAGCTATTGCTATTGATGTAGTTACCCCAGCTGAAACCTTCCATGGAGACTACTGTTGAAATAAAAGGAAATTTAGATATATTACAATTCTCAAATCTTTTATCTTTAAAAAGGCTATTATTTTAAAATGTGAAATAATATAAAATTAATTTGTCACCTTTAAAGGTGTGGTTTTTTTTTGTAAAGATTAAACAACTCTAGATGAACATGAATTTTGGCATCAATCACATTTGCAAACAAATAGCAGTTAAATATTTTTTATATACAACATATACACCTCAGAAGTGAATTAAGAGCTCTCCAGTTAGGAGAAGCAAAGAAGAGCTGAGCAGGTGTTCATAATTAACATTGCTATGGCTACTTTTGTTTTCATTCCCACGCAGTTCTTACGTGAACCTCAGAGCAAAGTCTATCCAGTATCTACCACCTAATTAGTAGGGTTTTCATTACTTTACTCCCTATTTACCTCGCGGCCAGAGAATATTCTATTAGAAATGGTCCTTTCCTAAGACTAGCTTCTACCCAATCCCTGCTGAATGTCCTATTTCTTTGCCAATTATCTTCACAATGCTCCCTACCATCCAAAGCACTGAGAAACAGTACATAAAAAGTACCAAACCAGATAAAAACCATTAATATGAAGGAGGCTGTCCCAAGTACGGGACCTTCTAGAATATCCTCTTCTAGAATAATTTACTGAAATCAAAACCGTCATGTGCTAATAGGGCACAGAAATAGCTTAGTTTACTAGAAACCACATTAGAATGTTATTAATTAAAACTAGATGAACCTATAAAATTATTTCACCTTTATTACATTCATCCACATTACCTGCTTTAGTCTTTGCTTGATTTTGCAAGGTAGCTTGATACTGAGCATATGCGGCTAGTTTAGCAACTAAAGGTTGTTTCTGAAGAACTTTTGCTTTCTTTGTTGGAGGCTTACCCTAAAACAAGAAGAGTTAAGTAAATAGGATTCTTTTCACCTCCCCCCCCCCCATCAAAAACTAATTTGATTGCATACTACTCATTCTGCTTAAGTAAACATCGAGGGTTTAGAAAATTATTAAAGCGGAGGGAACATACAAGGAATTTTAACATGAGAAATGTATTCTGGAGTTCTGGCACAATGTAGATATCTAACATGGGTAGCAGAGCTGGCATAGACAAAAATAGCAATATGCAAATTAATATGTTAATAAAAAATGACATCCCATAAGATGTTAAAAGTATAGGCTGTGGTGGATACTTGATTCTTTCTTTTACTAGATAAAACCAGTGGTTATTCACTCATGCAGGTTGCCAAGCATTGCTATTTATATGGTAAGAAAAGATAATTTAACGTTTAAAGAGTAAGTGACTGAGGTTTATACCTTTAGCGCTAACGAAAAAGATCAATGACAAAATGATCATGGGCCAAATTCACAGTGTGACAAACTGCCATCCATTTGGGTACAGACCAATGCTCAGGATCTTTAGGCACTGTCTTTCTGAAATACAGAAATACATCTAAGTGATGTATTTCCTTAATTTGGGGGACTTAAATAATCCTTTTAGTGCTATGTAATGATCACAGTAATAAATTAAAGGAGAGTAAGAAAAATGTGATCACAAAAATAAAATATATTACAAAAATCAGATACGCAATGCCTTTAAAACGTTGTTTATATGCTACAATAGTAAAAACTTAAAACAAATGGTCAACTCTCCAGTTATTTTGTAGGTACTGATATACAGAGAAATATAATTTTCCTTCTATATCATGAACATTTTTCAAAAAGGTTAGTTGGATTAACCAAATACATTTGGGCAAGGTATCAAATGGGTTGTTATCAAAAGTACAAAGCAAAAATGATGGGAAAATAAAACCAAAGTGAAATCATATCCCTTCAAATGCTGAAAGATTCTACCTTCATGTCAACTCAAAAGGAAATGAGGGAAAATGGCTTCGACTTCTGCACATAGAAAGGTATTTATTAAATTTATAATTATTTAGAAAAAGGGCTTTTTTTAACCCACTTATACAATTCAGTTTACTCTGGATACTATGCCTTGTCTATTTATAATAGTTGTCAATTCCACAGACGGAACAAACGTTGGAGCTGACCTATTTCCTAAAAATGTGGGGTGTAAAATGATAACTGACCAATGGGGCAGAGTGGAGTGCGGTGAATCACAAATGACAGAAGAACAGTGAAAGCCATAGAAATAACAGATATAAAGAATAAGAAGGTTTCTGTACCGTTACCTGAAGTCTGGCCAAAATGCTTGCCTTCTTGGAATTAGACGAATAACTTCTTGAACATGAAACACTGCAGAAACGCTTTGTTTTAGAGTAAAAAGCATCTCGCACACCAACCATCCCACACATTTCACAGGTAGCTAATAAACAAAATAAAAAGATTGGTGTCGTGATCACATGATAAAACCAATTTTAATCTAACAGTTTAATAATTGCTTCAATTGCCTAAAAGTTTTAATTTAAAATTTTTCCTTCTCAAGGATAGAAAGTTTATTCTATCTGTTGCTATACAAATGGTAGAAAAGCCTAGACAAAAGTTAGAGAAGACTGGATGATGCCATGGCTAGGAGCACCGAAGGTCTGAGAGGCTTTAAAAGGGATCAAAAGACACAAACAAATATAAGTCAGATTCACCTAAGATTTCCATAGTGCTCATCAGGTGCCAGGCATTTTCATCTACATTATGAGCTGCAGTGTTTGAAAGGATTACAAACAAAAGATGAAAGGTGTAACACAACTGAGGACTAATACAAAGTATTGTGTAAGCCTTTAAAATATTGCAGAGATTGATACCTAAAAAACCAGTTCTTGGGAAAATGCGAAGGGCAAAAGAACGATTCACTCAAGAGATGTTCAGGGACAAGACAAACGGATAGGGCCGGAGCTTGAGGTATATGCTCTATTATTAACTAATGAAGGGCAACAAAACTCCACTATTGTGCATCTTTTGTAAATTAGCTTAATGGACAATAATGTGAAAGGCAGAACAGAAAGAAGAATGGTCACAAGAACTGAAGTTCAAAAAAGATAAACAGGAATATATCCAGGAGTGGAACTGCTTAGTTATACTTTTCTTTCTTTTTTTTTGAGGATTTGTCATACTGTGTTTCTTTTTTTCCTTTTTAAAGTTTATTTTTAATTGATTTGAGAGAGAGAAGGAGAGAGACACAAAGGGAGAGGGAAGACAGGGAGGGATGGACGAAGAGAAAAAAGAAGAGGGAGAAGAAATATCGATCAGTTGCCTCCTGTAAGCACCCTGACTGGGGATTGAACCCACAACCTAGGCATGTGCCTGACCTGGAATCGAACCCATAACCTTTTAGGTATAAGGGACGACACTCCAACCAACTGAGCCTTTAGGCCAGGGCACAAGATGGCTGAACTTAGTAAGTAAAAGGTTACTTAAGAGCTTCAAAGTCTTATACCTTGGTTTAAAAAAAGATTAACCACAAAAGCACATGACTGGTTTAAATTGGTTTATTTCATGTGGTACAGATCAAAGGGTTTTAGTTATTTGTAAGTTCAGTATTAGTTTTAAAAAATGTTAAAAGCAATTTTGTTGGCGTGAATGGAAACATACTGTCCTAAAAAGAAGGGAGAGAAAAGACTGAACCGCCTTCTGCCCTAATCACACAGTGTGACCAACCATTTGCCTGAGGTATTTTCCAAAATGTGGATCTTTCGATACTAAATCCAGGACAGTCTTGGACAAGTTGCTATCCTATTACTGCATAATCTAAAATATCCCCAGAAACAAGTGAGCAGGATATTGAAGAATTAAATCACTGTGCGACTATGAGAAATGGCTAGGGCAACTAGGGTTACTTAGCGTGCCCGAGATACGCTCAGTGGCTGAGTGTCGACCCATAAACTAGGGACCGTGGTTGGCAAACTGCGGCTCGTGAGCCACATGCAGCTCTTTGGCCCCTTGAGTGTGGCTCTTCCACAAAATACCTCGGCCTGGGCGAATCTATTTTGAAGAAGTGGCATTAGAAGAAGTTTAAGTTTAAAAAATTTGGCCCTCAAAAGAAATTTCAATCGTTGTACTGTTGGTATTTGGCTCTATTGTCTAATGAGTTTTCGACCACTGAACTAGGAAGTCACAGATCGATTCTGATCAGGGAATATGCCTGGGTTCTGGGCTCGATCCCCAGTAGGGGATCAATGATTCTCTCTCATCACTGATGTTTCTCTATCTCTGGAATCAATAAAAATACATATATAAAAAAATAAAAAGCAGCCCTAACTGGTTTGGCTCAGTGGATAGAACGTCGGCCTATAGACTAAAGGTCCTAGATTTGATTCTGGTCAAGGGCATGTACCTTGGTTGCGGGCACATCCCCAGTAGGGAGTGTGCAGGAGGCAGCTGAATCAATGTTTCACTCTCATCCATGTTTATAACTCCTCTATTCCTCTCCCTCTCCCTTCCTCTCTGTAAAAAAATCAATAAAATATATTTTAAAAAAAGCAATAAGATCAAAAGATAAAAGTCAGAGCAAGGATAATTTTGGTTAAATATAAAGAATATTCAGTAATTAGATACCCAACCACTGAAAGTATTAAAACAGAAAACTTATAAGAAACTGTCATAGAGGAAAAGTCTCTTTCAAATCCATGTCTATTATCTTACACACTTTCAATCACATAAGGTTTCATTATTTAATCTTAAAATTTAAGTCCCCATTAAGTTTCTCAACTGCCTTCTCTTTTCATTTTGTTTTACTTGCTTTCCAACGAAGGTAGTTGGTAGACAAAGCGATCAAGCACAAACCCAATGATCTAGTCTAGAACTGTAAGTTTCTTCAAATTGCCCTTTAAAAATTCTGAGGGCGGGAAATGACAGAAGATATGGAATCAAAACATACCCTTAAAACATAAAGTAGTATAGCAGGTGAAGGCTGAGGCCTTCATACTCACCCATGCCAGATTTGCCATCTGGGTACGTGTAGACTTGTCCATTGTTTTTGATAATTGGGAGATTAGAAGGTAAAGGAGCAACTTCCTCTTCACTCTCCTCAGAGCTGGAGCTGCTACTTGTGTCCTCACTGCAGCTATCATAACCGTCAAACATCCCGAATGAGTCTCTTCTTTTCCTTTGGGATCGTGAATAATGTGCAATCTTAAAAGCAGAAGAAATAATACATGACACAGCACTTATATACACCCCCTAAAAGACCTTAGTTCAAAATCTGGCAAATGGGATTTGAAAAATGAAAACCTAGCTCTGAGAAATGGTAATTTTATTTTATAATGAAAAGCTGAACGTTTGTGTCAAAATGGAGTCCTCCACTTCTCTGAGACACAAATTTATTAGCTACAATGTTAGCTAACAAGATTAACCATAATGATGGTAAGAGCACTGACTGAATCAGAAACTCATCCTGTTATTCAAGTTTTGCCATAAACTAGGTGTGTCACTTCTCTATAGAAGAGATTACATCAGTCGATTAAAAAAAATTTGTGCTAAAATACACACAGCAGATGCGTCCTTAATTTGCTTTTCATTTCTAAAACTGCCAATGTCTAGACCAGCAATTTTCAACCAGTGTGCTGCAAGATTTTTTAAAACATGCAATACCTATTTAGTCATTGACCTCTTTTTCCTCAGACTGTCAAATTAAAAAATGGCAACAGCTAACACAACAATAATTGCCCCGTGTGTCTTGAACCATAAATATACATGTGATATAACAGAGTAGCATCTTATTGGTCACGTTGCATAATAAGGTTGCATCTGATTGTTTAATTCTTGGCACCAGAAATCCTTATACACAAGTATAGGCACCTGATTCTTTTAAAAGCCACTTCGGAGCCCTGGCCAGGTAGCAGAGTTGCTTAAAGTGTCGTCTCAATATGCGAAGGTTGTGGGTTCAATCCCCAGTCAGGGAACATACAAGAATCAACCAATGAATGCATAAATAATAACAAATTGGTATTTCTCTCTCTCTCTCTCAAATTAATGCATAAAATATCACTTTGGAGCAAAAAGGGTAGGTAATTACTATTTTTTTCCTGAGCAGTAGGTCTCAACAGGTTTAAAATACTCAGCAAACCATGTTGTAAATAGATATGCTGCCATCCAGGCTTCGTTGTTCCATTTACACTGTCAGAATAGGTTTAGCATTAACTCTTAAAGGCCCTAGGATTTTCAGAAAGGTAAATGAGCATTGGCTTCAATTTACACCATCTGAATTAGACCCTAACAAGAGAGTCAGCCTGCCTCTGAAGCTAGGAATTGACTTCTCTAGCTTATGGAAGTCCTAAATGGCATCTTCTTCCAATATAAGGCTGTTTCATCTACACTGAAAATCTGTTGTTTAGTGTAGCCATCTTCACTGTCATAAGCCAGATCTTCTGCACAGCTTGTTGCAGCTTTTACATCAGCACTTTGCTGTTTCATCTTGCATTTCTGTTATGGAGACGGCTTCTTTCCTTAAACCTCATGAACCAACATTTGCTAGCTTCAAACTTCTGCAGTGTCCCCATCCCGCTCAGCCTTCCTACACTGCAAGAGTACTTTGGATTAGGTTTTGGCTTAAAGGAATGTTGTACTTGCTTTGATCTTCTATCCAGACCACTAAAATTTGCTCCATAACAACAAGGCTGTTTCACTTTCATAACATTTGTATGTTCACTGGAATAGCACTTTTAAATTTCAAGACTTTTTCCTTTGCATTCACAACTTGGCTCTATGGCACAAGAGGCTTAGCTTTTTAAAAATATATATATTTTACTGATTTTTTTACAGCGAGGAAGAGAGAAGGATGAAAATTTAGAAACATCGATGAGAGAGAAACATAGATCAGCTGCCTCCTGTACACCTCCTATTGGGGATGTGCCCGCAACCAAGGTACATGCCTTTGACCAGAATCGAACCTGGGACCCTTTGGTCCACAGGCTGACAGTCTATCCACTGAGCCAAACCAGTTAGGGCGAGGCCTAGCTTTTTACAAAAATACGTTTTTATTGATTTCAGAGAGGAAGGGAGAGGGATAGAGAGTTAGAAATATCAATGATGAGACTCATTGGTCAGCTGACTCCAGCACGCTCCACACTGGGGATTGATCCCACAACTCAGGCCTGTGCCTGATGGGGAATCAAACCTTAACCTCCTGGTTCATAGGTCAACGTTCAACCACTGGGCCATGGCAGCTGGGCAAGAGGCCTAGCTTTTGGTATGTCCTTCTCAGTAAGCTTAATCATTTCTAGATTTTGATTTGAGTGAGAGGTGTGCAACTCTTCCTTTCAGTTGAATACTTAGAGGCCGTTGTAGAGTTATTAATTGGCCTAATTTCAATATTGTGTCTCAGAATAAGGAGGCGCAGGGCAGGAAGATGGGGAATGACCCATCAGAACACACTCAATATTTACCAATTAAGTTTGCTGTCTGGCATGGGTGTGGTTGCTGGCTCCCTAAAGCAATTAAAATAGTAATGTCAAAGATCACTGATCACAATAAATAATGAAAAAGTTTGCCCCAGCTTGTTTGGCTTAGTGGATAGAGTGTCGGCCTGCGGACTGAAGGGTCCCAGGTCCCATTCCAGTCAAGGAACATGCCTAGGTTGTGGGCTTGATCCTCAGCAGGGGGTGTGCAGGTGGCAGCCAATCAATGATTCTCTCTCATCATTGATGTTTCTCCCTCTCTGAATGCAATAAAAATATGTATTTAAAAAAACAATGACAAACTTTGAAATGTTATAAGAATTACCAAAATGTGACACACAGAGGCACAAAACGAGCAAATGCTGTTTGGAAAAATGGTTCTAATAATCTTGCTCAGTGTAGGGTTGCCACAAGTGCTCAAAATGCAGTAGCCATGAAGCACAACAGAATGCAATAACAAGGTATGCCTGTATCTTTTATAGTACACTAGATATCTTTTTGTTACCTAAGCTTTTCTTTGTTTCAGATGAAATCCTCTGAATCACTCCTAATAAACTATATGCATTAACTTCATTCTAGTTTTTCCTTTCCATCCCTTCTCTCATGTAATTTATCCCATTCTTTTGTCAAAACAGGTAACATTTAGGTACTGTTCTTCTACTTATGTTCCTATTCTTAATTTTAATCTTAGTTCAAAAAGATAAACAAAACTCCTTTTTTGCTGCATCTATGGTGAGGATAAAGACCATTCTCAGCAATCAACTGTCAACATTCCAGAAAATGTTGACCTCACTCTGAAGGGATGCAGTTATTATGAAGGTCAATGTAGAACTCGGTCTCCTTGAAGAAAAAAAGAGGGTTGACAAGTGGTGGGGAACTAGAAATGAACTGGTTACTGTTCACACTATCTGCAGTCATGTACAGAAGGTGATGATTAGGGATGTTACACTGGTGTTACAGATGAGGTCTGTGTATGCTCACTTCCCCATCAATGTAAATATTCAGGCGAATGGTTCTTTGTTGAAACCCAAAATTTCTTGGGCTAAAAAGCAAAACAAAATACATGAAATATTCAGTCAGTCTTTTTGCAGAAAATTTCCCAAACACCTCTTCCTGATGAAATTGAGCCCTTAAACTTCCCCAGGAAGAGCTAGTGAGTGCAGTATTCCCCAAGTTTTTGGCATATTCAAAATTTTCTAGTCTTGACACTCGAAGGACAGTTGACTGAATATACAATCATTGGTTAGCATTTTCTTTCCTCATGTTGCTCTACTGTTGAGTTTATCTTCTGGTATGAACTTCTGATGTTCAGATTCAGATCTTTTATTTCCAGAGTTTTCTTGGATGATACGTTTTAAATATACTTTTTTTCCTCTTTAGGAACAATAATTACAACACATTAGATTTAAAATATTTTTATTGATTTCAGAGAGGAAGGGAGAGGGAGAGAGAAAAACATCAATGATGAGGGCGAATCATTGATCAGTTGCCTCCTGCACCCCTACACTGGGGATCGAGCCCACAACCCAGGCATGCGCCCTGACTGGGAATCGAACCGTGACCTCCTGATTTATGGGTTGATGCCCAACTACCAAATCACACTGGCTAGGCCACATTAGGCTTTTTTGGATCCATCTTCCATTTAAACTGTCAAATAAAAAAAAAATGAATCTCATTTTCTGGATTGTTTTCCTGTTTTTCTTCAATGTATTTTATTATATGCACATTGGAATCTATTGTTCAGTGGGGACTTTATTATAACTGAAGTTTTCATTTCTTTTTCCATCTTTTTTTCCTTCTCTTTTCCGAGTTTGATCTACTCTAACTTGATTTCTTCCTGGTTTTCGTCCCTTTCTTTATACTTTTATATTTCTGATTCAAGGTGTTGCTCCCCTTTTACCCCTCCCCCATCAATTAAAATGCTTTGATTCAGTTTCTTTCTTAGAGCAGTTCTGTATGGAGATGGTCCACTCTTTTCTCTTTCGATTCATTTCATTGTCAGAGTTCCTAGTCCATGAATACATCTTAAGTTTACTTTCTTTCTTTTCCTGTAGCATCATTACTTTTTTTCCTTTTTCTTTCTCTTCACTGCCATTTCTCCAAGTCTCCATATCTTCACCCCTTCCCTATGAAGCAATGCTTATAATTTAAGGCTATCTATTTTAGATTACTTTCAAGTTCTTCTCTGTGGTTAGAGCTAAAAACTATCAAATTTCAAACCTGTATTCAGTATTTTGGAACTTGGTGTTGGAACTATTTCTCTTGGAAGTGATACTTTGTGCTTCATCTAAATCTTCCATGCCCCTAAACTCTTTCAGTGAACCTATTAAGCCTTCCCTCTCCCACTCTTCACATCCACAGTAAGAGCAGAAGGAGCGCTTAGAATCTGATTTATTTCTCTACTTATATGTAATCTGAAGGTTGTGCTAATCTGTTTCTTAATAACACTGAAGGCATGGGTAGGGTTTGAGTTATCTGTGCTCTTTGTTGGTTTTATAGGTTTGTAGAAAGGTGGGTGGGAAAATTGGATCAGGCCACATCTAGAAGTCTAAACATGCATATTTAAGCAATACATTAGAATATGTTATTTTAGAAATATTGCTTTTGTCACTTTCTGAAACATTTCACCTGTCATTAGATTCTCTTTTTGTACCATTTAACAGTTTTCCAGGGTATGTCTTCTTCATTTTTATCTCATTTGGTTCAGAAACATAGTTTGCCCTATAGGAGTTTATTTGTAAATTCCATAATAACATCTTATAGGATTACTTTTTATGGTGATTTGTAAAAGGTCTCGTAATTATCAATACAGTTAACATTTATAGGACACTTAGTATGTGTTAGGCACAGTCTAAGCACTTAATGCGTAGTGATATATTTAACCTTTACAAGTACTATTTACTCTCATTTTATAGATGAGGAAGTAGAAGCTCAGATAGACTAAGCCTGTGGTTGGCAAACTGCGGCTCGTGAGCCACATGCAGCTCTTTGGCCCCTTGAGTGTGGCTTTTCCACAAAATACCACGGCCTGGGCGAGTCTATTTGGAAGAAGTGGCGTTAGAAAAAAATTTGGCTCTCAAAAGAAATTTCAATCGTTGTACTGTTGATATTTGGCTCTGCTGACTAATGAGTTTGCCGACCACTGGACTAAGCAATTTGCCCAAGGCCATACAGCTAAAATGAAGACTAATAATATGAGTCAAAGCAATGATCTCAAATCTGGGTAAAATTTTAACTGCTTTTCTCATTTTTTAAAATTATGGTTCTGTTATTTAACATCTGCATGCTTCGAAAACAAGGATCAAATAAAACTGTTTCAGGTAATGTGACTTTGTGAACACTTTGCTTTTCAAAAAAAACCCTAAAACTCGTGTTAGGTGAGTAAGTCCTTGAATCTAAGGTGACGGGATGACTGCAGGTGAGGAAACCTCACCTACTTTTGAGCATATATGGTAACTCTTCACCCAACACAGTAGAAGTAAAAAGAGAATAACTAAAATTCATGCACTGAGTAATATAAACCTAATATTCAGAATAATGGCGGTAAATACTAGATAAGAAAGGTAAATGAATTAAAAGTAGTTGTCTCAAGAGAACTGAATTGGGAAAAGATTGCTGCAATTGATATTTTTTTTTTGGCAGTACTTTTATCAGTTTAATATTGTACTATCAAATGCATGTCTTTTAGAAAAATAAATATTTTTATAAAGTATAAACTACTTTTTGAAAATTCATGAAACTGATAAAATTTGAGAGACATTTGGCATTGGCATATTTATCTAGGAAGGCAAATTTATGCCATCTTTTTAGAACGCAACTTGACATTATGAAAACCTTTTGACCATATAATTCCATTTTTACAAATCTTCCTACATGACACAAGAATCTATACGGAAGGGTTTCTTGCAGCAATAATGTAATAGTTCAAAAACTCACCGTCATTAGGAGAACGATTAGCAATAGGTAAAAGTGATTAACATAAATTGTAAGTGATGAATAGCACAACTCACTTTTTATATGCTGGTATATGTAAGAGATTGTTTGTTTATATATGGATTTTAGAAAGATACTAGAAGGAAAAGCTAAACTCTTAACAGGGTGAGAATGAGATGGTAGAATGATTTAAACATTTTTATATATTTCATTTTCTTTTTTTAAACAGCAAAAAGTAAAACAAAATACAAGCTTTTATAGCGGCAAAATGTAAGGAGTCATAAATCAGTAGAATTTCATTTTCCTAATATAACTGTCACACTGATGAACATTCCTCCCTATAGAATCTACAAAGTATTTAAAAGATACAGCTATTAACTTGTTGGATAAATCACACAAAAGTTCCAATGAAAGTCTAAACGTTTCTTGGAGAAATTTTACAGAAAATACTTGAGATTCTAAAAATGTATAAATATGCAACCAAGTAATAATAGTATAATTTTGATATGAATAAACTCATTAATAGGTAACATCTAGTACCCAAACCAGTAGCATCGCCCACATAATTTTCAAAGTTTTATATTTTGCCACAAAATATGTTTCCTAAGTCCTTAAATTTGAGAATTGTATGTGAACTTACAAAATTCCAAATAAAAATTAATAGATATGCTATAATGACTGGACTCAGTAGAAGCTTAAAGAGCTATTTAGCTCTTAGGGTCTCTTCCCCATTCCACCATAAGATGGAAAGCACAGTCCCGCATAGTGATACAATTCACCAGCCTAAACAGATATGCCTTCATTCTTTCTAAGCTTACTGTTAGGAGGAAAATAAATGGTAAGGATTTGGGATTACTGAGTTTTTGTTTCCCACAAGTTCAATGTGAAATAAACTCAGGTTAATGATATAACCAGGAGGAAATGGAAATTAATATCCTGAATAACCTACCTAGAGAAAGTGAAAAGTACCCAGGGAATGACAGGAGAGGATGCTATATTACATAACTATGCTCTAAGATTTAAAGTAACAGTGAGCAAAAGGAAGCTATTCCTTGATCTATAAGAAATACAAATTTCTACTTTTTTGGGTTCTGGTTCTGTCACTTATGACTTTGGATGTTAACAATTACTTGGGTCTCAGTTTCCCTCTCTTCAAAATAAGGAAAACACCACTTACCACACAGAAAGGATGTATGATAAAATAAATAATTCACATGAATGGACTTTCAGTTCTTCAGAAGAAAGCTATGAATCCTTAAGTATGAACCTGAAAAGCTATTAAAAATAAGACAACCTTGTCAAAATTAAGTCTGAAACATAGTAGCCTAGAGGGTCTTTAAGGTCATTATTAGCTATCAATTTACCCAAATGACAGAATTCATACTAAAGATGAAGTGCAAATGTAATCTGAGCGATCCAACGATATCATTTATTAATATGTTAATATAGCGAAAACAAGTTAAACAGGCTATTCAGCATCATGCTGACTAGATATAACCTAAAAATATTAATGTAAACTGATGACATTCTCTTGGTGCTTATTTTTTAAAAACATATTTGGTGCTAGTTGCTCAAAAGATATATAATCACTAAGCAGTAATAACTATGGGGAATTAATGATAAAACAATCACCCTGGCTCAGTTGGTTGAGCATTGTCCTGTGCACCAAATAGTCACCTGTTTGGTCAGGGCACATAACCAGGTTGGCGGGTTTGATCCTGGATCCGGGTAAATATAGGAGGCGACCGATCGATGTTTCTTGTTTTCACATCTATGTTTTTTTTCTCTCTCTTTCCCTCTCTCTTTCTCTCTCTTCCTCCCTCCCTTCCTCACCTTTCTTCTCTCTCCAAAAAAAAAAGAAAAAAAAAAAGTTAAACACCTATGGGTACACAGGGGGTTATTTTTCTGGTGTATAAAATAATCTGAAACTAACTCATTAAAGTTTTGAAACCTAAAATTAAAGTAGTAGGTGGTATGAACCAATACTTACTGAGCAATAAGTACAAATCATTATGCTAAGCACCAGAAATACAAAAAAAGTGTTAGGTTTAATATGTCCTAGGACTAGACGGCAAAACTATGGCCAAATAGTGGGGAAGACAAGAAATGACTGTATTAATTAAGGAATATATTAATTAAGGAATACTGTATACAACCGGTTCTTTAAGAAAGAAGTAGGAATTGGATAATACAGTGAAAAGGGACAAAGAAAAAGGAATCCTGGAAAGATAACATTTAAATTATCATTTACAGCAGCTTACATTTTCTTATACAATGGTCACAAATGATTAGAAATTTACAGAAACCTTAGGAAGGAGGGAGGCAGATTTCAGCCCATATTTTAGACAAGAAAAATGAAGCTCAAGAGATTAGGGAATTTGCCTAAGATCACAGGTCAGGAGGTGGCAGAGCTAGAAACAGGCCAGTTTGCCAACTCTGTCTGGAGCTCAGAAATCTTCTAATGCGGTGTCTCCCTAACCAATGTGATACACTTTGTGGGACATGCATTAAAATCATATATTCCCAGACCCCACTACTAGCCTACTGAATGATAACCTCCAGGAGAGAGGTTTTATATTTTTACAAGAAATCTAAGAGGTGATTCTAGTGACTAGCTGAGCTTGGGAAATACTGTTGCACATCTGTATGTCCAATATGGCATAGATGCAGCTATTTAAATGTACACCAATTACATCAATGAAGTGGGGGAAAGCAACTGGGTTCCTCAGTTGCATTACCTACCCTCTAAGTGCTCAATAGCCACATGTGGCTAGTGCCTACTATACTGGACAGCACAGATATCGGACCTTTCCATTACTGCAGAAAGCTGTCTGGGATGATGAGGATTCAATCTAGACCAACCCTTCAACTCTGAGGATAAGAAAACAGGCACAGGATCTTGTCTAATAAGTGCTATAAAGCTAGTTAGTGGCAGAACTGAAATCCTAACCTACTCTGCCAATTCCACTCTTATTATATAATTTCATCTCACCTCAAATTCAGAATTTATTCAAATACAATTATTTTCTTTCCACTCTTGTGGATCCAGCAAAGCAAGAAGAAAAACTCTAAATCTGTGGGGGAAAAGTTCTAAATAATAGGTTCACTAAAAAAAAAAAAATCACAAAATTAAATCTAAACCAGTTGCAATTACTGTATAAAATTAAAAGTAATCTTAGTTAAGAATATCCTAGTGTTAGGAGGCATATCCTAGCCTGTTTGAACTATTGTAAGTCTTCTTCTAGTGTTATGATGTTTTTATCTTTAACTAGATACATTTCACGACTTACCTTAAAATTATAAATGTGAAATGGTTAAATCTTATTAAGCAAACAGTTTAAAGATGAAAAACTGAGAAACAAATGGCAACCAAAAAACTTGTCTAATTTTAAAATGTGGCCAACTCAAACCACTGAACACTTCTGGCGTATAGTAATGCAGTGGTTTAGTATTTATGCCTGAAAACATTGTTTTCACTTCTAAGCATAATTTTACCTTTTGTCTACTATGTCATGTTATAAAACAAGTTAAATAGTTTTAGCTTTCAATGTAACTAAGGAACTAGAAGCACCTGAACATCTAGGAAGGTTTGGATACTAATTAAATGAACATATAACCAGCCATAAAATACAGCAATGTCTTCTTTAAAATAAAACCAGTTGTTCCTGTTTAGTGTGTTTAGAATGCAAATGTCTCCAAAGTTAGCCAACTTAAGTCATGACAGTTCATGTTTAAAGCAAGCAGGAAATAACTTGGAGCTCCGTATGACAGTATTTGAAGTTTTAAAGACAGTATTATACAGCTCTATTAATTCCTTTTAGTATCTACTATTCATTGTCATGTTAAATTCCAGTGACTAAATTTAGAAATACTATATGTCAAAAGTCTGTACAAAATTAAAAATTAAATGGTTAAAAAACATGACCCAAATAAGATACTTATGAACCCATACTTATTTAAGACAGTTTTTGCCATAGTTTACAAGGCATCCAGAACCTGGGATGGGGTTCTATATAAATAGAAGCCATTTGTTATTCAGAAGAGGTGGTGAAAAAGACAGCTATTTTCTTTCTAAACACTCTGGTGTTGAGGTAAACATATGAAAAAAACACTAGAGGAGAGCAACAGCCTTTAAGTCATAAAAAGGGGAGAGAGAAAACTGTGTTCTGACATTTTAGACGGGACTGGGAGTTTAAAATGCTTTTAAACCAGATTCATTACTTCTACAGTTTATCTGTTATGTCTTAACTCCCACTTCACCATATTAGGAAGATTCTTAAGCCAACAAAACTACTTTTGGTGGCAGTATAGCTCACCAAATGAAGGAGAACGTTAGAAAAAGGCTCAGTGACAGACAATAGCAGAAACTGAACTCTCAACTAGCAAGTGCTCAATCCTGGCTCATAACAACGTAAGGAGCATGAAGCATATTGCAAACTCTAAGCAAATATTAAAGTGTTGCAAAAGTCTCAAATCTCATAAAAGAGTTGGGGAAAAAAAGAGAGGCTGCAATGAAAGCATTGCGTAGGAGGGGCCCTGAGCAGACAGACCAGCTTGAAAGGAACACACAGGTCAAAGAGAGGGAAGGACAGGGGTCTTCTGATCATCCCTCCACCAGGAGAAGCTTGACAGCTTCACTACTGTCCCCAAGAGGCAATTTTAGGCATCCTTAAGGCAAGTGGTTTAGGCAACAAGCAAAGGTGCTTGGAGACAGGAGGCCCATAGAGGCGATGCTAAACTTTCTAACTTCAAAAAGATGCACTATTGAGAGACAACAGCCATGAACTCCCCAGGCCGCAATTCCCAAGCTTCCGGTAGAAAAAATATCAGTCATTCTCCGACAGATAAACCAGCACTTTTGAAACGGGCCCAGCAAAACTTGTCAGCCGGCCCCTCACCATGTCTCCAGCCCTCCTCTCTCGCCTTCTCTGCTGTTCTTACCTGGCACACAAAATATAGGCCAATGGGCGGCGGGCGGGTGAGGAGGATGTGAGAGAAAATTTGAGAAGTAAAAAAGGGAGCAACTTAACAAGGACATGAATGAGACTCCAGGGTCTATTAAGGGTAGGCAAATAATTAGAACTACTGGAAAATAAACATAAAAATAAACCGGAGAGGGCTTTCCTGGGCAGCAGTGAACGGTGTGTAGGGATTGAGGCAGAGGGCAGACTACCTACCACTTGTCAGAGAGGCTGCAGAGGGGACGGCGGCTTTGGGTGACCTCTAACGCTTCTTCCGACTCTGAAATGTTAGGATTCTCATTTCACAAAAGAGAACGCGAGGGTCCTAGAGGCCCACCACTCAGAACCCTTTTAAGCTACAGCAGCCGGGGCGGCTGCTTCCCAAACACCACTCCCACCTCTCCCTCCCACACGTGCCCACCCCGCCCCCTTTCAATATCCACCTCCACGTGCAAAATGCCTCGCGGCACTTGCCCCGAGGCGGAGATAGGCTCCTTCCCGAGCACAGCACCACCACGATGCCCCCCGGGGGAAGTGAGGGCTCTTCTCTCCCACCCTGGGCGGCTAAAAAAAGTAAAAGTCACAAATCTAGCCCGCCCCCCCTCCACCAGCCAGAGCTGAAGGGGGGAGGGGACGGGGCGCAGAGAAAACTTTCTCCTAAATGTTTTCTTCCAGAGAGTGTATAGAGAGCGTAGAGAGAACCCCGACGAATCCGGGGCTGAGGAGGTGGGGGGAGGGGAACCCCCGAATCGTTTAACGGCCGGTAGGGGGAGGGGAGCTCCGGAGGTTGAGGGGGCGTGGGATGGAGAAACAGGCCTGGGAGCGGGGTCAAAGAGCTGCAGGGGCTCCTGGGGTCGGGGAGCTGCAGGCGTCCCCCCCTCGCCTGGCACACAAAGCGGCTGCCGCGCTAGGCTCTCACCAGATCCTTTGTGTTTTCCATCAGGGCCTCATGGGTAGGGGTTGTCCGTGCTCCCCAGGCCCGCGGCGCCCCCTCCCCGAGCTGGGGGCAGGCACCTCTCCCCGGGGCAACGGCGACTACAGGGGTGCCCCGGCTGGGCCCAGACCGGTGGCGGCTGCGGCAGCCCCCGGATTTCCCCCCTTTAACTAGGGTGGCCCCAGGATATCAACAACATTAGCATAGCCCTCCCTCCCCAGCGCGCCTGCGCCGTGACCCGCGCCCCGATTGGCCCACTTCCCTACATACCCTCCTCGCTCGCGTCCAGCGTGGGACCCTCGGCAGGCTCCGTACTCCAAGGGCCGTACCAAGACGGAGGGGTGGAAAATACAATAGGGGCTCGCGTTAAGTGGAGTGGTTAAAAAGTCAGGAGGAAGAGGAAGTTTCATTCAGTCATCTGAGTTTACAATCTGGCTTTCTCGTGCTCCTTTCAATCAGTTGCCGCTGCTAAGTTGTGTCGGAAAAATTTTTCCACTCCAGTCACGCCGCCTCCCCCACCACCCGGAAGATTGTTCCTCCCCGAGGAACTCCCACACGGGAGGGGCTCGTGCGGGGGAGTGGGCGTTACGTCGGGCGAGAGTGGTGGTCACGTGCTAGCCGGCTGCGCATGCCCCTTCCGGCCCCCGGGGGCCTCGGCCGCCTAGGACAGCTCCGTGCCTCGGCGCACGCGCACTGAGGTTCCACGTGAGCGCCTGCGTTTCTTCTCCAACCCAACGATGCCACCGGAACGGAGGAGCCGAACGAAACCGGAGCGGAGAACCGGATCGAGGCCGAACCGGAAGAACCGAATGAAGCCGGATAGGAAAGCCGGAGCGGGGCCGGGCGGGCCGCCCCGAAAGGCTGCTTATTCATCCCAGCGGAAACCGCCGGCCGGGCCGAGAGCAGCGGCCGCTGCGATCACGATCGCGGCGGCGGAGGAGAGCCGGCTCCGGGAGCTGAACCGCCTGACGCTGGAGGAGGACAAGCCGGCCGTGGAGCGCTGCCTGGAGGAGCTGGTTTTCGGCGACGTTGCGGACAACGAGGACGCGCTGCTGCGGCGTTTGCGAGGCCCGCGGGTGAGAGAGGCCGCGGCGCGCGGGCTGGGCGCGCTCGGGCGGGGCGCGCGGTGGGCGGCGAACCTCCGGAGGCGGAGCCTGGGCGACCTGCGGCGCCGGGGAGACCCAGGTGGGAGGGAGCGGGAGAACGCGGGCGCCGAGGGGGGCCTGGCGGAAGGTTTCAGGAGGGCGGAGACCGCGCCGTCCCCGCCTGCGTGGGAGCCGCAGCGCCTGGTACCCAGCAGGCGCTCAACACCTATTTGTTTAGCGGACTGTAGTCAGGAGCATCTTTCGTGGTTCCGCCCCGCGTATCCTCCTACTCAGTGTTCCTCTCTCGGGGTCGTCCGATCGCCTTGTGGTGATTCCGGCGTTCCATTTGGTTTGTGGAATTAGAATTCGTGGGCACGGGCCTGGGAATCTGCATTCTAACATTTCTCCAAATGATTTTCTCTCCAACTTTAAGAATGATTACGTATTCGGCTCTTCAGCAAATATTTGGGCGCCTGTTAGGTGCCGGATATTTTTTCCTGGCAATGAAAACCCTGTTTTTGCACTTAAAAAAAAGTCATCTCTTTTATTACATATTTGGCTTTTTACTCGAAGATAAGGAGTCCCAGGCTTTGTTCTGGGCACCGGCGGAGAAACAGCAATGGGAAAAAACTGATAAAAATCCCTGCCCTCCTGGAGCTTACGTACTGTGGCAGAGGCATAAGATAAAGGAGAGAAATACTGTAAAATTCTCAATGACAAGTGCTGAAGAGAAGAAAAAAAAAGCATTCGGAAAAAGGGAGATAAGTGTGCGTAGAGAAGGGTGGCTAAGCAGGACCTCACTGATGATTGCAGTTTGACAAATAAACGTGGACCCAGGAAGTAACAGCTGATCGCCAGAAACTCCTTTGGGTGCCTCTGGGAGAAGCTGCAGAAATCTAGTAGGGAGATAGAGAACTACTATTGGAAAAATGCTGAACCGTGGGACTGTTTCCTAGTCAGGAAAAGAAACTCACTATGTGAGGTGGGATTTATTGGATTTATGGGGCTTTGAAGGGTCCTAGGTGGGTAATAGCCAATAGAAATAATTTGTTTATTTCTTCCCTGTGGTTTGGGGAAAGCTCAAGCTCACTTCAGGAGGTAGTGTGTGGTCTAGATTTAGACTTGATAGTACAGTATAACATTTCTTTAAAAGGTAGGGGGTCAGGAATGACAGAAAAATGGAGAAGAGGTATGTCTAAGAATATGAAATACAAACTAACTGTGACATCCAGTCATGTTATTTTATCTTTGATGCTAGTCTGCTTCTGGTCCCGTAATTTCTGTAGTGCTGGAATTTTTCCTACTCCTTTCTTCATCTTGTTCTTGTCTTGCTTGGTCTTTTCCTTTGAGTATGTTGATGTTCTCTCCTTGACTGTTCCATCTTACCTCGCCTGTCCAGTGTGTGGTACCATTCTCTAATTTCCTCACTTTCTATTTTTTCCTCCAGCATTTGCTGTGATAACATTCTGTTTTACTATCTTATCAGAGGGCTGTGAAAGCAAAACATTCTACAAGCCATCTAACTTTCACTGTGGGACATGAAAAACTTCATGCTTGAGGGCATTTTTTCTTCTCTAGGTTCAAGTACAGGAAGACTCAGGTGACTCAGAAGTGGAGAATGAAGCAAAAGATAATTTTCCACCTCAGAAGAAGCCAGTTTGGGTGGATGAAGAAGATGAAGATGAGGAAATGTAAGTTGCCAAATGTTTTCTTCCGGAATCTCTCTGAATACTTTAAAAGTTATATTGCAGGTTGGAAAAAAGTTCTTTTTACGAATATGTGAAGATTTGAAAATTACTAGAAAGTATAGGAAAGAAAAGGTCATTCATAATCTTGCCACCGAGGTCAACGTGTTGGCATACTACCCTCCGTTTCTCTTCTTTTCTGTGCTGTCTAGACCTGATTTTGCCTCCTTATTTGGCCACTTCGTAACTGATCATTGGGCAAGCTTGGAACTACCTTTTCTTGTTTGTAAAATGAAGATAATGATAGTAACTATCAGAAGGCTTTTGAGGTTTAATGAAATAGTATATGTAGAGCTCTTAGCATAATGTCTAAAACTGAGAAAAGACTTAAAAAAATCTATATACACAATATGTACTTTAGTAGGTGAAAATGACACTTGCAGGTACTTTTCCCCCACTTGAAAAAGGGTTGTATTCCATTGTATGAATTTACCATAATTTACATAGCTGTTAATGATAGTTTTCCCCCCCTTTAAAAAAATTAATGTTGAGATACACATTTGTGAATAAACATTGACTCACTTTGTTAATTAAGAAAGATTATTTACAGTAGAATTACTTAAAAAGCATGGGCATTTTTTAAGGTTCTTGATGAATCCTGTATAATAAAAGCTTAATATGCTAAGTGTCAGGTCGGCCGTTCAACCAATCAAAGCATAATATGCTAATGATATGCTAAGGCCGCTCAACTGCTCTATATGATGTGCACTGACCACCAGGGGGCAGACAGTCGACTGGTCAACCAGTCGCTATGATGTGCACTGACCACCAGGTTAGCTTGCTGCTGGGGTCCCGCGGATTGGGACTGAGCAAGGTGGGCCAGACATGCCCTGAAGCCCTCTCGCAGTCCATCCCTGACTGGCCAACTTCCCACACCTCTCCCCGGCCTGATCATGCACTAGTGGGGTCCATTGGCCTGGCCTGCGCTCTCTTGCAATCCCGAACCCCTTGGGGGATGGCAGAATGACTGGTTGCTATGATGCACACTGACCACCAGGGGGCAGATGCTCAATGCAGGAGCTGCCCCCCTGGTGGTCAGTGTGCTCCCACAGCAGGATTGCTGGTCAGCCAGAAGCCAGGCTCACAGCTGGTGAGCACAGTGGCGGTGGTGGGAGCCTCTCCTGCCTCTGCGGCAGCACTAAGGATGTCCGACTAATGGCTTAGGCCTGCTCCCTGTGGGGAACGGGCCTAAGCCGGCAGTTGGACATCCCCTGAGGGCTCCTGGACTACAAGTGGGCGCAGGCCCGGCTGAGAGACCTCCCCACACACCCCCTCCCCCGAGTGCACAAATTTTGCGCACCAGGCCTCTAGTACTGTTAGACTGAGCATGAGGTTCTACCAATTTATTGTCCCATTGAAAGGTGCCCATTGCATTTCATTCTTACAAGCAATGCTTTTTTCAGACTTTGTCAGTTTAATGGGTGGAAAATATATACTTAGTGCTGAGAAAACATTTTTCATTGCTGTTTCTTAAAATATCCTCTATTATATCTTTGTTTTATTTGTTTACTGTAGAGACTTTATTTAGTAGAAATTATATGTATTTAAGGATACAACATGCTATTTTGTAGTAAAATGATTGCTAGTCAAACTAATTAACATATCCTTTTCCTCATAGTTTCCATTTTTTTGTGTGTGTGGTGAGAGTCCCTGAAATCTACTCTCTCAGTAAATTTCCACTATACAACGCAGTAATATTAAGTGTAGTCATTATGCTGTACATTAGCTCTCTATAGACATTCATCCTATATAATTACAATTTTGACCATCTCCCCCATTTTCCTCACCTCCCCATCCTTGATAACTACCATTTACTTTCTGCTTCTATGTGGTCTGCCTTTTTAGATTCCATATATAAAGAGATCAATCAGTATTTTTTTGTCTTGTTTTTTCCTCTAAATATATTTTTGCTTTCAGAGAGGAAGGGAAAGGGGGGGGGAGAGAGAGAAACATCAAGAGAGAATCATTGATCCACTGCCTCCTGCATGCCTCACACTGGGATTGAGCCCACAACCCGAGAATTTGCCCTGTCAGGGACTCGAAATGTGATGTTCTGGTTCATAGGTCGACACTCAACCACAGAGCAACACCACCAGGCTCTGTCTTATTTCACTTAGCATAATGTCTCCAGGTTCATTCATGTTGTCACAAATGGCAGGTGAGATTGTTTCTTAATGATCTTGCTATATTAGCTCCTTACATGTTGAGAATTTCAAACCTTTATATGTCAAATTTATTGTAGGTTTTTCTCTGAGCTTTCTGTTTGCCTTTTAATACTTTTTAAAATGTCTGATAGAATATTTAAATTTTTATATAGTTAAGTCTAGGAATCTTTTTCTTCTTTTTTTGTTGTTAAAAAGTAAAAAGTCCACTAGAGAGAGAGAAATGGGTGCCTATATTTTTCCTTCATAGTATTTTAAGTTTTTAAAAAAATTATTTTAAGTTTTTATTTTACCTGGATTTTATTTAGGTGAATGGCATAAGCTGTGTGTAAAGTCATTATGTATTTGAAATATTAGCTATTCAAAGGGTAAATTGTATAATCTAAAATATTGGAGACTTCTTTTTGTTTGTTTTGGGGAAAATAGAGAATGTGCATCTCAGATGTTCCATATCTTACAAGTCCTAACCTATATTCTTCAATTAAATTACTAGTAGTTTTCTCAAATTACTAAAGACAACAGTTGTTTTTTATATTAGTTCTTTAAAAGTCAGTTAAACCATGCTGTTCTGTTTTTTACAGGGTTGACATGATGAACAATCGTTTTCGGAAAGATATGATGAAAAATGCCAGTGAAAATAAACTTTCAAAAAATGAGCTTCAAAAGAGACTTAAGGAAGAGTAAGTATCCTTTTTCATATGACTTAAAGAGGAGGTCTTTATAACCAGTAGTTCATTTTGATTCGCTCAGTCTTTGGTTGTAATAGCTTCTTGGGTAATATGATTTCCATTTTGAAACAGTAGGAGCATTGCTATTGGAAGACATGATTAAATTTTAGTATTTTGAGGGAAGATGAAATACAAGTGCAAAAAGATTTTGGAAAAAACTTGTAATCCCATCACCCAGATATTATAGTCAGTGATAATGTTGCTTACTTGCTTGTTCATTTGTATATGGTAAGCCATCTCTTTTTCACACTTTCCAAGCTCTTTTAGTTGAACAGAGCTAGGAAATGTGTGTATATTTTAACATAATGATTTCATATTAATTCTTCCAGTTCAGACTTGCATATCTTGTGTGTGTGTGTGTGTGTGTGTGTGTGTGTGTGTGTACCGACAGTCCAACCAAATGAACCACGCGGCAAGGGCAAAATTTGAAAATGTTGAAAAATATTAAAAATACTTTTGTTTGTACTGACATTTAAAAGCATTTCTAGAAGTTTATTGCATTATTACTTTTTTTAAAAGTAGGTTTATTGAAGTATAATTTACAGTAAAATTCACTCTTTCAAAGTATCTTTATGAATTTTGTTAAACACATACTCATGTAAGCACAATAATTAAGATAAGGAATAAAAATATAGACCATGGCCATCACCCCCAAAAGTTCTCTTACACCACCCTTTGTAGTCTACCCTCTTGCCTCAACTTCTAACCCCTCTAGTCCCTGACAACCACTGATATTTTCTGTCCTTAGAGATTTTTTTTCCAGAGTGTCATCAATGACATACACAGTATGTACTCTTTTGAATCTGTTAAGCCCATTTAGTGAATCTATTATTTCAGCTTTATTATTAATTTTTGTATTTTTTTCAGCTTGAGACTTTGTTGTATTTTGTTTAGTTTCTATTTCCTTTTTGTTATGTTAAGCTTCCTTTAAATACTTGAGTATTTTTGTATTAGCTATTTTAAAGTCCTAGTGTGCTAATCCTGTTATGTCTGTCATTCTTATGTCTGTTTCTATTGACTGACTTTTCTTCTGGTTATGGGTCACACTTTTCTGCTTCTATGCATGTCTAGTAATTTTGGATTCTGAGAAGTGTGTATTAACTTCAATGTCTGGATTTTGTTTTTTGCTTAAAAAAATTGTATTGATTTTAGAGAAAGAGGGAGAGGGAGGGATATAGATAGAAACATTGATGAGAAACATCAACATCTATTGGCTGCCTCTTGCACACCCCCCTGCTGGGGATCTAGCCTGCAACCCTGACCAGGAATGGACCTGGTGACCTCTTGGTGCTTGGATTGACACTCAACCACTGAGCCACACCTGCCGGGCTGTTGTGTGTTTTTCTTGCTTTTAATGACTATTAAACTTGGTGTTGGTGGGCTGTTAAGTGGCTCAGAGATCAGTTTGATCCTTTAAAAGGTTTCTTTCTAGCTTTGTTCTAGAGTAGTATACTCTAGGCTGGTTTAGCTCCATTACTAAGGTATGCCCTTTCTGGCATCTCTTACTGAATGCCCAGTGTTCAGTAAGGGCCTTCTCTAATTGGTTGGAACTCCAGTGTCTGAGCTTTGGTATTGTGCAACTTACAGCTCCTCAGAAATTGTTGGCCTCACCTCATGGAGTTTTCATCCTATGGTGTGCAGCTTAGTATTCAGCAAAAGTGTCTGCCAACTTCCGTGCAGGTTTCTGGAGCTCTTTCTCATCTACAGTCTACTGCCCCTCCAATTCTAGTTGTCTCCGCCTCTTTCAGGTCTGATCTTTTTCTCTGTGCCAGGGTTTTTAAAAAATTCCTTCAAGGGAAAATCCTGGTGATGGTAGGTAGGACTCACCATCTGGATGAGTCCCAAGATCTCGGATGTGTTGAAATGAGCAAATAAGACAACCATATAACTAATTGTAAATAATTAACACATCTGTATCCAGGTGTCCTGTATCCAGGACTAGTTTAGAAAAGTAGAGGTTCATGAAAGTTTCCAAAGTAAGTTCATTGGGACTATTTTGTGTGTGTAGCCCTTTTGTTCTTAAAGGTAATAACTTCTTTGGAAGAGAATATAAACATGTTCTCAAGGATGGTCTTACCTATATTCTTTAAATGTATCATGCTCTATGAACATACAGTGGTTACCATACAAATTTTTCATGTTTTTGCTTAGATTTCAGCATGCCATGGGGGGAGTACCTGCCTGGGTAGAGACTAAGAAGCGGAAAACTTCTTCAGATGGTAAGTGTTGATGATACCTTAGTTTGTTAGTAAAGAAGTTCTGTTCCTGTTCTCTTGTTATTAGAGCTTTCTCATGAAGCTTATTAAAACCTGGTGTTTTGTGCTTGCATTGGCAGCACATGTATTAAAATCGGGACAACACAGAGAGGATTGCATGGCCCCTGTGCAAGGAGGACACACAAATTCCTGAAGCGTTCCATATTTTAAAAAAACAACAAACAATAAAATCTGGTGTTTCAAATCTCTCTCTCCTTTTTTTAATATCTGGTTTTGAAGTCTGCCATTTCTCTGAGGGAAGCCCTTTTGCAATAACGTAAGGCTTACTTAACAGCATATTCTCCACTGTAAAGTCACAATGGATGGATTTTATGATTTTTTTCCTCAACAGATATATGTTGCATTGTGGCATAGGATTAAGGAAAAACGAGTAGTGCTTTTACTTCTTGATTCATAGTCCCTTCTGAAGGCATTGGCAACTAATTTAGCTGACCAGTAGGAAATGGGATGTCTGCCTAAGGAGCACTTGTCAGGTCAAGCCCAGATGATGACTCACTTTATAAAAACTTGCTTTTCGGTTCCAGGTTTTAAGTTTGGTTTGTACCATAACTGTTTTCTGCTTTTTAGATCCTTGAGTTTAGATATAACTATAAATGGCTAAGCCAAGATCTGACTTATGTGCTTGGAGTTATAAATTTTATACTTGGAATTGAAATCCTTTAGGGAGTCCCACCTAAGTCCTCCCAGATAATGCAGGAGTCCTTCCTTAGCATCCTTGATACCTGATGAGTTTCTGTTTGACTACCACCACCACTTCTCCTCCCTTCCTCCACCTGTCTGTCAGTCCTCATGGTAGTAAAGTGCACCTTCCCCACACCCATCAGAACTCATAGTACTAAAGCACAGGGAGCCCCCGTACAAAGGAGCTGCTTGTTTTATAGAATGCTGTTGGAAAACTCAACCTGTTATAAATAGAAGTGTATCTTCTGGTTTCCAGCCAGATACTTGTAGAGGGTGAGGGAATCTTAGTGTTGTAGCTTACTTTATCCACTGCAAGAACCTTTTCCACAACATCTGTTAGATGATAATTTAGCCTCTGCTTAAATATATCACATAGTGTTGTACTCTTTCTTCCCCTATTTTTTTAATACATATTTTTATTGATTTCAGAGATGAAGGGAGGGGCGGGGGGGGAGAGAGAGAAGCATCAATAATGAGAGAGGATCATCTATCAGCCGCCTTCCAACCCCCCTCCCCAGACAGCCCGCAACCTAAGTATGTGCCCTGACTGGGAATTGAACTGTGACCTCCTGGGTTAGAGGTCAGTGCTCAACCACTGAGCCACAGCAGGGTACTCTTAGCTCTCTTTGAAGTTCTGATACACAGTTTGCTGACATTGGTCTTTCAGTTCTAGTTCTTTTCACCCGAGTTGTTTAGCCAGCTCTGCTGTCCATCCTATTGCTAAAGAACTCAATATGAATTCTTTTCAAATTAAATGCTGACTTTATTTCAACTTAATTTCATCTTGTTCTAGTCACTGTGAATGTGTGTCTTTCATTCTAGTGTTAGGCTTGATTTTGATTATATATATTGAGCTCTGTGTCATCTTTTTCCTCTATTTCAAATTTATTTTGCTGTTTTACTTTTACCAATTGCAGCTTAAAGTAGTTAAGGTTGGGAGGCTGAGCAGGGAGTTGAGGTTTCAACTGTAGACATCTGGGGTAGGTAATGCTCATCTCAATTATTCTAAAGATCAGCCTTGTGGGTTTGTTTGACTTAGATGAAAGTGAAGAGGATGAAGATGATTTGTTGCAAAGGACTGGGAATTTCATATCCACATCGACTTCTCTTCCTAAAGGAATCTTAAAGGTGAGAGTCAGTGAAGTTGGGCCTCCCCAGCTAATTACCTCTGAAATTCAGTATGCTTCCCAGTTGCAACTGTATGGATTCCTTTTATCTGTGGGACTAAATGTGTTTGCTGTCATTTTGCCTTGGTAAATACGTATGCTAGTTTTTCATCTGTTACAAAAATGATCAAGAAAATTAAATGATGTCCCTAGGAATCTTTTAGGAATCCTATTTGATTTCTCCTCTTGCATTTCTCTTTATTTCTCTTGGCACCAGCCTAGTTCATTCTGCTGTCTTCTGTCACCCGGTTATTGTGCAGTAGCTTTGTAACTAGCTTCCCCACGTCCACTTTACTTCCTCCTGAACTACTCTTCATATAATTGCCGGAGAGATATTTTTAAAATAAAGCATTATGTCACTTTTCATTGGCGTTTTGAAAACTCCCATATTCTTTTTCATGGTCTACGCTGCCCTTCATGGTCTGGCTTCTGCCTACATCCAAAACTTCATCTCAGACCTTTCCCCCATATTTCCTAGTCAAGCCATGCAGGCCTTCTTCCTGTTTCTTGAATGAGCTGAGTCCTTTCTTGCCTAGAGCTTGTGCTCTTGCTCTTTTTTCTGCCTGCCTGTTCTTCAGGCACTGCTAATAGCCAACCATTATTACCTTTCTGCTCAAAGGACACTTCAGAAAGGTATCTCCTGACCACTGTATCTAAACTGGTCTACACTCATTGCTTTCTAACGCATCAATCACTGTGCTTAGCTTGTTCATTGCAGTAACCAAGCGCCTACCCAGCACCGTGCTTCAGTTAAATACCTGTCACACGGACAGATCTCTCTTTGACATGGATATTTTTCCCCACTATAAAACGGTGGCATGTGTATTTGGATTGGGAAGGGGACCCTATTACGGTAAATTATTAGGAAAAAGAGTGATTCTGTCCCCCCCCCCACCTTAAGACAATTCTTTGAGCTCCTCATACGGTGAATGCACCTCCGTTGAAAATGGAGTCACCATAAAAATTTAACTTCAGTGGTTACAAAGCGTACACATAATACCTTGTTTTTTATGTAATTAAATTTTTAATACAGAAGGGAAACCCTATAAAAACAAAGAAATAACTGAAAATAGTTTGAATGATGCATGAGATCGTCATTCCTTTAAACTAACAACCACACACCTGCAGAACATAAGTACTTCATGCTAATCATAGAACCTCTTATTTTGTGCCATGAATGCAAAGATGCCGGATAGTTTTCAGTAAAATTTCCCTGGAAGTCAGTCTTCTAACCCAAATGGGGTGCATCCCAAAAGGTTGCGGGTTCGATTCCTGGACAGGGCACATACCTAGGTTGCATATGGGAGGAAACCAATCCATGTTTCTCTCTCTCATTGATGTTTCTCCCCCTTCCTCTCTCTCAAAAAATCAATGAAAACATGTCTTCAGATGAGGATTTAAAAAAAAAACCAAGCCAATAGGGTGCATTTGGAGAAACGACTGTATCCTGGTGCTTGCGAGCTTAATGATCTAATCCTCATTTGGTAGGTAGTGAAAATGGATTATTGTATGGTAAAATGACCTGCTAGTTGGTAGCAGAGCTGTGGTCTTTTGGTACCATTCCAGTGGGCTTTGTTCTGCAAATAAACCATTTTATAATGTCAGTCCTTCATGCTCTAAAGAAAATAATGTCAACCCACATGAGTTGATAAAATTCCAGCGTTATTTTTTCACAGATGAAGAACTGCCTACACGCCAATGCTGAACGTCCTACGACTGCTCGGATCTCGTCTGTGCAGTTCCATCCTTGTGCTCAGGTGGTGATGGTTGCTGCACTAGATAACTCGGTATCGCTATTTCAGGTATGTCATTGCATTTTTAAATGAGGACTTGGAGTGAAAAGTTTGCTACCAGGATACAGGGTCTATGGAAATAACCAAAAGGACTATTTTGTACTTCCTTATAGGTTGATGGGAAAACAAATCCTAAAATTCAGAGCATCTATTTGGAAAAGTTTCCGATCTTTAAGGCTCGTTTTAGTGCTAATGGAGAGGAGGTTTTAGCCACCAGTACCCACAGCAAGGTGCTTTATGTCTATGACATGCTGGCTGGGAAGTTAATTCCAGTACATCAAGTGAGAGGTAAGGTTTCTGTTGAACACATAGCTGCTCATACCTCCACTCCCCAGCCCATAGCTGAGTTCATTTAACAGTACTTACAGCCACTTAGTTTCCTCCTCATAATTTTAAGAGAATTTTTATACGCATTTATTTGAGCCAAACTGGTGACTTATGCTGGGGAGCAAGATCTCAAATGTTCCTTCCCTATAGGATTCCTAAAAATAAGTTTCTTTAGTTATAGTATTGTTTAGAAAATGTCATTGCATTGTTGAAATAATATGTTTGAATGAAAACGGTGAACTGGCTTTGTATTGAGCACTTACTATGGGAAAATCATAATTTGGAAATATATATCCCCCTAGACCTGAAAAGCAGTTGCAAATACTTATCTGTAAAATTAGCAATTAATGCAGAGGAAAGAGCATGAGCCTGGGAGGTAGAGGATGTGTGTTTCACTTTGTTGGACAAATTATTTCACCTCTCTGCTCTTCAGGAAATTTTAATACCGTCTAGTTCTAGTGTTTGTTATAATAGAATTTTGGTTTACATTTAAAGGAAATAAAGTACTGCTTTTAGAGGTTGGAATGTATTTTAAGGCATGAGTTGCTTAAACATTAAACGTTTTATCAGGTGTAAATTTGTTTCCTCTACCTTCCCCGTTCTTCCCCTGTATTTCCCGACCCATTACCACAAAATACAATGGCACCTTCATGAATCCTTTGGGAACCAAAGCTCTTGCAGTAAGCTTGGCTGGGTTAACATAAATCCTGGGAGGCAGTGTTGGCTTATGCTGCAGCTCACTAGCAGTCTCCCTGTTAAACTGATGTGTGGGGGGCTGTGAAGGATGGGGTACCTCTGTCCAGCCTGTTTTCTGCTAGTGGTTAAAAGTGCTTAAGGTCTATCAACAAGTGAATCTAAAAATCAAGTGAATAAAAAATCGGATGAACAGAATAAACTGGTGACTATAATAGAATCAGGGGCATAGGAAGGGAGTGGACTGACAATTTTCAGTGGGAAAGGGGTGTGGGGGGTGCGGGAAGAGACTGGACAAAAATCATACACCTATGGATGAGGACAGTGGCAGGGGGGTAAGGAGGGTGGGGTGGGAACCGGGTGGAGGGGAGCTATGGGGGGAAAAAAGGAACAATTGTAATAATCTGAACAATAAAGATTTATTTTAAGAAGTGTGAGTAAGGCCAACTTTAGAAACATTTATGATGTTTATTCTCAGATTTTTTCTTTCTTATGTTCTCTGATGCCTTTAGTCATCCTTTCCAAGTAGGTTCTTTGTTTACCTAATTATACTTTAAGCTGGTGCTTCTCAAATGTTAATGTGCATGGAAATCACCTGGGGATATTATTAAAATGCAGGTTCTCCCCTGGCCAGTGTTGCTCAATGGTCAGAGCCCCGACCTACACAGAACTGGAGGATCATGAGCTCGATTCTGATAGGGCATGTACTTAGGTTGCAGGTCCAATCCCCAGCCTTGGTTGGGGCACGTGCAAAAGGCAACCAGTCGATGTATCTCTCACATCCATGTTTCTCGCTCTCTCTCTCTCTGTTTCTCCCCCTCCCTTCCACCCTCTCTAAAAATCAGTGGGAAAATATCCTTGGGTGAGGATTAACAATAATAGTAATAAATCAAATGTATTTTTTGTGATATTATGCTATTGAACAGTATTTGAGTCTCATCATTATAAAACACTGTTAAGTAACCCAAGAAACTAATTAGCCCTGCTGGTGTGGCTCAGTGGTTGAGCATTGACCCATGAACCAAAAGGGCACAGGTTCGATTCCTGGTCGGGGCACGTGCCCAGGTTGTGGGCTCGATGCCCATGTGAGGTGTGCAGGAAGCAGCCATCAATGATTCTCATCATTAATGTTTCTCTCTTTCTCCCTCTCCCTTCCTCTCTGAAATCAATAAAAAGATACACATATATTTTAAAAAATCTAATTAATTAAGGACATTAGAATAAGGTGGAAATGGCTGACTAGGAGATGCTAGCCTTATATGGATACAGATTTGAAAAGTGAAGACTACAGAATTGTAGCATTTCCTTCAGTTACGAATGACTTGGACAACCCTTATTTTGAGAAGAGAACCATGTGCTTCACCAATTTGCCAAAGGGTGAATACACAGAAAAGGTTAAGAACCCCAGATTACTAGTTCAAGCTCTAGAATTTGACGATTTGGGAATCAGTCGGTCAGGGAGCCACCATTTCGATTGTAAATATTTTGGTAAGGTAAATCTCTGAGCCTTTTTGTAAACTCAGGGCCATAAAGATTATATTAAAAGAGATAAATTTTTAAAGCTCCTTAATTAGCACCTGCCACATGATAAATGCTAACTAAATGTTAACTGCTGCCATTGTCAGGAATAAATATAATCTATTGACTAATCACAATCTGTAGACTGGTAGAGTCACACCCGACCTTGGTTCAACAACCTAGGTACTTGAGTTCTGGCTAAGAAAGAATTCAGAGCCAAGACCCAAATTATGTGAAAGTTTATTTAGAAAGTCACAGAGGTAGAAGAAGTTAGCTGTAGAAGGAATGGGCTCAGGAAACAATTTACTGAGGCAAAAGAAGGACCCTTGCAGTTTAGGAGAGAGAAAGGTAAAGGTAATTCGCCTGCAGGCAAGACAATAAGAAGGGAAAGGCCTGAGTGTGCTCCCGGGAGGGAAGGAGGGCAGGAGGGCAGGAGGGCAGGAGGGCTGCACAAGATCCTTGTCTCGAGGGTATTTATTGGGAGATCTCAGGGGAGGAGCTCAATAGAATATACATCAGCTTTCCCGGTGTGTCCTTTCGATCAGGGTCTCGTTGGTTGGTGCCAGGGCAGAGCGTCATTAGTCAAATTATCTGGTCCTGATGTCAGCCATGGTATCTCCTTGTCTGGCTTTGCTGCTTTTCTGGTCCTGGAGCTGAAACAAAACTGAGGCTTCGATGTTATCCCGAGGGGTTAATGCTTAAGGGAGTAGTCATGCAAGGGTCTGCCTGGGAGTTGTCTTCAGCCCCTTGTTACTTCTCCAAGGGGCTCTGTGTCTATGCATGACTAGTGACATGCCAGGGCGGAGAGTCCAAGCCACATGATAGTGATATGAAAGGCCAAGGGGTCTAAACCGCATGATCAGCTGTATGCTAGGGGAGGAAAGGTTACTCTGAGGCGAGGTGCTTGTTTTCCCAGTTTTGCCTGTTGCTAGGCACCCGAGGCTTTCTGTCCTAGAGACCTTCTATACCTGGCCACATGTCTATATAACTGCCTATCACAAATCCAGATTATACTATGGAAATTGGCCATCCTTTTTCTTATCAATTGTCAGCAGTTGACCTGAAAATCTTCACAAATCTATAAAAAGGTTTGTATTTGACATCTTTAAATCATTGTGTCTTCTTTCCTTAGACCACATTGTAAATTTTATCTGACTTTTATTTTGAAAGGTCCAGCATTTGTAAAGAGCAATTATAATACTGATACTAGCAATTATCACTATTTTTTGTGAGGTTAAATGCAAAATGATATATGTGTACATATAACTAGTATAATATACTGTAAGCTTTGGATGAAAATACAGTTATCCTTTTTAAAAATTTTTGTTTTGTTTTGTTTTGTTAATCCTCACCTGAATATATTTTTCCCATTGCTTTTCAGAGAGAGTGGAAGGAGGGTCAGACTTACTCAGTGTCCGAGGCTAGGTTTTGTTTAAGTTGAGGTACTTAGATATTTTAAAAGATCAGAAACACTCAATTGTCAATGAAAGATAGCTTAATGGAAAACCATATTAATCCTTATTTAATGGATTCCCCTTTCTTTCTAAGGTTTGAAAGAGAAGATAATAAGGAACTTTGAAGTCTCCTCAGATGGGTCCTTCTTGCTCATAAATGGCGTTGCTGGATATTTTCATCTGCTGTCAATGAAGGTGAAGCATTATTAGTTGTTGCTTCTTCTAGGATAAGACATTAGTGCAAGGATGGTCTTGAACCATAACTCATAGTGTCCATAAGTCTGCATCTCAAATAGAGGAGCACAGTAGCACTTGGGGAGAAGCTGTGGGCAGCTGGGGGAGAACTGGGGAGTACAGGGGAAAACAACGCTCAGTAGGTGCTACAAAAGGGAGAACTGGGTGGTTCCTGTGCTACACAGTGCGATTCTTTGTGCACCTCCTAGAATGATTTGATAAGCAATATTTATTACTCTTTTAGACTAAAGAATTGATTAGTAGCATGAAAGTAAATGGAAGGATTGCAGCATCCACGTTCTCTTCAGATAGTGAGAAAGTGTACGCCTCTTCGGGTAAGTTAATGACATGATCAGAAGCTGCTTTGAAGCTTTGAAGGTGTTTACATTGCAAGTTTAACCGAAAACTGTGTTTGATTTTAGACTTTTTTAGTAAGCAAATCAGTCTTGTTTTTAGTATGCATTTTTTGTTGCCACTGGCCTTCTCATTTACTAACTAATACTAGTGAAGGGCTAACCATTTAACATACACCACTAACATGTTGGAGGAAGAGAGGGAAAGTAAATGCTTATTTAAAAGATGAGTCATTCCAAGACCCTTTCTTTTTGAAAGTTACATAGAATCATCACCCCTTTTAGCTCCTGTTGACTTGGATAATATTTGGAATTTTCTTTATTGTTGACTGAAAGCAATTCAGATCTCTTCCCTGATATTTCTGCAGCACTATTGACCAGCTCTTTATCATCCCGATGTTCTCTAATCTTGTGCTTTCCTGCTCTTCTGCCTTTCTGACTGTCCAGTGTTATCTTTGCCTCTTGCTCCCTTTCCTGAAGGATTTTGAGGGCCATCACAATCTCAGGGTAGTCCATGCTGCATGGTAGTGGGGCGTTTGAGTGGTTCTGCCCATGAGTGGCATCTCAGTCTCAGCAGGGCTTTTTAGCATAATTAATATAAGAAGGTCAGCAGTATCTATCGTCCTTATTATGCTATGGAACAAATACTGGTTCAGAGTAATAATCCTAGTGAAATGGCCCCTGGACCCTGGGAGAGTCAGAGTTGGGGAGAAGAGGTGGAGAGTCAGCAGGAGTACTGAAATTTGGTATATGAATTGGATGTGATGTAAAATATTTACAAATTTGGTCACCATGGAGGAGGTCAAATTTACCATAAGAAAGGCCCTAAAAGGAGGGAAGGTGTAATCAAAAGTCGAGTCTTGGTAATGGGGGTTGCCTATATTTTACTTGTTATTCTCCCCTGTTCTTTCCTCTTCTGAAAGAAGTAATTTATGTGATTGACATCATATTGTTCATATTGTTACATATAAAGAATGTTTTGAGATAAAAGGATAATTGAAAAAAGAATTTACCTTTTCTCTTTTCAACTTCACCAGTTTTTTTCTTTTTCCTCATGGATTCATTGTTGCCTCTTTTGCCTTAAGTCATCATCAACTTGTGATCATTTAATAGACTTCCTCTCTGGGTGACCTTTCTGCCCTTGATCCCTTCTCTTCCTATTTTAGTCGATTGCTAGCTAATCTTTAAACACCTTTCTTTATTGTACCAATACCCTGCAGAAAAACAAAGTTTTGAAATACGATTCTATTAAAATTTTTCCAATTATATTTCCCTGCTACCTAACCTAAATCTGTATGCCAGCCTGGGAGATTTTATTTGTTAAGGAAGGAGTAGAAACGGAGATTTATTGAATTCCATGGGGTGGATAAAAGTATGTAGAACAGTGAACTTGAGAGCAATATACACAAAAAAGGAAGAGCTGAAATAGGTGAGTGAAGAGCCGTGTTTGAGATGCTTGTAGGTTATTATAGAAATAAACTGATATTGGGTGTGGAGAAGAGGGTGATCATCAATACTGAGTGCTATAGGTGTGAGAAAAAAATTAAGAACTTGTTTTGGCAATTAGATGGCCATTTCTGTTATGAAAATATTTGTGTTCTCTTGAGATTTAATATTCTTCTTGTACAAATTCTCCCTTCTCAAAACTATTTATGCTTGTTTATATTTAGCATTCCTTGTTATTTAAATTATTTGGTAATAGATAAATTGTGTAGTTTCTTAATTAAATTATAAATTCCTTGTGGTCTGGATCAGTTCATTCTTCACTTCCTCTGCTTCATCTTCAACATTATGAGTCTGACGTCTAAATCACCTAGCCTCACGTATTAGATGCTCCAATACCTGTTGGTAGGTGTTAGAAAACCTGGCTGGTGGGTAGTTTATTTCTTTTCATTATTTTCAAATTTGCTCCAGTAATCTGTGAAATGTAGAAGCTTTTTCTAAAAGCCCAGCTCAAGACAGGAGTTTGTGATTTTTCACTTTTAATCTAAAGATACTATTTATTAATGACTAATTGAGAATGCAGCTTTTTATACATGGGAGTGTATGCAAGAAATATTTTTAGCCAGTTTTGTAGATCTAGGTTATTTATAGTAGGTATTCATTTGTAGTCCCTTGTACTGTTCAAGAGGAACTAAGATCGGTCAGTTCACTTGCCGTTCAAGTTTAAAACAAAATTAACCAAATCTTCTTTGGCTCTTTCATTCAGCGGATGGGGACGTTTATGTTTGGGATGTGAACTCTAGGAAGTGCCTGAACAGATTTGTTGATGAAGGCAGTTTATATGGATTGAGCATTGCAACATCAAGGAATGGACAGTATGTGGCTTGTGGGTGAGTAAAGAGAGAATCACATTGTGGTAATGAGAAAATATTAAATAATTGAATATACTAGATGGTGCTTAAGTACTGTTTGTAAACTATTCAGTAATAGAAAATCAGTAAACCCAGGTTGTTTACATTTTGTTGTCTTAATGCAGTGCCTCGTAATATTATTGGTGGTTTGTCTGTTCTTTAGCAAAGAAAATACTGGACTGCCTTGTTTTATTGTATTTTTCTTACATTCAAAATACCTATTTGATCACATCAAGTTTTCCTATTACTCTTTTAGTTACTTGTTTTTACCCTTAAAGGCACTTAAAGTATTTTTGCCTTCATCTGGCTAGGTGGTGTAAACCAAAACCACATGTTCTTTGGAAACACTGTTTGTTAGTACAGCAGAAAATTTGAAAGTATTATCTAGGACGTTGATTGTGTGATCACGGGGAAACAATGGCTATTACACTGGGGAAAAGATGGCTTCGTTCCCTGCTTGATTCTAAGGATCCAGGGTGGGAGGAGGAGGCATTAAAGACTTACCTGTAATTCGTACCTACCAAACCACTAACGAGCACCTGTAATTTTGGAGCTTGGAGGAGTGGATTTTTATGACTTTCTTAGCCTAACCACAGTTGATCCCTAAAGAGATTTGTCAAACCTCCCTGGGTAGGAGGTCCAGTGTGGGTCTTGCTGTCCAGAAGCGTAGGCTGGTGGTGCTAGATGTTCAGATAGGCCCGGACCATCTTGGCCCCTTTGGCTTTGCTTTTCCCTTTGCTTGTTTTTAACCTGTCGTGTTCCCTTTTTCCTTTGCAGCTCTAACTGTGGAGTGGTAAACATATACAGTCAGGATTCTTGTCTCCAAGAAACAAACCCAAAGCCGATAAAAGCTATAATGAACTTGGTTACCGGTGTTTCTTCCTTGACCTTCAATCCTACAACAGAAATCTTGGCAATTGCTTCAGAAAAAATGAAAGAAGCCGTCAGATTGGTAATATTTCTTTAACTTTTCCTTTTATCATTGATAACTTTAAAATTTAAGTTGAAGACATGGAAAAATAACAGGAAAGGAGAGTGTTGGATTATTTTAAAAAGAGTAGCTTCTTTTGATGTAGAAATTACTTGTTAGTATAAGTATTATAGCTTTTGGGTGTGGTTGTAGGAAAGATGCATAATAGCCCCCACGTTTGTATTATGTCAGTTCTTTTGGGAAAGCTGTGCTATTAACATTTCGTAAATGGCTATTCTCCATTTCCACAGGTTTCTTTCAACATTATTAAGGAGTATGTTTAAGGCAAACACTTCTTTCCTCTTCCGTTTTCTTTCCTCATCTACCTTCTGAGGTATGCTGTCTTAGTGGAGTGGAGGCAAGTTTTAGATTTTGAAAATAAATTGTGCAAAAAGATTGCAGTTTAGCCCGGCTGGCATGGCTCAGTGGTTGAGCTCTGATCTAGGAACCAGGAGGTTCGATTCCTGGTCAGGACACATGCCAGGGTTAAGGGCTCGATCCCAGTGTGGGGTGTGCAGGAGGTGGCCGATCAGTGATTCTCTCTCATCATTGATGTTTCTCTCTCCTCCTTCCTTCCTCTCTGAAATCAATAAAAATATTTTAAAAAATTATCTCTCATCATTGATGTTTCTCTTTCTCTTTTCCTCTCTCTCTCTCTCTCTCTCTCTGAAATCAATAGAAATATATTAAAAAAAAAAAAGATGCAGTTTAAATAGCTAGGTAGTACTTGTGAATATACCTTTGTACTAGGAGTCCCCGGGACCCCTCCCAGATTTAGTGATTTTTTAGGAGGAACCACAGGACTCAATATGTAGTCATACTTATGGCTAAGAGTTGTTAACAGGGAAAGGATACAGAGCAAAATCGGCCTGGGGCCAAGTTCGGAGGAAACGAGGCGCAGGCTTCAACAGTCCTCTCCTAGTGGAATCACTGGACACGTGTAATTCCTCCACTGAGGTGTGACAGCATACGTTAAGTGTTTTCTAGTGAAGCTAATTAGAGACTCAGTGTCAACGTTTTTAGTGGGGTTGGTCATATGTAAGGACCCTCTGCCCAGCATGTACCAAAATTCTAGGCTCCCAGGAGTAAAGGCAGGTGTTCAGTGTAGACCACATTGTATCCTTGGTTTAGGCTCAGTGTGCCACCCTGGTCACTTAGAGAAAGTGTAGGGGACTGTTTACCAGTCAAGTTCCCAGACACCATCTCAGGGCCTTTCTAAGGAGAGCAGCCTCAGGCCTCTTAACTCTTCTGCCCAGTCTCAGAGCTCAGCTTACATGTCACTGCATCTCTGTGAAGTTTCTTTCCCCTTAAGCAGAATCAGTTTCTTCACTCATTTAATGGTTATTTGCTCTAGGCACTAGGCATACAGATGGCATAGAACTTTGGATGGCGGTATTGCATTGTGCTGTTATGTGTATACTACCAGGTGGAAAGCACCTCACAGACTGTTATTTTTATCTTTCACTCAGCAAAGAGTCTGGCATACTTCATCAGCTTTGTATAATAGTGTATAGTTTACAAAGATTTACAGAGAATTCTACAAAGAACCTTGAGTCAAATAACAATTCTCAGGATTAACTTAATCAAAGTCACAGCTAGTGAAGGGCAAAACTCTACCTCTAGATTCCATATTTTTTCTAGCACTTTAGTTGTTTTTTGACTGAATTCCTCCGAGCCCTAAAATATGTATAGGACTTCAGATGGTACGTAGGTCAAGGAGGAGGCGAGGCCCAGCTCCCACCTGTATCACCTAGAGCAGCTTCACTCTTACCTGGTACATATTGGCATTCTGCATAACGCTTTCTTTGAGGAGGTAAGGATTCTGCTAGAATAAAGTGTTTGAAAAATATAGCATTGTTTTATTGCCACGAGAAGGTTCTAATTCAAGTCAGCTTTAAAGTCTCCATTCCTCTAATAGGAGTGGTGGACTAGGACATATTAATCATTGATCATTTCAGTGGTAGTAAATTGTTTTATAAAACCATGGGATCTATCTCATGTGGACATAATATATTCTGCAAGTTGCCTAGAAAATTCTGCCTAGTTTGCTTCAGTGATCAGGACAGCATTTATGGTGTTTTATTGTGGTAGAATCACACAAGGAATTCATTAGTAACAGCCAAATCCCGTTTTTTAAATGTTAGTCAACCATAATATCTAATGGGAAGAAGCCAGGCATAGCAACTTCAGAATATCTCAACGAAACAATGTTAGCATCATTAAATGCATTCTCATAATGATCCAAACAGTTCTGTTATCCCAGCACAGCACAGCAAATATAAATCTAAAGCATTGTGCCACTAAGAGACCGGAAAGTTAAATTGTTATTATATCTGTAATCTTGGATGTAGTAGAAAGTTGGAGAATTTCTTATCTATTAAATTAAGGATGAGTGAGCTTTACTTGTTGAATTTTGACATCTGGGCCCTTAAATGTAATGACAGATGTGTGTTTGGAGATAAAGGGAACTTTCTAAAGTAAAGAAGTTTGGTTTTAATTAATTGTTCAATTATCCTATATAATAAAAGGGTAAAATGCAAATTGACCCTAAAGGTAGAATGACCAGGAATGACTGGTCGCTATGACATGCACTGACGACCAGGGGGCAGGCGCTCAATGCAGGAGCTGCCCCCTGGTGGTCAGTGCGCTCCCACAGGGGGAGCTCCACTCAGCCACAAGCCTGGCTGATGGTTGTGAGCGCAGTGGCGGTGGCAGGAGCCTCTCCTGCAACCTCTGCAGTGCTAAGGTAGCGCTAAGGTTGTCTGACTGACGGCTTAGGTCCTCGCCCCGTGGGTTCCTGGACTGCCAGAGGGATGTCTGACTGCCAGCTTAGGCCTGATCCCCTGGGGAGCAGGCCTAAGCTGGCAGGTGAACATCCATGAGAGGTCCCAGACTGTGAGAGGGCACAGGCCAGGCTGAGGGACCCCCCACCCCATCCCCCCAATTGCACAAATTTTTGTGCACCGGGCCTCTAGTACCTTATAATGATGGTAACCATAGAGGTTAGAGCCCAGCCACCTTCTAACCAGGTAGGGTCATAGGTCTGAGGAAAGATGTGCTAACGTAGTGAGAGATTACAATGGGGACTTTGCACATAGATAAAAGTTGAGTCTCTTGGGAGGACATTGTAAACAGTTTTGTTTTTTGTTTGTTTGTTTGTCTTTGCCCCCAGTAGCCAAGTCAATAGAGGAGATAAAATAAGAAAATGAGTTGTTGATAAGTTGATGTTCATTCTCCAATAGAAAGACCACACATGGCCACTCTGTTCGGGTGTGTAGGTTATATGTTGCACGATGGCACACATGTAAAGCGTTGTAAGTGTTTGTATTTACCACAGCATTCTGGTCCTCTGTTCTGTTGATTTAGCTACTAAAATACACAGCTACCTTCTGTTAAAAATTAGCTTTAAAAAAATTACTATATGTCTTATACCCCAATTTTTATAGGTAGTTCCTATTTGTAATAAGCAGTTAAGTATAAAGTAACAAATCCAAATTAGGAGCCTGTTTTTTTCAATTTCAGTTAGAAAATAAAAAGGTAGTTTAATATACTTCTCTTTAAGAAGTCATTCAAGTAGAAAGGTTGGTTCTGGTATATTTTGTTTTGGAAGAGTCAGAAAAGCAGCTCCCCAAACTTCCAAGTCATGACAGAAGAGTTAATGAGCAACTATATGGGCATAGTTTAAAGAGCAGGTTACATATAGGATGGAAATAAAAGTAAGGCATGGGGCAATTCTGTCCGTGACTCTTGCAGCAATTGGTTATTTCCTGATGGTCTGCTCCCATGATGCCTTGGATCACCTGTTCAAAGTTGGTGCATGCTTGGAGGATGCAAACTTTAACTAAACAAAATAATTAAGAAGCCAAGCCACTTGCCAAAACTCATAATTTCTGCATTCCCAAACCAAGTGTAAAACCTTTTGCAATATCCATATTGTGGCTTCTCTCCTAAAATACTAATGTGCTTTATTATGTACTTTTAATATATATATTTAAATTTTTCAAAGACCCTATACAGAGTGGTATTTAAGAAGTTTAAAGGTTAAGATCAAATTGGGTACTGCCAACTTCTTAGCTTTAATGGGTCAAGACCACTTCTCATTGGCACTAATGCCTTTGCATTGATGCCATGCTATGCAGTCAGACCTGTCTTCTGGAGAAGTTGAGAATAATTGAAAATGACTTGGGGATTCACTACATACTTTCTTGACATATAATGGTCCATTGGTATGTATCAGGGAGTAGGATCTAATAAGTGACTAAAACCTGTTTAATAGACAAATGCATTTATTAATGGTACTTGTCTATGAAACTCACCTTGATTGGATGATTTAAAGTCTCATCTGAAAATGTGGAGGATGGCAGACTGCCAAGATAACCGGCTGACTGATAACTCCGTGTTTGAATGTGAGGGGGCTGTATTTCTTGGAAGAGCTAGAGAACATTTGAAAGTGAGAGCTGTTAAAATCCTATTCTGCCTACGGTAACTGATTCCATGCTTGAGTTTTATGTAGAGTGTAGAGTTTGTCATCTCATCTCTATTATCTAACAAAATATGCATTTTTCTACCATAAAACCAACTGGGTGAGGACTTGTCTTGCCTATCCTGGGCTTGGGCTCCTTTTTCCCGGTAGACTCGTGGGAAAGAGGCTGTGTGCCTATATGCTTAGGCCTGGCCTTGAGGTGAGCTTTTGGCTCTAAAGCAGAACACACTTTCACTTGAGAAACCAGGTTTTCATGATCCAGTCCTCCTTGAGGAGAGATGGCAAAAGGCAAAGGATGTGTTGCATCGTTGAAGAGTAAAAGCGAGAAAATAAATCACATGCTATTGGAATATGTGGTGTGACTTTGCCTAGGCTTAAGTCATGTAAAATCAGACGCTTCATAATGTTTAAAGCATCCATTCCCTGTGACAGATTTTAGTATTCTTACTGTGGTCATTAAGTGAGAGCATTAGTGGGTATTTCTATTGACTTAGTTTATTCATCTTTTTGGCAAGCATTTGAATCTCCCAGGCACCATGCTAGATGCAGCTTTAAAAACATCAAGAAAACGTTTTTTTCCTTCCCTCTCAAATTTGAAAATCAAATTTTAGTTTTGGAATATTTTGCTACATTAATGTGTACTACAATCAAAATGAGCTTTTTGTTCCAGCTAAAAGATTGAGTGAAGATTAAAATTTAAGAAAGTTGAGTTCCCAGTTGTTGAAATTTAAAGCTTTTTATTATTTCCTGCAGGTTCACCTTCCTTCCTGTACAGTATTTTCAAACTTCCCAGTCTTTAAGCAGAAGAATATTTCTCTTGTTCATACCATGGATTTTTCTCCAAGAAGTGGATATTTTGCTTTGGGGAATGAAAAGGGCAGGGCCCTACTCTATAGGTAGGTATTATTTATGTGTAAAAGTCAGAAATATTTGTAATCTTCCTTTGAAAGTGTGAAGAGATGCTATTGGTAACAAATTACGTATAATTTGTTAATTCTGTAATCAATTACAATAAGTTATTAATTGTAGAGTGTAGAGTTTGACATGTCATCTCCATTATCTAACAAAATGTGCATTTTTCTACTATAAAACCATAAAATGGCACTAGCAGAAAGATTCACCTGGGGATGTTTTAATTTCATTTTTTATTTTTTGAGTAAGCTGTATTTTGAGAATGTCAAATTGAGGAAAAGTAGCCACTTTAATAATACTGCCATTTTCTTGTGCCTTATGTTGATTTGGCAATTTGCTATTTACTCATTAGATTTACATTAAAAAAAAATTCTTTCCCTGCAGCTGTAAGCTATAAATAAGGACGTTAACCACAAAGATAGCCAAAAGTTATGCTCTGTCCAGGGTCTTTTCTGCACTCAATATACTTGGCTATAGAGCAGGAACAAGTGAAATCTAATTGCATTGTTGCCAGGAGATTTAGGTGACAGGTGGCTCTTCAGGGAAAACCTAGGAGCTGGAAACCTACTTAAATCACAGCCCCGCGCCTTGCTCCCTTGTGTTGGTAGTGGGTGCTGCATAGAAACCTGTGTTTATGCTTATATGCTTTAGGGAAGGTCTGTTTTCAAAATAAAATAAAATCTGGAGTGAAGAAAAGGAGGCATGTAAATTGATTTTGAGGATATGGCTGTGAAAAGAGAATATAGTAAACAATAATATGGTTTCAAGTTTGACTTACTTGGAAAGGAAAAGGGGTTATACCTGGAAAATTGATATTTTCCATCGTCATTTCAGATCATTTTTGGTGATTCAGTTTGGATTATATAAAAGAATATGGAGTCTTGTTGCACTTAGAAATTCTCTTCCTTTGGTTTATTATAATTGAAATTTTCTTTTCTTTAAGTAAGCCCCAAAGGCCATTAGCATTTTCACCAGAGCATTGCTCTCTAGTGAGAGTTTCTAACAAGTAGGTCGGACTGACAACATTTCTGTGGGGTATGGCTGGTCAGGTCTTTCTTAGACCCCAATTTGATGCTTTGGGACAAGCTTAAGACTTTCATCTCAAATCTGAGGTATTAGCATTAGACTTCTTCAGAATGCCAGATTGAGAAGTCTTAACCTAGCTGCTTGGTGAGAGAATGATTGTGATTATACTCCACCCCCCTACCCCCTTAAAATATTCCTAAGTGCCCTTCTTGTGCTCTGATTGACAATACTCTGGGTTATCACAAAGTTGTTTAGATGATTTGTCTTTTACTTTTTCAGGTTGCACCATTACTCAGACTTCTAAAGAGATCATTTGAAGTAAGAAAATCCTCTAAATTGCTTCTTCAGGTTTTAAGGTTACACCCATTGCTGTCAGTGGCAGAGGGACCACATTAGCTGACCTTTGTTTCTTTGCCCCTGTGTTACCATACACTGAGTGGCCAGATTATTATGACCTCTGAACACATAATAATCTGGCCACTCAGTGTGTGTGTGTGTATTAGAGGCCTGGTGCATGAATTCCTGCATGGGTGGGGTCCGGCCTGCCTGCTGGTCGAATTCCTGGTTGGGGGACAATTTGCATAGTAGCTTTATAGGATATACACTGAGTGGCCAAATTATTATGCGTTCAGAGATCATAATAATCTGGCTACTCAGTGTATATTCTTTAAGGGGAGTGGGATGGAAGGTAGATCAGGAAGAGCCTGGTTGGATGTGAATCTTCCTTGGGAATTTCTTTTTCTTTTCTTTAAATCAATAAATTTCAGAAAGGAAGGGAAAGGGAGATTTTTGTACATGATGAGCATCATGGATCAGCTGCCTTCTGTATGCCCCACACTGGGGATTGAGCCCAAATCCCAGGTATGTGCCTTGACTGGGAATCGAACGGTGATCTTGGTTCATAGGTTGATACTCAACCACTGAGCCACACCAGCAGAGCATCCTTGGGAATTTCAGCAACAATCTGGCTCTTTTCTTCAGAGGTCAGCTTTCTAATGTAATTACTAAACATTTAATCCACAAAGGGGAATAGACTGAACAGTGAGAGAGAAGTATCTTCAGATAGAATTAAAGCTTCCCTGAGCTTCAAATCCTCTTATTTTATACTATATGTTTCTTGAGAGATTATAAGTGCTTGCCCTGTAGCTAGTCAATAGTGGATTGTTATAGACCTAGTTAATGTCTGGTCATTAGTTTTGCTGCCCAAAATTTAATACAGTAGGACATGCTGCTTCTCCCAGGGTTTGACCTTTGAAATGAGACATGGTAGACATGAGGCTGAGCTTTGCAGTGGGCCTATTCATTATAATTGACTGATTTGAGATTCATACATGTTGGGGAGAGACTGGGAGTGCATACAGATTTAAATAGAGGAAAGAATTTTTGAAAGTAGAATAATATTGAGCAAAACCTTAGCTGGGGCGGCGGGGGAGGGGGACGGGGGAGGGCGGGGAGGGGAGAAGCACGCCAGCTATCTTGCCACAGAAAATTACATTGTCAGTACATGTTGTTTGTTTTTTACATGTTTGTTGGTGACCAGCAGTTATAAATCAGATATGTGATTTCTTCTATTCTTTCTCAGATTCAGTTGAGTCACAAGAGAAGCCCATCCTGATGGATCTGAGAAACTGTGCAGAATGTGTGATAATGTACGGATAATAATTTTTTTGAGCCAGATGTACATATTTAAGTTCATAGAAATGTATAATAAATAGATGGCAACTTTTTTTGGAAAATAAATATATGTGGGAGAACAGGGGTGGACTAGAAGGGGTCAGTGGGGGGGGGGGAAGGGGACATATGTACTACTTTCAACAATAAAGATTTTAAAAAAATGTATGTGGTTCTTCCCTCCCCACCTACACACAGATGCACTAACTTGGATGCATTTCTTTTAAGACTAAACCTGAGTGATTGGAAACACCTGTCTGCAGCCAGAAGTCACATAGGCAGATGTTCTCATATTTCATGCTGAGGCCTGATTAATAGGTCCTCCTTTCCCAGCATAGATCTCTCCATGTTTCAGGGTAACAACTAACAGGCTCTCATCAGCTTGACATGAGAGCGATGAGATCTCATAGAAAGAATTTTGAACTTCCAAGTGGTCCTGGAAAAGAGATTATGGAAATGAAAAGCCTTTTCTGGACTTAGTACTTCAAGTGGCTGTGATTAAACCTGTTACACTTGTCCTAATTATTAGCCATTCCCCTTCCCGGAAATATTCCTTACCAAGACTTAAATGTTTTCTTTGAGTTCCAAGGTTGGCAATTGATTCCATAATTCTTTAGTTGTAATATAACTTTGCTTTAGACTAGTCCCTACATTTCTTAGGGAAAACTGTTAGAGTACCATGAAATATTGGATGTGAGAAGTATCAAGTAGGTCTAAGAGCTTTCAATCCACCTTTATTTTTTTTAATATATTTTATTGAATTTTCAGAGAGGAAAGGGATAGAAACACCTACCCCCCCCCTTTTTTTTTGCATGTTTATTTCGCACTAAAGAGTGAGATTCATTACGGAGGAGGGTAGAAAAACCAGGATTAGAGGTGGGGGAGAAGAAGGATCTCGGCCGGGCTGCCTCGCAGACTGGGAGAGACAGCAACATGTGCAGTGGTGAACATGCCTTTTGAGGGGAGGAACAGGAAGGGGTTGGGCCCAGGGCACTGGGCATGCACTGATTGTTGGTTGAAGGTCTCGGAGATGTCCTGGTGGCAGATGCCGATTACGTCATAACTACGCCCACCAGTTGGGGGAAGGGAGGATCTATCATTCCAGGCTTTTGGTGATATTAAAAAAAAATTGAGAGTCCAGGCAAGGTCGGGGTGAAGGCCTATTTCTGTAGCTACTTCCTGCTGAGAGGGGGCATTGTTAGGGGCATCTACCCGGGGTCTCAAGGATTCTGGTGCTAGGTTCTGAATTCAAGGCCAGATCTCCCACCTTCTGGTTGGTGAACACCTGCATTCTGTTCTGCAAAAAACTAGTGAAACAGCGCATGAGACGGGCCAAAGAACAAAATTAAAGGAATAGATACCAGTGGGCCTAATGATGGGAGGAGCCCTGGAGTAAGTGAGTGAAAAACGGAGTGTTTTTCTGTGCTGGACGAGGGGTGCAGCAGCATGATTTCCCCAAGGGACTGGTTGGTGAAGTCGCAAGAGCAATCCTGTTGAGTCACTTGGGAGGTAAAAGCTGGTCCTGAGGCTACCACAGCGTCACTTGTCTGGTTTTGATGCTTTTCTGGGCCCGGAGCTGAAATACAACCTGGGGGTAAGGTTCATGAGGAGGACTGAGTCCCCTGGCTGGAGGGCTGGTCCTCGGGAGTCTTGGTCGGCTGGTTCTGGCCTGGGCAGAAACCTGTCAGCGTGTTCCTGGAGCAGTTGCCTGAGTAAGGGCAGGTATGGAAGATAAGTAGCCAGGAGAGGAGGGTCAGTAGGGAGACAATGGTTGAGCAAGAAGGGTCTCCCACATAGGAGTTCAAAAGGGCTTAAGAAGGTGGGGCTCCTTGGTGTAGCCGGATTCCGGTCAGGCCATAGGCAGGAAGTCTGGCCAGGAGCTGTGGATTTCTAGAGAGAGTTTAGTTAGATGGTCTTTAAGGAGGCTGTTGATCCTCTTGATCTTACTCGATGATTGTGGACGGTAGGGTATGTGCAGTTAAGTCAGGATTAGAGAGAGGAAAATCTGAGAGTCCCACCCGAGGTTGAGTGAGGGCCTCTGACAACCTCGGGGCAGGAGTGCTTTGCTGCAGATTGGGTGGAGGCAGTGGGAAGGAGAGTGGCCGGGTTCAGGGCTGGAGACTGAGTTAGGGAGATGTCAGGACTCTCGAATAGGAGATGGAGTTCCTACATGTAAGAGGAGGAGAGGAGAGATAAGGATCGGTGGGACAAAAGATTCTGTAGTCTATGGGTGGAGAAGACCTGTAAGGGTTGCTGGAGGCAGATCTTCTGGGCCTCCTTGGTGAGAATGGCAGCTGCAGCCAGAGCCCGTAGGCAGGGCTGCCATCCCCGAACCTTGGGATCAAGCTGACTGGACAGGTAGGCTACAGGGGTGAAGGCTGGCCCTAGGAGCTGGGTGAGGACCCCCATAGCTATTCCCTGTTTCTTATCAGTAAATAGTTGGAAAGGCTTAGAGATGTCCAGGAAAGAGAGAGAGAGATGCTAGAAGGTTATCCCAGAGTTTAGAAAAAGCATGGCGAACAAGGGAGGGTGAGGAGAGGGGGCAGGGTGAGAAGGCACTGAGGCCAGAGCAGTTTTCAGAGCATTAAAGGGTGATATGCTATCAATACCCATGATGGAGATCGTAGAAGGAAAGAGTGGCGTGGAAAAAGGAGGACAGGACAGAGAAGGCAGCCCCCGTGTCAACCAGAAAGGAGACCTGCTCACCCGCTACCTTGAGCGTTACCCTGGGCTTGGCGAGGGTGATGGGTGCTGTAGAGTCCAGGCATCTTCAGTCTTCAGCCAGTCCCAGCATGGCCAGCAGCTGGTCATGACCTGGAAGGGTGGCCCCTCTATGCTGAGACACAGAGGGCCTGTCACTTTTCCAGGGGCAGTCACTTTTACTGCACGCCGGACAGGGCTTGGTTGGAGCCAGGGGCTGGGGCATTGCTTTGCCCAGTTGCCTTCATTTCCACACTTGAATCATCTTCCAGCTGGGATTCATCCTCTCGTTGAACCCCCACCACGCACAGTCCCCTTTGGACCATGCATGGCTGCCATCAGCCTCAGAGCTGCTACCAAGGCTTGAGTTTGCAGATTCACCTTTTGTCAAAGGCAGGCTTACTCTGCCTGCTCCTCACGGGCATTAAAACCTTAAATACCATATTCAGGTCTCAGACCTGGGTCTGAGAGGCATTAGGGAAGGGGGTGGCGGAGCAGGTGGTGGGCGGTGGGCCAGAGGAGGAGGAGGAGCGTGGCAGTGGGTGGCCACACCAGGCCGGACCAGTGGGGGCGGGCTGTGGGAGGTCTCTATTTAAAGATGGTGCCCCCCATGGGAATGGCAGGCAATGTGGCCAGAGAGGGGCGGGACTTGCCATTTCAAGATGGCTGCCCCCATGGGAACAGCAGGCCACGCGGCCAACATGGCAGCTGCTCACAATACACAAGGGAAGAGCAAACCATAACAGAAATCTCACTTAGCTGTTTGGAGCAGTAGGCAAGCAGCTCTCGCACTGTGTAGTGGCCTCTGGTCAGCTCACGGCCTGAGGCAGAGACGGTGGCTCCTGCAGTGGTGGCCACTAGCTGGGAAAGGGGTGGCCGCAGCGAAGAAGGAAGAGGAGGAAGAGAGGGAGCAGAAGGCGGGAGAGAGAGGGGTGGAAATGAAAGATCGGCTGGGTCAAAAGAGTCAGAAGACAGAGAGGGGACTGAGGGGGTTTCTCATGAGCTAGGAGAACCTGGGCTGTGGAACAGAAGGAGCAGAGGGAGGAACGGGAGCACAGATAGAAAAAAGCCTGGACATATGGGACCTTGGGCCACTTCCTGGCTCATCAGCAATTACTGAGGTCAGTGAGGATGTTAAGTCCCGCTTTCGGGTCATCTGGACCCATTCCAATTCATACTGAGGCCATGCCACGTTACAGAAGTAGCCAGATTGGTGAGGACACCCTAGAGGTGTCTTTGGATTGCCCATTCCAATTCCTGGGGTCGGGTAGCGAAGGCTAAGAACCAGTGTCCCATTCTTTGAGACAAGGCTATGAATGGGGAACCCGAGGGACAGTAGAGGACATCTCCTCTATTTCCTGGGGTCCGGATGGAGGCCAAAAGGCTGGAGAACAGAGGGGGGCAGGAATGTCTTTGCTGCCTCCGCAGGTTTGGAACCCCTCCTGGAGGGCCCGGAGGGCTATGCCCAGAAGGCAATCTCTGACGCAGGCCGCGGTTTACAGACCGAGACGCCAGAAAAACTGCCAGGAATTAGCATGGGCTGGGACTTACCGCTGACGCTCCGAGCCGGGGGGAGGAAGCTGATGGTTCTGAGCCACAAAGAGAGAAGAAGAGGGGGCACCCTGGACCGTGAAAGGTCAAATGGGATGCATGCACCCACCTGGGTTTTCGGCACCAGATGTAAGGTTCGAGGCGCAGGAAATGGGAGTCGGAGACCAAGGCATGTTAAAGAGGAGGTTTATTCCATACTAACGAGCGAGATTCATTACAGAGGAGTGTAGAAAGACCAGGATTAGAGGAGGGGGAGGAGAAGAAGGAGGACCTCAGCCGGACTGCCTTGCAGACTGGGAGAGACAGCCCCACCTCCTTTCTAAAACCCGGAAAAGTCAGGAAAGGAGGGAGTTTTTCCAGGGACATAAAACGACTGTGCCTGGGCAAGTAATAAATCCCACGTAACTATTCAAACAGACGCATCAGTGGCGGGTTATCTTCAGTGTCCTACGCCCTTTTCAGTCTGTAGAGTAGCCCAGTCGGGGCGGACTGTGTTAACATATCCCAGCATCTTTCTAAAAGGAAATTTCCTGTTAAGATGGGCTATTGCTGCACAAATGTGGAGACCCTTTCTATTGTAGCAACATTTTTTAAGTGAATCCTGAACAGTTCAGATGCCTGACTCGTTGGCTTGTTGGTGTTACTTCTCTCTTGAGTTGCTAGAGGGCAGCATTGGGTTATGAAGTAACTGAAGGAAGGCTTTTTGCAGATTTTTACCACCTTGTCTTTAGCTTCTGCCAAACCATTGTTTCAGAAACGGACACCAAGCCTTGTATGTGCTTATTCTACATGTGGTTTTCAGAGGCTGAAAGACTTACAGGAAGTTATTCTAGAGAAATCAATGGAAGCAGAGTTTAAGTTTTAACTCTAACATCTCTGGGTCATTTTTATTTATTTTTTTTTTTTTTAAATATATTTTGTTGATTTTTTACAGAGAGGAAGGGAGAGAGATAGAGTTAGAAACATCGATGAGAGAGAAACATCGATCAGCTGCCTCCTGCATACCCCCTACTGGGGATGTGCCCACAACCCAGGTACATGCCCTTGACCGGAATCAAACCTGGGACCTTTCAGTCCATAGGCAGATGCTGTATCCACTGAGCCAAACTGGTTTCGGCATCTGGGTAATTTTTATACTCTCCTAGGAGCAGAGCCAAGAATCCTCAGTTCAATCTCCTGGATAGATAAACGTGCTGTTTGTTCTACAGACAGAGATCCTACCAACCCCATGTCTTGCCTTTTTAGTGATTTTTTTTCTCTCTGGGCAAGTTGGGAATTTGAGTCAGGTTCTTAATACTTTTCTTTGTAACCAGTGCTCAATTAACTTCAAAGAGGTGAGAGCCACAATCATGAACTCATTTACACAATTCTCTGTTGGCAGTTGCAAAATTAACATGAACGCAGCTCATATCTTTGGAGGGTGTGTGTGAGACTGCCTTGAGCTGTGAGGTGATATTTTGCCATCCACACCCACACAGGCTATATTTGGAGTGACGAATTGGCAAGTTGAGGTCACACACATCTCTCCTCCCTAAAGGATGATTAGTCCGTGGGCTTTCTTTGAACAAATTACAGGTGAGACGTCTCTTGCATTCCTGCGTGTGTGTTTCTGGTGAGGATACATAAGCCTTTCTAAGCCTGCACGGGGTGAGGTGACCTGCTGTAAGGTTCGTCACCAGCATTTTCACACTTGAGCTTGGGAATGGGGTGGAGGCAGGTAAATGCCTGTGAAAATGAAGTGCTTCCCTACACCCGCAGTGAGCTCTCAAGCTACCTGGCATGTCATTTGAATCCGTTTCCAAAGTCGCCACACACAACAAAAAGCATTGTCCTGTTATTCTTATCTGGAGGAAGTGGGGGCTGGGGTCAGAGGTGTGGGGAGGAGGGAGAATGGGGGGCTGGGACAACATTCTGAGCCCTTGGTGCCGTACTTGTGCTGATACGATGCGTGTATCTCAGGAAATTCTCATTGTTCTCTTTCCCTTTTTATAGGGAAGTAAACGGAACTTCAGAGCGATGGACATGCCAGCGTTAAAGCCATCATCCTTATGAAGACGAGGGGTCTTCAGAGAAGGGTGTGTGTGCTCTTTTTAACTTTATTTTTCAGTTGCAGTTTACACTGTGCCATTTTGTATTAGCTTCAGGTGTACAGCGCGGTGGTTAGGTAGCCATCTACGTTACCAAGTGAGCTCTGTGGAAGTTCCCTGAGAAAGAAGCCAGCTGCTTTTCTGCCCCGCGCCCTTGTTTTTCTGATGCTTCCTCCCCGCCTTTCTTTTGTACCTTTCAAACTCGGCACGTCTAGCAAGCCTGAGACGGATTTCTGTGATAGGGTTGATACCCTTTGTCGCATTGTTTGCTTATACCCGTGGTCGGCAAATGGCGACTCTCGAGCCACATGCGGCTCTTTGGCCCCTTGAGTGTGGCTCTTCCACAAAATACCACGGCCTGGGCGAGTCTATTTTGAAGAAGTGGCATTGGAAGAAGTTTAAGTTTAAAAAATGTGGCTCTCAAAAGAAATTTCAATCGTTGTCCTGTTGATATTTGGCTCTGTTGACTAAGGAGTTTGCCGATCACTGGCTTATACCGTCTTTCCATGTAAGATTTGAAGTGGCTTTCCAAAACACAGTAAAAAGGGAGAACATATGTGAACCAGGGCCTGGGGAAAACGGGAAATTAGAACCCAGATACACAGGCCATATACATGGTTGCTAACGTTGAGCTGTCTATCCCCCCCGCCCCATTGTTGGCCTCAGCAATACTCAAATATAGCACTCGGGAAAAATGTATGTTTTAGAAAGTGAAAGTCCTCTTTTCCCTCCTTCCCCACGGGACCTCTATTAACAGTTGGATGTGTATCTTGATAGTAGTTTTTTCTCTCCCATTGTTGTTGAGTCAACTATGTGTTCAGATGCAAGAAACAGAACCTGAAAGATAGTGACTTAAATCATAAGGACATTTATTGCTTAAGATGTCTAGAGGTAGCTGACTGGCTTCAGAATCCATTTGGTGGCTCAACAATGCACCACCTCTGGTCTGTGTGTCTGCGGTTCTCTTTGCCGGTGTCTCATGGCTACAAGTGGCTGCTGCACCTCAAGTCCCACGTCCTCGCATGCCACGAGAGCATTCCTCATGGAAGGAAGGGGATGGGGAAAAACAGCTTCTTTCCTGGCAGGGCTTTTCCTTTTTTTAAAATTTTTTATTTTTTTTAAGAATATTACATTTCCTTTTTTAAATGTTTTATTGATTTCAGAGAGAGGAAAGGAGAGGGAGAGAGAGATAGAAACATCCATATGAGAGAGACATGGGTTGGCTGCCTCTTGCACGACCCCTACTGGGGATCAAGCCCCAAAGCAGGGAATGTGCCCTAACTGGGAATCAAACCAGTGACCTTTTGGTTCATGGGTTGATGCTCAACCACAGAGCCACCCCTGCCAAGCAAGGCTTTTCCTTTTGATCAGATGAGAAAGTCTGTCCTCAAAGTCACCCTGCAAACTTTTCCTGCTGTTTCTTAGGCAAAAAGAACCAATTTTTCATAAAACCAATTACTCTTCATCCCAGGGGCCTGCTTGCCCTGAGCCCATAGCTATCCGGCTGTTGCTCGAAAACACTGTTTCTGTTTGCAAGGAGGAAGTGGGGTGGGCGTGGGGATGGCTGTGGGGAAAAACCAGTGTGCTTACCACAGGTGCATGCGCGCATTAAAAAAAATTATTTTGGTCTTATTTTTTAAACAGCAGTGGATTGAAATTGTATTATTCTCCAACTCAGTATTTTCACTTAATTGCACCTATCCAGCAGATAGGGTAGTACATATGGATTTATCTCATTTTTTGTTACTATTGCGTAGTATGTGGTGGTCTCCTGTCTTTTACAATTATAGGGGATGTGGCCATTAATTTTCTTATACAGGTCTCTTTATACACATGTGTATTCTCCAGGGGAGATATCTGGAAGTGCAATGGTTGGATAAACACATTGAAAAATTTGATTAAAATACTTGATAAAAATTGTTCTTCAAAGAAGCCATGCCAGCTAATCAGTGATAAAATGTCACCGCTAGATACCACTATTTATAACCAACTAGAATGCCTGGTGCATGAAATTCATGCACTCAGGGGGGTTCCCTTAGCCCGGCCTGCACCCTCTCACAGTCCGAGAGCCCTTGGGGGATGTCCAACTGATGGCTTAGGCCCACACTCCATGGGGAGAGGGCCTAAGCCATTGGTCGGACATCCTTAACGCTGCCGCTGAGGCAGGAGAGGCTCCTGCCACTGCTGCTGCCGTAGCCAGCCGTGAGCCTGGCTTCTGGCTGGGCAGTGCTCCCCCTGTAGTGCACTGACCGCTAGGGGGTAGCTCCTGTGTTGAGCGTCTGCCCCCTAGTAGTCAGTGCGCACCACAGAGATCGGTTGTTCTGCTGTTCAGTCGATTTGCATATTAGCCTTTTATTATATAGGATGAGTGAAAAGTGATATCTATTACTTTTTAGTTGGTTGTACTCTGAGTTTTATTCCTTCCATTGAAAAAAGGACAGCAAAAGTTAGATGATTCACATTTTCCATAAGAGAAGTTAATACTCAAAGGGCCAGGGTAACTAGGGAGGGAAGTGCCTGGTGAATGCCAGGTGTTGTTAACCAAATATGTTATTGTGGAGAAAATGCAATCGTGGGACTGCTGATATTTTGCAGAAAATACATTTTATTTAAAATCTCTAATGGTGTTTTTTTTTTTGGTAACTTCCAATCAGCAGGGGTCACTCTGAAGTGCAGGTGGATGGCAGAGGGCACTAGAGGAATGTGAATGTAGTGGGCCCTGGCCATGGCTAGCCTAGGTCAGCAGGGGAGGGAGGGGGGGAGCTGGCTTACCAGCCCAGACTAGTCTAGAACAATGGCTTCAGTCCCAGCATCAGCTTCTAACTGGTCTCCCTGAACCCGTGCCTTGCTGCTGGGAGCAGTCCTCCATCTTGGAGTCATGTACACATTCTGTACACCTGACAACGCCCTTCCCCCCTCCCCCCCGCCCCAGGGGAAAACTAGCAGACCAGTTCTAGCTAGCATTGGACTTACCCGAGAAGATGGGACAAGTTCAACCTTGGAGGATGTAGCATGGTCATCGTGAGTTTCCTATAGAGAAGGTACAGGACGGAAAAGGGGGGTGAGAGCCTGGAAGGAATATCCCCATTAGGTCAGAGTTTGGTTCCAGAATGGAAACATTAGAGATTTTCAAAGGAAGGTTGCCGTGTGGTTTGAGAGGAATCCCAGTGTGAAGGTGGGGAGTTTTGAATTAGATCTGAAGGCAAGCAGGTGATGCCCCGGGCTTTGGAGCCATGGGGAGGCCAGGGGGGTGTCAGGCAGAGTAGCCTGTGGCCAGGGCAGGGTGGAGTTGGCCAGGGAGAATGGAGAACAGCCTGGTCCAGGAGAGGGGGAATGGCCTAGCAGGGCAGTCATGGGGGCAGAGGGGAGGGGCCGGTTAAGGAGAGTGGCCCGGGCGTGTGACATGACAAAGAGGGAGAAGCCCTGAGACACAGGCCCCAAGACGTTCTCCCCTACAGCCACCGAGCTGGTCTTAAAGGGTGCCAATCCGAGACCCAGAATGGACTTCCTCCCTTGCTGCTCTCCCGAGTCCCACGTTACATAAGGTGGAGCTGTGCTTGCCCCCCTTCCAGTGCGCCGAGGGGCCTCCTGCTCTCCCCAACACCGCCTCCTCCTCTAAGTGAGTTGTGTTGGCATCTGTCTCAGACCTGGGCCCTCCCATGCTGGGCACTCACCTGGGCCCTCCCCAAGGAGAAGGCCATGCTAACCCATGCGGCAGGGTTTGTCTGGGGAGAGAGGGCTCCTGTGCCAGTGCCATGCTGTGTCAGGCGGTCACTTGACATCTCGGGACACGAAAGGGTTTTGTGTCCAGATCTAACCCTGACTTGCCATGTATCCTCAGGCCTGTCCATGTCTCTCTCCAGCCCTCAGTCTCCCCATCTGTAAATGGGGCTGGCAACACTTTACAGGGAGGTGACCTCACAACACCCCCTCCAGCTAGAGCAGCTGTGCCTTCTGGATAGCATGAGCCCCTGAACCCTCCAGGGGTGGGGGCGGGGGGGGCTCAGGGAGGGAGGATGTCCTGCACCCAAATGTGGACACAGCCCTAGGCCCCACTTGCCGCTGCACGATGCCTTCCCCCGCCACCAACCTGGAAATAGAGAAGCTACATCACAGCTTGAGTCAGCGTCTACCCCCAGGACAAAGACAGTCAGCAGAGAGGAGTCAATCATTTATTGAGTTTTTTGTGTCTTTTTTTCTGCCAAGGGCCATTTGGATATTTGTAACATCATTTTTGGTCCATACAAGATTATCAACAAATTAGCTTGCTATATTTGGCCAAACATTTAATGAATTCACCCCTAATGCTTTGACAGGGACAGACACAATGATTTTAGGGGCCTTATAAGGCCCACAGGCCGGACGTTCCCCACCTCTGATTTATTGACTCATATTGACAAGAAGTCAGTTTCCTTGGCACCAGGTTCAACATGTCTCCCCTGCTCCCCTTCCCTCCAGCCGCTGGTCCCAGACCCTCAGTGCTGATTACGTTTGCAACCTGAGATCCCTGTGGGGTCTGAGAGGCACAGGGAGGCAGAAAGGATTCTGTAATTTAAATACGTAAAGTGCGACAACCCACCAGACCCTCTGTGGCCCAGCAGTGTTGGTCCAGAACAGGTGGAGGGTGGGGGTGGGGGCAGGTGAAGCCACGAGGCCTCCGGAGTCCAGGGTAGAAAGGAACTGGATCACATTTCCGTCGGCAAGCAGGGTTTTATCTTCCGTAAGTTAGCGGTAACCCATTTGTCTGTCTTCAAGGCACAGCTCTTCTTGCCTCCTTTCATCTTGAATCTGTGGGCAGAGAACCAAAAAGGCACTGAGTCACCCGCCAGGCACCACACACGAGTCCCGTTGCCCCTCCTTACTGCTGGGTGCCCCTACGCTGCTGTCTGTAACATGTGCAGTCACAGCGTCAGACCCGTGGCGGGCTTGCCAGGGTGCACCCATGCTTCAGGGGAGCTTACAAACGGCCTTTCCTGCACCTCTTTCCCTGAGACTTTCACCGGTGTGTCAGCGTGGAGCTGAGGGCTGTCAACATCCTGAGGATTAGCTAGCATGGAAAATTCCCCTCCTGGGAATCTTGGAGGGCTTCTCTGCTCCATCTTCCCTGTGTCTGTGTACATTGGGACATTCAGTCATTCTAAGGGTGTGTGTGTGTGTGTCTTTTCTGATCTGCCCACCTCCTAAGCTTGGCCATTGTCCTAACAGTAAACCAGTTCTGCCTTTTATTATCTGGGTGATCTCAGACAACTCTCTCTACCTCCCTGAACCTCAGTTTTCATGGTAATGAAAATATGTGACCCAAGACGATTAACCAAGACAATATACACGCAAGTGCCTTCTAGACACCGAGCAGCGAGGTGATAACAACCCTGGATGCAGCTATGGTGGGTACTCCACCTCACAGGTAGGAGTGCAAAGGAGCACCTGGAGAATGCAGGGCAGAGAGTCACCTGCCCAAGGTCCCCTAAGACTAGAGGTTGGCAAACCGGAAGTCAGGAACTAACCGTGACCCCCTCACTCTTCTTACTGGGCAGTAATACCGGGAGCGTGTAAGCAGTTCCTTCCTCTGGGCATAACAGACTGTGTTAGGATAGAATGCTTGGCTCCTCGGAGCTCCAAGAAAGCAGTCACTGCAGGAACACACCGGTGCAGGCGAGGACACGCGGAGCACCCTCTGGCGCCCACACTCAGCTCTGCACCCAGGTGTTAGAGGCCTTGCTCCCAGGGTTTAGAAACCTTAATCTGGCGGCACATCGCCATCTAGCGTCCGTTATTCTAATTCCAGTAGCGGTTTCTGTTCTCCGGAGGAGGAAGTCAGGTACTGAACAGGGAATGGCACTCACATGAGACCATCCTGGCGGGAGCAGGAGGAACTGGAGTTTCTGTAACACTGGATCCTCTTCAGGGAAATTGCTTTCTTTACAAACGTGAAGCAACAATTGGAAGATGGCACTTGCACTAGAAGAGAAGCGCAAAAACGGTTCACATCTCGTCAACCTGGCTTTCTTTTCTCTCAACAACAAAAACCACCCTAGCCGGTTTAGCTCTGTGGATAGAGCGTCAGCCTGCAGACCGAAGACAGGTCTCTGGTTCAATCCCTGTCAGGGGTGCAACCAATCTATGTGTCTCTCTCACGTTGATATTTCTGTCCGTCTTTCCCTCTCCCTTCCACTCTCTCTAAAAAAAAATAATAATAATAATAAAAAAAAAATCAATCCTCGGGTGAGGATTAAAACAACGAACAACCCTTTCAGGACAGGCTCAGGCCTTGGGAGTGCCCTGGGGCAGCTCTGTCCCACCAGCCACCTAGTTCTGTGTTTAGGTAGAGTCAGGATCCTGGGATTCAGATCTAAACCCCCCACAAACCAGTGAGTGGCCTTGAGCAAGATAACTTGGGCCCCAGACCTCCCATCTGTAAAATAAACCACTTCTGATATCCCACCACTCGTGTGAGGTTCTGCCCCAATATTGGGGCTCAAGGGCTCTGGCTCTCATGCTCTGGAGGCCTGGTGAGTCTGGCCCATGCAGAACAACTATGGTCCAAGAACCTGGGGCAGATTAGACACCGTTCAAGCAGCTCAAACCGAGAGAGGGACAAGGGAAGTCAGCTCCCCCGCTGGCTCTCAGAATGCCCTGCTCCCCTGTCCTCAGCTCTGTCCTGAGCCCCCACCCGACCCTGCTTGTTTCTACACCCCCTCCCACACCCCACCCTTCTGGCTCCTTCCTCCTGGTCTTACTGTTTACAGAGCCCCTTTCGTGTATTTACGGTTCTCTAAACAGCCCTGGGTGTTAGACATTCTCAGTCCCACCTTAATGATGGAGAAACCAGAGTTTGAGAAGTAAAGTGACTTGCCGAAGGCTAGCCAACTCTTACAGCCCCGGGCCTGACCTCTGCCCTTTATCTGTTACATTGTGGAGGCAAGACCCAGGGCCCCTCTGGACCTCAGGCTTCCAGTAATAACCTCACCGCCCCCTCCATCTGTCTGCAGGGTCTGGATGAGGCAGGGCCTCCTTTTGCAGGAGCCAGTGGCTCAGCTGTCTGTGGTTGCCCAGATTCCTGGTTCTCCTACGGGCCCTGTGCCCCACCCATTTCTCCTCTTCCAGAAGAATTCTTCCTGGAGCAGGGGAGACGGAGGCAGGGAGTGGAGGGTGAGCCCTGTCCGCAACCCCAGGGTGCCTGCCCACGTTGCAGCCCTCCTCAAGGTGAAGCTAAGGGACGCCAGCCCCACTCACGGCTCCAGCTGTCCCCATCCTGCGGCCACGTCCCCACCAGCAGCAGGCACACCAGGACTGTGGTGGTGAGCTTCATCGCGGGCATGCTCGGGTCTCTCTGGAGAGGTCTCAGGAGTCTGGTGAAGCCAGTGCTCTCTGTGGCCCATCCCGCAGTGCCCAGGGCTTTTTATAGAGCGAGGGGAGAGCTCCCAGGTGGGGAAATCACCAGGGAAACAGGCTAGTACTCAGGTCCAGTGGCCGCATTGACCACGCCCCTCCCCACCCCTCTGAGGGCCTGGAAACTTCCCCACGTGCAGGAGCAGATAGGGATCTAGAAAAAGTGAGTAGGAGCTGCCCCCTGAGCAGCTGAGAAGAGTGAGTGAGAGGAAGTGGCCTGCTTGTGGCTTCTCTGATCCCACATCTTTTCATCCAGGGATGCAGCCCCTGTCCCCAGCTAGAGGGCTCTGGACCAGGACTAGGTCACATGTGCATTTGGTCCCCAGTTCTGCCAATCAGCAGTAAACTCGCCCAAGTCACCTGTCCGGGGCTAGGTGTGAATGTTTACATATGCCTCACTGTGCGATGATTAAACAGTGTTTGAGTCCTGTCCAGATATTTCCCATTTCAATGATCTTATTCATCTGGCAGCATTTCCTGTTTCATCAGTCTATCAATTAGACTGGGAAAGCCTCTGAGATGCACACGTGACTTCCAGCTCCTGCCCTTTGACTCAAGATAAACAGTAAAAGGGACCCAGTGTCAGGACAGCAGTAGATGAGCCACATGAAGGGCGAAGAGGAGCTCTCTGAAGGCATCAGAGAGGCCTCCCAGGGAATGTTCATCACGCAGTTTCCACGGAGGGCTGAATGGGAAGGAGCATGCTAACAGAGGGAGGGGCTGTGTATGAACAGTGAGGCAAGATGGAGAACATTCATTCAGAGATGCCAGGTGGAGCTGGAGTAGGGGGTGTGGCATAAGAAAAGTGACAGGAGTGAGGGAATGGCTGGAAGAGATACAACTGTACAGCTACGGAGTGGCCAGGTCGTGAAACCACTGTGCATAGTGCTTACAATAAGTAGCATGTAGTAGGTGCTCAAGAAAGAGGAGATGGGCTGAATCTGTGGGTTAAAACTATGAGGCCAGTGTGCACTCTATACTCATCGAGTGTGGGCTGGGCTGATCTGCATGGCCATCCATTCTCTAGCTCACAAAGCAGCAGTGGGTTCCCATCATCAAGTGCACGAAGCTCGAGCTGCTCACTGGTCATTCCTGGCTCCTCATGGAATGTCTCCTTGGGTTCCTGCACGGCTCAATAGCTGGCGATTCCTGAACTTGCCACATGCTTTTCTGTGTCCAGGACTTTGCTTCTACTGTAACCTCCACCTGCAGGGCCCCTCCTCGCTGTCTCCCTCTGTGAACTTTCTGCCCATTTCCAATGCCTTTGTCTCCTCAAAGACCCTTCTGCTATTCCCATCCAGCCTCCTTTGAAGAGCCCCCACCCCCATGCCTGGATCTCCCGAGGTCTCAGATCTCTGCCACCCCTCTGCTCCGTGCATTCTTCAGACGAACACCTGGGTGGGTGTCCTGGCGTGTCAGAGTTGAATGGGCCTGGAAGACCATATGCCAACAGTGGCTCTGAAAATGTCCTGGGTGAGTTTTGAAAGATGTCTTGGCCTCGTTTCAGAACCAGAATCAAAACTTAAGTACCGCCCTGGGCCGGCGTGGCTCAGTGGTTGAGTGTCAACCTATGAAATAGAAAGTCACAGTTCGATTCCCGGTCAGGGCACACGCCCGGGTTGCGGGCTCAGTCCCCAGTGGGGGCCATGCAGGAGGCAGCCGAACAACGATTCTCTCTCACCATTGATGTTTCTATTTCTCTCTTACTCTCTGAAATCAATACAAATATATTAAAAATAACGAACTAAAAGAAATAACAACTTATGTACCTATACTTGTAATTCAGGCCCCAGAAGAGAAGAATCATGTATCCAGCACATTCTCTTCATGTTACAGATGGAAAAAAGTCGTCTCAGAAAGAGGAAGCTGACTTCCCAAGGTCACACTGAAAAGTCATTGCAGAGATGGGACTATGGATACTCAGGCCACCTGGACATCTGACCTCCATATCCATCAGTTCCCATGCATCCTGCCACCCACAAAATACTTGAGGTCGTAGAAATGGCTATCTGTGGTCACTCTTCTAAGTCTCTTTGTCTTTAAAGATTGTACTTTTTAAAATTTCTTTACTGTCAATTTAGGGGCTTTTGGGAGAGAAAAGAGACAAAGGTGTGTGACCAGTCTGCTGAATGTTGTAACCGTAGGTCTTTTAGACTCACTCGGGACATGGAGAGGATGGATGTGGTCACCCAGAAAATTCTTCCCTTCTCTTGGGGACACAGCCGACCCACTCGAGAAGGGAACGGGGCTGCCCCTCCAGAAACTCACTTCCCCTCCTCCGTCACTGGGAGCCAGGACTGGGGAGGAGAGAATGGAAAGCTTAGTCATGCTTCCCCTTCCGGGCTCCTTGGCACCGGCACGGGAGGAACTGGCTGAGACCCTCTCACGCAGGACCTGGTGCTCCACACACCAGTCTGCCCAACCCCAGCCTGGCCTCTTCCTCTCTAGCCCCTGGCGGAAAGGTGAGGGCCAAAGAGTAAGTAAATCAATAAAACACATGGACTTTTTACTTACAATAGTAAGTAAATCAATAAAACAGAATGGCCTAGGATGGATCGAGAGGCAACCCTGAGCCAGTTGTTTCTATGAACAACCCTTTTCTTAGATGTTTGAGAACGAGGAAGTGCCCATAGAAAGGTTTTCTTAGTAGTCATCTTTTATGAAATAGGTTCCCACCTCTGGACCAGGCCCCAGCTGCCTCCTGCAAATACAAGCCCAGCTCCCAGTAGGCCCCCCAGCATGCAAACGCCCTGGGATTCAAAACCCTCTCTCGAATTTTCCAGACCCTCTTACACTCCGCTGGGGTTCCTCTGCCGCCTATTTTCTCTCTCACATTCAGCACTTTTGTTCTTTGGAGGAGACCTCTCTTGTCTGGCTCTCAGCGACACCGTGAATGGGGCATTAAGCATCTTTTGTAGCAACAGCAAACCTTCAGGTGCCCAGAGAAAGTCACAGCGTGATAGTCATCAGCTCTTCAGTGTGTGGACACAGCCTCTGAGCTAAGCTGACAACTTGGCCCCCTGTGCCCGAGAGGAAGGACAAATGCCCCCGCTTACAAAGTCCTACACAATGCAGCCACACATGGGGACTGAACTCTCCCTTCTGCCTGGGATGCTCCTTCCAGCCTCGTCAGGCTGACTAGCTGCAGGCTGGCCCACCTGGGCTCCCCACCACCCCCCTCCAGTGAGTTGGACTTGCTCCTTTAGCCGTTGTATTGCCTGATGGGCCACATCCCTCGCTTGCCTGCAGGCCTGTACAGAGTAGCTCAACATGGAGCCCAGGGACGAGGCTGTGGGCCAGGCTTCGCAAGATCCTGGGTACCAAACTCAGGCCTTGGGCCTGGACTCTCTTGGCAGGTCTTTTTGTGTTTTTTTTTTGCGCTCTCCTGGCAGCGGAAGGCCATAAACAATTTTTCATTAGAATAGGGGTGTGGCCAGATTTGTGATTTGGACTGAAGGCTTGTGCAAGACAATGAATGAAGTCACATTTAGTTTTGACAGAGTCAAGGAGAGGTGGCAGGCGAGGTTCTTCAGTGACGGAGCATAAAAATATGCTGTCCACTCGCCCTCCCCTGCCTTCGCAAGGTGCATCGTTTTGATTCAGGGTCAAACAACTCAAGAATCACAAAGCCTTCTGAATCCAAACCCCTGTCCCGCCCTCCAGGCTGCTCTGAGCTCCCGACTTCCTGGTGCTTTCTCAGTTTCAGCTGGAAGCATTTTGCTTGTGGCCCACGGCTCCTGGGGTAGCTGGGAGCTCAGTGCCCCAGGGGCTGGGATCAGGCCTATTAGGCTCTGTTCCCTGGCCCCTCACCAGAAAGGGAAGGTGACTCCCGAAAGCTCCCTCAGCATCACAGGCCTGGCCCGAAGGCCAGTTCCACCAGGGGTGGCTGGGGGGCAGGGGTCTGCCCACACGTGGAGACCTGGAGTCATCGTGTGGAACCGCAGAGGGTCCCAGGGCCCCAGGCTGGGGACTTCGGATACAGTGAAGTGGTGGGATGGGACTACCTGGGGAGGCTTTTCAATGCACTCCAACTGCCCTAGACTCAGAATAGGCAGTCCCAGAGTGGGGCTCAAGCACGTGTCTTTTGATAAAAGGCTCCCGAATAATCCTAACATGCAGCCCATTTCCAGGGAAAAGAGTCACTGAGTTAGGCCAACCTTCCTACATTTCAGGTGAAGAAATTGAGGACCAGAGACAGAAAGTTACCTGCCCGAGGTCCCACAGAAAAGGAGCAACAGGGCCCAGAGGTCCCATTTTCATATATATATATATCAGTTTTTACACACACACACACACACACACACACACACACACACACACACACACACACACACACACAGAGAAGGAGAGAGAGAGAAACATCAGTGATGAAAGAGAATATTTGATCAGTTGCTTCCTGCACACCCCCTACTTGGGATCGAGCCTGCAACCCAGGCATGTGCCCTGACCAGGAATCAAACCATGACCTCTTGGTTCATAGGTTGGTATTCAACCTCTGAGCCACACCGGCCGGGTCCCATTTCCCACAGATCAGGAAGAACCCCTAGGAAGAATTGGGGTGGGCCATCTCACTTGAGAGATGAGGAGCAGGAGGCCCAGAAAGGAAAAGTGAGCTGCCACATGGGGCCCCAGCGACGACACCCTGCAGATAGCTCCCAGGCTGGGCTCTGCCTCTGTGATTTCCTGGCTTTGTGCTCAGGTCCAGAGAGCTGGGCTGAAGCCAGAAGGAGAAGGTGGGCATGACCAGGTCCCAAGGATGCCGGAAAGCCCTGGAGGATTCCCACAGCCCATCTGGAGGTCAGGGCATGGTGCCAACTTTGCAGGAAATGGTGGGAAAAGCACCCCAGCCTTTCCACCTTACAGATCAGGGCAGGAAGTGGCAGCAATCTGACTCCAACGTATGCCCACCAAACCCAACGGGCCACCATGATTCAGGTCATGCCCACAGCCTGTTGGGAAAGTCCCCCAAGGAGCCCTTCTCTCTCTGGGGAGGCAGATGGACAGCCTGGGTCCCACCACAACCCACAACCCATTTCCCAGTACACCCTGTTCCCACAGCCCTGGGCACCCAGGTTGGCCTGGGCAAGGGTGCCCTTCTCTCAGTGTCCCTCAGGCTGGGTTCCCGGGTTCAGCTCAGAGTTGGCCTATCCCGAGAGATGCCACCATCACCATAGGTGTCCTGGGCTGCGGAGTGAGCTGATCAGGCCACAGAGAGTGCTCTGAGCTTATACAGCTCACTCCTCAGAACTGGAGCTGGGCTCACCCCTCAGAACTGGGGCCAGGCCTCGGCTATGCTGACATTTGGGTCTCCTGGTCATCACCTCTATCCTCTGGTGCAGGGGTGGGGAATGTCCGTCCGCTGGCCTTATAAGGCCCGAAAAATCATTTGGTCTAACAAGGCATTAAAGGGTGAATTAATTAAATGCTTGACAGAATAGAGCAGGCTAATGTTTAAGTTGATTATTTTGAATGGCCTGCAAATGATGTTATAAATATCCAAATGTCCCTTGGCAGAAGAAAGGTTCCCACCCCTGCTATGGGGCAAGCACTGGACTTGCGGTCCAGGCACCTGCATTTTATTATTTTTATTTTTTAAAATATATTTTATTGACTTTTTACAGAGAGGAAGGGAGAGGGAGAGAGAGTTAGACACATTTAAAATATGCTGAAAACTGGCCTCTCTCTATCACATCACCAAAATATGCTGAAAACTGGCCTCTCTCTATCACATCACCAAAACTGCAGTCACCGGTGGCCTCCTTGTTCCTCAATCCAAGGCACTCTTGGCTATGGTCTGGCCTGACTGCTCAGCACCGTTGACCCTGTTGACCCCTCTGGAAACATCCTCTTGCTGTGACTGCTATGACAGGTGCCCCTCCTGGTTTGCTTTCAACCTGTATGTCCGCTACTTCTGAGATTTGGTTAGAGGTTCCTTGTCCCCCATCCATCCCTTAATCTGGCTGTTCTAGCCCCTGTGGAATAATGGTAGCGAATAGCTGACATTACTGTGCACTAGGCACTGCTCACAGCCCTTCACATGTGCTAACCTGTCTGATCTCTTTCAGCTCGGGAAGTAGGTTTTATTATTATCTCTCACTTTATAAATGAGGAAACGGAAGCACAGAGAACTTGTCCAAGAACTCAGATTAGCTGACTCAGCTAGTCATCAAGGAGGTAGGATTCCAACACAGACAGTCTGCCTTCAATTCTGAACCAGACTCTGCACCATCTCTCGGCAGAGACTTGCCCCTGGGTGCTACCCAAGCATCTGGGCTTATGCTGCACCATTCCTCCTGACCTGGTCAAGACAAATGCCACCTGTAGTTTCATATACACACTCTGTGCACGTAGGCAGGATTCCAAATCTTTCTGCAGACACGCCCTGATCTTCTGGATGCGCCTCTCTGTAGGCGAATAACCTCCGGTATCTGTTTCATCACTGTATGAGCTTCTAGTCTTGTCCAAATTCACCTCTGCCCTCAGGCCTTCTCCTTTCCTCCCAACCCCCACTTTCCTCTGGGTCCAGGTGCTGTGCTCCTCCCTTTGTGCTTACTCAGACCTCCTTCCTGTCTAGTCTCTGAAGCTCCTGGCTGAACACAGTGCATGTGGTTCTGCTGTTGAATGTGCTGATGAACTAATGAACCAGCCCGTGTCTAAATAGAACCCGAGACTCCAACCTCATCTGCCCTGTGTTAATAAACAGCATAAGAACTAAGTCTTCAAACACGTCCACATACGCTCCAGACTCATAGGCTCCCCTATGCAGTCCCAGCCCCTGGGGCCATTTTTTCTGGTCTGCAGGGCCCTGAGTCTAAAAGACCGCTAGTCCCTTATTGAAGCAGGTCCAGGCCAGGTGAACAGGGGATGGACCAGGCCACCTAAGAAATGAGCTTTCTCCAAAGGACTGCACACGGAGCCTCTCTTTCTGGCCTCCACATCTGTGTTTCCAGGGCAAGCCTTGCCAACGTCTCGCCCCGTAAGTAAGCACACAGGTAAATGCAGTCTGGCTTTACTAATTCAGCTATATCAACGGAGAAGCAAGTTGAATTGAAGACTGTTATTAAATAAACGTGGTTTTCTTACTTTCAACCGTAGATAATTCTTTCTAACAGTGTTATTGGGCTGGAGGTACTTTGAAGATAGGCTTTCATGGAGAGTTTATCGGGATTGTAATTAGCAGAGCAATTGTGATCATTTCAAAGTCGTTGGAAGCAGATTAAACCCACGGAAGAGAATCAACTGCTCCAAAACACAATAGCAGTCTCCTTGTACACGCCAACAATTGCTGTGCCAATTAGAAACGTGTGGACTCAAACAGCTGCTGTAAATCTTAGTCCTGATGCAGTATTGGACATCCCTCCCAGCAAAAAACTACTCATTCACTAAGTAAATGATGTTTAAAGGATGCCTACTATGGACCAGGCACTCTCCAATGTGCTGGGAACCACAATACACAAGGCACTCAACCCTGAAGAGCTAACACCCTGGGGAAGAGACACAGTTTTCAAGCTAATTATATAAACAATATCATTTCAAATAGGGCAAGTCAGTGAAGAGATATAACGAAGGGGTCTGATTAGTTGGGGCGGGGGGTGGGATTCAAGAGATGGCACCTGCGCTGAGACCGGAATGACAGGATGGAATACGCCCGTCAGAGAGAATGGTGAGTGCAAAAGCTAACTCAGTCCACACCGCCCTCTGAATAAGACCCAAGGCCAAGATTTCAGTGAAAATGGTTTACTGGGGAGGTGCAGAAAAGGGGCAGCAAAAGCACGATGGGGAAGGACTTAAGAAAGGATATGTCAATAAAAGATAATCAAGTCAGCTCCAGTGTAGGTGACTGAAATGGCATCTCCCAGTGACACTGGGAAACAATGCAGAGCCCACCCCTGAGTTATCCCACTGAAAAGCACAGGTATGGGGGTATTTATACTCCAAAGCCCGTCAGTCCTTGGTGAGGGCTCTCCCTGGCACCTCTGCCCACTGCTCATGGGCAGGGCATCTGCCATGGCTGAAGCCAGTTGATGGAAGGCCTGGCTGAGGGATGTGAGCTGGGTACTGGCAGCATCTGCTACATTCCAGAAGGAAAGTCAGTGAGAATGGCATATAAAAACTGTGGGGGCATGCGTGTAGGATATGACATCTGTGAGGAAGACAGGGACCAGCTCATGTTAAGCCTGGCTGGCCATGATGAGCTTCAATTTTAATCTAAGGGCATTGGGAAGACAGCTGAGAAACAGCAAGAGAGAATGGAGGAGTCCACAGCAGAAGGGCAGGTGGGAAAGAGGGTGGCTTCCGCGGGCACGGGGCTTGCAAAGGGGACGGACATAGGTGTGTTGTGACAGGACTGACATGGGTTAGGTGTGGGGGAGAGAAGAGGAAGCGTGACGTTGTGGTTGGCCTATGTCAGTACTGAGACAAGAGCAGCTGGATCGAGCCACTCAAGAACTGTGTAACTTGGGTCTGATCTGGGCCTCAGTTTTCTCTATTTGGGAAAAAAGGGAGTAGAACTAACCAACTTCTAAGAATTCATAACTCTCATAGTCTATGACTTCTTAAAAAAAGCAATCTGTTTTTAAAAGTTCCAGTTCTTTTTAATAATGCCTTAAATGCATGTGAATCATCACTCAAAACAAAAGCTAGCGCCTGGACGATAAGCTACTTCTAATGCAGTTCCCTGCACACCGTTCTCCCCGACTCCTCCAATCCAACGTACCCATCACCCTGAATTCATGTATTTCTAAAATGTATCTATTTTTACTTTATTAGAAGGGCGTCATGCTGTTTATAACTATAGGGACTTGCTGTTTAACCCAATAGTATTTTGTTAATATACAATCATATGACTGAGTGTCACGGCAATTCATTGTTTTGTTTTGTTTTTTTAGAGGTTGAATTTGCATAGGTTTTTATTTACCAAGATACAGGTATAAATAGCACCCCCCCTTTTTTTTTCACTCTTTCCAAAAAGCAAAGTCTACATAGTAGAAGAGACAAGAGCTGCCATTTCAGATCCATCACAATTATCTTTTATGCCCAGAGGACCATCAGTCTTTAGGTACAGCGTTTGCAGTCTACCTGTATGTGGCAGTATGAAGAAAACAAACAAGGTGTTTTTTTGAGGGGTGGTCTGTTAAAAAATGAGAGTGAAAGATCCTGAGAGCTTACATTTCATCTTTTATAGTCTTCAACCTTTACTCGGGAAAACAAAACAAAGCAAAACAAAAGCGCTGTGTATAATATTAGCTTGGGCATGTATTTCGTAGTATAATTCTTCAGTTATTTGATGCTTTACAAACTGAATAAATGAGATTGTCACATAATATTAAGGTGGCTGCTTTATTATGATTGGGTTCATGAACTGTATAGTGGTTTTTCTGAGTTCTATTAAAAATATTATAGATACAGTCAACAAGACCTACAGCATAGTGATGGAGCTCACATTTCACCTCAGTGTCCAAGTGGGGTTTGCATTTGTCTTCTGAAAAGCAGGCATTCACTAAATGGTCCAGTTGTGGGTGCTGGTTTGTTAAAGGGTGCACTGCTGTTTCTTAACATTCTTGGTGTCTGTGATCGATGAGGATCCTTAAGAGCAATTCATTGTTTTAACTGCTGTGTGATATTCCATCGATTAAGTATACTAGTTTATTCATCTGCTCCCTCTTGGTGGCATTTGAGTTTTCCTCCAGATTTCTGTCATCGTAAACAGTGCAGCTATGACCATTTTTGTATAAGCAAGACTTCTATTAGGTATAAATAAACCTGCGAAATTGCTGGTTTAAGAAATTCACTGTTACGAGATAGTTCCATTCATTTTCCAAAGTAGATACATAAAAATACCAGCAATGCCTACAAGACCCTGTCGATCCACAGTCCCTCCAACACTTCGTATTGTCTGAGTTTCCTATTTTTCCTAACCAACTTATTTTGAATTAAGGTATCTTCCTCGTCTGGATTTGGGTTTCCCTGACTAGTTATGAGGCTAAACATTTCTTCACTGGTCTACCAGCCATAAGGGCCTCCTCTTCTCTGAAATATCTGTTCCTGTTTTTTGCCATTTTTCTTCTGTGTATTTTTGTTTTTCTTATCGACATCATCAGCCTGCTTCCTGCCTGTAGATGCTGGGGCTCAAGATCATTTTATGTCCTGAAAAGTCAGCCTTCTTTATTATTTATTTATTTGTTTATTTATTTATTGTAAGTCAGCCTTCTTTAATCTAGACTGGAGCACTTTGGGCAATACACTCTCTCAAAAACTTTTTTGAAGTGTCAGTAGCTAAACTCTCAGTTCGCTTTGAGACATGGCCCCTGCCCTCTCTCTCTCTCCATATAATTTTAAGTACTTTGGCACTGCTGAGCTTTATGACGTCCAGTTGCCTTCCCAGGAGTCGTTTTATCCAAGGAACAGGATTCCCTGGGACTGTCTTAATCTCCTCAGAGATCTTAACCAAGGGAGGAATGGCCATGCCTTTGATTTGGTCTTGACCTTAAGGCTGAGTGTTCGTAGCCATGCCTTACGTTTTGAGCTTTGCCCCTAAAGCCATGCCCTATTTTGAGACTATTTTACAGCCCATAGAGGTTGAAAATGAAAGATGATTATTCCTTTCAACACACTAAACCCCAGGATTTCTAGACTTTCTATGTTCCCTTCCAGTTTCTATGCTTGAAAAGGAGCCAGTTTTTATCTGCTGTCATCACGCTTTTGTCCCTTATGAAATAGTAACAACTAACTCGCACTACCAATATTCTATTTCAAAACTACTTCTCCCAAAGCCATAAATTCAGTAGGTATATTTTCTGCCGTTTAAATGACAGCATGACTGTTTTACCAATCGTTTCACGACTGTGTAGCACAGGCTGCCATTTCTTCCAGCCCCTATGGTAACTTCCTCGCTGTCTGCCACTTAGCCCCAAAGCCAAAATCGCACATTTTATTCCTTGGTTAGCACAGCGCCCCACTTCAAGGTACTGGTTTCCATATTGGTCAGCTCTTGCTGCAGTAACAAGCAAACCCAAAATAGCAGCGGCGCATGAAATAAACATTTCTTTTTTGCTCTCAAGCCTGCAGGTCAACTGCATTTCTGCCTCAAGCTGTGGGTCAAGTCCTGGCCCCGTGTTTCCCCCCTCCCGGGCCCAGACTAACAGAATGGCTCTCACTTAGGAGACATGTCATTCTTTAGGCCGAGGGTCCAGGAGGAAGAGGATTGGCAGACCCTTGCAGTGCTTTTAACACTTCTGCTGGGCACATGTCACATCTGCTCACATTCTATTGGCTCAAGAAAGTTACATGGCCATACCCAAAGCCAATGATGGAGAGAAATATATTCCGAATCATCTATCTATCTATCTATCTATATATAAAAACCTAATATGCAAATTGTCCCTGTGGGAGTTCGACTGAGAGACCAATCACTTGCTATGACCTGCACTGACCATCAGGGGGTGGTGCGGAATGAAGGAAGGCCCTGGCTGGCAGCCAGAAGGCCCCGATTGGCCCTGATTGCTGGCCAGGCCTAGGGACCCTACCTGTGCACAAATTTTGTGCATCAGGCCTTTAGTTTTAAATAAGACTATAGGCCCAGCTGGTGTGGCTCAGTGGTTGAGCATCGACCCAGGAACCAAGAGGTCACCAGTTCAATTTTAAGTCAGGGCATATGCCCAGGGGTTGCAGGCTCAATCACCCAGTAGGGGGTGTGCAGGAGGCAGCCAATCAGTGATTCTCTCTCATCATTGATGTTTCTATCACTCTCTTCTTCTCCTTTCCTCTCTGAAATCAATATAAAAATATTTTAAGAAAAGACTATAGTCTCCCACAGAAGAAGCTCTTGATACATTCTTATACTAATCCTTTGTTAGCATGTGCATGTAATATAGTCTCCAATTCGTAGCTTATTTTTAAGCAGTTTTTTTTAAGAAAGAGAACTCATAAATTTAAGACAGAAATTTTTTATCAGTCTTTTCTTTTATAGGCAATGTTTTCGTGTCTTATTAAATATTTCTATTAAGATTTTCTATTAAGTTTTTTTAAAACTTATTTTTAACCTTTCACCACCATCTGGAGTTATTTTTGTATATGGTGTAATGTAAGGCCCAATGAAATCTTTTCTGCCATATGGATTGCCTTTTCACAGGCCTAATTTTTGAAGTCTCATCTCTCCCCATTGACAGGACAGGTAATTACATACCCCGGCTTCATCCATTATGTGGTTCTGTTTCTGGGCTTTCTTGTTTCATTCCACTGATCACCTTTTCTATTGTCTCGTTGATGCAGAACTCAGAACAAGTCAGGGTATCTAGTCAAGTAAGTCCCCCTCTCTGTTTTTTTTTGCTTGTTTTTCAACTGTAAGTGTTGCAAAGGCCTCATCAAACACCTGGCGTTTCCTCTCATTCTCCTGCATGTTCTCAGCACCCAGCTCACCCAGGCAGGGCTGGGAATGCATGACAAGCCTGAGGCCACATAGCCTGGCTCCTCTGTAGAGTCACGAGAAAGTGCATGCTGTCACTTTGCTGAAGATTCCTGGTGATAGCAAAAACCATGCAGGCAGGTTATATCTGAGTCAGCTCGTTCTCACTGAAAACAAAACCCCAAAACAACAACAGCCCCCCAAAACAAATAAAAGTAAGCAAGCCTGACACCTGGAGATGGTTCATATTGAAAGAATTCAGGCAGTTGGTCTCCACTATAGAGGAGTGTGTGTGCGCTGATATACACATGAGAGCAAACTTTACTAGTATGTGGATTGATGCTTTATACCCATTCTACTCTTAGTCCTTGAAAGAGGAGGCAATCTGACTACTCTCTCTTAGAGTCAGTGAAACAAAGGGTTAAATGAGTTGCCAGGTCACTCAAGTTCTCCATCCCTTCAGTGGGAGTAAGAAACGCAGTTCATTGGCAAGGGTTTTGAACACTTAAATGTCCCTATCCTGGTTGTTAGGCCAGCACACATCTGGGAAGTTGGGCCCCACCCCGGACCAACTGAGTTTTAGTAATCTCTGCATTCATTAACAACCTAACCCATACCCAGATGATTATGATCCCTTAACCCTTTACTTGGGTGATTCTGGGGTTCCTCACCCTTGATGGGCCCCTCCTCCCCTTTACCAAGGGCCCTCTCTGAATCCATGTGCTGTCGTCAAGGGATCCAGCCCAGACCTCCGGGGGGGGGGGGGGTGGGTGGAGCTGGTGAAACCGGACAACCAGTGGGTCCGGTTTGCTTGTCACTACGTGAACCAATTAAGCAGGGAGAGGGTTGAATCACATATGAGCGTTTATTCCAATACTGCTGGCAGTATGGGAGAGCAGCAGGTCACCCACAAAAATCTGCTCTGCAGACCCCCATAAGCCAGCTGCTTATATTGGGTAGGACAAAGATTTCAAGGGGAAGAAGGGATTATAGGCTTGGGGAAGTAGGCAATGCGGGTTGGGGTGAGACTCCATTGTTTGGGAGACGAGGTTGTTAATCTTACCATGATAATAGACAATTCCTAAATAAGACTGGACCACACTCCAAGTTGGACTTCCAGGTCCAAGGTAGACTCCCAGGTCCCGGGGACATACAAATCCCAGCCAGGTTAGAAGGTCCTTTCTTTAACCAACACAAGGCAATCATGGTTAACAGAGCATGATTAATATTTCCCATAACCATAGCTAGTCCCCATTGTTCTATTTTTCCCCCCTAACACTTGGGAAGCCCTCTCCAAGCCACTCGACTCCAGGCACTGAGCCCTGGGTTCTGAGAACTCTTTTGGCTCTGCAGAGTCACACTTCCTCCCTCCCACATGCAGTGGCCCTCTTGGTCTCTGGAAAATCCCAGGGTACCTTTTGTGCTCAAAGTGGGTGCTCACAAACCAAATTTCCCCCCAAAAGTTGAATGAGTGAGGCGGCATTCAAATTCCCCCAGCTGTAAGGACTCTTGTCTGTCCTTCCCTCTGCTTCCTGACCAAATGACACACGAAGACTGTGTTTAAAAGCCTGGGAACTGGAGTCAGTTGGACATAGGTTATCTGACTGGGAGCAAATTCCGTAACCTCCCTGAGCCTCTAAGAGGAAACAGTTACTAACTAATCATGACCACGCAGTGATGTTGTGAGAGTCCAGTAAGATAATGCATGGAAAGTGCTTAGCACAGGGTCTTGGCTCAGTGTAGGTGCTCAGAGAAAGTGGGGACTTGAAATGGAACCTGCCCTCTCCCTGAGGCTCTGAGGAGGAGGGGGGTTTGTCGGGTGATCAGAATGGAGCAAGAATCAGATCAACTTGGGGGTGGGAGATGGGGACAGGAAGGAGACCAAGAGAAGCCCAATGCTGTGTCAATGGAAGCTGGGGAGGGGACAGTGACTCAGACAGATGTGCCCACTCAAAAAATCTGCCTGATATTAACCACAGGAAGCAGATAGGGATTTAAGCAGAAGGACCTTCCCATAATGGAAACCCATGGGCAGTGTGCTAGGGAGAGGGTGGGTGGGGTGGGGGAAGCCAGGGTGGGTAGGGGGGAAGGAGATTAAAATTAAGGCTGTAAAACAGAGATGGAACCATAGGACCCAGTGTCCCCCAATGAACAAGATAAAAAAAAAAGGCAATACTTATAACCAGACAAAATAGACTTTAATACAAAGGCTATGACAAGAGATAAAGAAAGATCCAGCAATTCAATTCCACTTCTAGTTATTTATCCGAGGAAACCCAAAATACTAAAAAAAGACATATGCATCCATATGTTCATTGCAGCATTAGTTATAATAGCCATTATTTATGGAAGCAGCCTAAGTGTCCATCAATAGATAAGTGGATAAAGAAGTAGTGCATATATATAATGGATTGTGACTCAGCCATAAAAAAGAATGAAATCTTGCCATCTGCAACAACATGGATGGACCTAGAGGGTATTATGGCTAAGTGAAATAAGTCAGACAGACAAAGACAAATGTCAGTTGATTTCACTTATATGTGGAATCTAAAAAACAAAATAAACAAGCAGAACAGAAACAGACTCATAGATACAGAGAACATTTTCACAGGGTTGCTGGGTAGGAGAGGGTTTGTGGGGATGGGTGAAAAGGTGAAGGGATTGAGAAGTACAAATTGGCAGTTACAGAATACCCATGGGGATGTAAAGTACAGCTTAGGGAATATAGTCAATAATATTGCAGTAACCGTGTAAGACGTCAGAGGGGTACTAGATTTATTGGGGTGATCGCTTCGTAAGCGATATAAATGTCTGATCACGGGGTTGTACACCTGAAACTAATATACTATTGAATGTCAACTGTAACTTACAAGTTTTTAAAGGTGAAAAATGAAGAAGGCTGGAAAGAGCAAGCTGCCTGGGACCCAGAAAGGACCTGGCTCAACTCCAGCGGAATGTGCTCTGAGCTCTAACCCCAGGGTCTTCCATGGTCTGCCTGAGTGGGGACAGCCATCTCTTCTTCCACTCTCCCAAGAAAGTGGTTTCGCAGCTGACCTATATCAAGTGTTGACACTGTGCCAGGCTTGGCACTAGTTCCTTCAATCCTCACAACCCGAGATGCAATAGGTTCTGCTAGTCTCTTGGTGTATAGCTGGGAAAACAGAAGACTTTGCTGAAGCCTAGAAAAGAAAGAAAGGAACTCCCATCGATCGAGCCCCTACTCTGTGCCCAGGGCCAGACTATATTAAGCTTTATCTCTGGATGCCTCTCGGGTCTCAACATAACCCAACTATGGAGAAGGTAGCCCATGCATTGCATGGCTGAGGACCCCGTGGAGAGAGATCTCACCGGCTAGACAGTGGCAGAGCAGGGATTCAAACCCAGACCTTCTGCACTCTCCCATCCATGCTTTCCTTCCAGGCAGGTAGTGCCTGGGGCTGTCAGGACCAGGCTCAAGTTCATACTTCCATGACCTGAGACAAGTGACTCATATCTCTGGACCTGTTGTCCTGGCTGTAGACCAAGGCAGGAAGTAGTACTATTGCCAAGGTGTTGTGAGGAATGAAGGAGCCAAGCCTGACCCAGTGTCGGCACTTGATTTAGGTCAGCAGTGGAGCCACTCCTCAGGAGAGTGGGGGAGAACATGGCTGCCCTACCCCGATGCAGGCTGCAGTCGGGAGTATTGGGCTTGTGGCCTTTATAGTTACCAGGGTTGTGACCTTAGACAAGTCACTAGACCTCTCTGAACCTCAGTGTTCTCATCCCTAGAGTGAGAATAATACTGACTGTGAGGGTGCAGGTGGGACATCAGTATATGACAGCACCCACCATGGCTCAGAGTGAGCAGAGCAGAGGAGGCAGGGACTGGAATTCCCCTGTGGTGGAGGGTTCTGATCAGCTGTGGGCAGTGTGAGGGAGAGGGGAAGGGATGTGGAGGACAGCTGTGATGCCCAGAAAGATCCAAACTTCTACTGTGAAACCAAAGGTGGGCCTTTCCCCAGCCACTCAGAGAGAGTCTGACATGCATGGAGCAAAGATGAATGGAACATTGTGGGGTTGGGGTCCTTACCAGACCTTTACCAGGTCTTTCTGTCATCTTTTGCTCAAGGTGGCCACCAAAGACTTGACTGCCCACAGAGAACTTTTTGCTGTGTAACCCGGGTGGAAGTCACTCACCCACTCTGTTTCTTCACTTTCTGGTGTCCACACTAAGAGAAAGCGAAGTTCACCAAGCCCCAGGTGGGAGGGATGAAAAGGCGATATTAACTACCGGAAAGGAAAGAGATAGAAGACCTCAGCAAAGAACCGCCCAGTGGGGCATTCAATGGTGTCTCCCTGGCTTGTGGTTGGGGTAGGAGGACTTCACAAGGTTGGTATGACTGAGAAGGAGGACCAAGCCACAGAAACCAAAATTAGCAACAAGGTCTGGCAGGGAAACCCTTTGTGGGCACAGCTCTGCCTTTCCACCTAACAGCACAGAGGGAGCTGAGCTGCTGCAGAAAAAGGTGGGTGTGGATGGCTGCTCCTCAGCCCCCTTCTCTCTCCCAGCTCCCACCAGGTCAAAGTGGAACCAGCATGAGCTGGGGGTGGTAGGGGGAGGAAAGATCTGGGATAATATTCCAATGGTGTATCTTTCCAGCTGTGGGGCTAGAGGCAAGATTTAACCTTCCTGAGTCTCCATTTTCTTGTCTCTGAAATGGGATGATGATACCTATGTCACTGTGTAGTTGGGAGGAGAAAATACAGCTACAAGATTAGTACTTACTGGTATATGTCAAAATGCGTGCTATATCATTAATCTTCACCACAACTCTGTCATGTGGATGCTTTCATCTCCATTTACAGAGAAGGAAACAGCTTAGAGAGGTTAAGTGATTTGTCCAAGTCACACAGCTAGTAAATAGCAAGCTGGGTATGAGACCCCTGATCTGTGGGGGCTCTATTCATGCTTTAGAGCCTGAGAAATAGTGGTTCATTCTCCCCTCCAAAATCCCTCCCTTGGTTCCTACTCTATCCCCAGTGGCTACTCCACTGCCACTGCTGGGTTTACTCCTTGGCCTTGGCCTGAGACCCAGGATTCCTAGTGCTGACTCCTGCCCCAGAGGTGGCCAACGAAGAAGTCTAGGACTGTGATCTCTTTACTGTTGACCACACCTGCTGCTAGCTAGTGTTGCCTCATTCTGACTCTACTCTCCCACACCAGCAACAGATAGTCAGAGGGATAATCTAGCAGGAGGAAGTAGATGACCCAGAATGAATTTCATTCTTATCTGTGATCTTGAGCCCAAGTTGCCTTAAACACTGCTTCTTCTGTCTGCTGTTGTGCTGAAGAGCAAGATATGGGAAAGGAGTGAACTCAAAGAGGACAGAGTTGAAGGTGCTGCATCCAATAGCGTATCAGGCTAGTGATGTCAGACCAGCCAGACCAGGGTAAGCAGAACCCCACACAGACCTTTCTCTAGGCCTCAGATTCCTTCTGTCTTGTGCCATAACATGTCTACACCCATAGGTCATCTATTTGACAAATACTTACTGAACACTCATTACACCCAAGCCATGTGAAAATGCCAATAGTCAACCATTTTGATCTACAAAATGGTAATTTTTTTTTTAATGGTGTAGCCTAGAGATGATTGTTAAAGCCGTAGCATTGGATCAGATCACCGAAGACTGGATGTAGGCATAGAAGAAACAAGGTCCATTGACGGCCCTGGCATTCTCCACTGTTTAAGTACCAAGAAGGTGAGGAGAAACCAAGAAAGGACACCAAGCAAAAATGGTGGGTGGGAGTGGGTCCATGAGAGACCAGGAGAATATAGTGTCCCGGAAGCCAAAGAGACAACGTGCTTCAGGAAGGAAGGAGTAACTAAGCCGAATGCTTTTGAGAGTTCAAGGTGAATGAGAACTGAGGCTCGACCTTTGGTTTTATCAATGGGGACCTTGACAAGAGTTATTAGGATGGATTCCAGAGAGAATGGATTCCAGAGAGAATGGATTCCAGAGATAATAGAAGGAAGGAATTGGAGACAGCAAGCATGGACAACTATTTACAGAGTTTACTTTTTCCTTAATACCAGAAAGGGCTGCTATATTTGCGTTTTTGACAAGAGGAAAAAAGCTGAGAATAGAATATTTGTAATAAAACTACACAGAGCAAAATTCCGATAATTAACTTCTAATTCCTTCTCACCAGCAATTAGTGAAACCCTTACTAAGACAATCGTGTCTATGTGTAGAGCTCACCCGGATCCTTCTCTGTCACCAAAATCTGCTGACACTAGGCCCAGGCTGGTCTGATTCCATGCCATTCTGAGCTGGGAAGGTCACTTTCATGTATTAACATGTTTCATATTAATTACAAAGAGGGTGTACGCTGTTGTGCAAAGTTGCCATTTTAAGCAGAGTTCTTACTACCTAGTAAGAACCAGGCCATTCAAGACTGGGTAGTCTTGTATGGACTTGCAAAAACACCTGCTGTTATCTGGAAAGACTACTATGTCTGGCCCTACAGCTCCCACTGGGAGCTTGTAAAAACACCAAGACACAAAGCCCTACTGACTTCAAGTACCCATGACCTCTCCGCATGTCTCACTGGCTCCTGAACCATTCTTTGAGATCTTAGGGGAAGTAGCACCTGCAATGTAATTGATATGCTTCCCTACAGATTACTCTGTGCTCCCACCTTCCGCCCCGAGTCTTCAGGTAAATCATGCCAGCTAGAGGGTGAAATGGAATTTTCACAACCACAGGAAATGACCGTTACTTAAACCACTTGGAAGTCCCAGGGGTGAACCAGGGACTGAATCACCCCAGAGAGATGTGGTCCAAAAGAATCTGTTAGATCCCAAGATCGACTGCCCCAAATACTGACACTTGGGGCTGACAAAATCCTGTCAGTAGTAGGATGTGCAGGCTGATTTAAAAAAGAAGGAGACAACGAAGAAGGAGGAGGAGGAGGAGAGAAGAAGAAGCGGGGGTAGAGGAGGAAAAAATAAAACATGTCGTCAGTATCAGGGCTGTTTGTTTGCCTGGTTTTTTTTTTTTAAAGGTCATTGTTTAAAGGGTAGCCCCTATGGGAAAGAATGCATGAGAATTCTGATGAATTTTTAAAGCCTGTGACATTTAGACATCAAATGATATTTGAAAGTTCGCTCTCTTTGCTTCTATCTCTGTCTTTGCCCCTGTCTCTCTCTCTCTATCTCCCCCAGATACTGGAAGAGAGAGTACTAAGTAATATATAATTATTTTTATTGTACCAGGTATTAAATTGTTAAGTTATACAGGAAACATGAGATTTGAAAAATTCCCTTTGTAGTTCCCCTTGATGGAGTTGCTGTTGCTTCGGGGTCCAGGCAGAGGGACCACTCCTTTCATTGCAATGTCCCAACCCTGGAGGTTCAGAGCAGGAGACGAAGGTGACTCAGTCTGCTTACCCTCCGCTAAGCGCAGGACTCCTGAGGTGGCCTGATTTCACTCCTGAGGATACCTAGACCAGAGAGTTCTAACTTGCTCACCATTCACAGAGATGCAACAATTTGCAGTGGAAAGAGCTCAGACAAGGGTATATTTCCTAGATCTACCCTTGCTGGCGAAGGGCCCTCAGTTTAGGCCCCCCTTGTTCCCCTCACTCATACCTGTAAAATAAGCATAATAATACCTGGGTGTCTTAGTTAAGACACTTTGGTTGTGACAGAAAGAGATGTCAATTCAATTTTTCACTTAGCACAGTGCTTGGCAAATAGTTGGTGCTCCATACAGATGTGTTAAATGAATGAATAAGTATCTTAAGAAAATAGAACGTGTATCAGAAGGACACGGGGGCATCTCGTGGCATCAGAGATAAACTTGGATGGACAGCAGAGCCTAGGAAAATCAGCAATCATGGCAGAGTAATGTCAAAGACTGGGTGTGCCAGTGCCTCCAGCCATCCCTCTCCCACACCTCGACAATGCTGGAGGAATGTCCCATGTGCACTGGTTATATGAGATGTCAAAGCAAAGCAGGATGGGAAATAGAGGTTTCTTTTCAGGTCTTGCTTCCAATCAAGATTCAGAACAAACACGGCTGCTAATTCCACCCCAAGACCATCTCCAAAGGAACCAGAGGGAATGAGAAAGGAAAGACCGAACACAACGAAGATCTACTTTTGCTTCTTAAATGGGACAAGGCTCCTCACATGGTCTAGAAGGGATAAAACAGACTGAGTTCTAAAACCTAACTCTAATTCTTTAGCAGGAGAATCAAAATGCGAGAGTAGCCCTCACTTAGGAAAAGAGATCCATCCAAGTGTCCAGGACACAGACATGATCACAGAAAGCGTCTTATTTTATCCTGAAAAGCTCACAGGCAAAGACTGACATATTAAGCATTGCAGAGTCCTTTTTTTAACAAACGAATATCAATGCAATGGAATAGTACGAAACCCTCAGAACTTCCTGGTACAAAGACATTAAAAGTCACACACAGACACACACACACACACACACACACACACACACACACACACAGACATCTGTGAAACTATTCAGGGCAAAAAGCACACAACAAAACGGTGAGCAGACAATGAGAGGAAGATACAATGAGGTGTGTTCATGTCTAGTGAATATGGGTAATATTTAGAAACTTTCATTGAAGTTTATAGTCTTTTCAACAGAATGTAAAATTCTGAGGAATAAAGCTATGTTGTACATTTATATTAAAAATCACACCAATGTGAATCTAATTCATCTTTCTTTTGTAGAAAATTAACCTGATACATAGTCATATAGATTTATCATACCTAAATAAAATACAAGAAGTCACTTATGGGCACACCCATAGGAACTTACAGACGGGCAAGTGGACTTAGAAGCATCATTGAAGTGGGACGTGCTAATCAAGACCCCTCCATGATTGACAGAAGGACCAACTACTAGTATGTGCCGAGTACTCTGCAACAGTTTCCGATGGAACTCCCATACTATCCCTGCAAAGCAGGTATCCTAGTCCCTCACTCATACCTGTAAAATAAGCATAATAGAAGGAGGCTCAGAGAGGTAAAGTGAGCTGCACAGCTTATTGATCTGTGGCTCACCACAAAGTGATAGACCTGAATGACTGGCACAATTGGAAACCAGGTGAGTGGGTTTACAGGTTTCTCTGTCAGCCACAGCACCTCCCTGGGTGGCTCCCTGACTTTCTATGCCTGGAGCTGCAGAAGAACCATCTCTGGTATTGGGGAGGAGACACTTACGAATTGATGAGCAGAAAGATAAGAAGTTCCACATCTTTCTTGACTGCTCTCCCATGACGTGGAGAATCTGAGTTAGCACATAGGTGCCCTGCCACACAGTGGCAATCACACATCTGTGGCTTTGGGTGGTGGAAATGCCATTTTAGCCACAGACTCTGTCATTTGTGATTGAGAACTGATGATTGATGTGAGCGAACACGTTGAAGGGAGGAGCGAGGCAATACCAGAGAAGCTATCGAAAGTAAACATGGCAAAACAGGGTCTCTTCCTCAGGAGCGGGCGTCAGCCTGGAAATTATGCTGGGCACACAACATTGCCAAGGAAGCAATGAATAAATATTTGTGAAGTGGGTGGATGAATTATGGTTATTTCCTGAATCCACACAAATGTGGCTTTATAATCCTACCAGCGTATCAGAATGAATATGGCCTAAACCAAATCCATCACCTTCCCCTTTCCCCTCAAACCATCTCCCCATCCTGACTATATTCCTTCTCATATCCCTCAGCAGAGAGAGGAGTCATGACACTCTTGGTCCATTGGTTACCCAACCAGAACCTAGCCGTCACCCTTGCTCCCTCCTCTTCCTCACCAGCCCCATCTCACCAGTCACCAAATCCTGGCAATTCTCTCTCTCAAGTACCATGAAACCCCTCTGTCACTTCCCACCCCTGGAGGCCACCATCTTGGTTAAGAGACAGCATGGCGACTGAGATCACAGGCTGGACGGCCGCCACATGCCCGCTTTGTGCCTTTGGTCAACCTCAGCCTCCGGAGCCCTCAGTTTTCTCACCTGTAAAATGCAGGGAATCATAGTACCCACCGAGGAGCATAACGAGGAGAGTGAAATGGGCAAGCAGGCCACCTTCCACCTGACTTTGCACAAGACCCTATTGGATAGGCTCCCTGCTTCACGTCCTGACCCCTTCTTTGCAGAGTGGGCAGGGACCTCACTTGAAGTGGCAAGTCTGGTCTGTCACTCTTGCTGTCTAGCAGAAAGAGCCATATTTCCCCCTTTAAGTACCAGCATGGCAGCATCTCCTCCATCCATTTGAGATGCTGTGCTTATATCTTTGCTCTTTAAATACTTCCCTCTCCGTGGCTTTATGTAGGAACGCTAAGTCCTCTGTGACTGGGTAACTCCTTGTTTGTGCGCTTCATTTATAATTTCATTGAACCACAGCCTCAGGATATGGGAGGAAAACTGTTTCTGTCTTTTCCTATTGAATAAGTGTCTTTGTCTCCTAGTAAACGATACATTCCATGAAGAATCGACCCAAGATTCTTCATGTTCAAGTTCAAGATTTGGGGGTTGCTACACAATAGCTCATCCCCACCAAACAGCCAGCCTTCACATCACTCTCCAGCACAGGCAGGTGACAGATGCAGCAGGCACCAGGCTGTGGGGGAAAGAGCAGGGCCTTAGAGTTGCCTCCCAGATGAGCTTCCAATTATCCTTGTGCAACTTTGAGCTAATGACTCTCTTCCTCTGAGTCCCTGCCCTCGGCTGGAGAAATCATGAATGAAGACAGTAAGCACTGAACATTAGCAGTTACCCAGGGTTCGCCAAGCAGGATCAGCCGGGATGAGCAAAGACATGGGAGGGTGCAGCACATTCTTTTAATGAAATGGAGCTGATGGGAGGTGGAGGTAGACATAAGGGTTGTTGCTACGTGGCTGCTATTTGGCACACAGAAGAATAGGAGCATTAATACATGAGCATTTTTCCTCTCCTTTGTTCCCTGTCCAATTCTTCCTTACTTTTTAAAATTTGGCTCAGCGTTAACTCCTCCAGGCAGTCTTGCCCATCCACCCTCTGCCCCCATCCTCACTCCATTGATTCTGGTACACACAGATCACCTCGTGTTATCCCTCAGTCATTGCCTGCTTCCTTGTGCCTCTCTACCCCTGCACTCTGAGCTTCTCAATAGCAAGGTGTGGGAATTTCTTAGAGAAGAGTGGCAAGGGGGAGAAGGATACCTGATAACCAGTAGGAGGTGTTGAATAGAATAATGTATTGAAGAGCATGCATAGGGCATGCATATTGTCTCAAGGTTGTGAAATGGAATATTTATTCAGCAGATATTTATGGAGCACTTACTATGTGCCAAGCACCGGACAAACTGCAATGAACAAGAGTGGCATGACTTCTCTCTCTGCTGGGGGATATGAACTTCTAAACAGGCTGATGTGAAGGGGGGCCGAACATGGGTGAAGTTCATGGTTCTATGAGAGCATGCAATAAGAGGTCAGAGAAGCTGCCTGGCTATGGCTTTTATCATGAGGCTCCGAAGATTAGGAGTTAGTGACGCAAAGAAAGGAAACAGGGAAAAGACTGTTCAAGGCAAAAGGAAGAGCAGAGGAAAGTGCCAGAGGACACAGTGAGTGAGAGAAAAGGAGTCCTGGTTAGAGTGGCTGGATTGTCCGAGGATGGGGAAGGCGTGGCGAGAGAAATGAGCAGCCCCAGACCAGAGAGGGACTTGTGAACCTTGCTGAGGGATTTGAACTTTAAAGCAAGGGGGACCCACTACAGAGAGTGTGCAGCAAACCTAAGGGAGCGATGATGGTGACCTGAGTGAGGGTTTGGACAGGGGAGGTGGGAGAGAGGGGGTGAAGGGAGAAGTTTAGCAGCTAGATGCATGGACTTGGTGATTGATAGGCCATAAGGGTAAAGGTAGGAGGGCATGCCCAGGATGTTTGGGGACTTCAGTGGTGTCACCCACCAAAAGGAAAGGAACACATGGGAGATGCAGGCTTTGGAGGACAGCTGGAGAAGATAGTGGGTTACTTTGGGGCAGGTCACATTCAATCTGTCTTTAAGTCACCTGAAGGAGATGAGGTCCAACAGGCAGTTGGCTGTTTGTAATAATGATGGCAATAACCCAATTCAGCTCTCAGTATGACCTTTGGAGGAAGGAAACTGAGGCACAGAGATGTCAAGTAACTTACCAAAGGTCACATAGCTACTCAGAGGCAGGGGCAAGTTCATATGCGGAAATTGGGTTCCAGAGATCATCGTAAGTCTCTAAAACTCAGGAGAGAGCCATCCTCGGCCTGGAGATGTAATTGGAAAGTCATCCACACATAGAGAGACATTGAAGCCACGAGAATGGAAGTAATTGCCCAGGAACAGAGCATCCAGTGGGGAGACCCGGGGGCCATCAACAGCACCCTGAGAATACCCACCTGGGGGACTGGGCAGAGGAAGGGAAGCCCAAAAATGAGACTGAGAAAGGAGGGAGGGAGGCAAGAGAGGAGGCCATCCCAAGTCAGAGAAAATAGTGTTTCAAGGAGAGACTAGGAGGCAATAGCATTGTCACACGTTGCTTGGAAGTCAAGAAGATGAGAACTCAGAAGTGACTGCGGGGCTTAGAAATGAGGAAACCATTAGTTACGTTGGTAAAAACAGTTTCTGTGGAGTGGTAGGCCAAGTCCTTAAGATAGCGAGTTGAGAGGTTAGCTGCAATGGAAGGAATGTGACAGCTAAATGCAAGTGCGGACGAGCATTTGAATGTGTTATTGCAGGGGGGATGCAGGTGGGCCACGGCCAGAGGGGGTACAGGGCTTTGCTGAGGAGCACCCTCCCCCACGGCTTACCCATTGTCACTGTTTTGTGTTCAAGATGTGAAGAACATGCAAGTAACATCTGAAGAAGAGTTTTTCAATAATGAAGACAGTAGGGTATCTGTCAGTGGGGCAGGGAAGCAGCCAATTGGAGAAGGCGAATTTGAGGGTGCAGAGAGTGTGACAGGGAGGTCCAGGATAAGGCAAACAGGGGTGGGCTCCAGAGGAGTAGGTCCCTGCACGACAAGGCCACTGCTCCCAGGGAAGCAGGAAGCAGGAAGGAAAGGCAGGCTGGAGGGGGATGCAGACCACGGAAGCAGAGGAGGACCACGAGCATTGGTGAGCTCTGAGACCCTGAACTTGCCCAGCACCAAGGTGCACGGTGTGTGGTCTAGGTTCAGGAGTTCTCACCAGCCCAGGGCGGACCGAGGAAAAGGTGTCCAGGTAAACTGAGTCAAATTGGAGAGTGCAACTGGAAGACAGTGGGGCAGAGGGATTGGAAATATTGGCATTGAAGGGGTGGGAGTCATATTCTGTGGACTCTGGACTGATTGGAGGGGCTGTGAATCCTCTATTGCCATCCTCACCCCAAACCACCGCCCACCCACCAGCGCCTTTACTGAAGGACTCACGGGGTATTATAGTCAAGATTCCCTCTGGGTCTTCTTCTCCCGCAGGATTCCGGGTCACTGTCCTGGGGTGGGGGCGAGGGGAGGCTACAGACACATTACATTACTCGAAACAATTAGCCTCGGGACGGCCGGACCCCTTGGGACACTCCCCAGGCCGGGCGCATTGGAAGGAAACATGAGCCTTTCCTTTATCTAAAGCTCTGAGGTCTTTGGGAAGCTTTCCGGCTCTGGTCTAATTGTAATCCCTAAGTACATGTTCTACATCCCAAAGTCAATAGATGGAGTAAATGCGATGCCGGAGTGAATCCCCTAAATCCCCTAATAGAATCTGACGGCTCGGGGCGCTGGACGCTTACGCTTCCAGGTGAAGAGCGTCCAAGGATTTGTCTCTTAATGGCACCGAGCGCCCATCCCTCCTGAGCGATTAAGACGTGAAGTGTCGGTCGTTGAAATTACCCTTTGATGAATTACAAGCAGTAAAGGTCACTAGAAGAGAGATTCCAGAGATGAATTTGAACTCGGGAAAACTCAAGGTAGGCCAGCCCAGGGGCAACTGGGTAAAGAGATTGTTATTTAATAAACATCTCCAGGACCATTGGCTAATGGCCAGGGGAGAGTTCATTTAAATTCACAATGCAGGCCGGTCAAGTTCAGCCCTATCGTTCGGTTCATCTGTGACAGACCCAGAGACAAGAGACCAGCATCGCCAACCTGCCGATAAGATAAATTCCGAGCTGTTGAAGAAACAGATGCCATCAGAGCTCTGATGTGTGGGTTCAGCTATTTAAGACTGAAGATTTTTGCACCACAATGTAATATAAATAAATATCAAAAGGAAGGCGGCGGCATTCATTACCTCGGTCACGTGCTCCTCCCCAGGCCTGATTTCTGCCCCAAATAAGTAATGGATGGGCTGTGGTGTGATTCCCCTGATAAGTGGTCAAAGGAGATTAAACAGAATCACACCAGGAAATGGAGATGGTAAATCACAGTGTGGACACCTGTGCCATCTTGCCAGGTATAACATAAAATTCAGATGCAAACGACTTCCAGGTCCCATTACACTCCCATTAAAGCCACAAAAATAAATACGATACAACCCAACATCGGCAGCCAGTGCATGCGCGACCTTCAGCATCCCTTTCTGGAGAGACTGGACCAATTTGCATAAGCAATCAGCATCATGATTGAGAGAGGTGCCGATGTTTAGACTCCCTGACCCAGTAATTTCCTCATCCGTAACAAACCCCGTGGCATTAGCCCTAAAGAAAGAAAAACATGTTTATCATGGCCTTACCCATAATAACTAAAAATTGTCAGCGACCCAAAGGCCAAAGAAGCGGGGCTGACCCAGCAAAGTGAAACGTGTTAACACAGTAGAACAGAGCAATGCCATCGCAAATGACGGGCATGGGGGCTCCGTAGCTTCTGGAAACGTGTCCATGAAATACACATGGTCATCATTAGCGTGCATATCAATGTCTTCCTGCATATTGACAAAGAAGAGGCTCTGGATGGGATGGGATTCACTTCGAGTTTAAGGTTCATTAAGATTTTATGGTGCATTGGATGCCAATTTTAGTCATTCATTCAACATTTATTGAGTATTGATCACGTGTCAGAACCTGAGGATATGAAGATGAGGAAGAAGTGCTTCCTAGCCCCAAGATCAAGTTCAGCCAGGAGAGAAGACAGGCAGACAGACCGACACACACACACAGACCGACACACACACACACACACACACACACACACACACACTACAATCAAGTGTGGCAATTGGTACCAGAGGGGTCATGTGTAGAGGGGAGGGGTAGGGGTAGCTTCAGGGATCTTCATACAAGGGATTAGGATAACTCACAGGCTGGGCAGATGGGGAAGAAGACAGCGTTCTGGGCAGAAGGAACAGCATTGCACAGACAGTGGCCCTGCAGATGTGTGTGTGTGTGTGTGTGTGTGTGTGTGTGTGTATGTGTCCTCTATCCCAATAGATCTTCAAGGCCTGAAGAGTCTTTCTTGGGACCCAAGATTGTTGTCCTAGGGCCAACTCAACTCTGTCATGTCCAGTCACTACGTACAGCCCTGAAGCTGCCCCGCCCCCTTTCATCTCCAGCACACCCTGAAATCATCCAAGGAGATTTTGCCTGGGAAAGATGCTTTTATTGTGTTGCGTGCTGTGCCAATAGGTGTGGGTGGTAAGTGGCACAGGGGTGTACCTGCACCCTGATGACCAGTGTAAATAGGAAGGGATTCTTATTTTACCTGTTCATTGTGTTCTTCCTTAAAGGGCGACCTTGGGTGTACTTTGTCAGTTACCAGATTCCTGAAGGAGTTGGACACGTGAACCGTTGTTCATAAATGGAGTAAGTGGGGAAAATAAATCAGAAAGGCAAGCTCCCTGGCTCAGAGAAATAGTAACGGATGCGTGGTGCATAGAATGTCATACAGGAGAAATCCTGAGCGCAAGTAGCCACAAGGTGGCATTTGGATGTTGCTGTTTTGAGAGCTGTGGGCATCATTCTAATGCAACACGCAGTCTGGTTTAACAATGTACAGCGTGGCATTTAGAAACTCGTGTTGTGTGTGAGAGGAAAAGCTGGGGGCTGTGAAAAGGAAACAAGGACATAAATCAGGAGGTTCTTATGTGAGAATGATAAAAGGAGGGGCTTTGGCCCTGGCGAGTGGCTCCGTTGGTTAGAACATCGTCCTATACATCAAAAGGTCACAGGTTCGATTCCCGGATCAGGGCACATATACCTAGGTTTCAGGTTCAATCCCCGGTCGGGGCGCATACAGGAGGCAAGTGATCAATGTTACATCAATGTTTCTCTCTCAAATAAATCAATAAAAACACATCCTCAGGTGAGGATTAAAAAAATAAAAAGAGGAGCCTTTGTGGAATGACATGATCACCAACACATCAGCATGAACTCATGACTTTGAAAAAACGTCCCTTCTCTGCAGAGAGGCCTGAACTGCCGATGGCAGTGCCTTGCATGTAACCAGGAAGCTTGCAAAGTGGCATCGATGCAGTCACAGCCCAGAATGCAATTCTTCCCTGCTGTCATTCTCCCGAGACTGGGGCTCCCTGAAGAAGCGGCCTTTCCAGAGAGAGATGTAGGGAGGAAAGCTGGGTCAGGAGCCTCTAGCAGTTGGAGAGCAATGATGCTGAGTGGGGGGCAGGGCCTGCCTGAGAGAGGAGGGACCCCCTCATGGAAGCTGTCCTACAGCAAAAAGTAGGGCCTCAACTTGAGCATCAGGTGATAGTCACAGCCCACTGGGCGGGCAGAGAGTCTGTGAAGGTTACTCGAGCCTGCGGTGATCCTCTGCCAAGTAATGTTAACGTGAACGGAGCCGACAAGATGGAGCAATGGCCGCTGAAGTGTTGTTAACAGAAGGCCTGAGATGCTGTCCATCAATCACACTTCGTTATCCGAACCCATTCCCAAGTTCCGGTGTGTCTCGGAGCTACAAATCACAGTCTCTCTTGTCCCACAAGTCTCCAGATAGCCCTGGCAGTTTAAATTTCACCATCTGCTCAGATGATTCTATCAGGGAGTGTTTAAAGCACGCACAGGGAGTGTGTGGAGTCTCGGAATGCAGGTCCCCTGCCTTTGCCCTGGAAACGGTCATGGTAACTAGTCAAGGGCGCCAGGTGGAACCGGCTTGCGGGATGGCCGAGGGGAGTCTTGGTGGAGATGATTGGTGGACCACCCTGCAGCCACGCCCTTCCTCCACACTCTCGACCCATTTCCTCGGCTTCCTCTTCAAAGGGTCCAAGCTTGCAATTTGGATGGGGATTGTGTGCCAAAGACTGCTCTTTGCTCACCAGAATCTATGTTCTCCTCTTCGTTCATAACTGGACTGTATTTCCCAGTCTCTCTTGCAGTCATGTGTGACCTTGTGCTTACATCTGCCCTGGCCAATGGGTGATGAGCAGAAACATGTGCCACTCCTGGGACTGTCCCAGACACAATTCCCATCACCTCTTCTTCGCCGCTCCTCCTCTCTGGCTGGCTGAAATGGTGACCGGCCTTGGATCCCCTTGGGAGCCCTTGGTTGAAGGCAGTAGAGCATCCAGCAGTCTGGGGCCCAGAGACCACAGGAGAGACAGCCTCCTGCTCCCCTGACCACACTCCAGTCCTGGAACTGAGGGAAGAAGGAGCTGCTATCACTTCTAGGCGGCCATGCTACAATGTGGGGTTTATTTGTTAGAGCAGCAAGCATTATCTTAACCCACTTGGATGGCCAACAGAGTGAAAACCGCAGCTGCCAATGGATGATTTCACTGACCCCTTCCTTGCGTTGGACAATTGGAGGAATGATGTTGTCGGCTCAAGGCTGGCTAGAAAGGGAGGGCTGGTGGCTGTCTTGAATGGCAGCACCCTAGGTTTACAGAAAGAAAAACAGAGTCGCACGTGCCCCAGCCTACATGACTTAGTGGTTGAGTGTCGACCTATGAACCAGGAGGTCAGGGTTCAATTCTGCGTCAGGGCACATGCCCGGATTGCAGGCTTGATCCCCAATAGGGGTCATGTAGGAGGCAGCCAATCAATGATTCTCTCTCATCATTGATGTTTCTATCTCTCTTCCTCTCTGAAATCAATAAAAAATATATTAAAACAACAACAACAACCAATCCAAAAAGGTCAGAGTCACACAAAGTTTGTGGAGTCACAAGACAGGATGATCCACGCATGTGCTACCTGGGCCGTGACCTGCTGGGCCCGTGACGTGCGGGGGTGCCCCATGGGCAGAGGCCAGCTCTGAGCACCAGGGTGGCAATGGCAGAGAAGGAAGCTCCAGGGGAAGCAGGGCAGCCACTCAGACAGCAGGTGCCATTTGCCTGTGGTTGCTGGCACACGCGGCTCTCGTCTTTCAAAACGATCCCTTTGGTTAAATGTAATAAATCTCCTTTTCAGTAACACGCGGTTGGGCTTGTTCCTTTTGCTTTCAGGCCCTTGAAATTGGCTAAAAGAGCAATTCATACGAGCCACCAGGGAAGGGACGACTCGGATACGTGGACTGCAACCAACTCTCTCCACAGCTGGGCAGCATAGTAAAGGGGATGCTTGGGTAGCTTACTAAAGACTCCTCCAAAACCCAGGAATTCGTGGACTTGCCTCAGACCCCAGCCTCACAGGCAGTTGTTGACTTTATACAAACCAACAGGAACACATCCAGGGAAGCCAACCAATGGCAAAGAGACAGGAAACTGAGCCATAGCCACCAAGCCCAGAGCTGTTCAGTTGAGAGAGGGAAAGGCCCGGGAAGGCTAGGACGGTGATGTCCATAGACGGATGGTCCGCCAGGTGGGTCCAGGAGGCCTGTGCTGTGAGAACACAGGTAGGTAGACTGAAACATGTGAGGTAGAGGAGAATTAGGATGGCGATGTCTCAGAGAGGTTGTTTCAGGGGCTCCCCTTGGTCTGGGGTGATGGGGCGGCGTGTTTGTAGGACCGTCCTCCTGCTTCCGATTCTTTCCCAAAACAGAGTGGCATCTATTGCTTTGTGCTCCTCCTTCCAGTACCCCCTCTCTCCTCTTGTGCTGTTCAGTGCTCCCAGCATGCTTTGCAGCATCCGCCTCTCCCACTCTCTGCCTCTCCCAAGGGGAGCCAACCCCAGCTCCAGGCACAAAGCATGCTAACTAAGCCAAGGTCAGGCCATGGCTCTGGGAGCAGTGATTCATTCAGGAGTGAGTAAACAACTGGGTTGGTCCACATGGGTTAGGTAGGAGGTCTCAGGGAGGACATCGTTTTCTCTCCTCTATGCCTGAAAACAGGTAGGCTGAAACGGACCTCCTACAGCCTTCTTGCCCACATGTAGGCTCGAAGATGGAGCCATTGACAGAACTGGGCTGAGAGGCCATGAAAAACCAGGGCTGGATCACATTGCCTAAGCACCTGGATCCAGCCACACCTGAAGTCAGGAGCCTTTCGGGTTATTTATTCAATGTAGTCCGGGATGTGATTCTTTTTCTTCACTTAAAAAAATTTTTTTGGAGTAAATATTAGTACTATTTTTATTTAATTCAATATAGTAAAAAAATTATCATGTCAACAGGTAATCAATATGAAATTATTAATCAGCTATTTCACAGTGTTTTTTGGACGGAGTCTTCAAAATTCAATGCGTATTTTAGCATCTCTTTCAGCACATCCCAATCCTTTCTTCACTTTCAACAGAAAGCGTGTCCTGGCTAAGGGGAAGGGTTTCAATGGCGGGGTCTTGGGAAGAACTTCCAGGTCCCAACATCAACGTCATCTCCCGGGAAGGCTGCAGAAGGAGGAGAGGGGCTGTCAGCTTCTGCCTGCGACTCCCAAGGCTGGGCCACCCACGTAGCACCTCGTGTGCCTGTTAGCATTCTCCCCGGAAGTGCAGCCCAAGAAAAAGCATCCGAGGGCTTCAAAGGCATCCTACAGGAAGCTGCTCTCTGAAGCATTACGGCAACAGTTAAAAATGGCAAGCAGTCTAAATGTCCAACCATCAGGGGTTGGTCCAGTGAGCCCGCTGCCTTCAGAATGCCATTTGTGGAGTGTGTGTAATAACATGGAAAATATTGATGACAGTGAGAGTGAAATCAGGGCATGGAATTATACGGTCAATAGGAACTCCACTGTGTGAAAAGGGGAGAAAAATTGCGTACAGGAAAAGCAAAAGAAATAAATGTACCTCAAAGTTAATGCTCGGTAGGAGGGTCATTCTTTCAGCTCGGCTTTCTCTTCTAAATCCTCTTTGTGTTTTTATAACGGAAGACAGTTTCATGTGACGTTGCACACGGAGAGAGGGACACACAGAGACACACGATGTCTGAAATAAAGGCAAGATGAGGGACATCGCGACCCCTTTCCCAGCTACAGGCGGAGACCCCGAGGAGGCAGGCAGATCTGGTCCCAGATGTTTTACTTGGCAGCCGGATGACCTGTGGCAACTCCATTTTTCTCTCCGACCCCAGCATCCTCCTCCACCAAAGAAAAGGCCTCAGGCCCTGGCCGGTTTGGCTCAGTGGCTACAGCATCAACCTGGGGACTGAAGGGTCCTGGGTTCAATTCCGGTCAAGGGCACATGCCCCGGTGATGGGCTCAGTCCTCGGGAGGGGACTTGCAAGAGGCAGCCGATCAATGGCTGTCTCTCATCATTGATGTTTCTTTCTCCCTCTCCCGTCCTCTCTGAAGTCAATAAAAATATATATAAAAAAAGAAAAAGAAAAAGGAAAGGCCTCAGAATAGATGTCCCGGAAGCAGCATCAAACAGGAGTCAGGCGCTCGGGCTCTCCACCCACAGGCTCAGCCGTACACTTGCTGAATGAGCTCCCCTCCCAGCCTCAGTTCCATTGATGGGGACGGTCCACCCACTCGGCCTGCCCGTGGGCTGAGCATGGCTGTGCACGTGGGAGGTTGTCTTCTTGGAAAGCCCTCTCCCGCTCGGTCCCGCTCGGCCCCATCTGCCGTCATCTCTGCCCACCCGAGCTAAGCCATCTCTAAATAGCAACACAGCTTCTCTCCGATGGCTCTCCAGGCTGTGCCCTTTTTTAGCTTCCTCCAGCAAAGCATGCTTATCCTCTCTCCAGAAACACGGCTCACACTCCGCTGGACTCAGGCCCCCGAAGGGGAGCGTCCTGGGTTCCCAGCCATCGAGCCCAAGCGTGTCCCTCAGAAGAGCACCGCGCCTTTTCCAAGTGAGTAGAATTGCTCCTGTTTCTTTAAAGACCTGAGTCCCGGAAAGGGGACGTGGTCCCCGCTGCTGATCAGAGGACGAGGCTGCAGAATCCACTTCTCAGCGGGTGTCAGCAGGAGAATGTGCAGGAACAGAGGAGGGGAGAACCAGAAAATTCCTTAGCGACGAGCTGGTCTGCCTGCTCAGATGGGGAAACCAAAGGCAGAAAGGGCTGGGACCTGCCCCAGGCCTCACGGCTTGTCAGCAGCACAGTTGAGGATAAGTCCCAACTTTCCCTACCCCCTGCGCCTGCACTCACCTAATTAGCCCCCCCGCCTGGGCCCAGGGAGTGAGGAAGGGCCTGCCAACAGCAGGGGAAGCCAAATGACGCGCCCCTCCCCCCCCCCCCCCCCCAGGCCCTGTGCCATGGACATGGAGGGTTTCCATTTGCCTGGATTCTGTGTGGAGCCCTTGGCCCTGTTCTTTGCAACCCTCAGGCAAGACGGGGAGTCTCAGGACTGTGAAGGGGGGTCGTTCTAACAGCCCCAGCTCAGACGTTCTTCCTCTCTCTGGGACCTTTACACTGTCTCTGGCCGGCTCTCTTGAGGCAAGACTTCTGCCCGCAGCCACCAGGGGGTCCCCACTGCTTTCTGCTAACACCCAGCCCCTCTGCCTTCCCTGACAAGGCAGCTCCCACCCACCCCTTCCAGCCACGCTGAGCCTGCTGGGTCTAGGGTGTCCCCATTCTCTGTCACCCACACTGGGCCAGGTGTGAGAGTGGAAGGAGGCTCCAGGGACAATTATGCCGGGACGCCTGGCGTAACTGGGGTATATCAGACACACCCGGGCCCGAGGTCACCCTCGCTAAGTCAGGTATTTTTTGTGACATGATTTGAACACGTTCCCAGCATCTGTTTCCTAATCTCTCCCCTATCTACTTGGCAAAGCTCTACGTGTCCTTCAAGACAATAACACATGTTCTCTGTGAAGGGAAGCCTTCAACCCCCCCCCCCTTAAACAGTTTAGTTACCCCTCGAAGCCAAATGGCTGGGGTCACACCCATCTTACAGCCCTTGACACAGGTCTTCCCGACCTGGGCACTCACTGACATTTGGGGCCTGATCATTCTTTGTTGCAGGAGGGTGTCCTGTGTGCTGTAGGATCTTTTGCAGCATCTCTGGCCCCTACCCGCCAGATGCCAGTAGCAACCCACCCTCTCCACCCAGTTGTGACAACTGGAAAAACTGTCTCTAGTGACCCAACGGCCCCAAGCTGAGAACCACTGTGTCAGCTTCTGTTAGGTGTGTCTTCTCGTCCATGATGCAATGGCTTTCCAGAGAGTATGCCATCTGCCGCACTGGTCGGTGCCCAGCCCATAAGTAGGTGCTTAGTAGAAATTGCCAGAATTTCTACTAACTGCTGTTAGGAAACTGCGGAATAAAATGACTCATAAGAAACCTAGAAAGGTTGTCCGGTTCTCCCGCTACATCGGGTCATTCCCAATCCTGACCACTAGAGGGCAGAAAAGGCCCGCCAAAAGCGCTGAGCTGGAGCTGCACGTCCAGCAAGGCCGCAGTCTCCTGCCCCGTGCATATTCCTGCTCCGGGGCTTGGTCCGCCGACCTCTGCTCTCTCCTGTCAGTTCTCCTCCTCCCTGGACAATCTCATCCTGTGTCGGAGTTCTAAATACCATCTGCATGCTGACAGCACCCAAGTTTTTATCTCCAGTCCGGCATCTCCTCACATTCAGAATTGTATTCCAATCGCCTACCTGAGCCTGCACTTGGAGATCTCATTAACAGGAATCTGGCTGAATATGGCCAAACCCAAGCCCCCAAGCATCCCCCGGCTCCACACCAAACCCCACTCCCTGCATCTCAGTAAGTGGCTGCCCTGGCCTCCCGGTTCCCTGGACTCACTCTCTCCCCATCCTTCATCCAATGTGTCAATAAATGCTGTTGGTTCTTACCTTCAAAAGAGCATCTGTCAGCATCTAAGCACTCCTTACCCTCTTGGACCCTAATACCTTGGCACAAGCCATCACCTGGCCCCCGGACCTCCCCCTCGGGCCCCTGCGCACACCAGGCCCTGCAGTTTTTTCTCTCAACAGCCGGGGAAGCACGTTTAACCACGAAGAGTCGGCTGTTGTCCACTGAGGGCCGCCCTGTCTCCCAGACACAAGTCAATAGGCCTTGCACTGGCCGAGGGAGCCCTTCGGGACCGGCTCCCTCCACCATTCTCTCTGACTTCATCTTCCCCCACCCCCAACCCCCACCTCCACCCCAAGTCACACCGGTCTCCCTGGCCTCCTGTTTCCTGGCTTTGTTCCTGGTACTCCATCTGCCTGGCTCACTGTCCCCACACATGCACGGGGTCCACCCCTCACCCCCTCGGTTGATCCTTCAAATGCACCTGCCCTGAACCCCTGCCCCCCGATCCTCCTGCTTGGCTCTCTTCTTCCCTAATGCAGCTCCCACACACGGAAGCACTGTACAGTCTGCCTAGGTTTTTGTTTATGACTGATCTTTGTTCCCCAGTTGTGGTCTCACGTCAGTCACAGCTACAGTCCGCTGCTGGGTCCCCAGTGCAGGCATGTGTGCGTGCTCAGTAAACAGCTGCGGGATGATGAGTGGACGAGGAGCCCTGAGTGGACCCAGGAGAAGTGAGTCTCTCAGCGGGCTTTCCCGAGGGCAGGAGTGTCCATGGGAGAGGTGCCTCCAGCCAGAAAGAACACAGACTGTCCCGAAGTTTGGGGAAAACGGAGGCGGAGACATGAAAACTTGTGGGACAGCTCTGATGGGTGACGGGGACAAACTCTGGAGCCGACAGGGTGGGCTCAGCTTCACCACTTACTGCCTGTGGGACCCAAGCAAGAGGCTTAGGGTCTGTGACTCAGGTCTACAGCTGGAAACAGGCCGGTCGTAATGGCAGCCTCTCGGGCTGTTGTGGGGTGAAGTGAGTTAGTATATGTCAAGCACACGGAACAGCGATGGACACGTACGAACGGCCACCTAAGAGGTAGCTACTGCTGGCGTGTGTGCACCCCCTATCTCACTTGATGCTAGGACAACACTGTTGGGTCGGTGATATTATTTGCCCATTTTGCAGGTAGGAATGTGGAGCCTCGGATATCTCACGGAGAGCTGATACACATTGTCACCCGTGTCAAGCCTCCCCGGACCACGTGGACTCCACACCAGCACTGGACCGCAGGAGGGAGGTTGCCCTCTCAGACACCCTGGCCCTGAACTGAGGTGGGGAAGTCCATAGAGGTGCCCCAGGCCAGCCGTGAGCCCCATAGCCTGGAGGGAAGGTGCAGAGGGTGAAGGACCCCGTATACCTCAGGCCACTGACTGCTCACCACCCCCCACCCGGTCCCCGTCCTCCTCTGCCCTTCAGCCTCCTCTGCCTGCCATTCACTCTGAGCCATTCTCTCGCTCTGGTCCCAGCCTTCACTCATGCCCTTCCCAATAGGAGGCCTTCCCACAAACCCTCCTGTACCGCCTTGCCCCATTCCGGCCTGTCTCTCAGGGTTCTGCCTGAAGCCACGTTCTGCGAAGCCTGCCCTGACTGTCTCCGTCCCCCAGCCTGGCTGGTGTCCTCCTGGCCCTCAGCTCCCTGCCCACGAGCCCACCCTCCCCGGCCCGGCGTCACACTTTCCCTGAGGGTCATGACTGTCCTTTGCAGGCTGTTTCCCCACACAGACTGGGCCCCACCTGTAGAAGACGGAAGGATGAGTGGATGAAGGAGGTGAGTGAGGGAGGGAGGTCCCCCTGGAGGTCACCACGCCTGGCCCTCAGCCACCCCTGGCTCAGCCTCTCTTTCCCACCCCTCCGGCCAGATCCCCTCTGTGGACCGTGTTTACTTGGAGGTTCTTCCCCGCCAAACCCCCAGACCCCAAGCTGCAGGTCCCACACAGCAAGCTTAGGGGACGTCCCAGGCCTGGGCAGAGGTCACCTACGACCCAGGGGCTGAGAGTCCTGTCTTGTGAGGCCACCGCAGCAGCCGGGAGCATCTGGATGAGGGAGAGGCAGTCAGGAGTACAAAGCAGCCCATCAGCGGAGCCCAAGCCAGCGGAGCCTGGGATATCAAGCCTGCTGGCTACAACGCCCCGTGCATATTTAACAGCTGTCAATATTTAATTAGTGCAGACAGATTAACTCTGAAATCACACACTTGGGCTGGGCTCCCTCCCTAGAAGGAGAGGGGGAGTGTTAGGAGGAGCGCGTGGCCATGCTCAAGCCATATGGACAGGGAGGCTGCTCACGGTCCCCTCCCTGCCCCCTCAGTCCCCCCCCTCCGCCCCCCATCCCCCTCTGAGGAGCCAAGGGGAAGGGTCTGCCTCTCGGGAGGGATCTGGGTGTCAGTGGGTGAGGGCACTGCTGGGCATTCCTCCTGTCAGCAGCCCTGGGCTGGGCCGCGGGGACCCAGCCCGACTTCCGGGAGCAGGTGTCCGTGTGTGATTACCTCTGCGCCTTTGGCGTGCCTGCGTTATGCTGTTTGTTTCCTGCATCCGCAACAGCACCAGGAGTCTTCTATGCCCTTTGAGTTTCTTTGAGTTTTACCGCATCTTGTGGCATGTTTTCATTTAATGGCGTTTCCCCGGACCTCACCAGCTGGGAGCAAGTTGCCGTGGTGGATGCCTTGTTTTATACCATTTGGTCAGAGACTTGCCAAGTGTCCGTCAGGCCTGGGCTCTGCTGGTCCAGCACAGAGAGGGGCCTGGGTTCCATGGATGTGCCAGCGTGCTCAGACCCTCAGGCGTGTGGCCATGCTGTATTTTCTGCCTTGAGCATCCTTCCCTCTCTTTCTCCTCTGAGACTCAACTCAGGGGTCTTTCTCCTCCAGGAAGCTTTTATTGACATCATCTGCTTACCTTCCCGACTTCCCGAGGCTGAGCTCCTGAAAGACAGGAACCCAAACTTCTAAACACATCATGCCTAACTTGGGAATGGGCACACCGTGGGTGCTTAATCCTCTTTGGAATCAGAACAATGTGGGTTCCAGTTGGCCCACCCCTGCTTGCTGGCTGAGCAACCTTGGAGAGTCACCTAAACTCCCTGGGTCTCAGTTTCCTTGCCTGTAAAATGGGTGATCACAGAACCACACAGCTGCTGGGGGATTAAGTGACAGGACATTTGAGATGCATGGTGCCTGGCTACTGAAGAGCTCAACAGGTGGTACTGTCATCCCTCCTTTATCCCAAGCTCTTGAATCTTCATTGATTCTGCCTTCCTCTTCAAATATATACATATATAAATTATTATTATTAAAACACCTGCCAAGGGTTTAATAATTTCTTCAGCTAATTCCCTTCCGACCCCGAGGCCTGCGTCCAGACGTGGTGATTTGGACCGGGAAGGCATTATCCAATTCTTCTAAGTATCCTCTTTGCTACCTTTCATCAACTTTACTGACAAGGCTTTTGTCCCCTTCTAATTGCCCATCCCTTGGATTTTTTTCCCCCCCTTTTCCTTGTTAAAGACCAATTTTACAAAGCACTTCAGCGGCTCAGCCATTTTTATCATCATCATTAATTTTATTTCCTTTCTCATTTATTAATGGGCCAGGCAGCTCTCACAGATCTCTTTTCCCTGATAGATTTGTAAAACGCCCTTCTTATTCCCTTTGGCAGTCCCAAGACTCTCTGCAGCTTTTATTTCTTCCCCTTTATTTCTTCCCCCTCTGTTTCTCTGAAGCCTTTGCTGATTCCAGATCTTTCTTCTTGGGCCCCCCCTCTCCTCCCCAGGCCTCCTATGGCCTTCACGCCCCCTCCCTCCTGAGGACCCGGCCTGGCCTCTGATGCCGTCTCCACCGTAAGGCCCACAGCTCCTAAATGAGCCAGGACATGAGACGACGGTGGTCCAGACAAGGGACAGGGAGGAGGGACGGAAAGAAGTGGCTGGACTCTGGGTGCGTTTTAGATGCAGAGTGAACAGAATTTGCCAGCTGGTTTCATGGAGGCTGAGAGAAACAGAGAGAAGCCATGAGCGGCACGAAGGTTTTTAGATTGGGAAACAGGAAGAATGGACCTTCCGTTAACTGAGACAGGACCTGCTGCGGAAAAAGATCAGCAGCTCAGTTTGGGCCATGCAACGCACGACATGCCCTCTAGGTAAGAGGTGCCGAGTGGACTGTCAGATGTACTGATGCAGAGCTCACGGAGGGACTGGAATCAGCAGCAGCTGGCTATTTTATTAATATGTAAGCCAGCCCTGGCCAGTTTTGCTCCGTGGTTAGAGTGTCAGCTCTCAGACGGAGGGGTCCCAGGTTCGATTCCCAGTCAAGGGCATATACCTCAGTTGCAGGTTCAATCCCCAGCCCCAGTTGGGGCACGTGCAGAAGGCAACCAGTTGGTGTGTCTCTCTCACATCAATGTTTCTCTCTCTCCCTCTCCCTCCCTCTACCGCTCACTTTCTCCTTCTTCCTCTCCCGCCCCCCCCTCCCCCTCAAAGATCAATAGAACAAATATCCTCAGGTGAGGATTAAAATACTTGAGAGCCTCACGGTAGATATTTCTGGGATAACTGAGTTGGAGAACGGGGCTGAGGCCTAGTGTTCTAACGTGGCTTCTTATTTCCTTCCCCCGAATCTGAAAGCAGGCCTAACCTATCCACCCAACGTGGGGTCCAGAGGACAAGGCCTGATACTTGGGACCTGCCTTGTCTGCCGACCATCTCCACAGGAAACACAGAAAAGGCGGCTGGCCTGGGTTGACCACGAGGATGCAGGAAGCACCAGAGCGGTGGTGCCCCAGGGTGCAGGGTCCTGCCCACTTCCTAATGTTTCCATGAGAGGCCAGAGCTTGAGCCATCACATCCCAACTCCTCTTCGTTCGTAGAGACGTCAGCAGGGTAGGAAGAAGAAGTGGAGCATGAACAGAGAGGCTGCAGGTGCTCCCCACCAAAACTCTCTCAACAGGAAGAAGGGGGCAAGCCCTTTACCCTGCATGACTGGCAGTGATTATGACAATGCAGGGGTCACCTCCTGCTTTCTGTACCGCAGCAGCGTGACTAACGCACAGGCCCCACGCCCCCCCTGCTGCAGGGACTTGCGCCGTCTCTCCGCCCAGGCTCCTCACCTCGCCCCAACCACCATGAAATGCATGGAGCTCCAGCTCTCACTTGGTCATCACGGTTGGGAATTCCTTGGGCTCCTCGTTCTCTACCACACTCTCTAGTCGATTCTCTTAGCATGCGACACTCCTGATCTCTCTAACATGTTCCGGGCCTGGCCCCTTGACCTTGATTCTAGGCGCCGAGCCTCCCGGGCCTAGGAACATAGCAGCCTCTTACCCACGATTTGAGCTTTTGCTCTATCTAAATGGGTTCAAGGTGCCTGGAGGACTCACCATCTGTTCCTTCCACCCGTCCGCCCCTCCCCTTCACCTCCACCACCTCATTCCAGCCAGTGGGGTCTTTTTATTGGACGGAACACTCTTCAAACCAAGTCCCAGTAACAGGTACAGAAAGGCAAAGAAACACAATCCTGTAAAAGAACTGTCTCCTTCCCCCAGTTATGGAGTATGGGGAGTATAATACCTGTTCTCCTGCAGACCAAAAATAAAGGCGACTAAATTTAAGCACCAGGGTGGAGGCATTTGAATTTCAAAGACTGTTTATGCTCAGCATAAAAAAAAAAAAAAATCCCAAGATTGAGAAGAGAGTTGATACAAATGATAACTGACAAAGTACAACCCACTGGTCCTCGGGCTTTAGAATTTTGTCGTTCAGCAAAAATGTTAAAGAGAACATTGGAGGTTTTAACGCCGAGTTGCCAGCTTTCCATCCTGCCAAGTACAGCAACTCAAGAAATCAACTGCAGCCGGCCAGCGCATGTCGTTTCATAGATGAAAGGATGTTTTAACACCAAGCGTGTGGGAGAGATAATCCCAGAAAAAAAGGACAGTGCTATTGAGAATGAATACATTTAGCTGTCTGAAAAACTCCTGCTTTTCTCACCTCTCCACAGGCGGATGCAAACGTTGGCATGGGGCGCTGGAATGCCTAACTTAAACACTTACTCCTTCCCACAAAACATGCGCAGCCCCCAAATCGCTTCACCCTCACCCAGACGTGGCCTTTTGTAATCTACATGCAAATGAGAGAGGCCCTGAGAGGAGGGGGTGGAGGAGAGCAGTCCTCTCTTGCCCTGGGGTCTTCCTTCCTAAGAGAGGGGCTCCCCTTAGTCCTGTTTTGAACAACTGACTTCAAATAGTTCATTGTCATTCTTGGTCTTCCCAAGCTTCTCAACTTTGTTTTCCCATCACCAGTGTTCCCCCCCAGGTTTCTGATAAAACCCAATCCCTCATTCTCAGAACCTGATCGCTGGGTTTCCAAGAACCGCGGTTTCTCAGTAGACATCCGCTGAGTTTGGGATAAAGGGTAAGGCGGCTCCCTGCTGGTTCTGCAGCCATCCCTGGTCACGCACAGAAAGAGCCACACCGGAAGCCCTCCGTGCCTGCAATGCTTCTTATTGGTCTGTTCCGTTTTTTTTTTCGCCACTCTCCAGGTGACTGCTAATAAATGTGGTCAGGATACCTCCCAGGAACATAAGACATAGTGGGAATAGATGGTATGAGGAAGAAAGTTGCTTTAGAGTCTGCGCAAGTCCAGATGTCATAGAATTCTGTGGTATCCGACTCAGGAAAACATGGGAAAGGCTGAGCTGATGCCAGGGCAGCGAAAAAGCACATGAGCTGAGAGACGAGAGAGGAGCCAAAGCAACCTATAGGTTCAATGCAATTCCTGTCAAGCTACCAATGGCAGCCCAGCTGGCGTGGTTCAGTGCTTGGGGGTCAACCTATGAACCAGGAGGTCACAGTTCGATCCCTGGTTAAGGCATATGCCCAGGTTGCAGGCTCCATCCCCAGTGTGGGGTGTGCAGGAGGCAGCCGATCAATGATTCTCTCTCATCATTGATGTTTCTATCTCTCTCTCCTTCTCCCTCTCCCTTCCTCTCGGAAATCAATAAAAATATATTTACATAAAAAAAAGATACCAATGGCGTATTTCACAGAACTAGGACAATTATTCCAAAAACTTATATAGAACCACAGAAGACCTCCAAATAGCCACAGCAGTCTTGAGAAAGAAGAACGAAGTTGGAGGAATCAGGCTACCTGATATCAAACTATAGTACAAAGCCATAGGAATCAAAATAGCACAGTGCTGGCATAAAATCAGACAGATAGATCCGTGGAACAGAACAGAGAGCTCAGAAGTAAACCCACGCCTTTATAGTCAATAATATTTGACAGATGAGGCAAGAACATACCATGGGGTAAAAAGTCTATTCAATAAATGATGTTGGAAAAATGGACAGATATATGCAAATAAAAATGAAACCAGACCACACCATATATAACAATAAACTCAAAATGGATTGAAGACTTCAATGTTAAGACTCAAAACCATTAAAATCCCAGAAGAAAACAGGCAACACAACCTCAGACATTTTTCATAGCAATATGCTTTCTGAGATATCTCCTCAGGCAAGGGAAACAAAAGAAAAAAATAATCAAATGGGACTACATCAAACTAGAAAGGTTTTGCACAGCAAAGGGAGCCAACAAAATAAAATGATGACCCAGTGAATGGGAGAACGTATTTGCCAATGATACATCTGGTAAGGGGTTACTATCCAAAATTTATAAAGAACTGATAAAACTCAACACCAAGAAAACAAATAATCTAATTGAAAAATGGGCAAGGATCTGAATAGATGCTTCTACAAAGAGGACATACAGATGGCCAATAGAAATATGAAAAGATGTTCAACATCACTCATCATCAGAGAGATGCAAATGAAAACCACAGTGAGCTATCACCTTACACCCGTCAGAATGGTTATCCTCAATAAATCAGCAAACAAGAAGTGTTGGTGAGGATGTGGAGAAAAGGGAACCCTCATGCACTGTTGGTGGGAATGCAGACGGGTGTAGCCACTGTGGAAGGCAGTATGGAGTCACCTCAAAAATTTAAAAATGCAACTGCCTTATGACCCAGCAGTTCCACTTCTGGGAATATATCTAAAGAAACCCAGAACACTAATTCAAAAGAATTTGTGCGCCCCTATGTTTGATGCACCATGATTTAAAACAGCCAAGATTTGGAAGCAGCCCAAGTGCCCATCAGTAGATGAGTGGATAAAAAAGCTGTGGTGCATTTACACCACGGAATACGACTTGGCCAGAAAAAAGAAGGAACTCTTACCTTTTGTAACAGCACGGTTGGATCTGTAAAGTGTTATGCTAAGTGAAATAAGCCAGTAAGAGGAAGACAAATACCATATGATTTTACATATATGTGGAATCTAATGAACAACATAAACTAACAAAGAAAATAGAAACAGACTCACAGACACAGAGAATAAACTGACAGCTGTCAGAGGGGAGGGGTGTTGGGGGGCTGGGTGAAAAAAGTGAAAGGATCAAGCAAAGAAAACCCCTCATAGACACAGACAACGGTATCGTGGTTACCATAGAGAAAGGGGGTGAGGAAGATAGGAGAGGGCCAGGAGGAGACAAATAGGGATGGAAGGAGACTTGACTTGGGGTGTGAACACACAATGCAATATACAGATGATGTATTATAGAATTGTACACTTGAAACCTATATAATCCTATTAACCAATGTCGCCGCAATAAATTCAATAAAAATGTTTAAAGACCCTAAGAAAAGGCTGCAACAGAGACAAAGAAGGACTCCAACTTCACTTGTGGGTATTTATCTGAAGAAACCCAAACCATTAATTTGAAAAAAACGTATGCATCCATATGTTCATTTCAGCATCATTTATAATAGCCAAGATATGGAAGCAGCCTAAGTGTCCATCGATAGGTGGATGAATCAAGGAGACATGGTGCATGTATACAACGGAATACGCAGCCATAAAAAAAGAGGAAAATGTTGCCATCTGCACCAACATGGATGGACCTGGAGGGTTACTGAGTGAAATAAGTCAGACAGAGCAAGACAAATGCCTCGCGGTTTCTCTTATATGTGGAATCTAGTGAACAAAATAAACGAACAAACAAAATTGAAACCGACTCATAGATACAGAGAAGAGACTGATGTTTGCCAGAGGGGAGGAGGCGGCTAGGGGGACTGGGTGAACGGGTGAAGGGATTAAAAAGCACAAGTTGGCAGTTACGAAGCAGTCACGGGGTTACACAGTGCGGCATAGGGAATACGGTCAATAATACTGCAATAATTTTGTACAGGGCCAGGTGTGCACTGGAGACATCAGGGAAACACTTTGTAAGTCATATAAATGTCTAATCACTGGATTGTATACCCGAAACTAATACAATATTGTACGTCAACTGTAATTGAAACATTAAAAGTTGAAAAAAACCCCACAATCCTTCTAGCTGCCATGAGCTGTGGGGAGGGTGAGAGGAAATAAAGTACTTGGAGCCTCTCATACAGTGCCTGGCCCAGAGTAGCCTCCTTCCCTTCCCTGTTTCCTTGATTGTAGGGGAAGCATCCAGGCAGGCAGACCTGGAGAAGACAGACATGTGAAAAGGTCGAGGGAAGAATCTAGGTCAACAAGGGACAGATCCGGCCATGCCACAAACAGCCCGGCCCTGCGTCCCGCTGGGCTTAGGCAGCTTCGAGTTGGTTTTGCAAACCTGCCTCCAACGGGGGTGATGCTTTGTGATGCACTGAGGTCCCTGCACCAAGGCCCTGAACCTGGTCAGGCTGGGGGTCCTGCAGCCACCCTCACACAGCGCCTGAGTCCGTCCCTCCGGCTGGGCGCTACTCCTGGGGCCGGCGTTAGCGTCTGGTTTCGTCTGCACCGTGCGCAGCAAGAGGAGCAGAGGGCTTTGTCATGTGCCAAAAGACGCCAGATGGTACCTAGAGACGCCACGTTCAAACCAGGGTTGCCCTTGTTCTGTGCACGCTGGTGTCGCCCTTGCCCAGGGAAGGGGAAACTGCCAGGGAGAAATAAGTGGGGAGCCCTCTCCCCAAGGCTGCAGCTCAAGCAGAGGAAATCCGGACCCATGGGATGCGGGGGCATGGCATTATTTGGGGAGAGTGCTCTGTAGATATAAAATGGAAATGAGGGGTGCAAAGGACAGGTGGAATCTTTATCGCCACCCCTCCCTCTCCTACACCTCCCGGGCTTCCTTTCACCAGCCTCCTCTTGCCCCTCTCTTCTCCTCCTCCCTTTCTCCCTCAGGAGCTTCAAGGAACCCAGCCTCCCCCCAACCATGACCCTGGCTCCTCCTCCGAGCAGTTTGGCCCAGGAGTCCTCTGCCTCCTCCCATTCCTTCTGTGTCTTCTGTCTTCTAACAATCGCATGTTTCCCAAGAGATAAGATGAGGTCCCCATCACTAAGCCCCTAAGCAACTTTCCGGAGGATGCTTTCTTGACAAAGCTGCCTTGTTTTCTCCCTGACTTCTTTTGAATGGAAGCAATGTCACCCACAGGGAATTAACCCATCAGTCACACGGGGCGCCATGGGGCAATCGATCCTGAGCAAGGCGCTTTACCTGCACGACGGCCTTTACCAGAAATCCTCACAATAATCAGGGGAGTCCCACACCCTCCCCATCACTTTACAGAAAAAGAAACCGAGGCTCAGAGAGTTGAAGGCATTTGCCCAGGGTCACAAAACAAGCAGGTAATGGAGACGAACGTAGAGAAAGCTTATTAAAAGGAAGTTCTTACACTTGATGTGTCATTGAGATATGCACTAGTATATGAGGCACAGGGGTGTGTCAGCCAGATTCTTGAAATAGAAGCAACGGAAACACAAGTCTATCTCATTTAAGCAAAAGGAACTTCCCTGGAAACATATCAGGGGGCACAAAGGCTCAGCAGGAAGCTGGGGAATCTGGAGAATTGGTGAGGATGTGGGTGGAGCAGGGCCGCTTGGAAGGCCGGGGGTGGACGGGGGGGTGGGGTGGGGGGGGGTGCGCAGCAGGGCCCCATGCTGTGGGCCCTGCCCCTGGGTGCATGGGCTCCCGAAGTTGCTCTCAGCTGGCCGTGCTCGTTCTTGGTGTTGTCTTTTGGTGACAGGATCATAGGCTCCAGATTATTGTCCCACGATCGTAGCTGTTGAGGAAGAAGTAACCACCAAACGAGGAGGGTGACGCGAACAAGGGAGCCATCAACAGGGGTGGGGGGCACAGTGCAGTGGGCTTCCTGAGGCGGAAGGGAAGGCAGCAGCAACCCACCAGCAGCCCGTGGGGTCTGCCTGTGCTCCGGGGAAGCTGAGCTGAGCCTGCTGAGGCCTTAATTCCCTGCTGCTCCTACACCGCACTGCACAGGCGAGGAAACTGAGGCTCCGAAAGCTTTGCATTTTTACCCAAGGCCTCACACTGATAAGGCAGAGTCAGAACTCGGGCCAGGCCTGGCTGCCTCCTGAATCCAAGCTCTTAACCGCTTTCCTGGCAACTGATGCCTCATATTTCCGAGCATTCCACATGTCAAAGTGCTCTCATACACGAACTCAGTTCACACCCGCAGCAACCCCGCACAGGAGACGGGGCAGGTGCGATAGTCCAGTTGGGACCCAGAGATGCTAAGTGAGCCACCCAGGGCTGCACAGCCTTTTAACAGAAGGGCCAGGCCTGCTGTCCCTGACTCAGCTCCCTCCTGGCTTTGTAGGCTTGTCAGGCCCGGACTGTCCAGCCAGAGAAAGGGACCCGAGTCCGATCAAGAGAGAACAAGGGAGAGTTACTCATTTCCAGACTCTGGCATTTAATTCCTAGGCCAGCCACCCGACCCCTCGCCCCCCCCACACACCAGACAGCCATCCAGGGCCTGATGCCTTGCCATCCTGGGGCCTGGGCGCAGTGAAACACAAACGAGGAACTGCCGTCTAACAAATAAGCAACAGGTAAGGCAATCAAGCCATCTGTTACCTCCCACCTGCTGCCCCCGCCTAATCCCCTTTCTCGGCTGTGTCCTCGGCTCCTGCTCAAACACAAATGAATATACTGGCCTTTGCATATGTATTTATGGCTTCAGGTGGGGAGAGAGCTGCAGGAGCAGGTGGTGAGAAAGCCCTCGCTGGAGAGCTGGAGATGCTGCACTCATGCAAATGTCCTCGGCCAGGGAGGGAAGTAGGCTGAAGGGCAAATGGGATGGGTGAGCTGGAGGGGAAACAATGGGGCCTGAATGGCCAATTATGGGGCCTGCCGGGCTGGTACTTGGTTCTCTGTGTAATGTGGGAAGCATCTTCAACCCTGCTTGTTCCTCTGAGGACTTCCAGCCCTCGTCCTAGCAGGCATGTTAGAGACATTTAGGCGAGGCCTATGCCCAGTGGACAGAGCAGGCAGGAGCCCCAGGCCTCCAATGGGCTGCTGCCTGGAAGCTAGTCTCCGATCCTTCTCAGAGTCTCAGTTTCCTCATGCCAAGCTATGCGTGGGTGCCAGCCATGCCCATTTGGACCCCAGAATGGATATGAATATGAACTGTGGCTGGTGTTGAGGGAGTACTTACCAGGAGCTGAGCCCTTCGTTTTGCCCTCCCAGCAGTCTTAGGAGGTAGATGTTGCTATACCCATTTTACAAATGAAGACGCTGAGGTGGCAATGAGGTGGAAGTCCATGATTTGTCAACAAGGACTTGTGGTGGGCATAGGCTGGTCATGGTGGGCGTAGGCTGGTCATGGGCGTAGGCTGGTCATGGTGGGCCTAGGTTGGTCATGGTGGGCCTAGGCTAGTCATGGTGGGCCTAGGCAGGCTCCAGGTGGGTATGTGGACACAAAGATGCTCAGATAGCTGGCAAGTCCTCATGGCAGCGTCAGAATCAGCCACAAGTGCTGCTGAGTAAATCATGGGGGTGGCGAGAGATTGGTGGGTCAGGGATAGGCAGGCCTCTCTGGCCCAAAGGATGAGGAAGAACTGTCCAGATAAGAAATGATGGAAGGGTGTCCCAGAAAGAGGGAATGGTATATGCAAAGACCCTGAGGAGGAAAGGCTTGGCATCTGTGGCTTGTGTGGCTGGGACCTGTTTAAGGAGAGGGTACAGCTGGAGGTGAGGTAGTGATTGAGGCAGGCCTGGACCACGTAAGGCCTTGTCAGCACTATAGGAAGTTCCAGAATTTTCTCCTAAGCGTGATGGGAGGTTGCTGCCAAACGTCACCTGGATTCGTTAGACTCCAACGACAGGTCCCGGCCACTGTCCCCTCTCGCCGGTGCTGCTCCTCCTGCAGGAGTGACAATGGCCAGCCACCTACTTGGAAAGCCTCCCCATGGTCAAAGAGAGGGCCGAGGGAGGCCCTGCGGGGTCCTAGGCCGGTTTCCTCTTGGTCACACCCAGGGGCTGCGTAGAGCTGGGCCAATGCTCACTGGAGTTTAAAGTTCCAAGTTACCCAGGATGGGGAGGGACAGCAAAGGAGGAAAGGACTCCTTCGACAAGTCCTCCTGGACCTCCAACTCGGCTTCGGGAGGCACATCTCCGAACACCCAGGAATCTGTCCGGGGTCAGCGAGGGCAGAGACAGATCTGAGCCCCTTTATTGTGATCTCACCGTGGGACGGGGTCTGGAAGGAGCCCCCGTCTCGGGCCTACCAGCCCGGGCGTGGGTACAGGAGACGCCACCTCCCACCGGCTGTGCGACCTGGAGCGAGCTTCGGCACCTCTCCCCACCCTTGTGCCGCTCCTGGGAAATGGATCCACCTCCCTCTTAGGGGCAAGTGGGGATGGGTAACTGTTAGCGCCTAGCCCGAGGCCTGCACAACGCGCGCGCTAAGCAGCGGCACTGCCATCGGCTCCCAGGCCGCTCCCCTCTCCAGCCAATCAGCATCCAACCTCCATCTTCCATTGTCCCAGAGCTTTGCCACGTGGAAGTTTCAAATCCCTTGTTAAAAATAAGCTCCAGAAAAGTCAGAAGAGGAGGCGGGAAAGGAAAAAGGAGAGGAGAGAGGGGAATGAGCGTTTTTGCACCTGAAGCCAGACCTCTCACTCTGCTGGTGGCCAGAGAAGGCCCTGCCACCATCTCGCCTGCAAACCCAAGGCCCAGGCTGGGCATCTAACTGGTGGGAGGGAGGGTGGTCACTGCCAGCTGCAGGCTAGGGCAGGGAGGAGGCTTAAGACCAGCATTGGCTGTGCAGTCAGACCTCAGTTCTCCTATGATTCCAGCCAGTCGCACACATTCTTAAGCCTCGATTGTTTCACCTGTGGAATGGGGTAGACAACAGCCACCTGGCAGGCCACTTGTGCAGCACACAGTAGGTGCTCCTTGAGTGGTGCATGTCATCCATTCTCCTCTCTCTACAGGCAAAGAGGAGAATGGAGTGGGCTCCGGTGTTCGAACACTGAGCCTGCCTTGTCCCCCAGCCCACCAAGCTGTCTGTCCTCTCTCTCCCCTGCCCCTAGGAGCATCTCCCCAGTGACTCAGTGCCAAGCTGCACGTCTGGGCTCTCACACCATCATCCTCTCTCTCTCTCACCCGCCCCTCTCTCCCTCTCTCCATTCTGACCACACAACCCTTGCCAACCTCCCCACCATCTTTCTCCTGAGCTCCTCCAAGCCTGTGGCTCTGCGCCTCCTTCTTCAGTGAGACCAGACACAGGAATGTGCCAGCCACCTCCTCACAGGGCCCACTACCTCCACCCCCGTCCAGGCCCAGGGAGAGCACACAGCGGCAGCTCCCTTTCCCAGAAGCCCAGGTCTGCTTGTTTCTAGCCTATTCTCTGCACCACGCTCAGCCACACTGCCACTGCCAAATGCTCCAGTTGGCAGTGAAAGCCAGCCACACGGTGGGTGCCCCTGGCCTCGTGCAATGGCCAGCAGAGCACCTGGTACAAAGCTGGCCCTCCACGGACAAAGGCTAAAACCTCTCACTCTACTCTCCCTTCATTCAGCAATGCTGCCATTCCCAGCCCTCTGCCTACCCTAGCCGGCCCCTTTGAGGTTGCTCCTGCCTCCCCTTCCACCTGGAAGGCCCGTCGTCCTGCAGTGTCAGCTGGAATGCTTTCCTCTTCCAGCATCCTGCCAGCCAGAACATTCTCTCCTTCCCACTGGGCAGAATTTGGACTCTGTCCTAGCGCTCAGCAAAGCTTGCTTATAATGGGGTCATTTGCACCAAGGGGTAACTTTCTAAGTCTGCCCTTACGTTTGCACGTGGACCAGGACGTGAGCTCTGCCTGAGCTGCCAATAAGAGAGAAACCCGGGAACACAGTGAGAGCCTTCTCCAGGGCACGCATGGGATGGATGACTGGTGTGAGCTGTCCATCGTGTGATGGTGCCGAGGGGACGAAGGGGGTGTGCACGTGTGAGCCACAGTTACAGTCCTCAATGCACAGGGCTCCCTGTGCCAAAGCCAGCACGACACAGACCCTCCCCCGCCCGCCTCTCTCTCTCTCTGTCTCTCTCTCACCCTTCACACACACTGCACACATAAATCTTCACATTCTTAAGCCCTACGAGTAGTACAAATTATTCAACAAACATTGCAGTGGAATTTCAGCTGTGCTCTCCCAGCCGCCGTCGTGCTGGGCACATCACTTCCAGCAACTGAATAATAGAATAATACGCGACGACAACAGGCTCTTCCCTTTCCAGAGCGCGACTCACAATCCCTGTCTCATGGAGTCCTCGCACCCTGGTCCCGTCCTCCAGGTGTGGGGCCAGCAGGCACGGTCTGTGTGAGGCAGAGCCACATCCCAAACCCCATCTTCCAAAGCAGCTGAGTCCCAGAGCCCTGGAGGCAGGAGCTGTGGGAGACTGGTCTTCCAGAATGGCGGCTGGTGGGGCTGTGGCTGGAAGCTGAGCTCCTCCAAGCCGGGGGGGGGGGGGGGGGGGGGGGGTCTGCGCCTCCTTCTTCAGTGAGACAAGACACTGGAATGTTCCATGTGGGTTAAGTAGCGGGGGTTATGAACATCACCCGTTCGCCCTCAAGGCTCAGCTCAGGACAACTTCCTCCAGGAAACCTTCTCTGGGAGCCACCCCCACCCCCAGGTTCCGGTATGTTCCCATCGCTCCAGACCTCGGCAGGGGGCACAAGGGCCTGTGTGCACTTCTGTCATCTGTCTCCTGCAGCAACCTTTGACCTTAAGGACAGGGTCTCCTTCATCTCCGCATCCCAGAGCCTGGCACAGTACCCGGACATTTACCTTAGACATTTACCAAACCTTTACCGAGCTTATGAGCCAGTGAATGAATGAATGAACAAATGGGTGATCGAATGAATGAATGGGTGAACGAATGAAGGAATGGGTGAGTGAGTGAAGGAATGGGAGAATGAATGAGTGAATGGGTGAATGAATGAATGGACACAGATGAACTCTCTGCACACATGTGAGTGTCTGGGGAGAGGAAGGAGGAGGAATGTGCTGGAGGAGGGGTGTGGGAGCCCGACTCCACCTCAGCTCTTGAACCTGGCAGTTTTCCCAGGAGGGATGGGGGGTCTTTCAGATGGTAAAGGGGACTTCAATAGGGAAGGCAGCCTCCTGCCTTCGATGGGGCGGGGCGGGGGGGGGGGGAGGGGGGAGGTAGACAGTAGGAAGACCCAGCCCTCAGCGCTGTGTGCCTCCTGGGTCCCAAGAAGAGATGAGAATCAGTTTTCTCTGTTGCTGCACCTGCCAGGAAAGAGGGGTCCCCTGCACCCTCCCAGTGCTGCCTGCACCCACTACCAGCTTCCTTGGCTGAAGGCCCCCAAGGTCTTCCTCCCTCAAGTACGTGCATCTGCAGGACTTTGGGAAATGGCCCAGCAGGGAGCTGCCGTCGTGGCTGGGAGAAGTTCCGTCTTCCCCAGACGCCCGGCACTCCGTCTTGTCTGTGGCCAATCGCCAACACTGAGCAAGTTCATTAATATTCATGTTAACAATCTCCTGCATTTGCCTCACGCTTTCCTGCTTACGGAGCACTTTCAGATCCATCACCTCCTCCGATCCTCACCGCCAGCCCGGAGGTCGGCCGGACAGGACAGCGATGACCATCCCATCCTACTGAGGAGACCAAGGGCTGGGAGAGGAGGGATCAGCCGAGGCTGCATAGCGCAGGCAGCCTGGAGAGAGATGGGCACAGGGGCCAGGTGTCCTGGCCCCGGCGACGCGCACCCTCCCCATCCCGCTGCTGCCAGCCCCTTCGGCTGCCTGGTAATGTCATTGTCAGCATCAGCTCCTCCTGCTTCAGGTGAGCAGTTCTCAGCCTTTTGAAACACGGGCTTAAAAATACATTTTTTTCAAAAGCAGGCTTTAGCCACCTGCTAGAAGGACCTGCCAGCAACTGGCTGAGTGACCTTGGGCGAGACATTTCCTCTCTGGGCCTCCATTTCCTGTGTGCCCCGTGAGGGGCTGGCTTCTGGGCCTCCTGCCCCTCTGTGATGGGAGACTGCTGAAACCTGAAGGGCCCAGCTTGGTGCCCTGAGACCCTCTCCTTAGTGGTCTGGAGGGGGAGGCACGGCTGCCTGTCGTGAGCCTAGGAGAGCCAGGGGATGGAGCCATGCAGCAACAGAGGGGTCCCAGGAGCCCCCTGGGGACGGGCTACCTATAGGAACGAAAATGGCCACGCTGTGGCTACTCTGGGACAAACGCGTTAGCACCCACATAATCAGCATGCCTCAGAGTAGCCCTACCAGACGGCAGTTAATTTTCATTTCGTACATGAGAACCTTGAAAGATTCAAACATCTTTAGATGAGAAACTGGAAGCTCAGAGGGGTTCCTGACTTGCCCGAAGTCACACAGCAAACAGCAGAGGCAGGTGCCCAACCAGACCCGCCCTGATTTCTCAGTCCCAGTGGCTTAGTGACTCAGACGGTGAAGCTGGAGGGGTGCACATGCAATCCAGCCTTCCTACATCCCCCCCCTCCATCTCACCTTCCTTCTCCTTTTCCCCTTCCTCGCTTCCCCGGGAGTCTCGGCCCCAGGCAGGGCCTCCTCCTCCTCCGCATAGCTCGCCCTGTCATCGCAGCCCAGGAGGAGATTTATGGATCTCACCTCAAGGATTTTTCTTTAATAATAACATTTATAACCATTTTAGAAATTAAGAGCTGCGGATGCAAAGAATTTTAATTAAAATAATCCACAGTTGATAATTATGAGACTCTCTTAGCTGGAACCATCTTTTTTCAATCTGTCACACTCCCTGAGGATGGCTGGAGACGACCGTGAGCGACAGAGCAAGTGCTGGTACCTGTGTGTGAGACGGGGTGACCGGGGGCTCTCTCAGAGGCTGTGGCTGGGAAGGTGGGCTTGGGCGTGAGCAGGCAGGCACCGGCTTTGGGACTGGTCCCCTGGGTGCCAGGCAGGGCTGGCTTCCTGAGAGAGACTAGCTCTTCTGGAGCCCTGCCCGCCTGGCGCACAGTCTTTGTCTGGTTTTCCTGTGGGCGCAGAGAGGTCAAGGCCACGACGCAGAGGGATGTGTAAAGGCTTTGTAGTGAGACACCGAGCTCTGACTCAGCCCCCCCCTTCCCCCCTCCTCGGGCACTGTCCTGCCCTCTGTGGTCAGGAGAGGGCAGCGAAGGCCACCAAATGCAGACCTGAAGACTGGCCTCAAGGGTGGGACGTAAAGGACTGGAGAGGAGCCACTTGGAAAGGCTGGGCGCCAGCAAGACTAGAGAACCCCGCACCGTGCCTACCACTGAGACGGCGCCGGGTCGGCTCTGGCCCATCACAGCCCAGAAGAGACATGGACAGAACGAGATACACCTCTTCCTTAGGAGCTCACGCTCCCACACAGATGATAAACCAGCCGTAACAGAAACCAGACATAAGAAAGAATGGTTTACGCCTAAGATGAAGCTGCAGCAGGGAGGGGAGTGAGCATCAGGGAGGGCTTCACGGAGGAGGTGACGCCTGAGCAGGGTTGTGAGGGGTTAATAGGAGCCACCCGCTCAATGACAATCATCACCACCAGGATGTCTTGACTGTTTCCTCTGTACCAGGCACTGTGCTGGGCTGTTGTAGTCCCTCATTCCAACTTCACACCTGCAGGAAAGAGAAACTTCATTGTTATCACCCCTATTGTTTTCCAGAGAAAGAAAGAGGCTTGAAGGAGAAGCTGTATCATGTGCTTGAGGTCACGTAATAAGAGGCAGAGGTAGGCTTTGAACCCCAAATCATCGATGCCAACCCTGGTTTAGCCAATAGGACAGTGGTCAGCAAACTCATTAGTCAACAGAGCCAAATATCAACAGTACAACGAATGACATTTTTTTGGAGAGCCAAATTTTTAAAACTTAAACTTCTTCTAACGCCACTTCTTCAAAATAGACTCACTCAGGCCGTGGTATTTTGTGGAAGAGCCACACTCACAGGGCCAAAGAGCTGCATGTGGCTCGCGAGCCGCAGTTTGCCGACCACGGCTCTAGGATAACAGGCTGCTAGGGAGGGTACTTTTCCCTCTGAGGGCATAGGTGCAAGGGTTCCAGGATTCAGGATGGGGGGAGCAGCTTGGAAGATGGCAGACAGGAACAAGGGGTGGGCACTGTCCTGCCAGACAAGTTTTGAGTGACTGAGCGACTGTCCTCTTTGGGCCTTAGTTTCCCCATCAATAAACCTAGAGTGGGGCTCTCTCTCAAAACCTGGCTCAGAGAAGGTGTGTGTGTGGGGGGGTGGGGGGAGGTGGGGGAGGGGGTCCTTCAGCTTCCTGGGCCCACTGATGCTGCAGTTCAAGCTCTGGGCAGAGTGCCTTCCCCTCCCCCAACACTCAGAGTTAAGGGGGAGAAGAGAGCACAGGAGGACGCTCCCCCCCAGAGCTCCACTCACACCCACTCACAGCAGAAATGTGTTGGCGAAGGGATCTGAACTGGCTCCCTTGGTTTCATGGAAGCCTCGGTGTCCTCCCGCTGGAGATGAGGGTATGGACGGGTCAGCCAGGAAAGTGCCTGAACATCTTCCAATGGGAAGGGAGGGCTGGCCTGGAAGCTTCCTTCTACCCGCATGGAAGCATCCCCAAGCCGTGGGCAGGGATTATGCAGACTCACCCAGTAATATAACTGGTTCTCAGCCTGAGGAACTAAGTGAGGTGGGGGGGGGGATCATAGCGGGTCCAAGGCCCGAAGACTGGCAGCAAGATGGTCTGGGTGTGGGCTGGGGGACTGGGACCAGTCCAGGGTGTGACACTGAGGTCACCCTCCCATCCCAATAGTTACATCTCAGAGGGCAGACGTTGTCTGGAATCCCTGAGAGTAAGGTTGGCCCACGCAGACCCGGGGCATCTGGGAGCAGCTCTGCCGTCTGTGGAGGGTATGCTAGTTTTACAAGGCTCTGGGCTGTGGACAAGGATGGAGTAGGTGAGGCTTTAGAAGGAGGGGGTTATTTAGACAACCCACTCTTTTAAAATGTTGGTTGTTTTTTTTTTATTAATTTCAGAGAGGAAGGGAGAGGGAGAGAGCGATAGAAACATCAATGATGAGAATCATTGATTGTCTGCCTCCTGCATGCCCCCTCCTGGGTATCGAGCCCGCAACCTGGGCATGTGTCCTTGACTGGAATTGAACCTGGGTCCCTTCAGTCCGCAGGCTGATGCTCTATCCACTGAGCCACACCGGCTGGGGGCAGCCCACTCTTTTAAACTCTGCCCAACAGAGCACACCTTTCACGCCGTTCCCTTAAACAGCGGCCTCTCCGGATGAGGAATTTCCCTCCGCCTCCGCGGCCCCCTCCTCCCTTCAGAGAACACTGGAGGCCAAGATGGTTTTACTCATAGATTGTTATTGCAGCTAAAAATAATGGAGCAACCCACATCCTCTGTTCTGTAACCACCAGCACCCCAAAATGGGGAGGGAAACCAGCCAACATGCAAGGGAACTGGAAAACATTTCGAGAAAGAGGAATATGTGAAAAATAAAGCAGATAAATGACGGATGTAGGATGACTGCCGTGGGTGGAGGGAGACAGGGAGATGGGATGGGCAGGAAGAGGTCACACAATTATGCAGCAATCCTTGTCAAGGTCTGCACTGTGATGGTAGGTGGTGGGTTTGAGGGAACTTGTTATATTTTTAACATGAGTGAATGGCAAATAGGAACAAACATGATCAGCGAGGAGCGTGTAACAAAGACTATAATTATTCAAATTATGTATTTCTGAGCTTCAAAACATCGGGGAAAACATCACAGGAAAAACATAAATCCTAAGACTGGGTGCACCACCTGGTTTCCTGGGCACCTGGGCCCCGAGCTTACCTGTCTTTCCAAGTCGAGTCTTGATGCCCAAGTCATACAGAAATTTTATCTTCTTTTTGTTGTTAATTATTACCAGAGGATATTTTCCATTGAATTTCAGGGAGAGTGGAAGGGAGAGGGAGAAACATAGATGAAACATCGATGTGAGAGAGACACATCGATCGGTTGCCTCCTGCACGTACCCCAACCAGGGCCTGGCATCAGGCCTGCAACCGAGGTACATGCCCTTGACTCAGAATCGAACCTGGGACCCATCAGTCCACGGGCCAATGCTCTAACCACTGAGCCTAACTGGCTAGGGCAGAAATTTTCTCTTCTTAAGGCAGGACCCAGCCTGGCTACCGTAGTGTCCTAAACATCACAAGAAAAAGAAATTAATTTTCAATGAAAAAAAATTGCCCTATGACGTTAAATGACTGGTGCTATTCAACTCTAAGGGATTGCTATCCATCAGAGGAAGGGATGCTGGGAAGAGAGGGAGGTCCCAGTTGGTGGGAGTGTCCAGGCCAGGTGATTCCATGAATATGCCCCGAGCACCCGCATGTGCCCGGCACTGTGCCGGGTGCCAGTGATGGGGGTATTACAGTGATCAGTGTGGCCCCTGCCCTTTGGAAGTGTAGACTCTCACCCAGGATTTGCAGCCATAGATGCTTTGGAATCCCCTGGATTGAGGGAGGAGGTAAAACATCACCTCCCAGGCCTCATTCCAGACCAATTGAATGCGAATCTGTAATTTTTTTAAAGCTCCCAGGTGATTCTAATACGCAGCCAGGGTGAGACAAGAAAAGAAGCCATTACAGTGCATTCCATCCTCGCTCTGCATGGGAAGCTCAGGTAGAACCTGGGAGAGGTGCCTAGGTCAGGTGCTGGTGGTGCTGGTGGCAAGGGGAGGGTTAGGGAAGACTCTCGGGAAGAAATGGCAGGTGACCGCAGGCCGTAGGAAGTCAGGTTGGGAGAACCGAAGGCAACTCTTCGTGACCGAGGACAGAGGGTGTGGGAAGTCTGTGAGATCAGGCTGGAAGAGGCAGCCGGGAGGCCAGATCACCAAGGGCACGCTGGCCCCCGAAGGCCATGGGGTACATCAGAAGGTTTTGAGCAAGGGAATGCCATGATCAGTGCTGCTGCCTGCCTAGGGAATGCATGGGGCTCGTCTGGGTGTCATAGAGCTCCCAGCAGGGGGGGCAGGACCTCTTCCCAGACCACCGGTGCTCCCCGTTTAATCTGACGTCCACGGTGCATTAGCGAGAGGCTCTCTGGGCCAGCAGAGTCCCTGGTATTAATCGGCCATGGAGGCGAAATTGATGGCAACTGTATTGATCTTGCCTCTCTCTGGCTCCTTAAAGAATTTATTGACCGGAGAGCCTCAGGGGGCTGGGACGTGCAGCAGAAACCCTGAGTCTCATCCAAGGTGGGACGGAGGTAAGGAAGAAAAGTGTGGGGAGAGGGGCCCTTCCCAGGTCCCCGCCACCTCACCCAGTCTCACACTTATTCTGGATATGTATCTCCACCCACCCCACCACACTCCACGCTGGCTGTCATGACATTCGCACCTGCAGCCTCATCTTTGCTCCTTAATCCCACTCCAGGTTCCAGCCACACAGAAATGTCTTTTATCCCCCTCTCCTTTGCTCTGGAAATGGTGTTCTCTCTGTCAAGGATGTTGTTCCCTACACCAACTTCCCCTCTCTGACTTACTCCTTCTTTCAAATATTCACTTCTTCTTAGAAGCCTTCTCTGGCCTAACCTCACCCCCAAAGCAAAAATCCAGTTTTCTGCCCACCAGTGTGGCTCAGGGGTTGAGCAGTGACCTGTGAACCAGGAGGTCACGGTTTGATTCCCGGTCAGGGCACTTGCCCAGGTTGTGGGCTCCATCCCCATTAGGGGGCGTGCAAGAGGCAGCCAATCAATGATTCTCTCTCACCATTGATGTTTCTACCTCCCTCCCTTCATCTCTGAAATCAATACAAATACATTTTTAAAAGGAAGAATCAAGTCTTATTCTGTCCACCCACAGCATTCGATGCTTAGCTGTATGTGCAGCACTTACACTTTTTACAACTATTCACTGAATCTCTCCCCCGAGAATGTAAGCTCCTTAACGACAGCAGCCTTTCATCTGTGACCCCACGCACAGTGCCTAGCATAGAGCAGATACTCAGTCAAGGGTTCTGAAATGAATGCTGAACGAATTAATGAACGAATGAATGAGTGCTTTAAAATGTCCTAAAAACTTCCTTCTTTAACCCTGACCCAGCACGGCCCCCCGAGGGTAGGCAATAGTAGAGACCGTGCCTAATCAAGCTTCGATGACCCTGGTTCAGATTTAGACCTTGAGATATTGGAACTGGAAGGAAATTTATGCCTTATTGTCATCAAATTCAATCTCCCATTTTATAGTTGAGGTCACAGGTCCAGGGAGAGGAACTGGCTCACTCAACTCTCACGAAAGCAGGCGGCAAGCCCAGGACCCTCCTGATGCTGCTTTATGTGTGGCTGGGCTCTTCGAAGCCCTCCGAACACTGCCAGGCATTCCCGTCCATCACTCTGACTTCCTATGACATTCTTTGTCTCTCCAGGCAGGTGTGGCTGAGCAGGTGTCTATTACCTGGGCCATAGGAAGTAGGTTCTCAGAAGACCAAAGTTCTGCCCAGCTGGAGTAGCTCAGTGGTTGAGCATTGACCTATGAACCAGGAGGTCTTGGTTCGATTCCTAGTCAGGGCACATGCCCAGATTGCAAACTCGATCCCTGGTGTGAGGTGTGCAGAGGGCAGCTGCTCAATGGCTCTCTCTCATCATTGATGTTTCCATCTCTCTCTCCCTCCCCTTCCTCTCTGAAATCAATAAAAAATATATTTTTAAAAAGAGCAAAGTTCTTTCTTTTTAAAAAAATATATTTTATTGATTTTTTACAGAGAGGAAGGAAGAGGGATAGAGAGTTAGAAACATTGATGAGAGAGAAACTTTGATCAGCTGCCTCCTGCACACCCCCTACTGGGGATGTGCCCACAACCCAGGTACATGCCCTTGACCAGAATCGAACCCAGGACCCTTCAGTCCACAGGTCGACGCTCTATCTGCTGAGCCAAACCGGTTTCGGCACACCTGCCATTCTTTGAGAGCCACCTTCAGAAGGCCATGGCATCTGACATCAATGCGTAGAGACAAGAGAGCACTGGGTCTAGGAAGTCAAGCTGGGGAACAGAGCCTGTCTTTGTTAAGTTTTTGTTGAAACACAACATACTTTTAGAGGAAAACGCTGTTATCGTAAGTGTGCAGCCCAGTGAAATGTTCAAAAATGGAACCTTCTGTGTAACGAATATCCAGATCAAAAAGCAGAACCTTCCTGGTCCCTGAGAAGCTCCCCCTCTGCTCCTTCCGCTCACTGCTGCCCAAGTCCTCCAGGCTGACTTCAAACACCACAGATTAGCTCTGCTTCTCCTCGTACTGTGTATAAATGGAATCCTCCAATAGGTCCTCTTTGGTGTTGCCTTCCTTTTTACAACATTGTGCTTCTGAGATTCGCCCATAATGTTGCCTGTCATTACAGAGTGCTCCTTCTCATTGTTATGCAGTGTGCCACGGTGGGAATACATCATCATTTATTTTTCCGTTCCACTCTAGATGGCATTTGGGCAGTTTCCAGATTAGAGCTATTAAATATAGTGCTAAAAAAACCTCTTTTTAATATTTAAAACATCATTTCGGAAAACAGATACTTAAAAATAACCAGGAAGAAAGTTGTGTACTCATTCCATTATTTAATAAATATCTATTAAGCATCCACTGTGTCCTAGAATGATCTTTCCTCTTCCTCTCCTGAGTATAGCCTTTACAGACCCGCTGGCATCCCACCTCTTCCAGAAAGCCTTTTGTGATTGCTCCCAGCTCACAGTGACACGACCCTGCTGTGAAGTCACGAGGCAGGTCTTCTAAGGACACACAGTAGACATTGAGCCCACATGGCTGGCCTTGCTCTGGCTCCTTCTCTGTGATCATTTTCATGGGGATGTCCCTGAGGGCAGGCACTGGGTCTCATGTTTCTCTGCCTTTTACAATGTGATGTTAGCATTAGGCACATTACTAAACTTAGCAAAGAGGAATTCAATTTAACTGGATCTCAGCTATAGTACAAATACATGAAGTTGCTCACTTTCTGCTCACACCCCTGAGGATAGGATTTTTGCAAAACATGGGAAAAACTTACGCAGAACATGACCAAAACCCATGGACAGCAATGGGTGGGGCAATGAATAGATTCTAGAGCGTGAGTTGCTATGGTTTACCTTCCCTTCTCTTTCCACTCATTAGTGGGAATAATCAGAAATGGTTTGGTAGAGAAGTTTTGGAGAATGGGCAAATTTCAGCACCAAGGATAGACAACCCAGCGAATGCTGTCAGGGAAATAGAGCTAATTTACAGCAAGGCTCCGTAGTCTCAGTAGAGTTTCAGAAGAGTTCACAGTCCACATCCATTTCCCCACAGACTCCCACTAATCTTTAAATCCTGCCTAGTGAGGTTGAAAAATAAAGTATTAAGAGCTAGATAGACCTAGGATTCAAATTCCAACTCTATTACTTGTTAGTGTAATTTGGGGAAAATTACTTAATCTCTCTGAACCAGAATTTCTTTTACTTATAAATGGTGATTATACTATTTTTTTTTTGTTTCAGATATGTTTTTCAGGTTTAAAATTTGCATTTGGTTCTCTTTTGTAGTTTTTTTTTTTTTTTTGCTGAGATTGGTTCTATCTTTACATTCATTGTGAGCATACTTCCTTTACATCCTTGAGCATAGCTATGAGTTGCTTTAAAAATCTTTGCTAATTGCAAACTCTGAGCTATTTTATAGGTAGTCTCCATTGATTATCTCCTATGGGTCACCTTTCCCTGTGTCTTTCTGTGTTGATAATTTTGGATTGCATCCTGAATACTTTGCATGATAAATTGTAGAGACTTTGGACCCTTTATGTTGCTATAAAGAGTATTGGGTTTGTTTGCTTGTTTTTAATTTAATTTAGTAGGTAACTTGACTGAAGGTTTCATTGCAAATCTGTCACTCCTTTAGTGAATTGCAACTGAAATGTCCATTCAGTTCCTTTAGGCTTAACTGGGCAACTTGGCATCTATCCTACACATGCATTGTTTCAGGGGTTGACCAGATATTTGGGCAGAGTTTATACCCAGAATCTGGAGTTCCCCTCTCTGGTTTACTCGTTTCTGAGTTTCCTCCTTCATTTTCACCATGGTGGCCTTGAAATCTCTTCTGCGTCCCGACCGTAGGTCTCTATGCAGGTTTTAGCCATTCAGCATGAGAGGACTGGGGCATGCCCTCTGGCTCAACTTGTAAAAACAAGGCTCTTGTTTGCTTCCACTGTCCATAGCCTCTCCCATGCCCAGACCCTGGAATCTGCCATCTTTTGAATGGCTCTCCTCCTGATAACTATTTTTTAATATTTTGCTCATAGTATTATACTCGTTATCTGTGGGTGGTTGGTCTGTTTTTAAGAACCACTTAGCCAGGAGTAGAAGCGGCAAATCCTTTAATACCTCTCTGAAGAGCTGTGTTGAGGGCTGTACGAGATAATGGCTATAAAGTCCTCAAAGTAGATGCTCCGTAAATGTTGCCTCCCCATCGTGCAATCCCCAAGCCTCAATTTGCACGCCTGGAATCATCTTTCCACAAATACACAGTGCTTTGTTCTTCTTGAAGCCCTTCATCCACAATGTGTTTTTCTACCTTTACAAACTCTCCAAGGGAACTTCCAGGTGGATATTATTCCCCCTCTTTATAAGTGAGAAAATGAAGGCTCAGAGGAATTATGGGACTGCCCCTCGGCCACATTGTTAATCAGTGGTGAAGGCTGGACCAGTCCCCATAGTTGCTGATGTCTCCCTCCGCCGACACCTGTTGGCTGTGAGGATGAGCAAACAGCATGCATTAGCAAACTTGAACTCCTTGGGGCAAGGCTTTATCTCCACCTCACCCCCATCCCTTGTTTACAGAGGAATCCTGAGGGGGTGGGAGTGGTGTATGGGATATGTCTTCCTGGGCCCTAGCCACACCCCGGATGTGAAAGTTCTGCAGACTGTGAGGGTCATGCCCTGATGGGTCTGAACATGACCCTTCAATCCCCAGCTGCTCTGAGGATTGGGAAGTTCAAGATCAAGGTGCCCACAGATCCAGTGACCGGGTACACATGACTCCTCCCTCACTTCCACACACTGATACAGGTCCAAGTGTTTGAGGTGAACCCACTCAAGAGGAAGCTTAGCCACAATACTGGTTTAAAATCCTTGCCGCTCCAGTTCCTTAGCTGTGTAGCTTGGAAGTAATTCACTTCTCTGAACTTCCGTTTCCTTATCTGAAAGAGGATGATGATGATGATGATGATGATGATGATGATGATGATGGTAGGAATAGTAAATAAAGAATAAGGTTATTATGAAGCTTAAATGTGATTATATATTCTAAGTGCTTTGCATGATGTCAGACAGATGGTAAATATTCCACAAATAAAAGCTAATAATAAAAATGTTACCTGTGGGGGCATTTCCCTACAGAGCTCGGAGCAGGCTGCCTGGTGCAATGGAGGTAGCAGGCTGTACTCCTGTGCCTGTGCTGTCCATGACCTGCCATGTCACCTGTGACCTTGGGAACTTGTTCCCACCTCTGGACCTCAGCGCCTTGTCTGACACATGAAGGGGTTGGATTAGACCCTCCTCCGGGTCCCACATTCTGTGGATGAGCAGATTCTAGCCCCTCTAGACAAGGTGAGAGGTGCAGGGAAGAAGAGAAAGAAGCTTGGCAAACTCAGGCCCTGCCCCGGGCTGATGCCTGCAGGGACGGGAAGGCGTCCAGACTGTGCTGAGCCCAGGAAATGTGGCCCGTAGTGTGGGCTGCAGGAAAGCCCCAGAGGAGGGATAGATTTCCTACACGGAAGAGGAGAGGGCACCACCAAAAAAACACAGAGCAAACCCTGGCCAGGCTGAGGGAGCCCGAAGCCCCAGAGTGGAAGCTGAGATTTCAGCCACAAATCAAACCCGCTCGGGCCTCCACCCAAAGTCCCTCCCCCACCTTTTCTTCAGATAGAAACAGGTTTCAGTTCCATCCTGAAGTGAGCTAATCCCTGGGCCTGGCCCAGCAAGGCCTTGCAAAGCACATCCCTTCCCGACTCCCTCCTCTCCCTTTGCTCCTCCTGCTAGAAGTAGTCAGGCTGAAGTGCAAACTCCAGTTTTGTCACTCCATGACCTTGGGCAAGTGTCCTAGTCAGCCTGAGCTGATGCAACAAAATACCATGGACCTGGGTGGCTTAACCAACAAACATTTATTTCTCACAGTTCTGAGGGCTGGGAAGTTCAAGATCAAGGTGCCCACAGATCCAGTGACCAGTGAGGACCCTCTTCCTGGTTTTTGTTGGCTCTTTTCTCCTTGTGCCCTCCCATGGTGGAGAGCAGAGTACCAGGAGGATGCTCTTATGTGTCTTCTTATAAGGGCACTAATCCCACCACGAGGGGTCCACCCTCACGGCCTAATTTCCTCCTAAAAACCCCACCTCCTAATACCATCCTATCGGGGGTCACAACAGGGTTTCAACATATGACTTTGTGGGGGACACACGTGTTTGGACCCTCACAAGAAGTTACTCTGTACTCAGTTTCTCCATCTACAGATGGGCACAATGGTGTGTTTGGCTCAAGGCAGCCTCACCCCAGTCCCTGGATTCCCAGGTTGTTTCCCATGCCCTTTAGTCAATGGAGGGAAGAACATGAACTTTGGAGCCCAAGAACCCTCTGTTCGAATCCCAGCTTTCATACTAACTAGCTGACCTTTTGGAAAAGTCTATTGACCTTCCCACGTTTTAGTTTTCTCATTTGCAAACTTGAAACACCTTCTTATGAGATGTTTGAGAGAATATAAGTGAGAGACTGTCCTCAAAGCATCTGGCACACAACATGTGCAATACCTGTTCATTCGTTCCCTAGGACAACAGTTAGAAACATAGAGTCTCCTTGAGAAAGCACAGCCCTCGCAGGAATCAAACTCAACCCAGAATTCGGCAAACATGAACTCCCCCACGCCCACCCCTAGCTCATGTCCCCTGGTTGTCTGAGCACATGCTTAGTGGCCCCAAGATGTGAGCAAGGCCGAACGTGGGGATGTCAGGCAGATAGCTGTCGGACAGACTGGACTCAAGGAACTGAAAGTCTCTGTGGGCAGAGACTCGAGCACATGGAGCTGCCCTGGTCCCTGTGCCTCCGCTGGATAGCAGGTGTGTGAGAGAGGCAGGGAGTGCTCGGGTGCTAGAGAGACAGTTCCCTGAGGGCTGGAGAACATCACCCATGGCCTCATGGGAGCCTAGAACCAGCCGGGGGCTAGGAGGTGCCTCACAGGTGGAGTGTAACGCGGCTGGAGGAGGAGAACCCGGGGTGGACATCCCCTTAGGCCGAGCAGATCTCGTTTGCCAAGAGCCACAGCTTAGCTCTCCTCATCTGCAGCTCAGGTCTGAGGGTCAAATCAGCATCAAGCACGAAGAGCTTCTCCAGGCAGACGTGGGTTCAAGCCCTACCTCCACACATCACCTGTGAGGTGCCTGGCAAACCAAGTCACCTGTCTGAGCCCCACTATCCTCCCGGGCCTCCTGGGGAGGGAATGAATGCCAGTCCACTGGCTCCCAGGGCTGCTGGGAGTCCCGAGTGGGAGAATCCTGGGAGTCTCAGGGGAGAGAATGCTGGGAGCCACAAGGAGACTGTGAGCCTTTGTGTGTGGGGCGAAGATGCTGGTTATGGTTGTTCTAAAAGAGACTGCGTGGAATCCCTCCTCCCGCAGGAGGCCAGAGGAAGGCGGGGATCCAGATACCGAGGAGCAGGTGCGGCTGGAGGGGCAACAGGGCCCGTGTCCTTCCCAGTTACTCCAGGCTTGGCCAGAGCAACCTCAAGTCAGAGCCAGAGCCAAGGTTTCAGCCGACAAAGTCCACAGCCCCGATTCCCTGCTCTGGGGCACCCATGCTGACAGGGGTGAGAGGAAATGACATGCAGAGACCTCCTGCATTCCCATCTGCCAGTCCCCATATACCCCCGCACTTCCACCTGAATTCCCCCCCCCCCCCCAGCCCCCTACACCACACACACACACACACACACACACACACACACACACACACACACACACACACTGAGCTCCACTTGTGGTCCTGGGAGGTCCCAGGCTCAGTAGCCTGGCTCAGCCCTCAACAATGGTCATGGAGCTGCCAGGAGAGGGAGTGCCGCGCCTTCTCCCCCTCCCCTTCTCCCTCCCCCCCGCCTCCCTCCCTCAGAACTGTCGGGAGAGGCTCAGTGTTCCTCACTCATCTGCCTGATAATTAAGCATCCTTGTCCTCAGTCCCCTTCCTAATCTATTCATTGTGAGTCATTAGTGGATAATTGGACAGAACTGAAGAACCTTGACAGCTTCAAGCTGGACTCCAAGACCTCTCCCCATGGGCCTAACAGCTTCCATCCCGTTTCTCCGAGCTAAGGTGCCAGCCCATGTCATTTTCTCCCTGCCACGTGTCCTCTTCCTCTCGGCCACTGTTTACAGCTGCCTATTCCCCTCCCCCTTCCATTCCACAGCAAGAGCGTGAGCTGGGACCTTCTGTTACTCAGCTCCACATCCCGATTCCCTGCCCTTTCCTGGGCAGTTACTAGGTGCTCAATAAGCATTTGCTGGCTGGCTGACTGGCTGGGTGGATGGATGGATGGATGGATGGATGGGTGGATGGATGGATAATGGCACTTTACAGAATGAGTACTTCCTATTGCATCTAACAGTTCCAATTAAAGTGTTTGCTGGCATCTGTGACCAGGGGTGAGTGTCAAAATGTTTAACAACCAGCCCTGGAGCAGGTGGGCTGAGGTCCCTGTGGGCCAGGCATCAACCTTTGATTTTTTACCTGGTGGGGGATCCAAGAGAACCTGAAGGAGGGTTCTTGGCTGTAGGAGATGCTCACGGAGCTCTGGGAAGTAAGTCTTTAGCAGCTGAGGTAAAAGGATTTCAGCCTTTTAACAGAAGATGGGTGCATCCTGAGTGGATGCATGAGGGAGTGAATCACTCTGGGGCTGCCCCTGTCTGCCCTGCCTCCCTCTGCCTCTCTTCCCTTCTGCAATGGGGTGGGGAGGGTTATTACCCTGAGAAAGCCCCCGAGATGCTCCTCCTGGAGTCAGCAGAACGAGGTCATCAGCCCAGCCATGCAGCCAGGGCTCAGGCAGCCCGCCCACCCTTGGCGCAGCTCGCCAGAAAAGGCAGGACGACCCACCAGCCCCACTGCCAGGCTGCCCCACGGAGCCCAAGGAGATTCACCACCACCTGTCCTGTGCCTAGTGTCAGCCCACAGAGGGCCGGAGGGCTGGGAGCAGCGAGCGTGACGCCCAGCCCTTCACAGGGAAATCAGGGCTCAGGGCCTCTCACTCTGACCCTGGCTGCTGTGTGGCCTGGAGTAAGTTGTTTGCCCTCTAGGCATCAGTCTTGCCAAATGGGAAACAGGTTCTCTGCTCCAACTCCCCAAAATCTGTCTAGCTCAACAAGCCAGAAGCCAAGGAGGCCGACCTCCAACTTGGCTGCCCCGGGCGCACTGGGAGCTCACTGCCCTATCGGAGGGGCAGCCTGGTGTTCAGCCCTGTGGTCCATCCTGAGACCCATCAGCTACGGCAGAGCGTGTGCTTTTCCTGGCATTTCCTGCTTCCTTGAGAACAGGTCACGTGTGTGTGTGTGTGTGTGTGTGTGTGTGTCTTTACAGACATGATCTTTGTCTTTCTTTTTTTGTTTGTGTTTATTGACAGTATCTTATTGACAATATTCTCAAGAAACAGTTGAGGCAACCATCCTCACCTCCACTTTACAGATGGAGAAACAAAGGCTAAGAGGATGCCCCAAGCTTTCACACCTGTCAGTGGTGACCCAGGTCTGCCTGCCTTTATCCACACACAGAAACCAGCACCAGAGAGGGGTCTGCTGTCCAACCTCACGTCCCCTCCTTGGCTCCCTCCACCCCTGGCCGCCCGCCCACACACAGAGCATCATGGGTGCTTCTGCTGGGCTCCAGGCTTCCAGGGCCACACGCGGTGCTGAGGGCTCCAGCTGGGGCCCATCGGCTGAGATGGGAGGGAGAACCCATTGCTGGAGCCTTGAGGCCCATGGCCCGCATGCCGGGAAGCCAGCAGTGGCAGCAGCGAAGGCGGGGCCGGGTCCTCAGGGTGCGGATGGGTACACACACTGATCCCTGTGGAGGCTCCCTGAGGTTCTGCAGGCCAGGATTTGGGAGCACGAGGTATCAAGTGACAGGCCCTGGGAGAGATTGGACAGGCAGCAAGCAGCCTGACCTAGCCACGGGCAGAATTTCCATCCCGGGGAAGACAGGCAGAGTCCACCAGGGGTGCAGGTGTGACAGCTACCCCCCTCCTATCTCCGAGGTGCTGGGCATGAGGCAGGGCTCCGGAGGCTGGAGCTGGGCAAGGCTGAGTTCCTCTGTCCAGCTTCAACTTCCTTGGGGGCCCCAGGCTTGAGATGATAAGGTCACTCCGCAGTGTGAGTGACCTTAGGTAGGCTGGTCAGGGAAGACGGCATGCCACAGCGAGGATATAAGGATGGCAGGGCCACACATCAGGAAAAACCACACCCTCACCTGGACCAGTCATCGGACTTGGGATTGGTGGAATGCCCCAGAGATTCTCCAGCCCAAATGGACCCTGGCTGCTCTGACCCGCTACCAGGAATCACACTCCTCGTGAAGGCTTCTCTCATGGCCGAAGCCATTCTCAGGGAATGTCCATGCCTAAATGCTGGTCACCAGTAGATTAGCTGAACTGCAAACTGGGGAAGCCCTGGAAACACGGGTGGGGGAAGGTTGCCGGGCAGGGCCGAGAGAGAGGAATTATCAACCATAGAGAGACCATCACAAGTAGGAACAGGGCTGCAGGCGGCATCGTTTGGCCTCATGACAACTCTGCAAGGTGGAAGGAATTTTACTCACTTTAGAGCCAAGAAAAATAAATTCAGAAAGGCGAACTGGTTTTCCGAGATGACACGGACTGGAGACCACACGGGCATCAGCGAAGAGATTTCAGGTTCTGAGTCCTTGCATAGCAATCGATGTACATACACCTCCTTATATGGGGTTTACTTTCCTTCAGATCTTTTTGAGTCTTGCCCACACCGAATTCCGACGCAATTTTTTAGCAGCCTTCCCAAAGCATTAAATTAATTACCATAGAAACACAACTCTTTTCTGCACTCACATCTAATTGGCTTGCGTTACACTTGATTAAATTACCGTATCTATTTACAATGACAGGTACAATTGACATAAATGGGCTTGGGAACACACAGAACACAGGCAAACGAGACAGGAGTTGTCTCATGGCCAAGCAACCTGGCCGTCACAGGCAGGTTTTCCGGGAAATAGAGAGTCAGTTAACCTAGACCAGTGGTCGGCAAACCGCGGCTCACGAGCCACATGCGGCTCTTTGGCCCCTTGAGTGTGGCTCTTCCACAAAATACCACGTGCGGGCACGCACGTACAGTGCGATTGAAACTTCGTGGCCCATTTGCAGAAGTCGGTTTTCGGCCCGGGGGAGTCTATTTTGAAGAAGTGGTGTTAGAAGAAGTGGGGGTGTCGGTCGCATGTGGCTCAAGAGCTGTGGTTTGCCGACCACTGACCTAGACTAAGAGACGTTCCCTGGGGCAGGGTGTGAACCCAGTCTGTCTAGCTCCCAAGGCCAGGTCCTTTCCTCTACACTACACAGACCCCCACTGCCTGCTGAACACCTTTGCCCAGGGCCAGGCTGTGTGGACTGAGCTCTTAAGAGTCAGCCTTTTCAGTTCCCTGAAAATGGTTTCCCCAGCCCTCCCCTTCCTCGTCCTCACCCTGTGATGCTTCCCAGTGGCCTCTCCCAAGACAAGGGTGGGGCAGGGAGTGAGCCTGAGTGGGGCTGGTAGAACTTTGAGGGAGTCTGAGCTGCTGGAAAGGGCGTGCTGACCTTCAGGCAGGACTTCCTCACCTTCCTGCTCCGTGACAGGTGGTGGGAGCGTCTCCCTGTCTCCGAGCCAGTCCACGCCTGCCTGTCCCCATCTGCCAGCAGGTCATCCACACCTACACCATCATGTCGCTGTGGGATCAAATGAGATGGCACAGAGCCGGGCGCACGGAAGAGCCTCCAAATGCCATTTCCTGCCGCCCCCCCCCCCACACACACCTCCCACTTTCTTTAGAGAAACAGACACCTAGACAGACCAGGGTTCAAATCCTGCCCCAAAGGGCCTCTCTCAGCTCAGCTCCCCACGGCAGCAGAGCTGAGGGAATCCGCAGAAGAGCGTAGGGTCCACTACTTCCCAAACAGTGCTTCAGGGACCATCCCTTTCTGGGCATGAAAACGGGCAGTTTTAGAAAACAAGGCCCTTGAGGGAACACCTCGCAGACAAACTCCAGCAGGTTCCTGTGCTCTGGAGCTTCTGGGAGAGTGTGATGTATGTGGGTGGCTGGAGGGTGCATCCTCCCAAACTGTTTTCCCCCAGGGTATCTTCTAAGGAACCCTCTTTGTTAACCCTGCTGTAGTCCGGGCCTCTCATCTTACTGAGAAGTCACATGAAGATTCTAAAAATGGGAGGCCTTAGCCGATTTGGACCAAAGGGTCCTGGGTTCCACTCCAGTTAAGGGCATGTACCTCGGTTGCAAGCTCCTCCCCCGGCCCGGGCCCTGGTCAGGGCTCAGGCAGGAGGCAACCAATCGATGTATTTCTCTCATCTCGATGTTTCTCTCTGTCTTTCCCTCTCTCTACTCTCCCTGAAAATCGATGGAAAGATATCCCTGGGTGAGGATGAACAAAACAAACAAACAAGTGAAAATGGGAGGAATTTGCCCAAAGGGCCCCAGCAACAGAATTGGAACGGCACCCTCCCAGACCCCATTTCACCGTGGCTGCCCCTCCCCAGCCACAGCCTCTCTCAGGCCCCAGCCTCACCAGACCCTGAAGATGTGCAAAGAGATGGTCAAAGGGGATGGCCAGGGCTACTGCCCAAGTAGCCTCTGCAAATGCTCAGGACCCAGTGGCTGAGGCGTCCCAGGAACCAAGAGGACCGGGCACTGCTGGAGGGGGGTTTGCATCCAGTGGTTCAGCATAACCCCATGGACCTACCGACTGGTAAGCAGATGCCCTTGGGCCTCTGAGCAAGGGCCCATCTTGCCCAGGGTGGTCTATCTCTGGACTCCTCTCTGCCATAGACAGCGGAAGCCCGCACCTATGAGCTCTCCCCACTGTGGGAATATTTTGCTCTGGTAGCCTGGCTCCGAGGTCGTGTGGAGGGGGCTGTCTGTTTCCATCAGAATGCCAACCAGTTCTTGTCATTCTGGTTGGGCAGAGGAGGAGGCTGGTTAAGGTCCTGCTCATGGGGGCTCCTGGCAAAGCTGCCCTAGCACCTGCCTGTCTGACTCCCTGAACTGTGTCTCCCACGGTGGCAGCAACAGGTGATCCCACGTGGGTGCTGGTCAGGGATGCCAGGTTGGCAAAGCCAGTGTTGCCCCATCACCTGATCATCTCTGCACTCCAGGGCTCCTTCTGCCAGGGCCCCTCTGTTCCCATCTCTGAGCCCTAGCATTTCAGGCGGTGCCCCTGCTGGCCTCCCCACACCCTCTCTCTGCTCTTCCAGGATGGCATCACACCCACACCACTGCAGTGAGAGGGGAGGGGTGGGGTGTGGGGGGGGAAGCGGGCACTGCCACAGCCTTGGGCTGCCCAGGCACACCCATTCGCACCTCCAGGACCTTAGGCCCCGTCTCCCTCAGGCATTATCCACCCAGTGCCTTTTATCCACTTCTCACTTCTCCACATCAAACCCTCCTCTGCAGAGGACATGATCACTGTCCCACTGTGCAGGGTCAGTAGTTGTTCTGGCTTCAATGAAAGGGACTATGATGGTGACATTCCCACTGTTACTGACCCAGGAGGGAAAGAATTTAGCAGCCGGTGGCCTGCCACCCAAGTGCCCCCAGAAGTCCCTCCCATCCTGCTTCCTCCAGGAGGCTGCCCCGCCCCCGCCCCTCCCTCTGCCCCACCCTGGCTCAGAGAACCCTCTCGGTGCTCCCAGAGCCCTCGTCCCCTCCATCAGAGCAGTTGCCACATTACCAAATTGTTGATATTCCTCTGTCTCCCCCACCAGGCTGGGGTCTCAGGAGAGAGGGGCCAAGCCTTCGCCGTCACATGCCCAGCACTGTGCCTGCAGAGCGCAGAGCCGGGGCCCGACGTCCCCTGTGATGCCGTTGTTTGCAGCTCTTGATCAAACAAGAGAGCGTATCTTTTCTCAGATAGCCTCACGGACAGCTGGGGAGAGTGAAAAGAAGTGTCCCCGAAGGCACCGAGGAGGAGGCCTGGGCACAGGGAGGCCCGGAAGGTCTGAGAGGGATGGCACTGGCTGGATGAGCCGGCCCCAGACTCTGAAACTCAATGTTCCAATTCACTTTGGCAACCTGTCTGCTTGTTGTGCCAGGAAAGTTATTGACATTGAAATTGAAATTGAAATTGAGTTCGGAGAGGGGAGGGAGGCCTGCAGGAGCCATGCAAATCAGGGCGAGGGAAATGGAGACACTCCTGTTCTGGGAAGCCCTTTACCACCCCACGTTCCCAGCTCCTGTTTATTTATAACCTGTTGCCACGAATCGGCCTTTCATCTCTCTCCAGCCCAGAGGCGGGAGGATTGGCCTTAAGGTCACTTTGTCCAGCCTCCCTCCTGTTAATCGTTCTGTTTTTGATCAAAAGTGCTTTACATGGATTACTGATACAACTTGTTATCTTAGAAGTCAGCCCATTTCGACCACCCAGTCTTACTCAACCCATTCCTCACTCAGGAGTCCCCACCAAAGCAGCCCTGACAGGTGGTGCCCAGCCCATAATGAGCAACGTCAATGCCAGGGAGATCGACCTGCAAACAGCCCATTTGGTTGGTTGGACAGCGCCGTGGTTACAAAGGTTCTTCAGCTGAAACGTGCCTCTCCATCTGTTGCCATGGGTACTGTCCCTCCTTCTCCTGCAGCCTCCATTGGGGGCACCTCTGATTGTGGGCAGGGAGGCAGACAGATGGTGCTTGGAGGTGGGATAGATGGTGCTCTGGGCAGCCCTTTGGGGGTGGGGACACTTTGAGTGGCCTTGTCTCAAAGAGGACAACCCAACTATCAATTCACTGAGTGGGCACCTGTTCCCTCCGCCATATGTGTGCACCTGTCTGTCACTATCTCACTCATTTATTACCTCCCTGTCACTCAGGCATCAGACAATGGAGCCTAGGTGCAAGAGAGTCAGCTGCAATCAGAGGCAGATCACAGGCCGACTGACAGACGGACCAGAAGTCGGGCAGGCTTCTGTGGAAATCCGTGCCGCAGGCAGAAACAAATCTAACGGTCTTTCCCTTTGGACTGGTGGGCAGTGGGGGCAGGAAGACAGACAGCCAGGCATCCGCAGGAAAGGCGCTGAGCAGACATGTGTACAGGGGCCTGAAAGGCAGGCACCTCTGCTTGGGAGCATGGTGAGGGTCCAGGCTGTCTCCTGCTTGGCCAAGAAGTTCCCACAGTTCAACGGGGCTGGGTTCCCCACCCAGGTGAACAACCTCTGTCCCCACTCCTCCCACCCTCTCCATCTTCCCAGAGGCAGCTCTCCACCCCCACCCTAGGAACCACTCACCACAAAGCCAGGGAAGGAGTCAGAAAGGGAGTCTGCATCTCCTTCTGGAAGCTTCCACAGATTGCCCACAGTGAGTCTACTCTCCAAGAGAGGACAATGAAAAAAGGAAACGGGAGAGATAGGATGTTCCCTGCAATGAGCCGGCCCTGTGCCCGACCCATCGTCACACTTGCCTCGTCCCTTAATCACACTGGACTCCTCGCAGGTTTTGTCAGCCCATTGGAGGGAATGGCATGTCCGAGGAATGACTCCCCAAAGCTCTTCAGCTAATAAGGGGCAGAGGTGAGATTTGAACCCAGGTCCTCGTGACTTCAGGATACACTCTTCTCTCCACTCGCGGTGCATCTCCCAAGGACGCCCACGTGCATGGATTCCCTTTGTGTTCTTAGGAGAATGAGGCAATCACGAGAAGGCTCGGGTAATTTATGCCTTAAAGGAAGTTCCCACTGCAAGAGGCTGTGAATTAGCCCAGAAATAGCAGATGATGTCAGTCAGGGCATCCCCCCTCCCCGGGCCCTTGGCATCACCCTTGTGGGACTGTCACCAGAATTGATGCAGCAACAATTACAGAATTGGATTTGCCCTTTCCTGGCACGGCCTGCTCAGACGTCAACCCTGTGCTCAGGGAACACCTGTCTATTTGCCCAGCTCCTCATCCTCACGTACACCTTCCTCCCACAGGGAACAACAGGAGACAATATTGTATTCCAGCCACACTGGGTTGTCTGAGCATCACCTGGCACAGTGGCCGGCAAACTCATTAGTCAACAGAGCCAAACAGCAACAGTAAAACGATTGAACTTTCTTTTGCAAGCCACATTTTTTAAACCTAAACTATATAGGTAGGTACAATGCTATTAACTTAATTAGGGTACTCCTAAGCTGGCCTTTTCTAAAGACTCAAGGGGCCAAAGAGCCGCAGGTGGCTCGCGAGCCGCAGTTTGCCGACCACTGACCTAGCAAAACATGGTTTCCATCCTGAACCACTCCCCCTGGCCCTCCTTACACATCACACTTCCCACCTGTTCCTCATCCTCCCAGTGCCTACGTTCCTGACTCTTTCCCGCTCTATTTTGTAGCCTCACCTTTTACTTGGACCCAACGCTCGGCACTCTGGTTGGGCCTTTTGCTTCCTGCCTGACCTTGACGTAGCTTCTTGCTCTGGCTGGGCTGCTTATTGGTTGTTTAGGAGAAAGGCAGTGATGGGCTGGACCAGCTCCCACCATCTCACAGGCGCCACTGTGCACATCTCCTTCTACCTCCTTGTTCAACTGTTTCATGCCAGTGGATTGAAACCAGTCATGGTAGGAGTATTTACACCAGAGAAATTTGCAAACACTGCAAATCTGGGCTTTCTTCTCACAGGGAGCCAGTCGTTAAACACTTACCAGCACATCTCGGGAAAAAGGACTTGCCCGAACAAGACGGGTCATAGGACTCCGCCCTTCATCATAGTAGATAACAGCCCTACTGTAGTCACCCCAACTCCATGACTGGAATCCAGACAAGACAGCCTGGCCCCATTTCATACAGGGGAAACTGAGGCTAAGGAGGGTTCAACCCAAGGTCATCTAGTGGGTCAAGAGCAGGGCCAGGATCGGGGCTCTGTGGTTGAGAGAGGCCTCTCATGCCCTCTCCAGGCTGCCTAAAGAGCAAGTGGGGCATGTCTCTCGGATGAGGTCTCAGGAATGGCAAGATCACTGTAGCTTTGACCCATGTGAGAACATCCAGGAGATCCCGGCTGGAATGGCATAGGGTGGGCCTGGTATGGTGGGAAGGGCTCCTCTTCTGTCCTACAACCAGTATTAGGGGCTTCGCCACAGCACCCTCCTCCCCCTCTGTTAGGAAACAATTAGGAGGGATTTGCACCGAGCAGTTACCGTGTAATCTAAGAGCCCAAAGGCAGGAGTGGAGATGGTAATGGATGCAGTGTGGGGATAGAGAGGCCCGCATGAGATGGATGCAGCCCACCCCACAGTGTCCCCTATGGAGTGTCGATGCCATTATAAGGGGCGGCAGCCAGAGAGGGAACTCTGGTGGCTGAGAGCCTGGTCTGGGGGCTGTGGCAAGATTTGTCTGTCTGACCTGTTCCTGCAGCCTGAGAGTAGGATTTATCTGTACTGCCTCCCTCTGTAGTCTGTGCATGCTTATACGTGTGCGCACACAATCACACACACATCCACACAGTGTAGCATCAAAGCCTGATGCTTCCTGGGGCAGGTATGCACACCCTTCCACAGCAAGACAACAATCAGGCCCCCTCAGGCACACCGGTAAACAGAGAGGCAAACGCATTCTCCTTGAATGTGCACACGCAGAGACATCAACATCCACTTGAAGGTGTGCTCACACATACATGTGCGCAGAGAACTTTTTGCCCTAAACCAGCTCCTCTGAACAACCCACCCGAGGCTGCCGACATCCCTGGCTTCTGCACTGATGCCCTCCCGGCCTCCCGGCCTCCAGTCTCATGCACGCCCGGCCGCTCCCACATAGGAGTCACGTGATTCTGATCTGGATACTTCTGTAGGGACAGCTGCACCTGGACACGGGGATATCGCTCACCTGTCCTCTGTGGGAGACGTCGCTGACCCAGTTTGACCCTTGGAGGCCACAGCAGTGTCCAGCATCCTGCAGGATAGGCCTCTGAAGATGTCAAGCATGTGACGCAGTCCTATTTGCTCACTCAACCATCCCCATGTGAAGTGGATTCCACGCTCTTGACCTTCTCTGAACACCTGTCCTTTGCAGAACACCTTCTTTTCTTTTTTTGGTTAATCTTCACCTGAGGACATTTTTCCCTTTGATTTTCAGAGAAAGTGGAAGAGAGAGGGAAAGACAGGGAGCAACAACGATGTGAGAGAAACACATCGATTGGTTGCCTCCTCTATGAGCCCCAACCAGGGCCCGGCTGGGGAGATGCCTGCAACCAAGGTACATGTCCTTTACCGAATCGAGCCTGGGATCCTTCAGTCTGCAGGCTGCCACTCCATCCACTGAGCCAAACCGGCTAGGGCTCAGCACACCTTCTTAAAGGCAGCGATCAGAATCAGCCGGGCAGCTGGGGCCAGCTCCACTCCTGACCCTGACTCAACCCCACCTGAGGCTTCAGTCCTCCCTGCCTGACTCCAGCTCTTGTTTCAACCTCTCCCTTCACTAGTCTCTCAAGTCCCTTTGCTCCATGTCCAAGAGCTCCCGGCAGGGAAGTATGTCTTCTCCCTGGGTCAAGAGCACTGAGGGTGACCAGCATTCAACCATGACCTCAGCCACTGGCTCTGAGGGAGCGGAGGCCAGGCACGTCACCCCTCTGAGCCCATCTTCCCTTCTGAAATGAGGACAGTGCCCCCTACCCTGCCAGGGGTTGTGGGGATTGAATGAATAGTGGACCTAAGGCCCCGATGCCAGTGCCTGGCCCAGATGTTCATTAAACATCGCCCTTCCCGTCCCCAGTCCCTCCTAGGGGGGATCCCAGTGACGCCAGTTTTTTCCAACCCTGTGTGGAATGAATTTAGCAAGCATCTGCGCAACCCTCCATCAAGGGCTCTGCTAAAAGCAAGGCTCATAATGTCTAATGTGTTTCCTTCATCTGCTAATTTAATAATTCTGCTAAAAAACGAGCTCATTTGGCCCACAATTTGCTTCCCGGAGGCCTAGTGCCTTTTATTGCTCACAACTTCATTAGCTTTCAGGCACACACATTCTATCCCCACCCCTTGTTTTTAAGAAAGGGAGGCTGCATTTGAGCAATGATAATGGCCCTGGCTCCTCGTCCCTCCCCCTCCCTCTGTGCCTTGGGAAGACCAGAGTGGGCCAGCTCTCCCTTGCCTTTTGGTTTCTTCTCGCCTCTCTTCATCAGCTCACAAAGCCAGCTCAGGCCCATTGGCCCATGACCTCCAGGAGGGCCAGCGGGCTCCAGTAGAAGAGCTCAGCTGAGTGTGATGACGGGCTTTCCTCACAAGCCGTGGGTCTCGCACCAGCACAGCATGCTGCACAGCAGTGAGCTTCCTGGGACTGGAGGTACCAGCTGTATGTCAGAGATGCCTGAGGACAATGCAGTTGCTTTTTTTTTTTTAAGCTTTGATTTTTCAGAGGTATGATCTGCTGCCCCAGCCACTTTGTAATACGCTCTCCATCACTTTCTCAGCTCTAGTCTTACTAGCTTGGGTCAGAGAATTTTTAACCTGGTATCCTAGGTGGAACCCTAGGGGGTTGATGGACAGGATTGAAGGGGTCATGGATCCTCCTGGAATTAAATGCAAAATGTTCTGTGTATATGCATGCATTCAATTTCAAAGCTTTTAATAAAATTCTCAAAGGTGTCTCTAGTCCAAAACAGATTAGGAGCCAATGCTATAGAACAGAGATAGGCACACTACTTTTTTGTCAAGAGCCAGGTAGGAAATACTTGGAGGACCATGTGATTCCAACTACTCAACTCTTGTTGTAGTACAAAAGTGGCCATGAGCAATATGCCATGTTGCTGCGTTCCAATAAAACTTTATTCACACAAACAAGTGCCTAATAGAATTCATCCCACAGGCTGTAATTTGTTGACCCCATGCTGTAGAAGGAATTCTGGTTTTGAGTGGGAGCTTACACTAGGTGCCCCTTTATATGTTCTCCAATTCATTCATTTGTTCACTCATTCATTCACTCAATGTATTATGTAAATGTATACCAAGCCCCTGCTATGTGCTAGGCCTAATATTCAATACAACAGATAGAAAAAGGAATGTCACTGCCCTCAAGGATTGCATGGAAAAACTGTCAGCTGGGACAACAAGGACTGTAGTGGACATTTGTCCACGAGACAGAAGTGGCATAAAGGAGGCAGATACTGATGGAGTAGGAGGCCCTTGAGCCAGGGCCACAAGAAGGAGGAGGAAGGTGACTGCAAGGCACCCCAAGCAGAGGGAACAAATGGAATGCCAAGGCGCTGAGGCAGAGCCATGTCTGGGTAAGTGTAGGAAATGCAGCCTAGAACTGGAGTGTGGGTGCAGGTGGGTGTCAAAGGGCAGGGGAAGCTCGAGGGAAAGACGGGGTGAAGACCTATCATGAAGGGTCTTTCGATGGAGCTAAGGACCTTGTACTTGGTTCTGGAGGCAGTGGGGGCCATAAAAGGATTAGGCTGTTGGCAGCTATGATTCTTCAGTGAAGCTGCCGCTCGTAAGAGAGCACATATGTGCCATTTCTCCCCCTATCTTCCATCTGCTGATACTGTTACATTTAATATTAACTCCAAGCCCTTTGGTTTTCCTAATTCAAGCCAAATTACACAAAGTCAAATTTGGTGAAGGAGGGATTATCCTCCAGATGATGGAAAAGTAAACATTTCCTGCCTAAGCAAAGGGGGCCAGTCTTCCTGATCTTCCTCCCCTTTTCTACTCTCTCTCTTTCCCTCTTTCTCTCTCTTTTACTCTCTTTTTCTCCCTCTCTCTCACTCTTTCTCTCATTTTGGTCTTTATATTGATTGGATTGCAGAACTCAGAACAAGGATAGCACAACGTCACCAGGCAAATGTCCGTAAAAATGTAATAGAAATGAAACATTCCCTTTAACAAGAGCATATAACTTACTGAGACAACATTAATGCACTTTTAAGACTCTGGGGCAGTCTTTGATTCTCCCCCAGGAATGGTTCCTAATCTTGAGGGGCATTGGTAAGGGTAGAGGCAGGAATCAGAAACCATGGAATTGCCCTGGCCTGTGACTTTGTTGGGTGACCCCAACCTTGAGGCAACAGGAGAAAATATAGCAACCACTAAGTGCAGCTACAGACCATACTGCCTCCACTTTCCTCTACTGGTCAGTCTCCACCTTGGATCTAGGATATCAAATCTTCATACATTTTATACGTGACTGTTTCTAATATAACTGCCGGACCTATCAGGGTAGGAGCTGTGTCCATTTTATATTCCCAGTACTCAGTTTAGCTCGGCACACAGCTCAACTCACCTATAGCCTGCCTTCTCCCTTTCTCTTCCAGGGACTAGTTTATGACTTCATGGTCCTAAAGGAGCACAATCTCAGACTTGGCGCCCTGGGATGTGGGTCAGTGAAGATCTGAAATGTCAGCTGTACCTCTCCCCTTCCAACTCTCCATGGCTAATTCTTAAATTGCTCTCCTTATCACTACTCACCAGATATTTCTATCTTCCAGGCATATGTTAGGATTGTATTTCCTGGTTCTCTGCTGTTGGCGATATCATGTGACTAGTTTTTGGCCAATTGGGTATGAGCAACAGTAACCATGTGACTAGTTCTGGCCAATGGGGTATGAGTGAAAGTGTCACTTTTATATTGTCTAGTTAATTAATAATGTAGGACCTGAAAGTTCTCTTCTCTCTAACACTGTGATTGGACATGCCCAAGATGGTGAATGCTCCGTTATCCTGGGTGCTTGGGTGACTGTAATGACAAATGTCTATATGGGAGCTGCCCGCCCATGCAGACATGTGGCGTGAATGAGAAATAAAACTTTATTGCTTTCAGGCATTGAGATTTGGGGTTTGTTTGTTACCATTGCATAACTTAACCTCTCTTAACTTGTCATTTCCCCCTCTGCTTTGTTCCACTTGGCCCAGCAACCCAAGATCCCCCTCTTCTTCAGTTGGCTATCTAACCAAATTGATCACCTCTTCTCTGTTTAGTTATTCAGTTCTTTAGCAAATACTCACAGAGCATGCGCTTTGAGGAGACAGAATGTGAAGAACTGAAAAGACAGATGAACCAGAGACGCCCTCAGGGGCTCACAGTCTTGTGGGCCCTGCCCTGATCTGGGCAGTCTCTCCACTGCTGGTAAGTTCGGTCGCAGTCATTCTGATGCTCCCACCACCACCATCCGGGTTGTCCGTGGAGATGGAGATTGAGGTCAGGAAGCTGCCCCTCCCCCCCCTGCCCATGGCCTCCTGTCACCACCAGGGCCTCTGAGTGTCCCTGAGCCTCCCTTGGAAGAAGTTCCTTTACTGTTAGGTTGGATGGCCCAAGGGGCTGGGTCCCTGCACAGGAGAACCCCGGAACCCCACTGTGATGCACCAGGATGGAGCATGGGGTGGCGGCATAGTCCTTGATTTTTTTTTTTTTTTTGGTACAGAAACTGGACACAGAGGGGAGCAGTGTTGTGCCCAGCATCACACAGCAGGGTGGTCACAGGGTCAGACCAGAATTAAGACCATGTGTCCTTGGAAAAAAGAATTCCTGCCTTGGCACAATGAGACATCGGCCAACGATGGTGAAAGAAACCCTTTTCCTCCAGGGACAAAAGAACTGAAGATGTGAGCAGCTGGGGTTGGGAGCGGAGGATGAGTGTGAGGTTGGGAGGGGGAATTTGCAGAAAGAGGGATGTCTCATTTGAGAGTGGGGATAGAATGCCTTGCTGTCACTAATGAGAGGCAACATGCAGCAGACCTTGGCCCACTGAAGCCATCCCCATGCGTCCAAGCAGATGAGTCCATGACACTCTGGACCACCATCCCTCCACTTCCTGCTATCCCATGGAAAAAAACCCTTCCCTGACATGAAACAGGCTCGGCGCATTCCCTACAGGTCCTGGGCAGTCAGGCCAGCATCTCTTTGCAAGGACCTTCAACCCTGAGATGTCCTCTGCATTTCGATACAGGAGTGGAGGAAGGAAGGGGTGGTAAGAGCCAGGTGGGGGCATATAGCTCCTCATATCTAGCATCCTCCTTGTGGCGGCCACAGTCTTGGTGTAGGCACCCCTCAACCTGCACCCTGGCCCCTGGCTGTCCCTCCCATCTCCTATTGGAACGGGGGTAAAGTTATGTGTCAAGGTGACCCTGCCCTAAGTTCTGAGGTGGATGTGGAGCCTGGAGATGAAGCAATTAACACACGGTTGGGAGTAAAAGTGCCCAGGGAGATTTCCCACAGAAGCCAAGCCTGGCAGAAGGGAAGGCTCAGCAGGCGCAAGGTGGTGGGTGGTGAGCAGGCAGGACAGGAAAAGCCACAGGCAGCCTCCTTTGCACACGACTGCTTCTTCTCTGGAAGGAAGCAAGGCTGGGGGTGGGGTGGGCCGGGGAAGTGTGGGTGCTGGACAGAGAGGGATCCCCACAAGGGCATAGGACCCCAGACTGGGAGAGGGGATGTTCTCTGCTGGGCAGGGGCAGCCACTTGAGTCCCTGAACTCCCAGCTGGGTTGGGGTCTTCTGGTGGCCACAGGAGCAGGTTATGAGGAACTCCAGGGGCTCCTGAAGTCACAGCACACACTCAACACAGCAACACACATGACACACAGCGCCACAGTAAGGACACACAATCAGACACACACACCACACAGCACAGTAAGAAATATACAAGCATAGTCATACATGTAGTGTCACTCAATAGTACACACATGCGCGCGTGCGCGCGCACACACACACACACACACACACATGAGTTCTACCACTGAAGCTTCCCCAGGCCTCCTCACATGTGTCCCCAAGAGGAACCACAGCCCTGGACCCAACTTCTTGAAGGGGCCCCCCTACTCCTCTGCCTTCCTCTGCAGGACTCGCTTTCAGAAGACAGGGTGAGTGGCTCTGAGCCTCACTCCAAAGAGACTGACCAGGTCAGAAAACAGAGGTCCGTGGCCTGGCTCTGCAGCTCTCTGACCAGGAGACCACGCACAAGTCGTGATGTCCCTGGGCCACGCTGTCCTCATCTATCCAGTGGGGTCACTAGGAAGCATAAGCATAAAATAAGCACCTCCTCGTGGGATTGCAATGAGGTCTAACGAAAGCACTTGTGAGCCACGGGCCATAGGTAAAGGTGACTGCCAGGCTGGGGTGCAGAGTCCCACCCTCAGGCACACATACTTCCCAGGGCCCTGTGCTGGGCCCTTGATCAGCCAGCCAGGCCTGAGCTTGATTAACCTCAATGAAAAGCCCATGTCTACAAAGACCCTCTCATGCCAACCTTGACTTTGTTGAATACGTGTTCATCTATTCATCCTTTCAACAGTCATGGGATCATAGTTGCGAGGTGCCATGTAGGATATAAAAATTGGCAGTACCTGGTGTTGGCTCTCAGGTAGTTCACAGACCAACTGGTCATCTGTCAGAATCCACGGCTTGGAAGGCTTTTAAAATACTAGTGCCTGGCCCAGCTGGCGTGGCTCGGTGGTTGAGCATTGACCTATGAACCAGGAGGTCACAGTTTGATTCCCGGGTGGCGGGCTTGATCCCCAGTGTGGGGCGTGCAGGAGGCAGCCGACTGGTGATTTTCTCTCATCCTTGATGTTTCTATCTCTTGCTTCCTCTCTCTTTCTCTCTGAAATCAATAAAAATATATTTAAAAAAAATACTAGCACCTGGGCTCCAGAGACCCAGTCAGTTGATCTGAAATGGGGCCCAGGCAACCAGGTTTTTAAGAAGCCCCCAGGTGATTCTAATGTGTAGTCAGAGCTGAGACCCACCCATCTACTGGAGAAATTAGACACACACCAAGGAGACAGAAAGGGACACTCTTCTCATAGATGCACACAGAATAATAATAGCTAAGATTAATCAAACTTTTATATTGTGTGTGTGTGTGACCAGCACTGTGCCAAGTCTTGCGTGAGCATATTTAATCTTCCTGAACGTCCGGGAAGGCAGGCCCCACACCACCCATTTTACAGATGAACAAACTAAGCTCCAGAGATCAAATAATTTACTCAAGGCAAGACTTCTCCCAAAAGGTGGTATTTGTGATGAATCTTAAAAGAAGGTAGATTTTCTTCTTTGGAGAGACAGAGAAACCGAGGGATGCTGGTGGGTTCCACCCTGGAGGCCTTTAAAACGCGTGTGGGATGCAGGTTAGGGGAGCAGAGACTCCGTGAACTGGAACGAGTGGGACCACAGACCCCAGAGGCCGGTGGGAGCCAAATTATGGGATGGCAACATTTTGGGACAAATGAAAGGTAGAGCTACTTTACCCAGCAAGGAGCAAGCAATTATGAGGCCTTTGTCATTATCCACGGAGGTGGCAGGGATGAAAATAGAATGTCAAGATAGAATCAGAGAAACCAGACCCAGGAGGAGTTTGCGGGGAGGGAGTTGAGACGAACTTTTAAAAAAACGGTGAAATGGAAATCAGCCCATCATCCCCTCTGTTCAGGAGCAGCGGAGTGTGGGAGGTCAGAGGTCAAGTTCCAGACCCTTTCCTCACTCAGCTGGGCTTGGCCACGTGTAAAATGAAGGCAGGGATGTTTGTGTCTCAGGGTTTTCAGACAAAGAAAGAACCAGAGTCTCAGAGGAGGCTGGTGGGGGGAAGGAGGAGGGGGAAGAGGAAGCGTGGCTTCCAGGCCCCGCCAGGGTGGACCTGGGTTCCTCTGCTTCACTCGTGGGCTGCCATGGAACGTTCGTTTGAACAAGAGGTTCCTTCAGCTCACACATTGAAAGCACAGCTTTGACCTCTATGTCACCTTTCTCTCCTAGAACCCCCCAGAATGATGGCAAACCCTGAGGGGCTCAGGCACCAGCGCTGTGAAGGTGAGAGCGAGGCTGGAGCTGGACACCGGGATCAAGTGGAAGTCTAAACAGAAACCACTGGGAGCGCTGGGCTCCTCATCCCCGTCAATCACAGAACTCCTCGCGGCCATCTTTACTGCGGGAAATTGCTCTGAGTAGGGAAAAATAACAAACTTAAAATGCAGTACGATGTCCAATCACAAGAGCTGGCTCCCACCCCCTACGCTGTGTTAAAGGGCACTTTCCACGAGCTTTGCCACTAGACAGGAAACTGCCCATCAGCTTTTGGTGCCAACATGCACAGCGAATAACTAAGGCTTCGTGCTGTGTTCTAGCGATGCTTCCGGGTGCTTTCCACCTGTGGCTTTTCCAATGCTCCCAACAGGTCCATGAGGCAGGCTACCATTTCTGTTCCCGTTTAGCAGAAGAGGACTCTGAGGAAGAAAGAGGCCACGCCCCAGCACAGTCACCTGGTTTGGGAGCCACAGACTTGCGCTGTGGCCTCAGCTGTCAGCCTCCACAGCCACACTCTAGCCCACATGGCCTGTGCTATCCCCCAAGGAGGTCAGGCAGAGCAAAGCGAGGTGGACAAGCAAGGGGTAAGGAGATCATGTAAAGAATTTTAAAAAGGGAGCAAACAAGCAAAAAAGACCTTATGGAAAACCTCTAGCAAGTACTCAAAAAGAGGTAGAAGATATATTGCATTCATAAAATAAAAATAGGATGTTATGACAAAGAAAAACTAGAGAACAAGAAAGAACCCCAGAACTGTGAAATGTGAAATAAAACACACAACACAGGTTATAAAAAGCTGTCCATGAAATCTTGAAATTAGATCAATGGGGCAAACAGGGGAAAAAGAAAAACATACCATTTAAAGGATTGTGGTAGATTGCATTGATTGCCCTGATCTTTACTCATCCGAATACCCAAACCTTGTGCCACATGTTACAGTCCTCCCCGCCCCCCACCCCCGCCCACTAAGAGGCCTCTTGCCATCTGATATTAGTGGGGGGAGAGAGGTTGATCAAAGGCTTCAAAACTCTATGTCACCTTGCCTCTCAGCCATCCCCTTGAGACCATTCCCAGCCCACTGGTCCCACAATAAGGGTGAGAAACATTTGGAGCAGAGCTAACCTGCTCCGACAATCCCATCCTAGATCAACCATCCCCCTGGCATGCTCTGAGATAGGCGCGTAAGGCCACTCACCATTAGCCACGCCACCGAGTCCAGCCTAAGTCAGTGACTCTCAGCCACAGATTCCTGAGAGTCAGTAACTACGTTGCAAGCCACCAGGTTTCGGGTTGGCTGGTAGCATCATTATAACCATGGCTAATGCAAGTATCAGCCCAGGAACGGGTACCCAATCAACAGAGGAAAATAGAAGGAAGAGGGTTACCCAAAAGATAGTCCAAGTGAATTTCCCAGCATTAAAAGAGATGAGCCTCCACATGCAAGGGCCTAAAGGGCCTACCCAATGCCCCAAACAATAGACAGATCCACCCCTGAGGTATGTTATTGTAAAAAGTCAGAACATACAAAGAGATGACCCTAAAAGCTTCCAGCAAGAAAAAAAGCAGGTTTCATACAAAGGAGCAGGAGCCAGGACATCTGTAAGACTTCTCAAGAGCAACACCGGATACTAGATACCAGTGAGCAGTTTAAATACTCCAGGGAAATTGTTTTCGGTGTAGAATTCCATGCCTGGACACACCACTAAATATAAGTTGAGACCATAAGTGGTTTTTAGATATGAAGGATTCAGGAAATTCACTTTGCGCACGCTCTCCCTGAGTGCGCTACCAGAGGATATGCTCCAGCAAAAGTGGGAACTAAACCAAAAAATGGAATCCAGGAAGCAGGAGACTCAGCACAGGAGCCTGGCTGAGGAAGTGCCCAGGACGGACAACTTTGCAGCAGGCCAGGTTAAAACAAGAGGGTCAGGGCCCCAGGAGGCAAGAATCCAGGGAGAGAGCAGGGAGCTATAGACGAGCTGAGGTAAAACAACACTTGTGAACAAAATATGAATAATAACAGTGTGGCAGGTCTGATGCACTATTTGGAGACATTTTTAAAAATGATGCACTTATTTATCCAGATAGTTAATATTGGGTATCAGGACAAACAATAACAGTTTATTTCTCACTCACATCACATTTCTTTGTTTTTTCATATGGAGCGGACAGCCCCTCTTTCTGTATATGCAGACATTAAACCCGTGGCTTGCACAGAGTCTCCTCGTGAGGGAAGAGGAGATGGGAGAGGCACACAGGCTCTGAGTCCAAAGGAACTATCTAGTCACTGATCCCAACCCAACGGGAGGGAAAGTTGAGAAATGTAAGGGAAGAGGGGGGTATCTGATCAGTCTGGTCTTTGCCACACCAGAAAAAAAAATACACAGAAAGAAACAATGATAGTCCATCTCTTGATTCTGAAGTGAGCCATGTTTACATGGTAACAATGATGTTCTAGATTTGGCAAAAAGGAACAATATGATGAACTAACTAAGGAGGAAGGGACAGAGTGGAAGGGTATCAGAGTGAAATTCTTGCCCACAGAATAGGGAGGCAAGGGATGATGTCTAAAAGGGAGAAAGCAAGAAACGGTGGCATTGGCATGTTATTTAGAAACTGGAGGCCCAGTGCATGGGTTCGTGCACCGGTGGGGTCCCCCAGCCCGACCTGCGGGAATTGGGCCAAAACCAGCTCTCCAAGAAGGTCAGAGGGCTCCTGGATTGCAAGAGGGCAGTTCTCGGGTTCCCTCCTCTCTGGTTCCAGGTGCGTCACCCAAGAACCGCAGCTGCCAAGTCTTACCACAGCTCGGCAGCTCCTGCATCGAGTGTCTGCCCCCTGGTGGTCATTGTGCATCATAGCTACCAGTCAGATGGTCAAATGGTTGGATGGTTGCTTAGGCTTTTATAGATAGATAGATAGATAGATAGATAGATAGATAGGACAGCAGGCAGCAGAAGATGCAGCTGAAAGATTTAAAAATGTGCCCTGACCGGTTTGGCTCAGTGGATAGAGCGTCGGCCTGTGGACTGAAGGGTCCCAGGTTTGATTCCAGTCAAGGGCATGTACCTTGGTTGTGAGCACATCCTCAGTGGGGGGTGTGCAGGAGGCAGCTGATTGATGTTTCTCTCTCATCGATGTTTCTAACTCTCTATCCCTCTCCCTTCCTCTCTGTAAAAAAATCAATAAAATATATTTAATAAATAAGTAAATAAAATGTGCCGTCCCCAGGAGAGCAACAGTGGAGGTAGGAAGGGCAGGGGAAGAATGGGTTTTGTATTATAAGCCTTGTGGTATTTCACATGTTTTTTAATTTGCATGTATCTTATTTGGACAGTTTTTAAAGCAAATAAAAAACTAATGCTTAAAAAACACACACAAAACACCTGCATTGGCTGGTCATTAATGACGGTTCAGTCTGACCTTCTAAGGTTTTTGAATTCTAAGCATCCAGGGGAGAAAGCTTGTGTCGCAATGGAGATCTGTCTGAACGCACACTGTCGCAAGCCCTGGATAGGAGAAATTAAAACAAAGAAACATCCTGTGTTGATCTGAACTGGAGAGGTCCTTGTGAGATCTGGAATGAGCAAGACCCGGTCTGGGCACCACCGAAGCCTCCGGGTCCCTGTGGACCCGCCAGATCCGGGAGCTCTGGAAGGGAAGGTGGCCATGTATGCCCCGTGGTCCCCGGCAGGCACCACAGGCATGAGCTGTAATGAGAAGTGACAGGTACAATGGCTGGGAGAACATCCTGGCTTGGAACTCGAGCTGCCCAGAGGGCTGGGGGGCATCTCAGGCTGTCAGGGGGGTCCCCAAACACTTTGATGCCGCAGCCAATCTGGTCTACAACATTAGCAGCGCATTAGCTTGTGCAGAGGCCAAACCGGGGCCTGGTCACGAGCCCAGCTTTGAGTGGAGAGGAAACCGAGAACCCTGATGGACCGTGAGGAGGGCCCGGCAGTGTCACTCACTCCGCAGTCCCACCCAGCTGTCCGGAGCCGCAGCAGGACTTGGGCCCAGCCTGGGCGCAGACGCTGCCTCCAACATCCCCCTTGGGCTCTCGCAGGAAAGGTAACCGAGACCCCTGGAAGCAAAGGTCTCCCTCAGGGGTCAAGTCCCTGCTGGCTTCCAGTCCTTCAGAGGCTGAAGATGACCTTGACCATAGCCCTTCAGAGCCTGGCCCCTGTCTCCTGCTCCAGCCGCATTGCTCCTCTCCACTGCCCCAGCGTTTAAATCCAGAACATTCCCAGCCCCTCTTCCGCAGCCGTCTCGGCCTGGTCAATTGAATCTAACTCACACATGTTTAGCTTCAGCAAAAGTGGGAACTAAACCCATCCACTTCTAGACAAGGGCATGCCAGGATCACCTCCTGCCATGGAGAACACGAAGCCAGGCCACAAAAGGAGTTCCCCTCCACTCAGGCTCCCCGCCCTGCCTGCCTATCTCCTTTCAGCTTCTCCTCCTCTCTTTGCTGCCAGCGGGAGGGGCCGTTGGAGCCTGGCTCCCAGGCCTCATGGGGGGAGTGGGCTGAGTTCATCCCTCAACTCCATTCAAATGCTCCTGGACCACTCCCCTCCCAACTCCCAGGCTCTTAGTTCAGGGAAAGGGCATGAAGGATGGGTCAGCTAGCATGGAGGAGGGGTATATTGGAGGGCCGAATGACCTAGCTAGGGAGGCGGAGACCCGGGCTGCAGGACAGGCTCTGTGACTGGCTGCTACACAACCCTCCCAGGGTCTAGCCTCAGCCCCCCTGTTGGCAGAGGACAGGGTGTGGCCAGCTGTCACATTCTCCCAGGCTGATGAGGGGCTAAGACTGGGCTTCTTCTTTTTCTTTTTCTTTTTTAAAAAAAATATATTTTATTGATTTTTTACAGAGAGGAAGGGGGAGGAAAAGAGAGTTAGAAACATCAATGAGAGAGAAACACCAATCAGCTGCCTCCTGCACACTCCCTACTGGGGATGTGCCCGCAACCAAGGTACATGCCCTTGACCGGAATCGAACCTGGGACCCTTCAGTCCGCAGGCCGACGCTCTATCCACTGAGCCAACCCGGTTAGGGCAGGGCTTCTTCTTGATGTCCATTTCCACAGAAGCGGAGATGATGGAAGCTGTGGTCCATGGCTCCATCCTCTGTTCCCACACAAATCAGCCCCAGAGAGATTTGGCTGGTTGTTTACCTCTCAGAAAGCCTTTGGGTTGGGGAGACTGCCCATGCAGGTGCCTCTCCCGGCTCCTCTCCAGCGGGGAGATTCTCCCAGCAGCACGTCCCAGGAAACAGCGGGAGACATGCTCCGTGCCGAGCACCAGACACCGGATGGATGAGATAATCACAAATCCACAAACGGCAACAAGATAAAATTATCATTACATGAAGTTAAATTATTAATTAGCACCTCTGAAAAAAGATCAACACCACCTGGTCTTGGATCTTGAAAGCTGTCTTTCTAAAAGTAACAGAAATATCATAATAGTTTATCAGTGCTCCGCAGTGTGGGCCTGGTACCCCCTCTCCCCCGCCCTGCCCCCAAGCTGTGATTGCCAGAAGCCTGATGGCCAGGGATCCAGCCAGGCAGGCCTAGTGTGGCTGGAACCAGCCAGTTCGGATGAGGTTAGCAAGGGAAGGAAAGCAACTCACGTGACCCATTTTTTTGGCTGGGGAAACTGAGGCAAAGGACAAGGGGAAAGAGCCATGGGAGCTGGCTCAGGGCAGATGGAGGAGTTTGTATAATAGGTTGGGAGGGGGTAAGTCCTGCGTCTCCCTGATTGTCTAAGGCCGTGGTTGGCAAACTGTGGCTCGTGAGCCACATGCGGCTTTTTGGCCCCTTGAGTGTGGCTCTCCACAAAATACCACGGCCTGGACGAGTCTATTTTGAAGAAGTGGCATTAGAAGAAGTTTAAGTTTAAGAAATTTGGTGCTCAAAAGAAATTTCAGTTGTTGTACTGTTGATATTTGGCTCTGTGGACTAATGAATTTGCCGACAACCACTGGTCTAAGGATGAAGGATGCTCATTCATTCAGCGAACTGCTGTCGCATGCCTTCTGTGTGCCGGACACCAAGAATACAGAGGCGAAGCCATAGTCCTTGCCCACGAAGACCACAATATCTGATAGGCTGGACCAGTGGATCAGCCGTGTCTTCTGTCTTTCTACCCCACCTCAAGCCATAGGGTGTATCCCTTTATTATCATCGCCATCATCATCATCATCATCATCATCATCATCACCATCACCATCCTCTGCCACCAGCTCCTATGCCTACCCCCCACATGCACTCCTTGAATCCGAGAACCACGGCTGCTTAATGAGGGCGGGGGCGGGGGGAAGGCCTGGAAGAGCCCCTTTCTCACAGGGCATCCTTCCTCTCTCTGCGAGTCATGACCCAGTGGAGCAGTCCCAGCAATCAGGAGCTTTCTCGCTGCCTCATAAATCAGCCCCTTGCATCTCTGGGGAGCAGTTTCTCACTCATTCATTTATTCGCTCATTCAGCAAGCATTCACCAAGCAAGTACAAGGAGCCATCTCAGGACCGGATCTTGGAGATGCCAAGAGAAACACAGCCCGATACCTTCTTACAGGAAGCTCTCAGGACGATGGGGGAGGCACACAAATAACCAAGCAACGGCAGTCAGTGTCGCGTGTAGGTAGAACAGGAGGCGTGTGCTCGCGTCCGCTCTGCACGGCAATCCTGCCAGGTGGGAACCACGGCTGGCCCCATTTTACAGATGGAAAAACTGAGCACAGGGAGGCTAAGGACCTTGCCCGAGGAGAAGGGCCAGGAGTTACGCCGGGCTGCCTGACTCTGGAGGGGCTGTCGTGGCCCCTCTGCTAGGACGTGTCCCCACCTTGCTGATCAATGGAAGCTGCAGCTGCGAGATCTCTCCATCTCTGCCTCCCACACGCTCCTGCCAGGTGCCCCAAATGGGATAGAGCGAATGACTCTCCTCCAGCCCAGTATTCGCCTTGGCTTCAGCCAAAGGAGGCCTGAATAATGCATGGCCAATGCCCCTGGCCCAATCCTGGCGCAGATTTCTGGTGGCCAAGCTGGAGAAGGCGTAAAGGCCAGGGCGGCTGGACCTGGATGGCGGGGGAAGGAAGAGGGCTGTGGTGGGGTTTTGAGTGCCACTCACAGCCAGGAAGGGAAGAATAAACAAGGCTCGATGAATTATTCACCAGGCAGCTGCTGACGCGGCCTGCGGGTGGCGATGGCATGAGAGTGTGCTAAAACCGAAGTCACCACTCAGCAGGGCAGCCTGTGTGCCCACCGTGGCCAGGCTCTGCCCTGAGAGCCCTGAGGGCAAGGGGAAACAGGCAGAAGGCCCAGCACAGGCCCCTCCCAGGAGGTGGCAGGGCCCGAGAGAGACAGGGCCTGCGTCCCGGTCCTGAGCGTGTCCGAAGGTGCACAGGGAGGTAACAGGGTGGACACCTAAGGCTCATACAGTTGGCCTTGGTCACAGCAGAATCAGAGCAGTGCAGCCTGGGAAACCATGAACCCGGCCGAGTTTCAGTTTCTCAACTGGAAGGTGGACACCATGAGCGTGGTTAGGGTGAGGCCCAAATGCTACCAGGTGGCCAGGATGACCGCTCCGCTGTGACCGGAATCCTGCACTCGTGATCCAGCCCTAAACCCAATCCTGGGCACACGGTGACCAGCAGGGCCCCTTTCCTCATCCCGCAGGCCAGCGAGGCCAGAAGTCTGGGCCTTCAGGAGCCTCTTCTATCGCTCCCTGCTGTCTTCCCGCCTCACTTCCCGGGGAATCCGGGAGAGGGAGCTCTGTCCAGGGCCCCTGCTGAGAGCATTCCCTCAGGGAGAAGGTTGAGATTCTGCATGTTTTCCCTGAGCCACGCCTCACACCCCCGCTGCAAGCAGCCCAGGGCCAGGGGCATGCAACTGGCCAGCAGAGACCATACTCCTCCACTGATTGCTGTGTGACCTTGGGCCAGCCCCTTTCTCTCTCTGGGCCTCAGTGTCTAGACAAGAAGGTCCCTCAGACCCCTGTGGGTCTGACCTCAATGACAATAAGACGGAAGGGTGGGAGAGAGGGGCTGGCTGGCTGTCCCCTCCGGCTGGGCCTCCTGGGGTTGGAGGTGGTCAGAGCTGAACTTTTCTGGAATCCAGAGTAGGGGTCAGGTCTTCCTTCAGAAGACTCCAGTTTCTGTCTTCCCCAGAGAGCACCATGCTCTGACGACAGGGTATCATGGCAGCCAGCGGCTGTGAGGCTCCTCAGACCCACACCACCGTCGCACCGGCTCACAGCCTCGCCTTTCCAGGCAGGCCGGTTCCCTGGGTGTGACTCCCACCATGAGAACGGCAGCAGCCGCTCATGCATGGAAGCTGGTGCGTGGCCGGGAAGGAGCAGAGCCCATCCTGGGACCCCAGACCAGCCCCGTCATCCGGAGTGAGGCTGGAATCTGAAGCAGAGCCACCATTCGGTCACTGACGCTGCCGGGACCAGATTCCTCCTGCCCGCACCCCCATGCAGCTCCACGCAGGCTGGAGGGCTCAGCAGGACATCCCATGAACTTGACTGGGGTCTGTCGAGTGAGTCTGTGTGCCCCCCGCGTGGCATGGGCAGTTCAGGACAGAACCGGCTGAAGCAGAAAGGAGGAGGCCTGGGTAAGGAGAGGGGCCTGGCGGGTGGCAGGAGGGTGGAGGGTGCTCTGAGCAGGAGCCCAGTGCGGCTGCCTAAGTGCTCGGTAATAAATAAGTGATATTGGCCACCACCTAATGCTTCCACAGCGCCAGGGCGGGAGGGGAAGTGTGTTACAGCCCCTGCTGCCTCTTGGTCTCACTCACGTATTGAACCTCATGCATCCTTAATGAGCTCCGGTGACAGGTGGCCCTAAGGGCCCTGAGCCTCCTCGGAGCTGGAGGGTGAAGGCATTAGGAGAGCTGTTCCCTTTGGTCCCCAGCAATGTTCACCCCTGGGAGTGGGGAGTGGGGGGGCCTCCTGAGAAGCAGACAGCAGAGGCCTGCAGGGTCTGGGGCACCCGTCCCTTCCACCCTGGTGAGGAGGGAGCGATGGAGGGAGAGCTGGATGCTCTTGTCTGGGGGGGTCTGGGTGCCTGGGCCCTCACCCACCCTCTTTTCAGTCTCTTTGTTCCCACAGCCTCAGTTTCCCCACCTGCAAAACAGAGAGCATCCTGGAGCTTGGGAAGCCTTGGTCCAAACCCAACCACTGGTGTCTCCACTAGGGGGAGCTGGTAAACACCCCAGAAACGGAGGCTTCTTCCTCTGATGAGAAGAGCAAAGTGCAAGGGCCCAGAGAGACCGCCTGCCCCTTCCCAACTGCGCAGGAGGGGAAATTGAGGCCCACAGAGAGAGAATGATTCACCTGAGGCCACACAGCGAGGTCTGGGGTCCCCGTGCGGCACCCTTTTCACAGCAGCCCACCGCACCCTGGTCATCCTGCTGGGCCTTCAGGGCTTGGAGAGGAGGCCGCTGCCTCCTGAACTGAAGTGTGAAAGAGGAAGGTCCCAGAGCTCCGGGGGCTGGAATGCACTGGGAGCCGCCTACCCGCCCGCCTGGCCGGCTGTGTGGCTTTGGTGGCCTCTGCCTCTGGGCTCCTGTGCCCCATCTACTGACAAGGGAGGATTGCCACGCTGCAGTGGGGGTGTCCCGGAGATGTCTTTAAAGGTGCCCAGAGGCATGCACTGAGCACCCCAAATTCCAGGTGCCACTAACTCACATGGCAGGCAGAAAAAGGGGAGCAGTGTGGTTTCTGCTAAGGTCAGAAATAGTAGGTGGGTCTTTAAAAAATTAACCATAGAGTTCCCATAGGTCCAGCAGTTCCACTTCTGAGTGTACACCCCCAAGAAGGCGAGGCACAAAGGCAAACAGATACTTGCACACTCACACTCATAGCAGCATTGTTCACAACAGCCGAGAGATGTGGCATGCTCATGAAATGGAATATTACTCAACCTTAAAAAAGGATATGCTGACACATATGACAACGCGGATAAACCTTGATAACATCATGCTAAGTGAAGCAAGCCAATCACGAAAAGACAAAGACCACATGATTCCTCTCATGTGAGCTACCTGGAGTCAGTCACACAGACCGGAAGTCGAAGGGGGGCTGCCAGGGGCTGGGAGAAGCAAGAACTGGGAGGTTATTTTTGAATGGATATAACATTTCAGTTTTGCAAGATGAAGACGTGCTGGAGACTGGTTGCACAAGAGCACTTTATACACTTAAAAATGGCTCAGAGGTTAAATTTCATGTTATGTGTGTTTACCACACTTGGAAGGTTTTTAAAGAAACTATGGGCAGGAGCTGAATGCAGAGGTCTGACACGTCTTGCATACCAAGTGTATTTCCTTCAAAAAAAGAAAAAGACACCACGGAGGCTTGTTATTTAAAGAAATTGTTCTGTAGCCTTTTGTCACATGGAGAGCCCTCTCAGAGCGTGAGAACACCACCCTCCCCCAGCAGCCCTGGGGCAGCTGGGGACCATCCGGTTCTGCAAACAGGACATTTTCCCCGCACAGTGCGCGCCTCGCACCAGCACCCCACCCCAGGGTGAGGCTGGTGGGGTGGATGCCCTGTACCTTCTGTTGGGGAGTTAACACGTGGGTCTTAGATTTGACATGGAAGGCCCTCCGTGGTCTGGCATCAGGACAACTGCAGACCACCCCTTCTACCCTCCTCATCTGCTTTGGGCATCCCCCGGCCCTACCCATTGCCTGCAGAGGTCACCCCTCAGAAGTGGCCCTGGTCCCCAGCAGAGCCAGTCTCTTCCTCTAGGCTTCCATACCCCTGCTCCGTAGCTTCTCGGTTAATCCTGGGGGTTCCTCATCTGCACACCAGCCAGACCTGTGAGCTCCCTGAGGGAGAGGCTGTGTCCTGTTCAAGTTGTCTCACCCCAATTTCAGAACCAGCCCTCAGCCTGGCACACAGTAGGTGCTCAAAAACCTCTGTGAAAACAAAGTGAGAATATTCCTGCCTTTGTCTCTGTGTTATCTACCCAGATAGAAAAATGAAGTCCCACAGAATCGGAACTGCCCAATGTGGACCACTTTGGACCAGGGACTTGTGTCTATAATCTCTTGATCATCATGACAGGCATAGGGAATGCTTGCTTTGGCCCACATACTGACTAGATGATTTCCATGGGAATCTTACCAACTTTTTCCAGGAGCCTGGTAAGTAGGCACTGTTACTGCGCCCATTTTACACATAAGAACGTTGAGGCTCAGAGAGGATAAGGAACTTGCCCCGGGTCTCCCGGCTGGTGGATGCGAGCTGGAATTTGACCTCACGTATGCAGATGTGTGTGGGCCCAGTTGCCTCGTGCGCTGCTCGCTGGGGTGCTCAGTGGCTTGGACACAGCGGCACCCGCCACCAGGAGCTGGATGCTGGGCCAGGTGCCGGGCAGCGGTAGCGGCAGCTTCGTTGAGAGGTGCCACCTCCCCGGGGCCTCTGCGACGATGGGCGGCGCTGCCTCTCCTGGTTAGCGCCCTGATGGCTGACTGATAGGCTGGGCTGAGCACAGCTGCTGCTGCTGCCTCGGCAATTCTCTGAATTGGCTCTGCGCTCACTGACCTGTTGGAAAAGTAAATGCAAACTGCAGAAGGGAAAAACTCTCTCCTGCACCTGCCACTCCAGCAAAGCACCGGCACCCGCTGAGGTGTCCCCCACCGAGGCCCCAGGCCGGAGGGGCAGGGCGCAGGAGGCCTCTGGGCCCCCAGAAGAGCTGGATTCCTGCCAAGTCAGAGCAGGAGGGGGCTTGGGAGGTCTTCCTCTGCCCCCCTCCAAGCAGACACTGCCCCCGGCAGGGAACCCTGGGTCAGGGTGATGCATTGCAGGCACCCCCAAGGCCAGGAGGTCATCTGCTTGCTTCAGCTCCCAGTGTGGCTCAAGCTGGGGCTCTCAGAGAAATTGAGGCAGGGCTGCCTGCCAAGGCACCAGATTGGTGCCTACTGAACGCACTGACACAGATCATGGGCTTGACCCCCTGCCTCTTCAGCGGGGTGAGGCCAGGCACAAATGGCAGAAGTCCAAGGCAGAAGAGGAGAATGGATTCCTTGTGTTGGTCCACAGCTTGGGAATTTACAAGCTACTTCCACATTCTGGAGTAATCTAACAATCCTATATAATAAAAGGCCATTATGCAAATTGTCCCCTTGGGAGTTAGACCCGGAGTTTGATTGCTTGCTATGACGTGTGCTGACCACCAGGAGGCAGTGCAGAACATGGTGGGCAACCAGTGGGCAACCAGTGCAGAACATGGTGGGCATTGGGCGCTGAAGGAGTGAGGGAAGGAGATGGGGAGGTGGGGAGGCAGGGAGCCTGATTGGCCCTGATCGCCGGCCAGGCCTAGGGACCCTACCTGTGCATGAATTTGATACACCGGGCCTCTAGTCCTGAGATATTGTCCCAACCAGTACTTACTGTGCTCTTACTAAGTGCCGGGCATTGTGTGTGCTGTTGTACACGCATTTTCTCATTGAACCCTCACAACAACACTGTGGGTGAGGCATCAATTACCAGCACCTCCCTGGCACAGGTGGAAAAATGGAGGCACAGAAAGGTCAAGTAACTTTGCCAAGGTCACATGGATACTGAGCTGGGATTCGAGCCCAGGCAGTCTGGGCTCTGGAATCTAGGTGTGCAACCACCCTGCTCAGCTGTTTCTCATTGCCCTGGGCCCTGGGCAAGACTTTCTACTCATGATAGCAGAATGGAAACAGAGGGCCACCTCCTCACCTCCTCATTTGTGCACTGGAGACAATTCTTCCCAACCTGGTGCTAAGTGAATAAAAACAAAACTGGTATTTAATTGAGATCATGAAAAGCAGGTGCTGCCTCCTGCCCATAGAGAGAGGATGGGAGTAATCAGATCAAAATGGAGGCAGATGTTCAGAGCTGGGCACAGATGCTTCCCCAAAACCCAGGCTCCTGGCTGCCCTCACCTTTCTGCTTGGAAGAGTGCCTGAGTCACAGCAGTTCAGCAGGGAGGAGGACCCAGCCTCGGCCCTGGGGCAGCTGGCATCCTCCCAGGGATGCGTCCCACCCCTCCTGGTGGCTGGGAGCACAGGCTCTGGAGTCAGACTGCCTGGATTTAAATCCGTGTCACTTTCAGCTGCAAGCCCTTAGGCAGATCATTTAACTTTGCCACGCCTCGGTTTCCTCATCTGGAACATAGGGATGTTGACAGTGTATACCCTGTAGTGGCTGAGGGAGGATAGAACGGAACGTGTACGAATGCTTAGAACAGCCTCTGAAATTGAGAGCACTGTGTTTGCTATTAGTAGCATCATTATTACTAATAGACATGGTTTATAATAGACAGATAAAGTCTAAAGTCCTCCTTATCTGGCCCAGACCCTCCTTCCTGGCTCAGTGATAGCCCAGCTTCCCACACTTCCCCACCTGCGCACAACCTCCAACCCAACCACCTAACCCTCCTTCAGTGAACGCGCCTCATGTCCTTGGCTTCTGTGCCTTGAGCACGCTGGCGCCCTCTCTCTTCCTTGCTAACGGGGAGTTTTCTTGCTCATCCTTCAGGATCCAGATCTGCTGCAGCCTCCCCATCCTTCCTCCAGCCTCCCCCTCCCTCCATGGCCTCCAATCTCCAGCACACACCCCACTTCCCAGTTGGGCTGTGGTTGCTGATCTGCCTAAACCAGAATGAGTGCCCCTGGGGGGAGAACTGTGTCCACCTTCACACCCACAGCTCACACTCCCAGGTCTAACACAGCGCCTCACTCCAAGAGTCTTCCCTAGTGAAGCCTCTCAAAAAATGGGAGAACGGGAAGGGAGGAAGTGGGAAGAAAAGAGGGCAGGGAGGGAGGGAGGGTAAAAGGCACTACTCCTCTTCAGCAGAGAAGGGTGTGGGGTCCAGGAGGAGGAGGGGGTAGGCAGGCAGTGGGGTACCTGAGCATCCCTATCATGGCCATAGCCTGAGGCCTCTGAGAAGTCTCAGAGACATAGATAGATAGAGCTGGAAGTCCATTAGGAGTCATAGCCCTGCTCTCCCATTTCATAGATGAGGAAACAGACTCAGAGAGGGGCAGTGACTCCTCCTGAGTCATCCAGGGAAGGAGAGTGAGAGCTGGGCCAGACCCAAGGCTGTGTTGGGAGCCCCTCCCACTGCAGTACGGCCACGCCTGCTCGCCAGGCCCTGGGCCTGTGTCTCCACCCACACATCCGCAGGCTTGGCCAGGTGTGCTCGCTGCAGGTTGGTCAGTATCAGAGTGCGCAGGGGACACTGAATTGCAAGGCTGAGGCCCTTGGGGGTGGCGAGGCGTGGGGTGAAGGGGGAAGAGAGGACATTGAGCGCGTCAGGTAACTTGGGTCATCAGGCCAGAGCACCCAAGAATGTTGCTGCTGAAACAGACCTCAGCGGTCATCCGGTCCTGACTGTCCATCTCTCAGGACAGGAAAACAGAGGCAACTCTCCCGGCCTTGGCCTTGCAGGTCCTGCAGCACCTCAGAGGTACGGCACGGCCGGCCGGCCCCGCCCAGTTCCCCTGCCCCAGGACCATTGCCCCCGCAACCAGGAGTCCAATGTCTCTCAGGCTCTGCAGTCTCCAGCACACCTCAGGAAACCCCTCCCACCGGAACAAGGGCCCCCGGTGGGCAGTCCTCCTGCTTGTGTTCCAGGCAGAACCAGGTAGGAGGCCCTGTGCTATTGGAGTTACATGTCTGGGCCCTCTCAGAACCCTCCTGCTGCACCAGGAAAGGACTGTGGGGTCAGGCAGTCCTGGTTTAGATCCCAGCTCTGCCACATTCTAGCTGTGTGTCTATCAGCAAGTTACTGAACCTCTCTGAGCCTCAGTCCTCACAAAGGAAGATGATAGCTACCCCTACCTCCCGGGCGGGGTTGGGGAGAGGGTTAAGTGAGATACGTCAACTAGAACAACTTGCATTTCGCCTGAGTCACAGGAGGTGCTCCGTAAATGGAAGCTGCGGTCATTATGCTCACGTCTCCACCTCCAGATCAATTGCTCTGTTTCCCAGCATTCTCGGCATGAGGTCAGCTCTGCGCCCTGTGGGAAACAGAACTGAGCAAAGTCCTTTCCCCTGGCTGGTCTCCACCCCAATCTCAGGGTCAGGGCAGCTGCGCATGGCTGGGGACAACTGCTGGTTGCATTAGCAGCCAGAGAAAGGAGCCGTGACGTGCATGCCCCTAAGAGCCCAGCGATTTTTTTTCACCCGATGATGATGGAAGTGAGTGAACATTGGGCATAAAAGGGGGAGGCTGGGAAGAGGCAATGTAAATAGGACCAGGAGTGCTATTACCCTCCAGGCATCTTGGCCCATGGCCCCAACACAGGCAGCCCAGAGACTCCAGGCCAAATCCAGACCCTGGGACGCTCTGTCAGTTCCCCCTCCCACTCCCAGGGAGAGATGATCAAACGATTGGCCAGTGTGACCAGGGACTCGGTCCCAGTTCACGGGACAGGAAAGTATTTTTTGAGCTCCTAAGCATCAGCGCGCGTCTTCCTGCCCATTCGCTCTGGAACTTAGAATTGCAGACAAGCGTGAAGATTCTTGGCGATCTGGCTTTGCCTCACTAGCTCTGGGTCAGAGACTTGCAGGCCTGACCATGGATGGCTGCAATCAGAGAGAGAGAGAGAGAGAGCAGAAGCGAAGCCTTGATGGGAGGAGGTCCAAGCCAACCAGCGGGAGCAGGAGCAGGAGCAGACAAACAAGGAGTTCTGGGAGGGGAGGATAGGGCAGTGGGGAGACAGTATGGAACCTTCCCAGAAGCCCCTGTGCCCAGAAGAAGTGGCTTCCCTAACGGAGACAGCAGGCAGACAACCAAGCCAGCGGCACACTCCTGGCCTCCCTGGCTGTGGGGAGGGGGTGCACATTCTGACAGTGCCGCTGGGCTATGGGCCACATTGGGCAAGGGCATGGGCTCCATCTGTGAGGCCAGGGAGGATGTGTGGGCTCAGAAGTGTGTCTCCCACTTGCTGAGAGAAGCAGCAGCGTGATCCAGAGGGCTGACAGCATCCCCAAGGAGCAAGGCCAGGGAGGCAGAGCCAAGGTGGGGAGCCGGGGGTGGCTGACCCGGAATCAGAACCGGACTGTAAGCTCCTTTCCGGCAAGGACTCAGTCTAGTCAACTTCCTGGGCTTGGCAGAGAGAGGTGCTGGGGAGATATTCATTGAACCAATGAATGAATGAATGAACCAAGAAACGACCAAGGAACAGACAAACCATTGCAGGTAAAAGGTACACCTGCTGGGGTGTGCCTTCTTTTTCTGAATCCTTAGAGCACTCCCTCACCAGGTTGAGTTCCCATCTGTGTGTGAGCCAGCTTTGTAACACGATTACCGTTCTTGGGTCCAGGCCTTCACTGCTGGCAGCCTGCTGTTATGGAGAGAGCGCTGTTCTGGGAGTCATCCTCCCTGAGTTTGCCTCTTCGCTGTCTCAGACGGATGTGAGGCCCCGAGCCCATCATCACAGGAACTCTGGTACGTAACTGTAAACACTGGGGTCAGGCAAGGCAGATCTCAGGGCCCTTAGTCTGCCAGTATCCACTGCCTCTGGAACGGCAGCCTGCATCAGACCCATAGCCCTTAGGGCAGGGCAGACCTCAAGTGATCTGGCCCAGCCCGGTGCCATCAATAGCAAATTCCATTCAGAACCACACACGTTCACCAAGGGCCTACTGTGTGCCAAGCACCACATCAGCCACAGTGGGACGAAGACAAATGGGGCACAGGGTTTGCAAGGAAAGCATTGTTTGCTTGCTTTTGCTTTTTTTGTTTTACTTTGCCAAGCTGGCCCCCCATCCCTGGGAGGCCAAGGCCTTTAGGCCTGGAAGAATGCCCAGCCACTACCAGGAGAGGTGCTGAGCCCCCCCCCCCCCCCCCTCCCACCATGGCAGAGGGAGCTGAATGTTCTCTCTGCAGCAGGGAGGCTGCTGACACCACTCATGCTGTGCTTTGCTGGCAGACAGGCTCCGAGGGGAAGACAACAGCTTCCCAGCAACAAGTATTAGGAGATAAGCTATCAGAGGCATCCCATTGGGCCCTCTCTCCCTGGGCACTGCTGTGGTGCGGGCCAGCACCCGGCTTCCTCCTCGTCAATTATGCAACTTCACGTATTCTGTTCCCCTCAGCCTGGACTGGCTTGTGACAGAGGCAGCACTGGGTTTGGTGGTTAGGAGGGACCCCAGCAAAACAGAGCAGGGGCAGTAAGCACAGCTTCCCGAGGGGGCAAGGGGCAGGGAAAGAGGCCCTCTCCCTCCCACAAAACCACTGGCTCCCAATGCGAATCCTCCTTCAGAAGCACAGGAAGAGAGACGGGCACAGGGAAGGGAGGTGTGAAGCCTCGCTTTCTGCCTTGAGATGGAATCGGCCCTGCTCTCATCTCCAGACTCCGCGAAGCATCCTGGAGGAGATGGGACGTGATTGTGGAGAGAGAGAGAGCTTGCGGGAGGGAGACAGAAGGGGGAAAAAGCGGGGGAGGGGAGAGCAGTGGGCCCAGCGCGCACACACTCTCTCTCTCTCACAAACACATATACAGACCCCCTTATCTGATTAAGGATCCAAGGGAAGTCAAAAAGCTCCTGGAAAATTAAAATGACCCACCAGGTTAACCAGGCAAGATCTGCAGGCAGATTACAAAAACCAAGTCGAGTGGGGATTTCCTTTGCTCCTTGAGTTCCCCAGCCCCTGTTCCTTAGGCAGGACAGCAAGTCAGCCGGAGACACGGGTAGCCAAGGGCATTAGCAGCCCCCTCCCCCCGCCCCCCCATCCCCCCCGTCCCCCCCCCCCCCCTCTGCTGAGCAGCAACTCTCACCCAGCAGGCCCTGCTCCTCTTGCTCTGGAAGGCAGGTGTCAGGAGGGGACTGGGGACAAGGACTTGGCCTTTGATTCTGCCCACAGGCCTCAGAGGTAGATGCTGTTTCCTCCTCTGTTCCTTGATGTCAGATTCTGGCCTTGGCCCAAAATGTAAAGGTTCTGGGGACGGATGTAGCCTCTCCCCTGAGCTCTGCCCACCGAGCTCAGTGTCCAGGAATGCTGTGGGTGGCCAGGATCTGGCCCTACTTCTGCCAGCACCTGGCACCTGGCACCTGGCAATGACTCTAGGCTAGTGTCTCTTCTGTCTGGGCCTCAGCTTTCTCTGCTGGAGAAAGGCCTCATTAGCTGACACCAGGACTTCAGGGAAGCCTGAAGGGGGCGCTGCACCCTCCACTGGGAGCTGCTCCCAGGGAGCTGGCGGGTCCATGACTATAGGAAGGATGGCGGTGAGATGAGTTGCCCTGGGGACCACCAACCCGGTCTGGGTTCCCAGGGGCAGGAGAGAGTTTAAAAGCCACAGTGACATCAGCTCCAAGTGGGAGCAGCCTGTCCCGCATGCCTGCGGAGCTGTTTGCCACGCGCTGGCTGTAACATGCTGCAAACATCCCAGAATACGTGTGTTAGGAAGCTAACACGCTTCCTGGCATTGCAAATATATTATACAGTCTCAGATACACTTCATATGCACCCACCTGACCCCTTTCCCCCTACACGTGGCACCATGTTTTGCTTGCTTTCTGAAGAGTTAATTTTCCCACGGTGTTCCAGGCAGCCAGGGGCATGGATTCAGCCGCTCGCCAGGCCTGAAACAGCGCTGTGCACCCTGTCGGCCCTCGGTGGGTGTCTGTGGGGCAAGCGCGCCCTCTGGCTGAACCAGCCTTGGGCTCTGTCATCGCCTGAGGACTGCAGCTGTGTTCTTCTCTCCCCGGAGAATGCGGGGAGAACCTCGCCTGATTCAGGCTGGACACATGACTTCGTCCACTCAGAGGACTTGTTTCTTGGCACGTGACTCCTGGAACCATCTGAGGCCACCCTGAAGCCTTAGGTGTGGGATTCTCAATGCAGAGATGGGACAGCAGCTTTCCCCTTGTTCCCCGCAGGGCGCTTTCACATGGCGAAGCCTCCCGTTCCCAGGCCGTGGAGGAAAGGTGTTCAGGGCGTTAAGAGGGTTGCTGTGATTCTATGAGACTGGAGAAGGCTTTGTATTCCTTAGTTTATCTGGGTATGCATCCCCTCAACAGACCCGAGTGGATTCCTGCTACTCACCAAGCATGGCGCTAGGCAGTGGGGAGAGAGAACAGAAAGGAGAGAAAGGAGTGGCCGGTGCCCTTGAGGAATATAGTGGGGAAAGAGACACCTGAGCAAAAGAGGAAGACCATCGGAAAGCTATCTGGCAGAGAGGCTCTGGATCCCGAACATCTGGGTGCCAACGTTGCCTCCTCCCCTTGGGTGCTCAAGATCTTGGGCAAACTCCTGAACCTCTCCCAGCCTCAGCTGTCTCACCTAAAATGAGGAGAGGATTAGGAACCTCCAGAGGAGTGGGAGGGCTGAAATTATAACACGTATCACAGCACAATGATTGACACAAATGGAGGTTCGATTAGTGAAGGAAGGTAGAAGCAGGGGGTCCTAGAACTGTGGACGAGGGAGCTAATACTTGCACCCGGGAGCCTGGGGGAGGCTGGTTAAAGGTGTGTGAGGTCTTTGTGTGAGATCTCAGAGGAAAAGAAGACCTTTATCGGGCAGAGACACGGAGGGGCCCCGGTGCAAAGAAGCCACCTACACTAAGCCATGGGGTCAGGGAAACACTGTGGGCTTGGGAGACAGGGAGAAGCTTGGAACTGCTGGGTGCTGGGCTGTTTGGAGGAGGAGCTGGGGGCTGACGCTGGAAAGATGGGTTGGTTTCTGGAAAGCAACTGGAGGCTGTTGACAGGCAACTCTCCTAACCACGTGGGTATCCTAGACCAAGCCCCTAGCAGCTGGCTGAAGCAACGATGAGTGAATAGGCAGACTGCCGACAACGAGGTGGCCGCGGTGATCCACTCTGTGATACAATAAGGTAGTGGTGATGGGGGTGGGAAGGGAGGAATTGGCTTGGGGGCTGTTGGATCTTAGGAAGAGGGGACGCAGGAAGATGTATGAGACGAAGAGCAGGAGTCCTGCGTGCAGGCCTGGGAACATCAGGGGACCAGCAGAGCCTGGGCATACAGGGAAAGGAGCAGAATCGGGGGCAGGGGTGAAAGAGACTATTCAGTTATGAATATATCATGGCCAAGGGTGCTTGAGGTTAGGCACCCATGTGGAGGAGTCCGGAAGGCAGCCGGATAAACACATGTGGAGCGCAGAGCTGGGAGCAGGACTTAAGAGCCAGGTGGGTTGGGACACGGAGGCCAGGGACTGTGTGAGTTCTCTCGGGAGTGATTGAGGGACATCAGGACCATGGACAGAGCAGCGGGGCTGGTGAGCTCCATAGATGGGAGAGGGAAGGGAGAGCCCCGCCTAAGATGAGGAAGAATTGGTCAGGGAGACAGGCAATCAGGGGAGAGGGATAGAACTGCAAGGAAGAGATGGCCCCAGATGGCAAATGTTGCAAAGGAGACCTGGTCACCCCTTCCACCAGTGCCCCCTTCCATCTATTCTCTGCACAGCAGACAGACACTAGGATGCTTCCAACCATAAGTGAGACCACTCATTTCTCCGCTCTAACCCTTCAATTCCTTCCCTTCTCACTCAGGGAGTAACAACCAAAGTCCTTATCCAGCCGGCAAGACTCTACATGACCAGGCCCCCATGAACTCTGACCCCATCTCCTCCTACTGTCCCCTGACTCCCTTCCCTCCAGACACACTGGCCTCCCTGCCGCTCATGAACACATCAGGCATGCTCCACCATGGGCCTGGGCACACGGGGCTCCCCCTGCCCACAGCCCTCCAGCCCAGCATCCACATGTCTTCCTCCCTCCTCCCTCTGTCAATTCTCAGCTCAAATCCCACCTTTTCAGAGACGTCTTCCATGACCATCTAAGAGGCACACCTCTTCCCACCGCTCTGCCTCCCTCGTCCTGCTCTCTCTCTCCTGCCACTGCCACACTATTTGTGTGCCTGTTGATTGTCTGTCACCCCACCCCCTAGAATGTAAGCTCTGCGATGGCAGGGATTCTTGTTCTTTTTTTGTTCATTGCTTTATCTTTGCTCCCCCCCCCCTGCTTTGTTCATTGCTTTACCTAGAATATGCCTAGCACATAGTAGGGATGCAACAGTATTAGTGAATGAATGAATGAAGCTGAAGAAGATGACACCAGATAGTTCCTGTTAAAATTGGGAACCAGGAGGTGATGGTGACCTTTGTTGGACAGGACTGGATGCGGACCGCAACCTGGCTGTAGGTGAGGAAGTGGGGGAGGGCGGGACAGAGTGGGACTGGGAGGAGAAGCAGGGGTGGGGAGGCACATGTTCGAGAACACAGGGGAGTGAGACACAGCCATATGTTGAGGGGAAGGAGCCAAGGAAGAGAGCAAGGCTGAGGATGCTGGAGAGAGCGGAGGGATAATCAATGGGCCAACGTCCCCAAAGATGCAGGAAGAAAAACACATTGCTGAGCCAATAAGAGAGGTTACTGTTTCCCTCTGTTTATCCCGATATTGTAGAAGGGACAAAGGCCATGCAGGCACACAGGCTGGGTTTGAGTTGTCCCTCACGCACCCCACCCCTTCCTGTCTGGATGTTACGTGGGCTGTCTAACCTTTCTCTGCCTCCATCTCCTCACCTGAAATATGGGGATGAGAAGTCCTGCCTCATATATTGCTGGGAGAGTAGGTGAGAGAATTCATTTGTAAAATGCCTGGCACATAGCAGTCTCTCATCAAATATCAGCTCCCCTTCTCTTTACCGCCGGCTCAGTCAAGAAAGAAATCTGACAATACTTCCTTGACCTCATCAGCCAACGGCAAGGCATAATTCCTCAAAGGATGTGATTAAATGGAATCGACAGCTCAGCCTCTCTAACAGCAGTGGGAGGAGGATGCTAACTGCCTCCCCTACTGCGGACCTCAAGCCACTACCTAAGTGATGACTGCTAGGGCCCAAGGCCAGCCTGGCCGGGAGGGTTCCGTGAAGCTGGAGAGGGGCACTGAGTCCACAGCCATGAGCCGCTGTGGCCACTGACCGGAGAATGCCCAGGGCCACCACCCTAGGGTCCCAGATTCTAGGAGGTAGCGAGGAGGTTGGCCTTTGGCCGAGCTCGCACTAGCTTCACCTCCCAGCTCTGCCTCTTCATCAGCTCTGCAACCTTGGGAGACGGGCAAGTCCCTCATCTTCCCAGAGCCTCACAACAGTCCCGCAAAGCAGGTTCTCTGCTCCCATTTTACCCAGGAAGAAATTGAGACTCAAAGAGGTAAAATAACATAACTTTCTCAGGGTCATACCTTTTGTCAGGCCGGGCCCAGCAGGAAGCTGATCGCTGACCGAAATAACCTGAGGAAAATTTAATAAAAGGGTTATTTGGAAATGCATGGGCAGGACACAGGAAAGCCTCCAGGGATATGGAAGGACAGGTAACGACAGGTGCCTTCACCCGAAGGGGAGATCCCCAGCACCCAAGGGTGGAAAGGACTGTGTGGAGAAGGCCACTTATCGGAACCTCTAGTTGAGGAACCCCATAGGGAGGAAAATGAAAAGTTAAACACTCCAACCGTACTCTTCCCTCCCTCTCCTCTTCTATTGGTGCTCTCCATGCCACGAACCCACGGAAACCAGGGGGCTAGGAGCCACCGGTGCGGTCCATGCGGGCTACCCTCCCTGGACCCAGGCAGGGAGAGTGGGTCTGGAGGGCGAAGAAACAATGCCCAGCACACACCGCCGACTCTACAGATGGCAGAGCAAGAATTGGAACCAGAGCCATCCCACCTTCCTAGTGCCATGGCATTTCCTGTGGACCCGCAGTAATTGCTCATGGAATGAATGTAAAAGGAGAGATGGGTGGGTGGGTGGGTGGATAGACATACGGGGAGGTGGATGGATGGTTGGTTGGATGGATGGGTGGGTGCGTGGGAGGATGGATGGGTGGATGGATGGATAGGTCACTCCTGCAGCCTTTCTTCGTGTGGCTTTAACTAATCTTGTCACCTGACTAGAAATATAAGACTTGCTAGAAGGGTTATTTCTAAGCCGTAAGTGGGTTCCAAGAATAAAAGCCTTCTTCCTAGTTTCTCAGTCCCTGTCGGAGCTGCTCGTTCCTCTCTGGCCTCTGGCTCATTTTCCCTGCCGCTGCCGGAGCTGCTCCTCCCTTCAAGAGTTGAGCCTTGAGTCAGGCTCCGCTGCCTACAAACGAAGCGAAGCCAAGAGGGCAGAGGGCAGAGGGGCGGCTGCCCTTGCTCCCCCCCCTCCCCCCCCCGAGGCTGGAGTGCAAAGCTGAGCTACCAGCCCCTCTCGTAGAGCACGGAGCTGTGGGAGTGGAAGGAGGAGGGAAGTGGGAAGGCAGGATGTTCGCTGTAATTATTTTCATTGATTTGTCTACTCGGATCCCAAGAGCTGCGTAGCCGTTGTGACATTTAATAAAAATAATTCAAGGTAAAAATACCTTCTCCCTCCCTGCTCCCTCCTCCTCTCTCATCAACACCGCTTCGGCTTTCATCTCCCCTCTCAGACTCAGGCCAATTACAAAAAAAGGCCGGTGGAAGCAGGCACCCACTGATGGAGAAAAGGGGAGAAAAGGCTGGGGACGGGGATGGGAAGCCCCGAATTGGAGCTGGCACTGGCACCAGCTGCCTGCTGACCTCAGGCACGCGGCTGCTTCTCTGAGTTTTGGATGCCCAGTCTGTAAAACTAGGAGGTACCGTAAACATGTAGTATGTCCTAATTCAGAGCCAATAGTCTAGGCCTGGACCCTTCTGAGGCAATGAGACATGCCTTTCACATTCCCTGTAGACTTTGCTCCTATCTGCTGAGTGTATTTCTGATCACTAGCATTTGACCATGGAAGGATCCCCTCCCCAAAACCCCCCTAAAACCACCATTTCTTGTTATTTTTCTGAGCCATGATAGCCCATCCTTCTCCTTCTCTGTCTTTAATTCACTGTGAAACAAATACTATTCAGCCCATTATACAGAGAGGATAAACTGAGGTGCTGAAGTGGTAATTATTGCTTCCTTGTCATGCCCACCATTTATATGCCTCAGACTTTAAGTATATGGGCTTGTATCCTGGTAACGATTCTTCCCTACAGGGACTCTTGGGGAAACTGAGGCTTGGGGAGGTTAAAGCTGCTGCGCAGAGACACACGCTGGGAATCGGTAAGACCGGACACTGACTCAGGTCGCCGTGACTCCGGAGCCCACAGCTCTGTCCACTGGTGCTTGTTGCTTCTCCATAATGTGCCACGGCTGGCTCTAAACCAGGCCTCCTGCCTTCCAGGTAGAAAAACGCTGAGAAACACCCTGACTCAGCAGAGTGAAGGGAGCGGAGGAGAGCTGAATTTGGAAAGCCTCCTCATTTCGGAAGTCTTCTGAGAGCTGGAGCCATCCCCGGCTGTCAGGGGGGATGTCATCAGGGTGACCTCGTATGTTTCACCGAAGCCTGTGTTCTGGGGTAAATGACGGCGTTCCCCCCAGTCCTGCTGAGGAGAAGATCGATCGCCTCCTTGGAGATTTAGAACTGGACAGTGGCAATTAGATAACACATCCCAGGCAGGTGCTGGGAAAGGGGTCTCATTCCACCTCCTACTCATTCTGTCCGTGAAGCCGGCTGTGCCTCCTGCTCACAAGGTGGGGAGTCTCAGCTGGGCCAGGGACACGGCTGAGGCCTCACTTGGGACCCTCTTGGCTCCCAGTCCCACCTCCACTGCTGAGGTCACCCTGGGACCTCTGCTCTCTGTGCGCAGGCCCCCACCCCGCCCCTGCCCCTGGCAGCTAATGGATTTTTTTCTCTGCACAGAGAGATTTACTAAACAACTGAACTAGGATGCATTAAGTCTGTGGGTTTGGAGGTTTGTTTTAGAGCAATTCTCGCCCGGAGAACCGGCCGCTGAAATTAAGATGCATTCTTCTCAGCAAATATTGATTTCAACTAGAAGCAAATCTAAGAAGTTCACCGCTCGCGGGATGTGAGCGCTGGTGGCTACAGCTCGGACTCTGGGAGGGGTCGCCCGGGTGCTCCCGCATGGGGCGCAGGTGAGGTGATGAAGAAGATTCAGGGCTGAGCACAAGCTGAAAACTCACCACAAAAATATACCAAACAAAAATTCACTTTGAGCCCGGCTGGTGTGGCTCAGGGGCTGAGTGTTGATCAGGAGGTCACGGTTCGATCCCCAGTCAGGGCATATGCCTGTGTTGTGGGCTTGATCCCAAATGGGGGTTGTGCAGGAGGCAGCCAATCAATGATTCTTTCTTATCATTGATGCCTCTGTCTTTCTTTCCCTCTCTGTTCCTCTCTCTGAAATTAAAAACAAAAATTTTGTTAAGGAATGAAGTATTGATACATGTAACACCACCATGTTAAATGGAAGAAGCCTGCCTTGAAAGGTTACATACTATATGCTTCCATTTCCATGACATCCTAGAAAAGGGATAGGTAGCCTTAACCAGTTTGGCACAGTAGATAGAGCATCAGCCTGCAGACTAAAGGGTCCTGGGTTCAGTTCTGGTCAAGGGCACATACCCTGGCTGCAGGCCCCTTCCTGGCCTGGGCCCTGGTCGGGGTTATGCAGGAGGCAACCAATCGATGTGTTTCTCTCACATCAGTGTTTCTCTCTATATTTCCCTCTCTCTTCCACTCTCCCTAAAAATCAATGAAAAAATATCTTCGGGCAAGGATTAACAACAACAACAACAAAAAAACAAAAAAACAAAAAAAAAAAAGAAAGAAAAGAAAAGGGATAGGGAATCTATATATATATAAAAGTCTAATATGCTAAGTGTCTGTTCAGGTAATGACATCACGTAGCAATGCCCAGCTTCCTCTTCCTAGCAATTAGCCTCCTTGCAGTTTCTTCAGCCTAGGAACACGACTTGCTTTATAGCCAGGTGGAAACATTTAACACTTTAACCAAATGTCTGTGAAGCATTTTCCTGTGCCTCATCTCATTTGATCCTCACAGAAGTCCTGGAGTAGGTAGATAGGAGCCTCGGTGGAATCCTATTTTCTTTTCATTAGCCAGAAAACGGAGATTTAGAAAGCTTAGAAACTTGACCCAACTGAAAAGAAGTAAGAAATGGTGGAACTTGAAAATGACTTCAGGTTTCTCATTGCCAGAATATAGTCAAACACTGCTGCAGTTAAATAGTTTACCCTTTGTTCTCCCTGCATGATCTACAGTCATCATCTGCTTCCAGTTGATATTTACTGCTGTGTTGCTGACAATTACCAGAAAGAGAAGTTGGGGTGCTTCACCAGGCTGGAAAAAAATTTAGCTAAATCAGAAGGCAGGCCTAATTAAGCAAGTTTATTCTATATCTATAAAAGGCTAAGTTGACTCACACATGCACAATACATATAAAGCTCTCGCTGGCACCAATTGCACTGTGTGTTTTGATCTGTCATTGTCAGTCGTGAATTTGGTTGACACTTCTATTACAGAAAAAGTGTGAATAGTGATATTAAAATACTTCTTCTAATTAATTTCCTTTCAAAGTGCACGAATTTGTGCATGGGAGCACTAGTATATCAATAATTGCCAGGGGGAGGCCTCAGAGGAGAGGCTGACTACAAAAGGGCAACACAAGGAAACTAGGAGAGTGACCGAACAGCACTACTCTGTGTCACGACTGTGGTGGTGACACCAGTGCTACGCCTTTGCCAAAACCCACAGAACTGTCCTCTACCAAAGAGCAAACACGCCCTGGCAGGTGTGGCTCAGTTGGTTGGGCATCGTCCTGTGCACCGAAAGGTCGCCCGGTAGATCCCCCAGCACAGGGGGGCATGCAGGAGGCAGAGATCGATGTTTTGCTCTAACATCAATGTTCTCGCTCTCTCTCCCTCTCCCTTCCTCTCTCTCTGAAAAATAATAAAACATCTTTAAAACACACACACACACACACACACACACACACACAAAGAGCAAAGTTTTCTGTGGGTAAATTTGAAAACAAATTTTAAAACATGAAAACAAAAAGCCACAAAGACTTTGTAAACATGGCCGTTTTGACAGCTCTGCCAAAATGATGGCATCAAACAGGTCCTGTCTTGCTTCAGACCTTCTCTTCCCTCCAGCCCTGTTCTCTCTAGTCTCTGAGATGGAGATGGGAAATCTTTCATGGGGAGCGAAGAAATGATCATGGGTGCCTCCTCCCCACATCAACCTTTTCTGTCTTCCCTTTATGCAGTCTTTGACTGTCCTACTGAGGCAGGCGAGTCTCTGGGGGGGTGCGGCGGGGATGGAGAATCCTCCTGCATGACGGGGCTGAGCAGGCTCAGGGCAGCCAGGGAGGTGGCATACAGTAGTCCCCCCTTATCTCCAGCGGGTACTTTCCAAGACCCCCAGTGGATGCTGGAAGCTGTGGATAATATAGAACCTTATATACTATACAACATTGTTTCCTATGTGTGCATGCCTGTGGTAAAGTTTAATTTATAAATTAGGCACAGTAAGAGATGAACAACAATAACTATTAATAAAATAGAATAATTATAGCAATAATATAAGGGTCACTTGCACAGGCACTGTGACACTATGACAGTCCATCTCATAATCAAGACAGCTACTAAGTGACTAATGGGTGGATACCCTATAAAGCGTGGAGATGCCGGACAAAGGGATGATTCACTCTCTGGGCGGGAAGGAGTAGGACAGTACGAGATTTCATCACGCTACTCAGAACAGTGTGCAATTTAAAACGTACGAGTAGTTTATTTCTGGAACTCCCATTTAATATTTTCAGACCACAATTAACCCCAGGTACCTGAAGCCACAGAAAGTGACACAACGGATGAGGAGGGACCTACTGTACGTGGAGCTGGCAGCTCAGGCATGGAGGACAAGAGCACCTCGAGGCTCCTTCTTCCTTGTCCAGCCTGAACTCCAGGGCCGAGCAGGCACCAGGCACCAGGGCAGAAGCCCAGGTGGGTGTAGAGGAAAAGGAACCCCCATACACTCCCATGTCAGAGGACAAGGAAAGAGGTGAGGGAGAGTCTCATCATTAGCGCCCATTTGCCAGCCTGATTGGCCACCTCCATCTTTCCACGTACTTGTTGTGTATCTTGAGCACATTTCTGGTTCCTCAGATGTTTAAATCCATGAGTTTGGGTGGGTTATAGCTCTGTCTTGGCTTCTGTAAATGGAAAAATAATCGTACCTACTTCAGAAGATTATTGAGATTATTACATGAGTAAACATCCATTCATTTTCTCGACAAATATTTATTGCTCATCTATTTTATGCACCTGTCACTGTCTTACGGGCTTAAGATAGAGATAAAAATGCCTGTTTTCGCAGGGTTTGCATTGTAGGGAGCAGAACAGATAGTAACAAAGAGTAAAGATATGATGTGGTGGGTGGTGGAAATGCCGTGAAGAGAAGGGGCTAGAAATTGAAAGCATGAGGGGGCAATTTATACAGAACGATCAGGACAGGGAAGACTTGCCCAGGAGGCAGTGTTTGAGCAGGGATCTGATGGAAGTGAGAGAGTGGGTGGGGAAGGGAGCCTTCCAGGCTGAGGGAACAGCAGGGGTGAAGACTCTGAGGCTGCGGTGTGTGTGCCAAGAGGCCAGCGTGGCTACTGCGGAAAGGAAATAGTAAAAATGAGATCAGAGAATTGCGAGAGACCGGTGGTGGTGGGGGGCGGGGGGGGGGGGCGGTGGAGAGACGGTTGTGTGTGCTCTGTCATTTTGTTCAGAGTAAGATAAGAAGACGTTCAAAGCCTTTGAGCAGTGACATGATCTGACTCATGTTTTCAAAGGATCTCTTTGGACAGTTTGCGAAGAATAGTCAGGAGGGCAGCATGGGTGAAGCAGGGAAGTTATTGCTCAACCTAGAGGTGAGAGAGTGGTGGTTCGAGCAAATAGAAACACATATATAATACAACAGAGCCCCGTGTATAGAAAGCGCTCAGTCAGTGTTATCTATCACTATTATTGCTGGCATCATCAAGTTCATCATCATCAACAAGAGTAGGAGGTCAGGCCAACCAGTGTGACTCAGTGGTTGAGCATCTATCTATGAACCAGGAGGTCATGGTTCAATTCCTGGTCAGGACACATGCCCAGGTTGGCTGCCTCCTTGTGCAGGAGGCAGATAATCAATGACTCTCTCTCATCATTGATGTTTCTGTCTCCCTCTCCCTCTCCCTTCCTCTCTGAAATCAATATATTTTAAAAGAGTAGGAGGTCAGGCCATGTCCCCAGAGGGAATAAACACCAGTCTCTCTCTCTCTCTCTCTCTCTCTCTCTCTCTCTCTCTCTCTCTCTCCTCTCTCTTCTTTCTCTCTAAAATCAGTAAACATATCCTCAGGTGAGGATAATAATAATAAATATAAACAAATTTTAAATAAAAACACATCCAGACGTTTAAATCCATGAGTTTATAATGATACTGAAAAAATAAAATAAAACCTCATTGGTCACCTCTGTAAAATACTAGGGAACAAACTCATTCTTTTGAAAACCGGCAAATAAAGGGAAAGAATCCAACATGTATTCTGTCTTTCCCATATAAATGATACCACAGGTAACCAAATACTTCATGAAGAAAACTTCATCTTTATAGAAGAAGTATTACAGCTGAAAAACAAAGAGTGAATGGCTGTGGCATCATTTTGTAATAACTAATGCGCAAATCGGTCTAGGACAAGACAGGGTCGTGGACAGTTCCATGACTGAAAGACAGTTAGATATCGACACCTCCTGATGGAAGAACACGACACGGAAATAAATCAAGCCTCCCTGATCTATCTAATTGCCACTTTAAGGAAATTTAGGAGCAGAAGAACGCATTAAATGGGACCATGGCATTCAGCAAAAATCAGAGTGTGGGAAAATCTATAGGACAAAGGACCCAGTTACTACAAAAAATAAATTCCGTGAGAAAAAAATATATACTGGAAGTGGGAATTATAGATGAAAGGAGACTGAAGAGCCATACCAATCAAGCAACATATGTAGACCTTATTGGATCCTGATAAAAATAGAGTGCAAAAAAAGTCCATGAGACAATCTAGGAAATGTCAATGCTGATTGGGTATGTAATGAAATTAAAGAATTAATGTTCAGTGTTTAGTGTGTGCATCAGTTAGCTATTGCTGCCATAACAAATGACCCAAAATGAAGTGGCTTAAATCAGGACTGTTTTGTTTGTTCATGGTTCTGTGCATCACCAACGGGGGCAGGTGTCAGCTGGGATAGCGCAGATATGTCGCACATGGTGTGGCTGGTTCACGCAGACGCATGGACTCTAGGGGAATGGCTATGCTCCGTATGGCCTGTCATTCGCAAGGGGGCTAGCCTGGGCCTTGGCCTTCTTCATTTGGTGGCAGAAATATTTGTAGCAAACGGCAAGAAAGAGAAGACCCAATAGGCAAGTGCTTTCTGAGCTCCCATCTTGCATTGTGTTTGTTTTTGTCTCCTGGGCCCAGAAAGTCACGTTGTCAAGCACAGAGGCAATGTGGAGGGGACATCCTAAGGGCATGAACACTGAGAGGCATGGTTCACTGGAGATCACGCTGTAACAACCTACCACAGTGCGATCGTGGGATTATGATTGTAGTTCCAAAGAGCGTTTATCAACTAGATATGCATATTAAAATATCTCTCTATATAGAAGCCTAAGTGACCGAATGACAGGTCGACCAGTCGCTATGATGCACACTGACCACCAGGGGGCAGATACTCAACTCAGGAGCTGCCCCCTGGTGGTCAGTGCACTCCCACAGCCAACCTCCCACCGTGCCTCTCCCCGGCTGGCTGGCCCAATCAGCCCCGATTGGGACTGGGCGAGATGGCCCCAATCAGCCTGATCGCTGGCCAGGCCAAGGGACCCCACCAGTGCACGAATCTGTGCACCAGGCCTCTAGTTTCCCTATAAAATGATATGCTTCAAAGTAATCAGGGCGAGGGATGGAGGAGTAGGTGAGTGTAGAGATGAAATGAGATTGGCCATGAGTTTTTGAGGCTGATTGATGAATATGGGGTGGATCATTCTATCACTGCCCCTACTTTTTCATGTGTTTGAAATTTTTAACGATATGGAGTTCCCTTTTTAATGTCTGGTCAACTTCTAGCACTGGGAGACCCAAGGGAGACAAGAGCATTCACACCATAGTTGTTCCTCCCAAGATATCATGTTCTGCTTCCCAAAGGAACGAGGCCGCACCAGGGAAACTCTTCTAGGCACTCTGCTGCCTTCCTCTCTCTGGAGAATAATGTGAAACTGAACCGCTTGTATAAGCAACATGGTAGGAATAACTCCATCAGCCCTGCATACCCAATACCTATGATTTTATTTGCTAGTGTTCACTCCCCTCCCCCAGATTATTGGAGGACTTAGGACATGGACCTATTCTAGATGATAAATTGCAAATCAGTGTGATTATTAAAAGAAAGAAGAACGAGAGGATGAGAACTCAGGAGCCAAAGGGGGTGGGGCTCAGAGGCAGGGGCCTCTATTAACAGAAAGTTCATGGAGGAGAAGGGAGAGACGAGGAGATGAATCGCCTCCAACTGGGATCAACCAGCATTCGCTGCATGCATAATGTGTGCCGAGCATTTGTCTGGATAGAAAAAGAGAAAATTGTTAACATTTAGACATGATTTATTCCCTTAAAATGCTTGCAATCATTTATTCACTCAAAACACATATTGAGTGCCTACTGCACGCCAGGCCCTGTTAGATGCTAAATGGGAATAAAAAGATGATTTAAGATATTTTTTCCAATCTGTATTAATGAGGACAATTCCAGTTGTAATAATAAATTACAATTCAAAGAGGCTGAAGCAGAAAAGATTACTTCCTGGCTCATGCAGCTGGAAAGTCTGGGGGTAGCTTCAGGCACATCTGGATCCAGGTGCCTCAGCAACTGTCACCAGGAACCTGTCTCTCTCCATCTCTTGGATCCGCTTCCCTCTGCGTGGGAATCATTCCCAGACAGACTTACTTTCCCACCGGCAGCCACAGGTTTGCCTTCTGCCACCCTGGCACCAAATGTCCCAGGATTGGGTCTCCCTGCAGCAGCCTGGCCCAGTGCCCGCTCCTGGTCAGGGGGAAGGAATTAGCTCATGGCCGGGCCTAGGCTGTGGACCTGGCTCAGAGACCGAGGAAGAGGTGAGTCCCACCCAGCAAGAGAGAGTGAGAGGATCCCCAAAGGATAACCACAGTGTGGTCCCCACAACAAGGAGCCCGGGTATTGGCCCGGCAAAGCCAATGTGCTCTTTAGGTGCTTACCGTCATTCATTCATTCATTCAATACATTCCCATTGAGTACTCCTGTCCAGACTCTGTTCTAGGTGCCAGAGTTACAGCAATTGGCCAAGACAAACAAAGCCGCTGGGGCTTGTATTCTAGAGGCAGAGACAGAAAACAAAAATGTCGACAATAAATTGTTATTTAAACTCCAGATCATGATTTCCCAAGCAAGTAATGACGAAGAATCTGAAATGGGTTGGCAGGGGAGTAAGGGGTGAACAGGAGGGAGGGAAGCTGTGAGGGCCAGGCGAAAGCCTGGGTCTGTCCTGGGGGGAACCCCCTGCCCTCCCTCAGCCCAGGCTGCTGCGTCTGTCCCTACCCCTTCCCATTAGGAAGCTGGCTGCTTCATAAATGTGTGGGGTGGGAAGAGCACTGAGCAAGGAGTCAGGGACCCCGCCCAAGCCTTCTGCGCCCCAGCTCACAGCAGCACCGCGGGCCACTCAGCCTGTCTCTCTGGGCCTCACTTTCATCATCTCTAAATGGGGTGCCTCCATGTTTTGGCAGCAAATTTTTTTTTTAGACAATGGTGACAGCACTCCTTGATTGCTGGGGGCCATCAGTTGTGCCTGGCCAGTGTGGCTCAATGGTTGAGCATCAACCCATGAACAGGAGGTCACAGTTCAATTCTCGGTCAGGGCCCATGCCCAGGTTGCAGGCTCAATCCCCAGTAGGGGGCGTGCAGGAGGCAGCCGATCAATGATTCTCTCTCATCATTGATGTTTCTATCTCTCTCTCCCTCCCTTCCTCTCTGAAATCAATTTTAAGAAACTTAAAGGCCATCAGTTGTCATAGTCTGTCCATTACTGACAGATTGGGCCTTTGTGCTTATTTACACATGGTTGGCATTGGGATTTAAGACGGTTTCCTCGCAGCCAGGGAGATGCTCAAGGACTCTCCCAGAGCAGTTAAGACTAGGTTTGCCAGATAAAATGCAGGACCCAGGTGAGGTTTGGGGGTATGAGAGGCAAAATACCAGTCCTGAGCACCTAGCTGCACCCTCCATCTTTCCACTCCTTCCTCCCTCAGTCCTAGTCTGCTGCCTTGTGGGCCTCACTGTGGTGGGGCTGGGAGAAGCAGGGAGCCCCCCAGAGCAATCGAAGGGCTGGGAGGAAGTGGGAAAATAAGGGGGGGGGGAGAGAGAGGGAGAGAGAGAGAGAGAGAGAGAGAGAGAGAGAGAGAGAAACTAGATCAGAGAGAGGGAAGGAGGGAGGGAGGGAGGGGGACCTTTCTGGAGGCTCCTTACCCTTGCAGGGGTGGGACGTGGGGTGGATGCAGGCTCCGCAGAGCACCAAGTTAAGGCAGCAGCGGGCCCTGTGTTCCAGCCCCTGAGATGGTGGCGGCAGGAGCCATAAAGCTTCTTAGAGGTAAACTGTCTCCCTTTGAGGCAGCCCAGATGCCAGCAGAGAGAGCAGAACAGAAGCCGATTACAGCTGACAAGCCGGGGGTTCTTTAAGCCTCTCTTGTTCTCACTCTCTTAAAGATCCAGTTCTGCTACCAGTCTTGTCGCCTCCAAGGGGGTTCGAGGATTCCCAAACACCATGACAATCACGATTTTCTTCTCCATCTGAGGATGAGCATGTGGCGGACGGGGCAGGAGGCTCCAAACTGAGAGATGGAGATCTCATTGCCTGTCGTCTCAGGATCCCAGCACCCCATACCCAACCCCCTCCCTCCCCACCCCGCCAACATTAGCTCAGTCCTCGGTGACTCGAGCCTCTGCAACGAGCAGCTGCACCAGCGTTTTAATCCTGTACACACACACACACACACACACACACACACACACACACACACACACTCGGTGCTCTCTTCAAAAGCCCTGTCAGCTTCCCAAGGGCCCTCCTGCACACAGCCCTGCACACAGGACTTCTATACAGAGCCCAGAGGGACGTCAACTGTCAGCTTGCGTCCAAGGCAGGGATCCCCACACCCCGCTCAGCCCTCAGGGAGCAATCAGTCCCTGGGGGAGAGTGACAAGGGCAAGGGCCCACCCCACTCCTGCAGCCACCCGTGACGGAGGCTGAGGGGAGAGCCAGGAAAAGGGGGACCCAGGGACCTGAAGCCTCAGTGTGTCTGGGGAGGGAGAACTGTGGGGGCCAGGGGCTGATCACAGCACAGATTAGCCAGTTCTTCTCCAGTTGCAATTAAATTTTCCTCAGGGAACTTCCACCCCCCAGTTGTATTTCTGCACCCTGGGGCCTCCCGGAGCTTGTCCACAGTCCTTCAAAAATGTGAAGATGTTACTGAAACGTCCCAGCCTTCCCTTCCCCGAGGCCAGCTCCTTCAACTTTGCCCCAGATGGCTCAGGGTTCAGGGTCATCACCGCCCGCATCCCATGGGTCGACATCCATCTCACAGTGGAATCCCTAGGACTGGACACCAGGTTCCCACACAGAGTGGCCCTTTCACCTCCTTTACTCTGAGACCCATACCTTTATTAACGCTGCCCAAGATTTTGCTAATTCCAGCCAAAGGTTAGACTGCGCTCTAGCCACTGACCCAGTTACTGCGAGGGAAGAAAACTGCCCAGATGTCAGATATTTAAAGAACCCTCAAGGAGAAAGAGAAACTCCAAAGCTCTGAAGTTGGCTTTCACAAATACTCCTTTCTCTCCCCCATCTTCATTTCTGCTGTCTGCCATCCGGAGCCTCCCCTCCACCTTCCCTGGCCTTCCTTCCTCTTTCCGCTTCTCTTTTCCGCCTCTTCTCACGCAGACTTTGGGCAACCGCATGACCTTGGGCCAGTCACTTTTGATAATCCCTGGCCGCTTATCTCCCAGAACCTGCATTAGACTCCGCGCAGATAATTAATGCATGAGAAAGCACTTGGAAAACTATTCAACACTGCACAAATGAAAGGCATTATTTATTTACTTGCCCATTTATTTATTAATCTTGCACATGACCCTGTGCTGAGAATTCCGTAAGGGGAGATAAATACGCAGAGCAAATGACTGCCTAGAGCTTGAATCCTGGAAGGTCAGAGCCAGGGGGTGGGGGTGGAGGCAGAGGGAGCAGAGAGCACAAGCCCTTCGTGGTACAGATGGGGGAACAGAGGCCTAGAGACTAGTAATGGCTGATGTTGTACTTTAGGGTGTTGACTTATTTAATTCTCCAAATTCCTATGAAGCAGGTACTACCATTACCCCATTTAAAAGATGAGGAAATGGAGGCACAGAGAAGGGGGTCATCCTGGATCATTCAAACCGGCAGCCAGGTCGGAGGTCAGTGCAGCTGCAGCCAGGGCACAGGGACAGGTCAGGCACCAGCCTGTCCCGGGCCTCTTTCCAAGAACTCCGATCCACTTCCTGAGCACAGCCTTGCTGTCCTCCATCTTCACATCCAGCCATCCCTTCGCCTCAAGGCCCTCATCTCCCTGCTCGCCCCACTGAAATACTTCCCATCCTCCACGCTCTTCGGCGTTAAAAAGACCAGAGTCTGCATCCCAGCCCCGTGGCTTAGTAACAGCCCTGCCTGGGCCGGCCGTCTCCCCTCCTGGGTGCAGTGTCTGCATCCGTGAAACGGGGAGGGTGCAGATGAAAAGGGAGGTTTACAATTGCCCTTCTCAACGCTGAGGTGCCAACAGTTCCCTGGGGATCTTGTTACCCAGAGATTGACTCAGCAGGTCTGGGTGGGGCCGGAGTGTCTGTGTTTCCAAGAGGCTCCCAGGCCCGCTGATGCCATGGCACACTTGGAGCAACAGGGCTTTAAAAGGCCTCGCCTGATGCCCAGCAGACAGCGCCAGCTCCCTGGCGGTGGGAGGGTGTGGCTGGATGGACAGGGACCCGGGATACCCCGGGGGCTCCATGGCTCCGGGGAAAATGCGGTGGCTCCAGGCTGCTCCTCCCTTCACCCACCCTTGGCAGCTTTCTTAAGGGGCCAGTACTTCATCAGGGGGTGCACTCTCAGCCTGTTTATACAATCAAGTTGCCAAGAACCTCAGAGATGGCCTCAAAGGGACCTCCCTCCCAATAAATGTTAGCTTTTTAATAAATATTTTTTTAAATTAATTTCAGAGAGGAAAGGAGAGGGGGAGAGAGAGAGAGAGAGAGAGAGAAACATCAATGATGAGAGAGAATCATTGATGGGCTGCCTCCTGCACGCTCCGCACTGGGGACCGAGCCTGCAACCCAGGAATGTGCCCTGACTGGGAATCGAACCGTGACCTCCTGGTTCCTAGGAGGATGCTCAACCACTGATCCACGCCGGCTGGGCTAGATGTTAGCTTTGAGAAGAAAGATGATAAGACAGTGGCAGCCTGAGGGGCAGGGGGAGGGCAGGCACCCACACTTTGCCTTGGCATTGGGAAGGGGAGCTGGTGGCAGCTCTGAGGGCTGGCCCTCGGGCCTCTGCTGAGTCTGAGAACATGCCCCCAAACTTGGGCTGAGCCCACTGTCTGCCTGCATATCCTGCCAGGCCCGTGGGAGAGGGATCCTGGCTCTAGTCCTGCCTCCAGGTGCCAGCCACAAGCCCCTGGTGTGACCTGGGCCCAGGCACCTCCCCTCTGGGCCCTGTTTCCTCTCAGTAACTCCGGAGGGCTCCAATGGCGTCTCCCTCTCCCACGAGGCTGCAATCAGTGGTGAGGATGGAGGCAGGAAAGGAGGAGGGTGTGAAGGGATAAGCGAGAGCATGGCGGGGGATGGAGAACTAACACACCCAAAGAGAAAAATTCCACTTGGAAACTAAATAGAGTTACTTTGTCAGGAAACAGGGCACAAGGCACCATAAATATTCAAGTAATTTACTATAAAACGCCATCCTGTTTTATTTTGTTTTATTCCCCAGTCAGAACTACAGTGTGAACCTAAGCCAGAACATCAACAGTGCGGGCAGGAGCAGAGGAGGAAATAAACAGCCTCACTCAGCACCAACTTGGGGCAAGTCAACCCCACCACTTGTCTCCATGGAAATGAAGCAGGACCAGGTGGGCCACTCTGAGGCCAGAGAACCAGGGCACTGGCTCCCTCTGTTGGGTAAAGCTGGACACAGCTTAGCCCAGAAGGGAGCCCCAGAGATGGGGGCCCCAGACGGGCCAGCCTCTTAAAACCAGAGCAGCTGCCCATCCGGTGCCCTGTAAGCACAGGTGTCCCCATAAATGAGGCTGGTCTCAGGGGAAATGGACAGAGCCAAAGTAACCAGGGTTTGCCCAGCCCGTGTGGCTCAGTGGTTGAGCATTGATCTATGAACCAGGAAGGTCACAATTAGGTTCCCACTCAGGGAACATGCCCAGGTTGTGGGCTCAATCTCGGGGTGGGGGGGGGGGGTAGGGGGACATGCAGGAGATAGCCAATCAATGATTCTCTCTCATCATTGATGTTTCTAGCTCTCTCTCCTGCTCCCTTCCTCTCTGAAATCAATAATATATCCTATGTAATAAAAAGCCTAATATGCAAATTGACTGAATGGCAGAACGACCGGTCGCTATGAGGCACACTGACCACCAGGGGGCACACACTCAATGCACGAGCTGCCTCCAACCCACAGGCCCCAGGCCAGCCAAAGCAGGTGCCAGCGGGGGGGCCCCCCCCGCATCACCTCACCAGTCGCCCCACAGAGGGAGGCAACCAGCGGCGACTGGGGGCGGGGCTGGCGAGTGGGTGGCGCCAGGCTGGCCAAGGCGGGTGGCGGAGGGGGCCTCCCTGATCGCCCCATAGATTGGCCCTGATCGCTGGCCAGGCCTAGGGACCCCACCTGTGCATGAATTTCATGCACTGGGCCTCTCTCTCTCTCTCTCTCTCTCTATATATATATATATGAAAACAGGGTTCGAATCCTGTCTTACCTTTCACTGGGTGTAACAGGGCAAGTTGCGTAACCTGTCAGAACCTGAGTTTTTTTATTTCACCTGCAAAATGGGGATAATTCCCCCAGCTCCTAGGGTTGTTGGGAAGATTAAATGAGATCATCTATGTCGAGTATCTGACCCTCCTAGGAGCTTGCACCGCCAAGAAGTCCAGGGCCCTAAACGGGCCAGTCGCTCTGGGAAAAAGTTGCCTGCCCCTTCCACCCTCTGCCTCTACATCCTGCCCACCCCCTGCTCCACCCCTCCTTCCCTGTGGGCTCCGCCCCTCCCTCCCTGTGGGCTCCGCCCCTCCTTCCCTGTGGGCTCTGCTGGCGCATGAAGTCCTCATGACAATGATGGCAGCAAGCACCGCTGAGCACTCTGCAGGTGCCTGTCTCCCTCAGGCCTCACAGCGGCCCTCCTCCACAGGTGTCCTATGTTGAAGCAGGTGCCCAAGGTCACACAGCGGTCAGCCCGGGGTGGGGGTCACATGTGCACCGAGGCCTGCTGGGCCGACGCTATGCTCTTCATTACCTCCTCGCTTCCTCTGCTGCCATGGAGAGAACACGCCCCGAGGTCCGGACCCCAGCCTCAGCTCTGCCCATGGTTAGCCGTGCCACCTGGCGGGTCTCTCTCCTGCAGAGCATCCGTTTCCCCACCTGTCACAGGGGGCGGTCCCTAAGGGCTTCTGGCTCTGAGGTTCCCTACTGAGCTGGAGTAAAGGGGAAGTTTGGTTCTTCACCCAAAAGGTGATGACAGTGTCAGAGGGCTGACAGCAGGCCATGGGGCACCTGGCCAGGGGCCTCCCCACCTCTCCTGTCTCTACCTGTGCTGTCACTGCTGCCTGACAGGGACAGGCCCCACATAACCGCGGTGGGTGGGGATCTCTGATCTGAGCTGGATGTAAACCTCTCACACTCATGCTCTCCCTCTTTCTCACTCACTCCAGCTCCCCAGGGCTTCTGTGGTCAAAGTGCTTTACCCTATGTCTCCCAGGACAGGCTGCCAGGAGGCACAGGAGACCCTGGGACAGGCCCCAGCTAGGGATAGAGACATCTGAGACGGCTTCCCCAGCCTGGGCTGTGGGAGGCTGGGAGGCAGGGTCTCTGCAGGGAGGTGTCAGCAGGAGGTAATAATGATGCAGGGCGGAGGCAGGGAGCTGGTCCCTGATCTTTCATGTAAAGACCATCGTGCTCAGCCCCTACCAGCGGATGCCTGGTGTTGAACCAGAAGGTGAGTCCAGTGTGGTCCCAAAGAAGCTTCTCAGTCTGGCCGTGAGATGCAGAAAGAGAAAAAACTCCGGCCCTCTTGCTGTTACCACCACCTTCCCCCCCCCCCCCCCGCCCCCGCCCAGCCCAGTTTTCATGCATCCAATGGGGACAGCAGAACCCACCTATCTACTACCTCACTGCGATGGCGACCAGGCACATGCAAAAAGCTTGCCTGGGTCTCTGTGCACAGGAGGGCACAACCCATCATCGCCATCTGTCCTTTCTCCCCCGCTGTCCCTCGAGGAGGCTCAAGCGCCTAATCTCTAACGCGCACTCACCATGTCCACCTCTCAGGGCGGATGGAAACGTTAAGTAGCAAGCATAATGCAGTGCCTCCGGAATCTCAGTCTGCATCTGCGAAAGAGCTAATACTGCTCACTCCTCCAGGAGACCAAGGGCATCACAGAGACAGGCATGGGGCTTACGTGGCACGTAGCATATGCCTGGCACTCACAAGGGGCCTCAATACACGAGTCCCAGCTCTCCCCCCACGCCGAGGCCTGGAGTTCTGTGTTTGGTGCATCGCAGGATTTACTGTTGGGAGTGGGCAGAGGTCATGTCCAGGCACACAGGGCCACCACGGATGGCAGCCAGCTGTCCTCCCAGGAGCTCGGGGACAGACATCTGGGCAGCGCCGTCCTTCTTAGCCACCGAGCGCTATTATTGCACAGGGACCACGTGGGTCGAGCCCTTTCTCTCCTGGCTAAATGGTTGTTGGCCGTTGAGCAGGAGAGGTGAGAGGGCTGTAGATCTCCCAAGGCCTCCCGTGGGGTGGCTGCGACAGTAGCTGCTCAGATTCATCGGGAGGGCCCACTCCCAGCAGATAAGCAGGCCGATATGTCTCCGTCAGAGACTCCTGCTCAAGGGCAGCACCATAAATCCCGGGGTGGGAGCAAATGAGCCAGCCAGCCAGCCAGCCACTCCTTGGCGAGCATCTTCCCTCCCGGGGCCCCGTCACTCTGCACTCGGCAGCCGGGAGACTGCACGCAGCATAATCTGCAGTTCTGCGTCTGATCCATCAATAACCCCGGGAGAGGCGCCTCCCTCCCGCTCCGTGCTGGCTAAGACAACTGCCTGTTCTCACCTCCCCGGGAGCTGGGAGCTTAATTCTCCCCCTGGACCAGGGTCTCTCTGGCTTCTTGGAACAGTTGTGTGCCTGCGTGCTTGCATTCTCCCGCTTGTCAAGCCTTCCCTGCCTGGGCTCCTGAGGACAAGGAGTGCTCCCGACACCCCACGGGAGTGGGTGGGTGGGTGGGAAGGGAAGGAGGGGAGCCTCAGCAGGGAGAGGCGAGCAGGATGGAGGCCGAGAGCCACAGACTCAGTCAGTTAGGCTGCCTGTACCTCGATGGTCCCATCTGTACAATGGGTCTCCATTCATTCATACAACAGATATTTACTCATCAGGCTTTGTTCTGAATGCTCTGTGTGGCCATGAACAAAATAAGCCGCTGCCCTGAGCAAGCAGGCATGCTGGCGCAGGAGATCAGCAGTGTCAGGTAAACACACAGAAAGGCTAGATGATTTCGAGCCATAATGTCTGTGAAAAACATGGGGAGGGTGCTGGGAGAAAGAGGTACTGGGGTGAGGACACCATTTACACGGAGGGTTGAGGGGAGTCGGAGGAGGGGGGTTTGAGCTCTCAGTGGTAAGGAGTAGCCACGTAAGGATGTGAAGGACAAGCGTTCCCAGCAGAGGGAACAGCAAGTGCAAAATCCCGAGGCAGGATAGAGCGTTTTGTGTTCAGGCAGAAAGGGAGCCAGTGTCGCTGGAATAGGGAAGGGGGTGGTAGGAAATGAGGCCCCCAAGGGAGGCAGGGGATAGATCCCACGGGGCCGCAGAACGCAGACGGGCGAGGATTTTGCTCATAATGGGAGCCACCACATGTATAGGAAGGCTCTGAGCTGGGAGGGCCATGCCCTGGCACCCGTAACCCTGAATCAGACCCCTCTGGCTGCTTTGCAGAGAGCAAGTTGAATGGGACAGGAGAGGAAGCACTTGGTAAGGAAGGAGGTCCCATAATATGTGGGAATATTTGATCCAAATGAGCTGAGAAATGAGGAGGTAGAATGAAGCTCTGAAAGGGGCAATTCAGCCAAGATGAGAAAAGAGCCAAAGCCACATCAGCCTGGCCATCCGCACACCGGGCATCGGGAATCAGATGTGAGGAAGACATGATTCCTGCCCTCAGGAGGCCCCAGGCCTGTGAGGGACACCAGCAAGGAGACAATGACTCCAGGCACAGGCAGCCAGTGCTCAGTCCTACCCAGAGAGATCAGGGAGGGCTTCCCAGGGGAGGTGACTGTTGGCCAGCATTTATAGGAAGAGGGTGTTAGGACTGACAACACCACACAATAGGGGAACCGCAGTCATAGTTAGACCCAAGGCCACGCAGAAGGACCACGGCCTGGACTCAAGTCCCGCCTCCCTACCTGAAGAGGCCCAGGCTGGGTGACTGCCAGCATCAATGGCCAGATTCCAGCCCCCGCCTTTGAGTTTTCCGACGGAGGCCCCAGACATGGTGGAGCAGAGAGAAGTCACCCCTGCTGTGCCCTGACCCAGCTCCTGGCCCGCGGGCTCTGTGACATAATAAAGTTTGTCTTCCATCCCTCTGTGTTGGTGCCATTTGTTACACAGGCATAGTAACTAGAACAGCTCCCCATTGTCTGCCCTTGTTATGAAGTTCAAGTTCTCGAAAACGCCTTGGCAGGCCCCCTCGCCCTGCCCTGCCAGTCGTCTGGGCTCCTGTCTTCCCTCTTCTCCCCGCACGGCCATTGCTTCTGCTGGGTTGAAACACTGCGACTTCTGGACCAGGGCACGCTCCCTCGCTTCACGTTGCTCTGCCCTTCGCCCTCCTCCTCACCCCACCCCCCCACCCCGATCACTCCATCTCCGAGTCTCCCGGAGACCCCACTCCCTCCGGGCAGTCCCTCCTGAAGCCTGTGATGCGCCTCGGAGACTATACCCTCCACCCGGTGTCACAGCAGTTACCCCTCACTCCATGGCCGGTGCCTGTCCTCCTGCCTGTTCCCTCACTGGACCGGGACCTCTGTGAGGGCAACAACTTGGTTCCTTTTGCTGTGCCGTCCCCAGCACGATGCCTGGTCCAGTTGAAGAAATGCACACTGGCGTGTAAGAAGGAGACCTTCCTCGTGGAGAGGGACCACGCACACACGGGCGTCTCCCGAGCCCCTCCTACGCCCCAAGCACTGCTGGGTGCAGAGAACACCCATCTACCTCCCAAGTCTGGTGAGTGCTCTCAACCGGCAGGAAGCCAGGACGAGGCAGCCAGAAGGACAGCTCCCTCCAGGGGCCCTGAAATGGAGATAGGATCCTGATACACGGTGCTGCTCAATGTGCTGTGGGTCCAGGGACCCCACGCTGAGTAGCTCTGGGTTCTGTAGGACCCAGAAATGATTCAGGACAGATGGATTTCAAAAGGGAGAAGCCAACCTGTGTGCCAGCATCTGGTCACTGAGAGCACGCAGATGGCAGCTGCTCGGAGCAGGGGGTGAGGACCGGCCCCGGGCGGAGCTGGAGTCTAAGAGACAGAGTAGCCAGACAAAACGCCTCCCCAGAGGCCACAGGGCCCCCACCAAGACACAGCGCCCTGTCCTCACTGGCCCCTGGTCTCGGGGCCTCCCTCACCTCCAGGCTGGTGCAGTGGCTCCTCCCCGGTTTGCAGTTACAGACCCTTTGAGATGGTCAAAGCTGTGGACCCTCCTTGGAAATATTCCCACCGACACATGCCCTGACACTCTGACCTAAGATTCCAGAAGCTTCCAGAATTACACGCCCCCCTCCTCCCCCGCCACCTCGTGAAGTACTAGAATACTAAGCAGCCCCTTGGACAATGTGTGGGAGACCCCCATTCCAGGGCCACTAAAATCAGGTGGTGGGAGGGATGGCAAGGCACCAGGAGAAAGGTTGCAGGCATGTGGGGGCTGGGCAAGCAGAGGAAAGGGGACTTTTCCAAGTTTGCCTGAAGGCGGGGCGGAAGCTGGGAGAGGCAGCCAGAGCCCAGATGGAAGAGTTCAGGATCCTGGGCTGGAGGATTGAGCTGTGGGGAGGGGAAGAGGCCTGTAAGGCGGAGGCAGGCCCAGCGGAGGGCAGGGGGCTGGCGGGTCCCAGGGGAGAGCCCTGGGCGCAGACCCCAAGTGCCTCTTGCCTCAGTCTTCCCACCTGTGGAATGGGAAGATGCTCCTCCTGCCCCCTTTCCTCCCCCATGGATCCAGCAAGGAGGCTGAGACGAAGCCCACCTCCCGGCCCGGGGAGAGGAGCGCTGGGTTAACACGAGGATTGTGCTCAGAAAGGAAGAGGGTACACAGAAGCACCCAGCCTTCCGGGGAGAGAGCTAACAGGAGAGAGTGATAATGCCAGCCAAAGAGGAGGGCGAGCAACCAGTGGGTTTGCAGAGATAGGAGGGGAAGGCAGCTGCGACGACAGAGGGCTCGGGGAGGAATTGGGGCTGCTCCTGATGCCTCCGTGGGGCCTCTGAGCCGGAAATCAGTCCCTTCTCAGGGACAGGCCTTTGGGGCGTATGAAAGTGGAGGGGAAGCTAAGACAAGCAGGTAATTGGCAAATTGGGCATCTCTGACTGGTCCCTGCCCCTTGAGGACATCCCAGTGGGATTAGGGGGAGGCAGACCCAGCCCTGCCCCTTATTGTTGACCCCGGGACACCCAGTTCCTGAGCATCAGAGACAGGAGGGCACTCTGTGGGTGCTCACAACGTGCCGGCACCCACGTGGCTCTCTGCCTCTGCAGACTTAGAGCGCGGATCCAAGGCCTCCATGCAACTCTGCCCATGTACAGATGAGGAAACTGAGGCACCGGGAAGTCAGAGTCCATCTGAGTCTAGAGCTCGTGTTCTCGGCCTCTAGTTCCTTACTCTGGCTCCAGAGGAAATGGTTGGGGCCAGAAGGGAGAACCTGGAGTGTTCAGACCTCTGCAGAGATCCCTCCCCAGGGCTCCTGGAGTAGGCAGCTCTGACGAGACCCCGGAAGGATGAGGGGACTGGAGTGGGAGCCAGCTGGTGGGGTCGGGGAGTGCAGAGGACATGGCAGGCAGCAGACAGGGCAGCTGAGCTAGGCTGAGAGTAGATGAGAGGCAATTAACCATTTGTAAAAGCTATAACTTACTGGTAGCTTCCTACATGATGGAAGGTCAAATCCACACAACGCATCCACACACCTCTATGAAAAGGACTCATTATCCCTTTGTGGCAGGCACTCAGAGAGGGTAAGTGACTTGCCTCTGGTCACACACAGCTTGAGTCCCACAAAGGTGTGTCAACCGCCAGCACCTGCTCCGCCCACCGTCTACACTGCCTCTCCAAGCACCTACGTACTAGTAAGATCCTGCCCAGATGTGGGGAGATGGGTTTAGGTACGAGGCAGGTAGAGATCACCGGGGAAGCATCCCCCTGCGGGTCTGATTTCCCACAGGAAGGGCAGGAGAGCCGCTTTGACCTCCAGGAACAAGGTCGCTGCGCCTGGGGAAAGGCCCCTTGCGCAGGGGCCCCGGAGAGCAGGGAAGCCCCTGCCTGTGGCCCTGGGGGGCTGCCTGCTTTGCTGCCCATCAATCAGCAGACCTCACGGGGTCTCTGGCCTCTCTATGCCCACAAATGCCTGGCGGCACTGCCTTTGCCTCACATGTTAATTTTTCAATCTGATAAAAGCTCTTTGTCTCCCAGCCGCCTCTCTGCCCTGCGGAGAACGCACATCCTGAATCCTGACTCGGGGAAACAAACGCTGTTAAAAAGCCAGCAGCCTTCACGTGAGGCTGGAGGCACAGGGCAGGACCTTGTCACCTGGCTCCTCCCCGGGCTATGTGTCAGGATCCTGAGCGCAAGCCCTCCCTCCCCCACCAGCATGCCACTGAGTGTCCTCTCAACCCTACCCAAGATCTGCCAACGGCCACCCTGCATGACTGCCCCTTCTGGCGACGCTGGCATCTCTGAGCTGTACCCTGGCCACCCTGCCTCTGTTGTCATCCCTGTTACACCCGCTTCACTCATTCATGCATTTGCTACTTGGTTCACCCAACACCTACCATGTGCCAGGACCTACTATGTGCCAACAGCTGTGCTAGGCCCAGCATACCAGAGTGAAAGACATAGTTCCTGCTCTTGAGGAGCTCGCAGTGTAGCAGGGACACCATGGGAGTGAACAGATTTGAACCGTTTCAGAAAGGTGTGGTGGAGGTTAGGGTCCGGTAAGCCAGTGCTGTAGGAAAAGGGGGCATCAGAAGCCATCACTGGACAGGGAGGGAGGGATGAGTTTAGTCTTAAAGGATGAATAAGAGGGAGCCACCCGGACTTTCCCTTTCCCTACTTCCCGTTTTCTGAAATTTCACTTAGCGGACAAGGCCCAGCTTAAAACTTCCTCTTTGATTTCCTTAACCGAAACCAGTCTTGTGTTTTCTCCACTTCCCCACAATATAAGCCTTTATTCTTTTAAAAAAAATGTTTTCATTGCTTTTCAGGGAGAGAGGAAGGGAGAAGGAGACAGAGATAGAAACATCATCAGTTGGCAGCCTCATGCATGCCACTACTGGGGATCGAGCCCACAACCTGGGCATGTGCCCTGACCGGGAGTCGAACCAGTGACCTCTTGGTTCATGGGTCGATGCTCAACCACTGAGCCACACTGGCCAGGCCATGCTTCTATTCTTATTAGAGTTCAGGAAGTGGGGCTTGCCAGGCCCTTGCCTGTGGTCATCTGCCTGCAGAGCCCATTGCTCAGGACAGCCATTCCCAGGATGGTCGGTGACAACAGCGCCCTCTGGAGGTGTCCGTTGCACGGCCTGTACAACAGAACATGGCAGCACTGGGGCCCCGAGTGATTTTTTCTTGTGTGGCTTGCCAGCCCCGCAGCATTCCCACAGCAGAACATCAGGTTAGTCCTCACTTTCGCCACCCGGCTGCCCACCCACCACTCCGTTCCACACTACCTACGAGGCCCCTCTACTTTCTTCCTCTATACCCTGCCTCGGCTGTCGATGGTTTTTGCTGACGTGGCCTACCATGTTTAAACCCATGACAGCCATAGTCCCGCCCAGTCCGTGTGCTCGGGAGTCTCCTTCGAGCCTGAGCTGAAGAAATATGTTAATCCGTGAAATCAGGGTTGTGTCCGGGGACTGTAAATGGAAAAGAGAAGCAGCCTCATTGATCATCCTCTACATGCCAACCACCATGCTGAATGCTTCCCACAACCACAGACGGATTATTGTAAGAACACTGGAGGCCCAGCGCTCGATTGAAATTGTACGAGGAGGCGCCCCGCCTCCCGCAGTGGGAGGAGGCACCTTGTGGGGGGGCTGGGACCCATGCCTGACTTGCAGCTCCCCGCCCCCCCCCCCCCCCCCCCCACCGGCCTCTGTCTCCGTCTCCGTTCTGGGCCTCACCTGCACGCTCAACCTCCTCCTGTCTGGTAGTGACCCATTATGGAGTCCTGACCTAATTTGCATATTACCTCTCTCTCTCTCTCTCTCTCTTTCTCTAAATATATATATATATATATATATATATATATATATATATATATATATATATATGACTTCTGTTTCAGTGTTGAGGACAAAATGAAAGGGGGCAAGACTGGAGGCACTTATTGAATGCACATGTCGACTATATATAGGGTGCCCCCCAAAATGTTTATACACTTTAACAGCCGATAACATACTTAATTTACACTCCTTTTTAGGTTAACTGATTTGAAGTAATGGGTGAAGCCAGACTAAGCTTTGAACAAAGAAAATTTATCCTAAAGTGCCAGGAGACTTTTTTTTTTTATGGCACAAAAGTGGCAACAGTCGATGAATCGAGGGTGCACAAATGTTGAATGAAATGATTCTTGATGATTGTGATTCCATTGCTTTGTGTTATCAGCAGTGCCTGGACCAGAACGGTCATCAGTTTAAAAACAGGCGTTGACCCCAAAAAAGGATTCATTTCTGTGGATTCTTTTAAATTCTGAAAATGAACTGTATGTTAATAAACACTGACTTTATAATCAATCTAAGTGTGTATACCTTTTTCGGGGACACCTGTATATGTATCTACACATATAAAACATTCTATGCGCCATCTTCTCCCTCAATAAAGCTCTCTCTGTAGGTAGTGTCCCATGGTCTATAGCAGTGGTTGGCAAACTGCGGCTCGTGAGCCACATGCGGCTCTTTGGCCCCTTGAGTGTGGCTCTTCCACAAAATACCACGTGCGGGTGTGCACGTACAGTGCGACTGAAACTTCGTGGCCCATGCGCAGAAGTCGGTTTTCGGCTCTCAAAAGAAATTGCAATTGTTGTACTGTTGATATTTGGCTCTGTGGACTAATGAGTTTGCTGACCACTGGAGTGATGAATAGGAGTGTGGACAGAACCAGACAAATGTGGGTTTGAGCCCGTCCAACAGGAAGAGAAGCCCATCTATAATAACAAAAGCGTAATATGCTAATTAGGCCAGATGTCCTTCCGAAAGACCTTCCTGAAGACCTTCTGGACAAAGTAGAACTTGCACCAGTCATTTAACCTCCCTAGAGCTCAGTGTCCTCATCAATGCAGCGGGGTAACTCCAGGGCCCCTCGAAGGCTGGAAGGATTGCCTGGGTGACCCATGGCATGAGTTCCACATGGTGCCTGTCACACATTAAGCAATATATACTAGCTACTCAGATTACTATTATTTTTAAATGTTCCTATTTTTATTTTATTTTCTAATATATTTTTATTGATTTCAGAGAGGAAGGGAGAGGGAGAGAGAGATAGAAACATCAATGATGAGAAAGAATCATTGATCGGCTGCCTTCTGCATGCCATCCACTGGGGATTGAGCCCGTAACCTGGGCATGTGCCCTTGACTGGAATTGAACCCAGGACCCTTAGTCTGAAGGCTGATGCTCTATCCACTGAGCCAAACCAGCTAGGGTGCTACTCAGATTATTACCACCATTATTCAGACACTAGAGGCCCAATGCATGAAATTCGTGCAAGGGTAGGCCTTCCTCCCCCCAGCTGCCAGCACCAGCTTCCCTCCGGCACCCGGGACCCAGGCAGCCCCAGCTTCCTCCGGAAGGTCTTCGGGAAGGTCTTTCGGAAGGACATCGGCCTAATTAGCATATTACGCTTTTATTATTACAGATGGGCTTCTCTTCCTGTTGGTGTTTCCACATCAGCTCGGTGTATATTTCAGTGAGCGTGAGTGATGGCGGGAGCTGCAGCAGCCCCATCCTCACGCCCATGCTCTTGGATCCCAGCAACCTGGCCGGCGGGAGTCAGTGCGGGCCTGCCAGCTGCCCTGGAAGGCACTAGCTGGGACCCTGGTTGTGCCAGACCCACTCTGCACGGAGCCACTGCCACAGCACCCAGGGAGGCAGCGGAAGCGGGAGTATTCACACAGCTCTCGCAAGGGTGCCACGAGGCTGAGCAGATGATGCTTTCCACGCTGTCTGAGATGATCAGGTGAAATCCCCTATATAAATATGATTCCCTAATGGCTTCAGGCGGCAAGGGGGATGCCATTCAACTGGCTATTTAACAAAGCTGTTTAAAGAGGAAAACTGTGGGGATCATGTTTTATGCATTAGCTGTGAAAAATTCTCTTTAAAACCTGTCTCCGTCGTCTGAGCGCCAGGAGTTCCGATAAAGGGCCAGGTTTTCTGATGTGTTTTACAAGCATACAAACACACTCACGCACACTCACAGCCCTCGCGGCTTTCCCTCCGGCCCCACCCCCATCCCTGGTCAACTCTTCAAGGGAGGCATTTAATCCTCCCCCCACCCCCAAAATGTTCTGAGGCGAGCAGGCAATGCCATTTTTCATGTGCGCGTTAATAATTCAAACTTCACACCAAGTTTTCCAGCTGGATTGGCTTCCCAGGCTGATGTGGAAATGTCTGGGTCAAATATACTTTAAAGAAAAATTCCTTTAATTAGTTTCGTTTGAACACGACAGAAAGGCCCAGCTCGACTGCAAGGCAGTTTGTTGCCATCTTGACATTGCTTCCACGTTTATCGGTTAAATGATTCTATCGCGTCCGAGACAGGACATCTGGGCTCCAGAGGCCCTCGTAGGCGTGTGCATTTGCTCTTTCTCCCCTTGCCCGCTTCGTAGGAGGCGCTGGGCACCGTTCGCTCTGGTTTGAAGCAGGGAGCAGCCTGGCCTGGAGATCAAGGTCGTTTGGCCAAGGTCGCAGAACCAGGGGAAGCCAGAGTCGGTTTCAGAACTCCCGTCTCCCTGGGTGACTGCAGCACGTTGCTCCATGACCCCAGCCTGCGTTTTCTCACCTCTGAAATGGGAATAATGAGCACAGCTCCGCGATAGGGTTAACGTGAGGATAAAATGAGGTCATGAATGTTAAGTGGCCGGTGCTCAGGAAATGCTTGATAAACTTGAGCTATGATCATGATGACCATTCCTTAGTCTCCTCCCCAGTTGTTTTTTTTCTCTCCGTCCCTGAAGTTCTTGCATTAAAACCCTCTTCTGATGCCATGAGGTGGAAGAAACCTGACTGCCCTCATAAAGGAACAGACAAGGTTTCAACAGCGGGGAGTATTCACAGTTCTTGTCAACATTCAATGCGCACGCAGATCCCATGAAGATCTTGCTGAGGGCCAATGCTGATTTTCAGTAGGTGCGGGGTGGGGCCGGAGGTTCTTCATGTCCAACAGGCTCCCGGGTGATGCTAATGTGCCGGTCTCTGGACCACATTTTGAGTAGCAAAGAGTAGCCCACAGGGGTAACCATTTATTCCTAGAAAATGTACATGGTGGAGAGGAAGGTGGAGGAAAGAGGGAGTACTGGTCTTTTCCCTCTTTCTCTCCCCTCTATCCCTTCCTCTCTCTTATCTCTCTCCCCCCTTCCCTCCTTCCCTCCCTCCCTGCTCCCTTCCCTCCCTCTCTTCCTTCCTCTCTTGCCTTTTAGGGTTGCTTTGAAATCAGACCTTCACAGGCTGGGCCTCCACTGTGGGGAAAATGGAGAACGGAGAACCAGTCTAAGCCGGAAGAATTCAGCCAGTCAAGCCAGGCCTCCTTCCTTCATCTTTCAACAGCAGGAATTGAGACACTGTGGCCCAACGCTGCACGCAGAAGTGCCAAGACACGAAACACCCTCCTGTCACCAAAAGCATTTGTGCAGCGAAAGAGGTCCTGATGGCTGGCAGGCCCTGGGGCAGGTGTTTGCATTGCCCTCCTTCAGAAGCTGGGGACCAGTAGCGAGATAAAGCCACTGCGGAGGGAGGTCACCGCCGTTGTCATTTCCATAGCCACTGTTCTCACCTGATCAAGAGGTCAGGGGTTTGCAGCCTGTTCCCAGGGACCCTGAGGGGCCAGAGGAGGAGAAGAGTCACAGCAGCATGGATGCAGACTGCTCTGGGGACAGGCAGGCCGTGGGCTCCATCTGGGGTCTCCATCTCCCCGAGGCTGAGCCTGGACCACCTGAGCCCGCCTCCTCATCTGTGCTGGACAGGAAGAGCACTTCCCTCACAGGGATGCAGGAAGGGTGAGGCAGACCTGTGTGCCCAGCGCCGTGCCTGGCGCGTCCTTCTCTCCCCAGGTCTGTGCTCTCCCCCTTCCCCGTCCGTCCAGGGAGCTGCGATTTAGTCTGCAAGTGACACATTGAACAGCATTGAATCACAGGGGTGGCTTGGTTCTTTTGTTTATTTCCCATCACAAGCCTGTCTACTCCATAATTCAGTTCACCAAGCCCTGGCTTAACCTAACCTCATTCTAAAGGCTCTGCTGCCCAATGGGAAGGATAGAAAAATAAAGCTGGAAAAGCCTCCGTTCCTGCTCTCAAGGAACTTCCTGTCTTGGCAGGAGGAAGCCAGAGCCCTGCTCCCCAGAGGGGCAAAGGGAGCTGGTGCAAAACACGAAAACAACGGCCACAGGGCAGGAAACCAGCTGTGGGGACTGTAAGGACTAAAACTCCTCTCTATTCGCTTTAGAAGAGGGTTAAAGCTCCCAATTTTTTATTAAGGGAGGAAGCAAAAACAGGGATTCTGACTAGTGTCCGAGGAAAAGGCTGAGGCATCCAAGATATCTAAGCATGCCCCCTGGAAATGCACTCCCCACGTGACAACTCTGAGGTCAGGTACGTTGCGATCAACGCCATAACGAAGACACCCAAATAGCCCAGGTTTTTGGTGACCATCACCATTTCAAATATGCCGCATCTACTGCCTCCTTAGGTACATTTGCTCTTGCCAGACCAAGTGTCCTGATTTGGGGCTGGGAAAATGTAGTTGCCATAATGATCATACATAATCACCCCTCCACCGCCGTCCGCCCCCCCCCCTCCCCGCCCCGGCTGCCTTGGTTTGGAGCTCCCGGCACAGTGCAGCAGAACCGACAGCGTACCAGCCTCGCCCTGTGTCTAAGCCGAATTCTCCTGGAAGGCTGGACCTGTACCTTTTATCATTGGAGGCTCTGTGCCTAGGGACCAGGACACAGTGGCTGTGTTTTAGATCAAGAAATAATGAAATAACCAAAGGCCCATTGTATTTGGCCTCGGTGAGTGGCCTAATAAAGGGAGAAAGGGAGAAGGCAGGCAGGGAAGGAGGAAGGGATTAAAGAGAATGGAAGAGGAATGGATCCTTCCACCTGGGAGGAAGCGACCCTTTGAAGAGGTAGGAGTTGTGTCAGCTTGTCATGGTAATAAAGCCTGACTTATTCTGGCAAGTTCCCAAACCTCTGCCTTTCTCCTCCACCCTGATGTCGCCCCCCCATTAATGATCAACGTGATCATGATAGCAATGCTGTTCTCTGTGAGTCTGGGGAAGCCAGCACCGCTGGAGGGAAAAGGCATTTGGAGCCACCGGCGGCTCTCAAACCACACGCAAAGCCTGGGGGTGCTAGGAGATTCGTGTAACAGAGAGGGCAGGCAAGAGCTAGGATCCTGTTGCAAACCCAGTGCTGTGCCCTCCGTAACTCTCAGCAAGTCACAACCCACTCCTCCTACCTGAGCCTTAGTGTTCCCATCTGTAAAATGGGCAGTTGCAATGTGATCAGTGGGTTTCAAACTCTGTTACCCGCAGTTGTCAGTGTTCCACAGAGATGGCTGGAAAGAAGAGATTGAAGAAGGGAAAGACCCAGCCTCACTTTGGTCAGAACAGCTCAGCTTTTACCTATAGATAGACTGGAACTCGGCATAAGCTTTCCCTTGGAAGAAAAGGTTTTGAGGTTAAAAATAAACTGAGAATTAATGGATTGGATGGCCTCTGAGGTTTCTCTCAGCTTTGACATTCTACTTCCCGTCCTTGAATCTATTTCTTGAGTCCCTTCTGCAAGGTAGGCACAATGTTGGCCAGGAGGGCTGGGCTGGTGAGCAAGCCCACCCTGCACCTGAGGTGGGAACCAGGCAAGCCATGCATGGTAGCCACCTTAAAGCAACAGCTGCAAGTTCTTGGAGACAGGAGCCCGATCCTAAGGGCTCTCACTTGATCCAGGCAAGATGGTACCCACTTCCAGGAAATGATACACAGGAAAGAGGCTAAACACATGAAGAGGATGAGCTTAGAGACCAAAATGTGGAAATGCCCTGACTCCCATCTCTCATCCCCCAAGACCCAGTTCCGTGGGCAAAGGGACATAAGGACATCAGGTGCCCACAACCACACAGACGCTTTCCCTGAGCTCTTTATCACTGTAATCGGAGCACTTCATCACTTCTTATACAACTGAAAAAATGGAGGCTCGGAACAGTGGCATGACCTGCTCAAGTTCAAGCAGCTGAGTCTACCTCTTGCTTCAGCCCTGCTTGCCACCTGTCAGGGGTGGGGAACCTTCTTTCTGCCAAGGGCCATTTGGATATTTATAACTTCATTTGCAGGCCATACAGAATTATCAACTTAAAAACCAGCCTGCTATATTTGGTCAAACATTTCATTAACTCACCCCTAATGCCTTGGCAGGGCCAGACCAAATGACTCCTTGGGCCTTATATGGCCCACGGGCCGGACATTCCCCACCCCTGCTGTAGAGTCAAGGCCCTTTGGAGCCTTAACAGAAGGTCATCTGCTCTCTCCTTGGCTGGGCTATGGGGTGTCAAGGGAAGGGCTTGTGTCCAGGGTGGGGGCCCCAGGGCCACTGAAGTCTTGGTGTCTCCCTGAAGCCAGCACGGTGGCAGCAGCAGAAATCAGAAAACCTTTGCAATGAGGGGAAACTGGAGTCCCAGTCAGGCCTGCTTCCCCATTGCCGCCTCTTGCCTGCACTAACCTTTGAAGTCTGGAGACTTTCATCCAAGCAGGTGGTGTTCCTTATATCACGTGGGCTGGTGAGTGGGGAAGAGGTCAACCTCATCCGTGCATGGCCCATGCCGAAGCCCCCGAAGAGGATCGTTTTCAAGAGCGGCGCACTGATCGACCTCCACCGGCCCCCAACAAGGGCTCCAGCAGCAGGAATCAAACTGACCCGAGCTCTAATTCTGGCTCCTCCGCTTATTAGCAATTGGACCACGAATGAAGTAGTGATCTCCCTCTGAATCTCAGCTGCGTTCTCTGTAAAATAGGAACAATGATACATTACAAGCTTTTCTCACTTCAGCAGCCCATATACTAAAATAGCGTACAGGGTGATTCCCTATTTTAGGAGCAGGATGTGATTTTAATTTAATTTTTGTCTTATTCTGTTGTTATACAGGCTCACAGCTTAAGCATTAAATCCTCATACAGGACTTATCTGGAAAACAGCAGCCCTTGCCCTATTTCTACTTCCCATTTCTGACTTCCCAAGGAAAACACTTTTAAACAGCTTTATTGAGATATATTCTACATATTGTACAATTTCCCCATTTAAAGTATACTATTCAATAGCTTTTAGTGTGGTCACACAGTTGTACATCCATCACAACCATTAATTTTAGAGTGTTTTTATTACTCCCTCCAAAAAAACCCATATCACTTAGCCATCAACTCTGTTTCCCCATTCCCAGCCTTAGGCAGCCACTAATCTATTTTCTGTCTGTATAGATTTGCCTCTTTTGGACATTTCTTAAAACTATAAGTGCAGTCATACAATATATGGTCTTCTGTGACTGGCTTCTTTCATGTAACATAGTGTTTTTAAGGTTCGCCCATGTTGTAGCATACATCAGTACTTTATTGTTTTGTTTTGGTTTTTTCTTAATAATATTCCATTGTATGCATTTACTACATTTCATTTATCCCTTCACTGGTTGATGAACATTGGGTTGTTTCCACATTTTGGCTATCATGAATAATGCAGTATGAACATTCATATATAAGTATTTATGTGGCCATACACTTTCATTCTCTTGAGTCTAAACATAGGAGCGGAATTGCTGGATCACATGGCAACTCTCTGTTTAACCGTTTGAGGAGCTGCCAGACTGCTTTCAAAGCAACCGCATTGCTTTTACAATCCCACCAGCATGGATGAGGCTTGGGGTTGTCCTTAGAAGGTTGAGCTGAGATAATGCTTATAAAGTATTTAGGATGGCTTCTGGCAAGTACTGGGAAAACAGAGCAGTTCTCCGTTCCCCTTTCCTTATTACCATATCAGTCCTGACCACCTCCAACTTTTCCTAGCACTTAGCCTAAATCCTACACAGTTTCCCTCTCCAATTTACTCCACATTTCCTGAATCAAAGGCACAGCTTCCCTCTCCAATTTATTCCACATTTACACTGAGTGGCCAGATTATTATGATCTCTGAATGCATAATAATCTGGCCACTCAGTGTATATCCTATACAATAAAAGGCTAATATGCAAATTGTCCCCTCCACCAGGAGTTCAACCAGCAGGCAGGCTGGCCAACAGCCCATGTCCCCTCCCCCTGGCCAGGCTGGCCGGAGCCCACCCATGCACCCAGCCTCCAATGTACATATATATATATATATATATATATATATATATATACATACACACACACACACACACACACACACACACACACACACACACACACACTGAGTGGCTAGCTTATTATGTGTTCAGAGATCATAATAATCTGGCCACTCAGTGTATATAGTGATAGTTTCTCCAACCCAATCCACTCCATGCACCCTGGGGAGCCCCACAATGCACCCGACTTGCTCATTTTCCTGGCGTGATTGGGAGGACCAGCTCTTGGCTTAATGGTGATTATTATTCGTGTTCCTGGCACTGTGTGGGTCTGCCCTGCCCAGGAGCACTTGGAAGCCTGCATCCAAATCAAGAATCTGCTGGTTTCCTGGGTTTGCATCTTGGAACACATGTGTCCTGCTTACCATTCAGTTCCTATAGGTAAGGCCCATTGAACAAGGTCTGTCTAAATATAGACTTGCAGCCCTGATTACCTAAGGCGCCTTCAAACACAATAGGAGGCTGTAAAATGCTCTTAGATAAAAGGACATGCAAGATGCAAGAAATCGGTACAAGTAAGAGAACAATGGAATGGGAGATTCATCTCAAGACAGCCTTTCCTGACTTTGGACCCTGGTACCGTTAGCTCGATGCCCACTACAGCTCAACCCAAGTCTCTCAGAATGCCTCCTTTGTAGTAATCGGGTTTCTTATGGTTGAAAGTTATAAAGACCGAATTCAAGACAGCTTCAGCTAAAAGGGGACTTTATTGACTCATTTGATGGAAAGAGAGGTGCATCTTACATGAGGTCACCAGGTCAGCATTCTCTCTCTTGTATGAATATGTATGCCTCTGCCCTGGGCCTTCTCTGGCTGGAGATGGGCTGCTCTGTGGGCTGGGTAGGTGAGACGGAGAAGTGGGGGTAGATGCCAAGCCTCAGATATTTCTGGGCTTAAATAAAACAAGCTTATTCATCTCAGGAGGGCAGGGAAGGAGTATGCTCCCCTCCTGTTTGTATATAAAACTCCAGGAGGGGGACTCGACTAGGCCTACCTTGGGCGATAGGCCTACTTCTTGGCCATTCTCTGTAGACAGACGTATGCCAACCCTGAGGCTCAAATAGGGTCACCATCCTGGGGTTGGCAGTCCCAACAACACCACATGGAGGGGGAGAGGGGACATTCTCCGAAGGAAAGAGGGGGGCTAGTTCCTCAAGAGAGGAATGTTGAGTAAACAAACACAACAGGGCTCTCCTACACACTTGTTCAACCTTCTCATGACGCCCCACAGCCCTCCCAGTGCCCAGTTCCTATGACAATCACAGTCTCCGTCTTCTTACAATGACACCTTCCTCTTACGGAACGCCTGGGACCGGCGAGCACCTCCCCTGGGTTTTCTCTAGCCTCCTGTGTTCGCACCCCCATTTTACAAAGAACCCAAGTCTCAAAGAGGTCAAATCACTTGCCCAAGGTCACACAGCTAGAGAGTGGCTGAGCTGAGATTCAGGCGCTAAAGCAAAATCGCACGCTCTTTGCTTTGTTCCTTCTCCTACGTGGAAACCCCACAGCCAGCTGGCAACCCTGCTCTCTCTGCCTGCACAGGTGTCTTCTCTCCGCTTCCTGACAATGACTGAAGGCTTCTGAAGAAGGCTCGCTGCCTCTTGGTGTTCCCCATCATCCTTGAGCAGCCTGGCTCCCTCCAGAGGAGGCTGGGACATTCATTATGGGGCTAACAAGCTCAGGCGTCTGTCACTCAGTCACAGCACCTGAGTCAGCTTTGAAGGCTGCGCGGAGGGGCTGTCTCCTGAAGAACAGGAGTGGTGGGGGGCTGGGGTGTTAGGCAGAGCCTGGGTGCAGTGGCAGCCGCACTGGGGCAGAGGCGTCCCATCCTGAGTGTCTGCAGCAACTGGTAACCATCTCCTTGGGCTCGAGGCTGACAAAATGACAGCCTGGGAGTCAGAGACCATAGCTTCTATTTCCAGGTTTCAACAGGCAATAAAGCACGTGGGTTCCGAGCCAGGCTGCTGGGGTTGGAATCCTAACTCTCCCACTTACAGTCTCTATGAGCTTGGGGAAGTTGTTTAACTCCCTCTGTGCCTCAATTTCCTCATCTAGGTGTTGTCGCAAGAAAAGAGTAGGATGACACAGTGCTCCACAGATGCCTGCGGATGCTATTCCAGTGTCTCATGGCCGAGGGGACAAGCAAGGAAGAGGAGGGATGACAACCTCTTAGGCTCCAGGGGAGAATGACTAGGTCTAGCTCCTCCCAGGGGCAGCTGTGACATATTAGCTAGCACCCCAGCTCTGGCTCCAAGATGTCCTGTGACCCTGGACCATTCACTTCACCCCGAAGAGCTGCAGTTTTATTATCTGCAGAGCAAAGGGAATAACACCCACCCTCTGTGTGGGTTATAACGGCGGCAGAATCCTGGGTACTCTAACGGCTGGTTAGCCTTCACAAAGATGCCCCGGTAGGAATGCCAGGAGAGTGGAAGCAGGAGGAAGGTAAGCAGGACTTTGGGGGCCTTAAGGAGGTGGGAAAGCTATGACCAGGCTCTGGCATAGGGTCTGTGGGAGCTACATCTTTATCACTCTCATCACCATCACCATCACCACCACCACCATCACATCATCATCACCATCACCATCACCATCACCATCACCACTACCACCACCACCACCACATCATCATCATCATCATCATCATCATCATCATCAAGACCTTGGTACTAGATGCCTGACTGCATACAGCAATGGGTAGGACTACTGATGCGAACCCTGCACTAACCTGTGGATAAACTATTCTCTACACCAATGGTTCTCAACGGGGGATGACTCCCGCCCCCCAAATAAAAAGAACATTTAGGAATGTCTAGAGACGTCTGGTTGTCACACCTGGGAGATTGTCACAGCTAGTGAGTAAAGGCCAGGGATGCTGCCGAGCATCCTACGATGCATAGGACAGCCCCCTAACAAAGAGTTATCTGGCTCAACATGTCAATAGTGCCAAGGCTCTGAGACCCTGCTCAATAGCTACATCCTTGGTATTGAACGGGTGACTAAGATCCTGCAACACATGGGAGCTTGTTTCTCAGCCCTGCTGAATAAGAATCTGTCCACCTATTAAGGTTTGGAAAACATGATCTTAAAAATAAATGCACAGAGTACCTGATCAGCAAAGCAAACTCTTAACCACAGAGGCCAAATGCAGGGCATCTGAGGTTGGGAAGAACAGAAGACAGATTAACAGGGGACAGTGGAAGGACGAATGGATTGGTGGAATGAAGATATTTTTGCAGATCATCTAGCACATGCCAGGCACCATGCTCGATTCTTTGCACAGGTATCTCATTGATCTCCAAGACAACCTTACTGAGAGAGAGACCAGGCCAAACCATGGCCTCCTTATCATATTTCTTGAAGCTTTCCAGAATCTGTCTACTACTGTCTAAACCAGGTTATATAAAGGATGTCATTTCATACTTATGCTTGCATGTAAAACCTTATTTACAGTTAGCATTTATTATTAACATCTAGAGTCTCACAAGTAGAGGCACATCATTTTTATATGTGCAAAGATGCAATTTTATCCTTTGTTTTCTCTTAAAAGATAAATAAACATCTTGTTTTACCCTCAACGAATGTATGAATTCTCTATTATCTGCATTTGTTTCCTTTTATTAAGAGAATAGATCTGAGGTTAACAATATAATTTGGTAACATTGACTCTTTATGGTCCCAAAGCTCAATAAATGCATCATGGAGATATAATAAAAATAATATCGATCATCTATTAAACACCTACTATTTGTAACGTGTCTTAGATCAGTGCCTCTAATCAACCACACCTCATTCCAAGTTTTCAAAAGAAGAAACGAAGACAGTCTTGGGCATGGCACTAAAGGGACAGGACCAGGAATGGACACGAGACCTGCCTGGCTCCAGAGCCCACTTCTCTGCACACCCCATACTGCCTCCTAGACAGAGTGGTCCTTGGTTTGCCCTGGGATGCCAGCTGGCTCTAGGGCCAGCACTCTAAATTCTCATGTTGCCTGACTGCCCTCTTCCCACCCCTGAGGACTGTTTTCCCAGGTCTCCTCCTGCCCTGCTCTCCCTGCCTCCCCCATCAGCAGAGCCCACCTCCCCTCTAACCTCAAGTTAGCCCTGGGTTCAGGAGTTATGACACAAGATCCTCAGTACAAAAGCTGGATGGCTGTTGACCTGAATCAGGGCTCAGCAGACTTCCCCTGCAAAGGATAATGTAATGAATATTCTAGGCTCTCTGAGATACATGGTTTTCATCGCATTTATTCAGCTTTGTTATCACAGCACCAAAGTACTCACAGACAATATGAAAACCAATGGACATGGCTGTGTTTCAATAAAACTTTATTGACAAAAACAACAACAACAAGGGGGCAAGCCAGATTTGGCCCCAAGGCTATAGTTTGCCAACCCTTGCCTTTGTGATCTCTAGGGTATCTTTACACCCTGGCACTTACTCTGTGGCTTCTGGGTGAGAGAGTCCCCCACTAGACGTTGAGAAATGGTGGTCTAAGCCACAGCCAGCTCACCAACAGAGCATTTCTCCTCTAATACAGTTTTAACACATCTGAAAGCAGACCTAGTACAATGAGCCTGAATGAACCCATCGCTCAGCTTCCGCCACCACCCCCACTTCGCCAAGCCCGTGTCACCTATTCCCCCCACACATGTTTTTCTGAAGTATTTTAAAGCAAACCCAGACATCTCATTATTTCCCCCGTAAGTACATCAACACATCTCTCTAGCAAATAAGCACTTAAAAAAAAACCCATAACCACACAAACATTATTATCACATAACAAAATGAAGGATAATTTCTCATTAGCATCTGGTACCTGGTGAGTATTTAAATTTTCCTAATTGCCTCAAAAAATGTCTTTTTACAGGTGGTTTATTTGAATCAAAATTCAGGTAAGGTCTACACATTGTATTCACAAAGAGCTTTTAAATTTTTGAATTGGTTGTCAACACGTGAAAATTTGGATTTCACATAAGCATCAGATTTTCAATTTCTCTTGGAACAAAAAGAAATATTTGCCACTTGGCAGCCTCATCCCCATGGCGACAGTAGCACTAAGCAGGCAGCACACGCCAGGGTTGAGGACCTGCGCTTCCCTGGAATGGTCCCCACTGCACCCATGCTGTCAGTCCCGCAGCAGGATCCCCGCAGGCATTAGAATTTGTGGTGCCTGCTCCAAACATCCTAGTCTCTCTCCCACCTCACACAGGAAGTCACCTGAGCGGTTCCCTGATCCACCTTCCCCTCCACACCCTCCCCCCAAACTGTCTCTTTATCATTTTTTTAAATTAATATTTTAAAAAATTGATTTCAGAGAGGAAAGGAGAGGGAGAGAGAAACATCAATGATGAGAAAGAATCATTGATCAGCTGCATCCTGCATGCCCCACACTGGGGATCGAACCCACAACCTGAACATGTGCCTTGATCTGGAATCAAATCATGACTTCCTGATTCATAGGTCAATGCCCAACCATTGAGCCACACCAGCCGGGCTCTTTATCATTCTTCTTCCTTCAAAGCAAATCTTCAGCATCTACCCAATTCCAGGAGTAATGGTGTGGTGGGGTGGAACAGAGAGGAAGGGTTGCCCAGAATAATTAGCCAGCCCTCTAGCCCCCTGGGCGGTGGTTCCCAGGGCACTAGGGAATCCCCCTGACCCCTGAGCTACACCCCCACCAGCTCACTTTGAGCCTAAGGCTCACAGAGCTCAGAACTCATTCCCCCACTAGAGAGCAGGCTTGCCTTGAATTCACTGTGTGATGTCGAAGAAACCACTCAACCTTTCTGGGCCTCAGTTGCCCTTACGGTGATCTTCAGGCTGTGGGTGCATGCTGGCTCTGGATTCTCTTTCCCTCTGGCTAATGAGCAGCGCTGACCCTCCATGCCTCAAAGTGGCATATAGAGGAGATCTGCCAAGGCAGGAGGGGTCCTGAGCAATGCTAAGGCTGCCTCTGGGCCTGTGTGCACAGGTGGGGGTGAGGGCTTCCTGTAGGGCAGGGGTGGGGTGGCAGTGGTGGGCTCAGGGTCTGAAAAATAGGATTTGGGCAACAGCCCACCCTGGGTACTCAGCCATGCAAAGGAGTCCAGCGAAGGGAAACCAGGTGGCAGTCCCAGCCCAATGGGGGAGTCAAACAAGCAATTATAATACAACTAGAGGCCCGGTGCACAAATTGGTGCACCAGTGGGGTCCCTTGGCCTCGCTTACAGGATCAGGCCGAAACCAGCTCTCTGACATCCCCCGAGGGGTCTTAGATTGCGAGAGGGCACAGGCCAGGCCAAGGGACCCCACTGGTGCACAATCGGGGCCAGGGAGGGATGCAGAAGGTTGGCCAGCCAGGGAGGGACTGTGGGAGGGCTCCAGGGCATGTCCAGCCCAACTCACTCAGTCGGGATTGGCCGGACCCCAGCAGCAAGCTAACCTACCGGTCGGAGCATCTGCCCCCTGGTGGTCAGTGCACTTCATAGTGACTGGTCGACTGCCCCCTGGTGGTCAGTGCACTTCATAGTGAGCTGTTGAGTGGCCTTAGCATATCATTAGCATATTACATTTTGATTGGTTGACTGGCTGACCAGCTGACTAGACACTTAGCATATTAGGCTTTTATTATATAGGATGTGATAAATGCCTGGCACATGGGAGCACAGAGGAAATAGTCTATTTGTTTATATATGCCTCTGCCTTGTTCCAAAAATGGTTTGAAGAGGTCAGCAAAGCTAAATACAGAAAAACAAAGTGGAAATTAAGTAAACGAGAAACATAATGCAGGGAGGACAAGGCGAAAGCAAGGGTAAAGTTAATACTCAAAATATCCACACTTCCAAGAATTGAGCCACAGGCTGGACTCTGGGCTTCCCAGCAGTCAATGCAAAAGGAGAAACACTCCAAGTTGTACAGCTCACGGTGCTCCTTCAAATGAAGCACAGGGGGAACTCTGGAAATGCACAGCCTTCTGATGCTGGGACCTGACAATTTTCCTTCCGGGGAGTTCTCAAGAACAGGTCCTGAAGCTCCCGAGGCATATAGGGGAGCTCTCTATGCCATACCTGTAACTTTCCTGTAAATCTGAAAGAATTCCAAAATTAAAGGTTTACTTTTAGAAAAATTTAAAAGTCCACAGGTGGAGCCCAACAGACCTTAACACTCCAGGCTAGCCACGGGCTGGTGCTATTTCTGTTTGTAACTCCAGGGGGCGCCACTCACATCTACACATTGCCTGATATGTAGGTTCTCTAAATGCCTGCTGAGCCCCGCCCATGAGGCTCAGTGGATTGAGCACAGTCCATGCACCGGTTCAATTCCTATTCAGGGACATGTGCCCAGGTTTCAGGCTCAATCCCTAGTAGGGGGCCTGCAGGAGGTAGCCAATCAATGTTTCTCTCACATCAATGTTTCTACCTCTCCCTTTCTCTCCCTTTCCCCTCCTCTCATGCTAGAAGTGCTTGTCTATAATGTATAAAGGATGTGGACCCTGAAATGAGGAAGTATCCAACAGACAACCCAGATGTTTTAGGAGCATTTTAAGGGATGCCAACCGACAGGCATCAACGACGGGACATTTTTGTCTATGTTTATTAGTTCCTGTCAATGTCATCATGTACCTGGGCAGTGACAAAAATCACAGACCAGAATCAGGAGTAGAACTTGCAGAACACGACCAGATTTGGGAGAAGCACCGTTGTGAAAAAGCAAGTGGACTTTAACTGGCTCTTTTATTGTCTTTTTCACTATTAACTTTCAAGTGACCCAATAATTATTTTTCAGTAAGAATCCGACTGCTCGTGGACAGAACATTATCCAGGACATCTGACTTTAAGACTCCAAGGAAAATAAGACAACGGGGAGGTAATTATAGAAAGCACGGGAAAGGTACTATGCCGAATTTTGTAACAGACTGTCTAATTTTTAGTCACTCAAAATCTTATTGTTACATATTCCGAATCTCCAGTTAATATCTAGACCAATTCAACAAACTACTGTCTACATCTGCAACTGTGCCTCACAATAGATGACAGGATTCTTAATCAGGAGATGCTTCTTAGAATGAAAATGCAATCATTTTATTACAATGTACTGTTTAGCTATGTCTTTATAAGATAAATAAATCTACCTGAGATTTTCAACCTTCCTTCCTTCCTCCCCCTGCCCCCCAAAAATGTCCCTGGGTAATGGGATGAATGAGCAAAGGTCTCAATCACCACTCATGACACAACAGTAAGCTTCCCAGAAGTAGCCAGCTCTACCTGCAGAGATCAGGGAAGTCTTCCCGGAGGAGGTGACTTGGGACTGAGTCCTCAAGGATCAGGAGGAGGTTGCGAGTCTGACAAGAGAGATTGAGCAAAAGGATTTCCAGGCAGAGGGAAAGGCAGAAGCCAGTGCATCAGATACCTTCTATTTGCCCTTCAAACGCTCTCTGTCTACCCTGCAGTGGGTCCTCTAGCTGTACTGAGTTAGGCCCAGGGGATGCTGAAGATGTTAGTGCATTCCCTGTCTCAGCCAGGATGGACTTCCTGCCTGAACCTCACCTGGGATCCTCACATGCAGAGAGTGATCATCTGTCCACAGGTCTCTTCTGTTAAGGGCACTAATCCCATCATAAGGGCCCCACCCTCATGACCTAATTACCTCTCAAAGGCCCCACCTCCTAACACCACCACACTGGGGATTAGGGCTTCAAGCTATGAATGGGGAGGGTGACACATACATTCAGTTCATGGGATTGCCTTATAAACAGACCCCCATTCAGCCTGCTCACCCATGCTCTTAGTTTTATGCCAGCCTCAAGCCAAAAATCCTATCCTGACTCCCTGGGAGGTCAGAGGTGAGAGGGACACAGCTGTCTGCCTACGTTCCAATCACAGGTCCAAATAGGTCATGCCTTCTGTCAGGCATTTGCCCGGAAAGGGCTGGAATGCTTTCCCAACACAGGAAAGTCAGTACGGGGTCAGTCACGAAGCCGGAGCCTGTGGCCTCAGAGAAGCTGCTCAGAAACACTTGCGCTTCCGCTCCTCTGCCCTCACCCGCTCCTGACCTTGGCCTTGTGGCATCTTCCCAGACACTGGCAGGGAAAGAGTCAAAGGCCAGGACAACACTGCTCAGACTTTCCCGCACTTCAGAATTCAGGGGGCTGTTGACAACACAGGGATGGTTAACAAGCTCCCCTGGTGGCTCTGAGGCACACCAGCGTTCCGGCCCACTGGACCAGCGCCATGTTGTGATGAGATAGAAGAAAGCGCTTCTCTATTTTGTGGGCATTTATTACTGTCTTTACTACAGGGCAAGGCAAAGTAGGTTTACAGTTGTGAGTATGTGCAACACAGAGTTTATTCTTGTATTACTATTTATTAATCATTGCATTATTTTCCATACAAGCCACTGTAAACCTACTTTTGCCCCACCCTGTATCATTAAATTGTTGAAAATTGTATTTTACCGTTTATAACAGCCAAGTAACTGGACAATAATAAGTACCAACAATGATAACATCACAGGACTTGTACTTACCATGTATCAGGTTCATTACATGCATGAAAACACATCTTCATATAAACAAATTGTGGTGTGCGCGCGCGCACACACACACACACACACACAGTGGCATAGTATTCAGCCTTAATAGTATTCTGCATGTCGACACATGCTCTAGCATGGATGAACTCTGAAGATGTTAAGCTAAGTGAAATAAACCGGCCCCAAAGGACAAATATCGTATGATTTCATGTACATGAGTAGTCAGTTTCGGAGAGACAGGAAGTAGAATGCGGTTGCCAGGAGCTGGAGGGAGGGAGGAGTGGAGGGATAGAGTTTAATGGGTGTGGAGTTTCAGTTTGGGAAGATGAGAAAGTTCTGGAGATGGATGGTGGTAGCGGTCGCGCAACAATGTGAACCGACTTAATGCTACTGAGCTGCACACATAGAGGAGCTAAAATGGTTTTATGTGATGCAGATTTTAGCACAATAAAAAGAAAGCACACGCGTGCAATAAAGCCAGGCTAAGGGAACAACCGTGAATGTCAGCGTCAGGCAGGTCTGGACGTGCATCCGGCAGATGGAGTGATCTGTGGCAAATATGACCTGGCCTCTCTGAGCTCCCAAATTCTCTGCCTTAGTCTGGGGGGAGGGGCAAGAACTAACATCTCTGGGTGTTTATAATGTCAGTCATGTTGCAGACAGCTTCTCCAGTCACTGTCCCACAGCCCTTGGAGGTGGGTGGGTATTGGTAACCTCATTTTGCTGTAAAGGAGGTTGAGACTCAGAGAGGTTGTGTGATGTGTCCAAAGTCACACAGCGGGGGTGAGAATGGTAGGGTTCCAAATAGAAATATGAGTCTAAAACTGGGCACTGTGGTCCTCTAGACACCCCTGGAAGCACCTGCAGCATCTCACCTTGAATTTGAAGACTTGGAGGGTGCAAACCCAGCTGCCTGATTTAGGGCCTCGTCTTTAGGTGCTGGTGTAAAATGTATTGTGTTTGAGGCCATTACCCAGCAACTCTTAGTTTATGGGCCTCCTTTATATTTACAAGTTCTACGAATGTGCAATTGAAATAGACCCAAAAACATGTCTCTAGACACGTACGTGCTTGGAAATCAAAGCACAACGGTGAAGGGAGAGGTTGTTCCGAAGGCTGAAGTCTAAATTATGGGAATCAAGTAGAAATCCCAGTTTGGGGAGGAAAGTTCAAAATGCACAAAGAACCAGACGAGATAACAGGTATCACTGCCAAGAGAAGGGAACGGAACTTCAGCAGGAGAAAAACAAACCCAGTGGAGCTCCCCGTCGGAGAGCTAAAGGCTTCAGATGACCCACGCCTGCCTCCCTGCCAAGGCCCCACCACGTACAGCCGTAAAGACCGTGGACAAGTCCAGGCAGGGGGGAGGGGGGCGGGGGGGGGGTGTTGGAATGTTCAGTGATACGAATGGCATCCCCGTAAATTGTGCAGTGGGCAGCCGTCTCTGCCTCCACGGTAGACGGATTTCTAAGGACATCACGGTGGAGATTCAAGGGGAATGATGAACAAAGACATAGGAAACGTCCTAACTTTCTCAGAACTTGCCGACCGGGCCTTAGAAGGTGAAAGGGATACCGCCAACATGTACAGAACCGACCATGTGCCTCCACTTTTCACCCATTTTGTCCCATTTAATCCCCAGCATCTCCCTTTCAAATGATAAGGAAAGATGCTCAGAGAGGTTCGGTAACTTGCCCATGGCCACACAGCGAGGGAGTGGTAGAGCTGGAATTGGAGCCCAGAACAGTGACTCCACATCAGCCCCTCTCTATCCAGAGTTGGGAAGACTCTGAGCCAGGCCGGGCATGGGTTTCTCTCAGCAAAACTGGGCTGAAACAGCCATTGGGGGCAGAGGCAATGAGGAAATTAAAGCTACAACAAGGCAACAGTGAGGGTTTAGGGGTAAACAGTAGGGCGGGGGGGGGGGGGGGGCGGGACCCAGTTCCTCTAAGCCCTGAGGATTGGGGGACTGCAGTGCAAAGCTCTGACTGTAGATCAGGAAGCTGGGGCAGGCACTCGGATCCGGAGGCAGCCTATGAGCTCAGGGCTGGAAGATGGGGGTCTGTGTTCAGTCCTGCCTTGGAAACGTGGGGTCTGACTTGGGGGCTGGGGGTGTATTTCACCCTCTGAGACACGGTTTCTTACCTCTACACAGCACAGGGAGGTTGGTGTAGGTGGTATTTCCATCTCTAATATCTTCTACTTTTGGAATTTTCCTCTGCTTCAATCAGAAAGGCTGGCAGGATGCCTCCTCCAGGGTGGTGGCCTCTCTTGGTCTGGGTGGCTCAGCTGTGCCCTGTCCTTCTCCCCTAACCCCACACTCCAGAGCTCAGGCCTCATTAGCTGACAGACATGGGGAGCGGAATCATCTCGCCTCCCTTGGTCCCAACACCTCCCTACCTTTCTGAATTTTTAAAAGTGCCTTTACTCAGAATTCATCAAAGATTCATCAGGCTTGGGATTGGCCCGAGCTGTTGCCTGAGAAGCCAAGTGGAGGTGGAATGAGGGAGGGAACCAGGAAGCCAGCAGGCGGTGCAGACGCGTGAGCATCCAGAGCTGCACTGGGGGCCCTGCAGCCTCTGCCCCCCTTGATCCGGGGGGAGGGTCTGGGAACAAAGGAGGCACCCTGTCCGAGGAAGCTCTATCCCAGCTCTGGGAGGCCTCCCTTCAGCAGTCCGGGCCTCACCTTCCCCAAGGTGGGGTACAGCCTGTCTGCCCTCCCATTTCACAGGATGGGAGAGGATCAATGAGGCTATAGGTGGGACCCCACTCTCTATGGGGAGGACCCAACCGACTTTAAATGAAGGTCTCTGGGAGCTGTTGGGCTGGTGCAGTGTGACAGACAGGCAGAGGCAAGGACCAGGGAGGTGGGTGGGCCCAGCTCTGCTCCTTCCTGCTTGTAGCTTTGGCTTCTACCAGAAATTCTGCATAGAAAGAGAGGGGGCACCATTCATGGTTTGAAGTCTGTGAATCATTGACCAGGATACCCCTTGATTTTGCAGAAGAGAAAACTGAGGCCCTGAGTAGACAAGTGATTTGCCCAAGACCATCCAGCCGGTCAGTGGCAGGGCTGGCTCCCAGGCCAGGGCCTCCCCTCATCTCCTCTGGCCCCACCTCGCCGAAGCCGTTGTCGGGGTGTATCCTAGTCTCCCGGACGCAGGCAGCTTGCCTGACCACAGGAGGACATCCCTTGGGTCAGCATCACTAGGGTAGAGGCTCTTCATGATGGAATGTTCTAGACTCTGTATGCCTTGGAAGTACCCCTGGCTTGAGTGGTTCTGCGGAACAAAATGAAGTCCCTCCAGCCCCAATGGACACTTGGATTCCAGTCCTGAGAGCAGTAGGTCGTGTGGTCCAACTCTCCCGTGTTCAGAAGAGGAAACTGAAGCCCAGAGAAGTCGTGGGCCGGATCGGCACTAGGCCTCCGAGTGCCCGGTGAGTGCTCTTCCCACCCCAACATTGCCCCTCCCCAGGCCTCTGTCCCCCTTCAGGAGTGTCCCTCGTCCCCCACTGCCCCCTCCCCTCCCAGGAGGTGTGACCAGGCCAGAGGGCGGACGCCTCTGGGGGTCTGCAGCCCTCTGTCTCAGAGAGGCTTGGCCAGCTCTCAGCCGCCGAACACCCACCGAGGACCTAGCGAGACAATAAATGACGATAATCACGTTTTTAATAATCGCCTGGAGTTTGTTTAACATACAGTCGCGGCCAGCAATAAATCCAAATTAAAAGCCCAACCGGGAGGCCCATGTTAAGCTGCCGGGTTGGGAACCGAAGACTGAGGAACAGGAGGGGGAGGAGAGGAAGGGCGGGGCCGGGAGAAGGGGAGGATCACCCTCCAGGCTAGGATGCCCTCAGGAGGGCCAGCGTGGCCACAAGGACAGGGGCAGGTCGGGGCCTGGCCCAGCATCCACCCCAGCCCTGGCTCACGTCTTGCCTTCCTACCCCAAAAGGATTTCTTCAATGCTCCCGGAGGAGGAAATATCTGAGGTACTGAACCTCAGAGCTGAAAAGAGGTAACATCACACCCCTGCCTGCAGGCGCTCAAGCTCCCTAAGGCAGGGACCTTGCCTACTCAGTCCTGTGTCCCCCGCCTGGGCATCTAACAGGTGGTCAGAGATATTCCTATCCATCTGTGCATTCACTCTTCAAATAGCTGTTGAGCACCTGTGGTTCCTGGGGATACAGAGATGAGCAAGATCTCCGCTATCTAGGAGCTCACTGCCAAGGGCACAGGAAAGCAGGTGGACGATTCCAATCCGTGGGATGCATGGGGAGAGAGAGAGAGAGAGAGAGAGAACCCAGAGGGGCATGGCCAGGCCAGGTGAAGGGCAGGATTAACAAGGGCTTCCAGGAGGAGGTGTCTTGCAGCCAAGTCCTGAGGGCAATTCAGTGTTGGGGAGGGGTGGCAGGGAGAAAGTCGGGGTTTGGGGGTGTTACTGACCGGAGAAGAGTATTCCAGACAAAGGGAACAGTGTGTGCAAAGGCAGGAAGCGAGAGAGGATGCGGCTTGTTCCGAGAACTGAGGAATGTTCGGGGAGGTGGGAGGACAGAGTCAGGACTGGAGAGGAGGCGGGGTGAGGGAGGGATGAGGTGGATGTCGGCCAGATGGTGAAGCGCTGTGGGAGCACGCTACGAAGTTTGGACTTTATCCTGAGGGCAAAGGGAAGTTATTGAAGGATTTTAAGCGGGGGAATGACATGACCAGAATTACGGTTTGGAAAGCTCACTCCGGCTGCAGTGTGGAGGATGGATTAGAGGTGAGGGAGCCTGGGGCCTGGCTGAGCGATGAGAAGGCTGCTGCAGGGATCCAGCCAGGAAGAGTGATGGCCTGGGCCCCGCAGAAGCAGGAGGGTGGAGGGACCCACACACATTCCCTGGGAAATCCCAGGGCGGGCAAGGGCCATGGTGACTGAATGCGGGGGTGACTGGGGTGGGTGGGCAGATGGCAGCGCCTCTGAGGACACATGTAGCAACAGCCTGGTGGAGACACTTCCTCTTGGGGGAGAAGCAGCCACTTGCCCCTGTGCCTCTCTAAGGAGCAGACGGCTGGACACAGCTGAGCCCCCAGACCAAGCGAGCCTGCCACGCGGAGCCACGGCCCTGGAAGGGTGACCCTGGTCTTTGGGAAGGAAGCAGAAGCAAATTCCAGGACCACGGCGGCCGCTTGCCACAGTGCCTGCAGCATCCGCGGGAGGACACGCTTCAGCATGCCCAGTGGCCTCTCCCAGAAGGCAGAGTGTGAATCCTCCTGTGTCCGAGCTAGAATGGGCTGGAGAAACGTCTAGATCAGTGGTTCTCAACCTTCCTAACGCCGCGACCCTTTAATACAGTTCCTCATGTTGTGGTGACCCCCAACCACAAAGGTATTTTCGTTGCTACTTCATAACTGTAATTTTGCTACTGTTATGAATCGTAATGTAAATATCTATGTTTTCCGATGGTCTTAGGCTCTACAGCAGCGGTTCTCACGACCCACAGGTTGAGAATCGCTAGCAGGGTCGCTCCTTATCCTGTAGATTCTGAAGTCTAGAGTGAATGCGACGGGGTGGGAAGGAAAGAGAATGGGGCGGGGCATCAGGCGATCTCTGTGAGTCCTGGCTCTTCTCCTGACACTGCGACTTCCTGACCCTCGCTGAGCCTCGGTTTCCTCATCTGTGAAAAGAGAACCAAATGGGTTGGACGTAAGGACTAAGTAAGAACATGCACGACAAAGGCTTTCCAGACTGTAACACAACATGGAAGGAAAAACAACTTCGTTTCTTGTCGTTGCTGCTCCTTTCACAAACACTGGCCCGTGCCTGCTCCGTTCCAGATGCGCCTCCATACACCAAGGGGGAGGCGGAGATGACGCAGACAGGGGCCATCAGTGGGAACTGCGCCCTCCTCACTGGCTCCAGGCTCTCACTGAGCCAGGACCGAGCGGATGGGGAGCTGGGGCTCAGTCATCTCAGCAGGAGGGCCTTTCCTGCCAGAGCCCTGGCTGGCCACCTAAAGCCATACCCACACTCCCTCCGGGACCCCAAGATCGCACCCAGACCTGTGATCCCAGCGAGGGCACTGCTCACAGGCCTTCCAATAGTCACTCAACCATCCTTTCTCGTATGCCGGGCCCCGTGCTAAGCGCTGGGCTCTCCACCCTCAGAGAACTTACAATCGGATGGGCCCGAGAAGCACAGGGGGCCCTTCTGCAAACAGAACATGTGGTTTCCCATGACATTAGGGTAACAAGCCCAAACCCTCCCTGGTCTCAGGGCCCAGTCAACCACACTGACGCCATGTGCCGGCTCTGCCCCTCACTCATGGCACGCCAGCCACGCAGGACTCCACCTTTTCTTTAAACACGCCAAGAACAAAGCCACTGCAAGGCCTGGGCACTCGCCACTCCCTCTGCCTGGAATGGGCCGCCCCAAGCACCCACGTGGTTCTCTCCCTCCCTTCATTCAAGTCTCTGCACAGATGCCCTCTCCTCAGGCAGGGCCCTGGCCACCCTAGAAAGGAACCATTCCCGGCCACTCTCCCACCCTGCCTCGCATTTCTTCAGAACGCTTACCATGAGCTTCCTCCTACATTATTTAGATTAGATTTTTGTTTGTTTGCTTCCTGCTTCTCCCAGAGGAATGTAAGATATGAGGTTAGAGACCTGGTTTTGTTCACTGTACCATCTCAGTGCCTAGAACGGAACTCCATAAGTACGGATAGATGGATGGACGGGTGGATGGATGGATGGGTGGATGGGTGGACAGATGTTCAGACAGGTGGACAAAGTCAATTCTTGTGGCCCTTGTACCATGAAAGAAGCACCAACTGCGTGTCCCTGTTTCTAAAATGACTTTTCAAAATCCCTTGCACATCTCTGGACTGTAGCACTGTCCATTTAAAGCAGGGTTTCTTTTCCCCCAGAAGCTATTATTCAATCGATGGTGTAGTTCACAATCGATGGCATCTTAAAACTGAGGAAATGCACAGGAACCCAGAGAGGCAGGGATTCATGCTCCCCAAGGACGCTGGGTGGAAATTTCCCCGGGCAAAGCATGTTTGGCAGAGCTCTCAGGACGAGGGAGCATTTTCTGCAGAAAGGACACCCCAGGCAGGAGAACCAGCACGTGCAAAGGCACGGAGGTCGGCAAGGGCACCGGTCCATTGCAGGAGGGGACCCACAGCTGGTGTGCCTGGGGTGGAAGATGTTAGTCACACAAGAGGAGACGGGGGGGGGGGGGGCATTTAGAAAGGGCCTCAAATGTTCCTCTATGGGTTCTGGACTTTGTTCTGGAGGCAGATGGTAGCCATGGAGGAGTTCTCCCTCACTCTCCTGCCTCATGTGGACCCCATATCCAACCATGTGGAAAGGCATTCTTGTGGCTTAAGCAAGACAGGATGAGTGCTAACTCTGAACCCCAAATGGATGTTTTCCTCCTTTCTCTCAATTATCCAGGTTATTTGTGACTAAGACCTCCTCCACTTGGCCTTCAGAGGCTGAGCCCCTGGGGCATGGCGTTCCCTCTGGCATGCCCTAGGAAGCCTGGGTGATGGCAGCAAACCTGGACTTCTGCCCAGCCAGGACTGCCTTCCTGTCCCACACAGACTGACTTCCCTCCTGCTCTGGACTAGCCTTCCCCGGGCGGGAGAAGGCCGAGGTCCAGCCCCCTCCTAGTAATTCCATGTGCTAGTCACTGGGCCCAGCACATCACATTCGTTACCTAGGCTCCTTTCGAGCTGAGTGATGTTATTATACCCACTTCGCAGATGAGAAAACTGAGGTGACCATTCCAGCACCTGCAAATGCCTGGCCCATAACAGACACTTAATGAATGATTCATTTCTCCAGAAACATGAGCTCAGCACCGACTGTGTGCAAGGCCCTCCACCAGGCCCTATTCTCAGGAAGCCCTGCGCGTGGCAGGCTTACGCGGGTCCCTGTGCACAGAGCCCTTCGTCACCTGAACAACTCCAGAGGCTTCAAGATGCTGCTCAGGGCACCACTTCTTCTGTGACGTCCCCACGCAGGACCTGTCCCTCCTTCCTGCTTCCCGGGCATTCTGCGGGGCCCTTTGCACAGCATGAGGGGTTCCCCTCTCCGCTCAACCCTTCTTCTAGCACAGAGACTGGGCCTAGCACGCCATCCGGCACACAGTAGGCCTCCCAAAGACACTGATTAAATGTGTGAATGAGAGGATGAAGAACCAAGCGACTGACAACACGGTGCTGCCCTCACAGACAGCAGACTCAAAACGGGGGACACAGAGCTGAAACGGGAGTCAGGGAAGGCCAGCCCCCACCCCCACCTCCGTGCAGCCAGGCTCTGTGGAGCTCTGAGCAAGGAGGGAGGGGTTCTGGGCTGCCTCCAGCTGGGGACAGAGGGACCACGGTCTTCACTGAGGAGGTAGCTGGACACAGGGGGCACTTTCCCAGGAGAACTGGGGAGGGGGGCTGGACACTGTCAGGCTTGTCCAGACAGCAGCTACGCCTGGTGAAGCAGGGCGTGGGAGCCCCCCTTGAACAAAAGACGCTGACATTCCCCAGCCCCTCACCAGCAGAACAGAAGTAATCTTTGGGTTTTCAGCTAATTTGTTCTTCTAATGGACCCATCTTGTTATCAGCTATTAAAATGGGCTTTCCCCATTAGCTGCTGGAGACCAGCGAGGCAGCTGTTCCCCAGCCCCTCTGCCTTCACAAGGAGTGAACGGGCTGGCACATGTGTTCAGGAGTTCGGGGAGCGGGGGAGGAGGGCTGTTAACTCGCCAACACGCATTGGCTCCGAGGCATCAGAACCCTGTGGCGTGCCCAGTGAAACGTACACAGTGAACAGAGTTGAGAATCCCACCAATATTCACACGCGGCTGGAAAAGACTCAGTGATTCCTGCATGATGAAAAGACAGAGCGGAAAAGGGCCTAGAGACCACTGAGCTTCGGGATCCTCTTTTGATAAAGGGAAAAGCCCAGAGAAGGAAAGCAACTTTCCTGAGGCTGCACAGCCCCTTGATGCTGGAGGCAGGCCTGGATCCCAGGTCTCCCAGTTTCCAAAATATGAGCTGCAGGGACTGGCCCTGCAGAGCTGGGGTTCCCAACGGCTCCCGAGGGTCCCTCTTCTTGCTCATTTTCCACTCCACCAACCTGTCCCCTAAACATAACCTAGTAAAGGCATCACAGCTCAGCCCACACTGGTTACAGTAGCTACACTCCCTGGCTTGTGCACCGCACTTAGCAGTGTACAAACCACTGTACCTTATTAACTCCCTGTCTCAAAGATAGACAGAGCTCGTGTTATTTTAATCCCCATTTTCCAGATAAAGAAGCAAGGCTCAGAGACAGTGAAGGATTTGCCCAAAGCACCCAGCTTGGAAAGATAAGGTCGGGATTCAAATCCAGGCCTCCGAAATCCAAATCCCAGACTCGCCGCCCTCCCCCCCCCCCCCCCCCACCCAGGGCTGCTCTATGATCGTGGTTGCAGACACCAAGGCTCCTTATCCCCAAACTGCACTCAGAAACATGAGCAGGAACACCCAATGTACCCATCCACGGACAGACGGCCTCCCCCACTCCCACAGCCCTCCCCCAGCCAAGCCTGGCCCCAATCTGCCGACACTCCAGGCACTTCAAGTCAATCAATAGGCTCAGCTGTCGACAACAAGCAAGGGCCGAGCACTCCTAAGAGCTAATAATGCTTCGAGCTATAAACATGGCCATTAGCCGGGCTCCCGCCATGCCAGGCCGTCTCTGCTGTGATGGGCCGGGGCACCTGCGCCTGCAGCCAGAGGCCATGGCATTTCGAGGTTGGCTGAACCCACTTGGCGTGCCCACACTGGGCTGTTGCTGCCTCCTCCCTCCCCTGGCTTCCTGGGTATCCCTGCTGAGAACCCAAGAAGGGGCTGCCAGGATGGGGAAGCCCCAGCGGGACCCCACCAGAACCCCAGCAAGACCCTGTTCCAAGAGGCTTCCAGACTCGTGGCTCAGCCGTTTACTAGTTGTTGGACCTGAGGGAGGTTGCTTAACTTCTCTGTGCTTCAGCTGTAAAAGGGGAATCACCACCACCTCATCTGTAAAAGGGGAATCACCACCACCTCCCAAGGTGATTGTGAGGCTTAAATATAATCACGGAGCCTAGGAGAGTGCCCAGCGCATGAAAAATGTGTGAGGATCGAGGCAGCAGGAGAGTCACTCATGGGAGCCACCTGTGAGGGTGGCAGAAGCCAGCTTGGTGGGAAGCAGGAGGAGCATGAGCCAAGTGCCATAGCTTGATGTCAAACACGGTCAGGCAGCAAGCAGAGGGTCCGCCGGTGTCCAGCAGATATCTCCAGATGATGTCTGCCCTTAAAACCTTGTTCATCCAGGGCAGGCGAGGAGGCGAGGGATGGCAGACCTGGAGGGCACAGGAAGACAGTAACCTGCCACGATGCCAGCCCCGGGGTAAGGAGGGCACCGGGGGCCGCTTCACGGATCCTAAGTCTGGGCACAGGATCACAGCAGCTTCACCTTCCAGATGAATCCCGGCCCCGGCGGGGACTCGCAACATCTGAGGGTTGCCCTTAATTAGTTGTTGTTCCAGCAGATAGAATCAGGGGGCATAGTAAGTAGGATTATCTGAAAGAGGTGTCAAAACAAAAGCCTTTTTTCCTCTTTAGAAAGATCTCAATATTTCTGACTTTCCAGTGGATTCTCTTCTCTCTCTCTTTCTCTCCTCTCTTTCCCCCCTCCCCTCCCTCCTTTTGTCTCTATCCCTCTTGGTCTCCCTTTAACTCTGTCTCTCATTTATCTCTCACAGATAGTCTCTCATGCAAGCATATGCAATCTTATTTCTCCTATGACTTACTCTTTTCAGCCAGTTTAGAATCCTTGACAACTTTTGGATAAGAGTTCCCACCAATGTCCCAAGACTGAGGCTGGCAAGTGCTTTGGGGAGGGAAGGGGTATCCTGGTTCAGCACCATGGACAGAGTTTTGCGTTGGCCAAGCTAGGACCTGCTGGCCAGGAGGAAGGGGGTGCTGCCCACAGAGGCCTGGAGAGGGGGCTGAGCACTATGAGAAGAAGCTCTGGGACTGGAAAGGGGGGAAGAAGAGGAGCCCCCAGTCGATGGGAATGGGCGGGGCTGAGAGCAGAGTGAGGGTGAAGGGCAGAGGTATGAAAGGAGGTGAGAGTGAGTGGAAAGAGGTGAGGCTATGAGTTCCTGAGCATAAGGGTGCGGCGAGGAGTAATGTGAGTACCCATGAGTGTATAAAAGATATGCATGTTCATTTGAGTAGATGTGAGGCAGATGGGAGAGATGTGCAAATGGGTGCAACCCAGGATGACAGCGAGGTTTTCTGTTCCCTTCCTTATTGCCTCCTGGGAGGCACCAGGGGTGCAGGGCTAAGTCCTAGGGAGGGCGAGTGGGAGGAGAGCTGGGCTCTGGCTTGGGGCTCTGCTTGCAGAGGGAAGGCAGGGAAGGGAAGCAGGCCACTCCACCCGGCTGGCGGGTAAATATTTAGAGGGCTGTTTCCCATTGTATAAACACTCAGCCTGTGTGTTAGGCAGTGTGTGCAGAGGCTGGGAGGGGAGAGCTGGCCCCAGGCCAGCCAAGAAGCCTGTTTAAACCCTCTAACTCACAGCTCCCCCCACCCACGCTCCACCGGCCTTCTGGCTCTCAGAGACGCACACAGGGCACTCAGCCCACTGGCACGCACACTCACACTCCAGCACCCTGCGTACGGGGACATTATTACACACTCAGGGCCTATTGGTCCTCACACAGGTGCACACGTGAACACACCATGGCACCCCCCAGGTGCACAGCATGCACTCCTAGCTAGACAAATGCGGATAGCGCCTGCCTGCCACCTCTCTCTCTCTCTCTCTCTCTCTCTCTCTCTCTCTCTCTCTCTCTCTCTCTCTCTCACACACACACACACACACACACACACACACACACGCCATATCTCATACACAACCAGACCACAAGCTCACATATCGTTACAGATCCATCCACCGTAGCCCGTCCAGCGTGGGTCTTCCGCCACACTCCCGATGTCCAAGCAGGCACATTTGAAGTCGTTCATTTGTTCAACGCAACTCCAGCGCTGCCCGCATGCCAAGCACCAGGCCAGGAGCTGGGGTTGCGGAGGTGAAAGGCAAGGTCAGCCCCTGGAGAGTTCCCAGTCTAAAGGGGAAGACAGACAGGAAGCAAACAGGCAGGGCAACTTGCAGGGGCCTGAGGCAGAGGGGGTGCGATCGACTTTGCAGGCGAGGCAGGGGGTGGTCAGGAGAACTTCCCAGAGGAAGCAACTGAAAGATGCGTGCCCTGGTGACAGCTGGGAGGGGCATTCCAGGCTAAGGGGACGGCATGTGCAAAGCAGCTGATAGCACAATGCCTTTGGAGAACATAGGCCTCTGCGCTGGGGCCTGAGGTGCAGAGCTGAAGAAGAGTTGGGGGTGGGGGGTGAGGGGTGGAGGGTGCAAAGCCAGCCGGGACGTGTGTTTCAGTGTTGCTTCGCCGAGTTCCTCCCTCCACTGATGGGAAGAAACCTGAGACAGGTCATCTCACCTGGGAGCTAGAGATCTCTGGGGATCCCCAGGCCCAGCAAGGCTTCCCCTTCCTCCTAGCTCAAGCCTCCTCCTAGCTTGTGCTGGCCATGACCCCTTAAGGCCCTGACCTGCCTCATTTTCCCGGACTCTTTCATGCCCGCTAGTCCCCTGCAGCCTTGGACTGCCTGCCCTTGAGTTAGCTCTACCCCAGTTGAAACCTAGGTGGAGCCTCCAGCTGCCCCTTCAGTGGGGGCCATGCAGAGACAAGACTGATGGGAGTGGTGAGGCGGGGGTGGGGGTGGGGGGGGGTGAGCAGCTCAGCCACCTCCAAGTCTTGTGCTACAGCTGTCCCAGGGGCCCTGGAGGGAGCACCTGGACTCTGCTGAGGACAATGGGAAGCCATAGAGGGGCTCTGAAGAGGGAAGTGATGCTGCTGGATCTATGAATGATACAAACGACGGGAAGATGTGCGTGATGGCCCCATGGAGTGCCTGGGACACTCAGCAGCGACGCGGCCATGGCCCCTCTGCCCAGAAAGCAGGGGTTTGGGGCTCAGGGTGCACTGATAGGAGCGGGTCACTAAAGAAGTCCCTTTCCCAGGCTCGAAGGAAGCACAGCGCACCCATTCCCGCCTCGTCATGAACCTGGGAGCCAGAGTCTGGCTCAAGGTCACTTTGGGAGTGGGCGTCTGAGCTGAGCTTGAGCCCAACCTCCAGGCCAGTGTCGCAAAGCCTCAGTGGCCGAAAGCTGACAAGGGAGCCTCACAGGAGGGAGGAGCCATCCCCAGCCCTCTGCAAGGGAGTGGGGAGCTCCTGCAGGCCCCGCTTCCCCCACGTCCCATGTCCTGGACTTTCCGTGACAAGGCCAGAGGGGCCTCTCTGCTGTGAGGGCCAGGCTACAAGGAAGTAGAAAGCCGTGAGAGGAGCCCCAGCATCATTCCTGGTATCGAAACGAAAGCATTCCAACTGCGCCCCCCCCCCCCCCCCCCCCGCCCAACCACAACTCAACACACACACGCATGCACGCACGTACACACACACACACACTCACACACTCACTCACTGAAGAGCCGACACAGCCGGCCCTTCAGAGGCCCCTGGAGGCTGCCCTGGCTGCCCCTGGCTTAGGCAGCGCTCACGCTGGGACAGGGCAGGGACCCTGCATGGGGACAGCAGCCGCCTCACCTGCCTTTCCTCCCAGGCTCGGGGCTCTTCCATCTCCTCTGACATCCTCTGCGTCCCTCTCCTGCTTTCTGTCTCTGTCTCTATTTCTCTGTCTTCCTGCTAGGTCAGTGGTCGGCAAACCGCGGCTCGCGAGCCACATGTGGCTCTTTGGCCCCTTGAGTGTGGCTCTTTCACAAATTACCACGGCCTGGGCAAGTCTGTTTTGAAGAAGTGGCGTTAGAAGAAGTTTAAGTTTAAAAAATTTGGCTCTCAAAACAAATTTCAATTGTGCTATTGATACTTAGCTCTGTTGACTAATGAGTTTGCTGACCACTGTGCTAGGTCTTCCCAGGTCTCTCTGGGTCTCTGTCCTGGTCCACGTGTGTCTGTGCCTGCATCTCGCTGTCTTTTTCTACCTCTTCTTCTGTGCCTATGGCTTTCTCTGTGGCACCATCACAGACTAGCAGGGTAGAAAGAGCCCTCAGACCCCACAATGTACGTATGGAAATGAGGAAGTTGGAGTCCAGCGAGGGGAAGGGAAGTACTTCTGCACATACACGTGGGCCTCTCCCACTGTGGCCAGAGCCTCTCTTATTTCATCAAAGCTGGAATCTTCCTCCCAGGTTATGCCGCTGCCAAGCAGAAGGAGCAGGAGAGAGAGCACAGTGGTCATTCCACAGCAGCAGGATGAAGAGGGAAGAGCTCTGGGCCAGTGGACAAGGACTAGTTCTGGTAGTAGCTCTCCCATGAGCATGCTGCTAACCTGGGCATGCACTGGCCATCGCCAAGCCTCGGTTTCCTCTGCTGTAAAGTGGAGATGATCAGAGCAGCCCTTCCTACTTCATAGGCCTCTGATTATTTTCTTATTTAAAAAAGAATGTGGAACTACTGTAGAGTCAACTATAAAGCATCAGGCAGGGATGGAGGGACAAACAAGGACAGTGACTGATGTGTGATGGTAATAATGACCCTGATGCTGATGGTGATGATGGTGATAATGATGGTGGTGATGGTGGTGGTGATGATGGTGAAGGTGGTGATAATGATGGTGGTGTGGTGATGGTGTGATGATAATGGTGTTGACAGTGGTGATGGTGATGATAGTAATGGTGGTGTTGGTGGTGATGATAAAGGTGGTGTTGGTGGTGACGGTGGTGATGATAGAGGTGGTGGTGGTGATGGTGGTGACGGTGGTGATGATTAAGGTGGTATTGGTGGTGATGGTGGTGATGATAAAGCTGGTGTTGGTGGTGATGGTGGTGATGATAAAGCTGGTGTTGGTGGTGATGATAAAGGTTGTGTTGATGGTGATGGTGGTGATGATAAAGCTGGTGTTGGTGGTGATGGTGGTGATGATAAAGCTGGTGTTGGTGGTGATGATAAAGGTTGTGTTGGTGGTGATGGTGGTGATGATAAAGCTGGTGTTGGTGGTGATGGTGGTGATAATAAAGGTGGTGGTTGTGGTGATCATGGTGACCATGTTCACAGTAACTAGGTATAATGCCCTGGTCCAACCTCCTCAGGCTGAGGTGTAAAACAATGGGTATGCTTTGGAGACAGCAGCCCCCTTCCACCTCACACCAGGGACTTCTCTTCACCCCCTGCCAGCCCAGTTTTTCCATCCCACCTTCTCCTTCAAGTTACCCCAAACCACAGATGCAGGCTCCAAACCTTCAGCCTTCCCGTCTCCTCCAGCCCCTCCCCTGTACATACCACTCTATCTGAGTCTGTGTCACCCCTCTCTCTGCAGCCTCAGCTCCCCTTCCCGGCCACCTCCCCAGCCTGTTTCTTCCCTCCCTCACTCCTACGCCCAGGCAAGGAGAGTGAGAGCATTCACAGAGGCTATTTATACCCGGAACACCTCAAATTTCCCCTGTCTTGGCCTCGTTCCATTCAGCACCAGCCTGCAGCCAGATTTCTAAGATGGGAGGCAGGGTGGACAGAGCCCGCCCTGCTGCCCACCACAGCTCTTACTCAGCTCCTGGAACAGGGCCCCTGTGAATGTAAGAGTGATGCTCAAGGGATGGCACGAAGCCCAGCTCTCTGCCTCAGTTTCCCCCACATGGGAGTGACCTGTTAGTCTCTGGAGATGATGAGGAGAGTGTCTGTCTAGCATAGGTAAGGGTCAGTGGCTTCTAAAATGTGTTGTCACCCAGCCAGTCCTCAGCAGGCTGGAGCCAGAGGTGAGGGGAGGCTATAGGATGGTCATGTCCTGTCCGTGTCATGGGACATCCATGCCCTCGTCCACAGCCCTCCTCTCAGCACAGGGAGGGGTCAGGACTGGTCAGGGGACCAGAAGGGATTGAGAGCAGGAGGGAAACAGAGCTGTCAGCCAGAATTGAAGGCGGAGGCTTGGAGCTCTGGTGTCCTATCCCAATAACGCCTCCCATCACATCGCCCTCTCTCCTTGTGCCTCAGTTTCCCCTTTGCAGGAAGCACAGCCGCTGACAGATGCAGAAGCCCATTGGGTACCCTCTCTGCAGAATGGACAGGGCTGGCAGCCTCCCGCCACCATGACCTCCCCGGGTCACTCGCAGACTCCCCCGTGCCTCCTCCCACTGGCGTGGCTGTGCCTCTGACAGGCACCACTCGGACATCCATCATCCCAGCAGAGGCCCCAGCCCCTGACATTCCAATTAAACACTTCACTCTGGCCTTGGTTGCATCATCTCAGTTTGGAATAACGTCATCTATCTTCCCCAGACGGACGGAGCCTCCAGGCCAGGCACGGGGACAGACGTCCCCCCGCCCCCCCGCCTGCCATCCCCCATCCCCGGAGCTGGCCTCCTCACCACAGGGACGCCTTTCAATCAAGAGGAACTGCGGCTCTCTTAGGGAGAAAAGCCGTCAGCCTTCCCAGGGACAAGCATTCATCTCCACAGGGGAGAGAAGCAGCCTTGGTCCCCGCCAAGGGGAGCCCGTGTTCATGCCTCTGCCCCTCCCATTCATTGAGCTGCCCCTGGCCAGCCAGAACTCTGGGGTCCCAGGAAAATGGCAAGTGGGGGCCAAGGGAGACCCAGACAGGACCTGATGGGACTCAGTTTGAGGAGAGTGAGGCTTTGGGTGGGGGCGCTCTTGCCTGCCCGGACAGCTTCAGCCCCTCCAAGAGGCAGCCTTCTGGTCTGAGAAGGAAAGAGGGGCCTCCTCGACAGTTTGTGTTTTGGGGAAGTCCCAGGCTGAGTCCTGCCCTGGGGAACATCCTTTCTGATGGGGATGAGGTAAGCCTGCCTGTGGAAAGCCTGGGAGATACAGTCCCTGCCTTGGGGACCCCCCCTCCCCGCCCCCAGGCTTAAAGGGGACACACAGCCCTCCCTGGCAGTGGAGATGAGACAAGGCACCTGCCTTGGGAAACACCATCAGGGCATTCACCATCTCCGTTACATGTTGAGTATCCCCCTGCACCCCCACCAGTGGGCCCTGGGAGAAGGAGAGCCCCTTCTTTGTGATCTTTGGCGTCAGGCAAACATGACCTGAGTTCAAATTTCAACACGACGCTTTTCTTCCTGTGTGTCCCCGAGCCAGTGACTCGGCCTCTCTGGGCCTCCTTTCTCTCCCTGGAAAATGGGGCCTGCCTTGAGGAGGAAGTGGTGAGGCTGTGTGTGTGTGTGTGTGTGTGTGAAGCACCTGACAGAGTGTCAGGCTCGTAGAGACCCCCAGGGGAGACCAATTCACAGGACGGGGCAGAGAGGCAGCCTGCCAGCTCAGGGGTCCTGGCCCTGACGGGGAAGGAAGCCCAGGTCTCACGGGGGAGTGAGCAAACCAGCAGTGGGACCAGGAGTGGACTGAATCGTTGGAATCTATTTCCCCAGGAGAGACAGAAGAGGTTCCGTGGACGCCCCCACCTCCAAAGAACCGCTTCTGAGCTGGCACTGTTTCCTTCGGGGTTATTTTTAGCTTGTTTTCCCACTAATGATTCTTTTGGGTAGATTTCAGGGTTGTAGCTGTGTGTTCTCTGGGAGACAAGGAACGGTATCTATACAAAAAAAAAAAAGAGAGAGAGAGAGAGAGGGAGAGAGAGAGAGAGTTGTTATTCATAGTAATTTGACTGGGTTTGTAAAGTTATTATTAAGCATTTGTCACCACAAAAATCACTTTGATCTGGTTTTTCTTGGAGCTTTTCTCCATGCCCAATTTTGCTTCTTTATCTTATAGAGGAGGCCTGGAGAGTTTAGGGGGGGACTGTCAAGAACAGAAAAATCAGACAACACTCTTCCCAGAAAGAGAAGGGAAAAGGCAAACCGTTTGAAGCTTGCATCTCAGGGGGAAAACAATGGGTGATAATGACAGCAAACACACACAGAGTCTTCACCATGAGCCAGCCTCTGCTTCAAAGAGCTTTAAGCACTGCGAGGTAGGTCCTATCAATGTCCTCATTTTTCAGATGAGGAACTGGGCACAGAGAGGTTAAGGAAGTTGCCCGAGGTCACACAGCAGACCTGACCTGAGTTCAAATTCCAACGGTACTACGCTTTCCTTCCTGTGTGTCATCCAGCCAGTGACTCAGCCTCTTTGAGCCTTCTTCCTTTACCTGGAAAACGGGACCTGCCTGGATTTGAACCCAGCAGTCTGGTTCTGGGAATCTGGCTCTGAACCACCCACTAGACAAGCCCCTGGCAACTGCCTGTGAGGATCTGAGAGATGGGTGGTGGTGGTGAGATGGCAACAAGAGTGCCTTCCCTTAGCCTGAGGAAGGGACAGGCACCTTCCAGTGGGGAAAGCAGTGCTCTCACCCTAGTGAGTGTCCCCTGCCGATGGATCTGGAGGAAGGCCTGAGAAGTCCTGGGGAGACCAGTGTCCGAGGGCGTTTATCATCAGATAGATGTGCTCTGAGCAGGTGAAGGGAACACAGGCTTTAGAGGCAGACAGATTTGCAGGCAAATCCCAGCTCTTGCCGCTGGCTAGCTGAGGGGCTTTAAGCGAGTTACTTTGCCTCTCTGAGCCTCAGCATCCGCATTGCTAAATGGAGAGGATGTTTAAATACCACTCAGGATTATTGTGAAGGTTGGAAAGGTAATGGTTGGGAAGCACCTGAGACACTGCAGGACATTGGTGTCCAAATGATTGCCTCTTCTGCCATTCATTCATTCATTCATTCATTCATTCATTTGTTTGTTCGTTGCTTAATAAACATTTCTTGAACACTTAACGCATGTATGGAACTGTGCTCAATTTTGTGGAAGACTTAAAAATGAATAGATATCCTCTTTGTCCTTAAGGAGTTTATCAGTGAATCCAGAAGCTGAGAGGTCAGGTGAATGCTACCGACGAGCCAGATAGGGATTGATTCCATCTTGAGTGATGAACAAGGCTTTGCAGACAAGTTCCCGAGGAGGTGGGAAAGGAGGAACGGTTTTCCAAGCAGAGGGAACAGCAGGCAAAAGGCGCCGAGGCAGAGAAGATACAGCTTGCTAGTAGGAGAAAGGACTAGATGAACATCTGAGGCATTTGGATGTAATCCTGTGGGCAGGGGGAGCCATAGATGGTTTTATAGCAAGAATGAGAGCTAAGGAAGCTGAGCATCAGCTCTGGGAGGCGGGATGGGATGCGAAAGCAATGATTCCCATCTTGAGGGAGCCAGAAGGAGAACCTGGGTTTTGATCCCAACTCTGAGATCCGCTCCCTGTGGGAAGCCAGGCACACTGCCCACAGCTGTGGGTCTTCTGTTCCCACCTGAAATGCTGGATTTCCCAGAAGTCCTGTGATGGTCAAATCTATGGTATAAGGGCTTCCTCCCCCGTCCTCAGCACCCCGGGCTCCCCTCTCATCTTCCCCAACAGCCAGCCCGGCATTCTCCAACCAAAGCAGGAGTCCTGGGCACTGCCACCCCCAGGAGCCAGGCAGAGCTGACTCCAAACCTCTGTGAGGTCACAGGCAGAGATTTGGGAAACTCGGGGGAGAAGACGGGCCCCTGGCTCTTCCTCTTCCACCTGCACCTGGCAGCCAAGTTGGCTAACAAGAGACGTTGGGAAAGGTGCAGGAACATCGAGAGTTTACTGCCGTTCAGCTGATGGGCTGTGCAAAGAAAGCATGCTCGCTCCCTCCCCATTTCCCTCTCTCTGGCTCTGCCTCTCTAGTCTCTGCTGCACATTTGATCAGAGCTTTGCCCTGGAATTAAGTGAAGCCGTGTGGGGGTGGGGAGGAGAAGAAGGGTGAGCCCAGCCCAGCCCAGCCCATATGGCCTGAGTCCAAATCCTCCCTTGGCCAGGTGCCCGGGGGTGGTCCTAGCTTTCTGTCTGCATGTGCCAGGGGGGAGGCTGGGAAAGGGGGCAGCTCGAGTCAGGATTTGGCAGAGGGTGGGGGTTGGAGGAAGGGTCCTTTCTGACAAGGAACTAAAGGTTAGAGTGCTCTAGGGAAATGAGAGTAGAAAGACTATAAACAGACAGTTCAGGGGGCAGGTCATTTTGCAGAGAGAGAGAGAGAGAGAGAATGTGTGTGTGTGTGTGTGTGTGTGTGTGTGTGTGTGGTGTGGGGGGGTCTGTGTGTGTGTGTGTGTGTGTGTGTGTGTGTGTGTGTGTGGCTGTGCACACGCTTGCAGTGATAAGATGCTTTAGAAGCATCTCATTGTCTTTGACTATGTACGTGTAAAGCTGTGTGTAACTGAATAGCCCCGGGAGTGCTTGTCATACAAGCATGTACATATCTTTGTGTGCAGAGTGTTGGGGGGGGGTGGTCTGCTTGCCTCTCCAGCCTCCCTTCAGAGCCCACCCCAGCTCAGTGCTCCACCCCTGCATTTCGGGATCACACTGTATGCCCCTGGCTCCAGGTCCTTAGACTGCTCCCTCTTCCTGCAGCAGCTTCCTCTCCTCTCTCTTCTCCCTACTCCTCCCCATCCTACACCAACTTGTCTTTCCTAAAAGCTCACCTCCTCCAGGAAGCCCTCCATTTCCCTGTAACACCCATGATGTAGACTGAGCTAGATACCCCTCGCTGGGGCAGCACTCATGGCCACCCTATGCTGCTATCCTGTGTATCGGCCCACTTACCTCTACTGCTCAGTGGTGATCTCCTTGGAGACAGAAACCACTTTATTCAGCAGGCATCGCTCCAGACACAGAGCAGGTGATTAATAATTCATTTATTCAATAACCATTAACTGAACATCCAACAGATGTCAGGAGAGGGGCATACAGTGGGGACAACACAGACACAGCGCCTGCTTTCCTGGGTCTCCCCTCAATAGGAGGAGACAGACATACCAACACAACCCTATACATGCTGACCCACAGGAAATGGGCCTGAGGGTGCACAGAGTGGGGACAGGTGTGGGCAGAGTCGGGGAAGCTACAGAGGGGAGGAAATGTCTAAAGTGGGAGATGGACTGAGTGAATGAATAAGTAAGTGCAATGACCAAAACCAGAGTTCAAGGTCAGCGCTGAACCAGCAGCCACACCAAATCAGGGTGAACCCCCCCCTCAAAAAAAATGACCTGGGGAGCCTCATTCCCTCCAGCAGAGAACAGGTCGGTCCCAAGTCCATGGTGGGACTGAGCCAGGAGGTGGCACTTTGGGGATGGGCACACCGCGATGCAGGGAGCCAGGCCGGTCCCTCCATGGGGTGATATTCCTGGCTGTGTCAGGACCTGGCTGTGTGGCCTTGGGCCAGTCCCTTGCTCTCTCTGGAACTTTTCTTTCCTTATCTATAATATAGGAAGGGGAAGGATTCTGATCTATAACCCTAATTAAGAACACAGAGAGGATTTACCGTGTCATGGTGTCTGGGTGCTCAAGATGCAGAGGGGAATTGAGCAGAGAGCCCTGCCATCAGGATGCGAACCCTGACCGACTCCATAGCCTCTGTTTGTCCCCTTTCCCCATGAGGCCATGTAACCATATCACACGGAGTCTGGGAAGGCTCCATAGAGGAGACCCCTGGGCGGAAGCTTTAAGATAAGCAGGATTTTAATTGGTGGAGAAGAGCATTAATGAGGCATAGGGTATGGCAAGAGTGAAGGTGTGGCCCGGCCAGTGTGGTTCAGTGGTTGAGGATCGACCCATGAACCAAGAGGTCATCAGTTCGATTCCTGGTCAGGGCACATACCCAAGTTGCTGGTTTGATCCCCAGTGGGGGCATGCAGGAGGCAGCCTATCTCTCTCTCTCTCTCTCTCCCCTCTTTTTCTCTCTCTTTAAAATCAATAAAAAATCTATTTTTTAAAGAGTGAAGGTGTGGGGAAAGGAGTGAGCCTGGCATAGAGACAGACATTCCTGGTGATGGTGGTGGCCAACACCTGGCCTGCCCAGGGCAGAGGATTCACATGGGGAAATAGTAGGACGTGCCTATGGCTCCATCCTGCAGGCTTTTGGATCCCAGCAGTCAGGGTGAGGTTGGCACGGCAGCTGGAAGGACTTGGAATAAGGCACAGTTAGAGCTGAGACAACCAAGAGGAGCATCAGAGATAAAGGTGATCTTGGCAGTGGCCTCCCAGGCTCTGGAAGGTCAGGGGAGTGAGGGGCCGGGCAGGACCCTCATGTGAACTCAGACCTAAGACCTGATTATAAGGGCCAGGTAAAAATCCATGGCCCGATGACCAAAATAAACGAGTATGCATAAGGAAGCCCACGAGCCTGTTTTGTTGAGCACACATGCCAGGCGCTGCTCTGGGCACTGGGGACGCACTGTTGAACAGTTCCTCTAAAAGAATCTTGGCCTTGGGGAGTTTATATTAAATCAAAGGAGACAGATGCAACAGGCAAGCTATAAGATTAAATGTCAACTGCTACGAATCAGAGTCGGGGAGGAGGACAGAGCAAAGGGCAGCGGGATGGCTGTGTTGTTTGACATTCGGTGGTCAGGGCAGGTGCTTCAGAGGAGGTGGTAGGTGAGCAGTGACCTGAATTAAGTAAAGGAGCAAGACCCAAGGTCCAAGGGGAAAGCATGCCAGATGGAAGAAACAGTAAGTACCAAGGCCCTGAGGCAGGAATGTGCTTGGCATATCCCGGCAGGGAGGCCTCGGTGGCTCCAGTGTAAAAAACAGGACAGGCGAGAACTGAGTTTGGAAAAGCAGCTGTGGGTCAGAACATCTAGGACCTTGTAGACCACAGTGAGCAATTTGGGTTCGAGAATTGTAAGAGTTTCCCTAAGTTGCTTGGCTCAGTGGATAGAGTGTCAGCCTGTGGACTGAAGAGTCCCAGGTTCGATTCCGGTCAAGGGCATGTACCTTGGTTGCGGGCACCCTCCTAGTGGGGGGTGTGCAGGAGGCAGCTGATCGATGTTTCTCTCTCATCAATGTTTCTAACTCTCTATCCCTCTCCCTTCTTCTCTGTAAAAAAAAAAAAAAGAAAAGAAATCAATAAAATATATATTAAAAAAAAAAAAGAATTGTAAGAGTCAACATTACAGAGCATACATTTGTGGCCAGTACTATGGAGCAATCAGTATACATTAACTGGAATTTTATAAGTGACTGGGGGCGGTGTGAGGATCAACATTTAACAGATGGCGGAACTGAGGCATGAAGAGGTGAGGCCTGGACCACCTGCCCTGAGCCGCAGGCCTGCTCCTGGCTTGAGGATCAGTATGGGTCCCAGCATCCGAGCTGGGAGATACGTCTGCAGGGGGAGGCAAAACGGCCCAGCTGCAGGCTAGAGGCTGTGTGGTCACTGTAATAGCCACAGGCATGCATAACTGCGTATTAAACTGGGGCATATCTAACAGCAGGTAGGTGTAAGTTTGTGAGCTGAAGAAGGGGGCTGGGGCAGGGGGGGGGGGAGGCAAGAGGCTGAGCCACTCCATACTGTGCTGTGGAGAAGACACTGCTCTCTGGTGGGAGGCTCGATGCCCCCAGAGCCCCTGCTGGCCGCCACAGCATCCTCCTTCCTGCATTGAATGGCCTGTTTGTGCCTGGTGCCTCCTCTGGCCATGATCACTATAGCTCTGTCGTCTATCTAATCCTAGGAACCTACACCTCATGGTAAAGGTGGCTAAGTGGGTTACATACCTAAGTGATGGCTCTGCTACTTTCTAGCTGTGTGACTCTAGGCAAGAAACATACCTTCCCTGAGCCTCAGTTTCCTCACCGGGAAACAGCAATAACCAATAGTACCTACTTAACAGGGTTGTATTGAGGACCCAGATAATGCACGTGAAATGCCCCGCTCAGTCCCTAGCATGTAGAAAGCACTCAGTTAGCTATTCATATGACCAGGCGCTCAATGTGGATGTGTGGAGCGAAGTTCTTGAACTTCCCCAGCGGAGTGTTATCTATCTTACCCAATCTACGTTCAGGTTTCTCCCCCACCTCCCACCCCTCCTATCCTACAATAAAGCGTTCCTATGAAACCTTTTGCAAGAGAAATGGTGTAATGCAAAGAAGTAATTACCATAGGACATGCCTTGCTAACAGATGCACAAAATAAATAGAGATGAAGCGCAGATGCTCACAGACACAGTTCAAAGGTATGGTGGCTTGAGGCTGAGATGCTGAGTGTTATTCCCGGGGAAAGACCTTGGGGAGCCACCCTCGCTACTCAGGGTACACGGTGCCTCTATAACAGCTCACTGCAAAACAAACAGCAAAAATGAAAAAGCAAAAATCCCCTTTGGATGTTTTCCAGTTGGCGAAAACAGGTACTAATCTGTTTTCTAAAAGTGAAGTGGCATATAGTGAACTTTGAAAAGCGGGGGGATTCCTGTAGTCTGTTACTGAGCACAATGCTTCACACATAGAGTTTGATTTTTTAAAGAATCAAAGTAGTAAAAGAACAACTAACAAAGGTCAAAGTGAGCGGAAGAAAGGAAATAATAAAGATCAGAGTAGAAATAAAGGAAATAGAATCTAAAAGAAACTACAAAAGATCAATGAAACCAAGAACTGGTTCTTTGAAAAGGTAAGTAAGACGGACGGACAAACCTTTAATAAGACTCATCAAGAAAAAAAAGAGGGAGGGCCCAAATAAATAAAACCTGATATGAAGGAGGAGAAGTAATGACCGACTCCATAGAAATACAGGGGAGTATAGGAAAATATTACGAACAACTATATGCCAACAAATTGGATAATCTGGACCAAATGGATAAATTCCTAGAAACATGTAATCTTCCAAAACCGAATCAATAAGAGTCAAAGAAACTGAATAGATAGATTACAACCAGTGAAATTGAAGCAGTTATTAAAAAAAAACTCCCAACAAATGTCCTGGGTCAGATGGCTTCACAGGAGAATTTTACCAAACACTCAAAGAAGAACTGACACCTGTCCTTCTCAAACTACTCCAAATACTTCAAGAGGAGGAAGACTTCCAAACTCTTCTTAGGAGACCAGCATTATTCAAATTCCAAAACCAGAAAAAGACACCACAAAGAAAGAAAATCACAGGCCAATATCCCTGATGAACACAGATGCTAAATCCTCAACAAAATATTAGCAAAACGAATCCAACAATATATTAAAAAGATCATACACCATGACCAAGTGGGATTTATTCCTGGGGTGCAAGCTTGGTATAATATATGCAAATCAATGAAAGTAAAAACCATATAAACAAAATGAAAGATAAAATCACATGATCATATCAATAGATGCAGAAAAAGCATTTGATAAATTCCAGCACTCATGTATGTCAGCAAAGTGGGAATAGAGGAAACATACCCAACATAATAAAAGCCATATATGACAAACCCACAATAAATATCATACTCAATGGGCAAAACCTAAAAACGTTTCTCTGAAGATCAAAAACAAGACAAGGATGCCCACTTTCAACACTTTTATTTAACGTAATATTGGAAGACATAGCCACAGGGATCAGTCAAGAAGAAAAAATAAAAGGCATCCCAATTGCAAAGGAAGAAGTAAAACTGCATATGACATGATACTGTATAAAGGGAACCCTAAAGATTCCACCAAAAATTACTAGAATTAATAAATGAATTCAGTAAACTGTCAGGATACAAAACAAGTATCCAGAAATCAGCTGCATTTCTATACACCAGTAATGAACTATCAGAAAGAGAAACTAAGGAAACAATCCCACTTACAATTGCATTAAAAAAATACCTAGGAATAAGTTTATCCAAGGATGTAAAAGACCTGTACTTGCAGAATGAAAAGACACTGACAAGTGGAAGAAACTAAGTGGAAGCATACCATGTTCATGGATAGGGAGAAAATATCATTAAAATGTCCATACTATCCAAAGCAATCTATAGATTCAACACAATCCCTATGAAGATACCACTGGTGTGTTTCACAGAATGCGAAAAAAATATCCCCTAACTCACTACTGCAGCGGGCCTGGCGACATCTCTCCAGTCAGCATGTGCCTGGTTTGCAGGATGCCTGCCAACAGGAGAAGGCAGGACAGACTCGTGTGTGGCTTCACTAAGGGGAGCTCACCACTTGGCGGGGGCACCTGGGGTCTCCATGGAATTCTAGTCTAGCTCAGCTGGAGAGGGTCTCAGAGATTTCCTAAGCCAGCCCTCTTATTGTACATCTGCAAAAGCTGAGACTGTTAGTTTGGCATTTTAAAAAATCTTTATTGTTGAAAGTGTTACAGATATTCCCTCCTCCCCTGCCTCCCGTTGACCTCCTGCACTCCCCCCCAGGCCTTCACCACACTATTGTCTGTGTCCATGGTTATACATGGTAATTTCATTAGATACTTTGACTTTTTAAATTGATTATTGGGGTGACATTGGTTAATAAAATTATATAGATTTCAGAGGCACAATTCTATAATACATCATCTGTATATTGTATTGTGTGTTCATTCACCCCAAGTCAAGTCTCCCTCCATCACCATTTATTCCCCTCTTTATTCTCTCCTAACCCCCCTCCCACCCCCTACATACCTTTCTTTCTGGTAATCATCATACTGTTAGTCTATGAAGTGGGTTTTTTCTTTTTTTGTCTAATCCCTTCACCTTTTTCACCCAACCCCCCCCTCCACCTCCTCCCCTCTCACAGCTGTCAGTCTGTTCTCTGTATCTATAAGTCTGTTTCTATTTTATTAGTTTATTTTGTTTATTAGATGCCACATATAAGTGAAATCATATGGTATTTGTCTTTCTCTGGTTTATTTCACTTAGCATAATACTCTCCGGGTCCATCCATGCTGTCACAAAAGGTGCGATTTCCTTCTTTTTTAAAATTTTTTATGGCCTAGTAGTATTCCCTTGTGTAAATGTATCACAGCTTTTTTATCTATTCATCTACTGATGGGCACTTGGGCTGCTTCCAAATCTTGGCTATTATAAATAACGCTGCAATGAACATCGGGGTGCATATATTCCTTTGAATTAATGTTTCAGGTTTCTTCTAATATATTCTCAGAAGTGGAATCACTGGGACACAAGGCAGTTTCATTTTAAATTTTTTGAGGTAACTCCATACTTCTTTCCACAGTGGTTGTACCAGTCGGCATTCCCACTCACAGTGCATGAGGGCCCCCCTTTCCCCACATCCTCACCAACACTTGTTTGTTGATTTGTTGATGATAATTATTCTGACAGGTATGAGATGATATCTTGTTGTGGTTTTAATTTTTATTTCTCTGATGATTAGTGATGTTGAACATCTTTTCATTTGTCTATTAGCCATCTGTAAGTTCTCCTTTGGAGATGTTTCTATTCAGCTCCTCTGCCCATTTTAAAATTGAATTTGTGTGTGTGTGTGTGTGTGTTGAGGTATATAAGTTCTTTATCAATTTGGATATTAACTTTTTATCACATGTGTCTATGGCAGGGCCAGACAACCAACCAGGGAGGTAGCACCCCAGAAACAGACCAACTGAGGTCTCAAGGGGGTGGGGCCACAAGGTCAGGGGTAAGAGGGCACTTGTGCAAGGGGGTAGGGCCACTTGCTCAGCCAGCTGTGGGCATCTGATCAAGGGGGCGGGGCCAAAGTTCCCCTGGAATTGGGCTTCTGATCAAGGGTGTAGGGACGCGTGACTGGCCAGAAGTGGGCAAGTGAACAAAGGGGTGGGCAGGTGATCAAGGGGGCAGGGCCATGTGTCAACCCAGAGGGGTGCAGGAGAACAAGGGTGGGCATGTGAACAGGGGAGCAGGGCCAAGAGATCAACGTGAAGCCACCTGGTTTGAAGACCCCAAAACACTTTCTTTTCCAGGCAAGACAAAATCTGCCAAGGAGGCAGGCAGCGGAAGCCAAAAGCATCCTAAATAATAAAGAGCTAATATGCAAATTGACCATCGCTCCAACACACAAGATGGCTGCCCCCATGTGGTCAAAGATGGCCGCCCTCAGGTGGACACAAGATGGCCGCCCTCAGGTGAACACAAGATGGCCAGCAGGGGAGGACAGTTGCAGGGGACCTAGGCCTGCAGGGGAGGGCAATTAGGGGAGACCAGGCCTATAGGGGAGGGCAGTTGGGGGAGACCCAGGCCTGCAGGGGAGGGCAGTTGGGGGTGACCAGGCCACCAGGGGAGGGCAGTTAGGGGTAATAGGGCCAGCAGGGGAGCAGTTAGGTGTCAATCAGGCTGACAGGCAGAAGAGGTTAGGGGCAATCAGGCAGGCAGGCAAGCGAGTGGTTGGGAGCCAGTAGTCCTGGATTGTGAGGAGAATGTACCAGATTGGAGAGGGTGCAGGCTGGACTGAGGGAAACCCCCCCCCCCCCACCATGCATGAATTTCATGCACCAGGCCACTAGTAGTAATAATAACCGTACCATGCAATCTGAGCCACAGAAGGTGAGGAGATGCTGGGTGTTCTCTACTCATGGCCTTGGACCCAATACCGCAGGACTTCCCCCCAGGTTACTAGCTGGGAGGGACCCTGGGACAAAGAGAGCAGCCGCCCAGAGGCCCTGGGGCAGTGACAGGACCCCTGTCCTCTGGGGCTGGAGGAGGGGTATAGATGGAAGGGGCAAGCCCATCAGAGCAAATGGCCCTAAAGTGAAAGGCCACCTACCCAGAGGTCACAGGTGAAGGAGACACAGTTTGTGGACAGCCCAGGGTTCTATTTTTAGCTCTGCCCTTTAACTGCTCTGTGCCCTCCAGGAAGTAGCTGGGAGCCTCACCTGAATACAATGGGCCACAGCTGTTCCTCCCAGGAGTGAGGGGTGATTGTGTGTGTGTGTGTGTGTGTGTGTGTGTGTGTGTATAGCACTTGCCCTGAGGGGATTCCACTTCCTCGTCAACACCCCTGCCTCACCACCCTTCCCTCCCCCAGCTTTCCAGGGCAGGGACTGCACAGTCCCTTCTGGACCTCTTGCATGGACTCTAGATAGGCCTTTGCTGTCCTGTTTCCTTCTCAATCCCAGCTGTCACAATCTCAGCAGGAAAGAGAGGGCATGCACACACCATTTTCTGAAAGGACTTTGGCAAAGGGACAGTTGACAGGTGGGAGAGCAGAGCCAGACAGCCAACCAGGGAGGTAGCACCCCAGAAACAGACCAACTGAGGTCTCAAGGGGTGGGGCCACGAGGTCAGGGGTAAGAGGGCCCTTGTACAAGGGTGTGGGGCGCCTTGCTCAGCCAGCTATAGGCATCTGATCAAGGGGGCAGGGCCACGAGTTCCCCTGAAATTGGGCTTCTGATAGAGGGGATGGGGCCGTGCGATTGGCCGGAAGTGTGCATGTGAACAGGGGGCGGGGCCCCGTGAACAGCCGGAAGTGCGCACGTAAGCAGGGGCTGGGCTACATGATAGAGCCCACCTTACTATCTCTCTGTCGGCCGGAGCCTGGGGCTGTTCCAGGCACCAGCCCAGAGCTGAGGATCAAGGAAACCCCCAACCATGGCCACTTCTCTAGCTGGAAAGACTCTTGGCCCTCAACAAAATGGAAGCAGCAGAAAGGAGGGCCAGCACATGACCGAATACTGTGCTCATTGTGGGCAGAAGAGTACACACCTGCCAGGTCCTCTCTCTAGCCTGGGTTCCCCTGGGTAGCTCTTCTGACCCCCTACCCAGGTTCCAGCAGGCACTGCCAGTTGGGATCCATGAATAGGCCTCCTAAGTGCAGACAGGGCAGTCTGAGGGTGTGGTAGGAAAGGCCCGAGAAGGTATGAATCCCTTTCTAAGACAAAGACACGTAAAGATTGCAATAGTTGGGGCAGCTGGCTGTGTCTTTCTTTTTTCTTTTTTAAAAATATCCTCAATGGATATTTTCCCATTGGTTTTTAGAAAGAGTGGAAGAGAGAGGGAAAGATAACAAGAAATATCGATGTGAGAGAAACACATCGATTGATTGCCTCCTGCAGGAGCCCCCACCAGGGCCTGGGCCGGAGAGGTGCCTGCAACCGAGGTACATGCTCTTGACTGGAATCGAACCCAGGACCCTTTGGTCCACAGGCTGAGCCTTGATCCACTAGGGCTAAGGCTGGCTGTGTCTTTCTCATGCCAACTTCTTTCTCCCTGAGCCCTAGAACTGGCACTGCCATGAGGCCCTGGAATGTTGGAGGTGAGGGGTGGGTAGCGGGTCAGCAGAACCTTCACTTCCCTGGCACAGGGAGGGAGGTCTACGAAGGTCAGACACACTGACCTGACAGAAGCCTCTGGGTCCACATAGCGGGCACCGGAAGAACCTGTGGCTGAAATGACATTCTCTAAAGGCAGCAGGCTGCCCCCACTCACAAGCCTTCCTGACCCTGGGCCTCAGTCTCCTCCGTAAGGTAAGGAAAACCGCAGAATGCCACATAGCTTATCACAACTGTAATCAGTTATAAGCTCAGTGTGTGTCTTCCCCTCTGGAATGTAAGTTCCATGAGGACAGGCTAGGTTTGTCTTGCTCACTGTTGTGAGCAGTGCCTATGATGTTGGAGATATTCACCACATAGTTGTGAAAGGGATGGAGACAGAAAGAGAGAGGGAAGGAGGGAGATAAAGAGGGAGGGAGGGAGAGAGGGAAAACTGAGGGTACAGGGAGACTCATTTTTTACAATCACCTAAGAGCTAGGGGGAGGTGGCAGGTAGAGACAAGAGCTAGAACACTGTGCTGGGTTTCCAGAAAAGACGGGTGAGAGTGGGCTGGAACCACTGACCACTCAGCTGCCAACCTCTGGGGAGAAGGGGAGCTTGGTCTCCCTCACCTGGGCAGTGGTTCCTCAGCTCAGGAAAGCAAACTTGTGTCTTTCCTTTCCAGACTTCTTGTTGACAGGCCCCGTGTGTGCCCCTTCCATTTGGGCACGGGGGATGGGGGTGGGAGACCTCCCTGCTTCTTCCCTCCTCTTTCAAGAGCCCTCCTGTCTCTGGAGGTGGCTTCTCCCACACACAGCCTGACTGCTAGCGTCTCTCACTGGGGTGGTTAATAAGCCCAAGGGCGATATTAATTGCCATCAGGCATTAGGAGTCTAATAAGAATCATCTTCCTTGGTGACTCCAGCACCTTCCATCCCCGGGGCGTCCAAGAGCCGGCCAGCCCTCTCCATGCTGCACCTCCCAGCTCCAGACAGATGTGGCATGGGGGAGGGGAGAAAGCCGCTCCCTGCTCTGGGCTCTCCGCAGGCCCCAGTACACACAAGCAGAGGCAGCAATAGCACGAAGCTAGGGAGGAGGGAGACTTCCAGGAACCGCCCAGGCCCATTTTCCAAAAAGAAAATGCCACTTCACTGGATGATCAGGAAACTCACAGGGTCAAGAAGTCCAGGTCCCAGGGAGGCAGATGGGGGACAGAGACTGAGCCCCCAGCGGGCCTTGCTCTGAACTACCTCGCTCCCCAGTCAGTCCGGTGGCGTTCAAATCCACAAGAGCCTCACCCCACCCCCAAGACTTATGTCCAGAGGATTGAAGACCCTGTCCCTCCAGAGTAGTGTGGGATTGAGACCGGGCCCTTGGGTGTTGAGCCATGATGCCCAAGGATGCTGTAAAATCATTGCCATTGATTCGATGCCTGGCTGACGTTTGACAGTTGACTTGTTGGGTCTGATCTGAGTTGCGCTCTAATGGAATGGGCCTGATGGTGGGAAAGAACGCCACCCATCACCCCCCCCCCCGCCCCGCCGCCGCCCCCTCGTCAGCAGGTGCCTGGGTGAGTCTGCAAGAGGGGCAATACCCCCACCCCCATCCCATGGCCCGCTAAGGGCCTGCAAAACAACCTGTGGGAAGGTACTTCCCTCCTCTTCACCCACCCCTTCCCCAGCAGCCGAGGGGGTTTTCCCCTAGCTGCACCCCAGGACCCATCCCCAATGGAAGCTGTGTGGCCAGAGCGGGACTGGGCGCGGCATTTCGGCTGATCCCCATCCAGTGCCCCGCAAAAGCCCCACGCAGACCCTGGGGGTCGGGGTAGGGTGCCCCCTACCCGCGCCGCAGGCAGAGCGGCTGTAAAACACCTCCGGCGCCCGGCTGGGAGCGTGCATCCTTTTCAAAGGACGCCGGTGGCTACAGCGGCTTCTACCCGAGGGAAACGCAGCCACCGCAGCCGGCCCCACTCGGGCTCCAGCGCTAGCCTGCACTGGGGAGAAAAAAAATAAAACATAAAACAGGGGCGAGCGGAATCGCGAGGTCGGCCCTTGCCGGAGTCTCATTAAGGAGCCGCGCGCGCCCCCAGGCCTGGAATGCGGAATGGACACGTGGACAGGGGAGGGGGGACTAAAAAGAGGGGTGTCTCCGCGTTGCGCGAGTCGTGGGCCGCGCGCTCCGGGGCCACGTGACCACGGGGAATCTGGGAGGAGGGGGAGAACGAGCGCGCCCGGCTCGGCGCCCGCTATCGCCAGGGTGGGCTCTGAGTCCCGGACGCGGGAGGAGGGCGGGCGGGCGAGCGAGTGTGTGTCTCTCTCGAGTCATTTACGGCGGAGCAGCCGGCGCGAGCGCCGAGGCGGCGGCGGCTGCTTCGTACTACTGTAGCTCCCCCCACCTCCACTTCCTTTTTGCTCCTTGATTCTTCTCCCCACACACACGTCCATGGGGAGCCGGCCCCCCTGCCAGCACCTCCTCTCCGCTCGGCCCCGTAGATTCCGGCTGCCACCGCCCTGGCCGAGGGCTGCGCGGGCGCCGGGTGCCCCAGCCCCTGGCGTGACGCCCAGGTCTCGCTGCCCGCAGCCCGGGCTGGCGCAGCGCTACGCTCGCCCCAACTGACTCCGAGAGAGCGCGCCGATGCCCGGCAGCACCGAGACAGCGGGCGATCGGGCTTCCGGGGGGCAGGGCGGGGACGGCGGGGAGAAGGAGACGTCGTACATTCTGAACCCCGGAAAAGTTCAAGGTTTGTGCAGGTCTCCCCGGGGAAGGCGAGGAGCAAGGCGGAGCAGTGCGCCCATTTGCTGAGACAGCGAGACCTGGGAGGAGAGGGGGGCAGCCGGGAGCTGCGGCGGCTGGCCGAGCCCCTCTCCATCCCACTACGTTTACGACCGGGAGGCTGGAGTCGGCGCCCCAGGCGGGCAGGGCTCGGGTCAGGCTTTCCCTCTCCCTCGCTTCTCCAAGCCCCATCTCCATGGGGCAGCCTGTTCCGGCCGCGCCACCCTCGCTGCTCCTGCGGCGGAGCCGCGGCCCGGGCAGGCGGCGCTGAGCCGGCCGGTGTGCAGCCCGGGCCCTGGGCGAGGCTGGAGAGCGCGCTGGAACCCTGCCTCGAGCTCTACGAGGGGACAAGCCGCTGGCCGCCCGCCCGCCTCAGGCATTCAGTCCCGGCGGCGTCGCGTAGGCTGGTGGAGACCGCACTACGGTCTCGGCACTACGTGGAAACTTTTCCTTCTCCAGCTGGATTAAAGTTGCCCAGATTTTCTCTTTCTTTGCGAAAGAAATCATCCATTTGCACCTAACCTAGGATTTGTATGCTGGAGCTGCTGCCGGGCGCGTGGAGGAAGGAAGCCGCGCTATCCATGTGAGCATACGACCAAAACCGAAAAAATTGGGGCTTGTGTTGGAAATCTGCGCCCTCGCGCGAGTTCGGATTCGAGCTGGACCGCGCGGCTGGGGGATCCGGCACTGGGCTCTAGGCAGTCCCGAGACGCCGGCGGCCGCGGGGCCCCGGCCCGCACGTGCGGTCCCCCCCTTGGCCGCACAGAGCCTGCAGGGGGCACCAGCCGGGAGGCGAAGGCTCCTCCCGCCGGGAGCTGCGCCCGCCCCCACCGGCTCGAGGGTGTAGCCGGCGGCGCCTGGGACGCCCCCTTCCCTCAAACTGCCCCTGAATTGCACTCCCTGGCCCCAGAGCCTTAGCAGAGACAGCGGGGCGCCACGGCAGTCCGGAGTCGGAGGTGACCAAGACCAGACAGGGGGCCGAGTCGTCGTCGACTGTTGCCCCCTCGGCCGCCCCCCACTCCCGCCTTGGCCATGGCCCCGAGGATGTTGCGCCGCGGCGGCGCCGCCCTGCTCTGCCTCTCAGTGCTGCTCGCCCTCGGTAAGTGTCGCGGCGCGGACTCGCGAGTGATGATGCGGTGGTCGCCTCTGGAGGGGCGCAGAGGAGACTGGAGAAAGGCGAACCCCCATCCCCGGACTCGCAGCTCGAGTTACCTCCAGCCCCCAGCGCTTTGGCGGGAGCGGAGGAGTCCAGCCCCGCCCTGGGGACCGAGCCCGGCCCAGGAATACGGGGGTTGGGGAATCACTCCAATCCGTTCCAGATTAGTAAGAAGGGTCCAAACCCGAGTGTCCGGGGGCGTGTCCACCCACGGAAATCTATAGGGATCCGAGGGATCCACTAAATCGTGTCTGAGCCGACCCCCCCCCGTCATTCCCTCCCCCGCAGCCAGCGGGGTGGGGGGCCGTTGGGGTCCGCGGGGACCGTGTCTCCCCTCGCCCCTGGCTCGCAGGCTGGTGCGGGGCCGCGCCGCCCGCCGCCTCGCTTCCTGCGGCGTCCCCGAGAAAGGAAGTGGACTGCTGGGGCTCGGGAGCCGCGGCGGCTCGCCCACCGCCGTCTTGTGAGCTGCATCTAAATGGCCGGCTTAGCCGAGCCCGGAGGGAGGGGGTCTAGGCGGCCAGGGCGGCGGGCGGCGGGCGGCGGGCTGCCGGCAGCGGGTGGAGCGAGCTGGATCCGCGCTCTCGCGTTCTGCAATCTGTTGCGTCTGCTCCCCAGGCTCGCCCCGGGTCCGTGGCAAAAGGTGCGGGAGAGGGAGGGGCCGGGTTGGCGCGTTTGGGCAGTGAGACGGCAGGGGTTCGGGTGAGGGACAGAGGGTCTCTGAACAGCCCCCCGGAAATGGGAACTCAGATCCGACGGGCCTTCTGCAAGCTGGAGGCGCTCCAGGAGGCGAGGGGCTCAGACGGAAGGGAGAGGGAGAGAGCTAGCTAGGAAGGAGGAGAAAGGAAGAAAAACCCGTTTCTTCCTCCCAATAAGAAACCAACAGGCCTGGGACACGTTTCCCTAACCAGCAGGGAGTGTGAGTGTGAGTGTGTGTGTGTGTGTGGGGGGGGCTCGTTGCCCTTCGCTGAGGGGTGAACCTAGACAGGCTGGAGAGAGACTTGGATGGGGGGGGCAGTGGGCTCTCCGCGTTGGGGGACCCTTGATGTGTCTACTCCGCTGCAGCCCACACCTGCCCTGTCCCTAAGAGCCTGCCTAGGCTCAGGGTGAGGGCACCCAAGGTCTGTAACCAACGGCTCTTGAGAGCTTAAGGAAAGGTATGGCTCTGGGTATCCAGGGTCCTGAAGCTTGGAGGGATGGGGAGCCCGCTGGCCTTCCTTTGCGGGTGGATCGCTTCTTCCATCCTGGGAGCTGGTTTGTGTTCATTTCACCAGACCCAGCCAACCTCGCAGTTCCTGTATCAGAAGAATGGGGCAGAACAGCATGGGCGAGAGGGGAGGTTCCTGTGTGTGTGCAGTTGGGAACCTGAAATTTGCAAGGCTGAGGGTGGGGAAGGGCTGCGCGGGAAGGAGGGTTCTGCGTGTCTGTGCCCTGGAGCTTGGCAAGCAGGGCATTTGGGCACCTGGCAGGAGGAAACTGAGCTCGGGCCTGGGTCTAGGCGTGGTTCTGCCCCACTTCGGCATCTGGCTGCCAGAGTTCCCTTCTGAAAGCTGACCATGGCTGCCCACCACCCCCCTGCTTCCCCCCCCCCCCCAACCCAGGTAGCTCAAATGTTCTTCCTAGGTTCCCACCGCCCACCTTCCTGAGTCCTCCTCCTGTTACTAACTAGCCTTTCTCCACCCTCACCTGCCAGGATCCTACCTGGCCGTCCTGGCGCTGCTTCTCTTGGAGTGGGGCAATCTGCCTCGTTTCCTCCTCAGATGCCAGTGTCTTCTCTGTGCCCTCTTAGGCCTGGACTGGTGGCGGCAGAGCCGTGGGCTGATCCTCCTCTGACCTTTCACGCAGCCAGTGCCTGGTACCTGCATGGCCCAGGGTTGGCTGATGATCAGTAAAAAGCGATTCGAGGAGGTGAGGTGGGGGTCCCCCACTGAGCAGGCATTCTCCCCTCCTGATTATCTATCTGGCACCCTTTCCAAACTCCTTCCCCGAGTCGCCATCCCATGCTTCAGTCTCCCCTTCCTCAAGGAAGAGCACCAGAAGATTCTGAAAGTTTGGGGACCCTCCCCACATGGATATGGCCAGAATCACTGAAATCCCTCCTCCCCAAACCCCATTTCCCCTGGTCCCTCCTCTTTCAGGGCTGCCTAGCACCCACCCATCCAAACTGCCCCTCTCTCCAGGAAAGGGGTAATGGATTTATTTTCACTGAGGCTAACTCTTGGTTGGGAGTTCCGGGCTCTTTGAAGATGCTGGGGTGTGGGAGCAGTTGCAGTTTTTTTTGTGTGTCTGTCAGGCGGAAGGTTCTGACCACACAGCCGGACTGGGAGCCAAATAGCCTGGGTTTCTGTCTAACTCTGGCGCCACAGGGCTGGGTGACCTTGGGCTGCCTCCCTCATGTTCCCTGTCTTCCATCATCAACGTGGCCTCTGGCCCATCCCTCACCTTCTCACTTTCTGCCAGTACTTCTGGGCAGATACCGAACCCCACTCCCTTTCAGGGGCCAGCTCAGCCTGTGGGGTGACAGCCCCTAACCTGCTCCCAGGCTCCAGGCTTCCACCAGATGACATCTGAGAAAGCCACTTTCCTGCATCTGGTCTTTGAGGACACTCTCTGCTCCCTATTCAGTTTGAATAGGAGTTTAGGGAGGTGGGTGGTAATGAAACCTGTTGGAGAGCTGATTGTGTCAGCCTCCTATTCAGTAACCTTCACTGGCTCCCCACAGCCTATAGGAGACAGATACACTCCTTGCCCCCGACCCCCCAGCCTCCAAGGCCCTTTATGATTTTGTATCCAGCTACCTCTTCACTTCTGTGGTTCTGCCCTCCCTCTGTCCTCCATGCATCTTATACGAGAGCACGCTCCTCACCTTCCTGTCTTTCTGCTTTCGCACCACCAGACCCTCCATCTGGAATACCCTGCCTCTAGAAATTCTTACCTAGCCTTCAAAGGCCAACTCGAACATCATCTCCTCCAGGCAGTCTGCCTGGATTACTCCTTAGCTTCTCACCAGCAGGCCCCATCCCTCCAACAGAAGTAACTGACCTCTTTCCAGTGCTGCCTCGGCCTTCATGCTGCCTTTGCAGCACTCCTCATGGGCTGCAGTGCCTGTGTGTGAAGGGGGTGTGGGCATATTTCCACATGATCCTCACAAACTTGCATTTAGGGCAGGAGTCATGTCCTCTTGGTTTTTGCCTCACTCTCCAGGGTTTGACACATAATAGATGCTGAGAAGAAATGAATGGGGTGGGAAGACAACTCTATATATTGGGGGGCCCTCCCAGTGTCCGTTGAAAAGGGCGCTCTGGGGTGTGGGGCAGAAGAGGGGAGAGGGGGAGGCAGGCAGAGACACCAGGAAGAGAACAATGGGATGGGATGGGGCAGGGCCATGCCACGCCCCTTGAGTGGCCCATACAAGATACACGTCTCTAGGGTGACATGTTATAACACAGCTCCACAGGCTATGAATGTAGTGTCCCATGGTGCTCTGAATACATGATCGCAGACACATGTGTCCTCACCTTTGTGCTCACCAACCTGGCAAGCTCGAGTTTCTCCTCCACGTTGTATCTATGCGTTGCCTGTCCCCCTGATTCCCTAAGCTCTGGGCTCCTTGGAGATGCAGGAGGGACACACAGAAGGAGGACTGGGTCAGCACTGGGCCATTCTCTCACAGCTGGAGTGAGGAATGATGCTTGCCCCTACCCCCACTCCCACTCCCAACACACACACACACACACACACACACACACACACACACACACCCATCTTCTTTCTGGCCACACAGAGCCCTTCGCCACAACACAGCTTTGTAATGTTTAAGACCAGTAGGTGGGGATGTGCTATAAACTTGGTGCTTGGCTGGAGGAGGTACGGCCACTCTGGAATAGCAGGGCGGGCATCTCCTCAGCCCTCACTGGGGGCCTGTCTGGAACCGATAGACCCCAGGCCTGAGATTGGTAGCTAGTGCTCGTGATGCTACAGAAACGGAGACCCAGAGAGGCACCAGCTCCAACCAGCAGGGTCTGCCCACCCACCAAGGACAGGGTATGTGTGTTGGGGAGAGGATCTTGCTTTGTTGTTCTATGTATAACGATGTCCATCCACAAGGCTGAAACAGAACGAGGTCCACCCTCGTGTAGATGAGGAAACTGGCACGAGGGGTGGCGGGGGGGGGGGGCGGGGACTGGCCGACGTCATCCTGCCAGTTGGTTCTGGAATTAGGACCAGTACCAGAGCTCAAAGGGTGTTCCTGATGGACTGAGGGTCCGCTCTGGGCCCCTCAACAGAGATTCCACCACCTCTGTTATTCCCTCTCTCTGAAACTTCATGCCGAGATGTGCTCTGGCCTCCGTCTGGTCTTGGACTCAGGCAAGGAAGATAATCAGTCACCAGTAGCTTTAATAAGCCTTGCCAAGCACTTGTCAGGAGGGGACGTGGAGGGGTTCAGGAACAGATCTTCAGCTCCCTTATAGCTTGAAGTCCAGTTGAGGAAATGAGAAAAAGTCCTCGATTCTGAAATTCAAGGCAGTTTGAAATCGGGAGTCCCCAGGATACAAGAAACGGGTTCAAATCCTGATTTTGTCAACTTGCTGTGTAGCCCCGGGAAAGTCACCTCCCTCTCTGAGTCTTTTCCTCCTCTGCCAAGTGAGAGAGGATGATGCCCACCAAGTGCCCTACCAACTCTCTTGCTCGGTGATAGTGTCCTCAGCTTTAAGGTGAAGCCTCTCATCACCTCCTTTATGTTTGTCTGCCCTCCGCCCATGCCCCCTTCACTGATGCACACAGCAGATGCTAAGAAGTGGAGACGATTCTTCCTCCCCATTCCCTCCCCAGGGTCTTCCTTACTTCTTCGCTGCCAGTGCTCAGTACAGACTGTTGGTAAGAGATTAATGAATCAGTTGTGTGTGCTTTCTTAAAATAAATTTTTTTCTATTTTTCTTCTTTGTGTTTGTAAATGAAAAGTGGGCCTCCTTATCATCAATTCGACTGGCTGTGCCATACTCCAGCGGCCCCCAGGGATGAGGCAGTGTATCAGGGAGTACCACTCTGCTAGCTCGCACCTGTTTCTGGAGGACAAATAGACGGGGGTGGGGGAGATGGGTACTGAGACAGGTGAGGCCAGTGCAGTAACAGAGGGGACAGCCTCCTCTAGGGACACAAGAGTAGTGTCTCCTTTCCTGTTTGCCCCTTTCAGCTCCTCTTTCTCTTGAATCACCCCCCAACACACACACACACGCGCGCACACACACACACGCACACACACACACACACACATGCACACATACATGCACACACACACCCCTTCGCCCCAGGCCTGCTGGCTGACAGACAGCCCAGCAGGATGAAGTGGAAAATGGAAGCAATTACCTGGATTATTCAATGTTTGTTGCATGAATGAATGAATGCAAGAATGACTAATTCAGTGCAAAAATAAAAAAGGTAGAATATGTAATTGAAGAAAATCCCTTTTGCCTGAATTATTACCTAGATAATTACCTATCTTTGAAAAGTTCTGCTTTTTATCAAACTCGAATCCTTCCTGCTACACTGTCACTCACACCTTTTTGACCTGTGAGGATGGGCAACTGATCACTCCCTTCTCTGAAATGGTTTTTCCCGTTCAGTTCAAAACAGAGGCGTGGGCAGGCTGCGAGCTTTCTGGCAGAATCTCTCAGCTTATCTCTGTTTCCTTGGCCCATCTCTCAGGACCCTCGGAGCTGGGAGAGCAGGGTCCAGGGTCACCTGGATAAATGGGATGACACTCAAAATGGTCCCGGTTCTCAGAGGCATCTCCATCCAAGAATCCAGGTCTGAACAGCATCAGACCCCACAGGGCAGACCCCTGGCCCTGAGAGAGAACAGGCAGCCAGGACACCCTCAACCCTGCACTTCTCTAGGGAAACACAGCCCAGAGGTGGCTGGCCCTTAAACAGATTCAGCCACGGTTACACTGAGGGACATTCTCTGCTTTTCTGAGGGAGAAGAGGTGGTGGTGGGGGGTGTAATATGGTTTCTGCTCCCAGGGGGTGCTCAGAATGACAAGAGACACAGAATGTCATCTTCAGAGAGGCCCCAATCTGACTAAGGAGGCACAGCCTCAGCTCTCACCAAAGCTGACTACCTTTGTCCAGGAGTTATAGGACCCCGCCTTGCAGGCCTCTCCCCACCCCTGCTTCCTCCAGCCCCCAGGGCTGTTGGAGAGCCTGGCTTTGGCCAGAAGTGAGTGTATTTTTGATGGCTTGGTACAGATAATGCTGCAGACTTGTCAGGGCAGGAGACGGTGTCGGTGGGAGCTAACGGCGCAGGCGCACACCCACAGGCATACCCACACAGTTGTGGGCACACACTGATATGACATGCTTGAGAGTTCTAATGGTTCTTTGGAGTTCAGAACCACGATCACATTTGATTCTCACAGCAGCCACTAGGTGAAGGCAGCGATTGTGATCCCATTTTACAGAAGGCAAGGCTGAGGCTCAGCAGAGTTCTGGCCGCACCAGCTCTTAAAGTGAGGTTTTCTGACCCTGCCTATGGAAGTCATCTTGTCATCTCTCTGCCTCGCACATACAAGGAACAGCACAGACTTGGACGGACAGACACACATAAGCGAAGCCCCCCATCTGACCCCATGATCTATCCAGTCTCATCTCGAGCCCCTCGCCCCCTTGCTCTCTAGGCTTCTTCCAGTGCCTGAACGCGTCATACTCTTTTCCATGTACATGCTGTTCCCTCTGACCATAACACTCTTCCACCCCCATGGCCTACGCAGCCTTCAGGCCAGAGGGTAGCCACATTTCCTCCTGGAAGCCCACCCTGATTCTCAGACGAACAACTCATTGGTGATTTGCCCTCTGTGCAACTGTGCTGCCTGACCTCTCTGCTGGCTGTCGGCTCACGTGGACCTGGGAGGCATGAGACTCTTCCCTGCCACTGGGATGTCTGGAAAAGTGGCCATTTAATGCTGTGTCAGATGAGTTGGTTAATGCACGCATGCGCACATACTTGTACACCTTCCCTGTCACTCAACAAGTGTTTCGTGAGCGCTTACTATGGGCCAGGCCCTGGTCCTAATCTGTGAGTACCACAAAATCCCTCCACTCATGAGCCTATGTTCTTGTGGGGTGGGGGAGAGCAGACAGTAAATAATAAATATATTCCATAAGTCAATTATATAATATGTTAGAAGGCAAAACGTACTAAGGAAAATAAGGGGGGAAAAGCGAGGTAAGAGGAATTGGGAATTGGGGAGAGAGAGGAGAGAGAGAGAGAGAGAGAGAGAGAAACATCACTGATAAGTGAGAATCATTGATCAGCTGCCTCCTGCACACCTCCTACTGGGGATCGAGCCAGCAACCCAGGCTTGTGCCCTGACTGGGAAACCAACCCATGACCTCCTGGTTCATAGGTCAACACTCAACCACTGAGCCACACCGGCTGGGTGATTCCGATTTTTTAACTAAGTATCTGCCTTTACATGAAGCTCACTATGGGGGTGAGGGGGTGGGGGTTTCATGCACTAGCTTGGGCAGTGATCTTATACCACTCTGACTTGGGGCGTATGATAGGCTGTTGTGCTCAGGGAATGCAAAGTCCAATTTCCCTGGATCCCCGAACGCCTGGCAGCGACCTGGCTTAGCTGCTGCTTTGACCTCTCTGCCTGTCCCTGTGTTATGTCTGCAGGTGCTCAGATGGCGGCTCCCTCCTCCCGCCACCAGCCGCCTGCCACCACAGGACCACTGCAGCTCATGCCTCTTACCCGAGGAGGTGACCTGCCCCAGACAACCCACACTCTCCCTTGCCCTCTGGGGAAAGGCAGGTGTATAGGGCCTTGGTTCAACAGGAAGGAACTCTTGGATTGGAAATAGGAAAAATTGCCATTTTCTCAGCTGCCAACACAGCAGAGAAATGATCTCAATTTTCTGGGGCTGTTTTCAGCAGGAGAAAAACTGCCAGCCGCCAGCCCCGTGCATGAGAGGTCTGAAACACTGGGGAAAGGAGCTGGAGCTGAGGGAGGGGGTGGGGAGAGAAGCAGAGGGGACTGGCGTAGTGCAGAGGACTGGGCTCCCCACTTGGGCACTGCAGCCTTCCTCCTTGGGACACCCCCCCCCCCCGCCAAGCACCCACTGACCACACACCTATGTTGGAGCAGCTATTAAACTATCTAGTTATCTTAATAGTTACTTCTATTAACTGAGCACCTACTATATGCCACGCCCTCGGCTGGGCACCAGAAATCATTCCCTGGGAGCCAGCAGTCGACTGGTCTGTTTCAGCGTGGTCCTGATGCTCATAGCTCTTCTCCTTGCCCTTTCCCTGCACTCGGCTCTAAAACCAAGCTGCTGGGCTTCATCACTTCTATGTGATTTTGCTCAAGTTACTTAACCATTCTGTGCCTCATCTACAAATGATTATAAACATACCCAACTTATAAGGTGTTGTGATGCTCTACTGAGTCATTATTTCATGTCAAACATTTAGAACTAGAGGTCCAGTGCATGAAATTCATGCACAGGTAGGGTCCCTAGGCCTGGCTGGCGATCAGGGCCGATCTGTGGGGTGACTGGTGGGGCAATTGGGGGTCCCCATTGGCATCCGCCTTGGCCGGCCTGGTGCCACCCGCTCACCAGCCCCACCCCCCACTGCCACCGCCAGTCGCCTCCCTCTGCAGGGCGACCAGTAGGGCAATCGGGGGGCTCCCTGCTGGCACCCGCCTTGGCTGGCCTGGGGTCTGTGGGCTGGGGGCAGCTCCTGCATTGAGCGTCTGCCCCCAGTGGTCAGTGCGCATTATAATGACTGGTTGTCCCCTTGTTCGGTCGATTTGCATATTAGGCTTTTATTATGTAGGATAGTATCTGGCCCTATTAAGTCTCCAAAAATAACACCTGTCGGTGTTATTTATATTATTAGCACATGCCAGGCACTTAGTACAGACCATGTTTTCTTCATTCTTAGTACACAGTACTTGTCTCGTGAGGAGCTTCTAAGGTGGTGTCCTGCAGAAATGAGCCACGTCTGCACATATTGTGATAAAATGCAGTCATAGGCATGTTGGAAAGGACACAGAGTGTGTGGAGCAAGAAAAGTCTCATAATTGTTCAAGAGATTTGGGGAGGCTTCATGGAGGAGGCGCCACTGTGGGAGGCCTTAACCAGATTAGAGAATTCTGTCTCTGAAGACGAATAAGTCAGCATCTACTGTGTGTCTGACCCCCTGGGGAAGACAGAAACGCAAGGCAAAGCTGGTCTCTAGGCTGCCTATAAAGGAGTAGCAGGGGGCTAAATGCAGGGTGCATGGCTGGTAATTCCTTACCTGGATAATTTCTTAACACGTCCCAGAACTTTGACTCTACTGCTCATGGAGTACTGGGGAGCTGCTGAGTGTTACGGAGTGAGGGAGTGGCAAGATCCAGGCAGGGTTCTCAGTGAAGACTTGGTTTGGGGCCACTTGCAGACTGGGGCAATGTTGAAGGAAGCTGGTGCAGCAGCTGGTCTGGGAGTGAGGGCTCTAGGGAGGGGGAATGAGCACTAGAAGTCACAGAGATTCCACCAGGGCCCTGACTTCTCTTTTCTGCTCCTTGGCTTCCGCCTCTGGAAGACTGCATGGCAAATGCGAGGTGCAGAGCCTGCAGCGTAAGGCTCAGTCTTTGTTATTTTAGCAGCGAAGGCTCAGGGAGCGGAGGGGACTTGTCTACCACACACAGCCAGTGCTGACCCCCTCGGGGTACTTTATGGTGCTGTCAAGAGTCCTGGGGAAAGTGGCCGAGGGCCACAACAGAGAGACAAGCTCTTCCTCACTACTATGAGAGGCCCCGCCTCCTTCTCATGCCTCACCCCCACTGGAAGCCAGAGGCTGAGGGATCCAACCTACTCAGAGGTCAATGTCAGCGTTTGAGCTCCTGGAGAGCCTTGTGGGGATGGTGGTGGGGTTTCAAGTTGCACAAATGTAGGTTGGACTCCCAGCCCTGCTGCAGCGTCGCTGGGTGACCTGGGAGCCCTGCCTGCCGGGTCTCCCTGCGCCTCAGCTTCCACCGGCATCATCTCTCCCGGGCTGGACTGCTGCAAACACGAGATACCACAGAGTGTGTGCAAGTGCCCAGGGCTCAGTAAACGCCGTGGTTTCTTATTTCCTTCCTTTCTGCCGGGAGCCAGGCCTCGCTGCCTGGAAGCACATTTAAGACAGTGCCAAAGACTTCCCGGAGAGCTATGTTCTGCTGGTTGGGTTCTTCTGTTTTGTTTAGGGTCTGGTTTTTCTTACCCTCAATGCCTCCTAGCAACATGCTGCTTGTTTTAAGAACAGCAGTGGCCAGCTGCCGGCCCCTGTTCCTCCGTCCCCACTCTGTCTTCCCCCCTCTTTCCCTTCCCAGGAAGGCAGCCACAGGCACGGCCCCCAGGCCCAGTGCCTCGCCAGCCCCGAGTGGAGGAGGCATTCCTGGGTCCAGCAGCTGGCCCCACGGCAATGCAGTGCCCGAGTTGTACAGGCTGGTGAGGCTACGGCTTCCCAATATTTGCATCTCTGGCAGCACTCACGGTGGGCATAAAGGCTGCCTGTCCACCATAAGATTGGTGACCCCGCCTCCCCTAGGCAGGCCACACCATTGCCAGAATTAGGTCCAGGCTTATATGGAGTCCCTGACATGGAGCCCGGGCATCCCTGAGACACGTGTTCCGATCCATCCTGCAGCCCGAAAGGGCGTGGAGACCCTGGTCCCTGAGCTGACTCCTCTCCCTCCACAGTCCAAGAGTCCCGATCTGCAAATAATAGGAGGAAAGCACGCCCATCCTGGGGGGGGGGGAGGGGGCAGGTAACTGAGTTATGCACCTGTGGCTCCATCAGAACTCTGTGCATGGTCACTGTAACCATTTATTCACTGTGACCTCGAAGAGTCACCTCTAACTACCCGATCCACCCAGAGGGCCCTGGACTCCCCAGGCCTCCCCCAGCGCTCTTTCTCTGCCTCGGGGATTCTCTGCTCCCGGCTGTTCGATCTCTCAGCCAACTGTGTGGCCTCAGACCAGTCCTTTCCTCCCGCTGGAGTGGACTGTCCCTGTCTTTGAAAGATGGGTTTACTGAGCCGGATCAGTCCTGTGCAACAGAAACATACCATGAGACACCTATGTAATTTAAGGTTTCCTAGTTACCTCATGAGAAAAAGTAAAAAAGAAACAGGTGAAGTGAAATTTTAATAAAATATTTTAACCAATAAATCCAAAAGATTATTTCAACACGTAATCAGCATTAATGAGATATTTTACATTTAAAAAAATGTTATATGAAATCTTTAAAATCCCTTGTGCATTTTATAGTTGCGTTCCAGCACATCGCAATTCCAACTGGCCCCATGTCAGTTGCTAGGCAGCCACCTGTGACAAGTGGCCACCATCCTGGACACGCAGGGCAAGGTGTCCAGGGGCCTGGAGCCAGTGCTCCGAGGCCTGTGAGCAGGGCCACTCTCCTTGGAGATTCCCCGCCCAGCGTGGAGCCAGCTCCGCTCCTCCCCAGCTCTGGCATGATTCATGTTGGTGGTGGCGACTCCCATTCATGCCGCTTTCCCTCCCGCTCTGCCCGCAAATCTTGTAAACCGTGGGTCAGATGAAGTCAGCCTCCTGCTCAGAACCCTCCACCTCTCGGAGAACGAAAGTCAAGTCCTCACGCCACAGTGGCTGGCAAGGCCACGTGATCTGTCCCTTTTCCCGGCAATGCCTCTCTGACGGTATCTTCCCTCTTGCCTGCTCCACTCAGGCCACACTGTCCTCTTGGCTGTCCTCACCCAGGCCAGGCACCGAGCCTTGGGAACTCGGACCCTGTTGCATCTCTGCCTGGCATTTTCCCCCCAAATAAGCATGACTTGTCCCCTCCCCACTGCCTTCAGGTCACCACTTAAAAGCATCTTACCCGAGTGGCCCAGTCCAAAAGAGCCCTGCCCCCTCACCTGCTTCATGTTCCTTCACCTGACATGTTGTATGTTATGTGTCTTCTTGTCCACGGATTGACACCACCGCCCCACTGGGAAGGAAGCCCCTGAGAGTGGAGGCCACATCTGTGTTGTTCACTGCTCTATGCCCCACCCCGGGGCTGTAGCGAATGAATAAAAAGATTGTTCCTTCCCCCCCTCTCACCTTTCCACCCAGGGAGCCACTGGGAACAGAGATATGAGAGCTAAATGAGTGACAGGGACCCATTCATTCATTCATTCATTCTCACACGCCTCTGCCCTATCCTAGCCTTGTGGGCTTGGGAAAATTACTTTACTGCCTTGTGGCTCAGTTTCCACATCTATAAAATGGGAGAAGTGCATCTTCCTCATAGGGTGTGCTGTCATGCACAGACAAATCAACACATGCCATGTACTTGGGAGCAGTGCCCGGCTTGTAATAAATGCTCAGTAAAAGGCAGCTATCGTTTCATTCAGCGCATGGTTTTGAATGCCCACGCCAGGCCAAGCACTGTGACAAACACTGGTCGTGCAACAGCAAGGGCGTGGTCAATGATGCCATAGACACTGACGTGGGCTAGGATGCAAGTGACTGGCCTCACCCGGACTTTGGAGAGGGGCAGCTGTGGCGTCCTGTCATTTTGCAGCAAACACTGATGCCCAATAGATAGAAGATGCTGTTGCTACCCACTAGTGCTATGCCTCTGGCTCAGGTCACAGATGGGAAAAGGCAGAGAGGGACTCTGGCCCCGGACACCGTGTCTTCCACTCCTCCTGACGATGTGGCTCTAGGTCCCAAGGACCCATCCATCTCCAGCCCCCAGTGTCGTAGAGGGAGCGTCACACCCATTCAGCTTGATCCTTGTGTTGTCAGCTCACCCATGCAGGTGCCCCCATTACAAAGGGGGAAACCGCGGCACAAAACGACCAGCTTTCCTCCTCCTGTGTCTCAGCCTCTGCCCAACATACACTCCCCTTTTCCTCGCCCCCGGCTGTTGTCTTTCAGTCTCCCCACCAGATTGGTCAGACCAGAGCTCTGCAGGCCTCGGGCCCCTCCCACACCCTCAGAAGCCAGGTTCTCCTTCTCCATGCCCCTGCAAAGCCCATCTGCATAAAACCATCCCGGGGCCTTGCCTTTAAAAGTCTTCATCTTTTCTCTTCTCCCTAAATGGCCCCTAAATGATTTCTGTAAATTGCTCTAAGTAGCTCCAAAAAAAAAAAAAAAAGAAAGAAAGAAATAATAATAAGTCAGTGACTGGATGCCTGACTGGAATGTCAATGGCTCTCCTCCTGCCTAGCCGGAGCTCCAGCTCCTTCCCACCGCGCACTCAGACACGTGACCCCTCTGCTCCCAACCCAGGACAGGGGCGCACTCATTGAGTGCTCAGGCAGGAGGCTGCCCAAGTCGGGTGCATCCCCATCAGACAGGGAGCTCCCTGGGGCAGCAACGTTTTCCCTTTCCTCTCTCCTCCCCCTACCAGCCTGGGGACTCTTCCAGGGGAGAGTGTGCCTTCCTCATCAGACAGGGGGTTCTCTCCGGGCAGGACTGTAGGGGGCACTCAGAAGCCCTTCTGATTCTCTTTCCTTGTTCTGCAACCAGTCACCCACCCCCAGAGCCTCGTTCCCTTCACCTCAGATTAGAAATCTGGGTCCTAATTCCTAGACTGAGCTCTTTCACCGATTCAATCAAACATTCATTCATTCATTCACTCGTTCATTCATTCTACTAAAGCAGGGGTGGGGAACATCCAGCCCACGGGCCATATAAGGTAAGGCTTGTGAAATCATTTGGTCTGGCCCTGCCAAAGCATTAGGTGCAAATTAATTAAGTGTTTGAGCAAATATAGCAGGCTAATTTTTAAGTTCATAGTTTTCTATGGCCCATGAATGACTTATAAATATCCAAATGGCCCTTGACAGAAAAAAGGTTCCCCACTAAAGCTTTCCAAACTACCTACTGTGTGCCAGACACTGACTGGATACGTGTCCTTCTTCAGATTTAGCCCCTTTTGAGGCAATCCTGGGACTGGGATCCCTGGATATGGACCTGGTTCTCCTTGGGGTATGGCATCCAGCCAAAGGGCCGGTTGGGGCCCCATGGACGTGACCCAGCCTCAGCTCCTGACCATCTTCATGGCCTCTTGGGCTCTTTCCAGTGTGGGCCAGAGAAGGGCCCCTCCGAGGGAGCAGAGGTCAGAGGTGGGAGGACCCCACCAACTCCAGGGAGGTGCCTCTGTGAGACCCTGGCCTGTCATCCTTCCATCCATAGTCTCTACCCATAGCCTCCTTCTCACTGCCTGCCCATGGGGCTCCACATGTCATGGCCAGGAGACCTTGCTCCTAGCAACCTAACCCCTAAGTGAGCAAGTCTCTTCCCTTTTTTGGGCCTCAGTTTCCTTTTTTGAGATATGACAGAATTGGATTCAATGCATGTTTTGTTTTGTGTTTTTTATTTTGGCCAGGAAAATACACCATATATAATCTATACTAATAAAAGGATAATATACTAATTAGACTAGACATCTTCCGGAAGACCTTTCGGATGTCCTTCCGGACAAAGCCACGGTGGCGGGACCAAGGCAGAGGCTGTTAGGGGCGATCAGGCCGGCAGGGGAGAGCAGTTAGGGGGATCAGGCTGGCAGGGGAGAGCAGTTAGGGGGATCAGGCTGGCAGGGGAGAGCAGTTAGGGTGACCAGGCCAGCAGGGGAGAACAGGGTGAGAGGGCGCAGGCTGGGCTGAGGGACACCCCCCCAAGTGCATGAATTTCATGCACCAGGCCTCTAGTAATATATAAGAGTTAATACATAAGTTATGTATAATACAAAAATTATAATACAGGTTATATAAGATGCAGATCAAAGCAGAGTTGCTGGTTGAATGGAGTGGAGGTATCTTCCTGAGGCCCCAACTGTCTCACTTTCTCCTGTCACCCCCTGGCAGCCCTGGAGACACCCCCAATGAGCCCAGCTGGCAAGGCCTTGGTCCACTTAATCCATCCCTGAGGCCCCTTCCAGTGTGCAAATGGGGAGTCTGGGTAATGCTGCCCGATGGGGGCCGTCTTTTCACCTCTCTGTCCCCGCTCCAATGGGTCCCCACTGAGTTTTCCAGTGAAGGTGAAGCCCATGTGAAGAACTGGCTCTTGCTGGGCACCCAGCTCCCCCGAGGAGCCTTGAATGAGTCCAGCCCCTAACAGAATGCAAGCCTGAGACATGCTCAGGAGGCCACAGGTGGGCCACCTCAGGTCATCCCTGCCCACCCCTGATGGAGGCAGAGGGCGGATAGTTCCAGACGCCCATGTTCATCCTGCCTGCACTCTCTTTGATGTGCAGGAGGAGGAAGGAAGAGAGCAAACACAGACACGGCCCTCCACTTACTCTCTGATTTAATTGGAACCCAATTAAGTGAATAATTGTTACAAATGTGAAGCCACATTCCACCAAGTTGGAGATGTTCCTGAAGGAGTCAGCCTGAGTCTGTAGGATGCAGGCTGGCCCCCACCCGGGTCAGGGCTTGCCCAGGGCAGGGAAGTGAGTGAGGACCTGCAGAACTCCTGACCCTGCAGCTGGAAGAGACACAGGGGCCAGTGTAGCCCCTGTTGCTGGAGCCTCAGTCTCAGTAGTCACAGTCAGCCAACTGTATTAACCCAAGATGACCCACCGTTCCAGACTCACAGGCACTTGCTCTGTCCAGGTCCCCCAGCACACGGAAGTAAGTGCCACCCTTGAGGCATGGACAAAGGTCCCCAGGAGAAACAGGGAGAGAGGGAGGGAGCCCAGTGGAAAATTGCAAGCCTTATCCCGCTGGCGTGGCTCAGTGGTTGGGTATCAGTCTATGAACCAGGAGGTCACAGTTCGATTCCTGGTCAGATCTCATGCCTGAATTGCGGGCTCGATCCTGGGGGGGGGGGGGGGGGGAGGGGGCATGCAGGAGGCAGCCGGTTAATGATTCTCTCTCATCATCGATGCTCCTATCTCTCTCTCCCTCTCCCTTCCTCTCTGAAATCAATAATAAAAAAATTTTTTTTTTAAAAAGCAGAAAAGGAAATTGCAAGCCTTAAGCCTTAACCTTTCAAGGAATGAGGGCGTAGGGTTCCCTGGGCTGCCCAGAGTGGGTCTCTATTATTTTTTAAAATATATTTTTACTGACACCCTCTAAGAATGGCTTGAGGCTGCCCTAGCTGGTTTGGCTCAGTAGAAAGAGTGTCGGTCTTGGGACTGAAGGGTCTCGGGTTTGATTCCGGTCAAGGGCATGTACCTCGGTTGCAGGCTCGATCCCCGGCCCTGGTTGGGGTGTGTGCAAGACAACGACTCCATGTGTCTCTCTCACCTCCATGTTTCTCTGTCTCTGTCTCTTCCTTCCACTCTTTCTAAAAACCAATGGGAAAATATCCTCAGGTGAGGATTAGAAAGCAAAACAGAAAGAATGGCTGAGGCTGCCCCTCTCACTGGGCCATGCGGAGGGGAAGGGAGGCGGGGAGAGAACAGGTATGCGTTTGGGGAACCTGTGAATTCCCTTTCTCGCAAAAGGGGAAACTTCCTGCGAGAACAGAACAACTTCAGGCAGTGGTTCTCGCTCTTGGCTGCGCACGCAGAGTTCTCTTTTAAATGCCGATGCTTTGGGCCCCAGCCCTAGAGATTCTGAGTTCACCAGCCTGGGTATGGCCTAGGATCCCTGTGATTCTCAAGGGAAACCGTGGCTGAGACACTACTAGAGCAAGATTTAAACACAGTGGAAGGGGGCGGGGCAAGAACTACCTGCTCAGGCCCCACCCAGACCGGCTGAATTAGGAAGGCTGGGAGGGGCCCGGAAAGCCTGCATTTTAAAAAGCTTCTTAGAGCTGGGACAGGCCTAGAGGGAATCCCACTGCTGGGGTCCCTGCTGCGAAGGGGAGGCTTGGAGGCACTGGGGGTCAGAGGGAAGGAGCCCTGGGAAGGAGGAGGAGTGTAGACAAGGTGTTGGTGATGGACCTGACCTATTTTTAAATGATTTGAAGAGAAACTATTTTTCGTGTTCTATCTCCTCATCTTTCTCTCTCTCACTTAGACCTGTGTTTCGGGATCCAGCCCTCAAAGTAACACTCTTAGAACCACTGCCCAGTCTCATTATAACACAGAGCAGGCACTCAGGAAACAGTTATCGAACGCATGATAGGGTGAGTCTGTTTGGTGGGCTAGATGGGAATGCAACTGCTACTGATAATATTCTCTCTACAGAGGAAGGTGTTGAAATGCGTTTCCAAGCTTTGATAGCCTGTTTCCACTGAGTGTGTGTTTGATAAGCAGCCCATCTGTAAGTCGGGGAGAAGGAGAGGGAGAGGGAGGGGGGAGGAGGGAGAGAACAAGGGGGTTCTGCCCTCCGTGACCCTGACCCGGCAGGCATGGACTCCAGCCTCACAGGTCTGCACAGAGGCGTGACATCAACACCCAGATCGAACCTTAAGGAGCATTTATGCAGAAGCAGAGAGGAACGTGGTGGTGGTTTTGAGGGGAGAAGCAGCAGGGAAAAGCCAGAGAAAGCCTGATGTGTTCAGCGTCTAGGGCAGGTGGACCCCTGGGTTCAAGGGCCGGAGGAGTGTGGCCGGCAGAGCTGGGGCCCTGGCTGGAGCTGTGACCCACACACAGCGGGTCAGGGCACATCTCACAGGGCCTCAGCTCTGGCAGAGCAGAGATTCCAGGCGGGAAAATGACAGATGCTGGCGACTGGGAGCTGTGACGGGAGGCCATGAGGCCATGGGACCGCCTGAGCTGGAGCTCCTGGGCCCAGCCCAGCCCACAGGGGGCGCTCTGGCAGTGTCTGCTGTGGGAAGGGGCCAGGGACAGGCGCCACCGGGGAACAGGCAGAAACCAGGAGGGGTCTGGGGTGGGGAAGAGTGTTCCTCCTGCCTTCTCACAGTGTGGGGTTTGGGCAGGAGCCGCCGGAGACCAAGGACGACTCTGGCTTGCACCTTCTAAAGGTTTCCCAGGAGACCCCAATTGGACCATCGCAGTCCTTAGGTGCGGCGGGCGGGCCAGCTGCGCCGGGGGCCAGATATGGCGGGGATCTCCCTTTTCTGCGTCCAGCACGGAAAGAGAGATGAACGAACCGGTTCTAATGGAGGCAGCCAGGGATTGAGAAATAAAAGAAAGAGACCAGACACGAAGATAGAAGAAAAAGCTGGGAGCCGGGTGGGACGCCGCTTCCTCTGATGGAGAGGCAGGGACGACGACCTCGAGCCCACGCAGCACGTTTATTTTATACCCCCAAATACCAGGAAGTAACACCAAAACTTAGGATCAAAGGAGCTTATTTGCATTCTTGAGCAGGCCCTAGCATTCCTGGTGCTTGTCCGCATTTACATATCAAAGCCTGCTAGGCCGACACCTGGACAAAGGTAAAAAGTCAGTACTGATCACACCCCCCACCTTCTTGGGGAGGTTGTAACCGAGACGCGGCTCTGCCAATCGCCTCGGGCTCAGCTGACAACAATTTAAAGAAATGCCCATGTGCCTTCCCAGGCGGCCCTCTACACTTAGGGAACACTGTGGAAAGCTGAGAGAAGCAGAAGTGGTCCTGATGCCTGGGCAGCAAGGCACCCGCTTCCGTGAGCCTCGGAAAGGGCAGGCATTGGGCAGCACCTGTGAGGGGTTTTGATGGTCAGCCTCCAAGGGACAGCCTTTGAACTGAGAATGAGGGACTTGGGAGAGCCCGGCTCCCGGGACTGCCCTCACCAGACCAGGCTGTCTGCTGGAGCCAGGCTCAGCTCTGCAGGGAGCTCTGACCTCTGCCCGGAGGCTCTCCTTGTCCCCAAAGGCCCAGCCCTACTTCCTGCTGAGGGAGGACTCCAGAGAGGCAGCCATTCACAGGGGAGATGACCCTGATGGCCTTGGGGGAGGCGGCCTTCCCTGACCACACAGGGTGACAGTGATTAAATGGACCAGCAGCTGGGCCATCGGGGGCCCTCCCTGCTGCTAATTTGGGTCAATTAGGCCTATTTGTCTTTGTCTGACTGGAAGTCCTTTTCCTGTAATGGCTCTGGCCCCTCTGGGGCCTCCGAGGAAGGCGGTCCCTGCCTACAGGGCTGCCTCTTGCCCACCCCCCCCCCCCATCCTCTCCCAAAGTCCCCAGCTCAGGGACATTCTTAACCTTGTGACCTGCCCAGGGCTCCACAGCTGTCATCCCCATGGCTTGGCTGCCTGACCTGTACGGCTGACCTGTACAGTAGGTCAGGCAGGGTTAATGCCCGTTCCACAGATTAGCAACCAGGGGCCCTCTGGGAGGGGATGGCTCCCAGTCAGTGTGACTCAGGGGCCTGTCTGTCTCTAGAGCATCCACAAAAGGGCGGAAGCAGCATTTTAGGTGAGGGTGGGGTCAGAGGCCAATCCCCAGACTGAACCCTGAGTTGTGTGAGCTCAGACAGGCCCCTTGATTCCTCTGGGCCTCAGTTTCCCTATCTCTAGCACTGTAGGGCCTGCGGAGGAAGTTGGGCCACAACTCTATAGGTCTCCCATGTGATGGATTGCCCTGAAGTAGCGGGGGTGCAGGGAGAGGGGCACTCTCTTCCGTCTCTGTCTGTGTGCTGAAGAGTGAGAGCAGGTGGGCCACTTGGCCACATCGGAGACGAGCAGGGACAAGGAAGATCCAGAGCCCCCAGCATCTCCTGAAGGAGGTGGCTGCTCAGATTTGATCCCCATGGAGCCCACCTGAGCCTAATGCTCAGAGCAGAGGGCTGGCATGGACCGGGGCAGTGGTTTCTGGGGCAGGTCGGGGAGAAGAGAATGGGGCAGCCGTCCACCATGGAATTGGTCCAGCTCGCCTTTCAGACCCCACCGACGGCTTCCTTCCGTCCTTGTGACCAGAGTCATTTTACAGCAAGGGCGGGCGGTGGGGAAGTAGGTCTGAGCCGATGGAAGCAGGGGCCTGTTGCAGAGATGTGAGTCACCTCTCAGGAGACCTTCCCAGAAGTGCTGCTGCAAAACCTCAGACCAGCTCCAGTGGGGGGTGGGGCCCTCCGGGGTGACCCCCTGGCCTACGTCCGTTTCCGAGGGTTAGGCTCTTGCACTGTCATCCTTGTGGCTGCATCTCAGCTGACAGGAAGTGGGCTGGGAGAGGGTCAGGGTGCAGGGTAGTGACAAATGGAGGAGTGCCTGACCTCCCAGTCATCTTCTCCTGGGGCATTTCCTTGGAGGGTAAGCCATATTGCATCTCAGGGTGTGACCTCAGATTCCCCAGCCTGTGGGCGGGCGCAGGGAGCTAGAGGGTGACAGACTCCCAGACAACCTGGAGCCCTGGGGCGGAGGCTGGCAGGGTTGGCAGCGGCCCAGGGAGGGGCTGATGGGGAGACTGAGGCCCAGCGAAGTCCCACAACAGGAAGGAAATGGCTCCCCACCAGAACACTGCAGATGTGTCCCACCGAGGCTCAGCTGAGCGTTGCTGTCCTGGTCATACTTAATACTCCTCCATGCCGTGCCAGGTGCCGTGGGAATTGGGGGTGTGTGCCATGCCTGCCCTTGCACAGGCATCCAGGGGACACAGTGATGGCCAATGGGGATGCCAAGTGAACCTTGGCCTGGAGCCTGCAGGGGGCCCTCGGGGGCCATGCCTTCCCTGATGTGGGGTGTGGCTGGTCCTCTTCTGGCCAGCTCTGTCCCCTGGGTGTTCCTGTGCCCCCTAACCTGCCTTCTCAGCCTCATTGTGGCCCCTCTTCAGTACTGTGCCCCTGTGGGCAGCCTTGCCTGGGCTGTCTCATTCAAGCTCAGAGCACTGAGCGCTAGACCTGCCGCGTATCCAGTCTCCTTTGGATGTCCCACAGGTCACCCAGCCTCTCCCGGCAGGCCCGCAGGAGAGCCCTTTCCAAAATGAAAATCAGACCGTGTCACCCCTTTGCCTTAAAGAGTTTCCACCCATCCCCCATTTCTGTGTGTAGGATGGAATCCTCCAGGCTCCTCCCAGTGGCTTCCAAGGGTCCCATGATCTGGCCTTGCCCACCCTCCCATGTCATCACCCTCCTCTCCTGCCCTCTCTCACCCCAAACTCACATTCAGTGCACTCACCACCCAGATGACCATCGGTGCCTGGACTCACTGAGCACAGAAGGTCCCCAGGTTGTCACGCTGACCCGCCCCACCCCTTGCTCTTCGGGGCAAACTCTGACTCGCTCTCCCAGCTGAGGGGGTCTCCTGAGCTTCCCAGGTGGGCTCCATTGCTCCCCAATCCTTGGGCCCTCAGCATCTTAGTTAGTGGCCTGTGTGTCTGTCCCCCTCGGAGACCAACTGTGACCTCTCTGTGCCCACCCGGCACATGGAAAGCCTCTGAAAGCCCAAATAAAGGAATGAGTGCGTTTTGAGTAAGATGAAGTCCTAACGAGAATAATTTGCTATTGATACCATTTGTTACTCAGCGCTTCTGTGCCAAGCACCATGTGTAACACTTGCATTTAAGCCTCCTGGCAACCCCATCAGGTGTCTGTTACTGTAGTTAGCGCTTTAAAGGAGAGGCAGCCGAGGCTCAGTGAGGGTGGGCAGCTTGCTCAAGGTCGCGCAGCTAACAGGAGCAGGACGGAGATTCAAAGCCAGGTGTATCCGAGTCCAGAACCTGAGCTGCACACCTCTACTGCGGCCACTCAGCTGCCCAGAGCTGCCCAGGGTCCCAGGGGAGCCTGCGGGGGCCAGCGGATGTGTAGGTAGCACTGACAGGGGCGAGCCTGTCCTCCGCTGCCTAAGAGCTGCGTGCATTTCCTATGGCAGTCCGCCGTGACGTCCTGAGAGGGCCGACTCAGGTCCCTCATGCCTGACTGTCACACGGGCCACTGGGGCCCTCGGAGCAGGAGCCAAAGGATGAGTGAGGCTCAGCCCAGCTCCGGAACCACATGGCTCTTCAAAGCTGGGCCCCTCAAGAGTGTCCCCTTTTGGAATAAGGGGGTCAGGTGTACCCAGCACCTCAGTGAGTGGGAATGAGCCACGAGGAGGGGTTGGCCTTCTAGGCCAGTTCCTAGGGGGTCCTTCCCTGGACATCCAAAGCAGGCCCCATGGAGCCAGCCTCCCCCAAATACACCCCTTGCATCAGAACAGCCTGACCCTGTCCTGCTGTCCCGTTTGGCCTTCGGACAGGGACCTGCCCTGTGCCTCCAACAAGCTGTGGCCTGTGTATAGCAGGAGGGCTGGGACGGCCCTTCACAACCCCTCATGAGCACCAGGATTCCACGTATCTGGGGAAGGTTTATTAGCCAGCTATCGCCGTGATAACGCCGCATAACAACTGCCCCAGATTCCATGGTGTGAAACAGTGCACATTGACTTCTTGTGAGTCTGTGGGTACGTGGGGTTTGGCTGTTCTAGCCTGGGTTGGCTGGACTCCAAGCTGCTAGTTGGGTCCTGGTCTGTCCATGTTTCTGCGTCCTCTTTGGACCAGCTGCCTCTTGAAGCTTATTCTTCTCATGGTAAAAAGGCGAATTGAGCCCAGCCAGTATGACTCAGTGGTTGAGCAATGACCTGTGAACCAGGAGGTCAGAGTTTGATTCCCAGTCCGGGCACATGCCCGGGTTATGGGCTCCATCCCCAGTAGGGGGCATACAGGAGGCAGCCAATCAATGATTCTCATCATTGATGTTTCTATCTCCCTCTCCTTCTCCCTCTCCCTTTCTCTCTCTAAAATTGATAAAAAAACATATATATTTTTAAAAGGCCCAATTGTGCAAGCACATTTCAAGCCTTGATGTGTGTCCCATCTACTAACTTAGCTAAAGCAAGTCCCCTGGGCAAGCTCCAAATCAGGGGAGGTGGGGAAGTACACCCCACCCACCACAGGGCATGGCAGGGGTGTGGCTGACTCACAGAATCACAGTGGGAAGGTCACTCAGGCCAACCCTCTGCCTGTGTGGAAGCCCCTGTGCAGCATCCCCAGTAGAAATCATCAGCCTCAGGTGGCTGGGATCCTTCCAGGGATGGGGAGCTCCCTACCTCCACCAGGCAGCTCTTCTATTGCTAGGCTGCTCTGACCCCAAGAAATCATGGTCTCATTTTTAGTTCCACGTGTGCCTCCCCCCAGGTTTCATTCACCGATCTTAGTTCAACCAGTATTTAAGGAAAACTTACTCTGCGTCAACTGGGGACTGGGGATATAGAGCTGAGTCACCGTCCACATGTTCAAGGGGCCACAGACAAGTGTGCGAGGCGACAGGTGCGCAGGTGGAAGGGGGGGACTGTGGTTATCTGGGGAGACCTCTAACCTTCGTGGGGCGGCAGACATAGATCTCTTCCTCAGCAGGCCCTGCAGATGCTTTGGCGCGAGTCAGACCTGGATTTGAATTCCAGATCCATCATCTGTTAGCCGTGACCTTGGATGTGGCCAGGCGGCAGCATCCTTCTGTATACAGTTGGGATAATGGACACATGCTCTCCTGGGAGAAGGGAGGCTAGAGGACATAAAACACTGGGCACCTGGACGAGCTCAAGGAAAGGTGTTGTCATGGTTATTGCTGTGAATTGTTTGCCCCACAATGGATATAGCATTAAGCACACCTGCACTCATAAAGTTAAACCTTCGACCTTCAAAAACGCCTTTGTGTTGGTCCCCGAGTTGGAGTGAGCAAACAAGTGTTGGGAATGTGACTCTGTTATCTGCCTCCTTGTGGCTTCCTCTGGGAATTGAGGGCCAGGGACGCTCGGTCAGCAATGAGACCCAGCTGTGGGCGTTCAGACTGCAGAAGGGTTAGAGCAGGTCTTTCCAGCAGAGACGGGGGAGCGGGTGGCCTTAGCATTGAAGAGGGTATCATGTGCTCTTGGGCAGCCTCTTCCAGGATCTGAGGGCTGCAGGGAGCCTCAAAAATGTCTGATTGAAGACCCCTACCTGTTGCTTGGAGTCAGAAGGGCCAGGACTGTTAGCGGTGACATAGGCGCCACTGGTTCCCCTCCACACTCACAGCTGACATGACTCCTTGGTTACGGCTCTCCGTCCCCGACGTGTGAACTGAGTCAGTCATTCCCCTCTCAGACTCCTTAGCGGAGAGAGAAGAATCTCTAGACAGCACCTTACAGCAGCCCAGGCAGGCCTCCTGGAGGAGGCAGGATTTCAGGATCCTTAAATGGAGGGTGGATCACAGGGAGCAGAAGTGGGGAAGGCCTGTTCTAGGTGTGGAGTGTGGGGGAACATGAGAAAGAGAGCGAGATGGACTGGAGGGATGGGAATGGCGATGGGAAACAGGAAGAGGAAGGCCGCTGCAAGCAGAAAGGGCCATCAGGGGAGGTACCTGCCAGCAGTCTCTGCCCCTTCCCTGCAGGATGCTGGGAGCTGAGCGGGTGGTGCAGGGAGCCCGTTCCTTCCTGGCTAGGCCGGCCACCCACTGGGGTGTTGAGATACCATCAGCTCAGGAATTAATTATAGCACTTGCTTCTCGTGCTCCGCATCAGCCCCTCAGAGCGGTGGCTTCATCCATCTCCCCTGCTTTTGCCCTCCTGTCCTATAGCACGTGTGTGTGTGTGTGTGTGTGTGTGTGTGTGTGTGTGTCCGGGAAGGGAGCAGTGAGACAAGGCCAGGCGCCACCTCATGGTATCACTCTCCATGGAGTGGCTCCCCATTGCCCATGGCATGATGGGCAAACGTTTAAAGGTATAGGAGCTATTCTTCATGTAAAAGTCTATGAGAATCAGTGACTACAGAAGCTGCTCCGGATCCCTTGCAGGGCCCGGGACGCTTCCATAGAGCCCCAGGGCTCCAAGGAACACAGTTTGAAAACCCCTGTGACAAAATCCACACACTCCTCTGCCTGGCATGCGAAGCCCTTTGCCCTCTGGTGCCGTCCTGCTCACCCAGTCTCAGCTCTCCCTGTTACATGCCACTCAGTCCAAAGCTGCCTTTAATCCCAGCCGCCACCCTGTTTTCTCCACCTTAAAGGTCCCTGACCACCCCCCTCCCCCCCACTTGGCCCCATCACACCCAGTCAGTTGTTGAATTTCCACCCATTCTTCAAGACCGACTACTCAACCACTCAAATCACTCCTCCTCCTTCAAGCGGTTCTGTGTCGGCATCTGGCTCTTCTCAGAACACCAGGAGTGCTGCACTTCTTCAAAGGCCCAAAGCACTTCCCACCTTTTAGCTTGGTTATTTATGTACTTGTCTGGGCTCCCTGTTAGCCGGCAAATTCCTTAAGGGCAGAAACTATCTTCTTTATCTCTGTCTCCCTGGCAGTTCCCAGAAGGTTCTTGCGCAGAGAAGGGGCTGAATAAATATTTATTTGTTGAATATCTTTATTGTATTCGTGGCAAGCCCTAGCATTGTAGTAGGCAGTCGGGCTGCATGGTGAGAGGCCCAGTCCCTGCCCTCAGCAAGGCTCTGTCTAAAAGGAAGCAAAGCTACAAACCCGCATTTGCAGTACAGACAGAAAATAAAGTGCAGCATGATGGCTGTGAGCAGCTCAGAAGCCAGTGCCTCCTCACCCAGGCAAGGGGTGGTCCAGGGAGGGCTTCATGGAGGAGGTGACACCTAGGAGAAGTCAAAGGACAAGAAGTCAGGTGGAGGTGTGGGGAGCAGCGCAGCAGGCAGACGGAACAGCATATGCAAAGGCAGAGAGAGCGTGGCTGGAGCTGCCCAGGCTCAGGCGTGTCCGTGGGGTAGCGGGAGAGGACTCGAGAGCAGGCAGGGCATCTAACTCAGAGCACTGACAGGAAAGGGAAACACGCGTGGGAACATTGGACTGGAAAGCAGGAAGCTTCCAGTGGCCTCCTGGGCTGCAGTTAGAGTGGCGCCTGGGGCCGGAGGCAGCCGTGGGACCCTAGGCAAGGGTTTCCTCCTCTCAGAACCTATCTCTCCATCTGTAAAGTGGGTGGTTTGCCCCAGAGAGTCTTGAAGACCCCTGTCCAGCACTGAGTTAGAAATGCCAATGGAGTACCAGCTGGACGACTGCCAGTCAATCAATGTGGTGCCGAGAGAAACCAGGGCAGGGCAAAGCTGATCGTGGAGGGCCTCAGGGGGGAGGTGGTGAGGGGAGGGGCTGTGAGCCAGGGTTCGTGAGAAGCACTCTGCATGGATTCCTGTATTTACTCCTCGCAATACCTATATGCAGGTAGGTTCCCTTAGCCCCATTCTGTAGATGAGGATGTTGAGGCTTCACGATTAAGTGACTGAATCCAAGGCTGTGGTTTTGATCCTCGGAGCCTCTCCCCAGCTGGCAGGCGGCTCTCATCTTCCAGGGCTCCCACCCCCACCCCCTCCTGCCAGCCGTGAGCTGAGGCCGGGGTCACTCCTTGCATGTGGCAGGGCCCGAGTCCCTGGGCTGGCTCCACTCTCGGTGCACACCACCCAATTCTCCAGGCTTCCCGCAGCCTGGCCGGAGCCGGGGCCGCACCAGGCTCTCTGGGGAGAAGACACTGGAGAGCTGGTAACTGAGTCAGGGAAACCTGCTCGGGGCTCCAAGCACAGCAAGCGGCCAGTGGGGGCGCCTTCTCCAGGGCTGACGTGACAGCTTGGAAATGCCCTGCTCCTTTCCTGGGTTGTCTAACTCCCTCCTCCCCAACAGGACGCTCCCTGGACTGGGCCTTGGCTCCTGTGACCCTCATCCCCACCTCAGGAGTCTGCCAAACCCCACTCTGCCACTAAAGCTCCGGGACTCCCAACAAACACCTTCCCACCCCTAGGCCTCCCTGAGGATGGGGCTCGGGAGAAGGCTCGCCTCCCGGGATGGCAGCGAAGACATCCGAGGTGGTTCAGGGAAAATGCACTGGGGACTGGCGAGGAGGTCCTACCTTCCGGCCCATGCCCACCTCGGGGCGCAGGTTGGGAAACATAGTTCTGTTGACGAATACACCTGGTCCCCCACTTCCGGGCTCCAGTGCACCCAGGAAATGAGCCCCAGCTCAGGCAACTCAGGAGGGCCCATGAGGCTTACCCCAGCTGTGTGTCCGTGGGCAAGCCTCAGCGTCTGCTTCCGTTCCCTCATTGGCAAGCGCAGGGTTATTGTGAGGATGTGTGACACATGTAGGCCGGCCCTGCCCTCCATACGCAGCCTCCACACGTGAGCTGGGCCCTGTTGGCCTACCCCGCACCTCAGGGGCCCTGCGGCTCCCTGCAGCCCTGACCCTGGACTGGGCCAGCATGGGCTGGAGGGGTGATGTGGTTCCCTTGCTCTCTCCCCAGGCCCCGCCCTTTCAAGGCCCAGCTCCCAGCCCACCCCCTACCCACCACGGGCACACACTCCAGCACGCACACTGCTCTCTGTCACACACACACTTTCTCTTTTCTTTGTTTGCGGCTAATTGTTTATTAGGAGATGCAGGCGGCTGCGCCAGTGGGAAGGCTCAGCTTGCTCCGCTATAATTAGGATAATGCACATTAGTCATTTAGTGTAACTCCGAGAGCGGCCCCCTCCCCCGGACTCCTCTACCCCACTGCTACTGCTGCAGCTCACTCAGCTCCTAGGCCTGGCCATACAGGTTTGCACAGGAGGCCTAGGCCCAGGCCACTGCCCCCAACCTCCCTCTCCCCCCGCCCTGCCCTCTGCTCACCTCCTTCACCTCCTTCTTCCTTCCTGATGGCCACCCCATCCCCTCTCCCTCACCCCACCCCCCCACCCCGTAATCTCACCTCCTGTTTCCCTTCTCCTTGTCCCCTCTTTCTCTACCCCCCTCCCCCCTTTTCCTGACTCTAGCTTTCTTTCCTTTTCTCAGCACCCTCACCCCCAGCTTTCTCATCCTTGCCTTATTTCCCTCTCTCTCTCTCTCTCTCTCTCTCTCTCCCTCTCTCTCTCTCTCCCTCTCTCTCTCTCTCTCTCTCTCTCTCTCTCTCTCTCTCTCTCTCTCTCTCTCCCCCAATCCCTCCTGAGTGGCCTGAAGCAGAGGTCTGCTTAGGTAGGTTAAGGGTAGGGAGAGGCCCCAGGGGTGGAGACAGGGCAGTGTGTGGTGTGACCTGGTGGTAGTGTCCAGGCCTCCCCCTCAGGCTGCACTCTGGATGGTGCCCTCCTGCCTGCTGACTCCCCTCTGCCCTGCCCTGAGGCCCAGCATTTGTTCCCCGAGGACTGGACTGGCAAAGACCGGCCTTTATCTTCAAATGGCCCTTCTCATGAGCACATCAGTATGCCCTATTCCCCAGTTCACTTACAGTCTTCCCCAAATCCAGGCCCCACAGGAAGCTAGTGTGTTTGGGGGGTCAAGGTGGGGGCTCCCAAAGGGCTGGCGGGATCAGGGGGCCCTCGGCCTCACCTGGCCTGAGCTGGGCCAGGCGGCAGGGTGGAGGGTGTTACCAGTCCACAGAACTGGTTACCAGTCCTTCTGTCCCCAGTCCCCCAGCCACTGGCAGACGCCAGACCTGTCCACAAATGAACCACCTGACCCCTCTTCCTCCACCTCTGCGCCCCCACCCAACCCTTTCCATCACAAAAGGGACCTCACATCAGGCCCATTACAGCTGGGCAGACTGCGGTCTGGGGCCAAGGGGTTGTTTGGGGAGGGGGGGGGGGGAGGATGGGGCCCCTTTCTGATTTTCAGAAATAAAGGAAGGAGCTGTTCCCAGGGGTGAGGGATCTTGCCTGGTAATACAAGGCCTCCTTGTCTCCACGAGCCTGTTGGAGCTTCTGGTCCTGATCCTGAGACCACAGGTGCAGACAGACCCACAGACAGACAGACACACGCCCACAACTCACAAGGGCAGGCTCAGGGCACCTTGGCGGCGTAAGGGGCCAGGCTCACTGCGCCCTTGGGGGGCGGGGGCAGGGCTCCGCTCCTGGACTTCTTCCCCTCGTGCCCCGCCCCCCCCAACTCTGCCTCTGTGCCCCAGGCTCCCACAGCTCAGCAACCCCTCAGCCCAGAGACACTGCTCCATCTGGAACTGTACATCTGGAGGCCGTTGCCCCCAGGGGTCTCCATCCCTTCCTCCCGGGCTTCCTTCCCCTTCTCAGCCTCCCTCTCTGTCATGGTCCACAGGGCTCTGAACCCCCGTGCCAGGTGTAGCTTACAGATTCCCACGAGAGCGGAAGCTGTAGAGGAAGGGATGACCCTTGCCCGGCCAGTCTCTCCCGATCAGGAAACCTTTATTCCCCTGGGAGTGGTTCCCTCAGGGGTCGAGGTGACAGGGCTAGCAAGAAACTGCCCCTGGGACTAACAGGGAGCCAGGAAACCAGAAACTGGGTTCCTATGGGTCTCAGGTCTGCCTTGCTGTGTGCCAGCAGGACGACCCGCCCTGGGCTTTGAGTGGCCCAGGAGCAGGTCTAGCTGGCCGGTCCAGCTGGCAGGGCGGTCCTAGCAGCAGCCTCTTGGAGTCCCATGGCCACCTGACCTTCTGAGGCCCTTGTGCTCCGTTGGGCTCCCGGAAGCATTCCTAGCCCCACATTAGCTGATCCTCCCCTCCTCCAGGCCTCCTCCTGTGTCTCTCTGAGTTCTTCCCTTTTTCCCACAGGTGAGGGGTTGCAGCTCAGCGGCAGCAGCTGCTGGGGAGAAGGATTTTAGGCAGAGGAAGCAAAAGGAGTGGTCAGGTTAGGGTAGATGTTCCAGCATAGGGGAGGGCAGGGGTGTCTTCAAGAGGAAAACTAGCACAAAGTGTGTGTGTGTGTGTGTGTGTGTGTGTGTGTGTGTGTGTGTTAGCAGACACAACCTTCCAGGGTTATCACAATCACTCATTCATGGGGTTCTGTGCTGGATGCCAGGGATACAGAAAGCTACAGGGCCCTCACCCTTATCGCAGGCAAATCGGCCGCAAGAGAAGGAGGGTTAGGGTTCATATGTGTAGGGGTGGGGAGCCATTCACTGGGTCTCAGAGGATCTCTGGGCCCTGTGATGATAATAATTTCATTTAATTTATTTAATGATGAGGATAATAGCATGCAAATAGCAGCTCACATTTAAAGAGGGTTCATTCACTGTGGGCCAGGCACGGTTGAAGCCCATTGCAGGTGAGCTTATAACACACACGTTCCGTTCTCATAGAAACCCATGAGAGAGGACTTGCTGTCATCCAGTTTACAGTTTAGGAAACCGGGGTGAGGGCTGCCAAGTTATTTGCCCAAGATGATACAGCTAATAAATGGCAGAGCCCGGCTGCTGGGAGCCTCCCTGACCCTCCGTGTCTTCATCTATACAACACAGGGAAGGGACCTGATCTCAGGGAGTTAATTCCCAGGCCGATGGCAGGAGATGACCTGGCCAATCATCAGTGCTCCTGGGAGTAAGCAGGCAGGGGGTCTCCCGGGAGGGGATTTAGGGCAAAGTGGGGGAGGGTGCCTCTTCTGCAGGCCCCTCCCCGAAGCTGACTTAATCCAACATTGTGTTCCTGCCAGGTGCAGGGGTGGGTGGGCGACAGTACCTGGAAGCTGCCTCTCCAGGATTTACAGTCTCTGGGGAGAGGAGGGATTATGGGCTTCAGTTGCCCTCTCCTCCTCCATCCCACCGCCCCCCACCTCCAACCCCCAATGCCCACTGCAGGAATACTTACTACATGCACACTGGCTGCAAGTCCCGCCCGGGAGCTCCTGCCCAGCTCAGGCTGCAGGCACACAGTGTTGGGGACACAGAGGCCAGAGGAAAAGGGAGCCGCTAGGTTGGTGGAGGAGACACTGTCCTGCTCTGGAAAGGGAGTAGCGAGGTGAGAAGGAACTATGGAGGGTCTCAGGTGGGTGTGGGCGTCTCTTCCAGGCCCCAGACCTCGGGGAGGCACCCATTCTTCTGCTGGGCTCCTTCTCCAAGAGGTGGCTTACCAAGGATCCAGCCTTGGGTGGGGACACCCAACGTATATGGCAAATTTGTCAACTTAGAAAAAGACAGAAGCAGCCCGTGCGAGGTGCCAGGTGCCAGGCTTGGTGCGTGGGGCTGGGGCTGGGTTTCAGTCCCTGCTGGCTCCCTGGCCAGCATCTTTGTGCGAGACCCAAACGCTCAATGGTTCTGTGTTGAGACTATCGCGCCTGGGACCCTTAGGAGGCCCTGTCCTAGAGGGTGGGGGAGGGCAGTGTTTGGGGAACGCCAAGCCCAGCCGTCATACACCCTCCCCTTTATCCTGCTGAGCCCTGCCTGGTCCAAAACTCACCAGGACTCCCTGCACACACAGCCCCTGCTCACCCCTCAGTTGCCCATGTAGCAGGCAGGGAAAGGGACTACTTATTTCTCCCAGATGAGGAAAGGGGGGCCCAGAGAGGGGAGGAAACTGCCCAAGGCGTGGGACCCTTAGGAGGCCCTGTCCTAGAGGGTGGGGGAGGGCAGTGTTTGGGGAACGCCAAGCCCAGCCGTCATACACCCTCCCCTTTATCCTGCTGAGCCCTGCCTGGTCCAAAACTCACCAGGACTCCCTGCACACACAGCCCCTGCTCACCCCTCAGTTGCCCATGTAGCAGGCAGGGAAAGGGACTACTTATTTCTCCCAGATGAGGAAAGGGGGGCCCAGAGAGGGGAGGAAACTGCCCAAGGCCACACAGCAGGCCAGTGGCTTCCTGGGCTGGATTCCAGGGACCCCAACAACTAGCACTCTTTCCAGCGTTGGTGCTGCTTTCACGGTCTGAAGGAGAGTCTCCTTCGTCCTCCCTGTATGTGTCCCATGTAACTTAACCTGCTGGAACCTAACCAAGGCACGGGCTGGAGAAAACAGCTCAGCCTTTTCTCCTCTCAGAACTAAAGGACCAGGACGTGTGAATGAATGAATGAATGAATGAACACGGGGGCCGACTTGTACCGGAAACCACACCCCGAGGTTTGCCTATGTAGTCGGGACCACTCTGTGTGATAGGTTATATCCAGGGTCAGAGTGGTTAAGTAACTTGCCCAAGGTGACACAGCACGAAAGTGGCATTTGAATGTTGTCTGGCTCCCAGACCACACAGGTTCTTCCTTCCTTTCTTCTCTCTCTCTTCAATGTGTTCTCCTGTGTGTGTTTTTCTAATTCTTGGAACAACTTCAAACATTTTCCTTCATTTTTAATGACATTTATTGTTTTCCTTCTAATTTTATAAGCAATCCATGTTCACTGCAGACGACTGGAAAATACATAAAAACATGAAGTAAAAAATAACAGTCACCCACAATCCTCGCCCCCCAGAGACAACCCCATTAGCATTTTGATGTATTTCCCTCAGAGTCTGCATTTTTTTATATAAAATTGGTAGCGTGCAGTATTGCCAGTTCTGCACCCTGCGTTTAGTTCAAACTATTTGCTGTTCTGAGTAAATTGTTGTTTTGGGTTTTTTTGTTTTTTTTAAACCAACCTCAATCTGTAATGGCTGCATCCACCCATTCTAGGTGTTTGCTTTTATTGGACCATTCCCTGCTTCCGGACATTCGTTTCAAATTTTTTACTAATAAACATATTGTGGTGAATATCTTCCTGGGTAACTCTTTGGGCTGATTTCTGCCTATTAGATTCCCAAGGGGGAGTTTTGGGGGCAGAAAGAAACCGTTTCAAGGCCTTTAAAACGTATTTTGAAAGTGTGCTGTGGAAAGCATGCCCAGTTTACCCTCCAACAGGAAGTAGGAAGCATGAACACACCATTTCTTAAAACTGCTGCTAACACTGGATGTTACTAATGGGAAAATAAACAACCCACAAAAACAAGAACCTCTCTCACGTCATAGGTTTTCGGCCCTGCAGTGACTGGTATATTGGTTGATAATTCCCCGTTTTGCTGATGGGAGGCTAGGGCCCCCGAGAGAAGAAGTCGACAGACTTGGCCTAGCTCAGACGCACGGATAAGCCAAGGAAAGGCAGGCCTGGAGCATAGGCATCCTGCCTCTGAGAGCCTCTTTCTGGTACCCTCGTGGAGAGCTCCCCACACTGCAGATCTCCTGGGCAGGGGCCTTTCCGCTAGGCCACATCCCTCCTGCAGGCCTGGAGGTCTGGTTTGGGTGGGATCCACCGGACATAGCCCATCCCTGGCCTCTTGCTCATGGGCCACGTGGCCCCCAGGATCCTCACCACCTGCACAACCATGGTTTTGGCTCCCTCTCTTCCATTCATTTATAGATTTGGCAGGGCACTGGTCTAGGCTCCGGGCAACTGATCAATCCCTGTCGGCCATGCTGCCACGTGAGTCACGGGCCCTTCAGTATATCCCAACCCTTCCTGCTAAGCCCTGTGCTTTCCAAACTTCGGTGGTGATCACAGGCCTGGGATGCTGGATGCTGGATAAGCATACAAATCACCAATCTTTCATCTGCCAATTGACTCTAAGCCTGGTGCTGACCCTAGAATCCATTTGCTACTGTTGTTTTGTTTGTTCCGACTGATTCTTACATTCAGGCAAGTTCAGGAGCAAGTGGGGAAGGATCCCCAAGCACTGACATCTGGCGTAGTGCCTACACACACACACACACACACACACACACACACACACACACACAGCTCAGCCCCCTCGGGCCCTGCTGGCTGCCCTGCTGTGCCCTTAACCTCAAATTCATCAAAGCTAATGACAATCTATTTTTTTCTCTCTGATTTGCAAGCGATTAGTTTTAATTTGGGGACAATTAGAGGTAGAAGTAGGAGGCATCTGATCTTGATTAGAACCAGGGAGATGGCCAGAGGCACCCCACCTCTCACCCGCCTGGCCCTTGCCTCCACGCAGATGAATTTATATATTCAATGTTGGGGGAGACGGGCACTGGCTTCTGTGCCTGGGCAGAGGGTGTGAAGGTTGTGGGGGTGGCCAGAGACCCATGCTGTGCTCCCAGAGACCTGGGGCCAGCCTGAGATGAATAGGGAGGGCCTCTGTCCAGCAACTGGCCCCGTAAGAGGGTAGAATTGACATTTGCTAAGTACCTACTGTGTGTCATCCCGTGTACTATGCAAAGCGGGTCCAGACCCAGTGTCTGCCCCTATCCCAATCCAGCTGGAAAGGCAAACACATAAACAGCTACATGCCTTCTGGTGTTGGAAGTGGCTAGAGAGACTTCTGTCTGCACTGGCAAAGGGGCACACGGGCCAGCACCCCGCCCCCAGGGAACATTCGCAGAAGTAACTAATGAGATAATTTGCACCTCGCACTCATACCAGGACGAAGCTCCTGCTCAGGCAGAACCAGAGCTGGACAGAGCACAGCAGCAGCAACACACCGCCCAGGTGGTGGTAGTGAGAGGCATCAGGGAAGGCTTCAGGGAGGAGGTGATGCCTGCGCAGGTCATGGAAAGATGAAGGGACCCCACACCCCACTACATAAACACTAAAACTGTTGTACCCCAATACCATCTTGTCTGCTCCCCTTTCTGAAAGCTAGCTGTTTTCTTACTGTAAGTTGCTGCCCCTTCCAGAATCTCAAGTCTCCTTATGTTCAAGGTTGCTGGGAGGGGTCCAGAGCCCTGTGCCAGCAACCCTTCCCCTCAATAGCCATCCAGGCTCCTCCTGGGCGCAGACACATTTCTCCAATTCCTCCCTCCACGCCCCTCTGAGTCTGCTGCCCAGCTGGTGGCCCCTGCCCCCGTTGTGTTGCCAAGGGGTCCAGATGGCCAGCTGTGAGGTTGGGATGATAAGAGGGTCAAAGGGGACTAAGTGCCACTTAGCAGGCTCTGAGGTCTCTGGCGGATGCTAAGTGAGGCAGGGCCAGTGGTCTGACTTCCGCATCTCCGCCGTGTCCACCTGGCCTGGAGAGTGGACAACTTGCAGCTCCCTGACCACAGCTGCCCTTTTCCACCTGCAGCAGGACAAGCATGGCGGCCCCTCCCCACCTCAGCCGGCACATCCCTCCGCATCGAACAGTGTCCCTCCTCCCTCCTTGGTTTTTTGTGGCTACTCTCAACATCCCCGTGCAGGGGCTGATGTCACCGCCTCAGTTTTAGAGGTGAAAACTGAGGCTCAAAATGGAAGCAACTTGCTCACTGAGTGTGGCAAGGAGGAGCCTTGAACTTGCGTCCTGCCCAAGCCTCTGTCTGCTTGCCTGCTTCCTGCTGCTTCCAAAGCAGCTGCTTGGCTGCTGGGCCCTGGCTCAGGCCATTATCCTGGACTCCCAGACTCGCGCCTTGGGGCCAGCCTCATGCCAGGTGGCATGGGTACCTTCTCAGAACCTCTAGGGGGAACTGCGGGGCGGAATTCCAGGGACCTGCCTTGCAAACAACTTCCTGTCCTCATTTGGGACTCAGCTGCCCACCTCTACCCCGCTGTCCGCAGCGGCATATCCTGCAGGCTGCAGAGGAGGGAAGGGTGGCCTGGGAACAGAGTTCTGGGAATGGAGGGAGCAATCTAGTCGTAAAAGCATGGGCTGTCCAGAGCCCAGCCATGTCCCCAGCTGGTCCTAAGGGCGCTGCTCAGAAGGCACGCTGAGACCAGGCACCACTCCTCTTAGAACAAGGGTCTTAGGGCTTTTGCAGAAATTGAGCATGCATCTTGGAGGGCTTCATGGAGGAGGTGACTCTGGAGGGAGATTCGGATGTGGATGTGCGCAGGTAGGAAAGGAAAGAATTCAACCCAGAGGGCACAGCATGAGCAAAGGAGGGGAGACAAGGCAGCATCGGCAAGTGCTAACGCCAGGAGTTGTCCAGTTATGTTGGCAGTGGGGCTTGGGAGGAGGATTCCTGGGGGAAGGGGACCCTGGAACCCCGTTCTAGAGGGCCCTCAATGCCACCATCACCGTCTGGATTTTATTTGGGAAGCAGAAGGAGAGACCATTTAATGATACTTACAGTTGCATTATGTTGTAGAATTTGTAGAGCCCTTTCTTATTTGATTCTCAAAAACCAAACACATGACAACACAACACCCAGTGAGACAGGATTGCTATTATTACCCCGGTTTCAAAGGGCAGGAATGTGACTCAGGGGCCCTGGGGAAGACCCAGAACTGGTTCTCAAACCTCGAACCTCCACATCTTGGTCCTTCCTGCTCCGTGACAGTGTCCCACAGGTGAGCTGAGCGTGAGGGGCCAACAAGGTCTGATATGTGCTTGAGAGGAACCAATTACGCTGGCTGCTATGTACGGGCGGGGATGCCAGGGAGGGGGTGAGCTGGAGAAAGGGGAGACTCAGATGGTGTCATATTGTCATAGCAATAGGAGTGCAGCCAGACTGGGGTAGGGGCCTGGGGATGGGAGACAGGGGGCAGCCCGGAACATACCAGGGAGTTCAGAGGTGGAATTGCTGGAACCTGGCGGCTCCCGCGAGGATGAGAGGAGGGGACTGACTGAGAGGAGGGAGCGGTCAAACCCGAGGCCGACATTTGGGTTTGGAGACTGAGGATCGAATTCCCTGTATCTATAGGGTGTGGGAGGTGTATGGAATACAGGGGAGATATGGGGTCCCTGGGAACCCACACCATCTGAGGCCACTGGGCCAATGAAGGGCTTGGGTTGGAGGGTCAGGAGGCCCCCGGTTCGGGGATAAGTTACTTAAGCATCGTGCACCTTTATCTGTAAGATGTAAAAATAGGCTTTCAGAAAAAGAAACGTTATTGATGGAAAACTGGTTCAGTCAATGGCGATGGTAATCGTATTTGCTCAGAGGATTGATCTGGGGATCAAATAAGCTAATGCTGTCGAGCCCTCGGCGAGGTGATAACGGTGGGAGTTCACACTTCCTCCTCACCACCCTCCGCCCTCATGCACACCACACGACTTTAGTAAGTCCTCATAGTGGCACCTGGAGGCAAAAGCATGTCATCCTCGTTTCACAGATGAGGGTGCAGGGGGATAAAACCTCTTTAAAGCGCCGAGATGCTTCGCGCTGGAATGAACTTGACCCCCACATGGCAGATAAAGAACTGAAGGCCGCACCAGGCCAGGGGGGCAGCTCAGCGAGGGAATGAACATACCTGCAGAGGTGGGGCCAGGCTGAGAGCCTGAGCAACCTGGCCCTGGCCACCACCCCCCCCCACCCCCCCGGACCTAGAGCCAGGCTGAGCGCTGCCCCCGTGTGCAGTGGATGGCCCTGTGTGAGAGTGGCAGACTGGAGTGTCCTGGGGTCCGAGCACAGCCTCTCCTGACCACTGTGGGGTCTTTCTTCTCTCTGTCCCCAGCCTCCGGCCGCTCCCACCCAGCCAGCCCCAGCCCACCGGGGCCACAGGCCAGCCCGGTGCTGCCGATCAGCTACAGGCTGTCCCACACGCGGCTGGCCTTCTTCCTGCGGGAGGCGCGGCCCCTGCCACCTGCGCTCGCCAACAGCTCCCTGCAGCGCTCCGAGCCCTTCGTGGTGTTCCAGACCAAGGAGCTGCCCGTCCTCAACGTCTCCCTGGGGCCCTTCAGCACCAGCCAGGTGGTGGCCCGGGAGCTCCTGCAGCCGTCCAGCACCCTGGACATCCCCGAGCGCCTCACGGTCAACTGGAAGGTGCGAGCCTTCATCGTCCGCGCCCGGGTGCCCGCCTCGCAGCCCGTGGCCCAGGTGCTGTTCTACGTAGCCGGCCGGGACTGGGACGACTTTGGCGTCACTGAGCGGCTGCCCTGTGTCCGCCTACATGCCTTCCGAGATGCCCGGGAGGTCAAGAGCTCCTGCCGCCTCAGCGGGGCCCTGGCCACCTGTCTTGTGCGGGCCGAGCTGCCCCTGGCCTGGTTTGGGCCCCCTGCCCCAGCCGCACCGCCCACCACCCGACGCAAGTCTCCGGAGGGGCTGGAGCCCGAGTTGACAGGGGAGAGCCAGCAGGCTGAGCTGTACTACACCCTCCACGCCCCAGATGCATCCGGGGGCTGTGGGGGCACCCGGCGTGGGGCTGGGGCCGGAGTGGGGGCCCGGGCGGAGAGCCCTACCCAGCATCCGCTGCTGCGCATAGGGAGCATCAGCTTGTTCCGCCCACCCCCCAGGAGGACCCTGCAGGAGCACAGGCTGGACAGCAACCTGATGATCCGCCTGCCGGACCGGCCCCTCAAGCCAGGGGAAGTGCTCAGCATCCTCCTCTACCTGGCCCCCAACTCCTCCTCCCCCTCCAGCCCCAGCGTGGAGCATTTCACACTCAGGTAGGAGCTAAGGGGTCAGGGTCTGGCTTCCCTCTGCAGGGGCTCACCCAGCCTGCCTGTCCAGCATCCCCAGTTCTTCCACTTATCACTCGATCGACCTCAGGAAGACATGTCACTTATTTGAGCCTCAGTGGTCTCATCTGTCTAACAGCAACAGAAACCCCTGCCCTGTCTCCATCTCTCACAGAAATGACATCCCGGTAAAGGAGAAATGTCCGTTTTCCCAAGCATGGACATCCGAAAGGATAGAACTGGGGCTGGAAGGACCCTTAGACATTAGCTGGCGCAAACCTCCCATTCCACAGATGAGGAGACTGAGGCCAAAGTGGAGAAATGGAGAACAGAGAGCAGCTCCTTGCTGGGAGCCAAAAGATGAGCAGGAGTGTGTGTGTGTGTGTGTGTGTGTGTGTGTGTGTGTATGTGTGTGTGTTGGGACATTTGCACAGTCCTAGAGTCGTGAGAAAGCTTCAGGAGATTCAGCTCTTTCTGTACCCTGAGGAGGGTACGGCTCACCATTCAGAAATGCCTTAAGTAGTATCACATCCCCACAAAACATAATGATGGCTCACAGCAGGAATCCACGGTTTGAGCCACGTTGGATGATTCATAGGAAAGGTCCCATCAAAACGCCCCCTGCTCCCCCTAACGATAGGACCTGAAACATGACCATTAGCTTCTGACTTCTTTGAAGTATCGCCCTCTCTCCTGCGTGTACTTCAAGTTCAGATATTTCGGGACAGGATCGTGCCTGATTCAGTGACCGATACCCGGATGTGAATAGGAGTTAAGTCAGTCACCAGAGATCTTGGGCTGCATTAGTAGGAACAGAGCCTGTAGAATTAGGGAGGCGATAACCCTTCTACCTCAGTCGGCATTCATCAGAGCACAGCGGAAGTATTGCACATAGTATAGGACACTACCCCACGTATGTTCAGCGTCCCGAGGTGACTGGGATGTGAGTGACTGGAAACTCGGGCTAACGCAGCGATCGGCGGAACTAGAGATGCCAGGCCCGGAGAAAAGACAACACCTGCTCGCCTTCCCAGCCTTCTGAAGAACCGCTACGACTAAGAGCAGAGTTGTTCTCTCTCGCCCCGGCGGAACCCATAGCTGTCATATTTCCGCTAAACAGAGGGAAGGGGTTCTAGTCCTTAGGGGCTCCCTGAAAATGGAATGGGGTGCGTGTAGAAGCAGCGAGGCCCTTGTCACTAAGGCGTGTGAGGAGAGGTAGGGAAAGGCTTAGCGGAGACGGGGCGGAGGTGACTACAGCTTCCACTGAGGGTCAGGGGTTGTAGCTACGTGATAACATACTCCCCAGAAGAGTCTCGGCTTTGAGTCTGGGACCCAGGGTGACTTCCTCACCTGCTCCCCCTACTACCAGCACCAGCGGAGGGGCTGTGACCAGGTGGGCAATCGTTGGGCCCCAGGCTCTCTCCTCCTTCTTCCTCCCTCTTTGTCCCAGGGTGAAGGCCAAGAAGGGCGTGACCCTTTTAGGCACCAAGTCGCGGAGTGGCCAGTGGCATGTGACCTCGGAGCTGCTGACTGGGGCAAAGCACTCAACAGCCACCGTGGATGTGGCCTGGGCCCAGGGCACACCCCTGCCCCCGTGGTGAGCCGAGGTGGCGCCTCTGCCCACCTTTCTGTGGGACAGGCCCCTGGAGGAGGGGGGAATTCTTGGTGGAGGAGGCCAGGCTTGTGGGAGGGCTGGGGCTTAGTTTATGGGGACTCTGAGTCCAGGAGGGGCACCTTGGGTGGCTGGAGAAGGCGCGGGGGGGCTCCAGGGGGCAGGCTGCTGAGAGGGGCTAGGGTTCCAGAGCTCCGGTGCCGCTCCCAGCCCTTCCTCTCTGGCTCTCCTTCCTTCCTGCCCTGGCAGGGAGGGCCAGGGGCCCCTGGAGATCCTGCAGCTGGACTTTGAGATGGAGAACTTCACCAGCCAGTCGGTCAAGCGGAGGATCATGTGGCACATCGACTACCGCGGCCACGGCGCTCTGCCCGACCTGGAACGGGCAGTCACTGAGCTGACGGTCATCCAGCGGGACGTGCAAGCCATCTTGCCCCTGGCCATGGTGAGCGGGGCAGGTGACCGGGCCGGTGGATGCACGTGTCTATTGTGGATGCATGTGTGATGGGAATGTGCACGGCTCCGTGTGTGTGTGTGTGTGTGTGTAGGTCAGTGCACATGTGTGCACTCACTCACAGGAGGCAGGCAGCACTCTGCCTGGTGCTGGAGTAGGACAGCCGATGCTGAGGGGGACTGAGGTGGGAGAAGTCACCCATGGAGGGACCACTCAGGGGATGTTTCCTGGAGGAGGTGGCCATGCAGTTGAACCTTGAAGGCCGTGTGGGGGAAGGGCTCATACAATCAGAGACGATGAGGAGGGTGCTTTCGTCCGGGGATCATGCAGACAGAAGGTGCAGTAATGGGAATGTGAGCGGTTGGTCAAAGAGAGCAATGGATTTAGGAAGAGTGCATTAGGGTGATAAGCTGGAATGATGGGTTGGGGCCAGCCCAGGAGCACCTTGAATGGCCAGACAAACATGTTGGACTTCTCTCGGTGAGTCCTGGGGATGGGGAGCATGGAAGATGTTGAGAAAAGGTGGGAGGGGACTTGGGAATGGTTGTTTTTTGGCAGCAGAGGGAGGTAGACCATGGAAGCTACTGCAGAAGACCAAGCGAGCTGAGCATCTGAGAAGGTGCGAGGCTGGGTGGATGCACCTCCCTGCACATGTGCACAGGTGTCCCCATGGGAGGGTGCACACCTGAGAAGTGGGGGCAGTCAGGAGCCGGGGCCTTGGCTGGCATGTCCTGGTAGAGGAGGGATCTGTAAACATCTGCCTCGGCAGAGCTCCACCCTCCTCTTCCCCCCACAGGACACAGAGATCATCAACACGGCCATCCTGACTGGCCGGACGGTGGCCATCCCTGTCAAAGTCATTGCGATCGAAGTGACCGGCCTCGTCCTCGATGTCTCTGCCATGGTGGAATGTGAGTCTGACAATGAGGACATCATCAAGGTGAGCTTCCTGGAGGTGGGGCCGCTGGGAAGAAGGCCTTAGACCTTCAAGGGGAGGGGAGCCCCAAGCCAGAGGGAATTCACATCCCATGTAGGTTCCCTTGGCAGGCAAGAAGACTTGAAATTGGGAGCAGGAGTGGGAAGGAGCTGTGGGCATCCCTCGTTCAGCCTGAATGGGGTGAGAGGAAGCCCTGGGTACTGCCCTGCCAGTCCTGGAGGGCTGCCTATAGGAATAGAGAAGAGACTGTTTGGCAGACCATGGGGAGAAGGCAGTATTGACAACTTGAACTCAATCCAATCTGGCAAGTGGTTATGGAGCCCCTGCTGTGTGGCAGACACTGGGCAAGGCAATGAGGGGGCAAGGAGTGGGCCCCTCAGAGACCCTGCTCTGAACCTGGATGCTGGCTCCAAGTGGAGGAGATCCAGCACAGGGAGGAAGCTTCCAGAAGCATGTGAGTTAGGCCAGGAGTGAGGGTTGTATAAGGAAGGACTCACTCTGGGCACACCCCCTAACCTCCTCCAACTCCCAAAGGCCCCTCCCTGAGCTCCTCCCCAGAGACCCCCTCTGGATCCTGGGTCCTCCATGGCCTAGCAAAAAGGGTATTGATCTGACTCAAATGGCCCAGTTGCCACCTCCCCAGGAGGGCCTCCAGATTTGCCCCTTCCCCTGGCCTTGGATAGTGGTCAGAGGCAGCAGAGGGAGCAGTAATGCAGGAGGGTGTTCAGCCACGGTACGTGAGGGTAGGTGAGCTGTTTGCTGTGCCAGCCTCCAGCAGTTGCCCAACTCAAAACAATTCGACTCCAGGATCTGTTCCCTGTTCTTGTCAATCTTTCAGCTGGAAGGAGAGTGGGAGGAGAGGGATGTGGGTGTCCTCCCTCTGGCTCCCTGGGGCTAACCTAGAGTGCAGGCTCTCTCTCCATACTCTGCCCTGGGTCCCTCCAGGTCTGGGAGCCTGGAGCTCACCTTGGCTATCCCCCATCCAAGAAGAAGTCCTTCCAAGTGAGTTAAGAGCAGATGGCTTGGTCCCCCACCCCCGTCACCTCCTGGGAGTAGAAGCCTTGGCCAGGCCCACGGGGCCTTCCACTGCTGGCAGCTGGCGCAGGAAGAAATGGGCCTGCTCCCAAGAGCCCAGCACCTTTCTCTGATGCCCAGAAACACCCAGCCCAGCCCCAGAGGGACCAGAACAAAGTCGTGATGGCTGAGATACCAAAGGGAATTAGCGAAGATTCTAAATGGAATTTGTTTCCGTTCTCAATGAAATACTCTCAGGTTCTTTATGGAGTTTGCCAATATTCTAAGTGCAATCTGCCATCCTTCAGATGGGATGCTCTGCCTCCGAAGTGGGAATGAGCATCTCTGGCAGGGCTGCGGTTCCTCGGCCCCCTCCCACCCCTGTGAGACGGTGAAGAGAGCTAGCAGGAGTTTGGGACGCCCCGGGCTCATCTCCACAAATGAGCCCCAAGCCCAGCACCCTCCTGGCCCCTGACCAGAGCCTTCAGGGTGTGATCAGCCCACAGGCTGCATCCAAACGTGAGGATGTGCACCCACGGGCATGCACCAGCTGGAGCACCTAAATACGTGGCACGCAGCGTTCAGTCCAGGTGTGTGTGTGGGCACATGTAACACGTACACCCTTCTGCATCTGTCCTGAAGGACTGGCGGCGACACCTTTGTGAGTGGGCACAGGTATCCACCCCCCAGATGTGTTCAGTGGGCATATGCCCATCCGGGGAAGCTCTAAGATGCAAGTTGGTATCCAGATGGGCATGCATTGGCAAAAGCTGCAGCCAGTGGTGGCACTCATCCACCGGGCTAGGCTTGAGGTCTTCTGGTCCTGATTTTTCCTCTCTGCTTCCTTCACTCCCACCCCAGCCTAGAGCAGCCCTCTTGCCTGAAATTAACCAGAGCCCCTTTTCCTGGGACTGCTGATCCAGAGGGGCCCAGGAGGAGCCAAGTCCTGCCCTTCACCACCACCATGCCCCCCTCCCCCCCCCCCCCCCGCCACCACTTGACCTCCTCCTTGCTCAGTGGAGCACCTGTGTCCTACTCAGGACAGGCTGCTCTTTGGTACAGCGAAGGACTCTCCCTGCCAGACACCTGCCCAGGTAGTCATGCAGGGGAGGAGAGCCAGTCCCGAGGACCCTCAGTCCAAAGGTTCCTCCGAGGGGTGATCTGGTGCCTCAGAAGCTGCCCCTTGTAAAAGCATTAGCATGTTGGCTCCTGTCTGGGAAGCAAACGCCTCCCACAGTAGCCCCTGAGCGATGGTCTCTGGAAACACATGAGGAAGGCGGGGATACAGAAGCTGACACCTCCCAGAGGAATTAAATTAGGAGGTGCCTTCCCCCCCCTGCTCCCTCCCCTTCAGCCTCATGTGACTGGTACTTTCTCTCTCCAACAGCCTCTGGCCCTGCTTGTCAGACTGCGGTTCCCTGCACTGCCCCGCAGGATGGCCTGTAGGGCAAGACATGCCAACCTACCTCCCTCCCCTCCCCAGGTATCCAGCAGCTGTGACTACGTGTTTGTTAGCGGAAAGGAATCTCGCGGGTCCATGAATGCCAGGGTCACCTTCCGCTACGACGCCCTCAGTGCCCCCCTGGAAATGACAGTCTGGGTCCCCAAGCTGCCCCTGCACATCGAGCTCTCGGACGCCCGCCTCAGCCAAGTGAAGGGCTGGAGGGTACCCATCCTCCCCGACCGGAGGTACAGCCCCTCCACACATGGTAGATACTCGGGACACTCGCGGGTGACACAGCCCTGGCACACAGTCTGATCTGTGTGTGTGCATAAGGGCCTCGATGTACACAGTCTGGGGGTCGGTTATGCAATCAGCCAACTTTTACTGAGCAGCTACTGTGTGCCAGACACTGGCGGGTGCTTGAGATGTGAGATGAATGTGGCCAGTGCCTTACTCAGCCAAGTTCTGGGTCCACCAGGGAAGCCATCACGTATATGCCACAGAGCACGGTGGATGCCAGAAGCAGGGAATTGAGTGGCACAAAGAAGAGAACCACCTCTTCCACTGGGAAAAGTCAAGGCAGGCTTCCTGGAAGAGGTGACTCTTGAGCTAAGTCTAAAAGGATGAGTGGAAAGGGGTTGTCTGGGGAACAGAGTGAGAGACCAGTCCAACAGCTAACAAAATGGAGCAGACATAGGAACACAGGAGCACACACGGCTGTACACACGTGCCCCAGCTTGGGCACTCCGAGGTACACGTGTAGGCACATCAGCTGGACACACACTGGGTCCCCTCTCTGGAGGGCAGGCTCACACACCTGAGTACCCAACTGTGGGGCATGGACACCTGTACTCAGCGCACCCCACTCACCCACCATGGCTGCTAGAGAGAAAAGCCAGCAGGGAAGAGGAGGAGGGGCGGTGCTAGGGAGAGGATCAGGCAGCCGAGTGAGAGGTGGGCTCAGTTCAATTCTGCAAGATTTGGGAAAGCAAGGCTGTGTAGACCAGAGCGTCTCAGACATGAATGAGCACACGGCTCACCTGTGGATCCTGCCAATGGCACACGTGTTTTGGACCAGCTCCTGGGTGATGCTGATGCTGCTTTGAGTAGTGAGGACGCAGTAAACTCTGAAGCCAGACAGCCAAGGTTTGAGAACTGACCTCTGCTCTTCACCAGCTGGGCAACCGTGGGCTATGCATATAACCTCTCCACGCCTCCATCTCCTCATCTGTAAAACAGGCACATTAACACTTACCTCACAGGATTGTGGTGAGGACTGGATTTGTTAACAGGTAAAAGCACCCTCTGTATGAATGAATATTCTAGTGCTTGCTTCTTCTAAGCACTAGCAAAGCAGTAGCCACACGCTTCACACAGTGACTCTCCTGCTGTTAGCATTTTGGATAATTCTGAGTAGGCTGAGAATTCCCCAAATCATCACGTCCTGGGTCCCTTTTGCTCACCAGTTCTTCCCTCAGTTTTTCTCTCTCCTTTTTGCATTTCACTATGAGCAGCAAGAGAAACCCAAGCCACCCCTTCAACACTTGGCTTGTGAATCTCCGCTAAATATCCAGGTTGATCACTTACAAGTTCTGTTGGCCACACTGCGTAGGATGAGCCAGCCCAGCTCCTGGCACTCCATAACAGGGATCGCCTTTGCTCCAGCTCAGAGCTGAGAGCAGGGCCAGGCACACGCTCAGTGCTGAAAAGAGGTCGCACTCGTCAGGATTTGACGCCAGCTTTTCGCAGGCGTCGGGGAAGCCAAGCGAAGGCGGAGCGGGACCAGGGAGGGCCAACAAGGTGCCTTTATAGGAGGGAAGAGCCTGGGACTCCCAGCTCCACACTTGTCAGGAACAGGAGTGAGCCAGGGAAAAGGCTTGCTATTTGCACACTGCCATCCACGGGAGCCGGAGAACGGCTAGCAGGGCCAGGGGAGGAAGGGGCATGTGCAGGTCACTGCCAGGGTGAGGAGCCCTGATCCTGTGCCCCCACTCAGGTCAGCCCGGGAGAGCGAGGACGAGGACCAGGAGGAGGAGGAGCGGCGGCAGAGCAGCAGCCGCGGCTGCACCCTGCAGTACCAGCACGCCACTCTGCAGGTCTTCACCCAGTTCCACACGACCTCGTCCGAGGGCACCGACCAGGTGGTCACCATGCTGGGCCCGGACTGGCTGGTGGAGGTCACCGACCTGGTCAGCGACTTCATGCGGGTGGGTGACCCCCGAGTGGCACGCCTGGTAGACAGCAGCACGCTGGCAGGCCTGGAGCCGGGCACCACCCCCTTCAAGGTAGGCACAAGGGCAGTGCCAGGAGCCCTGTTTACCTGTGGGCAGAGGATGCAGACGTTCTTAGGAAAGGAATCCCAGGGCCTCGGCCTCCGGAAGCAACCCCAGTCGGCCCCCAAAACACACTTTCTTCCCTGCCTGCCCCTCTGCCTGATGGTCCACCATCAGAGGCCAAGGTCCTTTAGCTTCACCTGGTGACGGGTCTCCCTCCACGTCTTACCAGTACTATCAACCTTGCATCACCGCGTGGTCCCTGAGACAGGGGTGGGTGAGGCGGGAGAGCAAGTGAGGCTCCGGCAGCTTGAGGCCAGGAGAGGGAGTTCAGGAGCTAGGAACTCAACTCTGACCTCCTTGACATTTGCCTGAGTAGAAACCCTCCACCTGGGAGATGGTGAACAGGGACCCGTGGGCTGGGATCTGCTTGCAGGAAACTTGTTGTAAAAACGATTGATCCGACATTTGAAAATTGGAAAGTTTCTCATTGTTTAGAAAACCAGGTGTCTGGTTTTACAAAATATAAATCTGGCAACATGGGGCCTGCCTTCCCACCTGGCAATACGCTGCTAGAGTCAATACTGGTGCCCCCTTTCCATGAGCATAAGTTCTCCCCTTTGCCACAGTCCCCACCACTCCCTTTCGTCTCCCTCACATTGAGGTTGGATTATCAATTGCTCTTGTTATTGCTATTGTGCAGGCCTACTGTTTTCCTTTACATCTACCCATCTCTCTCATCTGTGCTCCTGCAAGCCCTGCACCAACCCCCCTTTCCCCAAGGGACCCCTGGACCCTGGTTCCCAGGTGCAAACCTAAAGCAGAGCCTCCCAGCCTGCCCCACCCCCTGGACCTCTCTTCCAGTGGCACCGGGACTCCCCCTGATGGGTGATCCTGGGGGTGCTGCTTTCCTGGCCTTCACCCACCCCTGCCCCTCTCTGCCTCAGGTGGTGTCCCCACTGACAGAGTCTGTGCTTGGGGAGACGCTGCTGACAGTGACAGAGGAGAAGGTCAGCATCATACAGCTGCAGGCCCAGGTGGTGGCCAGCCTCTCCCTCTCCCTACGGCCAAGCCCCGGGAGCAGCCACACCATCCTGGCCACCGCTGCCGCCCAGCAAACCCTCAGCTTCCTCAAGCAGGTAACTGGATGCCCAGCCCACCAGCCTGGGGCTTGCCCTTGTGCCATGAGTCCCCCAAGATTAGGGCTTTAGGCAATGGAAGATCTATCTACCCTCCATGCCCCGTGTGCCTGCTCTACCCCATCCCACTGCCGTCTGCACAGGGAGTCTGACCAAGGTCTCGCTAAGGGTGCCCCCTCCCAGATTCTCAGAGGGCCCATCACCTCTGCCAGTGCCCCCAGGAATTACGCTTACCTATTTCTGGAGCCCCAACTACAGCCCACCCCCACCCTCTGAAATGCCAGGACACAAATTACATGCGCAGAAACAAATACAGGCAAAGATGGAAAGGTGACAGGCAGAAGCCCAGGGAATGAGAAGGTGGGTGCTGAGCACCAAGCCAGGAGTCCGGAGCCAGAAGCCGTCTGCCTCAACTTGCTCCCTGACCCCAGGCCAATCCTTTCTCTCGGGACCCTGCTTCCTCCTCTGCAGGGAGACCAGTGTAACCAACAGGGGAGACTGGGGTTGGGCGTGTATTCTCAATCTCCAAGTGTCTGATGGGGGTGATCGCAAGGTCAGGCATGGAGAAGTGGGATAACTCCTGTAGCAAAAGGGACTTGAGTGAGACCCAAGGCAGAACTTACCTTGAGCTCATCAAGGGGAGAAAGGTGAGGTGGGCAAAGGAATTCTCAAAGGCAGCAGGAGGCCATCCTGTGCCCTGGACCCTCTTCACAACCTCCCAGTCAATCATTCCTGAGCACCTGCCACCTGCCAGGCACATCCAGCCCGGGGAGTCCAGCCGGGAGCCAAACACCTTGGTCCCTGCCTCACAAAGCTCCTCCAACAGGGAAGCCAGCCAGGACTAGCCTTTGACTCCTCTCCCTTCTCCTCCTCCTCCAGGAAGCCCTCCTGAGCCTCTGGCTCTCCTACAGTGACGGCACCACTGCGCCACTCTCCCTCTACAGCCCCCGGGACTATGGGCTGCTGGTGAGCAGTCTGGATGAGCGGGTGGCTACGGTGACCCAGGACCGGGCCTTCCCGCTGGTGGTGGCTGAGGCAGAGGGGGCAGGGCAGCTGCTCCGGGCAGAGCTCACCATCGCTGAGAGCTGCCAGAAGACCAAGCGCAAGAGCGTTCTGGCTACAACCCCCGTGGGCCTGCGGGTGCACTTTGGGCGGGAGGAGGAGGACCCCACCTACGACTACCCAGGTCCCAGCCAGCCGGGGCCGGGTGGGGGCGAGGACGAAGCTCGGGGAGCTGGCCCTCCAGGCACGGGGATGTCCCCACCGGAGGCTCCGGGGCCAGTGACCGCCAGCCCCGCAATGCCACCCACAGAAGATTTCCTGCCGCTGCCCACGGGCTTCCAGCAGGTGCCGCGGGGGCTGACAGACCTGGAGATCGGCATGTACGCGCTGCTGGGCGTCTTCTGCCTCGCCATCCTCGTCTTCCTCATTAACTGCGTGGTCTTCGTGCTGCGCTACCGGCACAAGCGCATCCCGCCTGAGGGCCAGACCAGCACGGACCACTCCCACCACTGGGTGTTCCTGGGCAACGGGCAGCCGCTGCGGGCGCAGGGCGAGCTGTCCCCACCCGCCGGCAATCCGCTGGAGACGGTGCCCGCCTGCTGCCACGGCGACCACCACAGCAGCGGCAGCTCGCAGACCAGCGTCCAGAGTCAGGTGCACGGGCGGGGCGACGGCTCCTCGGGCGGCTCGGCCCGGGACCAGGCCGAGGACCCCGCCAGCTCGCCCACGTCCAAGCGCAAGCGGGTCAAGTTCACCACCTTCACCACGCTGCCCACGGAGGAGCTGGCCTATGACTCAGTGCCCGCCGGCGAAGAGGAGGAGGAGGACGAGGAGGACCTGGGTTGGGGCTGCCCGGATGTGGCAAGCACCACGCGGCCTGCTGCGCCCCCAAATTACATGCGCAGAAACAAAGAGATTGCGTAGAGGCACCGTCTCCCGTGGGGTGGACTCTGTATGGGACACGGCCAGGACCCCTGCTCGCACGGTCGTGGGCTGGCGGCTGCCGTGGATCTTAAAGGCCCTGCCCTGCAGCTTTGCGCTCTGCAGGCGCCGCTCCCTCACCGGGCCCCCCCAGCAGCCTCACAGGGTTCCCTCTCTGTTGCCGCAGGTGGACGGCTCCTTTGGGAGCTCGCTAGGAGGAAGCAAGCCCAGCCCTCCTACCTTTTCCAAACCTCCTTCCGTCTGAGACAGCCTGCCCCAGGAGCGAGGCCAGGCGGGCCCACACTGTGAGCGCCCCTGCCTCCCACGTCCCCGGGGTCCCCCCTGTGCTGGGGGTTCTGTGGGGTCTTGTGTCACAAGCTGCACAAAGACTTTTTTCAAACCACTATTCAGGGATTTCTGTCCTGCAGGGCGGGGAGGCAGCAGCTGCCTGCCCTGCCAAGGATCTTGCTGTGGACAAAACTTTGGGGAGGCTGGGGGACACATGTAGCATCATCTGGCTTTCTGGGACCTCCCGGTCCCTTCCTAGGACCTAGGAGCAGACACCAGAGGGGTCTGTGATCAAGCCAGGCACCTTCCTAAGAGCCCAGGACTCCCTCCTCTGCCGCCAAGGGCTATAGCAGTGGCCGAAAGGGGGAGGAGTCCTCAGACCACCCCTGGCCAACCTACAGCCCAGAGCACCACGGTCTGGGTGGAGCCAGGGAGGCTTGCATGCCTCCCGCCCGCCTGCCCCCCCCCCCCCCCCATAGCAAGGCCAGCACTCTGCCTTAGCCCCTCCAGCTCTGCTGGCCACTCCTCCCTTCTCTGCAGGGGCGACCACCCATCCCCCCAGGAAATGGAATCCGGTGGGAATGGAGGGGGGCACCGAGGGAGCTGTGAAGGACCTGGGGATGGGCAAGGCCGAGGGAGCCAGGCATCTCCCTACCCCATCTCACAGCCACTTTTCTCTCGGGTTCTACCACTACTGTGTCGGGTTTTTTCTTAAATAAATGGTGGTGACCAGATTGAAGGTGGGGGCAGCAGCTCCCAGAGAACAGACAGTGCAGGGCTGGCTCCGTGTGTCTGCTTTACGTGTGCACACATGCACAATCACCCCACACACACGTGTACACACATGCACACGTGGGCACAGTAAATGACGTGAGAGAGAAACACGGCTAAGTCCCGCTGCCGTCCCACTCTTCCCCCTCCAGCATCCAGGGCTCATAGACCTCCAATCTGTGGACATGCCCGCGTCAGAGGATGAAGGATTTACTGACTCAGAAATGTGCCCTGATGAAGGCGTGCCTCCTCTAGAAGTCTGCCAGGATTGGCTCCAGAGGGAGGGGCCAGCCTCAGGGCCTCCAGAGAAATGCCTTGGAGATGAGAAGGAACAGAAAAATCAGGAGAGAAGTGGGAGCGCAGTCTAAGCTGGCCAAGTTCTTCCAGAGCCTTCAGCCCTCCCCTCCGAGGAGGCTCCACCCATCCCCATCCCCGCCCTCCGGAAGGCTTCCCTTCTCCACGGGTTGGTGGGGAACGCTTGGTGGTCTCCATGGCAGGAGCCAGGCAGGAGAGAGCCAAGGCTGTGGGGAATGCCCCTCCCACAGGGGCCTTGGCTGGCCCTGGAAAACCGATCTCAGGCACAGGCAGCAGCCCCTGGGGGCACAGGGGCACCTGACCTGAGGGGGAGCCTGGCCAAAGCTGCCTGGCCAGCCTTCCGCAGCCTGGAGAGGTAGCTACAGCAACCAGCATCTGGCAGAACAGACCAGGGGCGGGACAGGCTGCACTTCCCGGCCCAGCACCTGGGAAGGATGCCTGCCTTCCACAGGCCTCTGCTCCTCGGCAGGGGCAGCCCTGGGGCACCGTGAGGATTGGGTACCTAAAGCTCCCTGCACGGCGCCCAGCAGCAGCAAAGCTCCTGGCACAGACAACACAGGGAGTTTGCCACATTCAGGTTGGCTTTTCAGGTAAGGTGTGGCCCTGAAGGAAGATGAGATTGGCCAGCTCTGCCCAAGATGGACTGGCAACAAGGAGTGGGTGCAGCTCAGTGGCACGAGGAAGCTACAGGAAGCCATGGCCAGGGCAGAACCCGGGGCAGAAGTACTGTCCTCGAGTTCCCAGAGCACCAGACACCTGCTACTCAGATAACCCTGACAGTGACCTCCTAAAGGGCTTCCCTTAACCCACAGTGCCTAGAATCAGCAAGTGGTCGACAAATGTTTGCTGACTAAAGTCCAAACAAAAACTATGAAAGGCTTTCTCATTATTCTGCATTTGGGGATTTTTCTATACCCTGCCATCTTACCACGTGATCAGTGCGGAAAGTCACAATTACAGAGAGAGATGAGGCATAGGTGTGAGTCAGGGAAGAAGGAATATTCTAGCCAGGGTATGTGCGCATGGGAGGGGGTGCTGGTGCTAAAGTTGGAACATGGTTCTATTGGTTTATTTTTATTTTTTTATGTATTTTTATTGATTTCAGAGAGGAAAGGAGAGGGAGAGAGAGATAGAAACATCAACGATGAGAGAGAAGCATTGATTGGCTGCCTCCCGCACGCCCCCCACTGGGGACCGAGCCTGCAACCTGGGCATATACCCTGACCAAGAACCGAACCGGTGACCTCTTGGTTCCTGGGTCGACGCTCAACCGCTGAGCTACACCCGGCTGGTCTCCATTTGTTTATTCAACACAGAAAGCTCCTACTATGCGCTAGGCCCTGCGGGGGAGGATGGAAGGAGCCCAGCTCTCCGGGGAAGATGGGCAAGTCAGCTGACCACGGCCAACTGGGACGATGAGTGCTCTCCATGGTAGCTGTGCCCTGGGGTGGTGGGGCACAGCAGAGAGAAGGAGACATTTTCAAACTGGATTTGCTGAGGACAGGGCCAAGGACATTCCAGGAAGGGAGGAGGGTGGGCGTGCAGGCCCAGAGGCTGCAGACCTGACGCCGCGTGCTTTCTCTCGCTTCCCTGTCTCTGCACATGCTTGCCCCATGCCTGAAGCAGGAGTCCCTGGGGATAGGGAAACAAACACATCTGTGCAAAGGCATGGAGGCCAGAGGGAGTGTATGTGTGCGGGGGGAGGGGGGTGGTTAGCATAGATTTGGGAGTCAGGCTCAGACCCGAGGTTCAGATCATCTCCCTCTCCCTGGGGGAAGGAAGGAAGGATGGAAGCGCAAGGGTATGGAGACCCCATTAGGTAGACGCTGAGCAGGAAGGATGAGGGCCAGCGCCACGGGAATGGAGACCTGGTGCATGGCTGGTTTTCAGCGGCAGACTTTGCCAACTGCTAATCCCCCAGGGGGTCGACGGGGAGGAGACCTGAGCTGCTGCCTGGCACAGACCTTCCCACCGAACCTGGGAGAACAGGCCCCTCCAGGGGAGACAGTGGACGCCGTCAGAATGGTACCTGTCCGCATCCAGGCGTTCACACACACGGACATGAGGACCCAGACAGGTACCATTGGCCGGAAGTCCCACAGCCAACCTGGTGACGGAGCCGGCTGCCCGGCCTGTGATTTGTGTCCCCGTCTCGTCATTTCTCACTCCCTGTCCAGATGCCAGGACTCAGAGGCAATTGCTAGGAACAGCAAGGCCTGACCCCCATGTAGTTCAGGAGGGAGCAGGCATGGAGGCACGCGGCGGGACATTAAGTTAACAGCCCCTCTGGAATGGCCCTGGCACTGAACTCCTCTTTAAAAATTTGTCTTCAACCCCGAAAACGAATCGAGGGACCTTATAAAGAATAGTTATTGACAGAGAGCGGCTCTGGGAGCACAGGGAGCCAGGCCCATGAATCAGCTTGCTGGTAAAGTGAGCCTCCTCAGACAGCCAGGGCGGCAAAGGCAGAGCCGGAGATACAGACAAGCGCTGTGAGCCTGCACCAGCCCCCTGCACCCGCTCCACACTGCCAGCCTCCCCGCGCCAGCCCCGGAGACACCCCCATGCCCATCTCCCACAGATATGGACAAGCCCCTCCGATGCGCCCCCTGGAGAGAAGGCTTCCGGCTCAGGGAGCCAAGAGGAGAAAATGGAAAACACACTAAATGGGCCAGAGAAGGAAACTCACGTGCAGTGATGACATTTCCTAAGCGGGTTTGGCAGGGGCTCCTGGGATCTGACTGTGCCTTTGCTGTGTGACCTTCCGCCAGTGCATGCCCAGCTCTGGACGCTCGTTGCCCACTTTGTGCAAACATGCAAGACACCACGACGAGGCGGTGTCCACGGATTGGCCCGGAGAGGCTCCGCTGTTTCAGCACCTGTACTCTAACGAGCACCTAGAGGGAGAGGAATCACTACATAGATGAGATGTCGGGGACACAGAAAGGGCAAGTAGCAGGCCGGGGTCTCCCGCTTACATGTGACCCGGTAGGCAGCTACCAGCCTACCCTCTTTCTCTGCATCCTGAAGCCCCATTGGTGATAGAAATGGGATGAGGTTGGAGAGATTCAGAGATGGGAGGGACAGGGAGGGATCTCTAAAGACTTGCTGCCCTCAGTGATGGGGAGCCCCACTTAAGATTTAGATCATGGTCAGTGTGTGGGGGCAGATGGAATACGACAAGCCCTCAGGCCTCTCTGCCATTGTTAGATGGACTGTACTCCCTCCCCTACTGGGATCTCCATCCCCAGCTAAGTGTCTCCAAAGCCAATCATTCAACCCTCTCTTAGTCATGCCTTCAAGCAGAGGACCACAGGGCTTTCCTGGGCGAGGTGCTGAGCTGGGCTTGTAAGGAGAGCTGGTTAGCACAAGCAGAGATGCCCAACGAAGGGCGGTGGGTATGAACCAGCACCTGTGCTCTCCCTTGGGGCACTGGTTGCCCCTTCAGTTGCAAGAGACACTGGGAAGCTGAGGCCGTCCCTATGCCCACACTCCTGCTGAGTGTTGACTAGATCCTTGCCATTAATCTGACAAAGGAAGTAGGGGTATTAAGTAACAATCACTAACCTTTTTCTGAGAGCCAATTACACGCTGATAATCACTTTAGATCCATCATGTCATTGATTCTTCAGGGTAACCAAGTCAGTTGGGTGCTATTATTGTACCCATTTTACAGATTGACAAAACTGGGGCTCAGAGAAGTTATATGACTTATCTCATGCCACACAGCACATTTAAATAGCAGAGCCAGGATTCAAACGCAGGTTACATTGGCTCCAATTTCCACATCTTCACACTGCCTTCCTTGGTGGGGATCTGGAGTTCAGAATTATCCCGACGCAATGGCGAGAGTGCCAAGCGGGAGTCCAGGGGCTTGGTGGGAGTTCTCACCCTGTCCTTGCCTGGTCACCTGGCCATGAGGCTGGCCTGGCCTATGTCTGGAACAGGTCAAGACCCTCCACTAGATTCCAGGGGCCAGATGGTCCCTTTAGTGCCTTCAGACTTGATGGTTCTCAGGTACAAGGTGTGAAGCCCTGGGCACCACCCAGCCCTGCCAGTTCACACCTCCCGCCCTCCGCCCTCCACCTCCTAGAGAGATGGGCGCTGTGGGGTGAGAGGCAAGGGTAAGAGTCTTTAATAGCCCTCAGCTGTCCTCCAAGCTTTGCCAGCTCTGCCATCCTCTACTTCACACCACCCTGGGCAACTGTTTCATGGGGATTCTCCATGTTGGGGGTGGGGGGAGAGCACAGTGAAGGTGCAGAGAGGGGATGGGAATGATAACTCCCCAGGTGTGCCAGGGAGGCCGTGCATCTCAGGGCTAAGACGGAGCTTGAAGGTTCAAGTTGTCAGCGCCCTGTCCCTGGGGAGGTCCCCGTCTGATGGAAGAGGAACCGGCCCTGCCCTACAGTAGCTCCCAGTCTGAGGGGCGAAACCACCCACTCAGTGTGATGAGGGAGCCTGATCCCACCCTGAAGCAACAAATCATCTGTTCAGAGACACATGCAAACAGGTGCACAGTAATCTACGCATGCACTTAGCCCACAGAGCAGCGGAAATAAAGTAAACGTGGAAGCCGGGCAGTTAATCCAGAAAAGGCAGCCCGGAGGAAGGTTGTGGGAGGCAGCGAGGGGAGGCATCAGGGGAGGCAGTGAGGGGAGGCATGGAGGGGTCTGCAGATGGCTGGGAAGTCAGAAACAACTACTTGAGGATTAAGAGGTGGGATGGACTTATCCTGGCTGAGGGGAGGGAGCCCTGCGGGGGCCTGGCTGAGAGGAAGGGTGTGGGGGAAGGGGAGGAGGTGACCCTCCCTCAGGGGACCCCAGAGAAGCCCTGGGCTGCTGGGGAGACCGCTGCTGTTGTCCAGGTTTGGGAGAGGCCTGAGAGAGGTCCCAACCCTTGTCACTTCTCGGGAATATAGAGCAGCCTGGCGCACAGGGAGGCAGCCTGGACTGGGGACAGGGGCTTGGCTTCCAGGACCCTGGGCACTGCCCCTCACAGTGTGACCTGGCAGGAGTCCCTAGCCCTCCTCGGCGAGGCCCGGGGTCTGGAGGATTGTGGTCTTAGTGCACACCCCAGACTGACCTGTGTTCTGGTCAGCATCTCAGTGGTGACCTCCCGCTGGTGGATCTAAGCATAGGCGTCATGGTGCCTGGCAACCCCTTTCCTGAGCAGGGCTGGGACGCAGAGTGGGCCTCAGCTCCCCCGTGAAGCTCCCAGCCCTGGGCCCCGGCAGCTACAGGACCCCCGAGGAGCAAGCCCCACAGCCTTGAGCCCCAGTTCTGCCCCTGCCTGCCTGTGTGAGCTCAGACAGCCCTGGCCTTCCTGCAGAGGGGCACCACCCTTCCCCCTGCCCTGCCTTCCTCTCCCACGATGGAAGTTCCTAGCAGGTCTGCACGCTGGGGCTGGTCCCTGTAGCTTGTCCCACAGGGAGAGTGGGCAGAGCCCTGGCAGCTGACCTCCGTGCCCACCTGTAGCAAGTTCTGCAGCCCCGGCCTGGCCTTGGGCTGAAAGTGGACTCTGCCTGCAGACCCCTTCTGACCTATCAAAAGAGGAGGGTGGCTAGAGGGTTGCAGATGGTGGGAAGTGGGAAGTGAAGGGTCCTTCTTGCCTCCCTTCTCTCTGCCCGGCCCTATTACTTACTCTCTGCCTCCACAGACACATACACCCCACCCTGCACGAGGCAGAGAGCAGAGCCCATCCTTCCCTGGTGGGATGCGGTTCATCAGTGCCGACAGGAGCTGGGACTCCGTTCAGGGACTCCTCCCTCCTACACTCCTGCCCTCCCATGGGGGCCTCCTTCCGCAGCCTTTCCCCTCCCTTTCCAGGCTCTGTTCCAGACTCCAGATCCCCCGTGGGATGGCTACATCCAGGGAAGGGGCAGGCCCGGAGGAGGGCTGGTCTGTGTTTACCCACTGGGCAGGGACCGCAGCCGCCAGGGAGGGGAGAGAGGAGGAGGGGAAGCAGAGAATTCCAGGAAATCTCCGGAGATGCCAGAGCAACGGGGTGACCTCCACCCCAGCAAACCCTGCTCCAGGAACACACGCAACAAGGCACCCAACGCGCCCGGTGATTAAAGTGCTGCCTTTGTCAGACGGTGAGGGACTGGGCTCTGCGGGTGGCAGGGCAAGCATAGCGCGCCTGCACACATTCCTGACACACACACAGAGCACGCATCCTCAATGCACACTCTCTGAGCACCCCTGCTCATTCACACGTGCAGGCATCTACAGACGGCCCTCCTACACACATTTGCATGTGCATGCATGCACACCATGCATACACACATGCACTCCCTACAGGCACGCATGTACACACAGGAGCACACCCACATGCACGCCAGCAGTTGGAGCCCTACTCCTCCAATGCAGTAATACCCAGAGGAAGCTATTGCCTGACCACAGTGTGGGGCAGAGCCCTCAGTCCCTCCACCCACCAGGAGGGAATGCGGAGGTCACAGGGGGTGGGGAGGCGGGTCCAGAGTATTGAGTGAAGGACGGGCAGGCCTAATGGAGAGGGGCTGGAGTAAAGGCAGGTGGCACTCTGGCTCTGGTGCACCCAGGGTCTCTGCAGAGGGCACCTGCTGCCCATCCGTGTGAGTCACCTTCCGAGTGGCTGACTGGGTGGGAGCTTGTTGGAGAGGGGGGGTGGTCAGGGGCACAGTTAGTCCCTACTTCAAACAATAAATAAATAGTCGCCCAGAAGAATACCTACCCATTTACATGCAAGCCATGGCCAAGTTAATTACAAAGATTCCTATCTGTTCATTAAAGCTGACTAGAGGATCCTCTGTTTGGAAACACTCTGCAGTGAAAAGGACTAGGACAGTGGTCGGCAAACTGCAGCTCTGTTGACTAATGAGTTTGCCAACCACTGGATAGGGGCTTAAATCACAAAGAACAACAACAGCCTGTAATTATTGGAATCGAGAGTCTAGGTCAGTGGTTGGCAAACTCATTAGTCAACAGAGCGGCAAACCGCAGCTCGCGAGCTGCCTGTGGCTCGCGAGCCGCAGTTTGCCGACCGCTGGACGAGGTCATTAATGAAATGATTTATTTTGGGCCCTGTGCCTGGTGAGGCAGAACCTGGGGCCAGAAGTCCTCATGCCAGAGGTGGGCCCTGTTTCTTGGGCTGACATTCTTTTAAAAAAAAAAAAAAAAAAAATATATATATATATATATATATATATTTCATTGATTTCAGAGAGGAAGGAAGAGGGAGAGAGATAGAAACATCAATGATGAGAGAGAATCATTGACCAGCTGCCTCCGCACGCCCCTACTGGGGAATAAGCCGTAACCCGGGCATGTGCCCTGACTGGGAATGGAACCGTGACCTCCTGGTTCATAGGTCAACACTCAACCACTGAGCCACGCCGGCGGGGCTTGGGCTGCTAGTCTTTGCATGGAAACCAAGAAGACCTCTGGGAGGAGAGGGACAGAGATCCTGGGGGATTGTTAACACCTCTCTCCTAGAAGAGGAGCCGGCGGAGGCTGGTTGGAAGGAGAGGGTGCCCCGGTGACTCAGGCCCACTCTGGCCCAGCCACGGAAGGCAGCGGAACTGACTTCTCCCTAAACTCCGTTCCCTGCCTATGAAATGGGGAGAAATAGCACCTCCCTCACAGTGTTCTTCCGAGGATTTAATGAGTTCTTGCCTGTGAATAACTGAAAACGTCTGGCCCACGGCTCGCCCTAGTAAATGCTATGATTTTATTGTTCTCCAGGGAAGAATGAGTTTTCTAAAGCGAGGTGACATGGAGAGCTGGGCTGGTTCTCCATTTGATTTTCCAAATCTTTTCCTTTTTTTTCAGCTTAGTGTTTACATGCAGACTTCGCTCTTAGATGGAGTCCCCTCTCTGGGGTCCTTCAACAATTTTGAGGGGAGGTTGGCAGTCCCCAAAAGGAAGGTCTTAATGTTTTCCTAGTTTGGGGCAGGAGCGGTTCAAGTAGCTTGTGTGACAACCCCATAAAGATCTGACCTCACGCTGGTGTCATGACCCCTGCATTTAAGGCATTCTCCAAGACAGACCCTTTCCTGATAGTCTTTGGAGTTTCCCTAAACGTGCAAGGCCTGAAGAGAATCTCTTGTGTGTGCTGGGTCAGCAGAGGTGCAGGAAATCGATCTTCTTGGTTCAGGGGACCTCACAGGGGATAGGCTTGCTTTGAGGGCGGCCCCTGGAGCTGAGGCCAGGGACACTCAGCTCCAGTCTGCAGGCCACACGGAATGCTGTGCCCCTCCTCCGCCTGGCACAGAGCTCAAAGGCTTGCTGCGGGCCATCAGCATCCTCTTCCAAGGCCTTAGTCTCAGTCCCCTGACCGGGCTGTGCAGCAGGATAGGGGTGCTCCAGGCACACCAGCCTGGGCTCCTCTGGATGGATGAGTCGGGGGCCACCAGGAGGAGAGAGGAGTGAGGTGCCCACGGTGAGAGCTGGAACCCTCCAGGATCCTCCCGTGTCTCTGAGGGTAGAGGCACCTCTTCCAGGGCAGGACATGGCCCAGCAGGACCTGCCTCATCCACAAATGCTCTTTCCTTGGTTAGGAGCCTCCTGGCTGGGCTGCGGTCTTGACGGTGACCCATATCTTCCAGGAGACGCTCAGACTTGGGGCCAGGCCACCAGAAAGCTGTCTTCTGCTTCTCCCCTCCCAGAGCCAGACAACACCATTGCCCCTAAAGTCAGTTTTGTGTAAATTCACCTCCTGAAGAATTGCTCCAGGACCTTAGCAGGGATCGAACTCTGCTCAGCTGTCACCTCCTCAGAGGGGCCTTCTCTGACCCCTTAACCCAAAATAGCAACCCTCAGGCTCTCCCTACCCCTCCTGCTGGCTCAGAGTCCTTCCCAGGACTGCGACCACCTGGCCCCAAGTGCAGGTAGGGTTCTGTCTATCCCCCACTGGAGGGAAGTCTCCACGAGGGACCTTGTACGCAACACCGTATGCCCCACATCTGAGCCTATGTCTCAGCCTCCTCACCTCACCGACTACTTTCCCAGGGGAGAGGGTCGGGTAAGGAACCCTCATGGCTAAATTGATACAAAGGGCATTAGGAAGGTCAAAAGTTTCTTCTGGAAACAGGATAAGGAGACCTCATGTTGGCAAAGGAGGAAACCCAGATCCAGCAAAGACCCCGAGCTGAGAGAGAAGGCCTGGGGTTTTGGACACTCCCAGCTCCTTGAGCAAGCTAGGAAGGCAAGCGAGGCAGCACCAGGAGCTTGGCGTGGGCCCTGAGGCCAGAGAGCACCCGTGGAGACACCGAGGGGCCCGAGATTAGGCCTTAGGAATTTGGCTGCAAGGCAGAGGGACGAGGCAGGACTGTGACCGGTGAGAACGGGAGTATGCCAGGTGTCACTGAGTCCAGGAATGGGCATGCCTTCCCAACTGCCTCTCAAAGGCCCCAAATCCCTCCCTTCAATCATTTACTCCTCTGTAAGCGTCTCTAAGTCTAGGCCCCCTGAGGGGTTCTGTGCCCTGGGACTCAGGTCACCTAGCGACCAGAGAGGATGCTGGAGTGACAGGGCTGGCTTGGAATCTTGCTTCTACCAGTGACTTCCTGACTCAGTTACCCAATATGTACAATGGGGCTGAAGGTGGCCTCTTCCCAAGGTTCTTGTGAGGACAAATGTTCTTTTGCATCCGGCCTCAGTCACATAGTAAGTGCTCAATAAATGGTGGAATGTTGGCATCGCGTCTTGAGATTCCTGGCACCTCACCAGCCACCAGCCCTGGAAGGAATCCATTCCCATTTTGGAAGAACACAAGACCAAAAGCAGTGAAATGGTTTGCCCAGGTCCTGGCATTTCACTGATAAAGAAGCTGGTAGTCAAGTCCAGCTCTCCAGGGCGCTGTTCTCCCTCCCACCTTCCCTGCTGCCTCACGCCCAGGCCAACTTGGCCTTGGGGCGTCCAGTGAAATGCCTGCCCTTCCTGTCAGTTCTAAGACTGTGTAAGGTTACCAAATGTGAATCAATATATATTTTTTAAATATATTTTTAATGATTTCAGAGAGGAAGGGAGAGAGAGAGAGAAACATCAATGATGAGAGAGAATCATTGATCAGGTGCCTCCTACAACCCCCCTGCCACACACACACACACACACACACACACACACACCAGGGATCAAGCCCGCAACTCAGGCATGTGCCCTTGACTGGAATCGAGCCCTGACCTCCTTGTCGAAGCTCAACCACTGAGCCACCCTGGGCTGACTCGAATCAATACATTCTCTTCGCCTCTTTCCCGGTCACAGCCTCATCTTCTCTCTTGTCTTGGAGCATCTGCTTCATCGAGGCCCTGGCCGTGAGGCGCAGCGCGGGCCACCCAGTGGATGGATCCCGGGAGAGAGAAGGAGCCGAGGAAGCAAAAGATGCAAGATGTTCATCTTGTCTCCTCTCTCCCCCGAGGCCCAGAGCCGGGCTGAGGGATGCGCGGTGCTCTGTCAGCGGGCCGTCTGCGATGGATGTGGAACCTGGTAGGATGGTGTCGACAACACTTGGTGAGATTCATTTTCCCGCTGCTGGGAAGAAAAATGTGGCCTCCATGCCATCCATCTGCTCTGCAGCGACGTGGTAAACAGGCGAGCAGCTGGAGAACAGCCTGGAGCGGAGCCTGGCTCATCAGACTTCCCACAGGGGCTGGGGGGCTGGGGGCAGCCCTGGGATACATGGGTCCCATGGCTGGGAGGACTCCTGGATGGGGACCCATTGGCTGGGACCCTCAGTGGAAAGATACACACCTTCAAGAACCAAAAGTTAGGAAGTGAGATGGACCATGGTTGGACTTCAGCACCATTCTCACCTTAGGATGAATCCAAGAGAATAATGGCTCCTTCTCTGCCCTCCCTCCGTCCCCCCCCCTCTCCCCTCCCCCCCCCCCCCCCCCCCGCTACCGCCCCGCCATGCCATCCCTGCATTGAGCTGCTTCTCTCTCCCTGTCACTCTCCGGATCCTACCCATGGTCAGCACACAAGTCACCTCCTCCAAGGAGCCCTCCCAGGTACCCCCAGCTTGATCCCCTAATGCTCTTAGTAGGTATCTTATCATCGCATTCGGCTGTAGGTAGTTGAATGCGTTTTATCCCACCTCCATCCCCCTAAGTCAGAACGTTACTGAACCTCATTCCTCTCCGCTGCCCCTCGAGTGAGTTACATGTGTTGCTGGGCCCAAACACATGCAGAAGAAACCATGTCCGCCTCTTCCCTCCCAGGTCAGAGGCCACCTCCTGGTGGGCTCTGTCACGTGCTCTTGTCAAGTACATTGTGCTTGGAGAACAACTACACACCTTGAGTGAGGTCTGACTCGTCTCCTGCCTCCTGCCTCCTCCCCTCCATCATGTCCTCCTTTACAGTTTTTCCCAAGTCCTGTGGACAACCCCTATGTCTGTTCTCTACAAGCAGCAAAGCTCTTTCATGCCCACTCCCCTGTCTTCCGGCCTCATAGGCTAAGCAAGGGTGGCTACTACTATGATTATGCCCCATCCATCAGAGCAGGAAAACGGGGCCAACGCAGAGACACGTCTTGTCCTGCGTGTCACCAAGTCAAAGCAGGGACTAGGGCTAGATTCATCCTGACCCTTCAGAAGCAATCTCTTTCCACATCCTTTTACATTCCCAGCACCAGTGTGAGGCCCTTCCTGCTCCTTGGTCACCAGCAGGGACAGGGCTCACTCCAATGCTGTCTCTGTCCTCCCACCCCCTCGTTCTCACCAGGACACGGCAGTCCCCTCCTACCTGCCCCCCCCACCCCCACCCAGCTGTCCCCACTGCAGCTTGTGGCCTCAGAATCACCTTTCTAATCTCTATCAGATCACGCACCCCTCCGGAGGCTGCCCTACGCCCCGGCCCCATGCAGGTGTCCTTTGGGAATGGCAGCGATAAGGCTCATGCTGCCCAGGTGAGGGGTCCTTGCAGGTGCTTTCAGTCTGCCTCCTTGAAAACCAGAGGTCCCCCCCCACCCCAGGACCCTCTGGGGAAGCAGGTAGTCATACACACACCAGACTTTGAACCCCCTTGTCTCACCCCCTAGGCCTTCCACCCCGTGGCTCACAAAGAGAAAGAGGATGTGGGGAGGGTCCGGAGACCCGGGTCCTCTCATTCTGTGCCCCTCTTTAGCCAGACATTGGACTGCAGAGACCACGGGGGAGAGGAGGACAGTCGCCACCAGATCTAGACGCCTGCCCTGTGACATTGGACGAGCCCCCTCGCCTCCTCATCTGTCAATCAAGAGGGCAGAATCCAGATCTTCACTTGGGGTCAGGGAGTACGGACCCTTTAGAGAAGCTGATGGAAACCATGAACCCTCCCATCACCACCTTTGGGGGGTGGTGCCCTGAGGACTTCCCAGGGGCTCCCCCTGAAATCTCTGGAGGCCCCTTCAGAAGGCCCTGTAACCTGGCCCCTAAGGGCCTCTCCAGGGTTAGTGCTCTCAGCCGCACGTTTGCCTGCCCAGGAGGAAGCCGGCTGAGAGCAACCCTGCTGGCGGCTGGCCCTGGAAGGGGAGGGGAGGGGCCGTTTCTCCCTCATCGCTCACCTGGGGTGTTAGTGGAACCGGCATGGCCATTACTCACCGAGCCAATCTCTCACTCCAGCGCTGGCCCAACCCCACCCCTCCTCCAAAGAACAAAATTAAAAGAGATTTGTCCTCAAGCTGCGACAGCCCATCTCTCTCACACCAGCAGCGACACCTTTCCTGGGCCCGCGGCTGCGCTCCAGGTGGGGATTGCCCTGTGAACCTGGGCAGGAGGCCCAAACGCCCGTGTCTGTGGCCTGGATCCTCCTGCTTTCCCAGCCCCTTCCCTGCTCGGACTCTCCCTCCAGTCCCCTCCCTGCTCAGGCCCTCCCTCCAGCCCCGTCCTGTCCCATTTTCCACCGAGGAACATCTTAACTGATTCCATTTAAAACTTCTGAAGCAATCTCTTCCCACGATTTTAAAATTCACAGTCCTGGGATTATATCCTCATCTCCCCTTTGTTGCTGCTTGCGTTCAGCAGGTGGTTCATTTGTCACCTTTTTGCTGAAGCCTTCCTATCCCTTCAAGCTGAACGATGGTTTCCCTGCTCTCAGAGTCGGGGCCTCCTGGAGGCTCCTGTCCTCAGGGTAAGGGCTGGAGCTGCCTGCCCCTCCATCCCTCCTTCTGGGGAGGGCAGCTACCTGAGGGCAGAACCCTTCGGGTCCACCTCTGTAACCCCTACCTGTGCTGGCGCAGAGCACGTGCCAGAGGGCTGGCTGCTCCTACCAACTGTGGGCCCGCCACGTGCCCAGCACTGTGTAGATGCCCCGGGCCTGACCAAGAACCAGGCATCTAGCAGAGGAGGCAGGTGCAGAATCTAGCAGAATGCACCGTGACCGGGGTGCAGTAGGCGTGAGCAGGCCCCACCACAACCCTACACCCTTCATGCGCTTACCCCACATCTCTGGCCACATTGCACACCCTCTGGAGCTGAATCAGGACCTCCCAGGTTGACAAAATGCCCAGTTGGCCAAGATCCCTTGACCATTCCCAAGACAGTGGGGCCAGGAGAGCTCAGTGCCAGCTCTGCTCCTTGAGAGGGGAGGAGAGGATTATGGGAAATTCCCTGATGGCCGCTCTTATACAGGATGGGGAGGGGCTGGCTGAACGGAGGAAGGGAGGCAGACCATTCTCTTGATCTGCCCCAACCACTTGCTGACTTAGGCCTCACTGGTGAGAGAAGATTATCCCAAATGCCACGGGAGCAGAAAACTTTGCGGAAAACAACTGAAGCCCTCAGAATTGAACTTGGAGAACCTGCTTTGGGGGACTTTCCTAGCCCCCCTATATCTCCTTCTTTAAGAGGCTTGCAACTGGAGCAGAAGTCTAGACCAAACTGCCATTTCATATGAGATCTCAACTTAAGGGGCCCCAAAAGCACTCAGGCTGAGGCGAGAGGGGGCCCTGCCCTTGGTCAATGAATTTTCTTAAAGCTTCAGATAGCAACCATTTCAGGCTTGCAGGGTACGTGGTCCCATCTCTGTTAGAACCATTCTGCTCATATAGCTCCAAAGCTGCCATAGCCAATATCTGAGTAAATGCTGCCGCACAACTCTATTTACAAAACCAGGCAGCTGCCTGCTGACCTCCAATGTCACACACACGCACACATACACCCTGAAGAGCACGTGGGCACCTCTTGCCACTCAGGATTATTACGCTCAGCACTGGCATGGTATAATCCTAAACATCTGCTCTCATGATTAACACTGTTCGGGCCCCAGCGATATGCGTCTCCCCATCTGACACTCTAGGTTTGCAAAATAACAGACAGCAGAGTCAGAAGGTCGGGAAGGTTTGTGGGATCTGCTGCTGACGTCAGGCGAGACCTTGGAGAGCATTCAGGCAGCAGGAGCCCTGAGGTAAGAGAAAAGATGAATTAATTAGCTTGGCAAATCTTTGCTCTTAGATAGCAGGAATAGATTCTTGAAGAGCAAAGAGTCATTTGCAAGTAATGTCAAGTGCCCATTTGCTAGCAGCCTTGCTGTTCCAGTGAACGCTTCTGGAAGCACTCACAATCACCAAGTTATCAATGGGAGCGCATGCTGCAGCTGATGCTGGCAGCCAAGGAACGTTTTACTTCATTAAAGAGTTCTTTGCCATCATATGGTCTATGCGGTATATGCGTATGATGTCAAAAGCAGGAGGCCGAGTCAGGACATTAACCAAAACATGGGGGCACTTCACGCTAGAGTTGTGAAGTGTTGCATTTCTTTAATGAAAATACTTCATGATACGTAAATAGCATTTTAAAACATTGAAGATTCAGCTTTGTTTAAATACTTTTGATTGAAATTTTTGATAGTCATTCATTCTCATATGAATGATACCTTTTGATTTTAATAGGTCATTTTGAATGTTTTTTGAAAACATACATAAGAAGGCAATTTTTAAGTGTTTTACTAGCACGTAAATGTCATTGAAAATATACTCAAATGTTGGACTTTGAGTAAAATTGCATTTTATTTTTTTGATCTCTTGCCCGAGCTGTTAATTGAATAGCCACTCTCTACCTATGACAATTGCCACTGGGAATGTGGCCAGTTTGAGTGAGATGTACTGTAAGCGTGAAATACAGTGAATTCCTGAGACCTCGTATGACAAAAGGACCACAAACTAGGTCATCAGTCATTTGTTATATTCACTAGCTGTTGACATAGCATTTTGGACGTCTTGGATTAAATAAAATATGTGATTGAAATGAATTTCACCTGTTTATTTTCACTTCTTACAATGTGGCCAGAAGAAAATTATATATGTAACTTACATCCGTGGCTCCCTTTGACAGGCTACTTTCGCCAAGTACTGGGAATACACATTTATGAAACAGAACACACAGTGTGTGAAAATCCTGTTTATAATAACAAAATTGGTGATTTTTATGGAGCAAATATGTGACTATTTAAGTATTATACACATCTATGTTTGTGTGGTTTTTAACACTGGTTTGTTCCGAATGCCTCATGATTCTGATGTTATCACTTTACTGTTATTGTTGTATTTGAGGGATAATATACCTATGGTGAAATGTCCTCGTTTTAAGAATACAGTTGGATGAGTTTGGGTCAGTAATACAGTATACCCATTCTACCAGCACCCCAACCTGGACCCCTGACAACCCTATCACCCAGACAGGCCCCTCGTGTTCCTTTGTAGTTGAACTCGCCTCCCATACACGGGAGCCTGCGTTATCTACTCTTTGCATCTGCCTTCTTTTGCAGGTCTTTATTACCTGGCTCCAAATGGCTCCCCTTTGAGAAACCTCCCCTGGCGTCGTCCATCGGAATCTTCGGCCCCTTCCCCGGAGAGCCCAGGGCACCTTCCTCTCACTTCTGTCACTGCATGCATCCTGTTTGGTGAGGGGGGGCGGGGGTCATTCGTCATTGCATCTGTTCCTCCCTCCAGGGAGAGCTCTCTGGTGGGGGTGGGGATGGAAGAAGTGATGCGCTGGGGCCTGCATTTGAGTCCTGGTTCCACCCTGTAGCAGTTCTATGACGTTGCCCTGATGAATCACTGTCTCCGAGTCTCAGTGATCTTGTCTGTATAATGGGAACAATGACAGTTACTTTGCATCTTTTTCTGTGAGAATTAATTATGTCTACAGTAGAAAGACACGGAGTAGTCTTCCCACACACTCCCATTCCACATACCTTTGTTTGGGAGGCTCAGGACCCCCAAAAGGGGAGTTGACTGCTGTCACCTGACCCCTGCATCCAGGGCTGGCAGAGCAGATAGGCAGCTAGAATGGTGAGTGAGGCAGACAGAAACGGACTGCAGGCTCGGGGCTCCCTGTCCCATAGGGTGACTGGACGGATGGGCTCCCAGTAATGTGGCTGAGGGTATGGGAGAGATCACTCCTCCAGGCAGCATCCAGGTTTGGGTCAGCTGCCAGGGCAGGCCCTGAGTGGTGGCAGGACGGTCCTAGAGCAGCTGGGATCCAGGTGGGCGCTGCCAGGAGCAGGCGGAGGATGCTGGCGCACTGCCCAATGCCGCTTCCCCAATCCCATCTTCTCCCCATTCCCACAGTGTGGCTGCCACGCTGCCAACAAGCCTGGCAGCCCCTGGCACCTCCCTTTCCAGAGCAGCCTGGGAGCCTGGGCCTTTGCCAAGCTCGAGGTGCCCTGCCTGAGCCCCGAGAGGAAAACCCCTGTCCATCTCACCTCCAGGCTCTAGGCTCTGACACTTGGATGCTGGTTGTCCTGGAACCAAGTCCCCAGGCCCCGCCCAGGCCCAGGCCCAGGCCCAGCCCCTCCCGGCGGAGAAGGCAGAGCCCGGATCTTGAACTCACTGCTCCATTGCTGGCTCAGTCTTTGGCCTGGGCTTGTCTTTTTCTCTGAGTGTCCATGTTCTTATCTCAAAAATGGAACGAATAAGCTCTGTCCGCCCTGCCTCCCACACCCTGTGGCCATACAGTGAGACCATGCCCGAGAAGGCGCTTTCCGCGTGGGTCCCCCTGCTGTGTGACCTCAACCAAGTGCTGCCCTTCTCTGTGCCGCAGTGTATACGGCAGCACTAGGGCAGAAGTTGACAGAGGGCTGCCTCCCCCGAGAAAGGAGAGAGCGTCTCGTAGCTGGAGCTGCCTGGGGTGCATGTCAGGTTTCCCTTCCAGAAAGCCAAGGCTTGCTTCTCACCTTCTTCCCCTCCCCCATATTGCCATCCATCCTCAGAGGGGTCCAGGGGGAGTTCTTGTGTCCTGGACAAAGTCCAGAGGGCTAGTGTCCTGGGAGATAAGTCCACAACCAGATGCCAGCTCTGCTACCGGCCGCCAGCCTTAGCTGGGCCCTTTGGTCCCTCCCACGCTAATTATTGCCATCCCAGGCAGCGCCGCTTGGCAGCTCAGTACCCCACCCCTAGCCCAGCCGGTCTCTCCTTTTCCTATCAATCCTTCCATGTCCCTCCATGTCTGTCCTCGCCCCCTCCCCCCAATCATCACATCCAATAGGGATTCACCTTGAGAGGGCCAAAGTCCTGGCCCTGGACTAGGCCTGGGACACACAAGCCCATGAGACACAGCCCTGCTCCAGGGAGCCTGTGGCTAGAACTGAGCCCAGCGCTCCGAGGCCCGGTGCTGCTTCTGCAGGTGCGTGGCGACAGCTCCGCTGGTGGAGTGTGCACCAGGCTCCAGGAATAGGACCGAGGGGCTGACAAGCACTACCTCCTGCAAACCTCATAGCACTGGGAGGTGGGGGCCGTGGCAGGAATGAAATGGGCCCGTTTTAGAGAGATGACCACTGAGGCTCAGAGGGGCTATCCACGCTCCAGGCAGCATGCCTAGGAAGTACAGAGCCAGAGGTTAGACCCCGTCCATCCGGCTCTCAGTCCCTTGCCCTTCACCTCCTACCTGGAGCACAGCCACAGCTGAGTGTGAGGAGTTGTAGACGGATGTCTGGGAGGATCTGAGATCTCTAAAGGGAGGCGACTTTACAACAAGGGTGGGCCTGGCAGAGGAAGAAGACGGTACCGGGCACACGAGGAAGGAAAGGGAACAGCAAGGAAGTGCATGACAGGGTTAGGAACACCAAGCTCTTAAGTATGACCAGACCCACAGAATTCATGGGGCCACACAGGTAACCCCCCTTCTAACCAATAAGAGACGGAGGCCCCAGAAGGGCTCCCCCCTACATCCCCCCACAGCCAGGCAGCCGGACCTGAGCATGGCGCTCCAGCCCCACATTTCCACCCTGGACTTCTGCTCCCGTATCAAACTACCCTTTCGTTGTGTTTATCTTTCCTCCCTTTACCTCCCCCTCCCTCCCTGCAAATCTCTCCCAGGGCCCCCTGCCACCACAGAGCTCCTCCTCCTCTCCCCCCGCCCCCTTCTCCAGATGACCACCTCCAGTGTGCTCTGTACCCACTGCAGAGGCACCTTCAACTGCCAGGCGTGAGGTCATGGGAATCATTTCACTGTTCCGTGCAGAGTGCTTGCTCAGGCCACAAACCGCTTCCCAACAGGTAGGATGCAGGTCTCAGAGCGGCAGCGCGACGCAGGCAGGCCACGCACAGCACCAGCAGGAGAGGCGCCAGTGCTGGGAGCAGCCAGCCCAGGGCGAACATGAAAAGGCGGGGCCTTCTGATCGCTTCCCAAGACCCTGGTCCTGCGGTCATTCACATCCCAACTGCAAGCATGCAAAAAATCACAGCCAGAGAAATGCCACTGATGGTGGTTCTGTGCATATGGACTAGATTTGCCAATCTGGGCTTTTACTGGGCGTCCCCCCCATGTATACACACTTAACAGCTGATAGCCCAATTGCTGTGTCTTTCTTTGCAGAATTAACCCACTGGAATTAATCGTTATTCAAAGTCTATATACATTTTTGGGGACGCCCGATATTTGTCAATTCATGTCAGCATGCCTTATTTGACTATATCCTCTGAATGTGAACTCTCCTTTGAAAGGGTATAACATCTCATGAGGTTCCCTCACTAATTACTGAGCCAAATACAATCTTTGACTCATGTTCATTTTATTTCAGGATGAGAGTTTTCAACATACATTAACCTTTAATACTCCCAAGATGACGACGAGTTTCTCATCTGAAAACTAGGTTGGGGTGCAGTTAAGGGTCGGGCACCCCCGGTGGCAGGAGTGTACATGCCAGATGTCAGACTGGCCTGGCTACTCGTTCTTGCTCCTGGCTACGTGTTCCCTGACCACGGGGTGTGGCCAGGGGGTGGGGCTTCTAGGGACCCATCCTACCTTGTTGCTAACAGAGCTGGGGAGGACTTCCGCGTTCCCTTCTGAAGCAAGGACCCAGCCCCACATTCTGAGCAGAAAGGGGTCTTCCTCTCCCCAGTCACACCCAGCCCATGGGTCTCACAGCAGAGGGCTCTGGAAAGCAAGGAGCTCTGGATCTTTTGCTGATTCCTGTCATTCAAGCAGCATTAACTGAGCACTTGCTATGTGCCAAGTGCTCTGAGAGGACAGCCAACCAGGGCTCCCTCTTCTGGTCTCTCCCACCTTCCCTAGGCCTCAGCCCTGCTGTTACTCACGTCCCAGCTGGCCCATGCTTCAGGTGGAGCCTACAGAACCAGAGAAGCCCTGGGCTCCCAACCCTGCCCCACCCAGCAAGCTTGGCCCTAAAACCCCACTACGGGAGCAGGACTCTCCAGACCCCAGGGCATCTGACCAGCCTTGATGGTCCCTCCCTCTCCTGCCGCGGGGCCTCCTTCCCCAGGGAGGAAGCAGCCCCTGTCTGCACCTGAGCTCCCGGGTCTCTAGAGCCCCCCTGCCCACCTCCCCACCCCACCATGTAATTCAGCGCTGAGAACACAGGGCAGAGCGTCAGTCGGAGTGAAGCTGGGGCCCTGGCCCTTCCACTAATTACTTGCTGTGTGTCCTGGTGCCAGGGCCTCACCTGTCTGTTCTCCCACATGGACGACGGGGACCACAACAGCCCCCTCTCATGTGGTCGTGAGCACCGAACAGGGCCATGCTAAGAAGTCGTACCACCGTGCCCCACACACGCTAAGCTCTGAATAAATGCTGCTGGTATTCCCATGGTTATTAATTATTAATCTCTCCCATGAAAGGCTAAGTGGGGTCAGGGTTGTGAATGCCATCCAATAAACTGGCAAATTGAGGTCCAGATGATAGGGAGATTCAAAATGTAAGTTCAAGTACAAAGCCCAGAAACAAGAACCGGGAACCCTCACCCCTGATTTAAATTCCCCTCCTCCACGCCCTGGGAAGGAAGAAGGGCGGGACTATGTAGGGATCGGAGAGGACAGAGAGATGAGAACGGCCGCAAGGCCTGGACACCACATCCAGGAGTCTGTGCCCAGGATGCTGGGTCCACCCTGGTGTCCTTCAGGGGCCGTGTAGGGAGCACTCTGCTCCTGGCACTGCAGCGTGGAGCCCCAGACACCCCTCCACTTGAGGCTCCCACTCAGGATGCTCCACCCATCCCTCCCCCACCCCCTCTGGACCACACCTCCCTGCAGGGGGCAGCAGGCAGTCTCCTGGGAAGCAGGTGATCCTGCAGGCCCCAGGGAGGCTCACTGCAAGCCCACAGATGGATGGACGAGCAGGCCAGTGGGAGCGCTCTTCCCAGGAGGCCACAGCCCCACCTCCCCCACCACACACTCTCTCTCTCTCTCCTTTCAGTCATAGTGGACATGGCAGTGATCCAGGTGAAGAACTTCCAGAGGAGGGGGGTCCGTGTCCATGGGGGTGGGGCTTAGATGGGATCACATCCTATTATGGACCAGACATTGCACTGGTAACAGTAGGTGACTCTCTCATGGTGCATGCTCCTTACCTGACAGCAGTCCAAAGGCTTTGTATGTGCTATTTCGTTTAGTCCTCACAACCACAACTAAAGGTGGGTCCTGTTATTATCCCCATTGTATAGAGGAGGAAACTGAGGCACAGAGCTGTTAAGTAACTTGCCCGAGCTAAGCAAGACCTCATTGAATTGTTCTCACAACAACTCGATGGTAAACGGGATCATTTTTATCACCGTTTTACTGAGAAACTTGCATGAGACCATCCAGTGAAGGAGTAGGGGAATATGAATTAGAATGCCTGGGTTTTAGCCACTCCCTACTCCAAGTCTGGACTCTTGATCACCACGCCCCATGGCCATCAACCCTGAGGTGTAGGTGCCTCGTCACCGATCCCATTTTCTAGAGGAAGGAACCGGCTCCAGGGACAAAGGGACTAGCCCAGGGACTCGAGCCCAGCCTACCAGTCTCTTGATGTCCAGGATACCCCACACTCCTGCCCAGGTGGTCACCTCCTCCCCACCCAAGCGGGCACTGCCCAATCAGGGGCTTGACACCCCTCTACCTCCAGACCTCCTTCACAGGGTCCCCAGCCGGAGTAGCTCTGTGTGGAGATGAAGCTTCCTCAGGCACAGGGTCTACCAACAGACTGACTGCCTGGCATCCCAGTGGGGATTTCCAGCCCCTGAAAGTCCTCACCAGAGAGGAGGCAAAGGAGGGGCTGCACCTGTGGGCATCCTGGGTGGGAGGGGCCTGTTTGGGGAGGGTCTGAGTAGGCCAGGCCTCAGAGAAACTTCAACGTTCTACCCAGTGCCCGAGAGGGTCCCCTGGATTCCTTGACCTTTGTGTTGTTGCTAATTCTCACCCCAGGATATGTTTCCATTGATTTTTAGAGAGAGTAGAAAGGAGGGGGAGAGAAACATGGATGTGAGAGGGACACGTCGATTGGTTGCCTCCTACACGGGCCCCAATGGGAGGCCGGGGATCGAGCCTGCAACAAAGGTACGTGCCCTTGATGGAAAACTGGACCTGGGACTCTTCAGTCCTGGGGTGGAAGCTCTAACCTGAGAAAAACCGGCCAGGGCTGGACTCCTTGGCCTGCGGGAGGCCCGCACACCCCATGAGACCTGCCCTCCGTCCCCGAGAGTCTCAGCCTGAGGATAAGCAGGAGCTTGCGGCCGCCCGGGCTCCCAGTCTCTGTGTCCCAACTCCCCGCCTCCCGCCTGGGTGGTCTGGGTGGTACGCTCTCCCACTCTGGCCCTCTTCCTGCAGGGGAAGCAGAGGGTCGCACCCTCCAGGCCCCACACACATCCAGCCATGAGAGCACCCGCCTCATTGGAGGCAGCCGGATCCAGGACACTCAGGACCCACCCCCGGGGCCCCTCCTGTGGCCTCGCCCTGGATTGGAGACTGTGTGAAAAGCCCCTACGGAGAGGGGCACAGGCAGCGCCACGTGGCGCTGAGACAGTGCACAGAGCACGCAGGACCAGCAGGAGAGAGGGGAAGAGATCACTGACAGAGGGACAGAGGGACAGAGGGACAGAGGGCATGGAGGAGAGAGAGACAGATGGAGGCTTATGAAGATGGAAGGAGAGAGAGAGAGAGAGAGAGAGAGAGAGAGAGAGAGAGAGAGAGAGAGAGAGAGAGATTCACTGAGACAGAACACAGGGAGAGGCAGAGATGCACCTACAAATTCAAATATAGACCTTGAGGAAGACAGGCATCAAGAAAATGGGGAAACACACAGAAAGAGAGGAGGAAGGGAAGGGGAGCGGGAGGGGAGAGACAGGGAAAGCTGAAGGGAAATTCCAGAAGGAAAACAGAGAGGAGAGACGGAAGCCAGGGGACCGTCTGGAAGAGAGAGAGAGGGTGGAGAGAAGGTGTGGCCAGCAGGGAGCAGCCACGGTGGCACCCCAGCCCGCCGCTCCCACCCATCACATATGGCTCTTGATTTCTAAAGGCACGAGAACAGTAACCATTAATCTCTATAAATAATGTTATCCTCCGAGCCTCCTAAATGGGTTCTCCGTGTCTGCAAAAGCTTTTAAAAACCATTGGCTTGGTAAATAGGCAGGCAGCAAACAAAGGCCTCTTCCTCACAGTGGGAGGGGAGGCCGGCAGACCAATTAGGCCGAGGGGGTAATTAAAAGGGAGAGTGTGCTGACCAGCCCCCTGCCTGCCTGCTTGCCTGGAGCCAGCGCACACTGCCAATCCAGCTCAACGGTGCCGGTCCCCAGATCTTCACCCCACTTCCCATGTGTCCTCTCTTCCTGGCTCAGTGCTTGCAGCCACACCCTGGGGCTGGGAGGGACACTCTGTGGGCACTTGAGACATTGCCTAGCCCTGAGTCAGGCACCCCCACACGGAGGGCACCTTATTCTTCACAGAAGCCCGAGGGAAGCACAGGTATTCCTAAGGGTTCAGGAAGTCCTTCTTTGTCCCTAGCCTGAGTCCCTCATGCTTTTCCGGACCCTCCAGCCTTTAGAACTGAGGTTTTCTCCATCACAGCTGTCTGGAAACAGACTGGGTGGCCTCTCAGATAGGGAGCCTCTATCCCCGACTCTCAACCCCAATGTGTTGTGCTGGCCACAGGCCCTCCTTCCAAAGTTTTCAGGGCTTCTCCAGACCAGCCCTGGATAGTGACGTCCCACTGTTTTGTTTTGTTTTAATCCTCACCTGAGGATATATTATTTTATTGATTTTTAGACAGAGAGGAAGAGAGAGAGAGAGAGAGAAACATTGATGTGAGAAACATTGACGGACTGCTTCACATACTCGACGACTGGGAATCGAACCAGCAACCTTTTGGTGTACGGGTGACACGCCAACCAACGGAGCCACCCAGCCAGGGCTTGACATCCCACTTTGTCAATATCCTTCCTAAGTCTCACACTGGGAACTGGACTTGCCCAGAAAAGAACCATCTCGCCCCTTCTTTTGGCTGCTGTTCTGGTACTGACAGAGCCCGGAGGGCACTGGCTGCTGGGGTATCCAGGCCTCCCCATGGAGCCTCACTTGCTCCCTGGTGTCCGCTGTCTGACCATTGGCTAAAGCCCCCAAGTTATCATCACTCCTGCTGGGCTCGGTCTTGGCTCATGGGACCCCCAAAGCAGGTGTCTCCTATGTCCTTGTTAAGCTTCCAGTCCGATTCTGGTCTTCACTCCAATCAACCGAGATCCTCTGAGATGCTGATTCTATCACCCACAATCCCTTTGGCCTCTGTGCCACCTCTGGGAGCTGAGCACACTCCACTACCCATGTCTCCCTTCACTCTTCAGAGTTGATCCATGTGTGGGATGCCCTGGCTCCCTGCACTGCCCACTGCCATCCAGCCCCTGTTCATGCTGCACGTAGTCACCTCACCATGCCAAAGAGCCCCACTGAAGACCCTGGCTTCATGGGACATGCCCCCATGTGGCTGAGAGTGGGCCAATGGTGCGGAGGCACCACCAGCCAGCCCTCCCTGACCCCCAAGAACCGCAGTTTCTATGAACTTAGAACCCACACTGGCTCCAGATAGCAACGAGGGGCCGCCCCCCCAGCTCCAGCTGAGATTGAGCAAGAGTCTGCACCCTCTCCCACGCCCGGAAGCCTCGGCAAGAACAACTGAGGGACAGGAGGGTAACGAATGACAGACCAGCCTCGTGGTATTGGTGTTTACCAGCGCAGGGACGAGGCCACAGGTGGTCCAGGGACGTGGTGATTTCCCACACTCCACCTGCATCCACGCAGAGCGGAAGAGCCGAGCACGACAGCCAGCCTTTCCCTGCGCCCTGTGTCCCAGGCTGGCAGTGGCTTCTGCAGGGACACAGGAGTTTTCCTTGTTGCCCCCCACTTGCCTTCCTCATTGGCCTCTCTTTCCAGCCCAGGACCTTTTCTTAGACAGTGCTCACGCCACAGGCTTCACTCAGCCAGAGTCAAAGGTCCACTGTGTAGTTCAGTGGCTGAGCGTCGACGTATGAACTAGGAAGTCAAGGTTTGATTCCCGGGCAGGGCACATGTCTGGGTTTCGAGCTGGATCCCCAGTAGGGGGTGTGGATGAGGCAGCCAATCAATAATTCTCTCTCATATTGATGTTTCTAACACCCTCTCCCTCTCTCTTTCTCTCTGAAATATCTCTCTCTCTCTCTCTCTCTCTCTCTCTCTCTCTCTCTCTATACGTGTGTGTGTGTGTGTGTGTGTGTGTGTGTGTGTGTGTGTGTGTAGTGAGGCAGGAGCAGCCTGTGCAAAGGTCCTGGGGCAGGAGTGTGCTTGAAGTGTTTGAGGAGCAACAGGGAGTCCAGGGTGGTAGAAGGAAGCAAGTTGTAGGCAAGGACTTTGGAGAGGCAATGGGGCCTGGTGAGCACAATGGGGTTTTATACCAAACAAGATGGTCAAGTTCAGAGCAATAACTTTTCAGGAATTAATGTCACGTGAAAACACTTGGCGCAGGGTCTGACATACAACAGCGGCTCAGTGAACTGAAATCCCTTACCTCCTGGGCAGAGACCACGGCTCCTCAGTGAGCCTGGGAGCTCCCTGGGGCTGGGCTGTGTCTCCTCATCAGACTTGGGGTCCCCCATGGCAGAGATCTTCAGACTGGGGGGCCCCCCGGCCTGTAGGGGCCTCCTCTGTGCTCAGACGCTGCAGCCAGAGCCTGGCTCTCTCCACACAGCCTCCAGCATCCTTGCTGCCCTGTTTGTGTTTGCTTCACACTTCCTCGCGGCCCCCGCCATGCTGTTAGTTTTCCTTGCTCCTTTATTAATTGGTTTCTCTGTCCTTGGGATTGATTTCCACTTAATTGCTTGATGACAGCAAGTTTTCGTTTTGTTCTTTTCTTTCCCAGAAGAGGGGCAGATGCTGGAGACGGGCCAGGCCGGCTGCTCAAGGCTGTCTGGTCTCCTCTGGGGCAGGCTTTCCTCTCCTGCCGGGATTTTCAGGGTCCCTTCCCACCTGTCACCCCACAGCGGGCTGAGGTAGGAGGTTGCCACAGATCTAATCCACCACCAGGTGTGAGGGGAGGGGCCGGCCCAAGCTCTGTGTTTACAGCCGGGGTCTGGAGCTGCGGATCCAGTTCAGCCCCTTGTCTGTGCAGCGTGTCTCCTGAGGGGCTGGGCCGGGCCTGGAACACAGGGGATCCCTCACGCTCAACAGCCTGTTAACATCCCAGCTGAGGCCACAGTGGCTCCCGGGGAACTTGCCTGGGGCCACAGAGCCAGTTGAGGGCAGGACAGGAAGCTAGATCTGTCAGATGCAAAAGGCAGACCCTCCCCTTTGTCCGGTGGGTGAGCCCTGCCTCTAGGACTCTCAGACTAGCTCCCCACCTTCACCCTGGTCCCCAGGACTGATGTGCAAACACACTGAATGGGGAAAAGATACAAATTCTGAAGACTCACCAGGCCGGGGCGGTGACCTCAATGGGAAAGACCATTTGACTATCTTTTCCACAGCGAAACTGACGCCCTCTCTGGGGGGGAGAAAATGTCTCCTCCCAGCCCAGCCTCCAAGGTAACCCCACCTTCAGAACAGACCTATTGGGTCACGTTTCCTGAGCAGCCCCCTTTTACCCCAGTTTCCCATTCGGGGGACCTACCTCCTTCCCGCGCCAACACCTAATCTGAAACTCTTGGGGCGGCGTTTCCCCTCCCCACACCTGCAAAGCCTTTTGAATCCGAGACTCGAAATGCTCAGAAGCCAGAGCTAATAACCCACCGCCCGCAGAAGCGGCATCTCACTCGGACTCTCCATTCGCCCGCAGCCCCATTATCATCCCCTCTCTCTTCTCTTTCAAACACAGGCTCATTTAAACCCTCTTTGCACAGATGAGAGCCTTTCAACTTTGGCACCAGAACTTGGGTTTATTTTTTTGATCCTCAAAATAGATTTTTCCCAGCCAGAGCCTGCCCCCTCCCTCTCTGCCACCACCCTCTGGGCTGAACTCAAGCTTTTACAGAAATGATTGCTTAGAGGAGAGGTGACCCGCCCACGGTCACGTGGCACAGGCGGGCTGAAAACCCAGGTGCCCCGAGACCCCTCCTTTGGACTTCTCCCTCACTCTGCTGCAGACGGTCATTTTTATCATGGAAACCCTGCACCTGAAGAGGAAAACAGGAGGTAACTGGACCAACAAGCATCACCTGAGAGAAGCAGAAGACAAACCCGCTCCAACGCAGACGGGCGCAGTTAGGAGGCAGCCTTGTGCGGGGCCGTGCACTACGTTTTGTCCTGATGTGTGTACGCACGTGTGTGTTTGTCTGTCCCACATGAGCCCTGTGAGGGCAGCAATTCTGTCCGTGCTGCTCTACCCGGAGCTCCTAGCAGCGCCTGGCACGCGTGTGCACTATCAGTGAGTGAGGTCTTTAGCTTCCTGGAGGCAGGAGCCAGCACCACCTGGGCCACAGTCTGGTTGGTGTTTGGAAGCAGCCAGAAGGTGTCACATTCAGACGCCTGTAAACCGACCCCCCCAACTGTGCACGCGTGTGTGAGTGAGGGCAGCGGAGCCAGGCCAGGCCAAGGAGGCACTTTCCACTGGGGGGTCCTAACCATTGTGATGATTACAGCCACACTGTCGCCCTATCACAGCACAGGCTTCCTTCTATCAAGAGGTTCTAGACTAACACTGAGGGGTGGGGGAGATGTGAAAGTGTGTGTGTGTGTGTGTGTGAGAGAGAGAGAGAGAGAGAGAGAGAGAGCGCGATTTTAGAAAAAGATGTCAGTCAACAGACAGCCAGACCGACAGAAGATGAGGGGTGAGAGGCAGAGCCAGAGCGGCCACGAATATCTTGCAGCCACTTGAACGCGAACCTGGTGCTGTTGGAAGTTTTGATGCTTGTATCACATCGCGTGTCGTTTGGGGACATTTGTCTGTCGTCTCCTCCTACTCTTTGAGGGCAGCAGCATCCACTCACGTTGGCCTCCCGTGTGCCGCCCTGCTGCCTGGCGTGCGGTCGGTGCCCAGCACACCTTTGATGATTCGACGTGGGCCTGGGGAGGGGTGTTGGGGAGCTCCCGGGGAGCACTGGTGAGCTCGTCCCAGCTCTGGCCCTCACCTGCAGGGCAGCAGTGGAAACATTTCTTGCCCTCTCTAGACCTCACTTGGGCATTCAGGAAATGAAGGGGTGCAACTAGATTAGTGGTCGGCAAACTGCGGCTCGCGAGCCACATGCGGCTCTTTGGCCCCTTGAGTGTGGCTCTTCCACAAACTACCACGGCCTGGGCGAGTCTATTTTGAAGAAGTGGCATTAGAAGAAGTTTAAGTTTAAAAAATTGGGCTCGCGAAAGAAATTTCCATCGTTGTCCTGTTGATATTTGGCTCTGTTGACTCATGAGCTTGCCGACCACTGCACGAGATCGCGTCTCAGAGTTTCTCCACCTCTAACATTCTGTGGATTTATGAGGGCTTTATTCCAAATGCCTCTGTCCACTCCCTGAGCAGAGGCAGCTACTTCTCTTATGAAAAGGGGAAACAAACGGGGGACGCCCCCCAGAAGAGACTTGCCCGGGCTCTCTTTTTCCTGGTGGTGTACACCAGCTCTCCTGGCCCTGTGTGGGGTCACCGTTCACTTGCATAGCTTCGCCCAGACCCAGGACTACCCCAGGCCTCTTCTGCAGCTCGTCCCTCCTCAGTCCCATTGTCACCCCGCTGCCAGAGCCATCCCGGAAAAGCTCAGCTCTGATTACTCCTCCCACAGCTCCCTCAGTGGCTCCCCATTGCCGACAGGATTAGGCACAGGCTCTCACACAGCATTCAAGGCCCTTCACAATATGGCACCAACCTCCCTTCCCGGCTTCAGCTCTCTTTCTATCCTCTATTCTCCAGGCCCCGTGCGGTCCTACCTCCACGCTTTGCTCATGCTAGCGCCCCATCTTTAAATGCCCTCCCTGTCCCTCTGATGACGATTCATCCTCCAGGGATGAGTGGTCACAGACCACCTCCCCTCTCCATCAGACCTTCCCTGCTTGACAGACGGTTGGGACCCTTGACCCCGCCCCGCCCACTGCCCCTCGTCTGTGTTTGTTGTGGACGTCATGCAGGGGCGTGTCAGGGGCCATCGCTGACTGATCTTTGCAGCCTTCATACGCCAGCCGGTGACCTACACACATAAGGTGCTCTATACCCTGGGAGATGGGACACCAAAAACCCAGCCTTGGGCTGCATGCTCCCTCCAGGCATTGCTCTGGCTCTGTGGGCAGTAACTGATCTCATCCCACCACAGCCCCGTGAGGCAGGGAGTACTGCTACCCTTATTTACAGGTGAGGATACCGAGGCTCAGAGACCTGCCCGGGCCACGCAGCTGGTAGCAAAGCTGGGCTTAGAGCCCGGACGGTCCGCGATAGACCACGCGTTCTCAGCTGCTGCGTCTACTACAGCCCTTCCCACGCCCCTGGCCTGACCAAGCTCAGCTCCTGCGCCTTCCCAAACCTGTCTCTCCCCGGTCAGGAGGCACGGGGGACCCCACTCCCCACCAGAACTGGGCAGGGCAGAGGGGGGAGTTGGGGTGGTTAATCCAGGCACAAGGATCCTCCACCTGTATTTGTTAGGAAAATGAAAGGATGACTGAGTGAGCGCCAAGGCGAATGGGAGATGGGGTCCAAGTGCAAGGGGATTAAGGAGGTGAGATGGGGTGCAGTGAGGGTCAGGTACCCTCTGTCTATCCCCTCAATCAAGTGCCGATTGCACCAGCCACGCAGCTGGCCACAGTATAAAAAGACACCTCCCCAACGCACCCAAAGGCAATGTGCCAGCAAGAACAACCGCCCTCTCCCTTCTATTCAGTTCCTCACAGCGGCTATGGGACCGAGTCAATAGGAGGGGTCTTTAGGAAAGAGCAATTAAAGGCCACCAAGGCTGTGCTTACCTGACAGCCAGCATCTGGATGAAAAGTGAAAACTCACCCTCGTCAGTGGTTTTGTTTTTTTTTCCTCCACACAAAACTCTGGGTCTTTAGAAACATCTGGGTGAGGAGCTGGCTGATTCAGCGTTTTGTCCAGAAGTTCCGCTTTACCTATGTCCAGCCTGACTGTGGGGCTGGAGAGACAGGGTCAAGCTGAGGAGGCCAGGAGATGGTGAGGAAGAAGGGGCGGCAATCCTGCCCCGTGGAACCTTCTGTCCTGTGGCTCGCCCTACTCTTCACCTCCATTCATAGACCGTTGAGAGGGTTTGTTCTCCCCAACGCCCTCCCACGGCCCCCGAGTTGCGTGAAGCTAAGAGACATGGACGTTTACACATCTTCCGCTGGGAAGCAGCCGGCCCAGTACAGAATTAGCCAGTGTCTTCCCGCTCCTGGATTATGCAGGCAGCAACTTTGATCGAATCTGGCAACCAGATTTATGAATCAGTCGATATTTATTGCAGGGAATGATCCATCTTTATGTTTGGTCTGTGCACACAGAACCCAGACGCCTTTAGTGCTTAATGTTGGTGAGGTCTCAGCGAACACATCTGAGGGAGGGAGCAGGGAAGAGGGGTCTGACACCAATCCAAACGGAATTGAGATAAAACATGAAAAGGTGTAACTGGGAGAGGGTGGGGTGGAGGGGTGATAGCAACCATATCCACCCCATGTTTGTCCCGGTCTGCCCTTTTCAGGTCTGTCTCAATCTCCCATGCCCCATGCCATCTGACTAGCAAAAGTCAACTACTTGTTATATTCTTTGAAGTCAAACATGATGAAAAATTTTGCTGGACCAATCAGAGAGCCGAGGTTATAACTCTGCTGACGACTGGCCAGGGAATAGGCTACTCAGAATTCTCTAATTTGCATACCTGCACTGATTGGCTAAACCACTACCCCTGTGGTAGCAAATTCCCAGTTAAGGCAGGGAATCCAGGTAACCATTCATCCAATGGCAGTGGCTCATTTTGAGGACTGGGAAGAACGGTCTGTTACTGTTCCGGGCTTCATAACCTCATTGGAAGAACAGGAGTGAAGGGCGGAATTTAAGATGGGTGGGAAGGAAGAAAGTAGAATGGTCTCCCAAACATCACCTTCTACTGCCCCCTTCTCAGCCCTAATTCTACCTCCTGCCCCAACCACTTTCTTAGTCCTCTGGTTCTGTCCCCCAAGGTAACAACGCTTTGGGCACTGTGCCCTCCCTCACAGCCCCCCTCTCCCCGCTTTGAAGCTTCTTCCAGGAAATACAAGGCACTATGGGGCCTTGAGGAGGAAGAAAGGCAATGTTTGAAGCCTCACACGTTATACAGCAGAGTCCCTGCCAGCAGAGAAATGAGAGCTACCCTGGCCCTTCCTCATTTCTCCACATCGAGGATCACGGAGGCTATTCTGGCAGTGAGGGAGGAGGGGTGGGTTGGGGAGATGAGATCTGGCGCCATGTCCACCCACCCTTATAGTCTGGGCTGATGTTGGGCAGAGGGACTGCTTTCTTGCTCACAGGGACTCTAGTTTCAGGGCAGAAGGGTTGGAAAGAGGTAGGCGAAGGAGGCAACTCAGAAACAAACTCCTGTATTTCACTGCCCAGCAGTGAAAGTGGTTCAGATGGTGACCAAGCACAGTTTGAGCTCTCCAGCACGGTTTCGGGGACCATCTGCTGTAGAGTTTAAATATGTCTGGACCCTGTCATGCACTGGATGGGGACTTTGGCAGAACCATTGACTGCCGCTAACTCTTGATGGTTCTAGGGTTCCTTCATGTAACAAATGTGTATCGGTGGCCGGCTGGACCCAGCTCTGTGGCTAATGGGCTGTGAGGCTACCGCTTTTCCTCTCTGAAGCCAGCTTCCTGTCCATAGAATGCGGGTGTCGGGCCCGTGGGCCTCGGAGGGCTCCTCCAGCGGTGACAGGCTGCCTTGCTCTCCATGGGCCCAGAAGATACTACCGAGGCCCGCCCTCCTCCCCCTCGCCTCCCTCCTGCTTCATCCCACACTGCCCATACTTAGCAGAGTTGTTGGGGGGGGGGACAGAATGGACTCCTCTTGGCCGGGGATGCTATGTGAGACAAATGGCCCTGTTGCCATGGGAGGCTGGGAACTGGGTGCGAGAGGCAAACTGGGGCACGGGTGAGTTACTCCTGCGATGGCCCAGCCCGGGGTCTGCGTGAATGTTAAACAGGGTGGCTCTCGCCAATCACTCAGCCAGGCAGGTCAGAAACTACGTAAGATGAAAGGCCCAGAACGTGTGACATCTCTTCCCAGGGATGCCTGGGACGCCCTCAGCTCCCCACCCCCACGGCACAGCCTCGGGCAGGTCAGCCCCCTCTCTGGCCCCTGGGACTTGACTCAGTCCTCCCTCAGGCAAAGCGGGAGGAGCACGCGGTCTGTCCGGGAGGAGTGGATACAGGCATTCTAGGGGGACATGCTGGGCACTGAGGGAGGCTGACTTCTTGGGCTCATTAGAACAAGAGTTCTCACCCTAGCCAGTTTTGCTCAGCGGATAGAGCATCAGCCCATGGAGTAAAGGGTCTTGGGTTCGATTCTGGTCAAGGGCATGTACCTAGGTTGCAGACTTGATCCCTGGCCCTGGTCTGGGTGAGTGTGGGAGGCAACCAATTGATGTTTCTCTCTCTGTCTCTCCTCTTCCCTTCCACTCTCTCTAAAAATCAATGAAAGAGTATCCTCAGATGAAGATTCAAATAGAGACAAAAGAGTTCTCTGGCAATCAGTACTGTGCCACCACCGATGGACGGCCCCAGGAGGCAGGGAGCTCCCCATCCCTGGGAGCATTCAAACTACACCGGGAAAACCCTCTGTCGGAGATTCTCGGGATGACTTCCCCATCAGGTATGAGATTGAACCAGGTGACTCCTGAAGGTGGCTCCTCTAGCTTTGAGGCCCTGTCACAGCAGAAGCAGCAGAATATGGCGGCTCTGAGCTCGTGCTTTGGCATCAGCCAGACCTGTGCAGGTTCCAGCCCTGCATCTGTGTGACCTTGAGCAAGTTAGCCTTCTCTGAAAGTATTTTTTCACCTGTGAAATGTGAGGTGTAATACCGCTCTGTAGGATTGAGGGGGGCCGGGGCGGGGAGAGAATTAAAGTAAAACATTATTCAAGGACCTGCTACATTCAGGGCGCCTTTGGGAAGCCCCAGAGCCCACGTCGGCTAATTCATCACATCCATCCACACTAAGCCGTAGAACAAGGAGCATGTGATTTAGGCCCTACCGGGGCCAAGTTCAAGTTCCCTGACTGTCAGGAGATACACATCTCCAAGAAATCCAGTTTAATGAGGACGAATTTGAAGATATGGTGGCTGAAAAGTGGCTCATCGTGGATGGCTATGCGGTCAAATACATCCCTATTCGTGGCCCCCAGACAAACGATGCACAAGCACTCCTAAAGGGTTCGTCACTGTCCCGGCCTTACTCACGCCCACCAAAAAGTCCTATTCTTGCCCGGTATCAAGTATCTATAAAGAACTACAACACAATAATAAAAACACAAACAAGCCCATGAAGAGAGGATTTGAACAGACGTTTTGCAGTGAGGTAGGTGTGCTGAGTGTATGCCTACCCTATGAGCCAGCAGTACCACTTCTAGGCGTTTATCCCAAAAAAAGAAAACATATCTATGAAAAAGAACTTGTACAAGAATAGTCATAGCAGCTTTATTCACAGTTGCCCCTAGCTGGAAACAACACCAAATAAACTACTCATGAACAGAAGAATGCATAAACAAATTATAACCACTACTTGGTGTTACAGGGGGGAAAAGTACTGACATATGCAACAGAATAGATGAATCTCAAAAACAGGATGAGTACATACTATCCAGTTCCATTTATGTGAAATTCTAGAAAGATTTTTTTAGAAATGAAAACGGATTGCTCCTGTAAAGATGAGCAGTGATTGACTGGGAAGGGGCCCGAACAGACTTCCTGAGTGATAGAGACGTTCCATATCTTGATAGGGATTTGGTTTACACAGGTGTAAGCATTTGTCAAATCTCCTTGAAGAATACACTTAAAATGTGTGCCTTTCACCATTTCACTGACATAAATTTAACACACACAGAACCACAAGCAAATATTGAATTCTACTTGATATGCGTGCTAAAGTGTTTGGGGTGGAGTATGCTGATGGTCTGCATCTTACTTTGAAATATCCCCAACATAAGATGTATTAAAGGACAGATATATGGGCAAGTGTTTAATGAAAGAGATACAGCAACGTGTTGACAATTGTAGAGCCGAAATGCTGAGTACAAGATTGTGAGTACTCACAGTTCTTTCCAATTATCTATATTGTTCAAAATTTAATCTGGTGTCTGGTATGTGTATCTGGGCTGGTCACAAATGGAAAAAACTCAGAATAGCCTTGAGGGGAGGGCGGGAAGGAGCGATCAGGATTTCCAAGGGAGATTAAGGGGTCATTAGGGTTTTATAGCCCTTGATGTAAAAAAAGCCAGTCTGGACCCAGCTGGTGTGGCTCAGTGGTTGAGCATCAACCTATAAACCAGGACATCACAGTTAAATTCCTGGTTGGGCTACATACCTGGGTTGTGGGCTCGAACCCCTGCAGGGGCATGCAGGAAGCAGCCAATCAATGATTCTCTCTCATCATTGATGTTTCTTTTTTAAAAAATATATTTTATGGATTTTTTTACAGAGAGGAAGAGACAGTTAGAAACATCGATGAGAGAGAAACATCCATCAGCTGCCTCCTGCACACCTCCTACTGGGGATGTGCCCGCAACCAAGGTACATGTCCTTGACCGAAATTAAACCTGGACCCTTGAGTCCGCAGGCCAATGCTCTGTCCACTGAGCCAAACCAGTTAGGGCTCATCATTGATGTCTCTCTCTTTCTCTATGAAATCAATAAAAAAAATTTTTAAAAGCCAATTTGCATGTGTCCCCGATGTTCTCTTGTCATTAGTTGCCCCCAGACAGCCAGATCACCCCCATCCAATAGGACAAGATGGTTACATTCCATTTTCCATCTCCCACTGGAGAGTGGCTTCCCGTCGGACCAGAGGATCCCCAGGGCAGGGACTAGGTCTCCCCGTCAGACTGGAGGCTTCCTTTCAGCAGCACCTAGGCCTTGCCCAGCACACCAGGATTCTCCTTCAGCTAGAGGTTACATCTCTTCAGTCAGCTGGAGACTATCTCAGAATAGGGACTGACACCATCGGACCAGGAGGCCTCTCTGGATGTGTCCGCCTCGGACAGGGGCTTCTCCGAGGGTTGCCAATAGTTGCTCGGCATTTCTCCCACGACTCCCACTTGAGCTGCGCAAGCTGAGCACACGGCAGAGGGTGAGGGAGTCGTGATTGACAGTCTCCAAATAGGAACACTCTAACTTCTCATCCCAGAAGCTGACACTCAACGTATATGTGCTTCACATTTAGCAAAGGAAAAGCAGCATTAATTCACTTGGTGATGGAGACTTTACACACCCTAAAGTGAAGAAATTCTAACTTGAGTTTCCCCCAGCAACTGTAGCTGGGCAACATCACCCCCAGGCATTGGCAGGAGGTCACCTTACTCAACAGCTCATTGGGCACAGCTGCCTCGCACACTGGGGCCCACGGGAACTGAGGGTGGGGTATTCCCAGAGATCCAAAGGATGAGAGATGGTGCTGAAGTCCCAGGAACAAGGAGAAGAAAGGGAAAGAGCCAAAGCGTGTTCTCTGCTTCCCTTCTTCAGAGCACCCCATCAGACAAGTAGTATGTCTCCCCCACATCACATTTTCTCTCCCTCCCTCCCTCCCCTCCCTTCCCTTCTTCCCTCTTATCAATATATAGATGGACAGCTTTAACTATGATTCATGTTCACAAGGGTAAGTTCCCTAGCAACTGATGACATATTTCCAAGGTGTTGCATGATTGGACACTAGACACCTGGCTGAGAAATGAAACAAACTTGGTTACTATATGTATTTATCTTTCATCCTTTGAGCCAATTTCCCCAGAAACCTTCCCCTCACCTATGACCCCTATAAGTTTGACTGACTTCCATATTTTCTTTGAAATTCAGTTTCTACTGTGATAACACAACTTCTTTTCATTATTCTGGGTGAGATGAAGAGAGGGCCATCAAGCCATCATGAGACCTAATCTGCCATTCAGAGTTTCTTAAAGTGTCATCTTGGGTATCAGAAGGCATGATAAAAAATTGAAATTATTTGCAAATCATTTGATAAGAGTTTAATATTCAGAATATATAATAATTCCTACACTCAACAACAAAAAGATAAACAACCAATTTCAAATATGGGAAAAGGACATAAGTTGACATTTGTTACAAATAAACAAATGACCAATAAGCACATAGAAAGATGGTCAACATTATTAGTTATTAGGGAAATGCATATCAAAACCTCAATGAGGTATTGCATTATGTCTGCCAGGATGGTGATGATGATGATACTGTAACAAGTGTTACTGAGGATTTGGAGAAATTGAAATCCTTGCACATTGCTGGTGGGAATGTAAAATGTACAGACTTTGTGGAAAATAGTATGCTAGCTAAGGAACCAAAAACTAAACATAGGATTGCCATATAGTCATATAACCAAGCAATTCTACTCTAGGTATATCCCCCAAAAGATTTGAAAACAAGGATTCAAACATATATTTATATGCCAATGTTAATTACAGTAACATTCACAATAGCCAAAATGTGAAAACAGCCCAAAATGTCCATCAATAGATGAATAGATAAGCAAAATGTGGTGTATATGTACAATGGGATATTATTCAGCCATACAAAGAAATGAAGTTCTGATACATGCTACAACATGTATGAACTTTGAAAACATTATGCTAAGTGAAACAAGCCAGACACAAAAGGACAAATACTATATGATGAGGGGCTTGGTGCATGAAGATTCATGCACAGGGGGTGGGTCCCTCAGCCGGACCTGCACCCTCTCCAATCTGGGATCCCTCAGGGGAGCCCTCTCCAATCCAGGAGTTTCTGTCTGTCTTTGCTATCATATGAGCAAATTGTCTGAGACCCCCCAACCCAGTTTGGTTTGTTGCTCACAGAATAATAGAGGTCTTTTTTTTTTCTTTGCTCCATTGGTGGAGATTTCCTAGAAGTTGCAGGATATCTTCTTTTAATTTTTCCTCGACATTCTTATTTTACTTATGTCTCTCACCTTTGCTTTCCCTCCATCCCCCACCCACAACAGTAACTTGCTTCAGGGTCACTTTGCTCTAGTGTCTAGAAGATCTATCTGCCACCAGAACTACGATTCCCAGCATTCCTGGTGCTCCCCACGCTCTTGGTTTCCACTTCTGGTCCAGGGGCTGCAGAAACCAAAAGGACTGCGAACTCCAGCCACCCCCAGGCTGGGCTGACAGGACCAGACACTCCAATGGTATCCCCGGGACCCCAGCCGCTTGGCACCAGTGTGTGCGGGCGCTGTCCACAGGCTCAGAGCAGGTGGGGTTCTGGGGATGCCCGCCACATCGCCCCGGCTATGCAGAGGGCGGGTGGGCATCCTGCCCTGCTCCCAGCTGCTCAGCGCCTGTGCACGTACCCACTGCCCACAGGCCCGCCATCTTTGTTGAGTTAATTTGCATACTCACTCCTGATTGGCTGAGGTACAGTCAATTTACATATTTGTCTATTATTAGTATAGATTCCACTCAAATGAAATATCCAGAAAGGCAAAATCAAAGGACTAGAACATTGATGAGAAGTGAACAAGGATTGGAGAAAGGTGAGAAGGGTGAGTTATTGCTTAATGGTTACAGAGTTTCTGTTCGGGGTAATGAAAAAATATTGGAAACAAAATTATAAGTGTAATTTAATAAATGTAATTTGCAAATATAAATTGTAAGTTATGTTTACAATATTGTAAATGTAATTAAGGTAGTTAAAATGGACTTTTTTTTTTTTTTTACTACAATCACTATATTTTGCCACATGCATGAAAAACATTGAAGGCAGGTGCTGATACTAGCACTTCTGTGGGTGGGAAGGTTAAACCTTGGAACAGTGGTAAGTTGGAGAAACTGAGCCAAGGTGTCTACTTTAATCTGGATCCATTAATTCTAGAACAGTGACAGTCTCTGGTTCCGGAAAGAAGCATATGCAAGTCTTCTTAAGAGGAAAGCACCTCTCATTTTGGCCCCTTGAATCCCCAGAGATTATGTGCAGCCAAACATGAACTCATCATTAAAGGTTAAAAGTATACAGGGCAATAAACTATTATGAGTGAAAGTCAGCAAAAGCAACCAACGATGAACCTAGACTCTCAGATACTGGAATTACCCACTAGGGTGCGTAAGCTCCATGAAGGCAGAGATTTTTATATGTTTGTTTACTGCTGAATCCCCAGTTCCTGTAACAGCAACTGGAACAACAAAGAGCTAAGCAAATATTTGATAAATAATCAAATTATTACATTTTAAAAATAAATAAATATGTATAAATGCTTAAAGAAACTTAAAAATCACAAAAATGAGCAAGCAATATTAGATCATAAAATTATCAAAAATATTTTTTAAAAGAATCAAGTAGAACTAGAAATGAAGTGGATACAGAAAATTAAACACCGTTAAAGAGAGAATTTTAGTAGGCTGAAAGATCAATCTGAGGAAATTATTCAGAGAGAAGATATTAGAAAATAATGAGAGATGAAGAGATATGGAAGACCAAATCAAAAGATCTTACATGCATTTTATCAGAGACCCAGATGGAGAGAATATAGAGAATCAAATTAAATAAATATATGAATAACAATGACTAAAATGTTTCTATAAGTGATAAAGAATTGCATCAAATATACAGGAAGCAAAATAGATAGCATGCTGGCCTTTTTATATACATTTACATACACCAAATTAAAGGACACCAAAACTAAGTAGATCTTAAAAGAGACTGAGAGAAAAGGCAGATTATATAGAGAGGTAGAGTTAGACTGACAGTAAGCTTTTCATAAATAAAAACAGAAAACAGAACAGAGTACTAAGAAAAATAATCATCAATCTAGAAATGTGTACCCTGCAAAACTGTCTTTCAAGAACAAGAGCAAAATATTTGTAGAAAATCAAAATATGAGAGAGCATAACTACATGAACTTAACTTCTCAAAGATCTACTTCAGGAAAAAGGAAAATGATTAGAGAAGGAAAATGATTACAGATGAGCATTAACTCTGTGAGGGAGCTCATAATGAACAGTTTATTCAAATTTGTCCATTAGATTATGATGAAGTCCCCTTCAAAAATCTCATAATTCCTGACCTAAGACACGACCTGGCACATGTTTAATAATAAATCTAAGTGTGTATCCTGACCCTGTATACTAACCACTTTTGTATTGGCCTTTTATTGATATATATGTGTTTTGCTTCCAAATCTTCCCTTTTGAAGATGAACAAAATTTTAACCTTTTAAAACACTTTAAAAATAATTAATAAATCTTATGTTCATTATAATTTATGATATTATATACATACTATGACCATCCACATTAGACTCACCTTGGCCACTTGTTGAATTCCTGACAAACAGCATCTCTGGGAATGGAATCTGCCTTTTAAGCCAGCTCCTTCAATGATTCTCCCAGGCTAACCGCTAACACCCACAGCCATAGGGTGATAAAGGAGAGGGTACCATTAAGAGTGGAGAGGAGACATTGAGAAATGACATCCGTCCCTGAGAGAAGGCTTGGGGTTCACATCTGTCACCACAGGAAATATTGAAGAATCGGTGGGGAATCTCACTTCCAAGTGAGCTCAGATGTTCTTAGTGTCATTCCTTCCTTTCCCATCTCAACCCCCCTCCCCAGGAGACACACACACACACACACATACACACACTCACACGCTCACACACTCACACACACACACACACTCTCACACACACACACACACACACACTCACACACAAACACACAAACACACTCACACACACACACACTCACACACAAACACACAAACACATTCATACACACACTCACACACCCACACTCTCACACACACACTCACACACAAACACACAAACACACTCACATACATACACACTCACACACACACATACACACACTCACACATACAGTACATTATTCTGTAATATTAAGAGAAGATGAGCCGAAACTGGTTTGGCTTAGTGGATAGAGCGTCGGCCTACGGACTGAAGGGTCCCAGGTTTGATTCCGGTCAAGGGCATGTACCTGGGTTGCGGGCACATCCCCAGTCGGGGGCGTGCAGGAGGCAGCTGATCGATGTTTCTCTCTCATTGATGTTTCTGACTATCTCTCCCCCTTCCTCTCTGTAGAAAATCAATAAAATATATTTTTAAAAAAGAGAGAGAAGATGAAGCATTAAAGGAAGGCAAATAATTATCCAAATGAATGACAATCATAGCCACCTTGGGGGAGGGGTGCAGATTATATAGATCCTTGGTTTTTACTCTAAGCAACATGGAAAGCATTGGAAAGTTTTAAGGAGGCAAGATGTGACCTAGCTCACGTTTTGGAGATAAGGAAAGAAGTGTGTAAATCAATAGTTAGGAGGCTATTGAAACCAGGAGGTGAGAGGTGATGGTGGCCTGACTCAGGATGTGGCAGTGGAGGTACAAGAAGTGAGCAGATTCTGAACACATTTTGTAAATAATGTCAATAGGATTTACAGAGAAAATGGAATTAGTAACGGGGAAAAAGAAGCAAAGTGAAGAATGACACCCAGGATTGTAGCCTGAGCAAAGGACTGATGGTGTTGACATTTACAGAGATGGGGAGACTCGGGGAGGGGCAGGAAGGGAGAATATCAAAAGTCTGTCTGGGGACGTGGTAAGTTTTATTTGCCTATTAGATGTCTAAGAAGAGGTGCTGAGCAACCGGATCCATGAGTCTGGAGTGAGATGTGTGTCAGATGAGGAAACACGGACACTTGCCCACGGCCACACAGCTAAAAGGTGGCAGAACTCAGGCCTCAGCCCAGGAGTGAATGACACCAAAACCTGGGTTCTTAACCTCTACCCTATACTGCTTCCCCAGTAACCCAAGGTGAACCAGGGCTCGGTTTTTAAGGGGAAAGAACAGAACGGAACTTTTTAGGTCCCTGACCCAAGGCCATGATGACTATCATTCTCCCTGGGTCTGTGTTACCACTGGGTCTGCACACCCTCTCAACGTGTGCTTGCCTTTCAAATACATCATTTCCCAGGAACTGGGCACCTCACGTTTCTCCATGCACATGCATCGAGTGGGAGGAAGGGAGAGTTGTTGAGAGTTTTTTCTTTCTTGCTTTTCTCCTTTCTTTTTTTTTTTTTTTTTTTTTTGGGAAACTGTCCGGGGACTGGGAACGCAGTGTTGCTGCTGGTGGTGGCAGCAACTGTTACAATCAGAGCTATTTCAAAGCAAAGAACTAATTTACTGCATGAATGACTTTAGCTCAAAAGAAGAAATAAGGACGATCAAGAGTCCTAAGGGAACAGAATAATAGGGTAATTTACACGGGGAGATGAGGGAGATAGGAGAAACATGCAGGGTAATTCTTTTGCATAATCTTTATTTTATATTTTTGTCCTTTTTCCCTTTGCCTCTCTGGAGGCAGAGCCTCAGCTCAGAAATGCTTCTTGATCAACCCTCAAGTGGATACCTGAAAAAAAGGAAAGGGCAAGGGAGGCAGGGCCACTCAGGCTGGGGAAGGGATGGTTACGAGGTGGTTTCCTACAGCCAGCTTCTACTGGGGGACAATCTGTGGGAGACCCCCAGTGAGCCTTGAGGTTGAGGGATTGCAAAAGATAGCTTCGTATGCCCAACAGAGTGCTATGTACTGAGTAGCACTCAGGCCAGCCCTAAACCAAGAGCTCACGATTACCCCTATTATGCACCGATTATCTGTGACCCCCCAATTCATATGTTGAAATCCTAACCCCCAATGTGATAGTATTAGAAGATGGGCCCTTTGGGAGATAATTAAGTCATGAAGGTAGACCCCTCGTGACTGGGATTAGTGCCCTTATAAAATATAACCCGGAGATCTCTGTCTCTCTCTCTCTCTCTCTCTCTCTCTCTCTCTCTCTCTCTCTCTCTCTCTGTCTCCTTCCACTGTGGGTAGATATAAGGAGAAGAAGGCAGTCTACAACCCAGAAGAGGGCTCTGGCCAGGATCCAACCATGCTGGCACTCTGATCTCAGACGTCCAGCCCCCAGAACTGTGAGACATGCATCTCTGTTGTTCACAAGCTGCCCAGTACATGTTAATTTGTTGTCGTACCCTGACCTGGCGAAGACCACCAGATTCTTCATTTCCCAGCACAGAGGAGATCTGGGCTGGCGGGACTTTTGGAGGGCATTTAGTCTAAGACCCACAAATTCAAGTCAAGGCCTGGGTTCCAGGTCTTAGTCCAGTGCACACTAGCTGTGTGACCTTGGCCAGACCCTGGAACCCTGAGTTATTTTATGCATAAAAAGTAAAGATGGTCATGGTTGTCACTGACATTTGTTGTCTTCCTCACTGACATTTGTTAGGACCTAATCAGCGGATGCCTGAGAAAGCACTTGGTTCACTGCAAAGCATTGTATAAATATGAATTACTGTCGTTATTTGTCAATGAAGGAAACTGAGTGCCAGAGGAGTTCAGTGACTCATCCAAAGCCCTATTGCAAGCGAATGGGAAACAAAGGTTTGGGCCTAGATCTACAGAGCTCTTTCCGGAGGAGAGATTGTGGGGCAGTGGTTAAGAGTACGGACTTCGGAGCAGATTGCCTGGTCTGCCATTTGTCAGCTGTGGGACTTGGAGTGAGCGAGCTAGCATTCCTGTGACACAGTTTCCCCATCAGTAAAGTGAGGAGGCTAATAGCACCTACCTCGTAGCATTGTTGTGTGAACTTATAAGCTAATATATGTGAAGCACTGAGAACAATGCATGCACATCATGTTTAATAAACGTCAGCTTATCATTATTATTTGGGCTAAGCCCAGGAGATTTCAAAGTAGGTGGCTGTCCCCCTTGTGGATCCTCTTCAAGACCAAGAAAGAAGACATGGGAGTCATATGCAACAAGAGGAGTTCACGTTTGGCTGTGGTAGAAGCTCAAGTCCGGCAGAGCTAAAGGATCCTCCTGCCTTGGAGACAGGAGACCTGAGTTCTGGTCCCAGCTCTGCCGCCTCAGCCAGTCTCTTCAAGGCCCAAGTATCTTGTCTGTCCGATGAAGCTGACAATCCTTTCCCAACTTGTCCACACGACGGGGCTTGGATTACACCAAGTGCAAAGCCTCATAAGCTGTAAAGCTCTATGAACATATTCAGGTTTTTCCTGGCAGAACAGGTTGACGAAGTAAGTTTTGCAGGGGGAAGGGGGACTGAGAAGGGTATGACATTTCCCACCTGAAAAGTGTTAAAAGACCAATCTGCAGAGTTTTGGGGTTGCAGTCCTTTCTAACAGAAGGACACTCCACAGTGGCCAGGGGCCTCCCCAGAGTAGACGTGAGGAAGGTAGGACGGGGTAAGTCAGCTGCCTATTCCAACTCCCTGCAGCATCCTTGCCAGTGTGACCAAGCTCCACTGGACATAGCTCTACCTCTTTTGAGGCCCCATATTGAACACCCCCTCCTTCGGGAGGACTGTCTGGAGTTCTCACATCTTCCCGAGGATACCTTCAAATTCTTTGCATGAATGGTTAATTCTCAATGACCTGGAGTAATGGGACACAGGGGCATGGAAGGAAGCCACAGAGAGCCCTCGGTCACAAACCCACACAAAACTGTAGTAAACCCTCCGTGACCTGTTATCAGATCCCTGCGGTGGAAGGGACATTGGACTTAGAGATGCTCACTTCCCAGAAGAGGTTTGAAAACTGGGAAGAGGCTGATAAGTTTGATTTCAGAAATAAGTTAATGTTGGGGTCATAAGCCTAGGAATGTGGATGGAGAAGGGGAAGAGGGCTGTTCCGGATGAGGCATAGGGAGGGACTTATCTGACCCTCCAACAGAATCACAGACATTCTCACGAGTCACCTCTGCCAGGCCCCTCTGGGTGAGATAAGCACATGCCAGTCTCAACAATAACTTAGCCACAGGTAATGCATTAATAGCCCCGGTAATGGTGACAATGGTTTTATTGTTACACCTCCCCCATTATATTATAACTAGAGGCCCGGTGCACAAAATTCATGCATGGAGGGGGAGGGGTGTCCCTCAGCCCAGCCTGCACCCTCTCCAATCTGGGACCCCTTGAGGGATGTCCAACTGCCCGTTTAGACCCGATCCCAGTAGGATCGGGCCTAAACGGGCAGTCAGACATCCCTCTCACAATCCAGGACTGCTGGCTCCCAACTGCTCACCTGCCTGCCTTCCTGATTGCCCCTAACTGCTTCTGCCTGCCAGCCTGATCACCCCCTAACCACTCCCCTGCCAGCCTGATTGATGCCTAACTGCTCCCCTGCCAGCCTGTTTGCCCCCAACTTCCCTCCTCTGCCAGCCTAGTCACCCCTAACTGACCTCCCCTGCAGGCTTGATTGCTCCCAACTGCCTTCCCTTGCAGGCCTGGTCCCTCCCAACTGCCCACCCCTGCTGGCCATCTTGTGGTGGCCATCTTGTGTCCACATGGGGGCAGGATCTTTGACCACATGGGGGCAGCCATCTTGTGTGTTGGAGTGATGGTCAATCTGCATATTACTCTTTTATTAGATAGGATAGAAGCCTGATGCATGGGTGGGGACCAGCTGGTTTGCCCTGAAGGGTGTCCTGGATCAGGGTGGGGGTTCCCTTGGGGTGTGGGGCAGCCTGGGCAAGGGGCCTGTGGTGGTTTGCAGGCAGCCACACCCTCCTGGTGACCCAAGCAGAGTCCCTGGTATCTGGGATTTATTTATCTTCTACAATTGAAACTTTGTAGCCTGGAGTGGAGCCAAGCCTCCTGCTCTCTCCAGCTCCATGGCGGCAGCCATTTTTGTTGGGATTTATTTATCTTCTATAATTGAAACTTTGTAGTTATTGACTTAGAGATTAGAATGGGTCCTTCATTGTTAAAGACATTTCTGAATAGCTGTCAACTGTACCTCTTTGTCTTTTCCAAGAATTAGGGGGCAACCTGAGCCTCACCCCACACATTCACCTCTTCCCTAGGGCCTGGATGGATCAGGGAGAAGATCTAGAAGCCCTTAGCAGATGGGAAGGGGGGCTGGGGTCCAAACTCAAAGATTGTTCCAGAGCTATGTTCCAAATACTGACAGAGATCATGGCTTACTGAATCAAGATTTGGAGGGGATGGAGAAGGAAAACCCAGGGAATAATTCAAAACATCCCTAAATCCTGAAATGAGCATCACCCATCTGACCTGGACTCTTGGCTCAGCCTTCCCTGAGGCAGAAACATGGAAAATGGTCTTTGGCCACACTTTGCTTCCTTGGTCATGATATTTGACCTCGGCCACAGTTTTATATACCCTGACCTTCCCCACCCCAGACCTCTTTGTCCACTCACCATAATAAAGCGGCCACAAAACCCCCATAAAGCTCCAGTTATTGCCACAAACATAAGAGCAGGAGTTACTCTCTGTTACCTGTACATAAATGTTCCTGCTTAATGTGTAAATGCACCTATTCTATGATTGAATGGGCTCTAGGTTTATGGCTGTGGCTGCTGCGTTGCTGTAGCCTGTGGTTTTATGGCCCTAATTCCATAATAAGCCTTCGTTTTAATTTTTCTCCTTCCGCCCTGCATCCAGAATCGCCTGGAGGTGGGGGAAGGGAGAGGGCTCCTGCCCAATGGCTCGAGGCCCACCTGTCACAGCAAAATCCTCACTAGAGCCAAACCTGCCCACCTGCTCGTCCTCAAAGAAGAAGGTCACCTACCCTGTAGCTGAGCAGCCCAGATGCCCTCCGTGTCGGAGGCCTGAGCTCGGAAAGTATCAAGTTCATCCATAAATGTTCCAGGGCAGTGCCAGCTGTTCATGGCCCCAGGAGATGCCCAAGCGAGCAAAGGGAAGGCAGAGGTCAGACAAAGAGGTGAGGAGAAGGAGGTCTGCCAGCTGGAGGGCCTGGCCCCAGCACAGCATCATTTAAAAAAAAAAAACAAAAGAGCAAAGGGAGGAGGGTAGGTAATAGGACAGGCACTGCCTCTGTCCGTGGTGCTGGGTCGTGCTTGTAACCTTTGTCCTGGTTGTTTCTCCTAACCCCAGACTCTGGTGACTCCTGTCCAACATCCCTTTGCTTTTAATTCCCTTACTGGTGACATTTAAGCCATTTTTACACTGCTGCAGAGTAAACAGAATCTGCCCTGTGTCTCACCGTTGATGCAATCGGTTTTAAGTACTGTTGACCATTCTATCACATTTCCAACGAAGTGTTTCCCTTTGGACACTTCGGGGTCTCCTCCCCCAACACCTCATTGCTACTCACACAATCGCTACACAGTGCAGAAGTGAGAAGTGGAGAGATGATGGCATCAGCAGGGCCACTGGGTGAGTAAACCCAGTAACAGCAGGACACCAGGACACCGCCCCACCTGCAGATTAACTGCTCCAGGGAGCCGGGGGGGGGGGGGGGGAGGGGCGGGCGGGAGAGGGGGAGAGAGAGAGAGAGAGAGAGAGAGAGAGAGAGAGAGAGAGAGAGAGAGGAGAGAGAAACACCAGTCAGCTGCCTCTCATACATGCCCAGCCTGGGGATCGAACCCACAACCTAGGTCTGTGCCCTGAATGGGAATTGAACCGGCAACACTTTTGGTGTATGGGATGATGCTCCAACCAACTGAGCCATCCAGCCAGAGCTGAACATTTCCAATTTTTCAAAGCCACTAGTGTGGTGAAAAAAAAACCACTCTCCCAAGAGGCATATTGAAGATCTGGTGGGCATGGACAAGGAGGCAGAAGCCCGACCCCAGCTCCACTCTGCAGAGAAGGGAGAAGAACGGACTCACTCTGGGAGGAAATCTACCACAACCAAGACAGGGCTGCAGATGGGGGAGGATGGGCAATCTGAAAGGACTCACTGAGATTCTTTTCGGCCAATTCTGTTCTTATCCCTGGGCCTGCCGCCATTCGTTTGGGAATGGAAGAATCCTGGGGTCTGGACTGGAAATTATGATCTCCCACTTGCTAGCTGTTGAGTGTGGGCCGGATATTTAATCTCTCTGGGCCTCTGTTTCCACATCTGTAAAATGTCTGATAACAAAAACCCCTTTTAACAGGAATCTCATGAGGATTCAATGAAATAACAAATGTAAAACACTCACGGTATGACGAGGACTCAATGAACGGCCAAAGGGGTGTGTGCCTCACTCTTTTCAGATATACTATGAGGCTGTGAACACTTCCTCAGAAATCCAAAAAGGCAAAGGCCCCTGGAGCTTCAGGTTACGAAAGCGCAAACCCTTACCTGCTCTAAAGCCAAGACTAAAGATAAAGGTGGGCTCTTTGAGGCCACCTCTCATGTTGTTAAAACTTTGGTGGGAAACCTTAAGGTCGTGGATATCAGTCATTGATGAAAGGCCCTGGCCACACCATGGCTACACCACCCTCCTCCCAGGAGAGGAGAAGAAAGGGTCATAGGAGGATGTAACCTGCTCCTTTTCTTCTCCATTTCCCCAGGGCTCCTCTCCCTGGTCCCTTCTTCCATACAAACAGGAGCCTTTGGGGGAAATGGGCATCCATGCAAGTCCTAACCAATGCGACCCGGGCTGAGCATCACCATTCAGTGAGAGGGTTGGGGTTGATGTCCTCTAAGCTCCTTCAGCCCTGATCCTGTTATGTACACACTCTGGCTTGCACACGCTGCTTGCACTCTGGCTAGGTCATTCTTAGACCTGATTATAGCATTGGCCACATGTATGCACAAAACTTGCTGACAGGCAAATGGGAAAAGTATGACTGGTCAGGCCAGGTGGATGATTCCCATTGGCCCCAAGGGCTTCATTCTTTTTTTTTTTTTTTTAATCCTCACCTGAGGATTTTTTTTTTTTTAATTGATTTTCAGACAAAGTGAAAGGGAGGGAGAAGACTGGGGATTGGAGAGAGAGAGAGAGAGAAACATCAATGTGAGAGAGACACATTGATTGGTTGCCTCCCACACACACCAACCAGGGCTGGGATCGAACCCGCAACCGAGGTACGGTGCCTTTGACCAGGAATGGAACTTGAGACCCTTGGGTCTGCGGGCCAATGTTCTAACCACTGAGAAAAACCAGCCAGGGAGCCTCAGGGTCTTCAGAACAATGGGCAGATCCTGCCTCCAAGGGGAAGCTGGTTGAGAAGACTTGCAAGGATAAAAACCTATAATAATAAAAGTGCAATGTGCTAATTAGACTGGACGTCCTTCCGGATGAAGCCGGGGCTGCAAGGGAAGCCTGGGTTCTGGGTGCCAGAGGGAAGCTGGTGCCAGCAGCCGGGGGAAGGAAGACCTACTCTTGCACGAATTTCCTGCATTGGGCCTCTAGCAAAAACATAAAAAAGAATATCAGGGGCTAGAAAAGACGTGAGAGATGTTATAAATGGTGAATTGATATAACCATTTACAGATGGGAAAACTGAGACCCAGAGGGAGACCCCTCTGAGGTCCCACAGTGACCAGCTGTGCTCTTAGGACTCCCAGAGCTTTTTCTCAAAACTCAACCAGGAATACACAGTCCAACGGCTTCATTTAGGTAGAGGGAGACATGCTACTTATATGTTTGTCTCCAATTTGAGCTTTTCTGTCCCCAGTGGCAAGGAACAAGACGAGATAATCCTTTTCTCAAGGTTTCCTTGTACAATCTCTGCCAAACAGATTTCGAAAGTGAGAGTTTCTGTCCTGAGCATGAGATTCTCTCTCTCTCTCTCTCTCTCTCTCACACACACACACACACACACACACACAGACACCCTTTATTACTGCATTTTCTGAGAGTGACTCGCCTCTTTACAAGAGAAAGGCCACTCAAGGGAGGTCCCACACCTTCTTCCCCCCAGTCTCCAGTTGAATCCTCTTCTGGAGTCATCTTTCTGCATTTGAACTTTATATTTCCCCCTTTTGGTCCCTCCAGGTCCTTCAGACGATTCCCCTCCCCCCCTTGCCCCCCATGAAGTCAAGGACACTATATTCCCCACCAACTGAAGAATTCCCTCCCTAACCTAAGACAGCTGTGACATCTTGTTCTTCGGGCAGCCATCCCCATAGGGAGCTGTGTCTCCCTCACTGGGTTCATATTCCCACAAGACAAGGCCTGGTCTCCCCAGAAGGCAGAGCTCGGCCTCTGCCTCTCACAGCTCAGCACTGAGGAGGTGGCGTGAGCTCAGAGGAGTGGGGTAATAGCTCAGAAAATGATACTGAGGCCAGGAGTCCCTTCAGGAAGCAGACACCTTCCTAAAAGCGTGAAAAAAGTGCAACACCCTGGAGCCTGAAATCTCTCTCTTACATTTCTACAGGTTCCCATCCTACCTCCCATCCCCCTCCTCCCAGCCCCAGAAGCTTCTCCGCTATTCAGTGTATCCAATGCAGGCAAGCATCTGGGAACTTAGGGGCTCAGCTGCTAATCGGGGTCTGTGGCTTGAGGGGAGGGGGCAGGAAAGAGAAGGTGCTTGGGCTTCCTTGCCTGCTGCACCAGGGACTGGGCTGTCTCTTCACCCCCTTCCCCGTGGCAGTTCCACGGCCGCAGAGCTAGACCAACAGCCCAAGGACTCAGTGTCCGGGAAGGGAAAGTCAGTGAGGTCCCCAGAGGCAAAAAGACGCCATTCTAATTCATTGATGACAAAGGTCAGCCTAGTGACCCCGATGTCCCTCCAAGCCATTCCTGGTTCTCAACACTGGGTTGGGGGAGCCCCCAAACTCTCACCTCGCAAGTACAGAAAGGCAGCCCTAAAAAGGACTTTGGAAATCATGCGGTCTAATCATCTCATTTTACAGATGCCTGGAGAAATTTGCATGGCAATTTAGCATTGATATCCACGTCTCTGAAACTCAGAGCTCCCAACTCCGGGGCAGGAGAGAGGGCGAGAGGCGCCCTGGGAACGTGGAAAGGCCCTGGAGTCAGAGGGGGCTGGCGTTTGCCTCCTGCCCCCGCCACGCTGGGTTCTTGGGCAAATCGCTGAACCTCTCTGAGCCTGTTTCCTCTGTGTTTAAAACGGGGCGATGGAGGGTACTGCGGGAACTGAATGAGACAGTGTGCGTGGAAGAGCTTCGTACATCACAGATGATCAAAGAAGTGAGTTCGGTCTCCCAGCCTGGGCTTCCTCCACGCCAGCAGCCCCCCCGCCCCCCCCCCCCGCTCCTCCTAGGCCCTGCCAGCCAACATGCCCCCCCCCCACCAGCCCACAGGGCCTCCGCCCTCCCTTTTCCTGCCACCATCACTTTTCCCACACACATCTGGGGAGCTGCGTGCCCCCAACTCCCTTTCGCCAGAGTAAGGGGGGAGGAGGCGCTGATGATGCCAGCTCTGAGTCCCTTCTGAGACCTCTGCCTCATTGCTTCATTCGTTTCTGTCTTTCCACCCCTATCTTCTGGGCAGCCAGAGTCTTCCTACCACGGGGCGAGGCAGGGAGCAGGACAAGGGTGGGGGGAAGCTGGCAAGGTTGGGCGAGCTGGTCTCTTTGTTCCCAGAAAATGAATGCAATTTCCATTCCTTTCCACAGGAAGCGGGGTCCGTGAGCAGCAGCGGCCAAGGTGTTGCCGTGGTGAGTAATGGCCCCAGCGATGGCTCTGCCCTCGGCTTGTACCTCATGCCCCAACCATGAACTTGGGGCCAACGAGTTGGGGGGGAGGGGTGACAGCTTCAACCCAGCCCTGGCCTCCCCTCACCAGCTCCTCTGCCCTCTGCATTCTTTCTCTTCTTGGGGGAGTCCTCCAAACACCTGAGTTCACTTGGTTCACTGCCCCTGGCGGGGGGGGGGCGGGGGGGGAGAGGAAGGCGCAGAGAGGGGAAGGGCCTCACCTGCAGACACACAGCTTCTCAACCCCGTACCTCTGAACCACAGGCGCTCTCGCCAGAGGCTGGGGGACTGTCTGGCACTCCCGAGGGTCCTGCCACTAGCCCTCATGCTTATCTACAAAGGAAAGCATTAAAACCCAGCCAGGCCTGGATGTGAATATCAGCTTCCCGGCTGGCTGCGTGGCCTTAGGAAAATTTCCTTCCCCCCATGTTCCCATCTGTGAAAGGTGATAATGACAGTGCCTCTGGGTCCTTCGTTGGAGGACTAAATGGCTCAGTGTGTAATGTGGAGAGCATAGTGCCTGGGACGTGGCAGGTTCCTCTCATGCCCATTCACAGCCCCTGTGCATGGTTCTACTCGCAGTCTCTTCCCCCAACAGTGCCGGGGAGAGGGGGGTAGGGGGGGCAAGAACATCCAGGGGAAGCTCGCAGCCGCTGTGTCCTCCTGCCCTGTGATGAAGGGCCTCTGGACAAAATCAAAGTTCCCAAATTCGGGAACTTGTGTTCTCCAAGGGGCCCAGGGCCCCCTCGGCCTGGGTTCCCACAACCAGGTCAGAGAAGCTCCTACCGCGTCATGTCCCGGCCTTGAGTCTGAGCGCCTTCGATCCAGAGACGGGGTGGGATGCGAAATACCGGTAAGTGCCGCTGTCTACCACCAGCAGGCCCTGGGAGGGGCCCCCGAGCTCTGTGCCTGCACGTGTGGCCTGCGTGGGCCTGGCTGAGATGGGGGTGCATTTGCAGAGCCGGGGAAGGACTTGGTCCAGAAGAGCCTCGGAGTCCCCTGAGGGGCTGGAGGAGCCCCGTTGGGTCCCTCCCCCCACATGCACAGACCGGTGCGCACCTGCTGGAGGCGTGTTATCAGCTGCATCCTGCCATGCGTGTTGACTAGCACTGCCTGCAAGTGAGCAGGTGGGTGGAGCAGGCCCGCCTCCTGGCTCATGGCCAGTGCTCCCCAGCATGTGCTGCGTGTCCTCGGAGGGCTGTCCCACCCAGGGGGGGACATTCAGACTCCCAGCGCTCCTCTCTGAGCCTCTTGGCCAGCAGCAAACCTGCAAATGCTCAGAGAAGTAAGGTGCCCTCCCAGCGTCCCCCAGGCTGGAGGTGCAGGTGTAGGGCTCAGAGCCCGGTCCTCCTGAGGGCGGCTCTTGGGCTCGCATGTGGCGCACTGTGAGCAGGTCAAGTCAGCTTGAGCCCTTTCAACACCCGTAGAAGGTAGTGTGGGTCCCCATTATACCACACACACACACACACACACACACACACACACACACACACACGGAGAGAGGTAGCAGGCCCGGGCCCTGGAGTGGACCCCCTTCTGGAATAAAAGCAGAAATACCTTTCCCCCATGATCCCCCTCCCCTGCCCTTCTTAGCTCCTTGCACGGAAAAAAACGCACCCCCCCCCCCATGCCTCTCCCTTGCCCCGACCCCATCTCCCTAAGATCACATCGCCCTGGCCCCCAGGCCCTCGGTTGTGTTGCAAAGATGCCCTGGCGGTCGGGAGGCAAGAACAGAATGGAATATATGTAAGATCTTATTAGTAAAGGACATCTGAGCTTCTAATTAAAATTTGCCTAATGACCACCTTCTCCATCATTTTCGCTCTCAGAGACATTAATTTAATGTGACAGGTACTTAGGCAAGGGGAAAATTAATTTTTCCCTTAAAAAATTAAAGGGGAAAAGAGTGGCCTGCTCCCGTATTTATTGATTTATCTGTAAAATGTTTATTTTTCAACCTGCCTCCCACTCTTTCCCAATAAAACCTGATGCTGGAGAATAATTTGATGAAGGGAAAGGGGTTGGAAGGAAAGTGTTGTGAGAGTGGGTACCCTGGTGGCACCCACTTGCCGGAGGGGGGTTAGCTGATACTCTGGGGCAGGGCTGTTAGGGTCCCTCCACCCAGGATCCCCAATTGCTCACTGAGAGCTGACTCTTGGGGCTGGGATTCCGGGAAAACTTGTCATACGGGCGGTTTGATGGCAGAGCCACTGGTATCCCTGTCTTCACAGAGCATATGGTGGGCACCTCTCCTGCAGCCGTGCCTTCTGCCTGGGCATCTCTCCCCAAGGAGCAGGCTGCAGCCTGGGCACTGGTGGGTGCAGGGAGCAGGTGGGAGATGCCCAGGGAGGCAGCCATGGTCTCCTGCCTCCTGACCACCTGGGCCTCTCAGGACAGGGGAGGGCTTTGAGCCAGGAGGGGGCATCCTGGCAGGGAAACTGGGCACAGGCTGGATGGCATTCCAACCCCAGCTTTAGAGCCTGCACAAGCCCATTGGGGGTTGGCCTGAGAATGTAGAAACATCTCCCTGCCCTCTTCCGCGTTTATTTTTGCCCAACAGTCTCCTCTTCAGACTCTGGAATGCTCTCTGCCTCTTCCCAGGGGGCCCCACCCCCCATCCTCCTTCACATTTCCATGCACCTCTGGAGCTCTGCACCCCACTCCAGTCCCCAAGCCCTTCTGCAGGTCCGGCTTCATCCTTCAGGGAGAAGGGGAGGGGCTGGAGGAGGGGAGAGGTGAGGTGAGTGGAGGGAGGGGCCTCTTTTGTAAAGACTGGAAGTCCTGTTACTAACTTCTTCTCCCTCCTCCTCCCCCTCTTCCTCCTCCTTCCTTTCCCCTCCCCCCGCCCCCCACCTCTCTTTCTCTGACACTCTCCTTCTCCGTTTCCCCCTCCAGCAGTACGACTACTGCTGAGAATCTGGTAGTTTGGGCTTCCTGGGGAGCGGAGGAAGGCTTTTCTAGCAATTAACGAGGCCTCTGATGGTTAAACACCTGGAGAACAATAACTTGCTCCGCTGGGTCCGTAGGGGAGGGGGGGGATGGAGCAGGGAGAGGGCAGTGGGCAGAACTTTTCTCCATCTCCTGGCCAAGGGGCCGAGGCCAACCGCAGGAAGGGCTGCCGGGAGGAGAGGGTGGTGGATGCTGCTGGGGGCTACCGTACTGGCCACTTTCCCAGAGCCCCAAGCCCGGCTCAGCCCCAGCCAGCCTCCCCCACCCGCCCCACCCCCCTCAGGCTCGAGCTTCACCCCCTCCTTTCTCTGTGATCTTGAGCATGAAACGTGCCCCGTCCTCTGAGCCTCGTTGGGTGGGTCTAATAAATGGTAACAAAGACACCCACTGCAGACGTGCGACCTAGTGGACGGAAACTTGCTTTGGGCAGTGACAGAGGATCCCCTCCCCCACATCTGCCCGCCACCCCTCCGCCCGCTGGCTGGAGAGAGCTGCAATTCCACTAATGCAAGCAGGGAGAAAAAGTGCTTTTAAAGATGCCTGTTCATCTTGCTTTGCATACATTTGCATATTGAGTTCAAGAGGCTCGCCCTAATTCTGAGGATGGAAAATAAAATAAATTAACGAATGCGAGATTAACAAATGTGGCTCCTGCAGCAATTGTCTCCCTGGCTGTTCTGGGCTTGACACCAAGAGACAAAGCATGTTCCCCAGGCAATCAACTTTTAATCATCTCTGGGCAGGAGCCCCAGCCAGAGGGACCCTGCCCCTCCCACTCGGACCCAGAAGTCCTGCTGGGGGATCTGCAGTCCCGGAGCTTGGAGATTGGGGGCCGGGCCAGACCCTGGGGCACGCACGGAGGGACCCCCAGTTTGCTCCATTGTGAACGTGCAGTGCAGGATGTGGCCGAGGAGAGTGGGGGCCCGGGAACACACCACCAGGTCAATCCCAGCTCTGCCACATCCAGCTCTGTGGCCTTGGGAAAGTCCCCTAACCTCTCTGTTCTTTGGTGCCTTGGGGAGCCAACCGGGAATAATCGTAACACCTACCCCATGGGCTAGTGTGAGACTGAATGAGTCAGTGTGTGCTCAGTACTTACAGCCGTGCCCAGCCTACGGCAGGTGCTTGGTAAGTGCTCACTGATGGGACTATTTTGTTGTTGTTGTTAAATATATTTTTACTAGAGGCCTGATGCACGAAATTTGTGCACTCAGGGGGGTCCCTCAGCCCGGCCTGTGCCCTCTCGCACTCCGGGAACCCTTGGGGTACATCCGACTGCCATGGAGGCAGGAGAGGCTCCTGTCACTGCCACTGTGCTTGCCACCTGTGAGCCCAACTCAGGGCTTCTGGCTGAGTGGTGCTCCCTCTGTGGGCGCACACTGACCACCAGGAGGCAGCTCCTGCGTTGAGCATCTGCCCCCTGGTGGTCAGTGTGTGTCATAGTGACTGGTTGTTCCACCTTTCCTTTGATTTGCATATTAGCCTTTTATTATATAGGATTGATTTCAGAGAGGAAGGGAGAGGGAGAGAGAGAGAGAGAGAAACATCAATGATGAGAGAGACTCATTGATCGGCTGCCTCCTGCATGCCCCACACTGGGGATCGAGCCCACAACCTGGGCATGTGCCCCAACCTGGAATCGAACTGGTGACCTCTCGGTTCCTGGGTCGATGCTCAACCGCTGAGCCCTGCTTGGCTGGGCTGATAGGACTATCTTTAGCATCACCAGCACCATCATCCCTCTTCTGTGGTAGAAACGCAGACACGCCCGGGAAGCAAAGGCCTAGGTGTTTATTCTCATCCTGCCCCTCCCCCACTGGCTGGTTTTGGGAACATCCCCGGCCCTTTTGACCTTTGTACCCCAAAGGGACTGGCCCAGGCTCCCTTCTAGCTGGGACACTCAGATCAGGCAGAGAAGACCCGGCTGGCACCCAAGCTGCCTGAGACAGACTGGAGGCAGATAGATTGGCTTATGCAAAGCACATGCCTCTCCCTGGCATTCCTGAGCTCCTACCCGTGGGAAGGGCCCTGGGGCCATCCCTGAGCAGCCCTGGGAGCTGGGACACTGCCCTGCACCTGACAAGAGCTCCATCTTTCTGCTTCACCCCTTCCCACGCGGCCCCCTCCGGGCTACCCTGCCCCCCGCATTCCCACCTGGCCCCATCTGAGAACCCTTCACCACTACCAGAGAAGGCACCGAGCTGCAGCTCACATTTCACCAGGCTGTACCAGCATCTGCCTTTACCCATTTTATCACCTTCTCCCTCACGGCTGGGTGGGTGGTATCAGGCACCGAGCTGCAGCTCACATTTCACCAGGCTGTACCAGCATCTGCCTTTACCCATTTTATCACCTTCTCCCTCACGGCTGGGTGGGTGGTATCAGAACCCCATTTTCTAGATGGGAAGACTGAGGCCCAGAATGAGGCATCTTGTAAGAAGGCCCCTTACTAGACAGGTGGACCGGGAGCCAGGGGACCCTCTGTTCCGGGATCCCCTCCCACGGCCCCAGTACAGAGAAAGAAGTGGAGAGAACCAGGTCAGTCCTGTGTCCTGCCTGGCACCTCAAGGCAGGAGTCTCACCTGCTCAGCGAGCTGGTGCTGCAATGAGGCTGATCCATGCTGCCTGCCTGCCAGGGGGCTTCTGAGCCCCACTGGTGAATGGTGTCAAACGGGGGTCACCACTGAGTGCCACTACCACGATCATGAATCCTGACTCCCCGACAGAGGACCTCTCCACCTGCCCTCCCTCCAGCACCTGAACCTCAGATTCTCAAAGCTGCTAAGCTGCGGGGGGGGGGGGGGGGGGGCGTGTCAGAAATCAGAGGCCAAGGGTCAGGTGCTCCCAATTCCCAGGAGGAATTCTCCCCGAAACCAAATAGGCAGGACCCAGGTGCCAGGCTGGGGACAGGGTCAGGAGGGAACGGGGCGAAGGTTTCAACCGCCAGGCCAGCCTCCAGGCTTCTGCTGGGACGCTCTCAGGCCCCGTGGCCAGCTGCAGCCCAGCTCCGCGGTCCACATCCAGGACCTCCCGCCTCAGCATCTGTCTCCGTCTCTCCCACCTCCGAGGCCCCTGCTCCGCCAGAGGCCCATTAAGTTGATTAAGAGGCACATTCCCCAAGGCAGGAACCATATTTCAGTCCCCAGAGGCCCCTTTGCCCTGCTCCTCTCCCTCCCCATCCTCTCTGGTGGGCCTCTCCCCTCCTCCTCTCCCAAGCCCCTCCGCTGCCAGCCCTGGCCCTGTCTCTCGCCCTCGGGGGCCCCCAGATTCTAGGCTACAGAGAGGTTGGCCACACTGGGCCAGGGCCGCAGGACGGTGGGACACACGGTTGGAGAGGGAGGAAAGAATCTTTCTGCATCGATCAGATCACGTAATTTCACCCTCTCAGTGCCCTTCCAGGGGGATTATTACCCCACTTTTTATAGAAGAGAAAACAAAACCCAGAGAGGTGAGCTAACGTGCCCAAGGTCACCTAGCTAAGAGACAAGACTCAGCTGCTCTGAAGCCATTCCTCCACCCCACCCTACCCCCACACACACACACCCCCACCACCCCTACCCCCCACACCTCACCACCCCTACCCCCACACACCCCCACCACCCCTACCCCCCCACACCTCACCACCCCTACCCCCACACACATACCCCACCACCCCTACCCCCCCACACACCCCACCATCACCCCTACCCCCCCACACCCCACCACCACCCCTACCCCCACACACCCCCCCACCACCCCTACCCCCCACACACCCCACCACCCCTACCCCCACACCTCACCACCACTCCTACCCCCCACACCTCACCACCACCCCTACCCCCCCACACACACCCCCACCACCCCTACCCCCCACACCTCACCACCACCCCTACCCCCCCACACACCCCACCATCACCCCTACCCCCCCACACCCCACCACCACCCCTACCCCCCACACACCCCCCCCACCACCCCTACCCCCCCCCACACCCCACCACCCCTACCCCCCACACCTCACCACCACCCCTACCCCCCACACCTCACCACCACCCCTACCCCCCACACACACCCCCACCACCCCTACCCCCACACCTCACCACCACCCCTACCCCCACACACCTCACCACCACCCCTACCCCTCACACCTCACCACCACCCCTACCCCCACACACCTCACCACCACCCCTACCCCCACACACCTCACCACCACCCCTACCCCCCACACCTCACCACCACCCCTACCCCCACACACCTCACCACCACCCCTACCCCCCACACCTCACCACCACCCCTACCCCCACACACCTCACCACCACCCCTACCCCTCACACCTCACCACCACCCCTACCCCCACACACCTCACCACCACCCCTACCCCCACACACCTCACCACCACCCCTACCCCCCACACCTCACCACCACCCCTACCCCCACACACCTCACCACCACCCCTACCCCCCACACCCCACCACCACCCCTACCCCCCCACACACCCCCCCACCACCCCTACCCCCCACACACCCCACCACCCTTACCCCCACACCTCACCACCACTCCTACCCCCCACACCTCACCACCACCCCTACCCCCCACACACACCCCCACCACCCCTACCCCCACACCTCACCACCACCCCTACCCCCCACACACCCCACCATCACCCCTACCCCCCCACACCCCACCACCACCCCTACCCCCCACACCCCCCTCACCACCCCTACCCCCCCCACACCCCACCACCCCTACCCCCACACCTCACCACCACCCCTACCCCCCACACCTCACCACCACCCCTACCCCCCACACACACCCCCACCACCCCTACCCCCACACCTCACCACCACCCCTACCCCCACACACCTCACCACCACCCCTACCCCTCACACCTCACCACCACCCCTACCCCCACACACCTCACCACCACCCCTACCCCCACACACCTCACCACCACCCCTACCCCCCACACCTCACCACCACCCCTACCCCCACACACCTCACCACCACCCCTACCCCCACACACCCCCACCACCACCACCCCTACCCCCCACACACACCACCACCACTCCTACCCCCACACACACCCCACCACCACCCCTACCCCCCCACACACCCCACCACCACCACCCCTACCCCCCACACACACCACCACCACTCCTACCCCCACACACACCCCACCACCACCCCTACCCCCCCACACATCCCACCACCACCCCAACCCCCCCACACACCCCACCACCACCCCTACCCCCCACACCTCACCACCACCCCTACCCCCACACACCTCACCATCACCCCTACCCCCACACACCTCACCACCACCCCTACCCCCCACACACCCCACCACCACCACCCCTACCCCCCACACCTCACCACCACCCCTACCCCCACACACCTCACCACCACCCCTACCCCCACACACCTCACCACCACCCCTACCCCCCACACACCCCACCACCACCACCCCTACCCCCCACACCTCACCACCACCCCTACCCCCACACACCTCACCACCACCCCTATCCCCACACACCTCACCACCACCCCTACCCCCCACACCTCACCACCACCCCTACCCCCACACACCTCACCACCACCCCTACCCCTCACACCTCACCACCACCCCTACCCCCACACACCTCACCACCACCCCTACCCCCACACACCTCACCACCACCCCTACCCCCCACACCTCACCACCACCCCTACCCCCACACACCTCACCACCACCCCTACCCCCCACACCTCACCACCACCCCTACCCCCACACACCTCACCACCACCCCTACCCCCCACACCTCACCACCACCCCTACCCCCACACACCTCACCACCACCCCTACCCGCACACACCTCACCACCACCCCTACCCCCACACACCTCACCACCACTCCTACCCCCCACACCTCACCACCACTCCTACCCCCACACACCTCACCACCACCCCTACCCCCACACACCCCACCACCACCACCCCTACCCCCCACACACACCACCACCACTCCTACCCCCACACACACCCCACCACCACCCCTACCCCCCCACACATCCCACCACCACCCCAACCCCCCCACACACCCCACCACCACCCCTACCCCCCACACCTCACCACCACCCCTACCCCCACACACCTCACCATCACCCCTACCCCCACACACCTCACCACCACCCCTACCCCCCACACACCCCACCACCACCACCCCTACCCCCCACACCTCACCACCACCCCTACCCCCACACACCTCACCACCACTCCTACCCCCACACACCTCACCACCACCCCTACCCCCCACACACCCCACCACCACCACCCCTACCCCCCACACCTCACCACCACCCCTACCCCCACACACCTCACCACCACTCCTACCCCCACACACCTCACCACCACCCCTACCCCCCACACACCCCACCACCACCACCCCTACCCCCCACACACACCACCACCACTCCTACCCCCACACACACCCCACCACCACCCCTACCCCCCGCACACCCCACCACCACCCCTACCCCCCCACACACCCCACCACCACCCCTACCCCCCGCACACCCCACCACCACCCCTACCCCCCCACACATCCCACCACCACCCCTACCCCCCCACACATCCCACCACCATCCCTACCCCCCCACACATCCCACCACCACCCCAACCCCCCCACACACTCCTCCACCACCCCTACCCCCCGCACACCCCACCACCACCCCTACCCCCCCACACATCCCACCACCACCCCTACCCCCCCACACATCCCACCACCACCCCTACCCCCCCACACATCCCACCACCACCCCTACCCCCCGCACACCCCACCACCACCATCACAGAGCCTGGCTCCCCCCACCCACCTCCTTACTGACCACCCAGTCCCGCATTCCCAAATGTCAACCCACAAATTAACTGCATCAGAATGTCTGAGAAGCTGAGCCCTCCTCTCCCAGAGATGCTAGAGATGTGTATGTAACAGCCTCCTTCAGTAGTTCAGATTTCTAATGGGTTTAGAAACCACTTTATTAACACTGATTCTTCATTTTACCGATTGGAAAACTGAGAGGGTATGTGATCAGCCCAATGTCACACAGCAAAAGGCTGAAGTGAGACCTAAGTCCCAGCTCACTCTCCACTTGAAGGGCCATTAGCAGAGAGCAACCAGGCCCCAGGCCCTGGTGCCACCCCCTCCCTCATGTCTCCCCCACTTCCCAAAAGTAGCCAAGTGGAGAATGCAGGCAGGGCATTGCAGGGCATTGCTCAGGAACGCATGGCCTGAGGCCCATCCCCCTCTCCTCCTGGAGCTGGTATGGATGTGCCCAGTGGAAAGGTGTCTGCCTTCCCTGGGCCTCATTCTTCCATGTGTAACATGGTCTCTGAGCTGGGCCCTGTCTGCCTCGGGGAGGCGAGAGGACTCCAGGGAGAGTGAAAACCTAACAAACACACGGAGTCACTCAGGCAGGTGCCTTTGATCGAGTTGGAAACCAGTCACCAGATCAGAGGATCCACCCCCAAAACTTGGGGTTCATGCTAATGATCTCTGCCAGTGGGCTGTTCGGGCTGAGATCTCCTGGCTACACCAGGACTGGTCAGAGGGACCCTGGACTGCAGGCAAGCCCCCCCACCTTTTTTTTTAAAGAATATGTTCTTATTGATTTTTTTTTTTTTAAGAGAAAGGAAGGGAGAAGGAGAGAGAGAAACATCAATCAGCTGCCTCCTGCATGGCCCCTACTGGGGATCAAGCCCACAATGTAGGTCTAGGCCCTGACTGGGAGTCTAGCCAGCCCCCTCTTGGTGCATGGGACGACTCTCAGCCCACCGAGCGACACCAGCTAGGGTGCAGGGAAGCCCTTGACTTTGACAAATCCTCACACCTTCCTCGTGCCTGTGACCCCCAGAGGATGGAGGGAACCCGGCAGGGCCAGAGACAACAGCAGGAAGGCCAACCTGCCCCTGGGCTTGCTGGCACATTCTCCTTTTTAGCCCTAAGGTCTCACATCCCAGGAAAATCCTGTTTCAGACAAATCAGACAACTGGGCACTCCAGACAATAAGTGACCGGCTCAGGGCCACACAGCAGCCCTTCTGAGCCTCCTGCCTCCTCCCCCCGGCACTCACTTTCCATTATAAGGTGAGGAATAGATAGTGGCATCCAGGTCTTCGAAATACCAGTGACGATAAATAACAACAACAATCATATCCTGTTTCTTCCATTCTAAGATGCCATTAATTTTATGTTCAGGTTAACAGCTTTTCCAGGGCAAAAGTGGATCACATTACATTACATGTAAAATGCATCATGTTGGCCAAATTAAAATGTTGGAAGGGAAGATAACGGGCATGTCCCGAGTGAGGAAATACGGTAGTGGTAATGACACTAATAGGACAGCCCAGCCCGTGTAGCCCTTATCCATTGACAAAGCCCCACTCAGTGTGGCAGGCGTTACTCTTCTGACTACCGCAGTAAAGAGGAAACTGAGGCGTGGGGAGGGTTTCCCCAGCGCAATCTGGAAGGTCTGCTCGTGGACTCACGGACTTCATTCCTTGAGGCTCCCGGGAGCAGACATGTCAGCAGGTGGAGGAGGGTGGAGTCGGGGAGGCTCCCTGTACCCTTCTGGGGACTAACAGCATTAGCTCCCGCCGTATAACACGAATGACCTCGTAATTTATAGAGCAGTTTTCATGACTTCCCTTCTCCCAAGGCTTGTTCAATAAATTACCATTTTATGAATTCCAGTGTGGAATTCAGAGCTCCACCTGGCTCCCTCGTCCTTAGGGAGCGGACAGCAGGGGCTGGGGGAAGGGGAGGGGGCTCTCCCAGGCCCCGCGTGCCAGCGGCTGGCTAGCTTGCCCATGTGAAGTTTTGAGGAAACCCAGTCTGGGATCAAGTCCTGGTTTCTCCCAGGTCCTGGCAGTGGGAGCCTGGGCCTCGCTTCCACGCCTGTAAATGTGGAAGGGATCAGATCTGCTCTGTGGGTTGTGTCCGAAGGGAGTGACAGGATGGGAGTACCTGGTGCACTGCAGTTATAACAAGTGCTATGTTCCTGCCTGGCTTGTAACCATCTCCCTCAGGTAGTCAGTCTCCCCCTCCTCCAGGGAGCCCCCAGGATTGCTCTTTTCTCTGCTCTTAATACCCTCCTTAGCAATATAAGATAGAGCCGTACTTACTGATATGGAAAATCTCCAGCATAGATTATGAAGTTAAAAAGGCGAGATGTAAGCCAATTTGTAGAGTAGGATTCCAATTTAATACAATATATTTTTACATGTATGAGTAGAGAGATATGGGTATATCTGTATGTACATATAAAAATCAGTAAGTAGATTCCCCAAACAATTTTTTACCTCTGCGTGATGGGACTTAATGTGGAAGGGACCATTTTAATTTATTTTTGTATAATTTTATGTAGTGGCACTGGGGTTGACTTTAACCTTGGAGTCGGTATTTTTAACATATCTTTTCGAGTTAAAAAGGAAAAGAAAAGATGACCCCCCCCCCCCCTACAAAATCTCCTTCTCCTCAGCATCTCAGCAGGTGCAGAGGTCAGGGGGCCATTCTGAAACCAGCAATTTGGAGGGGAACTTTTTCCACTCCAATGAACCAGGCTCTGGGCCCTGTTCCTTCTCTCCTATCCCCTCGAGTTTGCCCCCCCCCCCCACATCCCACCAGAGGCCCAACCCCATCCTCCCCTTCATGTGTCAGGCGCGTGTGCATGTCAGAGGACCTGCCTGTGCACCCCTGAGTCTCTCAAAGGGAGACTGAGGACCAGTTGGGAACTGGAGCTGCTTCCTTCATCATCTTGAAGATGCACCTGTACCCACTGCGGTCACCATAGCAACACAGCCTCACCAGGGGGCACTGCCCAGGAAACAGGTTGCCTGGAAACAGGGCTGAGGATGGGCAGGTCTAACCAGAGGGAATCCCCCACACCATCTTTCTGAGGAGGGGGCAAAGAGAGGGAAAGCCAGTGGGCGTGGGGAGCCCAGCAGGCCTCTCCTGAGGCCCTGGCCTCAGTTTCCCTATATGTAAAGAGACAATGGCAGATGGTCATCAGGGCCTCTCCAGGTGGCCCAGTTGCGGCCCTATCTGGAGGAGGTTAAGAGTTTGGGCTCTAGAGCAGACAGCCTCAAGGTGGTAAATACGCCCCAAGTGTTTGCATCTCCCTGTGCCTCAGTTTCCTCACCTGTATAAAAGAGGGGTAATAGACATCCCCACAACTCCTGGTTATTGTGAGGAATGAGCATAATGCTGCTTGTAGGATATAAACTCATAATACAAGTCACTTATGTTATTAAGATGCCGGGCACATAGTAAACACTCAATAAGCATGCTTATTATTCATTCCCCCCCTCATCCCAATAGGTTCCAGACAACCCCCACCCACCATTATTTGCTGAGCACTTGCTAGGCCCTCCCAGCACTGGGCAGATGGAGAAACTGGAGCGCAGAGGGGCGTGGCCAAGCCCACCAGCCCTCTCAGCAGTGACACAGGGCGCTCAGGCCTGCCACCCTCCCCTGGAGGCGCTTCTCCCATCACAGCGCAGGGGCCCTTTGAGAGGTCTGGCTCTTGGCCAGTACTGACTGGTGGGCGTTGGGGGGTGAGGGCACAACTGGACGAATGCTGCCTTGGTGCAGCGGGTCTTTATGTCTGGGTTTGTGTGGCGTGAGATGATGCAGCATATGGAGGGACATAGTAGGTTTGTCACCAAAGCAGAGAGCTTAGCACGAGCCAGGCATCGCACGTGTCATCTCATGCACCCTTCGCTGATTGAGAGACGGGTGTGATCCTCAATGTGACGTCACTGATGGGGGCGCGGAGGCCCAGGGCACACAGCCAGTGCGTGGCATGGCGGGATCCAGGTTCCAGGTTCCACGCTCCCCGGTTGCACTCCCTCTCCTCCCCCATCCAGGTCAGAGTCTGCGAGGACGAAGCACAACCCCCTCACCAAGCCAGGTGCCTGCAGAGCGCCTGGGAGCAAGAGGAGCTGGGCAGGGGCGGGCGCGGGGGCGGGGCGGGATGGGAGCGCGGGAGAGGAGCTGTCAGCTCCCATCTGCGTGGGCTTGACGCCTGCTTCAAGCTTCCGCTCCCATTCCGGTGGTGATTGAAGGCACCGGAGGGGAACCGCGTCTTCCCGGATTACGATCATTATTGGCTGGATAAGGACTCGATGTCTGATCTTAAGCAGGGGTGGTGCCAGGCCCCCCTGCTACACGGACCTCAGTACAAGGCCCGCCTCCCACCGGCCGCCCTCCCAAGTTCCAGGACACCCCTGCGGAGGCCCCCGGGGTGCACTGGCCTCCGGCTCACAGCCGGGCCTCTCGGCTGCCCGTGGTGGTGAGCTGCCTGGAGAGCTCTCTCCGGCCACTGTGCGAGTCCTCTGTGCTTGTCAACTGTCTGAGCAGGAAGTTCTTTCTCAAGTTCAGCCTGTGGCGGGAAGGGCTAATTCACTAGGTTAGGAGTCAGGGGACCCCTAGGTCGCAGAGTGCCCAGCGGAAGCCTGTGGGGCCCATGGGAGGCAGAGGACCCAGGTTCCAGTCCCGGCTCAGCCTCGGCTGCTGCCACACTGTGTCCCCACCCCGGGTCACAGGGGGGAGCCAGGCAGAGACTCTGGAGGCGGTCCGTCATTGTTTAAATCTGAGACGGCCTGCAAACCACCGTCTCTGTGGCTCAGGCCCTGTCCTGTGTGCCATGCGCCCTTCAGCCACCATAAAACAATGAAGAAGGAGAATAATCCCACCTACTCCACTCTGCTCTGCGACCCAGTCTCCAGCGGTTCCTGCTTGTGATGCTATGGGACAGTCAAGAGCACCTCCCTCCTTCCCCATCAGAGTGGGGCCTCCCCCAGGCCCACAGTGGCTCCCTAGTCACACATAAGAGCCGGTTTCCCACTGGGGTGCTCCTCCTCCTCCCTCAGATCCCCCAGAGCCTCTACTTAACTAGGCTCAGACCCCACCTTTCCCCACACCCTGGAGGTCAGGCTGGCTTGGAGCCCCTCAGCTCCGCACCCCACCCTCATGGAGATGTTCCATCTAGGTACACAGAGGTGAGGAGGGGGGCACAGGGATCCCCCACACCCCGCTGAAGCTCTGAAAGTCACCCAGCAATCAGAGCCCCTGATTCAATCCCAGCGACCGCAGGCCTGCCAGGTGAGCAGGGAAATAGGCCTCGCTCCCCTCCCACGGAGCCACTAATTGCTCCAATCAGAATGACAGCTGCTGCGGCTCGGCTCCCGCCAGCCTCCTCCCTTCAGCACTCAGGACCGAGCGGGACTTCTCCTCTGAGTCTCGGGAAGAGCACTGGAGGGGGGTGGGTTAGAGTGGGGGGAGCAGAGTCAGCGGATCTGAAAGGAGCGGGCCAGGTGTTTTCCTGTGTCTCTTGCAAACCTCCTGAAGGAGGGGCTCCGAGGCTCCCACACAGCAAGCCTGCTGTCCTTGTGTGGGTGTCATCCACGGCCCATAATAAGAATAGGAACCCGCTCTAAAGGACTAAAGGACGGCTTTAAAGGTGGGTGGGGAGATGGGCGGGGAATCACGGGCAGCTCTGGCCGCTCTAGAGAGCCCAGGCCTGGAGGATGCAGGCCGCGCCCCTTGCTTCTTAGAAGGAGCTTGGTGAGTCGGTTTCTGAAGTCACCAGGGTTTCAACCCACTGTCTTCGAGCGAAGGCAGCTTTGCGAAAGCATTCACGCAGTCGATCTGGAAGGAGTGTTGGTAGGCTGAGTGAGTGGAGAATGCAGAAGGCAGGGCCCCCCAGCGCCTTTGGGAGCCAGGTCTCCAAAGGCTGAGGCTCCGGAGGATATGCAAGTCTGTTTAAAGACGAGTTTCCCGGCTTCAAAGAAAAGGGGCTTAAAAAGGCTTAGGCACAACACGCAGACATCAAAAGCCTCCTGCCCACTGCCAACCAGATGTGCTAAGTGCAAATGAAGCTGAAATGTGCAGATTCAATGTCCCCTAAAATGCACCTGTCCACCCGGAAGAAAAAGATTAGAGAGTAGAGGGCGTTCCTTGTCCTGCCACCCCTGCCCTCCTCCAGGCACCCTCACCCCTTATCCCCTCCATCCACATGCCCCACCGAACACTCTGGACACCTGGATGCCTGATCTGGAATATCAGTGCTCCCTCCTCCTGGCAACAGTGCCTGAAAGTCAGCAACAAAACCAGTGAGTAGTTACTGAGCGCCTGGCATATGCAGTAGGCGGAGTGGGGGGTGGGAATGAAACAGCCAATAAGATGCAGTCCTGGCCCTGGAGGAGCCCCATCCCAGACTCATAGCTGTCGTGCAACCCAATGCCGATGCCGCTGCTGTGTTGAGTGAACCTGTAAGAGTCCGTGGGAGCACGGAGGAGGGAGGGAGGGAGGCTTCCCGGAAGAGGAGACGTTTGGCTCCTCAGGCTTTGGAAAACAAGCTGGAATTTGCTAGAAGGGGGAGGCGTGAGCATTCGGCAGGGAGAGAAGTTAGAGGCTCTGGGAGGGACGTAGCTGAGGGTCTCCAGGAGAAAGACAGGGTCCGCCTGGTTGTCCAGCAGTGGTTCTCCTGCATCACTGGGAGGGCTGGTTAGAATCCAAATCGCCAGCGCCCCCCCCCCCCCCCCCGCCCAGAGTTTCTGATTCCGTGGGTCTAGGGTGGGGACAAGGTGATGCTGATGATACTTACTATGTCTTTAAGAGCCACAGTTTGTAAAGGACTGTGGCAAGTTGGATTGTTATTCCCAATTCTTCCATTCCTCTTGGTAAGAGAATGTCATATCTGCTCCTTTTCCACATGACTTGCCTCCTCCTGTTTAAGGAAGTGGCATGGACTTCCCTGAGCCCTTGGGCTGGGCCATGTGACGTGCTGTGGTCAATGAAGTGTTAATGGACTTGACATGAGCAGGGACGTTCAATTCGCTTAATGTGTGGCTCAGCTTGGTGTCCTGTCGTGAGAACACGCTTCGGGTAGCTGCCTGTCCCAGGACAGGATTCCCCCGTCACACACCAGCACCCAGCCCACAGCTCCAAACACAGCTGGCCCCGCCCACCTGAAGACCCTCGAGTGACAGACGTGTTTACAGTTTAAGCCCTGGGAACCTGGGGAGTGTTTGTTACACAGCAGCATCACAGCAGAAACCTGGCTTGGAATACAAGGGCTTTGAATGACGTGCTAAGAAATTTAGAATGGATACAGGTAGGAGAATAAAAGCTGAGTAGATCTTACTGGGCAAGACTGGAAGTGGGGAGGCCAGCGGGAAGGCTGTTGCTGTGTTTCAGATGAGACGCAGGGTGAGAGTCCCAGGGCGCAGAGGAGAGAAAGCAGGGCACGGACTGGAAAGGTACAGGCACACGCCGCTTACCGTGGGGACGTGTTCTGAGAAAGGCGTTGTCAGGCGCTTTCATCCCAGTGCGAACATCATAGGGGGCACTTACACTAACCTAGAGGGTCTAGCCCACGACACAGCGAGGCTCTCTGCTGCAGCCTGCTGCCCCCAGGCCTTGCTGTTACTGCACAAAACAGCACGAGACTAAACCAAACACAAGAGAAAATGATGCCATCAGAGACCCGGTAAACACGAGACACATGAGGCTGCTGCCAGCGTAACACAACTTCTACAGCAAACTACTTATATATGAGTAGGACGAGTACACTCTAAAATAATGATAAAAAAGTACAGTCTAGTACAGTTGTCGGCAAACTCATTAGTCAACAGAGCCAAATATCAACAGGACGATTAAAATTTCTTTTGAGAGCCAAATTTTTTAAACTTAAACTTCTTCTAACGCCACTTCTTCAAAATAGACTCACCCAGGCCGTGGTATTTTGTGGAAGAGCCACACTCAAGGGGCCAAAGAGCCGCAAGTGTCTTGTGAGCCGCAGTTTGCCGACCACTGGTCCAGTAAATACAATAAACCAGTAACACAGTCATTTATGATCAAGTGCTATTCGCCTCACCTGGTGGTCCAGGTCATGCTTTTGTGTAACGGGTAAGTGTTTTACACCAGCGTCACACACACATGAGAGTCACGTGTTGCACTGTGACGTCATGACAACAACAGCCTCTCTAGGCAAGAGGAAGTTTCAGCTTGTATGTCATCTCAGGGACCACCATCGTGTACCCGGTGCGCAATTGCCTGACACGTGACTGCACAAACATGTTAGGGCCCGCAGGATCGGCTGACTAGCTGGCTGAAGCGGGCAGGAGACAGAAGGTCACCATGATGGCCAGTTCTGCACACTGGAGGAGAGAGCAGTGCTCAGAGACACCCTAGGTGGCCCATCACACCCACAACCCCCACCAACCACCCTAAGGGGGGTACGCACCTGGGCAAGCGGAGGGGGGGGTGTCAGAGCAGCATCTGAGAGCCGCAGGGGGGCTTGCCTGGCTGAGTTGCTGAAGCCGCTGCGATTTATGTTCTTTCTCTCCGATCCATTTGGTTCCAAGTCAGCTGTGGACGAGCTTCGCCCACAACCGCTGATCTTTTAATTTAATTGTGCGGCGCTGGGGTGTTCGTTCCCCCTAGCAAATACATCAAAACTGTCACATTGTAAATAAACGGCCTCCGTCCCCCACTCCACACCCACCCGCCACCGCCACTCCTCCCACCCTGGGCTGGCACAGCTGCAGCAGCTGGAAGGGAGGGAGGCCTGCGGGGGACAGGGATCCCTGAGGAAAGGGAAGCTCCCCTGGAGGCAAGTGAGAGACAGGCCAGAGACCTGCCTTCCAGCCACAGGACCTCCGGGACAGACTCCCCCTCCAAGCCCCACACAGCATGGAGCCGCAGAATGGCCTCGCCTCTCTGAGCCTCAGTCTGCTTATCCGCAGTGAGTTTCATGCTGAGACGAAATACACTGTAGCTACAACCAGGTCCCGGGGACTCTGAAGGGACTGACCGTGTAACGGTGCTTTCTTACGCAGTCACAGTGCAGCAGTTCGAGTTCAGGCCTTGGCTGAGCCTGGCTCCATCGCTCACCTGTGACCTTGGGCCGGTGATGTAACCTCTCTGTGCCTGGGCTGCCTTCTCCGGGAAAGGGAAGGTACCCGACTCTTCAAAGTGGTGAGAAATCAACGCGGCACACGTAACGCATTTAGAGCGGAGCTGGTGCGTGTGAAGGGACTAATACGTGTTGGCTCTTAATGTTATATTAAGGAGGAAATTGATTAGAGAGGCACAGGCTCCCTCCAGCTCCCTCGGCCTCCGGTTCCCCGGCTGTGTGTCGTGAAGAGTAACACGCAGACAAGGTGTGAGGTCCAGGAGGCCACAACAAGAATTATTTTTTGATTGAGTTTTCTCACTGTTGAAAACAAGACCTCACTGTGGAACATGGCGCCGCCCCCCCGCCCCCCACACACACTCAGTGAGGAAAGTGAAGTCACATGGCAGGTGCCCCCCACTGGGAGGGAGTAAGTAAGGAAAGGGAGACCCCACCAGCACATTCCCACGGGGCAAGAAAGGGTGGAAGTCCCTCCCTCCTCTAGGGTTGAGGTACCAACAGAAAGAAAGGAACAGAAATTCACTCACTCCAGAAATACTCATCATTCACCCCCTCCTGTTTTAAGATTTGAAAACTGAAAAGGTTCCCCCTCCCTTGCAGTATCCCCTCCAGGGGATGTGATGGGGAAACCTTGGCTCTGGAATTACGTGCCATCCCTGTGGACCCCATCTGGTCACCTTCAAGTGCTGTGGTCTGGAGGAGCCATTCCATAGCCCCTCCTCTGGAAGGAGGCGATGAGAGCACTGCCCGCAGGGTGGTCCTGGGCATGCGCTGAGAGCACAAGCCTTTGAAGGGTCAACCGTGTTTGTTTTTAGTGTCTTATTTTCGGGCTTTTTTGTTGATGTATTTTAGATTGATTTCAGAGAGGGAGAGGGAGGGAGAGAGAGAAACATCAGTGATGAGAGAGAATCATTGATCAGCTGCCTCCTGCACGCCTATTGGGGATCGAGCCCACAACCCAGCATGTGCTCTTGTCTGGAATCGAACCCAGGATCCTTCAGTCCCCAGGCCAGCGCTCTATCCACTGAGCCAAACTAGCTGGGGCAATTCTTTTCATTTTGTGTGTGTGTGTGTGTGTGTGTGTGTGTGTGTGTGTGTGTGTGTGTTTATCTGTGTGGTGGAGACCACTGGTTGCATCACCTTCTTCCCTTAGCAATGGAACCGCTATGTTTTAGCTGGGCACATGGCCCTCCTGCACCTCTGGGTATGCTCTTGAGAAGGTGCTGACTGACCCTCCTGACCCACTGATGCCTCTCCTCCCTTCCCCCTGGCTGGAGGGCAAACCCATGCTCAGGAGGGAGACACCCTAAGGAGAGTGGAACAGTCAGATAGACAGGGTCCCCAACACCAAGGAGCCCCCATATTAAGTTGGACTGCTGTGGTCAGCCTAGAACCCCAAGGAAGAAATGAACTTGGATCTTGCTTAAGAAACCATCACCTCTGGTCTGTGGGACAGCAAGGACACTGTATCCCAGTTAAAATAATGACACTGCTCTCCCCAAGGCGCCTCGGCCCACCACTGCAGCACGCTTTCGAAGAACAAACAAGAACATGAGGCCAGGGGTCTCGGCACGCAATAAAGCGATGTGCACGGGGGAGCTGCTCTGATCATTCTGGAGGGGCCACCCAAGGGGCCGGATGGAGCGATGGACATGGAGAAGGAAGAGACTAGATGGGTGACGAGGGCGGTGGAGACGGGCAAGTCTGTGATGATTCTGAGACCTCTTGTGTGGAAGATGAAAGGAGTAAGGACCCAGCTGCTTACACAGCAGGACTGAGGAGATGAGACCACGTGGGCAGGAAATTGATGCACTCAGCTGGCCCACATGGAGCTCAGGCGTGTGCACGACCCCCAGGTAGAGATGCCCAAAATGCAGGGGAGATTCAGAGGCTTGAAGGTGGGGACTTCGAGGCCACTTCTCCACGGAGCTGAAGCCCAGGCCCAGGCCCAGGGGTAAGCAGAACATTTAGAGAGGAGATGGACAAACACCCACATAAATACGTAAGCCCACAGTGAAGTACAATGAAGGGAAAGAATAAGGCGCTATCACTGAGCGAATGGAGACGCTGTGTGAGGAGGGTCAGGGAAAACCTCCGTGAGGTCATCGCGTTTAAGTAAGACCTAGACTGTGTGGACAGGGTGCAGGTGAATGGTAGGTGGGAAACGGGGCAGACAGGGAGACCAGCCCTGTGGTTGCGGAGACTTCGCATGACTGGCAGCAGGGGCGATGGAAATGCCATTCTTTTTGGCTATCCAACCCCCTTCCAGTGAGCTCCCCTTCCTATGTTTGAAGAGTCCCCTACTTTTTTTGGCAAGACCAGCTTCCCACCACGGTCACTAAAAATGTCAAATAATCACATTCCCAGTCTCCCTTGCAGCTAGGGTGCCCCGACCGGGAATCAGACTGTGACCTCCTGGTTCATAGGTCGTCTCTCAACCACTGAGCCACGCCGGCCGGACCTGCTGTGTCCTTTCGAGCCTGACTTTATCCGGGTGTGGATCTTTATGCAGAGCTCCTCCTGGCCAGAAAGAAATCCGCCTTCTCAACCCCCAAATGCATCATCACATCATTGTTATCTGACGCCCTGCACTTGCCACAGAGCCCTCTTCTCAGACACAGGCGCCTGCTCTCTGACTCAGAATTCCGCTCGATTGGACAGAACTCCACTCAGCTTCCCAGAACGGTGCCCTTGGCTTTTTAAATGTATTTACCAGATTCCAGTATTGCTCTGCAGGGGCCGCCTTCCTGCTGCACAGCCCTGGCTGCTTCCACAGAAACCCACCTGGCGACCCAGAATCCTGCCTTTCTCCTCAGAGCCTCGCTGGGCTGTGCCTCGCTAAGCCCGCCGCGATTGTGCAGAAACCTGACTTCGCAGAATCCTGCTTCGGGACCGAGGAGCCTGCTGTGCCCTGCACCGCCCTGCCCGTCGGGGAGAACGAGGCATCGAGACACAGCGTCGTTCCCTCAGGCCCCGGCTCTGGGGCCCGGGACCCTGCTGCCCGCGTGACCACACCTGCCAATGTCCTCGGTCTATTCAACCCACTGGGGTTGCGCAGAGCCCTCCCGGGAGAATCAGAACCTGGTTTTTAGAGAGACTCCCCAGAATTGGTACGTGGACATCTAGTGGGCTGCACGAAACACCTCTCTCTCGGGTCGGAGCCCATCCTGAGGCACGTTCTTCAGCGAAGCTCCGTGTCACACCAGTGGTTTCTCTAAGGACGTTGCACCCGTGCAAGCCCCCGTGAGGGGACCCACAGAAAGAACAGCTGGGGATCCTCCCGATGTCACCCTTGCTTTAGGGGAGGTGGGAGGACTTGTGCCCCCCAAAATCAGGGTTGAGGCCCCCTTAGGTTCTTCCTCCCCCAGCCAGGGGGCTGGAGCTTGGACTCTGCAGAGCAAGGGACAGGCAGAGACTAGGTGAAGGCCTGGGGGGTGGGGGGTGGGGGGTGGGGGGGGAAGAAGCACCCACCTTGCTTCTCCTTGTGCCGGCCCTGGCCGCCTGGGCACAAATCTACTTGGACAGAAATAATCAGCCGAATTAATTTAGCTTTAAATAGCAGCAACGAGAATGTTTCCACAAAATTTTCTCCGAGGAGAGCTAAGCAGAATTAATGATGGCACAATATCAGGGAGAAATGTTATTTATTAAGGCCTAATCATTCCAGGGACGGGGAAGTCATCATCACATAATAAAGTACAAATCAGCCGGCCAGGCGGAGTGCAGCCCTGATCAGCCCAGGAGCCCAGGAGGGGCCCTGCGAGGTGGGGACCAGGGGAGCCCCGGGGAGAAGCTCCCTGCAGAGTGGGCAGCTCCTGTGGGATCTCGCTGGTACAGGGGCTGAGCCAGGCTCCCGGACCTGGCCATGCTCCTCACGGCCCTGGCCACACCGGCCCATTTGTTTCTTTGCTCAGCACCTCTGTAGGGGAACGGCCTTGACAGCTGACAGGATACCATCAAGGAAGGGAGGGCTCCAAAAGAGGATCTGGCCCAGCTGGCTGGCTCAGTGGTTGAGCTTTGATCTAAGTATAAACCAGGAAGTTACGGTTTGATTCCCGGTCAGGACACATGCCCGGGTTGTGGGCTCGATCCCCAGTGGGAGGCGTGCAGGAGGCAGCCGATCAATGATTCTCTCTCATCATTGATGTTTCTATCTCTCTCTGCCTTTCCCTTCCTCTCTGAAATCAATAAAAATTATATATATATATATATGCCCAGCAACCAGAACGGTGGAATGACCAGAACAACTGGTGGCTATGACGTGCACAGCGGCAGCCAACCAGCCTGATCCAGGCCCCGATCGGTCCCCCTGCCCAGCCAACCTGGCCCTCAATTGGCCCCCCAACACTTCAACTGGGGGCAGAGCCAGCCGGCCAACTGCCCACAGCCCCTCCTGCCCACTGGCCAGGCCTGATGGGTCCCCATCAGGGTGGGCTGACCGGACCCCACCCGTGAACAAATGCATGCACCGGGCCTCTAATATATATATATATGAAGATTCTGTCTAGCCCCACCTACTATCTGCTGCCCCCACCTTAAAGGTTCCTACCTTCTTGTGCTCTTTCAACTGGTATTTAAGAGCCCAGGACTGTTGTAGCTTCAAGGCGGGCAAAGAAGTAAATGGGCCAGATGACGTCTGGCAGTAGCAGGGTTATGGACACAGCGACGTGATAAGGAGTGACGGGAGAGGGTGGCTGGAAGAGGGGCATGATCCAGGAAGGGCACTGAAGGCAGTGGATCATTTGAGCTGAGACCTCAGTCACAGGAATGTTCCTGGGAAGATCTGGAGCAGGGGAAGGACGTTAGGCAGGTGTCCCGGCCCCGGCAAAGGCCTGGGAGAGACGGGGAGCTGGGCTTTCTGAAGGCCGAGTAGCTGGGGCCTAGCAGACAGAGGGGGAGAGTGGCAGAGGCTGCATTTTTTAAAAATTACTATTATTCAGATAAATAATTCTGTTACAAAGGGTACAGGAATGGGTCAAAGTCAGAGAGTTCCCAAGGGGCAGATGAAATTCAGGGCAGGAAGGGTGAGGGGCCACTTACTCGATGGCTCTGCCCACCCCGAGACCTTCCGCCCATTACACTATGGCCCCTGATGTGCTGGCTCTGTGTGTGTCACCGTGAGGTTGGTTAGTTCCTACCTACAGACCTCATGGTGGGTGACAGGCTACCAGACAAGGCAAGACCTGTGGTGAGAGGAGGAGACTGGGGTCATTGTGCCTGGAATAAACCCTGGGGATTTCTGTGTCCAAAGTCTCCCCCAGATCTCTTGTCCTTGCTCACGTTATCTCACCTGTCCTCCACCAGTGAGGAACCTTGGGGTCATGTTGCCCGTATCCAATCAGTCACCAATGCCCATAAATTCTCCTTCCTGGGTGAACATCTGCCGTTCTTGCCTGCCCAGCACCCATCCTCCCTCCTCTTCTGATAAGGGCGCCATGATTTCCTTAGGGAATGACCTCTCCCCAGCTCCACAGCTCCCAGTCCATGCAGACCAAATGCTCGAGGTTGACCCCTGCCCCAGCTGCCTGAGGAGGCAAGCACGCGACCTAGACCCAGACAATCCAAGAAGTCCACCTCTTGTCCAGAGTAATTGTTTGAGGATGGACATTTGGCCTCATCTAGGCCAACAGAGTCAGATCCTGGACTTTTGTAGAACCCGCTGTGGGTTGTGCTGGGCGTCTTGGCTGTTACAGGTAAGCTAGGTATGTGGATGGGCAACTTGCCACCGTGGGGGCAGTGCCTGCTTCAGAAGAAGCCTGAGCGGTGGAGAGGGAGTGGTGTTGGTGTGTCATTTTAGCTTCTGTGTGTCATAACCAAGCACCACACTTCAGCAGCATTGGCCAATAAGCTTTTATTAACATGGATGTGCAAGCTGGCTGGGGTTGGCTGATCTGGGGCAGGCTCAGCTGGTGGGAGTGGCTGGAATGGAGGGAGGGGGCCCCACAACCCAGGGCGCTCGCCCTCCTTGGGCTGGCAGACCAGCTAGTTCTTCTCATACAAATGGCAAAGGGACAGGAGAGCAGACAGAAACATGCTAAGTCTCAGAAGGACTGGACTCAGGCCAGTCACACTGTCACTGTTGCCCTATTCCATGGGCCAAAGTGATTCACACAGCCCAGCCCAGAGTCAAAGAACTGAAATCCATTCAGAACTACCACGGTCATGGCTATGGAGAGGGCTTGAGATTTGGGGCCAGGGATGCAATCCACTGCAGGCAGGTCACGTGAGCCCCTGGAGCCAGCTAAGCCCGAGCCAGACCCACTGCCTGAGTCCAGTTGACCTTCCTCCCCCAGTTCTGCCCTGTGCATGCCTTGAGGGATCCCCTGTTTTAACAGCAGAAGAAACCCTCTTCTAAGAGAACCAGAAGGACCCCCAAAACACACTGAGTCCCACTGTGCTGTGCTGGAGGCTGCATACCCTTTCTCACCCTGGGACCACCCCCACTCTGCAAACAGGGATGGGGGTCAGCAGGGTGTGCAACCTGCCCGTGCTCACGGGGTGAGGGGTCAGGTGGAAAGTGCCTGGAGTGTCTGCCTGAGGAGGAAGCACATGTTCTCCCCACTTTGGAGTGGTGACCCTTCACCCCAGAAGTGGGTGCACAGATTCTGTGCTCATGCTCACTCCGCCAGCCAAACCAATAGAAACAACCGCGAATGCTTCCTGAGCCGGGCCTGTGTGCTCCGCACGGCTGCGTTCTTCGAGTGCGTTATTAGCTCCGATGATCTCTGCGGAGCCCTGGATGTAAACATTAAATTGGTATCAACTCCATTTTACGGATGAGGAAACCGAGCCTCGTAAAGATTAGAGAACTTGCCCAGTTAGTAAGTGGTGGGGCCAGGATCTCAATCTCTGCTGTCTTCAGCAGGGCCCGGCCTCATACCATCTGTTTAGGCTAAAGGGAGAGCCTTAAAAGCCCCCTAAAAACCCTGCAAGGGGAAGCGGGAGTCAAAGGCATCAAACCTAGACCACCCTGCCTCTCCCTCAGCTCACCCCTCAGTGCCTGGTCACCAGCCTCGTGCTGGGGAGCCCCCCTCTCTCTGGCTGCAGACATGATAAATGGCTCCAATTATCCCCTCCGAGATCCGATTTAATGTACTGTTTTATTAATGGCAACTTGCAGAGGACTGCAAAGAGCCCACTGCGCGCCAGAGACCTGGCTCCATTCTGAAGCTTGCTGGCTCACTGGGTACAGGCAGGAGAGGGTGACAGGGGAGAGGCACCACCCCATTTTCAATTCCCCCGTCAGGGAAATGACTGGGCGCCCCTCCCCACTCAGGGCCCAGGCTGAACGAACACATCTTTGCCTGGCAAGTTCCACCCATCGCTAATGCTTTGTTGCTTCCTTGACTGACAAATTAGAGGTTTGAACAAAATGTGGGTGTCGGGGGGAAGGGGATGGCAGCCGCCCACCCTGCAATTAGGAGGGGGATGAGGGAAAGGGGGAGTCAGCGGGGTTCAGTCAGCCCACAGACATCCCTTCATGTTGCCCAGCTCTGGCTGAGCGCTTGAGAGTGGGTACAACCCTCTGTTAACTGCAGGTGGGTTTGCCGCTCAGAGTCTGCCCTCTGGTCATCCCACTGTCCAAGGCTGAAACGTCCCACCAGCTGGCAGACCTGTCGCCTCAGACCACCTTCGACGCAGGCTGGGCATGTTTCACTGGTCCCATTGGACGGACGGAAAACTGAGGTCTGGAGAGAGGTAGGGCTTTATCCAGATCACAGTGGGAGAGTCAGCACGCACACCCGATGCTCCGATTGCTCTAGAATCCTCCCCCTACACGAAGCTACGCTAAGTGGCGTGACCAGCCTGCAGTGGAGAGGGAGTGGGTATCCTCTTCCCACTGCCCAGGGAGGCTCTGGGCCATCGGGCATAGGGCAGAGCCTAGCAAATTTAATGGAGTGTGTGTGTGTGTGTGTGTGTGTGCAATGGATGCTCACCCAGTACTGTGGAATCCGCCTCTTCCCAATGTTAAGGTCAACAATACGTGCTGTGGAGAGAATGGGAGGCCAGACGCCGCTCCCAAAGCATTTGCAGAAGTTATCAGACCATCTTGATACCCTGTGAAGATTCATTAAGGGAGGCAGGTAACAAGGCCTGGGAGCCCCAGAGGGGTGCGGTTTTGTTGGTCCCGGCCCGTTCATGGTGATGTTCACAGAACGTCTGAGGCACACGTCCCAGGAGGGATTACTCTCAGCAAACCCCACAGACACTCTCCCTCCAGGGCTAACATTATGGCTGGACTGGCCTCCGCTGGTTCTTCTTTAGTACACCAGCCAAAGCCATCCTGGAACTTGGACCCCACAATGTATTACTCTCCGGTCCCAGAGGGTACACCACACCCGTGGGACACACAGCCAGGTTGTGGGGAGAAAAACTGCAGAACTGGGGGTCTGCCTTTATTAGGGTCCCAGTCTGGGTGTCCTGGGTTTTCTGTGTTCACTCTGCTGGTTAACTTAACACGTAAGAGTTGGGAGTTAGGGTGCGGGAACGGAGAAGAGGGGTCCCTCGGTAACCAGTGATCTAGGTTACCCAGGGCTTTCTGAAAGGGAGACCTTCCTGGGTGGGGGCAGCCTCGTTCCTTATCTGGTTGTTTTGCTAGTAGTCACACAGCTGATGACCTGTATTCAAGATGATGTCATGGGAGTGGATCCTCCGCCATCAAAAGCTTAACACCGGGCACTTACTCTCCAGGTACCCAAGCCATCCCTCAGAGGATGGGCCAAGAACTTTCAGGAGGAGACAATGTCCAAGTGGGACTAAAAGAAGAGTGGGAATGAGCCGAGCACAGAGCGGGGCGGGGTGGGGGGGGGGGTGGGAGGAGGGATGTAACTCCAGGCAAAGGGAACAGAGGGAACAATGGGGACAGAACCCTGGAGGGGAGGAATAGATGGGGCTCAGACCGCCAGGAGAAGGAAATGTTGGGCAGAAAGCCCAAAACGAAACTGAGTTGGAAGGAGCAGAGCCCACAGAGCCAGGCTAGAAGCTGTGCTCCCCCCTCGCCAGGACCGACTGGCTTTCAGGAGGGACGAGAGCTAGGCACTGTGGAGAGAGCATCCTGGTTCTGGGGTGGAGAAGCGGTGGAGACCAGCAGGACTGCAGTGGGGAGAGAAGCGAGAGGCTGTTACCACCCACCGTCCAGAGTAGGGGATGTGGGACTTGTGTGGCCTGGATTAGGGAAGAGGGCAGTGGAGATTCAAAATCTATTAAGGAACTAGCCACTGACTTACAGAGGCCGGGTGCGGAAGGAAGCATCCTGGCTTCTTACACAGGTAATTGGCAGGTGTCCTGTGGGGTTTAAGAATATTTTTAAGGTGTAAAGTCAGATAAAGCTGCTTTCCCAGGGCCCCAAGCCAGACCGGATGGGATGGTGGTCATGGGAAGTGATGACCAAGAAGGAAACTATTTCTTTATGATGATAAAAACCTCCAAGGCCTGGCTCGGGACCGGGACCTCCTGGTGGAGGGGGCGAAGTGGGGAGCTGGGCCTGTGATATCACATCACACCCCTCTGCCAGTCTATTTCGTCCTACCCTCGAACCTGCAGCAGCTGGCCTGCCAGGGCACTGCTGCCCTTTTAACTCTCCCCTGCCCCTTCCTTTAAAAAAAAAAGTATTTGTTAACAAGGAATAAAATTGGCTTTTGTTTGATTACAGGTCTATGAATTTCTTTAAAGTATATTTCTATTGATTTCAGAGATGAAGGGAGAGAGAGATAGCAATGTCCATGATGAGAGAGAATCATTGATTGGCTGCTTCCTGCACGCCCCATGCTGGGGATCAAGCAGCAACCCAGGCATGTGCCCTGACCGGGAATCAAACCGTGACCTCCTGGTTCGTAGGTCGATGCTCAACCACTGAGCCACACCAGCCAGGCAACACATCTATGGATTTTAACACAAATATATTCATGTGCCCACCGCATCAGAATGGTTGCATCACTCCAGAGAGTCCCTCCTGTGCCCCTTGGCTGTTAAACATTCCCCCTCTCCTATCCCTTGGCAAGCTCTAATCCCTTCTCCATTTCTATAGTTTTGCCTCTTCCAGAATCTATATATATATATAAAAGGCCTGTGGTTGTGACACTATAACGGTGTCCACAATTTGGTCCACAACCAAAGACTGGTCACCAGGAGGCTGCGTGCGCGGTGAGGCATGCGGGTGGGCAGGAACTTGAGGCGCACACGGGCAGGAGGGGACTTGACTCTGGATCCCGCGTCCCACCCGGCGCAGCGGGTCTGGGTCTCGCGCGATATCACACGCTGGGCCTCTAGTGTTATGTAAGTGGAATCATACAGTCTGTGATCTGTGAGAGCGGCTTTTCTCCACTCAGCATGATGCCTTTGAGACTCAGCTGGTGTTATGGGTATCAGTAGCTCATTCCCTTTTATTGCTGAAAAGTATCTCATTGTATGGATGTACCACAACCATTCACTCATTGAAGGATGGTTGGATTGTTTCCAGTTCGGAGTGATTATGAGTAAAGTTGCTATAAACATTCACCTGCAGGTGTTTGTATGAACATACACCTTCATTTCTCTGGAGTATATGCCTATGAGTAGGATTGCTAGGTCATATGAATGTGTAAGTTTAATAAGAAACCAACACAATGTTTTCTAGAATGACTGGACCATTTGCATTCCCACAAGCAAAATATGAGCTTCCTTTTCCTCACTCTTCACCCAGCCTTGTTTGTTTGTGTTTCAGCCATTCTTCTAGGTGTGTGACGGCAGCTCATTGGGGCTTTCATTTGCATTTTTCTAGTACCTATGATGCTGAACCTCTTTTCATGTGCTTGCTTGCCATTAATACATTCTCTCTGATGCAATGTCTTTTGCCCATTTTTATTGGGTTGTTTTATTATTACTGAGTTTTGAGAGGTCTTTATAAATTGTGCATACAAGTCCTTTATCAGATATGTGACTTGCAAATATTTTCTCCTCATCTATATTTTGTCTTAGTAGTGTCTTTCATTTAGTAAGGGTTTTTCATTTTGATGAACTCCAATTTATCAAATTTTAATTTTTTGGATAATGCTTCTGGTGTCATATCTAAAAATTATTGGCCTAGCTCCAAATCACTAAGTTTTTTCCTATGCTTTCTTCTAAAGGTTTTATACTTTCATGTTTTACACTTAGATCTCTGATCCGTTTTGATTGAATTTTTGTATCAAATGCAAAGGGAGAGGATAAGGCTCACTTTTGTGAATATGGATGGCCAATTGTTCCAGTACCATTTATTGGAGAAAAAAATATATATTCGTTCTCCATTGACTTGCCTTTGCACCTCTGTCAAAATCAAATAATCTTATTTCTATAGGTCTGTTTCTGAAGTTCTATGCTGTTCCTTTGATCTGTGGGGGTTTTCTTTGCATATGAGTCTTTTGCCTTTACTGCACTGCCTTGATTAATGTAGTATACAGTATACTGTAGTATAGTAAGTCTTAAAATTAGGTACTGTGAGTCCTCCAACTATATTCTTCTTTTCAAAATTGTTTAGATTATTGTAGTTCCCGTGCTTTTACATAAACATTTTAGAATCAGGTCACCTATATCTGCAAAAAATTCCTGCTGGATTTTCATTGGAATTGCCTTGAATCTATAGACCTGTTTAGAGAAAATGGACTTCTTTATTGTGATGAATCTTCCAATTAATCCACAGTGTATGTCTCTCCATTCACTTAGGCCTTCTTTGATAGCTTTCACCAGCATTCCATTGTTTTTAGCATATAGAACCTCTATGTGTTTTGTTAAAGGTACACATTTTTCAATTTTTTTTTTAACTTATTGAGCTTCCAATCAAGATGGCGGCGTAGGTAAATGCAGTACTCACCACTTTCCACAACCACATCAAAATTTACAACTAAAATACAGAACCACCATCATTCAGAACCCCCTGGAATCTGGCTGAATGGAAGTCCTACAACTAGGGAATCAAAGAAGAAGCACATCGAGATGGATGGTGGAGCTGGAGACACAGGGCAGAATCCCAGAACCAGCTGGCCCCACACGCAGGTGAGGTGGTTTAAAATCAGGAGGGACAGCTTGGCTGTGGAGGTTTCTCTGGGGAGTGAGGGGCCCCTGCCCCACACCAGGCCCCCAGCCCAGGGTTCTGGTGCTGGGAAAAGAAGTCCCACAACTTCTGGCTGTAAAAACCAGCGAGGTTTATGGCTGAGTGACACGGAGGCAACTGGAGTTCCAAGTGTTCCTCTTAAAAGGCCGGCGCACGACTTCCTGGGACTCGCTCACTCTGAGCTCCAGTACTGGGGCAGCAGCTTGAAAGCCATCTAGGACAGTCAGGGAGGAACTAATTTGTCTGGAATCAGGGCAAGAGCTGGAGGAGCAGCTTCCTCTGATGGAAGTGCTGGCAGAGGCCAGTGTCCCTTTGCTGAGCACTCCCTGCCACAAAACTGACACGCTGCGCTTTATCTGAAGCTCCATCAAGCCAGCTCACACTTTTTGCCCCATCCTGGTGATTCTGAGACCCCATCCCTCCCTACTTGCAGGCTTATCCAAGCCATTTCCAGTATCTTTTCCTTACAACTGGCCTCTCTTCCCTCATGCTTTGGACTTTCCTAAAGTCTCTCAAACAAGCAGCAGCTGGCCTCAGCATGCCCTGTACCTCTCAATAAGTGGCCCCAGGCCTGGATCTAGCAGCAGCCCACCCTGGTTCACAGCTTGGCCTCTCCTGGGCACCTCCAAGCTCAACGCAAGTAGCAGCCATCTGCAGATTGCTTTGTAGCTCACGCTGGGTGGCCTGAGCAGGGCACAGGCAGAGGCTGACTTTGCACCTCCTGGGAGGCTCCAGAACTGGTGCACAAGGTGATCAACTTCAACCACCTGGAGTACAACCCTACCACCCCCACGAGTGACACATTCAAGGGGCAGACTTGGTGAGCACCAGAGCCCCACTGAAGCAAGTCCTTCTCCATAGGGTCGGCTCCTGCACAGCAGCTCTGCAGCTGTAGTTGCAAATGATAATAATTTTTAAATTCGGTTTCCAGTGTTTGTTGCTGGCATATAGAAATATGATTAATTTTTCTGTGTTGATTTTATGTCCTGTGACCTTGCTAAACCGCCAGTTAATTGTAGGAGTTTTTGTTTTTGTAGAGTCCTTAGGATTTCCTACATACAAACATGTGGTCTGTGAATAGGGACAGTTCTATTTATTACTTTTCAATCTGTGTGGCTTTACTTGTTTTTCTTTTCTGATTGCATTGGCTAGAAGACAGTAGAGAACGGTTCTGGGAGGGGAATAATGGTTAATAATCTCTAATGCTCTCTACTGTGTGCTAAACCCAACGGGAAGCACTTCACAGACATCATCTCATATTACCCTCACATTTTTGAGGAAGACAATCTTGTCCTGATGAGAAGACTGAGGCTTAGAGAGGTTAACTAACTTCTCAGAGGACACCCAGTAAATGAGTGGCAGGCAGCGCGGGGCCAAAGCCAGGAGCATAACTACTCCCCAGTGGTGCCCCTGGTTCCAAACTAACCCAGTAGAAAGCTTCATGGGCTGTGTCCACTAAAGAGCCCAAACCCTGACCCCAGAGAGGAGAAGGGTACCTCAGGTCACCCCATCAGACCAGGACCATGAGGAATTCAGCTACAAGTTTTCCGCTGCTTTAAAGGAAGAAAGAACCCCTATGGAATCCTGAGAAAGATGCCTCAGGCTGAAGGGCACCTTCTGTCACCTGGTCCCTCATCGAAAACTCTGGAGCAAGGGTCACTGGGAGCTCATGACCTGGCCCTCCAGGTCAGCATTGTGGACATCCTAGGTTGCTGATGGATGTGGCCCACCAGGAGTTTAGGCAGTGACCTCACAATCAGAGGCAGGGTCCCTGAACCCCAAAGTTTCCACCACCCCAGGCCTACCAGGCCTCCAGGCCCCTCAGCACCCACCCCCACTCTTCTCCCTCCCCTGAGTCCTCTCAGCCTCACTCTCCATCTCTCCCAGCCCAGGCCCTGGCCTCCTGCGAGATCTTGTTATTCGTGTTTGGTATCCCCTCCCTTGTTCATTCCCCTTTCTCCTTCCCCTTTTTCAGCACTTTCTCCTCCTTTACTCCCCCTCTTCTCTCCCTAGTCCTTTTCCCTTGTCTATTCTAGATAGATTAATTCGTTCATTCGTTCGTTCATTCGTTCATCTGTTCATTTTACAGTCACCAAGAGCCAAGTGCCTGCACTGGGTTAAACACAAAAGATACCAAACAGATAAGGACATTGCCCTGCGCTGGATGAGCTCACAGTTCTAACAGGAGGAACCAATGAGAATGCCACGGGACACGTCCCTAAAACACCCGGCCCCTGTGCTGGTTTGAAGAAGCTTCTCCCTCCCAACTTCCCTGAACTCAAGCAAACGTGTTCCCTGTGCAAGAAGCTTCTCAGCCTCGCCTAAGGGCCAGGCCCCGCGAACCCTGCTGGTGCCCTGGTGCGTAACTAGAGAAAGGCACCGGCTGGTCTCTGTGCAGTGCTCTGGGGCAGCCCTGCCCTGGGGTTCACAGGGCAGCCAGGCAATCGCTCTGCTTCTCTGGGCCCTCCTGGGCCTTGGGCAGAATCAGAAAGGTCTTTGCAAACAGAGCCAGGCTCGTCTGGCCCATGAGGGAGGCTCGCACCGCGTTCCATGGGAGCTGCCTGACATCTCTATCTTGCTGGCTGGCCAGGCCCCCCTCTTGCTTCTTTGGCTGAGCTCCTTCTCCCTCTCCCTGGTTCTCCGAGGCGCAGGAAGCAAGCGTCTCTCTTGCCTGTCATCTTTCTGCACAGTTGGAATCGACAGGTCCTCGGGCAGAGGGACTGGCCCGTCGTCTGACAGAAAACTAGTTCTAGATAAATGAGTATTGGTTTTGCTCTGTTTGTTTTTCGTTTGTAGCCATCCTTTGATTTTTTCCCTGCAAAATGGGTTAAGCAATGATAGCCGGTCTGGGTCTGCAGATGCATTGATTGGGCAGCTCCTGGAGTCTGGGTCTTTTGCCGGGTGAGCTGTTGTGTTTAGTTTTACCACCTCCCCCACCCCCGCCAACCCCCAACTCCACTGCCTCTTCCAGATGTGTGGGGGAAGTCGGGAAGGTGGGAGCGAACATATACAGAGCATCTATTAATGCCAGGAACTGTGCAGGTGATTTATGCCAATTGCCTCATTCTATCTTCAAAAAACAAAACAAACCCGTGTGGTATGCATCATTCTTCCTATTTTGCAGATGAAAACACTGGGGCTCAGAGAGGTTCAGAAACCTGTCCAGGATTGCACAGCCAGAAGTCAGGAGAGCCAGGTGGGGTTGCACTACTTCCCTTGCCAGGCATGTGTGCTTTATCACGGGCCAGATGGTCATCCTTAGGCCTCAGGCTGCCCCTCTGTGGCATGGAGAGAGCCCCGAGGGCACTCCGAGGCCAGGGATAATGGTGTGAGCTTCCACCCCAAGGGGAAGCTCTGAGCTCACAGAGAAAGGTCAAAGGGGAAGGGTGCCATGCCATGCAGGTGAGGGAAGAGGGAACACAGTGAGGTCGGGAGCAAGGCGCTGTGGAGAGGGGCCAGTGGACACGTGGAGTGGGGGGTGGGGGTTCCATGTGTGCCCGGTGGGCGGGCAGACTCCAGGGCCAGCCACGCCTGGTCTTTGCAGCAGCGACAGGAGGTCTGATTTGTTTCCTTCTCAAAGGAGCCATCCAGGTGCCGGGCACTGCAGAGCCCACCTTTAGGGCTGGCCTGAGAAGTCACGTCGAGGACGTTCCTATTGCTGGAGAAGCCCTGGGTGACACCTGGGGCTGGGACTTGGCTTGCCTGCAGCTCAGTGTGTGGATGGCACAGGCAGGTCCTATGGGCTGGCAGAGCCCTCTGTGACTAGAGACTGGCTTAGCCGCACCCAGTCACTGGGTGGGAGAGGGAGAGTGGGAATGGGGCTCCTGTGGGCGCAGCAATGAGGTGAAGGGGAAGGTCACTGTTTGGAGACAGGAGACCTGGGCTGAGCCCTCTGACTCACACACCTCTTTGCCTTGTGACCTCTGATGAGTCACTCCACCTCTCAGAGCCTTAAAAATCACAAAGGCTGATATTCAGGGCTGACCACCTTCCAGACACTGATCTAAGCAATTTCCATACGTTTAATCTTCAAGATAGCCCTAGGAAGCGCACTGTCCTCACTTTATGTCCAGCAAAATCAAGGGACATGTGAACATCAAACAAGGTAGAGACGATAAAGCACTTCTTACTGTGTGTGTAGGGGAGGACTGTGTGTGTGTAGAGTTATAGGGGGAGGACTGTGTGTGTGTATGTGTGTGTAGGGGAGGACTGTGTGTGTGTGTGTATGTGTAGAGTTATAGGGGGAGGACTGTGTGTGTGTGTGTGTGTGTGTATAGAGGTATAGGGGGAGGACTGTGTGTGTGTGTGTGTGTATAGAGGTATAGGGGGAGGACTGTGTGTGTGTGTGTGTGTGTATAGAGGTATAGGGGGAGGACTGTGTGTGTGTGTGTGTGTATAGAGGTATAGGGGGAGGACTGTGTGTGTGTGTATAGAGGTATAGGGGGAGGACTGTGTGTGTGTGTGTGTGTGTATAGAGGTATAGGGGGAGGACTGTGTGTGTGTGTGTATAGAGGTATAGGGGGAGGACTGTGTTTGTGTATGTGTGTGTAGGGGAGGACTGTGTGTGTGTGTGTGTATGTGTAGAGTTATAGGGGGAGGACTGTGTGTGTGTGTGTGTATAGAGGTATAGGGGGAGGACTGTGTGTGTGTGTGTGTGTATAGAGGTATAGGGGGAGGACTGTGTGTGTGTGTGTGTGTGTGTATAGAGGTATAGGGGGAGGACTGTGTGTGTGTGTGTGTATAGAGGTATAGGGGGAGGACTGTGTTTGTGTATGTGTGTGTAGGGGAGGACTGTGTGTGTGTGTGTGTATGTGTAGAGTTATAGGGGGAGGACTGTGTGTGTGTGTGTGTGTATAGAGGTATAGGGGGAGGACTGTGTGTGTGTGTGTGTGTATAGAGGTATAGGGGGAGGACTGTGTGTGTGTGTGTGTGTGTATAGAGGTATAGGGGGAGGACTGTGTGTGTGTAGAGGTATAGGGGGAGGACTGTGTGTGTGTGTGTGTGTGTGTGTGTGTAGGGGCGGACTGTGTGTGTGTGTATGTGTGTGTGTATATGTAGGGGCAGACTGTGTGTGTGTGTGTGAGTGTGTGTGTGAGTGTGAGTGTGTGTGTGTGAGTGTGTGTGTGTATGTAGGGGCAGACTGTGTGTGTGTGTGTGTGAGTGTGTGTGTGTGTGTGTGAGAGTGTGTGTGTGTGAGTGTGTGTGTGAGTGTGAGTGTGTGTGTGTGAGTGTGTGTGTGTATGTAGGGGCAGACTGTGTGTGTGTGTGTGTGAGTGTGTGTGTGTGTGTGTGTGTGAGAGTGTGTGTGTGTGAGTGTGTGTGTGTGTGAGTGTGTGTGTGTGAGTGTGTGTGTGTGTGAGTGTGTGTGTGTGAGTGTGTGTGTGTGGTGTGAAGGGAAGGACTGCGGTTGTGTGGAAGGGGGAACTATCATTGCAGACTCAGCTCTGCTGGAGCCCATCAGGAGGAGCAGCCTCCTTGGCCTGACCATCATCCTTTCACTCAGTCCACCCGCATCTGAGGGTGGATCTAGTGCTGGGACCAGGCAGAGCCAGGGTGGGACATTCCTGCCTCTGTGGGGCCTCCATGTGAGCAGCGGGAACAGACTGTGTCTAACTAATGCATCATCTATGACGAACACCATGTGGAGGAGAGAGTGCTTCAGAGAGAGAGAAGGCAGAGCCGGGGGTGCCACAAGGGCGGCCGGGAGGCCTGCAGGAAGAGGTGACGCTGAGCAGGGCCTGAGGGCAGGGGGCCGAGGACCGCAGGACAAAGGCTCTGCAGTGGCACCAGCTCAGCAGGCCCATGTGGCCGCAGGACAGCGAGACAGAGGAGACCAAGCCAGCAGGCAGGCCGCGGTGGCCTGAGGACCACAGAGGACTGGCCTATTGCAGGTGGTGGGCCTTGGAGGACCCTGAGCAAGGAGGTGACATCATCTGGTGCCAGCAGGAGATGATATGTACCTGCCAGAGTGGTCTTTCCAAGATCCCCATTTAATCGTCTCCTAGTCCCCACCCCGCCCTTCTCTGAACCCCGTTAGAGGCCCCTCGTGGTCCTCAGGACAAGGGCCAGCCTCCGGGGATGGCCCTGCCCCGGGGCCTCCCCAAGCCAACCTCCAGGCTTGTGGACCCCTCCTTCCCCATTGTCCCTACACCTTTATCCCGCAAACCCGCTCACTCTGCCTGGACATGCACCCCGCACCTGGATCTCGGCACATCTCCCACAGGGACCCTGTCCCGGCTCCGGATCCAGAGCAGGTGAGGGCCCGGCACTTGGTGCCCAGCCTGTGCTGATGGCCGTCGGAGCAGCTATCACAGGACTGTGTGTGTGTGTGTGTGTGTGTGTGTGTGTGTGTGTGTGTAGGGGGAGGAGTGTGTGTGTGTGCGTGTGTGTGCACGTGTGTGCGTGTGTGTGTGTGTGTGTATATGTGTGTGTAGGGGGCGAGTGTCCACCAGCACAGCGAGGTCCTGTGCGTGGGCCTGGGGCCTGCCCATCAGTGTGTCCCTGTCTCTAGCCCTGAGCCTGAAGGGCGTGTGGCAGCGGTGCCTGGGGAATGCTGACACATTCATCATAATAATAACCGTGTTAATAATATCCAAGCACGGCTGCCCTCTCCTCTGGTGCCTGGGGACAGGGAGGGGGCCTGAGGAGCGAACCCCCTTCCTTCCCCAGGCAGAGGCAGCATAGGCAGGGCCGGAGCCCGCTGTGGGACCACCGTCCAGAGGCAGCCTCACAGACTTATAAGAGGCCCAGTTACATTTATGGCCATGTTCTTAGTGAGCGCCAGGAGAGGAGATCACCCCCTGCTCCCTCCCACAGCCTGGGAGGTGGAGGCCACCAGCCCGCCTGACCTTAAATCTCAGGAAGCTTAAAAGTCACAAGTGCTCAGGCCAGCCCTGCACCCCCAGGGACAGCAGAGAGGAATGCAGCGTCTCAGGGGGAGCCCCGCCTGATGTCCCCCTGGGATTCAGGCCAGGGCAAGGGAGTGAGGGGGGCACACCTCCTTGAGCTGCCCCGGAGCATGGTCCGCAGTTCTGATCTGCACTGAATGCTGTGTGACCTTGGGAAGGTCAGATGATCGCTCTGGGCCTTTGGGTGACACTCTTCATCGTGGTGGACAGACTCCAGGTGTTTCTGGGAATGTTTCCCAAACATATGTGTCCCCTCCCGTTGTACAGAGGGGAGAGCAGAACCTGGAGGGACCCTGCCCAGCAGACTCCAGGGTCAGAGGTGGGGTGGGTTCTCAGAGCGGACATGGCCTTGATGGGAAGGCCAGCGGCAGCACCTAGAACCACGCTCTCAGGGTACCTTCCTCTCAACCCCGACCCAGGCCACGGTGCCCATCACCCTCCCGGAGCCGACAGGGACCCTCTGCAAAGGTCCTGGCCCTGCATCCACATCCCTGGGCAGCATGCGGGCGGGGCGAGGTGGCCCCACTCGCTTCACAGGGGGAGTGACTGAGGGGCAGACCGCCTGCCGGGACTGGAGCCCGGATGGGGCCTTCCTCCCACGAGGTCTCTTTCGCTTTCTTTTCTGCATGTGCAATCGATTTCAGTGAGATTTATTGGGGGCTTTAAACCTTTTTATATTATGAAATATAACACAAATACCGAAAAGCGAATAATCCGTAACTGCGGAGCTTAGTGAGTTCTATAAAGTGAACACCCGGGAACCACTCCGGCTCCAGGAAATAATGGTGCCAGAATCCACCCATCCCCACTGCTCCTTCCCACCCCTGCCCACCCCCCACTCTGCCCCCGCCCAGGGAAACCATGCCCAACCTTTACGGGAGGCCTTTGTTTATGTCTCCTGTGCAGAGCCCATTCACCTGGGCATTCAAGAGAGTGAGGAATAAACGCCAAGTGATGTGGCTCCGGTTTCACCCCCCGTGAGGGCCTCAGTTTCCTCATCTGTAAAGTAGAAGATTGGACCCATTTAGCCAGAACAACCCAGAAGCTGACCAAGCAGAGGAGAATTCTGCTGGGGAATCTGTGTGCAGCAGTGAGGAGTGGGGACTGGGGCTCCCAGCAAACCTGGCAGGGGACTGTCTCCCTCCTCCTCACTCCTGGGAAGGGTCCTTCCTCCAGCCAGGGCCTGAGACTGGGGGTACCTCTTTCTGCCTGCCTTGGAGTTTTAGGGTTTCCCTTCCTGGGGGGGCAGGGTGGGGGGCCACTGGGGTTCTCCTGACTCATTCCCACCCCCACCAGAGAGCCTTTTGTCCAGTTCTGAGTATTTCCCTTTTAAAAAGAAATAAGTAACACTCCAGAAGCCAGGCAGTTTCTTCCTTCCTGCTATTCTGCCCACACCAGACCCAGCCTCCCAGGCTCGCAGTCTGAGCCTGGGGACGCTGTGCCTGTGAGAAGGGAGGGGATGCAGCCAGCACTCCCTGCGCCCCACTGTGTGCCCGGCATTGCAGAGGCACTTGGCATTCACTATCCGGTTGCATCAGCCTCCTCACACACCTGGACGCAATATTAACACCTCCATTCTCCAAAGGAAGGCTGGAGGCTAGGCCACTTGTCCACAGTCACGCTGCTGGGAAGCGGGGAGGCAGGCTTAGAAACAGGCCTGTCCCACAGCTCTTTCTTCCCACCCCACGCCCGGGCCTGGCATGGAGTCAAGAAAGGAAGGCAACCTCTTCCCAAGGGGCTGAGTGGAGGGGTGGATAAATTATCCCAGGAAGTCAGGGGTGATGGGAGGTGAAATGAATTCAAAGGAAGAACGAGAGTGGGAGTGGGAGTCAGGAGGCGGACGAGGTTTCCCGCGGGGGAACACGGTGGATGGTGGAGCCCAACGCCAAGACAGGAAAGAGCAGGTTTGATGGGGGCGGAGCTTAATTTTGAAAACTTTTGGTTTCGTTCTTCACGTCTTTATTCTTTGCAGAGAGCCTGCTGTGGAGTGTGAACTCTAAGAACGGTGACTGTGTGGGTGGGTGGGTGCGTGGGGGGACAGATGGACCGGTGGACCGAGGGAGGATGGGCGGCCAGGAGAAGGCCCGGGTGAACACATGTATGGCCAAGGCCTCTGTGGGTCCCCACCGCACTCCGGCCAGGCTGCAGAGATACACACGCATTCGGAGTAAGTACCCTACGAACAAGCCACGTCACCCACGTGACATGCTCCCAGGAACAGCATTCCTGCATCTCCTCCCACACCCTTCCTCCTCCTCCTCCCTTTCACGCCCTCCCACTCCTGACCCTGAGTCTCATCTCCCCCTCCCTTTCCCACGGCCTGCAGGCTCCAGGAGCCATGGCTGTGAGCTGCCCACTCCTCTGCTGGTCCCAGCGACTCCAGCTGGCAGGGCTGGGATAGGCCTGGGGCCCTGGATGTGGCCACCCGTAAGCCTGGTGCCTCGGTGGGACCAGAGCGCCTGGCCGCTGGCTCCTGGGGCTCGAGCTGAGCAGCCGCTGGAGAGGAGGAGCTCAGCGGGAGGGACCCCATCTCCGGAAAATGCTAAAACAAGCAGCCCCTTGGCCCCTGCTGGGCTCCTGCTGCCCAGCCTAAGTCAAGGCCATGGTTTCTCAGCAGTAAACCGTGGTTGCTGGTTGCCTTTCCTGCTGAATAATTTTAGTTGACTAATTTTGCATGATCTCGGCACAGCATGAGAGAGTGCCAAGCTGAAATGAGGAGCTTGCACCATGGGGAAGGGTCAAATTAGAATCTAAAGAGCTCCCTACACACTGGCCTCCGCCAGGGCCTGGCATCTATTACACAGGGGCTGCTGGTCACCACAAACCACGGCAGTGCCTCCTCTGTGCCTTCCTCCCAGGAGCCTCCCAAGGGGAAGGGCCCCCAGGGGGCTCCAGCCTTGTGTGGTCATGGATGGGTCCCCCACTCGTCAATGTACCAGGCCCTGCACAGGCGTTACCTCATTGAATCTCCGCCACCTCTACCCTCCCCCAAACACACACACACACACATACACACACACACACACACACACACACACACACACACGTACATATGCGCGTGCCCTGGAAGCAGGCCTTGCCATCCCCAATGAGGAAAACAGTGGTGCGAACTTAGCCGAGACCCTGACCCAGTAAGGGCCGATGGAGCCTGCAATTGACAAACCGCAAAAGAGGGGGTGAGTGCTCACAACGCTAAGAGAAGGCATTGCATCTGGGCTGGGGATGGAGGCTCCAAACCAGAGGAGCACCTAGGAGAGGAGCAGAGTCCAGACAGAGGAACCAAGGAGTTTCCCTGAAGCAGGAGGGGTTGGAAAAGCAGGGCTAGGAAAAGGTCTGGAAGAAATTTGGATTCACAAGGTAGAGCTGCCAGGACCCTGAGGGGCTTCAATCATCTTCACTGCACACATGAATTTCACAGTCGCCGCAGAGAGGTCAAGTGACTGGTCAAGGTCACACAGCAGGGGAGCTGAGACCAGAGCCAAATGCTCCTGACTGCCATGACCCCACCCTCAGCTAGGCTGGGCCTCCCCGAAGGCCAGCCCAGCTCTAGCTCTAACAAGGCCAGGCCTGGTTGGGCGGAGGAAGGGGGTGGCAGGGGTGCTCCAGGCCAGGGTCAGGCCGGGAGGGCCACCTCTCCTGCGGTCCCACTCCCGCTCATTACTATTCCTGGCATCGCCCCCTCACTCCCCTTCCTGTGGAAACCCAGCGATGCTGAGAGCTGGAATTTGGATGTTTTCCCAGCATTTGGACTGTTAATTAAAACTAATAAATCTGCCACTTGGAGTTGGATTGAAGAGGAGAAAGAGGGAGGGAGAAGAGAGGAGAGGGAGGGAGGGACCCCGGCTTAGGATCCCACGCACACACACCCCTGCAAGGGGCTTTTCCTTTCCATCCAGCCTCCTGAATTACTTTCTCTATGACCACTTACTCATTCCATGCCTGATCCTCCAGCTGCTGGGCCCCACCTCTTTCTAAGCACACTCTGGACTCTTCTAAGGAGGGGTAGGAGTCTTGTTTCTAAGGCAAGGGCGGGCGCACCGTCCCCTGCCACACCATAGGACTGAGCAAAAAGCATGTAATCCAGCTGGGAGAGACCTGGATTCAAATTCCAGCATCGCCACTTTCTAGCCACCGGCCCCCTGGAATCATTGCCCCGCTCCCAGCTTCCCCTTCCTGACCTCTCACATACAGACTACATGTCTACTGTGAAAGGTAATTGTGACGATGGCATGAGAAAGTATGTGCAGAATAGCCTGTTACAAAGCAAGCGATCGCTTCTTGGCCTCCGTGATCTCCTATCCTGATCTCCACTTGCTCCTTTCCCACCTCGGCTGGCTCCTAGAGATTCCCGCAAACATTGTATATCATAAAGTAATAACCAGGACGCCGCCTCATACCCGTAAAGTAGATTTTAATTTACAGAACACCTTTGCTGGGTTATGGGTTGCTCTGGGCAATGATAGTATTTTATTCATCTGAATTTTCTCAGTGCCCAGCCCAATGCTAGACACACAGGAAGTACTCAATTAGCGTGTCTCAGATGGATGAATGAAGTACTTTCACGTCACTTTTTCGCCCAACACTCTGTCTGCTTCGTCTAGTAACAGCTTCTCCCTTCCTCAGGGAACTGCATTTCCCCAGGCACTGTGTATTCCTTCCTCTTCCTTCTTCACAGATGGTCACATGACCAAGCTGGCCCAATCAGAGCCTTCCCCAGAATTTTTCTCTCTGGGACTGGTAGGGAGCCAGTCATGAGGCCAGAGAGTGGATGAAACTGCCTGTCGACATGACTCCAACCTTTCTCACTGATGAAGATAAAATCATGTGCACAAAAAGGCAGAGATGAGAGATGAAAAGAGGGTGCCCAGGTCCAGAGCTTCTGGCCTTCCTATGATTGGGTTATGTGAGCAAATGAAACTCCCCATTCCTTCATTAAACAACCAGCCTGGAATTCTGCCATTCACACCCATGACTCACTCAACATCTATTATCTCGTCTAATTTCAATAACATCCCAAGCAAGCCAGATGGGGTGATTATGTCCATTTTACAGGTGAGAAAGTCAAGTCCTAAGAAAGCAAATTTATTTCCTGAGGTCACACAGCTGGTGATGGTAGAACTAGAATTGATATCAAAGACTAACAGTTATCGAGAGTGGCAGGTGCTGTGCTTAAGGACTCATATGCATTATCCCACACCATCGATAACCCAGCGACATCATTACCATCCACGTCTGTCCTTACACAGAGGAAACTGAGGTGGCATCTGTTAAGGAAATTACCGAGGTCACCAGTTAGTTGATGGAGTTGGCTTAGGTCTGTCTGTCCAGAGCCCTTTCCAGGCTCAGAGGCTACCTTTTGGGGAGAGGACTCTCTCTGGGCAGTGCAAGACTGAGAGCAGCAGGAGATACTGAAGTCCCCACGGTGTGCATGGCTTTGTGCAAGGGCTATACAGATGCAGAGATGGCCACGCCATGTGCTTCCCTCCAGAAAGCCCAAGACATGTCTACAAATCCCCCACTGCAAGGTTTAGAGCCCAAGGGAGGCTCTGGTCTCACTGCACTGTGCACGGTGAACACAGAAAACAGATGTGGGGGGTGGGTAATAGCACAACAGCCCGCAGTCCACAAGCTTTGCTACCGGAAACCAGGAACTTCAAGAAAATGTCAGTGCCCTTGGCTTACCAGCCTCCACCTCACCCATCTGTAATCACCCTGCCAACACCCCCAAAGATACTGAGAAGACAGAGCCCTGGGGAGATTCCAGACCCAGAGTCAATGATCTACTCTGAGCCTCAGTTTCCTCACCTGTAAAATGGGCACAGGGAGACTGTAGCAAGGTGTTGGTTCAAGCCCCTTCCAGCTCTGCAGGCCTAAGGTCTGACCTTCAAATGAATCACATTTTTCCATGAGATTATCTGTTTCTCCGGGGACAGAGTTGAGAGAGGGCGGGAGCAGTGCTAACTCAATTCCTCCTGGGGTGGAGCACCCTCCAAAGGGAGACGAGACAGGATGTAGGTCAACATGGCTGCAGAAAAGAGGATAGAGGGGGGCCTTAATGTCTCCATGCTAAATTCTGGACCAGCTTGGAGCAGGAATGCCACTCTCTCGGGAAGCTCCTGTGATTACTGTCAATATGTACGTGGTGGTCACTCGCATTTCCTCTCATCCCCAGCCCATGCTGTCTGGGCCACACACACACACACACATACGGATGCCCCCACCCTGCACACCCACATCTTCCACGGACTGATCAGGCTGACCTCTGACCCCTGCCAAGGTCCACAGGAGAAATGTGGAGTCAGGGTTTCTGTCCTCGGTTCCAATGTCCTTCGGCTTTGATTGGGCAGGTTTTTCTTAGCCGGGCTCGGGTGAAGGGCAGCTCTGCAAGAAGAAAATAAGTGGAGAGAGCTTGCCTCTTTCCCCGGCCCAGTGTCCTGACCAGGCTCCAGGAAAGACCCCGAGACCCCAGGGCCTGGGAGGCCGCTGCCCTGCGGGGAGGTTCCCAGTGTGTTCAGACAGTAGAGACTTGGCCAAAATCAGCTTACAGAGTGTGGTTTGTATTACAACTTAACATTTAATGCTTTAACACAAAAATTACAATGTAATATAATTGCTGTATTAACAAGATGATTACAGGTTTATTTTTAATTAATTCGTAATGTGCTGCAGATGGTGTGGCCTGGTAACAGGACCAAGTTTAAAGTTATAGGAGGAATCGTTTACCGTGAGCCCATGAGGGGAGCCGAGACAGGGGAAATAACCACATTTGGAAATGTCCAGAGAAGGTGGGGCCCAGCCTGGAAGCTTCTCCTGGCTCTTCCTGCCCCCACTTCCTCCATGACAAGCTCTGCACTTGAACACACCTTCTCCTGAGATACTCGAGAGCATGGACCTGGGAGGAAACTTCTAGATTAACAGTCCAGACTCCTTCACTGGAGGGGAGGACCAAAGCCCCCTGCAGCAGAAAGAGCACTGGATTTGGAGTCAGCAGAGCCTATTTTAAACACACCTCTTCCCCTCATTACTTATGTGGCCTCAGAAAACTCAGTTCATCCCTCTGGGCCTCAGTTTCCTCATCTGTGAAATGGGCACAAATGAAGCCTGCCTTCTGGAGCTGCAGTGAGGTATTAAGCAATAGACACTGGCTATGTGACTCCTGCTGGGGGCAGAACTGGATTAAAATCCTGCCACATACCCAGCATCCCCTACTCTCACCTGCCCCCCAAGCCCCACAGCTGAGCAGGAAAGGGGTTTGGAGGACAGAGCAGCCCCTAATTCCGGAGCCAGTGGGCAGAGACTGTGCCTCAAGGCACAAGTCATGCCCACTCAGTGAGTTAGGCGTTCACCTCCAGCGATGAAATGGGAACAACTTGAGGTCAGGGAGGAACCGAGCAGCGCCTGGCCTGTGGAGGTGTTACGTAATCAGAAGCAATGATGATGATGATGATGGTGGTGACGATGATGATGATGACAATGACAAGGATAGCGGAGGAAACCCGCTTCCCTCTTCCCTGCTAAACATCCTCCAATGCACAGGGCAACCCAACAACAAGGAATTTTCTAGCCCAAAATGCCAAGAGTGTCAAGGCTGAGAAACCCTGGTTTGCATTGCTTTCCGTCTCTTCCACAATGAGAAACCCTGTCTTATTCTCTTGTAACCACAATATCGACACCGTGTAGATGCTCAGGAAATGCCTGCTGACTGGCAGCGCCTCTGTGTACTCAAAAAACGGGTGGTTCCAAAGTGTTTGCTGGGTGAATATGTGATAAGCTCGGTGACTTAAGAGCTGCTTGATCTTGGTGAGTCATTTAACCTCTCTGAGCCTCAATTTGCCATTTGCTCACTTGTGAAATAGCATAAATATTCATTCATGCAGCTGACTTCTAAGGAAAGCTCTTGCCTGTCCACTCTGGGACCATTTGAGGGATCACAGGAGCTCCTTGGATTCATCCTTTGGGACTCCCTGACATGTCACCTCCCTGTGGGGTCTTCCCAGATCCTTGCCCTCCTCAGCACTGCCCCCCCCCCACACACACACACCCCACTAAAAATCTCTCCTCCTTCAGGTTCCCAAAGGCCTGTGTTCGCACCTGCCAGGTGGTGCTGTCAGCTTGAAATGCCCCTTCAGGCTCAGCCCTAACAGATGCCCTGCTCTTATAACAAATAGTGTGTAACGGGCCCTTTACAATCCAGAAATGAGATTCACAGATAGCATTATCTACACAGACACATCATTTGAAAATAAAACAACACGATGCCCTAACTATAATAAAAAAGCAAAATGAAGAGTATTTATAATAAAGCATATATTTCAATATGTAAATGCTGGGGTTCAACGACACTAAAAGACGCAATGGAGAAGGCGGGGCCTCACACCCAGGTGTTGGACCACGAGGGCCACGGGTCGGAAGCCGCCAACACCTCCGAGGGGGCGGGTCTGGGACTCAAATACCACAGAAAGCGTCGCCATCGGAAATGAGATTTTCCGAAGTGATGAATAACTCCTGGTAATGTTTTCAACAGAACAGAGTACGATCTCTCTTCCATTTATATGGTAGTTGAATTCCTGGAAAATTCAGGGTGTATTAAATCCGTGACACAAATACTTTATGTGTGTATATAAAACAGCTACGTTCCAGGCTCAAGTAATTACAAACAGGTTTTCTCCTGCTGGGATGTCAAGCAGGATATCTGAGAGCTGAGCTGCGGGACCTGAGGCACCGCTGCCCTTCCCACCAAATGTCCTGTCCAGCCGGCATGGCTCAGTGGTGGAGCGTCAACCTATGAACCAGGAGGTCACGGTTCGATTCCCAGTCAGGGCACATGTCTGGGTTGCGGGCTCGATCACCCGTTGGGGGTGTGCAGGAGGCAGACGGTTAATGACTCTCTCTCATCATTGATGTTTCTATCCCTTTTTCCTCTCCCTTCCTCTCTGAAATCAATAAAAATACATCTTTTAAAAAGTAAAAATAAATGTCATCCCCTATCGTAATTGTGCCCATCAGAAAGGCCCCCACGTGTTCTCAAAACTCTCCCTGGGAGCTGGCCCTGTCCCGCAGAGAAGGGGTTTCTGCCCTAGTTGGTGTGTCCCTCACCTGCCTCTGAGACCCAGAGCTAGTGAAGTCCGGTTCATCAGCGTGCTCCCAGGACCCGGAGGGAACTGGTACCTGATGGCGCTCAGTAAATACTGATGGCGAAGTATCTGCGGGCCCACCCTGCCAATACCCCTGGCCAACCCAGGGTCACCTGCCACCAGACATGCCAACAGCTTCCTAAGCTTCAGCCTGCAAGTGTCTCTGGCCAGGGAGGTGCCACCCATGTGAGGGGGAAGCCTCAGTGCCAGGGAGAGAACAGCCAGAACAATCCATCACAGAGAAGCATAATTCCCTGCCTTCCACCCCCTCCCCGCCCCCCTGCAGGGGACACAGTGTCTCAGAGGGTCCCCCTGAGACTGAGCCCGGCTGCCCACAGAGACAACCCTGCAGAACATACCCTGCCTCACTCCCTCTCCTCAGGGCTTCCTGGGGCTGCCTCGCAAATACACTGCTCGCACCCAGATTCTGTGTCAGGCACTACCGCTGCTTAACAAACCACCCGACAGGGCTGGGAAGGGCAAGTATCCCAGGTTCTGTGGCTTGCCGAGACCCTCCTCTGAGGTTTTGCCATGGCTACATTCAGCTGGAGGGTCCGCTGAGCAGGGAGCGTGAAGCGGACCTCACCCATGTCCGGCAGATGGTGCTGGCTCTGGTTGGGGAGACGACCTTCCCCCTCCCTCCCCACCCCTCACCCTCCTCCTGCAGTAGCCAGACTGGCTTCCTTGGAGGAAGCACCCACAGAGGCAAAGGAGAAAGCGGCCAGCCTCTTGAGGCCTAGGCCCCAGATTGCCTGCAACACTCTTTCCGCTGTAGGTCAAGGCCAGTCACAGCCACAGGGGGTGGAGAAACAGTCCCCTCGGGCCGTGGAGAGGTGTGCACGCAGGGGCGGGAGGGATATGTGATGTTACACAATCTTCCACTCGGGGTGTGCTCGGTGGGGCCAAGAAGGGTGGAAGGGGGATAATCCCAAATTAAGACATCGGCCGAATCCAGCCCTGAATGAGCAGATGAGTGTCTGCCGGGTGATGGGGGGAAGATGCCGGCTGCGTGAGAGGCGCTTTGGAAGGTGCTGGGCACTCAGCTCAGGGACACGGGCTGGGAGGCCGAGCGGCTCCTCAGCCTCTCTACTTCCACCGCCAAACTCGTCTTTTTCCACAAGCTGCACCCTTCACCAAGCATGCAGTTACTTACGGTAGAACATACACAGTGCGGCCATGTGCCCGTGGGGGTCTGTGATTCAGACATATCTCGAGAGGTAATTAAACCTCTTCCAGAAGCAAGAGGTCTTGATATAGGCCTCGGTGGTGTGCCCCTGGGCCTGCCGAACCCAGGATGGTGGCCAAGGTCTCCTGGGGCAGGGTGAGGAGGTGAGGCCGCCTGCAGTCCTCGGAGAACTCTCTCCAGGGAGCCTGGGCCAGAGGAAATGGACATCCATGCAGCAACGGGATGGAGTTCAGTGTCAAGGGAAACCTCTCTTAACACCAGGGGCCTATTTACTAGTAGGCCACAGCTCGGGCTTATCTGCTTCACCCGGGAATGGAGGAAAAGCCTGATGTGGACAAAGGCAGGATGTGGCCCGGCTGGCGTGGCCGAGTGGTTGAGTGTCGACCTACAAACCAGGAGGTCACGGTTCGATCCCTAGTAAGGGCACATGCCCGGGTTGTGTGCTGATCCCCAGTGTGGGGTGTGCAGGAGGTAGCTCATCATGATTCTCTCTCATCACTGATGTTTCTCTCTCCCTCTCCCTTCCTCTCTGAAAACAATAAAAATACTCTTTTTTTAAAAAGTTGGGGTGTGACTAGTTGTGGTCTGTGTCTAAGTGCAGCTGGGGATGAGGGAGGAGGACACTTCCTAAATAGCAGGGAGGAAGGGACCCCGCAGCCTTGCAGACCTGCTCTGCACCAGGCACTGTGCTAGGCGCTTCGTGCCCATCCTCATTCGGTGGAGGCCATTTCACAGATCTGAAAGCTGCGTCTCAGAGACAGGAAATGCTCCATCCAAAAGCACAGAGCTGCTTCGTGGCAGAGCAGGGACCAAGGTCTGTTGACTCCACAGCCCATGGAGGATCTGGAGGAGGGTGCTCTCCAGGAGGGAGGAAGCAGTCCTGCCTTAGGATACTTGAAAGCCAGTCACAGAAGAAAGACATGCTTTACTCTGCACGTTCCCAAGGCAAGACCCAGGCCAGGGAGTGACTATACCAGGAGATGGAGTCCTAATAGACATAACTGTCCCACTCCAGAACAAACAGGCTACATGGAGAGCTGGATGCTCACTATCGGAACGTCTTCAGCAAGGTTAGACCCGGATCCCATGCAGTCTCCTGGAGCTTGAGATTCTCTGGGAGTTGCTGGCGTGCCCAGCGGGGGTGGCCTGGTGTACAGGGACAAAGCTGGAGCAGGGGGACTGGGTAAGGAATGGAGGGGCTCTGGGCCCCATTTCTGTCTTCCCTGGCTCTCCCAGAGCCTCCAGGCATCCTTCTCTCATTTGCTATTCTCTGGGCAGAGCCACTGGCTGGGGCCAGAGAGGGACCAGGAGGCCCCCAGCCCCGCCTACATGAGGAATGGCAATGAGTTAACCTGCTGACCCTTAATCAAGGCCTGGAGCACAAAGGCTGGATGGATGCAGCCGGGTCTCCAGTTCCAATTACTCTGCAGGAAGTTCATCTGGTGGCAAGAGGCAGATGAAGCTGGTGCCAGAGACAGCAGAGATGGGCTGGTCCTAGGGGAGGCCACAGCCATGGCCTCAGCTCAGGGCCGGGGGGCGGGGGTGGAGAGGGTCTTCTGTGTCTCCATCCCCCATCACCAGTGCTTTCCATTCCAGCCCAGGCTCACAGAGCTAAACTCCCTTGCAGCCCCAGGTCAAACAGCTCCTACGTGGAAGAGACAGGATGGGATCTGAGCCGGGCTGTGGGCGTTCTCTACTAGTTCACATCCTAGTATCTCACTCTCTCTCTTTTCCTTTCAGCTTCTGTCACAAGGAGGAGAGGTCAAGGAGATCCCAGTTCCTCCCTTCATTCCCATGGGGATTGGGGACCAACTACCTCTCATGCTGTCCCCAAGGGCAGTGCCAAGTGTCACCTGGCCATCCCCCAGCTTCAAAGCACCTCAGCCACTTAGCGCCAGGGTCACTGCCTCCCTGACACCCACCCATCCTCCTTCACCCACCCTCCCATCTCCATCCCACTCTTCATGCAAGTGATGGAGCAGATGAAACCCTGTGCTTCTCTTCAAGCCTCCTGAGAACATCCGGGTCCCTGAGGAAGGCATAGCCTCTCCGATGGGGTCCCGGGCCTTCCAGTCTTACAGCGACTCCTCTGCTACGTAGTGAGGCCTGTGCCCAGCGGCCTCTGGTTTGAGAGAAGGCCTCGGTGAGCCAGCCGGAGCCAGGCCCGGGTGACTGACTCTCAATCCCCACTGAGACCCAAGCCAGTTAACCTGTTTGGAGAGTTCACTGATTAGAGGGTAGGAAATGCCTGACCAGCTGGCAACCCCACCCAGGCCACCATCCCTGGGCCAGCCCCAGCGCCTCTCCAGAGATTCCTCATTAGCATCTTAATGTGAGCAGCATTTGCAATGAGGCATCCGAGCAAATCCCGGCATTTAAATTCATTAAACAGTCGCTGGAAGTCTTCAGTGCGGAGGTGGAATTATCGCTAAACTGCTTTTAACTTACCAGCTGTGAGCTAAACTGGCAGAGGAGGCCGGCTCTGGGGTTGCGGGAGGGGGCCGGAGGGTTGCTTCCATCTGGGGGCCCGGGCTCAAGCCCAGGGATGGCTGTGTTTTCTAGATTCTGTGCAACACCCTAATGATGAGTGAAAAATTCAATCAACCAGCTGGCTTGTCCACTTAGGAACAAACAGCCTTCTCGACTGATATTGATGTGGCTGTGTGGCTCAGGTTAAGTTTTGTGACCCTGTGCCTCTCTGCTCAGCAGCTGATGGATGAGGGAGGACACGGCTCGCCTGTCCCAGGCGTGGCCTCCCTCCGCCGGTGGACCCTCCTGGGGCATCAGGCACCCCGTCCAGGAACCATTTCTGCCTCTCTCCTCACCTGGGAGCAGGGTCCACAGTGCCAGCCACGACCTCATGCCAGCTACGACCTCATGCCAGCCACGACCTCGCCGAGATCCGTCTCTGCACAGGAGGATCCTTGGGGCTCCGGGACTCCTGTGTATTCCAGAGCACCTGGCACACATGCTGCGCTCCACAAAGATCCGCTGAATGAATTAATTGATCGATTAAGTGCTCCTCTTTGCTGGCAGTGTCAATCACAGTGCCTGACTCATTGTAGTGTCTCAATAAATATTTGCCGAATAAATGTTGAATGACAGGTAAGTGGTTGCTGCAGGGAGGGGGTGGAGGTAAGAAGGTTAGGATTCGGGATTTCAATGCTTTCTCCAACAAATATTCATTGGGTAACTACTCAGAATGATGGCTAATATTGATATTAGGTTTCCTATCAGCAAAGCACAAGTTAACTCATTTAATATTTATAACAACTCTGTGCGGCGAATTCTAATACTGCCCTCGTTTCTCAGATGGAGACTGAGGCACGGAGAACCGAAGCAGCTGGCCCAGGGCCACCCTGGAGGGGGATTGGAATCGAGGGGGTCCCGCCCAGGACCGCGCTGCCCAACGGAAGTATAACATGAGGAGTGTGTGTGACTGCAAATGTTCTAAGAACCCCACTCTGCAAAGTGAAAACAACGGTGAGATTAATGTTAATGAGCTATTTTACTTAACCCCGTATCTTCAAAATATTATCATTTTAACACATAACCGATACTAAAAAGTATTCATGAGGCCTTTCTTTCACATTCTTGTTTTCATACTAACCGTTCAAACTGCAGCGAGTGTTTGACACTCACGGCGCTTCTCAACGTGGACTCAACATCGCGGCTCTCCACGGCCACACGCGGTGAGTGGCCACTGTACTGGATGGCCCTGGGCACAAGTCTGGGTTCGTGACCGCTGTGTGCCTCTGCCCCGCTCACCTTGTGTGCGTCGTGCTGGCCACCGAAGGACACGAAGACGGGCCAGCGCAGTCCCTTCGAGGAAGCCACAGGTTGTTGGGAACGATACACTGGATTTGACCCCACGGGATGAGTGTTGGTAAGATAAGATGCGGTAAGCCCTGGTAAGAGCACGGTGTTGTGGAATTACACAGACTAAGCCGTGGGGGTAGAGGACTTGAGGCAGTCCCGGAAACCAGCAGCCTGAAGTGTGACTCACAGTTAGCCAGGTCAGGGGGCAGGGAACGGCACATGCAAAGCCCAGCCGCGGGAAGGTGAGCAGCACATCCAGGAGACGGCAGCAGTTCTCTCAGAACTGGGGAGTCAGAACTCCGAAGCGGGTGACGGGTGTTGAGAGCAGAGGCTGGGGAGGTGGGCAGAGGCCGGAACACATCAGGTGCATGGAAGCCACCCTTGAACTTGGCCTTGAGGAACAGGAGGAGACACTGCAGGACTCTAAATGAGAAAGCGATGGAGTAAGATGTGCATTTCAGAAGTTAGGCTGGAGGATCTCATACTGGAGACAGGAGGCCTGGCCAAGGTCTGGGTGGATGCAGAGGCCACGGCACGGGGTAGAGAGGAGATGAGGAAATAAAGTCAGCAGGACTTGGTGACTGTGTGATGGAGACTGAGCAGAAGATTGGCCCCTGGGTTTCTGCTGGGGCGCCTAGGTGAAGAGTGGGGACCAGTCTTCGAGGAGAAGAAGCACTGAGGGACAGAGACCAGGTGGGTTGGTGGGGGGGATGCCGAGTTTGGATTCTGTCGGGTTAAGTTTCAGGGGATGGGTGGATGGGTCTTAGATAGCTTAGGAGAGAAGGGGGGCCGGAGGTGCAGATGGAGGACTCCTGTGGACAGGTGGTCACCGTGGAAGGGTGGCAGAGTCTCTGGGCCTTGCACAGGTTCTCCTGTGGTTGCACGTGGTTAGGTGAAGGAAGAAAATGCCCTGAGACTGAGGGCCGAGGAGAACACGTAAACGCGGGCATGACAAGTCATCTTTGCTATCATGCTTCTGCTTTGGGGGTTAGGCAGCTGAGCGGCAGAGCGGTGACGTGATTTGTCCTAAGACACACAGCCAGTTAGTGGTCCAGCCAAAGCAAGAATCCGGGGCTCCTGACCCCACCTCCAGTGTCCTCCATCCACGCATCCCTCATTAAGCCGCGACTTACTGAGCACCTACTACATGCAATGCACTAGACACCGGGGGTGCACGGTTCAGCTGGGATGTGCTATGTCGAGGATTGAAAGATGGGAACGAGCCTGGTGGAAGGGAGGTGGGTGGTAGCATGAATGAGACCCGGTGGTGGAAGAGCCTCCAAGGCAGGGAAGAGGGCTCGCACGAGCAGGGAACCCAGGCCGGGGAGGGGAGGGGCAGTGGCGAGAGGAAGGGTTGGAACTCTCTGCACAGCCCCAGCCTCACAGACCCAGATGCCATCTTTCCACACAACTGGCTCCACCTGGCCCTGGTGCCCGCAGAAGGGCCTGGGCAGATGCAAAGAGGTCCTGTTTCAATAAGCAGCCCTCCATGGTCTGTTCTGCCCAGCACCTGTCTCTGCAGCTGCCCCTGCCCTCGGACTAGCAGCAGGAGGAAGGTCCTATAACTCCAGATTGGAGGCTGAGAGCTGGCTCAGCCGTGGCTCACCGTGGGGCCTGGCCTCCGTGTCCTCGGTGCAGAGAGGACGCTGGACTGGGTCTGCCCCCTCCCTCAAACCCCTCACCCCCATCCTAGCTGAGCCTTGGAGTCATGGCACAGCTAGTCAACCACACAGGTGCCTGGGCCCCGGCTCACAGGATCAGTCGTCCGGACACAGGGTCAGCCAGGCGTGGGAAGCCGTGTGACCTCCAAGGCCTCTTCAGCCCTGACCTTCGCGGGGCTTATGCAGCACACCCCGTGCAGAAGAGGAGGCTGGGAGGCTGTCACCCGAGGCTTAGGCTCCGGTCCTCCTCGCCCTCCCACCTGGTCACCAGGATGCCCATGTACCCGTGAGAAAGTTGAGGAGCGCACCTGGCCATGTACGAGGGCAGAGCATCACCCTAGTGAGCCCTTTACAGTGGACCAGGTGGCCTTCCAGGGTTGCCAGGTTCCCGAAATAAAAACACAGGATGTCCAGTTAAATTGGAATTTCAACGACAAATAAACAACACATTATTTTTTCATAGAAGTGTGTGACTTTCAGTGTGAGGCGGCAATTAGGTGACAGGAGCTGCCAGCCTCGGGGCTTCGCAGGCTGCCTGAGAGGTGGCCAGGAGGAGACTGTTTCAGATGGAAATACGTGGAGATCATCAGCAGAGGAGGATCAGGGCATCCGCTTCAAGCAGTCTGCAGCCCCAGCATCTAGTGACCCAATGACCTCAAACGGCTCCATTACCCCAAACCACAGCCCCGGGTTCCACAGCCCGAGGCTGCAGAACAAGACTGGTCCTCAGAGAGGAGGGGACTGGATAGGGGGGTCAGCTGATTAGGACGAGGCTTCCAGGTTCCAGACTGGGGGGACCCGCGCTAGCTGACATACCCAGGCCCAGAAGCCCTGGGCATAGGAGAAGGAGTCCCTCAGGGCTCCCCCCACCCCCAAAATGATGGGCCTCAGGGCAGGCCCTTGACCCTGTTCCGGGCCAGGCCTGGGAAGGAGTTCAAGATCATCACTCTCAGGCGACTGTGTAAATCCCTCCCATCCCATAGCCCATACACACACACACACACACACACACACACACACACGCACACACACACACGCACACACGCACACACACGCACTGATATTGCCACATGGCCAGGCAACCTGCTCTCCCCATTCCCAAGATAGATACCACAATGTTTAGAGATTGAAGGCTGATCAGCAAGGAGGCTGTGAGCCCCTCCCCCATTACCTCTGAGCCACGGGACCGAGGGCCCTGCACTCCCCAAAGGCGGCCACTGCCGTTCTGGGACATTAGCTTCCTATTAGGAGTCACTTTCTACTGCAAACACAGACGTAGCCGGGAGAGGAATTGGCAGAGCAGGGGCTGGCCCCGGGTGCAGGAAGAAGCAGTATCCCTCCAGAAGCACTTTATTAATTCTCTAATTAATTTACCCCATGCACTACAGGGAGCCGAAGAACGTGGTAAGGATGCGGGAGGAATGTTTGAGATGGAAGAGAAGGTGGTAGGCTAGAGACACGTAAATGCGGGAGGAAGGCCTGGATTTGCAGGTGGGAAAACTAGGGCTCATCGTGGGGGGGGGGGGGGGGTGACAGGGGCAGGGGTGGGTGCCCCAAGTCCAGACGTGGTAGGGGTGGGGAACTGCTCCTGGCTTAGCTCATCCCTTATCCGGTTAAAGGGCTGCCTGAGAGGAGGTGGGAGTGGAGGGGTGGGACAAGGACAGGGAGCTGGGCCAGGTGGCCTGGGAGGGGTGGGCCCACAGGAGCAAGCAGGGCTGCAAGCCTCCCTTTAGCTGGAATGAGTATCACATCTCAGGCGGCACTGAAAGGCTGGGAGGTGGGCTCCCCCTGAAATTGAACAAACATTTCCCTCTTATTTGAAAGACTGAAGGTGGGACAGGTGCCAGCTGCTGCCAGCCCAGCCCCCACAGGTGCAGGCAGCAGCAGGTGTTCCACAGGGCAGGGGTGTGTCCTCACAGGGCCCACACTGCCATGCACAGACACACTCCTGCCACTCAGGAGCACAGTCATGCCCCCCCCCCCCGCCCCTGCAAACACACACACAGCAGCGAAGGCACAGCCGGCGGGGGAGGGGAGACTTGGAGCAAGAGCATGGCCCCCAGCAGCCTCCAGAGCTGCCACGCAGCCCCCACCCCCACCCCCTTGCCTGACCCAGCAGGGATGGGTCCAGCCAGGAATTTTCCAAGCTGGACTAGTCTTGGGTGTATCATCATCCTTTCTTAGAACAAACCTTTCGGAATGCCCTTTTGAAATGAAATGAAATTCAAAGAGAATATAACCCACTTCCATGTGTAATTGTAAATGCCCTAACTGTAATATAAAGGAGAAATAGATAGGTGAAAAGATTTCAATAAATAACATTTATTTCAGTGCGTGAATGCTTGAGCACAGCCACCCACACGAGTCAAAGGCTTGCGCCTGGCGCATCAGGAACACAGAACCTCAGTGCTGGCGGGTCAGGCCGGGTCTTCTCGGGACTGAGCCCCCTGAGCAGCACTGCCTCCCGCAGTGTGGTTTTCCAACTGGCAAACAATTCTTAGTAATATGCTCATCAAACAAAGTCTAATCTTTCTTCAAGAGATGATAGATGATAGACAGATAGATAGATGATGGATGGATAGATAGATGATAGATAGATAGATGATTGATAGATAGATAGATTGATAGATAGATGATAGATAGATAGATAGATAGATGATAGATAGATAGATTGATAGATAGATAGATTGATAGATAGATAGATGATTGATAGATAGATGATAGATAGAGCAGAAACACAAGTCACATGGAATTAAGTTTTAGCCTCAGAAAAATATGCACAGGAGGTGTCTCACCTACGTGACACCTGGCAGACATGTCACATCTTTAGTCCTGCCCACTAAATGCCAGGGTGCCCCAATTCATGGTGCTAACCCACAACACCCGAGGGTGGCACTGCCCTCGCTGAGGCTCAGTGTCCAGAGTGCAGCTGCCCACCTCTGCACTCTGGACACTGAGGACAAAGAATGGGAAATTAGTATGAAAAGCAGCAGCACATCGACCCAGGTGGGTGGGGTCTTTAGCGGGGGGGGGGGGGGGGAGGGGGGAGGGGGAGGGGGAGGGGGAGGGGGCAAAGGCTGGTGGCAATGGCTAGAGCCCTGAAGTGTGCAAAGGAGACTCACCCAAGCTGGGCGCCTGGCACACATTATCTGTGAGACAGGTCTTGGGGTCCCCTCTGCACAGGGCAAGGGACTGAAGCTCTAGGCCAGTGGTCAGCAAACTGCAGCTCGAAAGCCACATGCGGCTCGAGAGCCACAGTTTGCCGCTCTGTTGACTAATGAGTTTGCCGACCACTGCTCTAGGTGGTTAATTACTTGAGTCCAAGTTTATCTGGATCCAAAGCCCTTACTCCTTCTCAGACCCCTCAGGCCCTCAGGAGAGGCTCCAGGGAGGGGTGGGTATTTGCATTGAGGACCATGCCACTCAAGCTAAAGGGCAGAGCTTCCCAGCAGGCAGAGGAGGGCCATTCAGGTGGGGCAACAGGTGAGCCAAGACACGGAAAGTGCATTCCAGCAGCACGGGTTCTGGACTTGCAGGGGAAGCGGACTGCGCGTGCTGTGGTGGAAGGCAGCTCTGGAAAGACGGGTTTTCCTGATAGCACATGTCCTTGGTGTCCGAGGGAGGGGTCTGGTCTTGACTTGGAAGGGACTGAGAAGCCACTGAAAATTCTTGAGCAGGAGAGGGAGGTGCCAGATCCGCCTGCCTGCCACGCCCTGGACTAGCCCCCCAGCCTTTTCTCCAGTCCCTGCAGCAAGGCTCAGCTCAATGCCTGCTTGTGAGACGGCCCCTTCTGGGGCGGGTGCGGTGGAGGAGTTCCTCCCAGCCTCCTGAGCACTTTCAAGCCCTAATTAATTGTACAGTAACAGGATCTAATTGCCTTCCCCCTGCCAGCACCCCCAGAGATGATGAGCTGTACCTGGAAGAAGGTGTATTCAGAAAAAAACACAAATTAATTAACACCCTGCACAAAGAGGCTGCTAATTGCATTGTTCCCATGACTTGGGAAGACACTTTTTTAGGAACGGGAGCTTCGGTCTTGGGCTCGCTGTACCGAAAACCAGGGATCTCCGGGAAAGAGGCCCTGTTCCCGCTCCTCCCCAACAGAACTGCAGTAACAGCCATCCTGGCTGCAGAGTAGAGTCTACATTTCCACCCTGGCCAGTGTGGCTCCGTGGACAGAGCAGCAGCCCTGGGACTGAAGGGTCCCAGGTTCAATTCTGATCCAGGGCACGTGCCTGGGTCGCAGGCTCCACCTCTGGCCCTGGCCAGGGTGCATGTGGGAGGCAATAATGTGTCTCTCTCACATCGATGTTTCTCTCTCTCTCTGTCTCTCTCCCTCCCTTCCACTCTTTCTAGTATCCTTGGGTGAGTTTAACCAAACAAACAAACGAACAAAACAAACAACAAGTCTACATTTTTCTCTGGGAGAGCCAAGAACCCAGGATCTTCTTGTCCCCGTGCTACAGATGGACAAACTGAACCCAAAAAGGACACAATGACTTAGAGGTTTGGCAGCTTAGGCCCCTTCCATGAATCTGATATGGAGGGGAAAGGACAGGGCTGGACAAGGCAGATTCTTGCCCGAAGTTCTCTCCACTCATGAACGAAGTGTGTGCAGGCCCCACCCAGCTCCAGTGTCCTCGCCTGGGCTGCCACCCATCCCCTGGGGTCTGCCCATCTCCCTAGGGAGCCTGCCACCCGGGGCAGGGGCTGTCTGCACGGGGACTGCCAGTCCCAGCCTGGCCCCCCTGGGGACCCGGGGCCTTCACAGCCAGTCTGCGTGAAGACCCTGAATAAAAAGGGCACTCTGGTTGCTTCCAGACATCCAGTATGGACACCAAAGAGCCAGCAGTAAGTACTTTGCACTTGACGGGCTGTGCAGTTTCTGCCACAGCTGCTCACCGCTGCCACTGCCGAGGGAACATGGCCGTGGACCATGCAGAAGCAGATAGGCATGGCTGCGTTCCAATAAAACTTTATGCACACAAACAGGGGGCAGGCCAGAATCGTCCACAGACCACAGACCACAGCTCTGCCACCCTGGTCTGGGACCCTCCCTGAGGGCACAGGGCCGCTGCCTCCCCTCGGTCCTCCTGCGCCGGGCACAGGGGGGCACTCGCGAGAGGCTTGTTCCGTGAGAGAAGCAGGAGGCAAATACTGGTAAGAGTGGGCACTCCAGTGACCACGCGGGAAGGATGAGAGTCTCAGCACAGTTCCTGGTTTGGAAAAGCTTCCTCCTCTCTGGCCATTAGAACAGCACAGGAGGGGCTGCTAGTGCTATTGGCAACTTGCCACAGAGTCCTCCGTGGTCCCCAGATCCAGAGGCCCCCCCTGCTCCTCCCCACTCACCTCCCCAACACTCTTCAAGGTTCACTGTCCACGTGAGGCTGCCACCTTGCAGATCGGCCTCCCGGAAGCTTCTTTACCTGAGGCCTGGCTCGGTCTCCCAGTGGGTGGGCTTCCCCTGGGAGGCTCTCCCACCAGCTTCCCACCCTCCCCCCAAACCCCAGACAATCCCAACAGCAGGTCGGGGAGGGAGAGAGGCAAGCATCCTGGGAGAACCCAAAGACGATGAATGGAGGGGAAAGCCCAGCAGCTGGGCCCACCAGAGCTTGGCTGCGAGCCTGCAGCCCAGGCAGAAGGAACAGCAAGTCGTAAACAGAGGGGCCTGGCTCCAAGGATGGGCTCAGGGCTCTCTAAGAAGCTGGAGAGAGTTCCAAGGGATCCCAGTTCTGAACCCTAGGGGTTTGGGAAAGGCTCCAGGACAAGGAGGAGGTATGGATGGAACACAGATCACAGAGCTGGAGTTGGAACCAGAGCTGGAGACAGGCTGCCCTCGTGCTGGCTGGGCTCCGTTGGTCTCTGACTTCTCTAACTGCCTGGGAACCCAGAGCCTCTGGGAGCACCTCTGAGCACAGAGGAAAGGGAGGTGGGCAGGAGGGCGAGCATGGTCACCCCAGCTCAGGTCCACAATGAACAGAATCCAGAAAAGGTCAGGGTTGGGCTCCCCCCGCCCCCATGGAAGATAAGGCCCCTCCCAGGTATCTTGCAGGACCCTGCCCAATGTATCCTCCTCAGAGAAGAGGCGCAGCCAAAACCTGGGCTGTGGACATCTCACTTAGAAAGCATCACTGGGGATGGCACAAGGTCCTTGAAAAATGTTACCGATATGAGGTGCCCCAGGGGCCAGGTGCTGTCACAGTATTTTACATGTATTATCTCATTCAACTCTCTGGTAGGTATTTTTATTCCCATCCATATTATAAAAACCCAGTAGCCCTAATGCCGTAACGACCAAAGACGGGTCACCAGGAGGCTGCGTGCGCAGCGAGGAGTGCATGGGTGGGTGGGTCTGGGTCTTGCATGATTTCGCACGCTGGGTCACTAGTTTTATAGATAAGGAAACTGAGGTTCCAAGATATTAAATCATCTGCTCAAATCCCACAAAGCCAATGAGGATCAAGGTTGGATTCAAACCCAGTTCTGTCAGAGTCCTAAACATTTCCCATGTGCCCACGGATGAAATTCAAAACTCACCACCCAGCATGGCATGCACGGCTGCCAAGTGTAAAGAGCTAGTACAGCTGAATGGTAGGCACCAGGAAACCACAACCTGCGATGCCCATGCTGCATCTCCCGGGACCCAGCACCCAGCATGACCCCCACCCACACACAATCCATCCAAAATGCAAACAGCAGATCACCTGGCATTGTCCTCACTGCTGAGGGAAGAAATTCAAATCCCAATGAGTCTGAGACCCCAGTGTCCACCAACCAAGCCAGCCTGCAGGCATCCCCCATCAGAGATCTTCTCGCCTGACTCATTCATTTTACAGATAAGAAAACCTAGGTCCAGAGAGGGACACCGAGTTGCCCAAGGTCACACAGCAAGTTGGGAGCAGACCCCAGTCCTAAGAAATAGAAGTCCTATTCCTGCTCTGTGGTTCCCCCTGTCCTCAGGAAAAGCCATCTGCAATGTGGGCTATGAGCTACAAAACTGCTCATGCCCTTTGACCTGGTAATTCTCCTGGAATCAACCCTTGGGAAGTGATGCAAAGGGGGGGAAAGTAGTTTGACAAAGATGTTCACTGCAACACTGTTTGCAAGATTGAAAATTTGGCTGCCGCCCAAATGCCGAACAATAGCAGTAAGCAAACTGTAGTCGTATTAATGTTCTGTGGTTATTAAAAATGACAGCTCTGTAGACTAAGTGGATACAATAGAAACATTCATGTAAAATACTGTTAAGTGGAAAAAGCAGAAAATGTCTTCACACGTTGGTTACAACCAAGCAAAACAAGTGGATGTATTAACAAAGGCTGGGGGAGAAGAGGAGAGATGAAAATGGATTCTTGTTCAGTTGAGGGGTGGGGGTGGTTCTCCCGCTGAGAGCTGTTTAGTGTCAAAAAAAAATTTAAGGACTTTCAAGTTATCTACTTGTTCTGCTTGGTTGTAACCAGTGACTTAATGATCGGAGAACAATACTGCATTCAAACCCACCAGGCAGAGTCCTGAACCACACCCGGCCCCCTCCCACACCCCCAGCTCCCCTGCACATGTGTGCTGATCTGCTGGTCTCCCTCTCCCTCGAATCATCTTGTCAGAAGGAAGCTTTGGTGGCATCTGATGTCAGGACATTCCTCCATGTGTCTGCCCATCTCCTTGAGGCTTCAGCAGCCGGGGGAATGGGCCCTGTGGGGGGCATCTTGCCATAAATCCTAACAGCAGTGGAGGGAACCAGAGGTGAGAGAGAAACACACAGCAGTGAGAGACAGTGAGACGGAGAAAGTGGGAAGGCGCCGGTGAATTTAAGCTTTATGGGAGTACACTTGGGGAAAGATTAGAAGTGCAGTTGGTTCCAGGCCCAGGAGGAATTATGAAAATCCTCTGTGCAGAGGGAGCTGGTGTGGGCAGGCAGAGGCAGCCTGCAGAGCCATTGCATGTGCAGCAGAATTGGAGGAGTGGGAGGTTGACTTGGGTGTGCTGAGTGAGGAACATAAATAAAAGGGGGGAAGACAGGATTGGCAGTAACTCTGAGGGAGAGATAGTCCATCCCCATCCACCCCCGAAACTCCTTCCTCCCAACTTCCTCAGCCCCAAATTCCTGGCTGTGAGTCCGGTGGGATCATGTCATCAAAGGCTTTGGGTCACAGCACCTCCATGTCCAACTGATGAGGACCATGCCTGGCCTTAAGCCATGGAGAAGAATGGTAATCCAAAGAGCAGCACTGGGAGCCAGGCACTCAGGAGCAACCTACGATGTCAGCACCGTGACCTCATTTGACAGATGGAGACACTGAGTCTCGGGAAGGCGATTTGACTTGTGCCAGGTCACACTGGCAGAGGACGGAGCCACTCCTGGAGCCCAAAGTGTGTTTTCCACCACACCACCCTCCAGGAGTCAACAGTCCCCTCCAGGGAACTGATATGTCCCGCTTCTCCCGGCCTTTCTGCCAGTTGAGTCAAGGCTAACCATGGCCAGAATAACAACCCAGAGTGTCAGTGTCAGGGACCGCAGGAATTAGACAAGTTGTGGGAAGAAAGAAGCTTTGGGGGTGGAGCTCATCTAGTGGCCAGCTGAACTCACCTCGGGCATGGTGCCACTTGGGTCCTGGTCTATCTCGGAAAGAGCGCACGCACTCACCACTGTGCCTGTGGGCCTGGAGCCCAAGGCCCGGTATTGTGGACAAGCCGGTGAAGCCCTCTGTGCTGAGGCATGGGCCACCTGAGCAGGGCACAGCTGACTGGACCAGCATGGGTTCCTCAGAGGTGGCCAGCCTGGGAAAGCCCTCCCCTCGAAAGACTCGCCTGAGCTAGTCAGTGTCTCTTTGCAGAATGTGACTTGGAAAATACACTTAATTGGTAAGACCACAAGGCTGCCAGGGCCTGGGGGTGACTTACAGGTACAAGGAAGTAGAAACTACAGGGCATTCAGATGTGGGAAAAGGGAGGAGGAAGCTGTCGGTGTCAGGAGAAGCAGATAGACCCGGAGAGAAGCCACCATGTGGGAACCAGCGGAGCCATGCTCACTATGTCTCACTAGAGGGACACCCAGCAATGCTCACTGGTACTGCGGAGATAAGAAAACTAGATCCAATAGTCACCTGGGACCCCAATTTCCCATAGGGTTTCTGTCGACTCTGTTATTCTAGCCTTACAAAGCGTTCTCTATGTTCAAGGAACTCAAGTGAATATGTCTGTTCCTTGTAGTTCAAAGGTCTGGGTTAAATACCTTCTAAATTTTCCCACAGCACCTGCACTTCCCGTCATAGCCCATTGTCTCTCTCCCTCTAGTCTCTAAACACCATGAGATGCTGACCCATTCACCCCTGTACATTCTGTATCCCCAGCATTTAACAGAATTGAGCACAGGGAAAAGGCGGAGTGAGGGAAAGGAAAGGGGAAAGAGGGAGTAACATGGGCAGGAGTGTTGCTAGACAATCAGTCCAGCACAGGGTCCTGTGGGCCAAGGGCTGAAGGTAACCTCCATCCTCTTCAAACCAACTGCACCCAGAGACAGAGCTAGCCATCCAAGCCAAGTTTCCCATACAGGCGCTACTGGCATAGCAGGGGAAATGGTTTTTTGTTGATTGGGGTGTCCTGCCCATTTCAAGATGATATTGAGCATCTCTGGCCCCTGCCTAATCAATGCCCATAGTGGCCCTCAGGCACTGCGAAAACCCAAAACACCCCACACATTTCCATTTCTGGGTGTCCTTCTGATCACTCTAGCCCCAGTGTCTCTGATCATGTCTCCCTCCCTTGGCAAATCTTGCAGTGGTGCCACAGGTGATTATTACAGAATCTATATGTATACATATAGGGCTAACATGCAAAGTGCCCTCTCGGGAGTTCGACCGGGAGACTGGGAGTTCAACCGCTCACTATGACGTGCGCTGATCACCAGGGGGTGGCATTGAAAGAAAGAAGGCTTTGGCTGGTCCTGATCGCTGGCCAGGCCTAGGGATCCTACCCATGTACAAATTTCATGCACCGGACCTCTAGTAATTATAATAACAGTGGCCAACATCCAAAAAGCACCTTCTCTATGGCAGGCACTGTTCTAGGCACTTTATAGAAATTAATTCATTACAGCAGCTTTTATCGTACGATGGGTACTGCTGTAGTCCCCATTTTACAGATAAGGAACATGAGGCTCAGAGAAGTTAAGCAACATGCCCCAGAGCACAGTCCCTAAGTGGCAGAGCTGGGATTCAGGCCTCTATGGGTGTGACTCCAAGTCTACACCTGTCACCACCACCCCAGCCCGCAGCTCCAAACTGGCTGCGGCCTACTTCTCCAAGCCTCACTCTTTTGAGTATATGTGTGCATGCGCGTGCGCATACACACACACACACACACACACACACACACACACACACACACACACACACACCTTTATGTTGGACCACTCACTGCTGCCAGGACCTGCCAGCATTTGCTCTGCTGAAGCTCCTCCTGAAACGTGCTTCCCTCACCGGCCACCAGTTAGGTCCTTCCCAGCCACAGAAGTTCCTCCTCAAGCAGCGCTTCCTCCACGAGGCTTCCAAGCCTCTCCCTGGCAGAATAAATGATTACTTTCCCTCAGCCTCCAGTGGCCCTATAGTCCTGTCCCTGTTAAGCACACAATGCAGGCTGCCTTGGAGCCCAGCTACTTGTGGGTGTTTCATGAATGGCTGGGCAAACTCTGAGCACCTGCAGTCTGCTCCCAGCACGAGGTGGCGGCCCAGCCTCCTTCTCCAGCTCTCACCAGAACCCCTGCTGGATCACTCCTCTGCTCCAGCTGACCGGGCCCTATGCAATCTCCCAATTTGCCATTTTTAGAAATAGCTTTGACCACCACTTCCCTCAGTCCTCAACCCTGGTGCCCAGGATCCTAGAGCCACCACCGAGGAAATGCCATTTAGCCTCAAGCATCCCTACCATCCAAGCTGATGAGGGGCAGACCGGATGCAGGAGTTGCCATGCCCTCACTCTGCCCTCCCCATGGGCCTGTGACCCTGGCCCCAGCACACATTCCCTCAACTCAAGGCTAATGACCCTTCTCCCCACACGCCCATAGAGGGCCACTCCCAGCTATTAATAATAGCAGCACCGAGTGGTTTGCTGCTTAGCAATTTGCAATCATTAATTAGTGGAAATTGCAGATTGGGGCCATGAAGGAGGGTGGCTTGATTAAGCTCATTTGGATATTAAGTTAAGCGAGTGATGGAGAGGGCCAGGACTGCCTGGCTCAGAGCAAGCTCCCCTCCTGTACCTGCCCAGGCAGATGCTGGGCTTGGACCAGGGCTCAGATATCCCGGGGGCAAAGCAGGAGGGAGATGCCCAGGGACCTCCTGTTCTGGGTGAAACAGGAGATTCTACAAAGACACTGAATAGGCATGAAAGACTAAAATGGACACCAGGGCCACTCCCTACATTGATACTTGGTCCTGAGTTGCTGACCGGCCCCTTGAACCCTTTGGTTCCTCCACCTGCTCTCTGGCCTCCAAGAACTCTCTGCCACCTGCCTCTTTGAGCGATTCCAAATCCTTAGGCTTTGGGGATTGATTCTGCAGAGGGCACTTCAGAGGAAAGAGTTAAACAGTCCTCCTACCCGCCCCCCTGGGGAAGGATGCTGAGTAGACAGCTCTTCTCCCAAAGATGAAAGAAAGTGGCTGCCGCTGCGCCCATATTTCTTCCCAAGGAGACACAATTATCTCCCCCACTTCCCTCTCCAGCGAGCATCAAGACGACAGAGCCCTTGATATACGGGCCACTGGCAGGCGCCCTGTGCTGGGTAAGGATACATCTGAGAGCTACCCCCTGAGTCATCGCCCCTCCCCCTGTCTCTGGGAGGAATCTCAATGAGAAAGGTAATGAGGGGGAGACTGGCAGGTCCAGCCAGGCTCCCAGACTCTCCCACCCACCCCAGCCTCTCCCACCCACCCCAGGACCAGGGCTCAAAGGTCCCTCCCAGGAGATGGGATAAGGACTTAGAGGACTTCAGCCTCCACCTTCACCCACCCCCTTCCTCCCTCACCTCCCATTCCATTCACAGGGAGCAGCTCACTGGGCTGTCCCTCCTCCAAGCTCTCGCCCAGGCTGTGTGCTCTGCCTGGAATACCACTTAGGGACTGAGTCATCTGTTCCTTCACCATGTATGAAGTCTCTGCTGTTAGCACTACTAATGAAACACTGGATATGATGAGATTAACAAGCCCCTGCCTGATATAACAGGGAAAGACCTTCTCACCAAGAGGCAATTAAAATATAGTGTGGTGGGTGCTGTGGTGGAGAGAGAGCTGAAAAGGGTGCCTGCTGCGCAGGGCTGGTCCTGAATGGTAAAGAGAAGTCTAGCAGGCAGATAAGAATGCTGGGAAGGGTGTTTTAAGCAAAGGGATGTGCAGCGGCTCAGTCATAAAGAACACAGACATTTAGGGAGTTGGAGCAGTTTGTGATTGCTGGATTGTGAAGAGTAGCTGAGAGGTGGTGAGACACAGAACCTCAGGGTCTCACAGGGCCAAAGAGCGTGCAACAGGGCCACCTCTGGCCGCTGAGCGAAGGGTGGCCAGAGCGGGTGAGATAAGAGACAGTGTGATGAGCAAGTTAAGGGGCTACAGGACTAGTACAGGTAAGAGGGGCTGAGGCTGGAACCAGGGTGGAGCAGTGAGCATGGTGAGAAGAGGTGAATTTCGGAGACATCCAAGTCAACACATCTCCTGGAGTCCTACCCAGGCTTCAAAGCCCAATTCAAAGACCCTCCTCCTCCAGGCAGCCTCCCTGATTTCCTCCACATCCACAACAATAAAGGTCGCCTTCCTCTGTGTTCCCAGACCACTAATCTCTCTATCAAACTCGTAATCACATTCTCCCCTGATGTCCTCCTGTCATCCCATGAATACTCCCTGAAAGCAGGGACAATGTCTTATCTTTTTTTTTTTTAAGAGACACTTGCAAGTCATACATCTACTGTATTTTATTTTATTCTTTATTAAAAATGTCTAATGTTGACATAATTGCAGGTATCCCCCTTCTCCCTGCCCTTTGCCCTCCTCCACCCTCCCTTGGCTTAAAAAGAATCCTGCAGAAGGGTGCCGAGAGTCCATTTTATAGATGAGGAAGCTGAGGCTTAAAGAAGTAAAGAGCCAAAGAACGGAGTCATCACCCCCAGGACTCTGGTTGGGGAGACAACACACACTCTTAGAGAAATCGCAGGAGGAATATGCCCCGTCTTAGGGAGCCCCAAGGGAGATACAGCTTTATCCTGGGAGTATCCAATATGATGAGGGGTATAAGCTCTGCCCAGCAGGAGTCCCCAGGATTAGGGAGACATGGCCCTTGCCTTGAGAGTCCCATTCTGCTGGTAAAGGCACAGCCCCTTCCTTCCGGAGCTGCCGATGGGCCCGGGGGCCCAGAGAGAGGAAAGGACTAGTGCCTGGGCCACTTGTCCCACACAGAGCTTCGCTGCCTAGACTGGGGGAAAGACGCAGGGGACAGAGCAGGTTCATGGGGTGGGCGGGCTGCCTAACACTGTGAACACCACACTTTACGGCGGCCTTTAGGCCCATGGCGGCGACCCATCCATCCTCACCTGGCCCTGCGACACCAAGCACTGACGGTGCAATTAGGCGGCGGAGAGTGAGCTATAAATTACAGGTGGGGCCAGGCCTCTGCCAGGCCCAGCCGAGGAGCCCCCTCCTGCATGCCCGCCTCCCAAGCTCCAGCGAGTGGTCGTGATCCTGGACTTCAGGACCTCCTGCCCCACAGAGACCCTCCGAGGCTGGGCCCCTGAGCCGCATACAGCCCTTTGCCCGTCAGGAAACTGTAAAGCCCTTTGAATAGCTCCGCCCCGCTGGAATGTTTGTGCCAGAAAGGTCTGGGGTGCCTCTTCTGTGCTTCCTTAGTGCCAATTTCTGAAAGCTACCACAGGAGTGCTAGAGGGATGGGCCTGCTCCCCACCAGACCATGAGCTCGCCCAGGGCCGGAACCATGTCTCTGAACACATCTGCTGTCCACTGAGCCTGGCACGCGGTACACACTCCACGTTAGAGGCTGTACCTCTAGTCCACGATGAGGTGGCTCTGACACCTTGGCCAACCTACATCCTCTCGCTAGACCCAGGTGCCCGCCTACCACCCGAGGGGAGTAGACCACCCCAGAGGTTGCAAACTGGAGGCCCACTGGCTCCACACAGGTGTACTGCATGGCTCATAAGACTAGGGGTTTGTGTTATTCCACTATTTGGTGATTTTATACAACTGGAAATTTCATCTAAAAATACAAATTTCTAGTATCTCTTTGAAAATCAGAAGATGGGACAACTCCGGGCCCACATCCCTCATGGCAACAATTGTGTGGTGCTGCATGACCTCTGCTCCTTTAGGCAGGACATGCACTCTCCAGTTTTCCCCAGACCTCACCTCTCCCTAGTGTGTTCCTCTGTTTCCTAGCACCTGACCCACTTCACTCATTTCTGTTACCTTCCACTGGGCCTTTTATATTTCTCTTTCATAACCTAGACAGAGCCCCACTGTGTCCTGTGACTCTGGAGTCTACAAAAGATGAGTAAATAGATGGAAGGAGCCTGGCCAGCATGGCTCAGTGGTTGGGCATCGACCCATGAACCAGGAGGTCATGGTTCAATTACCGGTCAAGGGCATATGCCCAGGTTGTAGGCTCGATCCCTGGAGGGGGGAGGGGGGGTGCAGGAGGCAGCCAATCAATAATTATCTCCATCACTGATGTTTCTATCTCTCTCTCCTTCTCCCTTCCTCTCTCTGAAATCAATTTTTTTTTAAACCGTATCTTTAAAAGATAATAAACTAAACAAATAAGTAGAGGGAAGGAGATGGTAAGCTAATGTGCTCCAAGCCCCTCACTTTCTCTATGAGAAAAATCACTAGGTTCTTCACTTTTCTGCCTTTTAACAGCGGAAACACCTTTCCTGCCCCCAGCTACTTCACATGAGGAGGAAGGGAAGGAAGTTTATAAAATATTCAGAATAGACAAGTGGCAGGGACACTGACGTGCCACATGACACAAAGGTCAGGGGAAGTGTGACTTGGGAGGCTAGTAGGGAGAGGGGCCCACTGCCCACCTGCTCTGAAGCCACAACCAGCCAAAGCTTCCCTGTCACCATCCCGAAGTCTCTCCTGTGCCTTATCCCGGTCAGCACCTCGGACAGCTCCACCATCGCCCTCTGATCCTCGCTGCCCTCAGCCAGGTGCAGCCACTCCTGTGCCACCTGCCTCCCCAGCCTCCTCTTCAGCGGTGGCCTCTCATTCCTTGTGCTGTAGCCATGACAGGCCCTGTGCACATTCCTCACGCTAGACAAGCTCTTCCCTGTCTCAGGGCTTCTGGTTCCTTCCCCCGGAAGTTTTACCTCTGCTTCAGCATCCCCGTCTCAGGGAGAGCTGCTCAGACCGTATAGTCCACGTGATGCCATCTCACGCCTCTCCCCCCTTTCCTCACAGCACTGACCTGGTTGTGATGATACAGTGATGTGTGGGTATTAATTAATGTCTCCTTCCCCACCACAATAGGAGCTCTGGGAGGCAGAGCTCAGGCTAGTGTTGTTCTCCACTGTATGTCCAGCCCGGAGCATAAGGCTGAGATACAGCTGTTGAGTGAATACATCACTGAGACCCTTCTGTCTGCAAGAGCTATGCTAAACACACAGTCCCTTTCCTAGAGCAGCTATGACTTTGTTGGTAGTTAAAGACTATTTTACCTGGAGTTAAAAGCAATCCAATCCACCCCTCCCAGTAAAAAAAAAAAAAAAAAAAAAAAAAGTTGAATTAAGATTCTAAAGCATGAAATCATTCCATGAGTGGGTGGCAGAGCCAGGCCCCCCGCTTCCTGGTCCAGCCTCCTCTTCCCTCTGTGGCTCCACCATTGCATCTTGCCTGTTAATGACCACACACATAACCCCCTCCATCATCCCATCAGCCCTGCGAGGGCACCTCCACGGGTGCATTTAACCCCCCGGGGTTTCTGTTTGCACAGGCTCCAACCCATCGCTGCTTTCCCAGGGATGGCTGTCTGGCCTCCACCAGCTCTGAGTGTGGACAAGCAGGAAGATTTAATGTTGCTGCTTTGGTCTTTGTCTCTGCAAAGCAAACCCTTCCCCGCTGGGAAACTCATCATCACCAAGCATGAGCTCAAGCTGCGCTCCACTTAGCTGTTTGCAAATGGTGTGGGGGGTGAGTGTGTGAGTGGCTCGAAGCCCAGGGAGGGGCCTGGAGGCTTGTGAGAAGACAAAACCGTAGGGGGCGGCTGGGGAGGCAGGCGAGGTATGTGTAGGCTTATGAGGAAGGCTGGCTGGCTAACTATAAGCAACACACCAAGGAGACAGGTCTGCCCGGCCCGCAGTCACATACCTAAATTGACTGTCTTCTCATCACCAGCATAGACTTTGGGCAGCACGGGCTTCAGCACAATTCCTGTGGTACATCCAGGCAGCTCTCAGGTTTCTGTAGGTGGATTGATTATGTCACCAGGTGTGAGTCCTGACTATGCACCCGACCTCTATGAGCCTCAGTTTACTCACCTTGAAAATGGTCACCTAGTAAAGTTGCTGTTGGGATATAATAGGATCCCTCATATCCACACCCCATGAAGGGTCCACACTTCAAAGGACACAGGGCAAATATGCTCTCCTCCCCATAACAAGTATCTAGCCTTGCTTGCTCCCTACTTTGACTTATCCAACAGTGTGGCTCACCCATCATGACCACCAGGGAGGCCATCAAGGAGGCAAAAATGGGATGGGTGGGTCATGGCCATGCTAGCACTCCATGTCCCCATCCATTTCTGCACCTCCTCCAGCCCCACACCGCCCCTCCTCATTCATTTCAGATGTCAGGATTCCCTCAGTTGCAGTTATTTATTCTATTCTGAGCATCTTCTGTTCCCCCCACAATTCCATCTCCCCCACCCACCCCCCACTGCCATTTTGGCCTTCATCCTCTTCCCTCCACCCTATGAATATGAAGACAAAATACCTACAGAAGAAATGAAAAGAATGGAAAGAAAAAAAAAGCAAAGAACAGAAGAAAGGGGGCAACATCCTGCCACCGTCTTAACCACCCTCATTGAATGACTCTCCTACCTGACTCTCCTTGTCGGCTCCCATGTTCCTTCATTCCCTCTGATGACCCTTAAAATTGTCTCTCCATCTCATCAAATCCCTCCCCTCTCCTCCCCGTTTGTTCTCTAAGCCGCAGATTACTTTTCCATAAAATTCCATTTCTAGCCATTCTCATTACTTACTCACTTAATGTGGCTGGCCCGAGGGAGGGGGGTAGGGGAGGAGGAGGGTGGGAGGAGGCATGTTCTGTACTGCACTTAGCCAGCCCAGCCACCCAGGCCCCTCGCTGAGGTGCATTACAGTCTGATATGAGTAGATAATAGACTTCTGTCCCACACAGAGAGCTGGCACCGGCGGACTCCGGGATTGCAGCCTCCTGTCCGAGGGTAGCAAGACTCGCAATTGTCTTCAGTAACTCTTCTCCTGCTGGAAAGACTCCACCGGAAGAGCCATTCTTTTTCAACAAATATTTACTGAGAGCCTTTAATAGACTAGGCACTCTATTAGGTGCTGGGAGTGTAGCCATGATAAGAGGGGCCCCTCACCTGGACTTGTTGCTCAGGAGAAGAATTCAGGAGGAAGTGAAATGGGGGAATATGCATATGAATTATACAAGCTTAAAGGAGGACATTAGTGGCTATATTCTATTAAAACAGCGCCTGGAACAAGGTCCTGGGGCAGGTGATTGACTCCCGAGATGATCTCAGGGAACCAGCGCGAGAGAAGAGCGGGATGAGATGGGGAAAGGAGAGCCAATCATCGGCAGATTGTTGATAGCTTTTGAGTTGACTGGTTGCTGCTAAGAAAACTCAGGGTCCTCTGAATGACCATGCAGAATGGACCTCAGAATTCTCCGTTAGAAGAGTGGAGGCAGGGGCAGTGGCCTCTGAGCCCGGTCCCCTTGTGTGTGGGTGGACCCCAGAGGGATTCATTTTCCTGCACTTCCGCGCTGCACATGTGCAGATGGAGCAGGCTTCTCTGGCATCAGAGAAAGCCCTGAGTCAGAAGAACCAAGACGCCACTTTGCACGCTTGAGATAAGATGCTGGCGGCATGCCCAGAGCTGTCCACTCAGTTGCACTGAAATCACGTCAGCTGAGGGAATGGATGCTGCATGGGGCTCGGAGAGTGTCTGCCACGGTCTACCCCTCGTGGTTCTCGGATCTGCTTGGGCCCCAAAATAAGTGCCCTTTGCCACTGAATTTGTAAGATGTCGCTGGCCTTCATCTCTAAAATAAAAATTCTGCAGGCAGGAAGGTTAGCGGGTCAGGGTACGGCACCAACTGCTACAGCAGGTCCTGAGGCTACAGCTGATCTTCATGAGCTACATCCTGTACCACGTGCACTCTATCGCCTTCCCCCTCGGTCAGGACTTCGGCGGGCCTGGGTGGCTTGCTTCCTGAGGGGTATAAGCCCTTGGTTACCTGGCCCTTCTCAGGCTATGGTTGCTGCAGTTGCCCAGTCTCTACTTCCATCAGGCATGGAAACATCATGAGAAGTCCCAGTAAACCCCTGAGCTCCATAAACCGTCTCTTTGCCCTCACTGGGTAGCAGCAACCCTGGAGCGTTATGAAAATCATGGCCAGTCACCCCCACCTTTTCTTTCCCTGCTATTCCACTGTCACAAAGAACCCACGGTGACCAGGCACGCCCACAGGAGGAGCCCACAGTGTCTGCTGGTAGAAATGTTCCCCACAGGAACCAGAACTTTCACGGCGCCAGAGCCTAGAGTTGTGGCAACAGGAAACACGCATTCTCCATGAAGATTATGAGAAATGGTGATGAGTAGACCCAACTCTCCTCCCATCCCATGTTTCCAGATGCTTGTATTCTAGCTCTTGGGAACACAACACCACACAGTAACCATTGATTCAATGCCTGTGCCATAGCTTGGAGGGCAGTACCACAGCCCCACAAAGTGTTTTTCATAAACTGGCACCTTCTCTAAGCCTGTAAGAGGCAATTCCGGTGTGGAGATCAGACCAGCTGCTTCCAGACAGTGTGTTATATAGTAGAACCAGTGAATTACACGGCTCATGACCAGGCTGACCGCCTTCCCCATGAAATGAGTCTCTTGGCCTGAGATGATGCTCGTGTGGGATCCCATGCTGATAACGCAGGCATGCTTCAATCCCTCAGATAGCAATACTAGGAAAGGCACTGCAAACAAGAACAACAAATCAAATACAACGGGATGAAGGCCAGACAGGTGACTTGAAAGGGAGATCACGGAGACTGGCAGCCTGCACCTTTTAGATATTTGAGGGCAGCACTAACCTCTGCAGTTCCACCTGGATAGCTTTTGAGTCTCATTCTTGTCTGAAAGGCAGAGTGGGGTGAGGGTGGGGGGTTCAACAGGGTCCACTGGGCTCTTCTTGCCATAAAAACCCTTACTGCGCAGGTGCCGGCACTGATGTGAGGGTTCTGTCAATGTCTCAGTATATCCATCCCAGTGACGCACACAAAGATAGACAAATGACTGCAAGATGAGTCTTTGGACCTATTACATGCACTGTAAAGGGGACATCGGCAGGACTGGATGTGTCACCTGGCCTTCACGTACCCCCAGTCTCACTGGGGAACTTTGATGGCATTACCAGTCCCCTAGCATCAGTGAAAGTCCAGACCCTGGGTCCATTAGCCCTCAACAGGTCTGGGCGGTCCTCTTTCTTTGGTGAATGGCCACGGGTGCCTTTGGGGAAAGGATTGAGGGAATACAAATTGTATATACTCATAGTGGCATTGAAGGTCCTCAGGAAGACCCAGTCTCCCCATCAGTTGATGGTCTCTGGGCCTGAGAACTAGCCCAGATTTGGATGCTATCAGCCATCAGGTAACCAGGTTTTTCTTTTTTCCTGGTTGTACAAGTCATGAAATGCCCTGGTCGGCCACCTATCTATCAAATCCCCAGGAACATGGTAGTGTGTTATCCATCACCACAGCTCCCTGTGTGTCGAGACAGACCTCTGCTAGTCCAAGCTTTCCCGTCCCTGTTGACACAAGGCAACTCAGTCCCATGGCTACATCTCTTCCTGTCAGCTCTGGCCGGCAAAGGACAGCCACCACTGAGCTGCTCAGCGATGCCAGAGCTTCCCTCCCCAGCCCATTCCTTATCAGTTTAATGGGGAGTGTCCTCTTGGCACTCCCAGGGTAGATACTAATCTCTGGGTTTCCTGGTTTCATGTAATAAATCCATTCTAATACACCCACTGCTCTGAGCCTCCTCGGTGCTTTCCTGTGGCCACGCTGACACCTTTGAGGAGCCGTCCCATTCTGACATCTTCGGGGAGCATGTTAGAACTCGCTCTGGGAGTCCTTGCCAGGCGTTAAATCCTAAGTCATGGGAGATGGTCCTCATGTTACTAAATCTCCTGTTTCCAGCTAATAGTCCACCCCTCTCCGAGTCTAACCCCTCAAGTTCCACTCCCATACAGATTCCCCAGGTCCTACTGTCATATGTTAACCAGATCCTTCTGCAACCGAGGTGGCCATTAAAAATGGCAGAACATTCGCGTAACAGAGGACTTCAGAGCTGGCAGGGCTATGGAGCGAGCCACCGTGCTAGCTATCCCTGAACGGCTCGCCTGCAGACTTTTCTGTTTTGGGGTCTCTGTTACGCTCTAACCTAATTTGAACTGATAACAGGACTCCAGAGTGGATGCAAACACATCAATTAAAGAGTTATTGCAAGAATCCAGGCAAAGGATAATAGTAGCTTGGACTTGCGGGGGGTTGGGAGGGGGGGAGGAGATAAGTGGCAGTGGAAATAGAAGTGGGTGAATCGGAGGAATATTTTGGAGGTTAAATCTACGGTTTGGTTTGTCGGGGGAGTGTGTGTGGAGTGAGAGAGAAACAATTTGGGTGGTAATCAGGCTCTAGGCATGAGCAAAGGTGTAGTGATGGGACTCCGCTGGTCATGGAGATTAGGTGACCAGATACTCTGTTCCTCTTTTCTAAGCAGGGGCCACGGTTCTGACACCAGGTCCCCAAAGGCACCTTCTCCCATGAAGGAGACCTTGAACCAACTTCCAAAATGAGCTCAAGACTCACTTCTTAGTAAACCTTCTTAAATTATTCCTGGATCCCCACCCCCAATACCATTCAACTTGTGACTTGCTCTTGACATGCCCAACATCCATTTTCAGTGTTTCCTAGGCAGCTCTGAGAATTTCATGCTCAGGAAGCGAAGGGAAGCTAGCTTGGCTGGGAGCAGAGTTAATGCTGGGATAGACACTAAGGATAGAAATGAAAATGAAGTTGTCTCCACCCCCAGGGAGCTCACAGCAACGAAGGTAGCTTAGCAGATGAACACTGTCCGTTCCAGGGGAACCCACCCGATTATTGTGTGTTCGGGGTGCATCAGTTCCCCCAGAGAAAGTGGCTGTCCCTACTTGAAGGGTTAGAGAAATCATCCCAGATGAGGGGCATTTAGACCAGGTTTGGACGCTAAGATGAGGACAGGCATTCCTGGCAAGGGAGCTTGCTTATGCAAAGACATCTGAGGGTGAATCAGTGTCCTAATTTCAGAGAACTGTTCGCAGTTGAGTATCATTGGAGTGTAAAATGTTCATGGTTTTTTGGAGGAAGGAGAACTTGGAAACTCAAAATGCAGTCAGAGCCCATGTCCGAGAGGACATTATGAGCCACACTAAGTGGTCTGGACTGTAGGTGGGCAACGAGGAGGGTAGAGATGAAGAATTTTAGGCAGGAGAGAGCTGAAATATATAGCAAAGCAGTCGCCATAATTACAATAATTGCTAAGATTTACTGAACACTTCCTATGTGCCAAGACTGGTGGTAAGCATTTTACCATGCTCTCTCCACCCAGGAAGATGAGTATTGTTAGCGTCCCCATCTGTGCAGATGAGAAAACTGACCTCCAGGCAGGTTGTGGAACTAGCCCAAGGTGACACAGCTAGTAAGTGGTGGAGCCAGGATTCTAACCAGGGAGGCCTGCCTCCAGAGCCCATGCCCTTACCCAAGATGCTAATGTTAACATCCCCTCTCGCTGCTTCTGTAATGAGATGTGTAATGAGATACATTACTTTGCAATTATACTTTAAGTCATTAATGTATGGAGGTGGGGAGGAGGAAGAGGTGAGATGTTTTATACCAAACAAGTTTTCAATAAATATCTCTGACCAAGGGAGAAACTGAGGCACGAACGTGGAATCCCAGATGGCTGAAACAAAAATGCACTTTAGAGAAAACCTGATTCAATTCTCTCACATTCCCAGGGATGAAATTAAGGCTCAGAGAAGGGGTGACACAGATGGTGGGTGACAGGACCTGACTGCTCAGGGAGAATGAGCAGGGACTCTATAGTCGGTTCCTTACCACTCTACGCAGCACTAGCTTTCTGCGGATGCTGGAAAATTGTACCCAGTCCCTGGAAGGAAAAGAATAGCTTTGTTCTTTTCCTTTTTAAACAGCAGAGGTCCCAGAAACAAAGCCAGAATCGGCCCCGAGAAACTTGATGTGCACACTGCCAAGTCCAAGCCAGCGGGGCATCAGTACTTTCCCCAAAGCCATCATTACGGGGAGGACTCTGACTGCAAAGGAGAAGAGACTAACAGGTCAAATAAAGACCTCCAGCCCAAGTCCTCACATCCCGGAGTGGGAGCAAGTGAGCCTGCCCTGTGCAGAACAACCTACGCCAAGGTCAAGGGCAAAGCCAAGCGGCTAGGGCACAGGTTCCGTGGGGGAGAGGAAGTGGAGTTTGGGGTCCTTGCCCTGGATTATAGAGCTCACTGTCTATAATTCACTCCTGCCTGAAGGATTCGAAGGCAACTTACGTGAGTAACAGCACGGACTTTCTGAGGGGCTCCAAAGTAAGGAAATATAGTCGTGGGATTCATTAAGGGGAGATTCTCAGATAGAGTTGGGCTCTGGCTTGGATTTGGTGGAAGGAAGCTGGGAGGGTGTTCTTGGTAAGGGGAGCAGCCAGAGCAAAGGCAGGGAGCAATAGATGTTTGCTGGGGCGGGGAGCGGGGGCAGGGGGGGGAGCAGTGGTTTGAACAGACTGACTCATCGTATTTAATACCTTAGAACACAAAAGACCCTTTACTGTTTTTCAGGGCAGCAAAGTGAGGCTCAGAAAGGGTAAATAAGAAGCCTGAGGACACACAAGTGCTGTGAGGACCAAACCTAGTCTCAATGGGTCAAGGAAGGAGAAAGAATCTCCAGACTTGGGTGCTCGTTCTGGGTATTGCCATCATTCTAAGCACCTTGAATCTTGGAAATGCTTGCCTTTGGAGACACTAGAAAGGTCCTGGGCATCCTGGGGGATGAGAAGGAGTGTGTGTGTGTGTGTGTGTGTGTGTGTGTGTGTGTATGTGTGTGTCTGACGAAACTTAATAAATGTCTGGATCATGCCACTCTAGCCCTCAACCATCTTCAGTTGGCTGAGTTCAGGTTCCACATTGTTTATGGACAATGTCATTCATTTACTCAGCAAATCATTGAACACCTACTATGTGCTGGGCATTGTACCACATCCTGGAGAAATACAACAATGAACCAGACACAGCTCCTGACTTCAAGGACTTCTCAGTCTGACACTCAAGGTCCTTCATAATTTTCTAACCACAATGCTGTACACTGAAACTGATGTAAAATAATATTGAATGTCAACTATAATTGAAAACTGAATTCTAAAAATTAAATTAAAAATATAAGGAATAAAGGTTACAGCATAAAACCTATTTATCACCACAAAATAACAACAACAACAATAATAATAATAGGGCCTCTCTCACCCCTAGTGGTCACTCACCCAACCCTCCTCCAGCCAGGATGGTCCATTCCCTTACCTTCTCCCTCTCCCAGGTTTTACTCATGTCCAACCCTTGCTGGGAACTCCTTTCTACTCCTCACATCTTTATAACTCCTAGAGAATGAAGAGGAAGAAAAAAGAAAGAGAGAGACAGAGGAAGCTGAAGAGGAGAGAGAATTACCAGGAAACATAAATCTAGCCTAACCATCAAGGGCGAAAAAACTCTGCCAAAGTCCACCCTGTTGGTTGGGATCAAGAAACGTGCTGCCCAGTGGGCAGGCCAGTACTGGGGTCACCTACTTAAAGGCAAAGTTCAGGCCACCTCTCATTCATCCCAGAGATGCCCCCTGCCAGGTACCCCTCACCCTCCTTCCAGATGCACCCATCGGCCCCGCAGGCTGCTAACTCTCACCCTGTGCCTCTTGCATGCCTGGTGTGATACGGCTGAATCAGAATGCCCAGATGAAGGGCTACAAGAACTGGTGAGTAACAGGCACTCAAACCTGCCATCCTTAGTAGTTTTCCCTAACTGGATTAAGAACAAAATCCAATTTCCCTTCTTTTCCTGCTCGTGCACGCTGCAGATCAGTGCTCCTAATGGCTACACCCAGCACCTGCCCTCCAGGAGCACAGGGATGCAGTGGGCAGTGTCTGGGGGACCGGCACCTCTCTTCGGCCCAGCATCCCTGCCTGGCCCCTGTGCCCACCCCCTCCCCGGCTCTGCGTCCAGGATGTGTCCTCATGAGCAGGAAGAAAAGGGCTGAGTCTCCAGGGGACAGAGAAAGCCATGGAGCATCAGGAACACTTGCTTCCACTGACCTGCCCCCATATCCCCGGGTTCCTGGAGGGGACACACAGACTTCAGTGGCTCTGGCTATTGGGGTGGAGGATACCACCAGCATCCCCTACAAATTAACAGCTTCCTCTCCCCTGATTCTCGGCCATCTTCCCCATGGCCACCAATACGCAGTGGTGAGGGAGCTGAACCTAAATCCTCCCCCATCATACTGGGGGCTCCTCATGGGGAAAACCGTGGCTCCCACATAATTGTCAGCTCCCCTAGGACAGAGGCCGAGACTCCTTTGTCTTCAGACCGGGCTTCTGTGAGTGGAGACCTTTATCCCTTTCCAGATCGGGGCACCCTCACGGCAGGGCTCTACCTCCCCCACCCAACTGGGGGCTGTGTGTCAGGGAAAGGTCTATTCCCCCTCACAGACTAGGGGCTTCCTCCAAGACAGTGTGTGCAAACATTGGGAAGGCTATCAAAGCTACTGGAGCCTCAGCTAGCAGCTTGACATCAGCTTTGTTCTGTTTGGTTTTTTAAATACGTTTGAATTGATTTCAGAGGGGAAGGGAGAGGGAAAAAGAGAGAAAAACATCAATGATGAGAGAGAATCATTGAACAGCTCCCTCTTGCATGTGCCCTGACCCGGAATTGAACTGTGACCTCAACACAACCACTGAGCCACACGGCAGGGCAAGCTTCCTATTTTGATCCTTATTCAAGACCGTATATTCTGTGATCTTAGCTCTACCTCCTCCTTCAGTCCAGGGTCTCCCCGAGGCCAGGCTTGACTCTCCCAGGAGACAGAAAACCCTTGGGATCGGAATCCTAATCCCCCTCAGACTCCATCCTAGCTCCTCTAGGCCCCAGCACCCAGCAGGGACCCCATGGTCAAATGTGGGGATGAGACTCAGGGTTTGGGGAAGACCCAGTTACTGGTGGTTAGCGGGGAAAGAGCCCCTCCATCTCCATTGCTAAGCAGGAGAGGAATAAATAAACACATCTGAGGACAAGGTCAGAGCACGAGACAGATCTAAAAAGCAATTTGAGCTGGAACAGCGGGCTGGCTGCTCCACAGTGTCGGCCAAGGCAGTGACTGCACTTCCTGAGCTCCGTCCCAGGGGAAGGCTCAGCAGCGACCAGCAGCCTGCTCTCCTGAGAGGTGCCCTGGCTTGGCTCTCCAGAGGCTTTTGGACAAGACAGTCTGGGCTGTGTTCTTCATCAGACACACATGCGTGCACACGCACATACAAGCACATGCACACGCTGCCACTTCTGCTCAGGCCTCCAGAAAGAAGCCCGCTCTCTCTGCAAGTATTTCCCAGGGCCAAGCTCCCAGAAGCGCCCTGGGATTTCTGGGCCATCAGGAGGCTGAGCCTGAGGACATGCCAGAGACACAGAGAAAAAGGCTTTGGGGCGTTTTCCTGAGACAGCCATTAAGACATATTAAACCCTGAGACTCCTCATCCTGCTCACACAGGCCTCACCTCCGCCCAGGCTTCCCATCACCACCTGCACCGCGTTAGGGCAAAATTGAATTAGAATAATTAACTTTTGGTCACACTTTTAATTTGATGCCGGAAATGAGAGTGCTAATGGGGATTAAACAAGGCTCTGGCTCCAGAGACCAGCCTGGAGGCTAAACTGGGAGGCCCGGCTCTGGCGGGGAGGGGCGAACAGCAGAGGAAAGAGGCAGGGATACATGTGTGCCGTCTGTGAGCCACATGCTTGTCCATGTGTGTTTACGCATGTATTTGTACTTGAGTGCCTGTATACACTGATTGCATAAGGAAACATGCCTGTGCCGTGTAGGGAAACGTGTACTGCATGGACAGGTGTGTCAGAAGGTTTGCACACATCTCTTTGTGTGTGTGTGAGCACATGTGTGCATGGGTGTGAACACATTGTTTTGTATACTAGGCAGGCAAAGCCGCTGGACTTTTATGGAATCCTGTCAGCTCTGGTTGGAATGGGATCGCATCAATGTATCTAAATCCACCTGCTGCTTGAGGCTCTTCAAATCCGCCACAATTTCCCCAAGAGAGTACACGTCAGCTTACACTCCCCGAAGGCGGCCTGTGCAGTGCTGATTCCTTCCTTCCGCATCCACCCACAGTCCCGGGTCTGCTCCGAGGTCACACACCAGGCCAAGCCCTCTCCTCCATGGCATCTCCTGGAGTGACGGTTTCCTTCTGAGGGTCCTTTGCTCTGGGTTAGAACTCCCTAGGCCCTCCTACGGGGCTCCACGTGGTGTAACCTGTGCGCCAAAGCAGGAGGGAGCGGGCTGGGACAGCACTGATGCCAGAGGGCCCAGCAGGCCATCTGCTCCAGCTCTGACCAGACTCCACAGGCACCAGAATCAGCTGGGGGAGCTTATCAAAATACAGAGTTCCGGCCCTGGCCAGGGAGCTCGATGGTTAGATATGCCAAGGTTGTGGGTTCGATCCCCGGTCAGAGCACTTGCAAGAATCAACCAATGCAGGCATAAATAGGTGGCACAACAAATCTCTCTCTCTACCTCTCTCTCCGCCTTCCTCTGTCTCTCTACAATCAATCAACAAATAAATAATTTAAAATGCAGAGTCCCAGGCTCTTACCTGGAAGCTTTGATGCTGAAGGTCTACAGGGGGCACTCTGCTCTAGATGCTTAACAAGCTCTGATGCAGGCGCCCAGGAGCCATCATTTGAGATTACTGGCATCGTCCAATCCTTCATCGCATAGACAGGGAGACTGAGGCCCAGAGAGAGGGAGAGATGCTCAGAGTTAGTTAGATCTCAGCCAGGACTGGCTGTCTTCCAGCCCTGGCCCTCCCTCCTCTCATCGACCCCCGAGGTGAGTAAACACAGACAGTGTCCCTTCAGCCCATTTCCCCCAAGGCAGCCCACCCCCACCCCCACCACTAACAGAGGTATCCAGTCTGGGGAGAAGCATCCTTCTTCAAAGCTGATGCTCCCTATGCCCCACATTTCTCCCTGGCCAGGGGTCAGTAAGAAAGAGACGGGGCTTGGCCAGCTTCACGTCTGCTAAAGGAAGTGCTCCTGGCCCGGAGAAGCTGAGATTCACGGTGGCCGCCTGTGTTGGAGGGACCTGCCCATCAGGGAGGAAGGATGGGGACAGCGCTGAGGATGCCCAGGCTGGGGAATGAGCCGGCGAGGGACACCGGCCTGGGATTCCCAGCGTGAAAGGACAGCAGCCCTGCAGGGCCAAGGCAGCCAGAGGCCTCACCTGCCAGGGAACCCAGGGTGACCTCCCAGAGGGATCAAGGAGGACAGTGAGCACCTACGATCACACAGCTTTTCAGTGCAAAGTCCGGTCTCCTCGCTCCGGCCTGTGTCCTTCCCACGGGGCCTCTCGCGCCTCGCTACAAGAAGCCGGCACCACAGGAGTTAGCTCGGGTGGCTGGATAAACAATAAGCACAGACTAAGAGTAGATGGTCTCCCAACGAAGCGAAAATAAAACCCAGGTGCATGCGACCAGGCCAGGAAAAACTGCCTTTCCATAGCACTGACCTTCCGCTGGCCTGCAACCATCATCCCCCTGCTCTGGCCCGGGACACCCTCCCCTTCTAGGAATCAGTGAGAGAAGGCAGGTGTCTTCTTAAATACAAGAAACTGAAAAAGAAGACAGAGAATTTCACTTCTTTCACGCGCGCTCCCTGATGTCCTTTACCCGAAGGTCTTATTTCTCTTAAGCCACGCCTTCTACTACCAAGGCTGTTTGAAGGTGAGACTCCCCAGAGGAGAAGTGGGACATCCCTGACTGCTTCCAGGTCACTCACTGTGGCCACCACCCTCCGCCTGGGCCAGAGCAGACCCCAGTAACTCAGCCTGGTCCCTCCGGCTGCGGCAGGAGAGCTGGGAGCTGTGGGCACCCATGGAGGGGAGCGGGGTGCAGAGGTCAGTGGGGAACAGGGACAGCCCAGGCCCCCTGCCACTGCAGTGGAGAGCCTGCGAGGACAGACTCCAGACTGGCAGGTCCTTCCATTCCTCCAGCTGCTGGGAAGAGTGTGAGTGAAGAGGGCAAAGAGGGGTCCCAGGTGCTGGGCCCTACGCATGCGAAAGGGCTGTGGCTGTGACGGGAGGGGTCCGGCTGGGAGGCGAGTGCTAGCGCTTCTGTCCAAGTTCATGCCCCACCACAAGCTTGGGCACAAACGTCTCACTCTCTCGGGGCCCCGCTTCCCTTGGTTTCTCCCTCACCCTCTGGTGAATGCCGGCGAAGAAGCGAGAAAGGGACAGGACGTATCAAGGACATCTTACGGTCATGCAGTCGGAGGACTGGTCCACGCACTGCCCACAGCTCCCTGCATATGTGACCCTGACCCGGTCCACTGGTCCTTGGACCAAGTCCTCCCATAGCCGAAGTAGCGGCCCATTCCTGACCTTCCGTGCCCTCGATGCCTCATGTCCTACTTCTCCCTCCACGGGCGTCTCCCCCTCCCTCGCCCCTTCCCCGCTGTGCCCCGGATGAACATTAGGAAAAATTCCCCGGCTGCTAACAAGGCATGTGACCGGGAGGAAGACCTCATCCAGGGAGCAGGGCTGGAACTTGGTATCTGAGACCTGAAAGGTGAGCAGGGTTTGCCAGGGAAGATGCTTGGTGAGGAGCGTCCCAGTGGAGGCACCAGCTGGTGCAAGGCTCCCGCACAGGGAAAGCTTGCCTCCCTCCCCCGAGGATTAGAGAGAGGCTCCTCAAAAGGGCTTCTTGCTAGCAGATGTGGGGCTGAGGGAGGCATCGGGCCCAGGGCAGCCGTGGCTTTCCAGGCAGGTCGGCTGTTTGCATCCCACAGCCCCCTCCTTCCTGCGTGAGCGCAGTCAAGCTCCTTAACTACTGTGAGCCTCAGGGGCTTGTCTAGAAAAAGGGGAAAATACCTCATAAGCTGGTGTGATGATTTAAATGAAATTGTATCGGTATGAACAGTGCTCAGCACCTAATATATACTGAACAAAATTGCTTCACTTGCCCTCCCTCCGCGTCAGAAGCCTGCACTGCAAGCTCAGCCCTTTCTTCCCTCTGGGGTGTAGAGCGTGGAGGCGAAAGTCGCCCGAACCGGGACCCTCGCTCCGTCTGTGAAGTGCCACTTGCTTTGAGAGCAGGAACCTGCCTTTGCATCTTGTACCCTCACGGAACCTTACTCATGCTGAAAAGCTGTCTCCCTGCTTCGGCCCTTGCCCTCGTCACGCGAGGTTCACCCCGGCCATCAAGTGATCCTGTTAAACCGAAGCTGGGCCAGGCCACTACTCTGCTCAGAACCCTCTGGTGACTCTCTCTCACTCAGCGCAAAAGCCAAAGTCAGAACAATGGCCTACGAGGCCCCACCTGCTCTGGTCCTCATGGTCTCTCTACCCTTATCACCTACCACTCTCACCTACGTCCTTGCTGCTCAAGCCCACTGGTCTCGCTATTCCTCACCCCTGCCAGGCCTGCTCCTGCCCCAGGGCCTTTGCACATGCACAGACATTCACATGCCCCTCCCTCTGCCAGACTTTACTAGGCGTCATCTGCTAGGTAAGGCCTTCCCAACTGTCATCGATGAATTGTACCACCAACACCCCAATCCCCCTCCATGCTTTACTTTTTCCTCCATAGCATGCATCATCGTTACTAATGCTGGTGGGTATTTTTTTATTTTTGGTGTTCTGTTTGCTTTTGTCACACCTTCTAAAGTGTAAATTCCTTGAGGGCAGGGAATTGTTTTTTTCTCTTTTTTTTTGGGCGGGGGGGGACGGGTACTGGTTTTGTTCATTGCTGTATTCCTGGGGACCTACAACAGTTGCCTCTCTCTGTATCCCCATCTGCCCCACCCATGGCCTCTGGCCCTGTGGGGATTTCTGTACCACACCGACAGCAGTGACAGCAACCAATTAGAAAGGCTGCTCGCAGATGTGAGACCTGAATGCCACCCCAGCCTTCGGGACAGTGCGGTGCAATCCTCCTGAGGGCTCCTTTGCTCGGGGAAGCCTGGGCCTTCCCCTTCTCTTCCTGCACAAGAGAGAGGCGATGCTTCAGACGGAGCCCTCGTGCCCCCGCTGCGTCCGGGCGTCTCTGCCTCTCCTGGCTCCTAGGAGGAATCACACCAGGCTCCCCTTCTAACTAACACAGTGGGGGGCGCCCTGGACCCAGAGTCAGGATGCCTGGGCCTCACTGCACCTTGGCGGAAGCCTTGGGCACATCATGGCCCCACCCTGAGCCTGTCTTCCCGTTGGAAAGTACTCTAAGAATCTGAGAAACATGGGGCGTTCTGCAGTAGGGAATCCGGTGGCTCTAGATCCGTGGTCAGCAAACTGCGGCTTGCGAGCCACATGCGGCTCTTTGGCCCCTTGAGTGTGGCTCTTCCACAAAATACCACAGCCTGGGCGAGTCTATTTTGAAGAAGTGGCGTTAAAAGCAGTTTAAGTTTAAAAAATTTGGCTCTCAAAAGAAATTTCAATCGTTGTACTGTTGACTAATGAGTTTGCCAACCACTGCTCTAGATCATGGCACATCCTGATGCTGGGCAGGGCTCTGGTCACAGCTTTAAACCGGGAAGCATTGGCCCTGGCTGGTGTGGCTCAGTTGGTTGGAGCATCGTCCATACACCAAAAGGTGGCGGGTTCAATTCCTGATCAGGGCATATATCCAGGTTGCAGGTTCCTTCCTCTCTATAAAATTAAATTTGTTTTTAAAAAAAGAAACAGAAGGTATTGGAGCCAAGACAAGAGAGTGACTAAATGACTAGGGGGTGGCCCCAACCAGTTTTCTCAGTGGTTAGAGAGTCGACCCTCAGACTGAAGGGCCATGGATTAGATTCTAGTCAAGGGCACATACCACGGTTGGATCAAAGTCCTGGTGGGGGTATGTATGGAAGGCAACGGGTCATTGCGTCTCTCACATGGATCTCTCTCTCTCTCTCTCTCTCTCTCTCTCTCTCTCTCTCCCCTTTCTCCCTCTCTCCCACTCGCTCTCAAAATCAATGGGAAAAATATCCTCGGGTGAGAATTAATAAAAGCCAGAGGGTGGAAAGTGGGCTCCTTGCACAGAGGCCACAGGGAAAGCCTTCTCCCTTCACACCCCTCCCTTCCTGTGGCTGTAGCCTGGGATCCCACCGTGATACTTAATTTTTCTAGGCACTTGCCCCATGCCATTTCCACACCCAGCTGGTCAGGTTTGGCATGGGCCATGAGCTCACCTGATCCTTTCGCCGCAGCAGAAGCTGAAGGCAAGAGAGAAATAAGGAGAGAGATGGGGGGATAAGGCATGCACACCTGATCCCCAGAGTTGGTGGGGAGAGGACAGAGGAAGGCAGGGGAAAGAAATAAACACTTACTGAGCATCTGCTCTGTGACTTGCTCAGTGCAAAGTGCTGAAACTGAGCCTTGCTCAGAGAGGTTAATAACTTGGCTGAAGTTGCCCAGCTCCTAGGTGACCATGTGGGAGTTGAAATGCATATCTGCCAGACTCCCAAGGCCTGTGTCTTTTCTGCAGACATAGGCGCTTTTAAAGGAGGACAGAAGAACCTCAAAAAAGGAGAGGAAACTTGCAGACACATTTTTCCTACCATACAGTTCCCCAGCGATCATCGTTATCTGTGAGAGAAAAAAAGTTAGGGGAGGTAGGTTTGCTTGGTCTGCAGAAGAGAATCTGGGGAGTATCTTGAGAGAGAAGCTCAATTTCTATTTTCAGCTACTTGAAGGGCTTACATCAGGCAGGCAAAAAGATTTGTCTCTATTTCCACAAAACAGAGACAATGGACCCAGACGACAACAAGAGGGACATGGAGGAGACTAGAGGAAGAACTTCCTACTCACAGAGTTCACCTTGTAAGTTATGTCGGTGAAGGAAGGGCTCCCTTCCTGACGTGCCTTAGACAAGGAAAACCCTCTGTGCCGAATGACTTATGGGTAGACCCACCAGTCTTAGAGTCATGGGTGTTGGTAAACACACTACCATGCATTCACACACACTTCCTGAAGGGTTGCACACGGGGGTTTCTCCCCAATGAGGCTCTGCAGCCCACCCACAGCTAGACTCCCCAGCCCCTCCCTCAGCTCCCTCTGTGTGGCATCAGGACTGCAAGGGAGGGCCCTCGGGTGGGCGGATGGCAGTAGTGCCCCCGCAGGCAGACAGGCAGGGAGCCAGAGCAGACACCGCTATCTTCTCATCACTCCAGGCAGCCACCTCCGAGCACCCTGCCTTTCAGAAAGCCAAGTCAGGAAATTAACAGGGAGCTGAGACGCTCCCAGACACCTGCCTGGAAATTCAAACCTAAGCCGGGTGGAGGCTGGCTCAGAACAGCAGAGGGTGTGCTGGGAGGGGCTCCCTGCAGAGGACCGTGGAGCATGCAGGAGGCATGCACTAGCCCTTGGTAAGGAGGTGAGGGGCATGTCACAGATGGCCAACCGGGCCTGCATAGGAATGAGACCTGGAGGGTCACAGCCAGCTTGTTCTGTGGGAACCTGTTCTACCCCACAGCAGGAGGCCTCAGAGCAGGGGAGCCCTGGCGACAAGGTGGTGGTTTGTTCTGCAGCTGCCTCCACCTAAAATCCCCCAGGGGATGGAGGCAGAGGGAACAGAAATGAGGAGGAGGCTTCTCCACAGGACCAGGAGCTGAGAAGAGCCTGCATGGATACTGAGGCAGGCACAGGTTTTATAGCCTGGGTTCAAGCCCACACTTCATCACTTATAAGCTCTGTGACCTAGTGTCTCTGTTGCCTCATTAATGAAATCGTCTTAACAACCACAACCTGCATTAATCAAAATAGGCCAACTGTTCTAACAAATAATCCCCAAATCAAAGTGGTTTAAACACACATTTCCTATTTCTAGTCGAATGCCTTGGAGGCCAGGAAAGCTGTGCTCCACACAGTCACTCAAGGACCCAGGCTCTTCTTTAGACCACCCAGGGCTGTGGAGCCCTCTAGACCAGGGTTTCTCAATCTCAGCACTAGTGACCTTGGGGCTGGGTGGCTATTTGTTGTGGAGGCTGTGCTATGCACTGTGAAATGCTTAGCAACCTCTCTGGCCTTTACCCGTAGACAAGAGCGGCATTCCCCAAGGTTTTGACAACCCAAAATGTCTCTAGGTATTGCCAAATGTGCCCGGGGCGGGGACAAAACTGCCCTTGTTGAGAACCACTGCTTCACCCTTCCACAGCTAACCAACAGAGGAAGGAAGAACACAGGGAACCTCAGGAGGTTTGAGGAGCCAGCCTGGAGGAAGCAGGGTGCATTACATCTCCCACATTCCATTGACCAGATTTAGGTCACGTGGTCCCACTGCACGGCAGTCTGGGAAGTATAGTCCACCAAGTATCCTCGAAGAGCTAAGGGTTTTATGTAAATCAAATACATGGTAGATGGTATATGCTGTCAACAAATATCAATGACTAATATTTTTGGAGGGTTTGAATGAGCGCCACACCATGTTCTGCACTTAGGGCATTATCTCATCACATCCCCATTCGCTGATGCAAAAACTAAGGTGCAGGGAGGGTAACTCCTGCAAAGGTCACAGAGTTGGTGACTCTGGGATGCTGGTTCCAGGCTCCACATCTTTACACTATGCTGTACTCTCTGCCCCAAGTTCCCTGTGATGCCATCACATGCAACATGGTCACAGCAAATCATAGAATTAAGAAAGATGTCCTTCACCCAGAGGAGGGCACTGGGGCCCTGAGAAGCAATTGCCCAGCATTACTACAAAGTGGCAGAGCCAGAACCAGAACCCGGGTCCACGGGCTGCAGTCACAGCACTCTCTCTGGGGAGGAAGCCACTTCTGTCCCATGGTTTAGAAACACTGGCAGAATTCTCTGCTCTTTGCCTTACCACCTCTGCCTGGATCTGCCACTAATTTGCTGGGTAGCCCTCAGCAATCTCTTCGGTAATGATTGTCTGTGTCACCTTGACTGGGCCGCTGGGTGCCCAGATATGTGATTCCTCATTATTCTGGTGGATCTTGGAAGGTGTTTCTGGATGAGGTTAAGATCTGCACCGTTAGACCGAGTAAAGCAGGTGGCCCTCCTGGTGTGAGTGCGCCTCATGCAATCTGCTGGAGGCTTGAAGAGAACAAAACGGCCGAGTCAGGGAGCATTCCTCTCTGCCTGACGTATTGAGCGGCAACGCCGGTCCCCTCCTGTGCTTGGACTGGAACTTACAGCACCAGCTCTCCCGGGTCTCCAGTTTGCCAACTGCAGACCTTGAACTAACTTCACAGCCTCCAGATGATTCCAGCCCCAGCCATTCGTGTCTCCCCGTGCCATTCAAGTTTTCCAGTGGAGGCCCGACCGTTGTGGAGCAAGGATAGGCCATCCCCCTGGGCCCTGTCTGAATTTCTGACCTCAGAACCTGTCAAGACATAATAGAACGGTTGCTGTTTCAGGCCACTGAGTTTGTGCCACAGCAGTAATTAATAGTCACAACTCTATTATGGTCCACCCCATTTTACAGGTGAGAAAACGGAGGCAAGGAGAGGTTACGTCACTTGCACAGGGTCCTAAAGAAAGGAGGGAGCTGGGCCAAGATTTCAACTCAGACATTTAAGTTTAAGGAAGGCGATCCACGCCCTCTTGTCCACTTTTCTCACAGCCAACAACACACTGGGTTGTAACTGACTACCTAGGTATGTCTCCGCCTTCAGTCTGAGCTTCTTGAGGGCAGGGATGGGGCTCTCTGTCCCTATTCTCAGCAACCAGCTCAGTTCCTGGCCCAGAGGATGGGTTGCCAAGCTGACACCACAGGGAAGCCCTGCAGTGGAGTGGGCAGGGCTTGGCCCAGGAGCTGAGCCTCTCTGCCTGGTCTCCCCACAGAGCTGCTCCAGCTCTGCCCAGCTGACCATGGGGCTTTTATCCCACCCAAGCCTCTGAGTCATTATCTGTCTAAAGTGATGATTTTCTGCCCTGTCTGCTCCCTGTTCCCGGGTGGCCCGGCTGACAGCTTCATTACAAACGGTTGTGTCGGCGCCTCCTAGTCCAGCAGAGCCCATGGCATGTGTCATCACTAACCTCACACCCCTGCCACCAACTCATGGGACAGCCCAGCTTAGAGTCAAGTGTCTGACTCACCGCTAGTTACGACCATGGACCCCTCTGTCCTGGGTCTGGAAGCAAGGGCAGCCTCTGAAGACTGAGTTCCCCAACCTGAAAGGCCCACCCCTCCATGGATTCCCAGAAGGGAAAACGGAAGCCAGGACCAGGGGTCAGTTGGAAAGCTGAGTGCAGACCCTGGGTCCATCCGGGACAACGCTGGCCTTGGGGAAGTCACGCCTCTTTTGGATCTCCTGTCAGCTCCACAAGCAGAACCCCAGAATGATTCCTGAGTGGATCTTTCGGGGGCTGCACTTGCCTCCCGGGTGGTGGTAGGGGGGCTGCTTTTACAAGAAGGGACTTCTCCCACAGCCCCATGCTCTCCCCTCGTGACGTCGGACAAACCACTCAACTTCACCTTCCTCGTAGGCTCAAGCCAGTGTCTGGAAACTCTTCGACTAAGAGATAAGACAGGCACACAGCCAGCACTGGCTCAGCTGATGAAAGAATAACAACATAGCTAATGTCTCTTAACATTTTTTTCTAGATCCCAGACACTCTCCCATGGACTCCACCTACATAAATGTATTTATTCAACCCAACAGCACCAGTAGGACGTCACTGTTGTTATTCCCATTTTGCAGATGAGGAAGCTGAGGCACAGAGGGATCAAATAACTTGGCCAAGGTCTCCAACACAGGTAGCAAGTGGAGGAGGCAGGAGCCAAATCCTGGCAGACCAGATCCAGAGTCCTGACCACGTAACCCCCTCACACCAGTGTGAAGTGCTTGGCACAGCTGTGGCTCCCACAGCAGACGGGAGAGGGGCTGGGACACATGGAGCCCAGGGGCCACAGGAGGGCCCTCCACCCTCCTCCACAGTGGTGGGGGCAGACCCTCCCCACCTGCCTGTGGTTTCGCTGGGCCCCACCTCGGAGGGTGAGGGGGGTGACAAGGCCATCTCTAGCCTGCTTTGTCCTTTTGTCCTTCCACTTGCATGGGGAAGGGATCCAAGAGTTATTTACTGCGGAGATTTCAGCGAGATGTCCTCACCCTTACTGTACATCCTTTAAGGTGAAATAAAAATATCTAAAGGGGGGGAGAGCTTTTTATTAGACATCATAAAAGCCATTGGCAGACGTTCCCCCTGAAAGGGAAAAACAGCATAAAATTCCGCAGTGACATTGCTCTGGGAGAAGCCTTGCTGCCAGCCTGAGTCTGGAGGTGGAATTAAAGGTGGGTTGCTACCAGGGGCCTGGCTTTGGGCCCCACCAGGGGGGAGGTGGGGACACTGCTGCACCCCCAGAGCCTACAACAGAGTAGTGCAGAGAGGGAGTTTGTTAAAGTCAAGAGTGAACAGAAGGCTGAGCACAGAGATGGACCCTCCCCAGATCTTGCCTGAATGCCCCAGCGGGAGGGCAGGCGAGGACAGGAGTGTCCTGGCACCCAGCACTGAACCCCTGCCCCTGAGCCTGACTTCCTGGCTAATCACCTGACAGGGAGCGCTCTCTCCCCGCCCACATCCTTGCACTTGTGTTCTTCCACCTGCCTGCCTTCCCTTGTCCAATAGCAACTCCTCCGTTCCCCACTTCCAGCCTCGACCTCCAGGGGTCTCCCCCCCCCCCCCCCCCCGACTGGGTCAATGCTCCCTCTGTGCTCCTCCAGGCTCTCTGCACAGGGTATCAGAGGTGCCTGTGTTTTATTTCCCCCAAGAGCCAGTGTTTTTCTCAGCGCAGGCTCCTCCTAGGCAATGCTCACTAAGTGTGTCTCAGAAGAATGAACAATTGAGCAAATGAATGAGTGAATGACATTTGCGCAATCCTTGACACTTTACAAAGCATGTTCTTAGACATGGCTCCAAGACCTCCGGCTGCCTCCCCAATGTGGTAGCAGCTTTAACATCATAGGCCTCACTTTACAGGTAAGAAAACAGAGACTCAGAGAAAGCAAGAAGATAATATGAAAATGAGTGTCTTTGAATCCAGGTCTATATCTACTGCTTTTCTACTATAGAAAGTTGAAATTCACAAACTGTCACCCTTACCCAACACATAAACACACCAAAAAAATGCATGCACTCACACAAATGCAGATGGATACTCACATACACCTACATGTGTGCTCACATGCATATGTGCATGCACATGTGCATGCAAATACATGTACATATGCACACACATGTGCGTGCACACATGCGCATCCCAGCAAATACAAACACAGACCTGGCAAGAAAAACAGGAGTTGAAAAGAGAGGAAAGAAGTCTCAAAGGCCCCCTCAATGCCTTCCAACACCATCAGGCTCTGCCTTTGATTTTCACTTTTAATTTTCACATCATCAGTTACCACATCAAAGCAATTTTACTGCAGGTGCCCTGGACCCAGGCTGTTTGTAGCCGTTCTGATTCCAAATCCCACTTCCCACTGGGCCCGCATTGCCGATGGCATTTCGCTTCTCATTAAACGCCACTTGGGGAGCAAGGGGAAGCAGGGGTGTTGGGATGAACCCACCTCTCACCTGTTTCCAACTCTTGCTCCTTCTGTTTAAAGCTGCTTACGGAGTTCTGTTCAGAGTTCCAGTGAAACGTGGCAGAGAAAACCCCCTTCCCTGCCCATCCCCTGGGCCCTCATGGAGATAAAATGGGAGGGTGGATGTGGATGGGCTGTGGAAACTCGACAGTGCTGTGCTCACATGAGGAAGTCACTCTACATCGCTTCCTCCCAACACCGCAGGAAAATGGCTGCAGGATTTTGTGAAGACGTAAGCAAGGCAGAGAGAAAAGGAGCAGCGACAACACAGCAGCATTCTCACTGCTCAGAAGCAGATGGGTGAACAAATACTGACTCAGGAGTGGGGAGGAGGCTGAAGCCTCCGTCAGCAGTGGGGGAGCCCAGGCCTGGCTGGTTGCTGGCGCAGAAGCCCTAGGTCCTGGGGATGCCAACTGCTCCTGAAGTGGGGCTCACATCAGGCCAAATTCACTGCAAGTCTGTGGATGACGCCGTCAGACCCTTCAGGCACCACCCCTACTCCCTGGCACAGGAGAGGAGCAATGGATCTGGACAGCTTTAAATTCCAGAATGGCCCTAGCTAGTTTGGCTCAGTGGATAGAGCACTGGCCTGCAGAATGAAGGGTCCCAGGTTCGATTCTGGTCAAGGGCACATGCCCGGGTTGCAGGCTCGATCCCCAGTAGGGGGCGTGAAGGAGGCAGCTGATCAATGCTTCTTTCTCATCACTGATGTTTCTATCTCTCGCTCCCTCTCCCTTCCTCTCTGAAATCAATAACAATATATTTTATAAATTCCAGAACGCAAGGCCTCACCAAGAAGGTACTGACGGAAGCAGAGGTAGTAAGTAAAAGTCTGCACGTGTCCTTCTCCCACTCAATCTCTTGGACATCAGTAGCCCAGCTTCCACCACCCCGGCGAGCTTGGAGGATGCCTTCCGGATGGAACAGTCTAGCCCAAGAGCAGACCCGGACAGTGGCCCCAAATGTCCGCCACCTTGAGCACCCTCCACTCCCTCGCCACCACCCGGCCCAGGCACACGGAGCTTCCAGGCAGCCGGGGCGTCCAATACAGAAGACAGAGACCAAAACAAAAAACCTGGGGGGGAGGGGCTCGGATCAAACAGAAGCAATGCAGGAAGGTGAAGGGCATCCCAGGACCTTCCAGTCATCCTCCGAGAAGTAAGAGGAGAGGGGGCCTTTGAGGCTTCTTCCCTGTCTTCTCAGCTCCGGCTTTTCTTGTCAGGTCTGCGTTTCTGAATATAGAACAGGCTCCCATGAAAACACACACACACTCAGGCCCCAGCCAGCTGGCTCAGTAGGTGCAGCATCGGCCCTTGGACTGAAGAGTTAAGGGTTTGATTCCAGTCAAGGGCACGTACCTCAGTTACTGGCAGTGGTTGGGGTGTGTGGGAGGCAACCAATTAATGTGTCTCTCTCACATCGATGCTTCTCTCCGTCTCTCTTTCTCTCTTTCCCCCTCCCTTCCACTCTCTCTAAAAATCAGTGGGGAGAAATATCCTTGGTTGAGGATTAACAACAACAACAAAAAAAAAAACCATCACATTCAGGAGATAAAAAGAACTCCTGGAATTAGAGAGAGAGAGAGAAAAAAAATTCCACTGAAGCGTTGGTAGATAACATTGAGGAAATCTATAGAAAGAACAAAAAGAAAAACAGGAGGAAAAATGATTTTTAAAATTCAGAAAATCAGTCCAGGAGATATAACATCTAACAGGTGATTCAGAAAGAGAGAGAAATTGGAGGTAAAACAATTATCACAGAAGTAATGTAAGTAAATGTCTGGGCACTGAAGGATGTGAGTTTCCAAATTAATAGGCCCCCTGATACCAAGGCACTTCGTCGGGAAATTTCAGAACCCTGAGGAAGAAGGAAAGATATGACAGCCACCGGGAGGAAAGAAAAAACCTGGTCACATACGAAAGATCGGGAAGCTGTATGGCATTAAACCTCTCATGAACAGTCTCAGAAATGTTATCTCCTGGGCCCCACCAAAATAAACCCATAAACCAAGAAAAACATGCAGGTGTGGGATCCGAGAAACATGATTTCGACAAAAGAGAAGCAAAAGGGATTCTACCGTGATGGCGAAGAAAGCACAGGACTGCAGTTATGCCGGTACTCGTGAGAGAAGGAAGCAGGGCTCCACAAGGAATGTCCCTAAGGAAGAATGAAACCAAGAGACCCCTCAATGCCTCTGATCACCCCGAGGGCAGGTGTCCGTGTATAACACAGTGTTTGGGGTCTCCAGGCTCAGAGGAAGGATGCTTCTTCCAAAGTGCTTTCTTCAGACCCTGAGATGTGGGTTTTCCTCACCTACTACCCCTTAAGGGAAAGCAGTTTGTAGCTCATCCTAAATCACAGCTGGTTGCTATGGAAATGATTGTATGCCTAAGCAGAGCAAACACCTGGGGCACTCATCTCTCTCTAGAACTGGGCAGGGGAGCTACCAAGTATTGCTTACTTAGGTAAGATGTGGGAGACATTATATTAGGGTTCAGAGAAGGTGTTTACTTATTTATTCAGAATCATCAACATCGGAGTGAGGTTACCTGGTGGAGATGGAGAAGGCTGTATAAGAAGTTTAGGTGGGGCCTGGCTGGTGTAGCTCAGTGGTTGAGGGTCAACCTATGAACCAGGAGGTCAGGGTTCGATTCCCCATCAGGGCACATGCCCGGATTGTGGGCTCGATCCCCAGTGTGGGGCGTGCAAGTGGCAGCCAAGCAATGATTCTCTCTCATCACTGATGTTTCTCTCCCTCTCTCTCCCCCTCCCTTCCTCTCTGAAATCAATCAATATATATATTTTTAAGAAGTTTAGGTGAGGACTTCACACAATGGCCTGGAATTGATGTTATAATGTTGGCTACCTTTGGGGGATTTATTTATTTATTTTTGGAAGAGAGAGAGAATTTCAACCGTGAACATTCAAAAAGTCCTAGACATTGAGGACAGGGGGGAAATGAGAGGTTACAGAGTGCAAGGCTTTCACAGTACAAAGAACAGCCCCAGGTTACACAGCAGGCTGGGGGAGAGCCAAGACCAGAACCCAAGTCTCTTCACATTCCTCACCACATGCTTCCAGAACCTTCTCCTGGGTCACCTGTGTCTCATTCAAGCATCCTACAAAAAATAGATTCAAGCACCTCTTCTGTGCCAGGGACTGAGGGTACTTAAATGAAAAGATGCAATCTAGTGACAAAGAAAGCATGTCAAATGATGGGATGTGTGATATAGGCTCCTGCATGGAAAAGGGGTGCAGGTCAGCCTCTGGGGGCAGGGGAAGGCTTCCCTGGAAGGGCCTCAAAGGGTGGGTTTTCCAGGAGGTGACAGGGGAGGGGTGGCATTCCAAATGAGAGCCGGCAAACAGAGCAGCTGGCTGCAGCATAAGGTCAGAGCTGGAGCTGAGGATGGAGAAGTGGGCTGGGCCAGGTCTCAGGTTTCTATTCCTGCCTCACAGAGGTGCTGCTAGGGAGGGACAGGCTCACGGAGCTATTTGGAGGGCTAGTGGGTCCCTGCGTGAGAGCAGGCGGGCTGTGACCTGAGGAGAAAATGGGGAGGGAAGGAAGGGAGTTCGTCTCACAGGCCTTGGACTAAACAGGAGAGTGGGACAGGAGGAATGCTATGTTCACCCTGTCTCCCACCCTCTCTCTGAATTCCCCAACCTCCCTACCCCACCCCGACCCCAACCACCAGCCCCAGCCTGCAAGGTAATTATAAGGAAGTTAAACTGAATTATACACGCAGGGTTTATTTTGTGTTTTTCTGCTGCTGCCGCTGCCAATTATGGTGCAATTAGACTGCCTTCATTAGCAAATGAGATTAGAATTAACATTGTTAATTACTCGTTCTGTTAAATGGGAAGCACTATGGTGGGGAGGGCGCTGGGTGGGTGGTGGGGGGAGAGAGAGTGCAGGGGGAGGTGTGCAGCCCTCCAAGGGCTTCCTGGCCCAAGAGAAGTGAGTGGGGAAGGAAACCAACATTCACCAATTGTCAGGGCATAGTGGGGTGAGCCAAGATGGAACCTGCCGGGTCAGAAGGCTTTACTTCCTCAAAAACACTCACTACCATTCCTGGCGCATGTTATTGGGCTGCACTGCACATGCATTATTCACTTAACCCTTGTGTGAAGTAGGTGTGAGCATCCCCACTTTGAGTGGATAAAAGTGACACGCAGAGAATCTAGGCGACTTACCCAAGGTCACACAGCCATCGTGGGTGGCAGAGTCAAGCACTTCTCCATCACTGAGCACCAAGACCTTTGAGTCGCATAGGAAAGGGCACCCACATATACATGAGACTTTATGTAGTGATAGTGTGGAGTTAACTCATTTAATGCTTCAATTTGCCCCAGGAGGCAAACAGAAATCACTCGCCTCATTTTTCTCATGAGGAAGCTGAAACTCTGAGAGTTGATTTACCATGGCCTGCAAGCCCACTCCGGCCTGCCACCTGTTTTTTTAAATAAAGTTTTATTGGAACACAGCCATCATGCCCATGTATTGGTGTGTTATCAGCGTCTTGCTTTCCAACGAGAACAGCAGAGTTGAACAGCAGTTACAATGACCATATGGCCCACCACACCTAAGACATTTACTACCTGCCCTTCAGAGAAGACGCATGCCAATCACTGTTTAAATAACTGACCTAAAGCCATACAGTTCCTGCCTCGAGGTGTGGGTTTGAATCCAGAGCTTCTGGTTAATTTATTGGAGGTTCTTTAGTGACGTTTGCCCAGCGGGAAGGGGGCAGTGCCAGCTGAGCTGGGTTTCCAGTGAGCTCAGAGACCCCCCCCCTCAGTGCCCCCAGGGAGAGAATCACAGCAGACAATAAGCATTTCATCCTGATTTCAGAAATTGGATTGGGTTGGCTGCTTTCAGCAGTGATCAATCATGAGTGGCTTTTAAAATAAGCAATTTATTATTTCTTGTAAAAAGAAGTCCAAAGTAAGGCAATTCCAAGTTTGGTTAATTCAGCTGGGCCCTGGAATACCATCCAGGACCCAGGGGTTTCTCTCTTTCTCTTCCCACCTCCACACCTTAACTACCTCCCTCAAGGTCCTGACGTGGCTGCTAGGGCTCAGGCATCACATCCTCCCCCATCAACTTCCAGAGGTGGCGAGCAGGGGTAGCTCAGTTTTCCAGATCTCAGAAAGCCTTCTCCACCGATGCTCTTCCCCTCCATGGTCCGTGGCCAGAATTGCATGGCACGCCAGGCATGAATGATCACCAGCAAAGGAAGGAGGAGTATCACCTTTGTCTTAAATTAATCGGGATTCGCTCCTGGGCAGGGAGGGTCCCAGCCTCTCCTGAGCAACATGGCTGCGAGCACCTGAGTTCTGACAGCGAGAGAGAAGCGGGGGAGTGGGTGGCTGTTGGGAAGGCAACTGACAGAAGCTTTAGGATTCCCGTTCCATTGGTCACATGAAGAGTCCTAGCCACTGAGGCCTAGGAAACAGACACCTTCCTCATCTCTCTTTTCAACTCCCTGTTGCCTCTTCTCCCTGCATGGGGCAGGAAGACCAGGCTCAGTGTTCATCTCCCTGGCTGCCTCTAACCCATAACACAGGCACAAGTCTCTCTGGAGACCCTTTGGTCTTTGGTCCTCTCTTTTCCTCACCCACATGCCAGCCCACACCTGCCCGGTTGGTGTGTTCAATGACCTCACAAGCCGTAAGTCATGAGCCAGGGAGTGGCTGGACCAACAAGACACCCTAGCCGAGAGGTGCTCAAAACTGTGCCTACCTGTGCCAAATGCCAGCTCTGCAGTGGCAGTGCAGGTGGCTGAGCCAGCCTGGGCAGGGCTTGTCCTGGTGCATGGAGCCCCTCCCTCTCCTCGATCCTTGCCCAGGCACCCAATTCATACCCTCTGTTTCCAGATCCCCAGCAAACAGATTCTCTCCCTCTCTCTCATACACACATTCATATTCTCTTTCTCTCTCTCTCTCTCTCTCTCTCTCTCTCTCTCTCTCTCTCTCTCTCTCTCTCTCTCTCTCTCTCTCTCTCTCTCTCTCTTCGTTTTAGACCCTGAGCATGTGGGTCCAGCCCTTTGCCAGGACTTCCTTCCTGCCATCTGGCAGGATTTGTGAGGAAGAGAGGTTACCCGGGGATTTAAAGAAGGTTAAGAGAAGGGTGTCAGGTAAGGTAGGTCCCATCTGGGTACTACCTGAATGCAAAGGCTCAGGGGTGAATTCCGCAAGGCCACATGGCCTTTGTTAAGGAAGAAGAGCTATGGCAGGGCTGAGGGGGACCGTGCCTGGAGTCAGCGAGGGAGGGCCTGCTTCTCTTGCCTTGCATCATCCCCACTGACAGCGCACTGGAGCCCGGCCAGCACTGATGGCTGGCACAGGTTTGCATTTCAGGCGATGTTGCTGACAGGCCGAGTCTTGGGGAAATCTCCACTGTGCAAGAGAGGAGAGACATGTTCCCTTTGACCTTGGGTCAATCAGGCACTTTATTCTGCAGTGGAAGGCCCTGCATTAACTACAACACATGCACACACACACACACACACACACACGCACGCGCGCGCGCGCACACACACAGTCTGCTGGCCCTTTGACTTGATTTGGCTGCCTGCATGGAAACAAACGTTTCCAACATTTTGGCCTCTAGCCGGGTGGTTTTGACCTGCAGAGGCCCCATTTCCCTTTCCTGTGCTGTCACATCCCCATCACAGCTGGATTCTCTTCAAAAGGCCTCAGGGTGTTTCCTTCAGTATTAAGCCTCTCCAGCTGTCTGCTGGAGAGTGTGGGCTCTTCTCAAGGTCCCCAAAACTGGCATTGAGATGAATGATGAGGCTCCCAAGATCCGTGCCCTCTCCCTCCTGCCAATCCCAGCCATGCAAGACTCGCCCTTTCCAACAAAGCCCACTCCCCAACCCCCCATCAGATGCCAAGGGATTTACCCCCAACCTGGGGGCCTGGCAGGTGGTGACCCCAAAGGGAAAATCTAAAAAGAGGGGGGGGGTCTGGAATGGACACCTCTTGAGTTGGACACAGACATGACAGATGCCAAAGAACAGAGAAGGAGGTTTAAATTATTTCTTTCTCATCCCAGTCCAGAGCTAGAAAGGCCAGTGTCCCTGGAGAAGGAATTTACATCCTTGAACCTCCGGGGGCAGGCACAGACTGTGATTCAGGAATAGGACCATCGTTAAGTGACCTGGGACCCCTTCTTCCCATGAGGGGCTGCACTCAGGCTCAGCTTCCTACAGACCATATCTGGCCTGCAACTTCCCACGGGCCCCCAGGACCCGAATGCTGGGCCGCTGATTCACAGCCAGCCCCTCCCAATAGCTGGTGCCCACGTCCAGACCGCCTGGAGCCAAGATGTCTAGGTTTTCTCCCCTATAAGCAGGTAGCTGAGTCTCGGGCGGGGGCTCAGTGTCTCCCTGAGGCATGCAAACCCTCTCCAGTGTGCAGCACGGAGCTGGGCCCCGACATGATGGGAAGAGCAGCGGCCCAGGCCTTCCTTCTCCTGCTCATCCCAGCTTTATACATCCCCCTTTCCCACACAGAGCCTCTTCCTAAATGCCATGTGGCTTTTAGAATCCCCAAGTCCAAGCCCCCGGGACAGGCATTCACCCTGAAGCTGTCCCACCTGGCCTAGCAGGGGAGTTAGGAAAAGAGAGACAAGTGGGAAACAGGTATTGTTTCACCACCCAAAACATGCCAGGTGCTCCAGGTAAGGAAGACTGAGTGGCCAGGGGGTCTGACAGCCTGAGGATCAGCTTCCTAACCTCAAGATGAAAGGAATAGCAGGGGTGTTGGAAGGCTGAGATGATGGGATTTGGGGGTTATAGCTAAAGTCAAGAGGAATTGGAAAGGCCCAATTCTGAGAGGAGCTAGCCCTTGGTACGCATGGAGAGGAATGGGGGGACATGGAAAAGTGAATTGAGGTCAAATACCAGAAGGCTTTGAATGCCAAGTCGGGGACGCTGGACTTATCTGACAGGCAATAGGGAGCTACCAAAGGTTTCTGAGCAAGCAGTGACCGTCAGAGCCATGGCCCTCGCATAGACATTAGGGTAGCTCCTAAGGAAAATTTGGAAATGTCCAAAAAAATAGAAATAAAAACCCACAGAAAGAGTTTGTTGTCTGTCATCTTGGTGAAGAGAATATTCCAGTCTCACGCAAAAGAACTTAAATGACTACAGACAGTTAAAGGGACGACCAGGAGCTGGGGAGCTGATGCCAGATAGTGTGGTACCTCTGACCACTGACAAATCCACCGCCCATAGGTGCCCCCCCCCAAAAAAAAAAAAAAGTCAGCTCCTGGCCAGATCCCATCCACCTGACATCTCTGTTAATAACAAAGCCTAATTCGCATGGCTTTTAAGCATCCATTATATTAATTTAACACGAAAATCTAATGGAGCTCTATTGGAATGTTTTTCAGCAAAATTAGCCCTGCAGGTTTCTTACACACGTGTTCATTAGGGGCTGTGAGCAGGGGAGACCATGAGAGAATTAGAATTAGCCCTTGTGGTTTTCACTCTGATCAAGTTCCTCGTCCCCAAGCCCCCGGGCACATAGGTCTTTATTTAGCAAAGCTCCTGTCCCCACACCAAGTGGTTCCCATAAAGGACTATTACGATGGTGGGAGAGTCAAGCCCAGGACTTGAACGGGTGCCTGTCTGATTCAAACACATTCCATCCTATCCCAAGGGCTGTGATTCTGGGACCCTGAAGAATCTCAGGACAGGATCCCTAGACGGAGAGGCAGTCCCTACAAGAGGTTTGCCCCAAGGCCTTTCCCCACACGCCTCCCACTGGCTATCTTCCAGCGAGGGGACTGGCTATCTTCCAGGGAGGGGTGGCCATGTAACCCAGTTACGGCCTGAACAAATAGGCAGAAACCTCAGGAAGGGCATTCTTTCTTGAATACAAAGACAAAACGAACTGGAAAAACATGCCCTCTGCCCATTCATCACTCACCCTTTCCTCTTCTTCCCACCTGGAACATGCATGTGAAGCATGGAGTAGTTGCAGCCATATTCTGCCATGAGGATAACAGCCCAGGCTTTTTCCAGGGGGGGGGGGTGCAGGGAGATGACAAAGTGGAGAACGGGAAGATCTTGGGCCTCTGATGCATCACAGGGCTGAACATAGTGCCAATCCTCAGCAGTCTATGCCTGAGCTCCTCATTGCTTGAAACAAACTCTATTTCTAGAAGTCTCTGCTAGTCAACGTTGCTGCTACTTGCAGCCAAAAACAATCCTAACTGCTAGAGCTGAATTCTGGTCCCAGATTCTGTGTGACTTAGGGCAGGACTCTGTCCCTCTGAGTATCCATGTCATCACTTATAAAATAGAAGGGTAAAACAAAATACACTTTAAATTTACTTTTTTTAATCAAGAGACCCTAACAATTCTGCCCCACCCCTGAGAAACTGTGTTCCATGAGAAGTGCATAAGCCAAGGGGAGGTGTTCGAGAAAGCATGGGTGCCTGCTGGGTGCTGCCCCACCCCACTGCAGAGAAGCCACAGACAAAGAACACGGGTCATAAAACCATCCACTCTCAAGACATCTGAGGGCTTTGTGGGCGTGGATACCATGTGGCTCTGTCTCCAGAAAGCGTCAAGTGGCTCTGGATCCTAGAAGCCAGTGTGACAGGCAGGTTCTAGAGCAGGGCTTCTCCCATGGAGCGCACACACAATCTCCTGGGGGTGCTGATCAAACGCACGTCCTGATTCAGTGGGATTTCTAACAAGCTCCCAGTGATGCCCATGCTTCTGGTTCATGGACCCACACTTTGTCTTCATCCCCGTCGTCATCATTCCCAGGCAGGCCCTTGCTTTGCCCTGTTGCACATCTCCAAACAGGTGAACAGCCTGGAGCAGTGAGGAGAGCATGGTCTCAAAGACAGGCTAACTCTGCCGCTTGACTATGGAATTTGGGGCAAGTTGCTCAGCCTCTCTGAGCTGAATCTCAGGGTCACAGTGCACAGCTTGGATGCTACCAGGCTAAGTCACAGTAAAGGCAAGCAGGGGCCACAACTGAGGCATAGCCATCAGAGCCTACTCAGTTGTCTTTCTGAAATAACCCACCCAGGCAAGACAGGGTCAGGGCTGACATGGGGGGCAGGGGGGGGGTGGGTGGGGGGGTAGAAAGCACGTGCTGAGAGGAAGAAATTAGGGTGGGTGTGTCAGAGCATTTTGACCTTAAAAGAAAGTGCAAATTATATGCAAATGACCTCTCCCTCTAACAATAATGTGATTGAATAAAGATGCTGCTCCCCTGACCTTAACTTCCCACTCCCCTCCCAAATGCCTGTCATCCAACTAGGAAGGAAATCAGCACAGAAACTCAGCAACCTTCTGCTCCAACCTCTACCTCCACTTTGCAGGTAGAGAAATTGAGACCCAGAGAGGTTAAGCAACTTGCTCAAGATCACACAGCCGGTCAGTGGCTAGCTGGGCAGTCCCCCGGGTCTCCTGGCTGTGACTCTGCATGAAACGGCGATAGGGAGTGGGGGGAGCACTAGCAGCTGTGCGAAGGAGCCAGGCTGAATGAGGCAAGAAGAGCATGACAAGGTGCTGTCACTGCGCCAACCAAGACAAAGCCCTCTGTTAGGCCATGCCGCTGAGACAGGAAATAAAGATGACATGCGGGGTTCCTGCTCCCCAATTAATGTCAGTGCTTCTCTTTAACCCAGCCTCCCACAGGTGGCAAATCTGGCTGCCATGCCCCCCTCCCCAACTCCTCATCAGCTCCTTGAGGATCTTGGCAAGGCCAACAACTGCAGAGCTTGGGGGTAGGGGCTGGGACCTACCTGCCTGTGTGGTGTAAGAAAAGTACCCAAGCGCAGCTTTCAAACCCACCTCTGCCAGACACCGGCTGTGTGACCTTAGGCAAGTGCCTCCCCTCTCTGGTCTGCAGGCTCCTTGGCTATAAAATGGAGACAGAAACCGGGAACATTGAACCATACTCAAAGGTATGATGTGCCTGGCCCAGGCAGGCCCTAGACCCATGTGACTTCCTGCCCTCTTCCCTGCCTTCCGGTGACACAGATGCAGCCCTGCCCTGAACTGAATAACTTAGAAACCATTTTACTCTTGGGCACCTGGGATGAAATTTTCTTAGCAGAAAGCTGGCAGACTTTTTAAAATCGGGATTAAGGTTTACTCAAGCCAAGATCAAAATGAGTTTGCCTTTCTGAGCTCATAACCCAAGACAATTTAGGGGAGAGGAATGACCAAAAATGAAGACTTGGAAATTGCTCAGTCAGACTGGCCAGTCGTGGGCTCGTGTCATGCACCCCACAGTGCAGTGTGGGGAATGAGAGACTCGGTGAGGCCGCCCTGCAGGGCCTCAGAGACCCACGAGGAAGCACTGGCCAGAGGCCGCAGGGCTGGCTGATGGCCTAGGCCAGGGGGAAGCCTTACACCACACCAGCACCTTCCATTTGAATGTGAGCACAAGGCACATCCCGAGCCAGGTGGGAGAAGCAGCTGGTGGCCCTGCGTAGTTCCACGCCTCCTTGCCTCTGCCTGGTGTGGCCCATTGCTGCCCCCCTCCCCTTCACATAAGCCTCTAGGATTTCAGCCAATCTTGAGGCCCTCTGAGCCCCTTTCAGGCTAGGTTGTTCTGCACTAGCTTCCTGATCATTTCCTGCTCATTGCTTCTCCACGGAGCATGAGTCTTCAAAGGTTTGGTCCACTTCCTACTCCTCTCCATGGTGCCCACTAAGTGTGGGTCTGGCTGGTCCACACTGACAACACTCTCGCTCCGTACCACCCTGGCCCTGCCCTGCCTCTCTCAGAGAGATGGGGGTGCCAGAGCCATAGGGGCCCACGGCCCATCTAGAATAATGACATTCAAAGCACCTCTTGGGTGCACCCAACAGTGAGACCAGAAAGAGTCTGCATCTGACTCTTGGCCCAGTGTTGCTGCCAATTTGCTGTGTGACCTTGGGCTCTCACAGGCCCTCTCTGAGTTTATCTATAAAATGCAGTGGTTGCATGAGATGTTCCCAAGATCCCTTCTGCTTCTGACATCCTGATCCCATCACCACCAAGCCCTCACCCCTCACTTCTAACCACAAAGGGGAGCCAATAAGAAGAGGAGGAGAGGAGAGGAGAGGAGAGGAGAGGAGAGGAGAGGAGAGGAGAGGAGAGGAGAGGAGAGGAGAGGAGAGGAGAGGAGAGGAGAGGAGAGGAGAGGAGAGGAGAGGAGAGGAGAGGAGAGGGGAGGGGAGGGGAGGGGAGGGGAGGAGAGGAGAGGAGAGGAGAGGAGAGGAGAGGAGAGGAGAGGAGAGGAGAGGAGAGGAGAGGAGAGGAGAGGAGAGGAGAGGGGAGGGGAGGGGAGCTGGCCTGAGCCCTGGGCTTGGCCACATGGTACTGGGGGTGATGTGAGGGAGGGAGCAGAGCTAACACAGGCCCTGCCTGTGCTCCAAGCCATCCAGGGAGCCCCACATTGGTTTAATTGCACAGAAGCCAGTTGGAGATTTAGAGCTGAGAGCTAGTTTAAAGGAAGGAATGGGGCCTATTTGAGTGGTTATGCAAATTGATTGCTGCAAAGACTTCTGGAAAAACTGATTATCTGACTGTGAAGAAACAGGACTAAGAATGGGAAGAGGAGAGACTCCACCTTCTGCAATTCTCATCATCCCTCAGAAACTGACTCCTCCATGCTTGCCCATGCCTGCAAAGCAGAGGGGCTCTTCCCCGTCACAGAGACGGCAGGCAGAGGCCCAGGGAGCTTGGACAACTGCTCAGGGTCACACAGCCAGTTGGAGGCAGAGCGAACTGAGACCCGCCTTATCCTAACGACCTAAGTCTATGCCCTTGTTCTCCAGGGGGCCACCTCAGCTCACCAGCCTGGATCTCTTAGTCCCACCACAGGAGCTGCTGTGGGCTCTTCCCTGGTGGAGGGTGTGGTGTGCAGCCTGCAAGATGACCCCCAATGAGCCTCACCTCCTGGATCATGCCTGCCTGTGGTCCCCTCCCGTACTGTGTAACTAAGGGGAGATGGTAACACTGCCATTTCCACCTTGTTCTCTCTTACTTGCTCTGGGACAGCCTGCCACCATGTTGTGAGGACACTCAAGCAGCTCTGTAGAGGTCCAAGTGGTGAGGAATTGAGGCCTCTTGACCATGCCGGTATGTACCAGGCACGTGAATGAGCCATCCCGGAATGGGGCATCTCCGGCGGACTCTCCAGCCCCAATCCAGCCCTCAGATGACTGCAGCCCTGGGCCACATCTTGACTATAACTTCATGAGAAACCTGGAACCTGGACAGAGGCTTCCAGCAAGGCTGCTCCCAAACGTCTAACCCGGAGAAACTGTGCGAGAGGATGCATGTTTTGTGTTGTTTTAAGCCAGTGAGTTTTGGGGTAACTTTTTATGCATCACTAGTAACTGATACAAGAAGGAACAGGACCAAGCAGCAGGGTCTCTCAGCCCCATGGCTTGGATTTCTCCTGTGGGCCCTCATGACTGAAGGAGCTCCAGGGCCTGGGGTGGGAGGCTGGGTTCTTGGGGTTTAGCTTCCAGCAAAAAGACAGTTTTTGTGGCCATGGAGCAATCTATGTCCCTCCAGCACCTCCTCAGCCACTCCTGGGAGCCTGTGGCCTAAAAATCAGGTCCACGTGTCCTAGCAAGGCATGCAGGCCCTGGCTCTGTGGTCTCTTCCCTCTCCCACCAGCTATTCCAGCCACAGCTCCCACACCTGACCCAGCCCGCAGGTCCTCTCACTATTGCCTGGACAAGAACAGCCCTCCCAGGACTGCATGCCTTTGCTTATGCTGTTCCCTCAGCCTGGATCATGCTCCTCACGTTAGTCGCCTGGCAAACTCCTGCTTGAAGCCTCAGCCCCACGGGGAAGCACCCAACGGCCACAGGCAAACAGGCTCAGTGGCTCTTCCCTGGCACTGCAGAACGTAGTGATGTATGGCTCCACCTCTCCATCACTCCCTCCGTCCACAGGCTTTTCTCTCCTGGCACTGGGCCCGCATGCAGCCTTTTCTCAATAAACTGTTTTGTTGAATTCACGAATGAATAAATGAACAAATGCAGCCCTGAGAAATTTCCTCTTGTTCTCTGGGGCTCAGTGATTCAGCTCTAACATAGGCATCACGCTCAGCCGGCATGGCTCAGTGGTTGAGCGTCGACCTAGGAACCAGGAAGTTATGGTTCGATTCTGGTCAGGGCACATGCCCGGGTTGTGGGCTCAGTCCCCAGTGTGGAGTGTGCAGGAGGCAGCCAATCAATGATTCTCTCTCATTATTAATGTTTCTTTCTCTCTCTCTCTCTCTTTCTGCAGTCAATAAAAATATATTTAAAATAAATGAATAAAATAGATATCATCATCGTCATCATCATCATCATCATCATCCCTTCCCTGCTTACTTCACAGCCTGTCCTGGGGATGTGGTGGGACAAGGATGTGAACTGTGAAGGGCAGTGCACCCATGAGGAGGGCTCTCCTTAACTCTGCCAGGACCTAACCACCTCCACTCTGCATGGCTGCTCTGTCCCCTAATCCAGGTTTCAGGGAACTTCGTGGGACCTTCTGGGAGGAAGGCAGGATATGGTCCCCTTCCTGTTCCCTGCCTCCTCTCCGCTCCCTGGTGCAATTTTGCTCCCTGTTGCTACCCCCAACATCCCCAGTAGCATGAAGAGACCCCTCCAGCCATGATCTTCCCGAGCCTCCTTTCTTTTCCCCTCTCTTTTCAACAGGCAAACTCAAGAAATGGTAACTGTTCTTCCCATTATTCAAATGGCATGAAAATTACCTACTTGGCATTCCTCTTTGACATGGAGCCTTTAATTAGCCACTGGCTCCCATTCCCCGGGTATTTCTCCCTGCCCTGCCGCTGCCTCACTTCCTCACCCCTCCTCCCACCTCCATTAGCATCCTAATCAGGGATGCCCAGGCTTGTAGGGAAGAGAGAGAGAGAAGGGTTGGTGGTTTCCGGAAAGAGCCATCCATGGCTGGTGGAAGCGAAAGAGCCTGGGTTCTGGTCTCTGCAGCTGTCACCAACTCTCCAGTGACTTTAAGTTTCTGTGGGGTCACACACAGGATGAGGGCAGAGTGGGACTCGAATCAGGGCGTTGGCCCCAGTCCAGATCTCTATGCTCAGCTCCACACAGCATCATCCCTCAGTTCATGGCACCTCTCCCTTCCCACCTCACTTGGCTCCTGCTCTACTCAGCCTGCCCATTGCTGGCGAGGAGCCCCACGGCTCCCTTCCCTGGTGCTTGGGACTCCTACACGCTGGGGCCTCCAGGGATGTGAGGGGCTGTGGCACCGAATCTATGGGGTCAGTGCTCAGCCTCGTCCCTGTAGGTCATCGCTGTGGGTGGATGAGAGGTGGCTGGTGTGTAGGTGTCATGAGCTGCTGTACTGGCTCTCAAGGGACTGGCCAACTAATTGAGAAGATAAGGCTGTCACACAGGATACCACCCAGAGTCAGGAAGGAGGCACGGATGCTGGACAAGCCACACTCCCTCTGGAGTGTATCCATTAAAATAACGCCGACTGCTACAGCAGGTAAGCCTGGCGTGCTCAGGGAAGGCTACAGCAGCCTGGGATGGGGCGAGGGGAGAGGACACTGTGCTCCCGACGGTCATTTACTGACCAGGCTGAGAGAGGCTCCGCCATGCTCCGCATGCCGCTCCCAAGGTCACCCTGGGCGTGGACGTTTGGCTGGCAGATGAGGGAGAGAGGATGGAAAGGACACGTCCAGGCCTTACCCGCCTCGGCCCAGCACACATCCCTCCAACTCACATTTTATTGGTGAGGAACAGACTGGGACATGCAGTCCTGCTGAGCAGCTGCTTCCCCACAGTCATTCCACACTATGGAGCATAGCGAGTTGTCTCTGCCACATTAAGCCTTGGTTTTATTATCTGTGAAATGGGGGCAAGGAGGGCTGGATTGACTATCAGAGCTGGGAAGACTCTCATTTTACAAGTGAGTCAACTGAGGTCAGAAAGTTAAATGACTTGCCCAGGATCACAATGGCACCGCAAAAAAATCCAGGCTTATGGACCCTCAAAGCAATGATAAAGATTACAGCTACCATTCACAGAGCACCTCCTCACAGAGACCCTTTACGTACATTGTCTCTCATTCTCACAGCATCTTCGCAGTAGGCAGCATTGTCCCTACTTTACAGATGAGGACACTGAGGTCCAGAGAGAGCAACTTGCCCAAGGCCACATGACCTCTTTGGCACACCAGCACCCATATCTCCTTCCCTTTAGCACCCAGCTTTCCTGTTCAGAAACCCCCAACTGTGTGTATTGGGGCCAAGGACGAGTGTCATCTCTGGTGGAGCAACCTGACCAGGCTGGCCTTCAATGGCCAGCTCTGTGTCATCTGCCCACTCCATGGTAGCCCCTGGGTTTCTGCTGCCCCAAGACTAGCCTCCCCCCTCATTTGGATCAAGGAAGCCCCCATGAACCTTAAACTGCATTCCTTGTTGTTAAGTTAGCCAGAGTTGGTTTCCATAGCAAACAGACACCCTAACTGATGCTGGAGCCATGCCCATGCCCTGACATATAAGCCCCATTCATATATACACACACATACACACACACACACACACACACACACACACACATACACACACACATATATTTAATTGACTTCAGAGAGAAAGGGAGAGAGAGCTAGAAATATCAACGATGAGAGAGAACCATTGATCGGTTGCCTCCTACACTCTTCCTTCTGGAGATTGAGCCTGCAAACCCCACCCCCCACCCCTCACCCCCCGCCAACCGGCAACAGAACTGTGATCTCCTAGTTCATAGGTTGACGCTCAACCATGGAGCCACGCCGGGCGGGCTAAGCCCGGTTGTTTAAGCGAGCACCCTTGCCCTGATGCCCATCCTTGGGTTTTTCTGTCCTGCCCCTTCTTGTTATCAGTTACAGATGTCTCTTCCCTCTTTTCCTCTTTTCCAAGGAAGGAAGATGTAGTAGATCCCCGATAAACAAAACTACTGAGAAAGTATAACCTTAAAGGGAGCTCCCCTCCAAAAAAGGAATCATAACCAACCGAACTGTACTCCTTTGAATTAGACCGTGTTCCCTTCACAGCCTTTTGCTGGCTCCTGCTGGGAGCCAGGCACCGTGCTAGGCACCGGGACGTGCGTGAATAAATCCCCGCCTTTCCTGGAGCAGCTCACAGTGCAGCCTCCCTCAACAGATGAAATCCCAGCAACTCGGCAGGATGGTGTCCTCATGTTTTATGAGATTTTGCATTATGTGAATTTGACACTGTGATATAAAGATATTAATAAAGTCTCACTTTATATGCAAAATTTGAAATTATGTGGGTCCCAACATTCTTTCTAAGCATGAAGAATGTTGAAGTTGGCAGGCCCAATGAGTTGTAAAGTGTTTGCATGCTTGCCACATGGCGATGCCACTTCAGTTGATAAACAGAAACACCTACTAACCTTTGTGGATTCCTATTAAATTATGCAAGTCTGAATCAGACCAGGCCTTCTGGAGCATGTGTCTCACACACAATGCGCTGGTCTGGTGTCCGGAGTTCTGGCTGTAGAGTCAGAGTGTGGGGGTTTTGGACGAGGCACTGAGCCTCTCTGTGCCTCAGTTTCCTCGTCTGTACAATCAAGATAGCAGTGCCTACCTCTGGGAGCTAATGAGGAGTAAATGCGTTCTTCCAAGCAATGGACTCAGAGCAGGGCCTACAGCCACACCTCGCGGGGCTGTGGGTTGGCAGGAAGGGGTCATCGACGCACTATGAGGAACATGAACTGCCTCCGGAGCAGAAGCAGTGCAGCCACACTCTGCACAACCCTGGCCCCTGCGGTCCCCACACACAGCCACTGGAGTCCTTCCCAAATGTCGGGTTTTCTGTTGACATCACTGACACCTTTCTAGTGCCGTCACTGCCAGACACTTGACCCTGTACTCTAGATTCTGATAAAAGCTAATCCAGCACTAATAGGACCACATCTTTATCCAAAGGAGGAAGCAGAGTGGATGCCCAGGTACCCCAGAACCAAGCTCTGGCCAGGGCCTCCGTGTTCCCAAACCAGCCTCTCCCAAGTGCTCTGTCATGGCTAACTTGTCCTTAAGCCAGTCCACTGTGACCAATTCCACCCTGGAACTTGCCCTGGGGAAGAATGAGGAGGCCAGGGAACACAGCGGACCAGGGAGGCCTCCCCAGAGGGAGGAGGAGGCACTGCACATCAGCTGTCTGAAGCAAACCCATGGAGCCAGGAGACAGGGTGGGGACGGGGTGCAGCCGATCAGGCAGGGGGAACAGCTTGCACAAAGGTGTGGAACAGAGAGAGCACACGGCACACTCAAGGAATTGCCAGTAGCTCGTATAAAGTAGGAAGATCATCGATCGAAGTCTCACTCACAGCCAGGTAAAATGGCTTCAGGGGAAGGGCCTGAGGCTCCGAGAGACCCTCTCCAGGGGTTCGTGACCTTTCACGTGCTGTGGCTGCCTGTGGCAGTCCGGAGAAGCCTGCCAGATCCTGCCTCACAAGCATAAAATGAAGGAGAGCCAATCCCTGATCTATGGTAGTTCAACTTACGATTTTTTTTTTTTTTTTTTTTACTTTACTGTGGAAGTAATACGCATTCTGTAGAAACCAGACTTGGAATTTTGAATTTTAATGTTTTCCTGGGCTGGGGCTACACAATACTATACTATACTCTCCTGCAATGCTGGGCGGGGGCAGCAGGGAGCTGCACCTCCCGGTCAGCCAGGTAATCTCCAGAGGAAACAATGGATACTCAACAGCGTGTTCACCAGTTAGGTGACTGCGCCCAACTGGGCTACTGTAAGTGTTCCGAGCGCGTGTACGGCAGGCGAGCCTAAGCTGTGAAGTTCAGCAGGTCAGGGCTTCTGGTATTTTCAAGGTACAATGGGTTTATGCGGACGTAACACCATCGTAGGTCAAGGAGCATCTGTATGTAGAATGGCAAAGGAAACCAGTTATAGCAAAGCAGTTACTATCAAAGGATTTTTTTAAATAAATGTGTGTATAGTAATGCACCTCTTTATCAAAGCATTAAATGACAAGCTCTAGTGGCAGGAAGGAGTGCTGAAAAAAACTGTTTTCCAAGATATTAGAACACTGGTTTCTATTGGTGACAAATGCTAAGGACTGTACTGCTGATTCTACTGGTTTGTTGCTCATGTTCGCAATAAGGGAAACACTCAATTGCAGTGAAAGGTGAGTGAAAATAAAGATGTAACTTTTTCACACCCAAGTTCACAGACGCCACCCCCCTGGATTCTCTCCGCATTCCCCTCGAATCTGCAGTACGCCAGGGGCCCCAAAACTGGCTCTGCTACTGTGCAGGGCCTTGGCAAAAACCCCCACCATCCAAGGCCTTGTAGCTGTGAGAACTGAATGAGTGGATACAAAACAAAACAAAACAAAACAAAACACAGATTAGTGCCTGGCACAAAGTAGGTGGTCCAGAAAAGGGATAGCTGTTGGCATTCTTATTGTCAGCCCCCAAAGATAATGGGGAGAGAACCTCCCCGCGGGGGGAGGGGGGGGCATTATTTACTAACGGAAGTCCTGTTAAAAAGCACACGAAGCACAATTAGCAGAGTTATTTCAGTTCTGAGGTTTGCTTGACTATAAAAGCCTCACATTTGTCCTTCCCTGGTTTCTCTGCTAATTGCAACTGCTGCCGTCCATCGCAGCTGCCACACACGCCCGTGTTGGCTGCATCTAAAGTAGCTGTTAGGCGGCGTAATGGCGTGTGCTGACTAATTGGCCATCGTGCCCAGGATGAATGGAGTCGGTGGAGGGAGGCCAGGACCTGGCCCGAGGACCCCGAGCTGCACAGCCCCTGGGAGCCCCCAGGCTGCCCCCTGCCCGCCCAGGTGTCCCATTAGGATTAGGCCATGAAAGAGTGAAGGAATAGACATGCTGAGCTAGGAGGCCCTGGGAGCCATGGCGGGCCAGTCCTGTCTCTATCTATCTTCCTGTGTGACCACCACTTAGCCCCTGACAGTCTCTGATACCAAAGTCTTTGATAAAGAGGCACATTACTTCACACACTTTTATTTCTGCCTCCTGCATGCCCCCTACTGGCAATTAAGCCTGAAACCTGGGCATGTGCCCCGCCCAGGAATTAAACTGTGACCTCCTGGTTCATAGATCAACCGGGCTGGGCTGCACTGTTATTATGTGTAAGATGAGGGGAGGAGGAGGAAGGTCTAGATCAGTGGTTCTCAACCTTTTTCATGCCGCAACCCTTTAATACGGTTCCTCATGTTGTGGTGACCCCCAACCATAAAATTATTTTCGTTGCTACTTCATAACTGTAATTTTGCTACTGTTAATAAATCCTAATGTAAATATCTGTGTTTTCCGATGGTCTTAGGCTCTACAGCAGCGGTTCTCAACCTCATAACCGCTAGCAGCATTGCCTAAGACCATCGGAAAACACAGATATTTACATTACGATTCATAACAGTAGCAAAATTACAGTTATGAAGTAGCAACGAAAATAATTTTATGGTTGGGGGTCACCACAACATGAGGAACTGTATAAAAGGGTCGCGGCATTAGGAAGGTTGAAAACCAATGGGCTAGCTGCTCCTAGGGCCCTTCCAGCTCCTGCCTGCCCCATTATACTTCCATTGTTCTATGGCCTGTTCTCCTTTGAGGGCCCAGGCAGCTCTGCCTCAGTCCCCGGGGGCGGCACAGGCTGCCTGCGGGTACAGAAGTGGTGCTCAGCAAACATTCCACCTGGAACCCTACACTTCCCAATTCCCATGCAGTTACATGAAGCCTCGTGACTAATTCTGGCCCACAGGCTGTGGGCAGAAGTGATATGTGTGACTTCCAGGGCGGAGCACAGAAGGGCTACAGCGTGTGACCCTCTGCCGTCTCCTCCTGTGTTGTGACCAAGATGGCCTTATGGGCAGACGATGGAACTGACCTGAGACCAGCAGTCCAGATGGCCACACTGCCGCCTGGAGGTCACGCCCAGTGGCCCTCGCAGAGGTAAGAGGTAACCTTTAAGTTGAGTTAGGCCATTAAGCTTTCCAGGCTATTATTACCACAGCATAACCTAGCCTCTCTTGCCTCATATCATTATTTTCCCAAAAGTATTCAAGTGACGGGTTTTTTGAATAAAGGATTGAGGAAGTCAAGAGGTGTGCTAGAGCAAAAGGGGCGGGCTTCTAACGATGAGGCGGTTCAATAATGAGAAACGTGTTCTCCCACCCCCCACCCTGGGCTCTCATGACCCTTCCTGTGGGAGCTTAGACCACAGAGCAGCCCTCGTGGCAGACACCTGAGTCGAGAGTGAGAGACAGACACTCTCACTCGGTAGGTCCAGCGGTGGAGACACCACGCAGCGAGTTTCAGAACCGAAAGAGAGTACGCGGTGTGGGTTTTACTCTCACCCCCTGTCAAGAGGACATAGAGAAGCATAAGGACAATGGGGTTTTCCTCCTTCCCAGCAGCAGGTTTTCACCTCAGGAAGTTTCCCTTCCCAGACTGAGAAAGGTGTTGCGCCAACACATGGCACGATCCTTTCTCTCAACAGGGTGGAAGGACCCTGCAGAGCTCATGATTTTGTTTACAACACACACAGGCCCGGCCGGAGCGGCGCAGTTGGCTGAGCACCAATTCGTGCACCAAAAGGTTGCAGGTTCCATTCCGAGTCAGGGCACATGCCTGTATTGCAAGTACAGTCCCCAGTCAGGCGCATACGGAAGGCAACCAATCAATGTTTCTCTCTCTCTCTCTCTCTCTCTCTCTCTCTCTCTCTCTCTCTCTCTCTCTCTCTCTCTCTGCATGTCCTTAGGAGAGGATTAAATGCACACACACACACTCACAAACTCCTTGAGTTAATAAATAATTCTGGATTGTTCCAATTCTATGTCAGAGACCCTAGCATTGACCATGAGTCTATAGCAGCACAGAATTCCAGAGTCATGGGACTCTTAAAGCTACAAAACAGTCCTGGGAGGAAGAGAGAGAAAGAGAGATCACCCATCTGCTCGGCCATCAAGGCCTGACCCACCAGGGGAGCCATTGGCAGTTACTCTTGGGGATGCCCAGGTGAGCAGGCCCCAGCCTCCTCCCCTCTCCGGGTGCCTGTGCTTCATGCCCCCTCAGCAGAGTTTGCAAGCCAGCGATGCCCGTGCTGCAAATAAATAAATAAAGAGTGTGATTCTGTGTTTGAAGGACAAATGCCAAGTCTCCTCTCCGGGGCCCTCTCCCACACCTCCGTACATCACCTCCACATGGCCAGGCTGTCAGGCCTGCCACCCTGAGCTCTGCCTGGCTGTGATATACACCAGACAACCTGTTCCCTGCACCCTCAGGCCCTGCAGTCAGGGGGAGGGGAGTGGGAAATCCACCCCAGCCACCCCAGGATTTATGCTCAACGTTGTTTTCCTTTGTCGGGGGAGAAGAGGAGCAGATATTCCTAAAGGTGAACCTGTAACTCATGCAGATGTGCTGCTGTGTCACACCCTGGTGGCACCCCAGCTGGACATCGGTTTGCACTGACACCGGGCGTGCACACCAACAGGCACCCATCCGACCACCTCCTTCCCCTTACCTTGCTTCAAATCTGCCCCAACCCTTTCTCCAGGAAGTCTTCCCAGGCTCTGCTCATGCTTTCCCAGCCCTTCAGCTCAAGCTCTGGGCCTTTCTCAGCCACCAAGGAGTGTAGGTCATTCCATAATTGTTTACTTCTCTTCACTCCATGGACACTGGCCCAGGAACTCCTAGAGTGCTGAGTGCCTCCCTCATCAGACCAGGAGCTTCCCGTCCTGGGACACATCCCCCCATCAATCCAGGCACTCCTAAGGACAGAGCGCATGCCCCCAACTCGTTAGCAGGTCAATTCACGCTGCTTCAGAAAGCAAGGGAAGCCATGTGGCTACACCCTCTCAGGCCAAGGCTCTAAACCAGGGGAGACATCACCAAATGGGTGAAAGCACATGCAAAAGGTTTATGTGTGCTTGCAATTTTCTGGGTGGAGAGTCCATAGCTTTCAAGGGATCCTCAAATGGATCTGTTTAGAGCCTAAGAACTTGAATGCGCCAAGTACTGAAAAGATGACGGCATCGCCCTCCCCACACCCATCCTGTGTGATTCGAAATAAAAACAGCACTGAACTCTGAAACACACAGCTTCCGTGGTGCATGCGTGCATCGGAGCTAAGCGTCTTCTTGGTGCTTGCTACGTCTCCTCATAGGGCGAGCCCTGCACCAAGCCTGCTGTGTGGGAAAGGTCAGTGCTGGCGGCCCCAGGGTGGAGCTGGAGCAATAGAACACAGGGCTCCCAGCCCCTGAAGCAGGGAGGCGGGTGGGAGATCAGGCTAAGCCTGTGCCCTGGAACCTCTGCTCTCGAACCTGAGCAGGAACAAAGGAGGTGGCCCTTGGTCATGGTTTCTGACTGGGATGAGACACAGAACGAGACACTGCAACATCAGCCGGGCTCCGATGGACTTGGGGACCACTGAGCACCTTCCTCCCCAGCACTCCCCTCCCTTTCCCTGTGCTGTCTCCCCTACCCTTACTGAACCCAGAAAGTGACGGAAGTGCTCCAGCTAAGGAAGGACTAGGACCCCCAAGAAATCCTCTATCACCTTGAAAAGCCATCAGTCCTGACTCTGGTGGCCTTCTTAGACCCCAGACCCACTCAGCCCACAGCCCCCAAACCAGACCTGGACACCATAATCCCCTAAACCAAGGGGTGGCGGTTAAGGCTAAGAGCTGACTTCCCAGCCCTCCCAGGCTCTGGGAGCCAATAGGGGACACACATACAGGATGCTGGGAGATGGGAAAACTAGTCCCAGGTCCCAGCTCAGCCACCTCTGCACCTTTTGGCACTGGGGCAAGCCACTGCCCTCTCTGGCCCCCACTCTCTCCAGCTGTAAGGGGAGGTGCTTGGCCACCTGGACGCTGATCACATGTATGTCGTGGTTGGGGTCTGCATCACAGAGAGGGCCTGGGCTAAGAGGACTCATCTCAGAGTCTTTCTCCACCTCAGGATATGAGGCTGCTCTGCCCAAAGGCCCCAGCGGGGAGCCAACACTCTCCCCAGACTGGGCACTGGCCTCAGGGAGGATCCTTTCATTCTGTGAGAGAAAAAGCAAGAAGACAGCAGCCTGGCTCCAGAGGGAGTGCAGGGAGAGAGCGGGGTACAGGGGGTGGACTCTCAAGCCCTAGTCTGGCTCAGGAGAGGGTGTCTGGGAAACCTTGCAGGGGCCTGAGCACCTGGCAGTCATGATTTCCTTGGGTGCCTTCTGCTGAGAAGGAAGAAAAGTCCCAAAAAGGTGAAATGATGCAGGAGGAAACTATGGTTTGTTGAGATGTTGCCAGGCACACAAATACCTGCATTTAATCCCCATAGCCCTAGGAAGCAAGTACTATTTTATCCCCATTTTATAGATGAGAAACCTGAGGTTTAGAGAGGTCAGATGACCTGCCCAAGATCACACAGCCAGAAAATGGCAGGGCCAAAGGCCAAGGCTCTATTCCAGAGTACATGTTCTTCATGGGACTATTCCACTGCGGGGGGGGGGGGGGGGGAGGGCCTCTGGAGTCAGGCTCAGACACCTCAGGAAACAGCCTGGCGGGGGTTCCCCTCCAAGGAATTAGAGCAGTCACTGCTCAGGATGTGCTGAGACAGGACCCTGAGCCCTCCATCACACACCACCACCCTGCTCCCCGGAGGCTCTCAGCCCAGCCCCCCTTCTTCCCCTCAGCTCTGAACCAGACACCTGGAGGCCAGCAGTCGGACCCTCACACCTCCTTCCTAAGTCCAGCAGTCTCTCCCTGCTGCCCAGCTCTGCCATGCCATGCTGTGCCCATACCTGCTGGGCTCCCGGCCCCCCAACTGCCTGACTCATGACAACCCAGTGTAATGAAGTGTGCAGTCTAATTGCATCCCCTAATGATAGCCTTTAGTCGCCAGGAGACAGGTGCAGAGGCGGAGGGGGGTGCCAGGGCGCTGGAGCGGGAGGAAGGGGCAGGGGCTCCATCCCACTCCCATACCTGCAGAGGAGAGAGAGAGGAGGACTAGAGGGTCAAGGGTCAGGGGATGGGGGATGGTGGGGTGGGGAGGGGCTCCTGGCCTCCTGGGACCACAGAGTCAGCACTTGGCAGGAGCTCTCTGGCCACCAGATCCTTCAGACAGAATATTCTTAAATAGCTCCACACAGCTAACCACTATGGGAAGGAGACAGGATCTGTCAGGGCAGAGGCCAGCCAGGTGGAGAAAATTTGATGGAAAGGGCAATGGCCTGAAAGGCTGGACCCCTGGCCCCACCACCAACTTGCTATATGGCCCTGGTAAGCCATGGCCCTTCTCTGAACCTCAGTATCCTTGTCTGGAAATCGGGACTTGGACTTGGACTTATTTAAGCAACAAAAGACACATGCTAACCAGGAGCCAGGCCCTGCATTGGGTCCTGAGAACGGAGAGCACAGGTGAGACTGGGAGATACAGGCACTGCTCTCAAGAAAGACACAGGCACTGTTCTCGGGGAGCCTGCAGTCTAGTAGTCAAGATTTGTAACAAGCCCAGCGGCATGGCCCCGTAGTTAAGCGTCAACCTATGAACCAGGTGGTCATGGTTCGATTCCCGGTCAGGGCACATGCCCATGTTTGGGCTCTATCCCTAGTGTGGGGGCATGCAGGAGGCAGCCAATCAATGACACTCTCTCGTCATTGATGTTCCTCTCTCTCCCGCTCACTTCCTCTCTAAAATCAATAAAAATAAAAAGATGTGTAATAATACTAACAAGTAACTGTTATAAAACACCTGCTGTTGACCAGGCAAAACCCTCTGAGATAGACACTAGTATTATCGCCCTTTTACAGATGGGGACAGAGACTCAGAGAGATTCAGTAATTGGCCCAAGGTCACACAGCCAGTATGTAACTGAACCAGGATAAGAGTAAAGACAGCCCTAACTGGTGTGGCTCAGTGGGTAGAGTGTCAGCCTGCGGACTGAAGGGTCCCAGGTTCGATTCCAGTCAAGGGCACATGCCTAGGTTGTGGGCTCGATCCCCAGTAGGGGGCGTGCAGGAGGCAGCCCATCAATGATTCTCTCTCATCATTGATGTTTCTATCCCTTTCTCCCTCTTCCCTTCCTCTCTGAAATCAGTAAAAATAAAAAGAGTAAAGACAAAATACTATGAGTTTTCAGGGGTGGGGAGTCTTGCTGGAGGAGGTGCTTTCTGAACTGAGCCTTTGAAAAACGGGGCAATTTGACTTGCAAACTTTTAGGGAAGGGGGAAATGAGAAATTCTATTAATTAAAAATTCGGCCCCCACTCTCTGCCAAAACACCGACCACGGCCCCAGGAGAGCAAAGAACCCAGGCTGGCCTCTGAACAGCAGCCCTGGTGGAGGGTGCAAGAACGATGAGTGGCAAAGTACATATTTCAAGTGGTAAAACAGACTGCAAAATAATAGGTATGGCTGCCCTGGCCAGTGTGGCTCAGCTGGGTGAGGACTGTCCTGTACACTGAAGGGTCAGGGGAACATTTCCAGGTTGCAGGCTCAATGTTTCACTCTCACATCAATGTTTCTCTCTCTCCCTCTCCCTCTTCTTTCCTCTCTCTCTGAAATCAATAAAAACATATTTTAAAATAATATGTATGTCACAGTGCCATTTTAGGGAGGTGGGGAAATATCTTTATATCAGTCTGGAACAATATGTACAGAAAGTACGAGGCAAGAGGTGGGGAGAATAATCACACTTCCCAAACCAAGACCTGGCTAAGCTACTAGAAAAGGGGCAAGAGGGAACACGCAGGGGCAGCACGCTGGTTGCCAACAGACCAGCGAGGAGAGAGGGCGGAGGGCATCCTGTACACACAGGGGAGGGAGGGGCGAGCTCCACACTGGACTCCCGCACCCTGAGAATTGAAACCCTCGTCAAGACCCAGGCTCACACGGAACCCCGCAGCCATAATCTGCAATATTGGGGGGCTATTTACTGATGTGGAAAATGCTCACATATTTCAAGTGAAAAGGCAGGTTTCAAAATAATATGGCCAGCCAGCGTGGCTCAGTGGTTGAGTGTTGACCTATGAACCAGGAGGCCACAGTTTGAGTCCCGGCTTTCTGTTCCTCTCTGAAATCAATAAAAACATTTTCTAAAAATATAAAAATAAAATAATAATCATATGTATGGTCTGATGCCATTTTTGTAGGAGAGAAATATCTTTATATAAGTCTGGAAGATTAGACACCCAAAATTTCAATAGTGGTTACCTTCAGGCCGTAGACTGTGGATGCCTTTTATGTTCTTTACATTTACTTATATTTTCTAATTCTTCTACAAAAAATAGTCATCATCTGTATAATGTTTAAGGTTATTTTTTAATAAGGTAAATACATCAAGGATTTTGGCAGAGGGGTGTGGACAGGAGAAGAAATGTGCCAGCCACCTGGGTGCAGCGTGCAGAGAGGATGGAGAGTGAGAGAGCTCAGCCAGGATGGGGGGAGAGGAGAGGGGAGCTCAGCCAGGATTGGGAGGAGGAGGGAGAGCTCAGCCAGGATGGGGGGGAGGGGGGAAGCTCAGCCAGGATGGGGGGGAGAGGAGGGGGAGCTCAGCCAGGATGGGGGGAGAGGAGGGGAGCTCAGCCAGGATGGGGGGAGAGGAGGGGGAGCTCAGCCAGGAGGGGGGGAGAGGAGGGGGAGCTCAGCCAGGATGGGGGGAGAGGAGGGGGAGCTCAGCCAGGATGGGGGGGAGAGGGGGGAAGCTCAGCCAGGATGGGGGGAGAGGGGGGGAGTTCAGCCAGGAGGGGGGGAGAGGAGGGGGAGTTCAGCCAGGATGGGGGGAGAGGGGGGGAGTTCAGCCAGGATGGGGGGAGAGGGGGGGAGTTCAGCCAGGATGGGGGGAGAGGAGGGGGAGTTCAGCCAGGATGGGGGGAGAAGGGGGAAGCTCAGCCAGGATGGGGGGAGAAGGGGGAAGCTCAGCCAGGATGGGGGGAGAAGGGGGAAGCTCAGCCAGGATGGGGGGAGAAGGGGGAAGCTCAGCCAGGATGGGGGGAGCGGAGTGGGGAGCTCAGCCAGGATGGGGGGAGAGGAGGGGGAAGCTCAGCCAGGATGGGGGGAGAAGGGGGAAGCTCAGCCAGGATGGGGGGAGAAGGGGGAAGCTCAGCCAGGATGGGGGGAGAAGGGGGAAGCTCAGCCAGGATGGGGGGAGCGGAGTGGGGAGCTCAGCCAGGATGGGGGGAGAGGAGGGGGAGCTCAGCCAGGATGGGGGGGAGAGGGGGGAAGCTCAGCCAGGATGGGGGGAGAGGAGGGGGAGTTCAGCCAGGATGGGGGGAGAGGGGGGGAGTTCAGCCAGGATGGGGGGAGAGGGGGGGAGTTCAGCCAGGATGGGGGGAGAGGAGGGGGAGTTCAGCCAGGATGGGGGGAGAAGGGGGAAGCCCAGCCAGGATGGGGGGAGAAGGGGGAAGCTCAGCCAGGATGGGGGGAGAAGGGGGAAGCTCAGCCAGGATGGGGGGAGAAGGGGGAAGCTCAGCCAGGATGGGGGGAGAAGGGGGAAGCTCAGCCAGGATGGGGGGAGCGGAGTGGGGAGCTCAGCCAGGATGGGGGGAGAGGAGGGGGAAGCTCAGCCAGGAGTGGGGGAGGAGGGGGAGCTCAGCCAGGATGGGGGGAGAGGAGGGGGAGTTCAGCCAGGAGGGGGGGAGAGGAGGGGGAGCTCAGCCAGGATGGGGGGAGAGGAGGGGGAGTTCAGCCAGGATGGGAGGAGAGGAGGGGGAGCTCAGCCAGGATGGGAGGAGAGGAGGGGGAGCTCAGCCAGGATGGGGGGGAGAAGGGAGAAGCTCAGCCAGGATGGGGAGGAGAGGAGGGGGAGCTCAGCCAGGATGGGGGGAGAGGGGAGGAGCTCAGCCAGGAGAGGGGAAGAGGAGGGGGAGTTCATCCAGGAGTGGGGGAGAGACGGAGCAGAGGCACGGTGAATACAGCCTGGGTTACTCTCTGTCCTGTCTGTTTCCCCTCCAGCGTCTGCAGTAAACAGCCCTCCTGGCCTACTCTCAAGGGTTATGCCCCAGAAAGAGAATCAGACCTCTGAGGTCCCCCTCCCTGAGATCCTCTGAGTCAATGACAGTAGGGTTTCCAGGGCAGTGGCTGGGAAGTAGGCACGCAGCTAAAAAAGACCTTGGTGAAGGCCTCACCAGTGTCTCACAGACCAGTGTCTGTGGCCACTCTGTCTGCAGGTGTGCAGCAGGGATTCCAGCCTCTGCCAGCAGAAGCAACAACTGCAGGTCTGAGGTCTGGGCAGGTTGAGGGCTAAGGTTGAGGGCCCAGGAGGAAATGGGCACAGGGAAGCAGAAGTGCAGAGGATCACAGGGAGCTCTGCAAACTGCAATGTCGAACTCATTCTATTAGCCTTTCAGCGAGTGCATCAAGGTGACAACACAGATGTTCGGTGAGCATTTAGCGGCGCCCGGAATTAGTGGAAACATCATTGCTCACAGACACAGGAGCATCCACAAAGGTAAAGATTAAAAGCTATAAAAACATGAGTGGGTTATGCAAAGCAAACAACTGACACTAATGTAGTCACACCGACTGTTAACCATGTACCTTTGACATATAGCCTAATAACTATTGTATGTGTTGGTAAGTGGGGAGGATTTATAGAGAAGCAGACAGGCTTGCTCAGAGGAAGAATTTCCCAGTAATTGAGGCTGCCCGACAGTGGGAATATTCCCGCAGAGGCAGCCATGAGAGAGGGCTGGCTCTTAGATACACTCTCCATCCTCACCCTGCTCTGGCCCCAGGAGGCTGGCCAGCATGGCCCCAATTCCCTCTGCCTCCTGTTGGGTCTGGCCAATGAGAGCCTTGGCAGGGCATAGGAGAGAGAAAGTAGGGCCACCTGGGACCACCTTGGGCCTGAGGACCTCTGCACAGAAGGTCACGGCCTCCCAGGAGCAGCCTGCACCACACAGCCCGGCCGCCTCTGGCTGCTGGTTTCGGCTCTTTCACCCTCACAGCCCAAGGAGGGGCATAGCCAGGTAATAGAGGTCTTACCCCTGAGTTCCCGCACTACCCCTGTGGGTTCCCTGCACTCTGCCCGCACCTTTGTAAATTGTTCCTTTAGTAAAAGCCTCCTAATGTGAGTGTGCCATCTGTTTCCTGCTGGGATCTGGCTGATACATGCGGGTTCCTAATCAGACAAAAAAATTAAACTGTATGGCCTCTCTCCGTCGTATAGTTAATTCAGCAGTTCCGTGAAATGTGAGTCAGACTCATGTTGTCTTCTGCTCTATTTCATGGCAGTACTAACCTTTCTGTTCTCCGCCATATTAGAGGCGGCTGTGGCTCACAGCTTCCAAAACCATTGCTGCCCGTGCCCACATGCCTACAGACAGGGAAACTGAGGCCTCTCAGAGCCTTGCTCAAGGTCCCAGCCAAACACAGGAAGCCAGGGACCCCAGGACCCCACCCCAAGGTGCCTTCCCTGAGCAGAACCATCCAACTGGCCCCTCCCACAACAGAGGCAGCTGCCCCTTCTCTCCCCAATCCCCTTCCCTCCCCTGTCCCTGGTGGGACAGGCCTTTGGGGAAAATGATGAGGTTTTTATAGCATTTTGTGGTAAGCACTTAATAACTCTCCAGGCTACAGATCTAGCTGTGCATGGGCTGGGGATAATTCACAGTAAAATATGACTTTTCATTTATCACACTGACATGTAATAAATACTTCCCAGTGAAGCTTGGGCACAAAAGGGGGGTAAGCAACCATCAGATGAGGCTTCATGTCTGAGTGTTGGGGTTCAGGTCCCTGGCAGTTGGACTCGGGATCTGGGCAAACCTGAGTCTTGGGGGTCCAAAACCTTGGGGCCAGGGATGCCCACAATGAAATGGGGAACTCCTTGGGGATTACCAGCCAGTGTGGTACCTCCACTCCCCACCAGCCTTACCAGCATTTCTGGGACAAACGCCCCAAAAGCCAGCGGTGCCTGAATCCAAATGTCCAGGCAGACGTCCTCTGCCTCCACCCTCACATCTGGCTCTCTCGGACTCGTCTTAAAGAGCCTCCCACCCCTCCCCTCCCTTTGCAGCACCTCCTTCCCATCCCCACTGACACTGGACATTTGAGTTGTTTTCCAATTTTTCACAATTAGATCATAGTCGTACTCCCAATTATTCTGCATCTACCATGGGTCAGAAGCACTGGCTCACTTAATTCTCAAAACCCCCACAGCAGCCCTAGCTGGTTTGGCTCAGTGGATAGAGCATTGGTCTGTGGACTGAAGGGTCACCAGTTCAATTCTAGTCAAGGGCACATGCCCAGGTTGTGGGCTCCATCCTCAGTAGGGGGTTGTGCAGAAGGCAGCCAATCAATGATTCTCTCTCATCATTGATGTTTCTATCTCTCTATCCCTCTCCTTTCCTCTCCGAAATCAATTTTAAAAACTTTTTAATAAAAATAAATAAATGAAAATCTTTTAAAAAACAACAACCTGGCATTATCACCCCTCCCAGCTCACAGGAGAGGGCTGACACGCAGAGGGCTGAGCGATTTGCCCAAGGTCACACTGTGATCACGTGGTGGCATCAGACCTCAACCCAGATCTGGCTATCATAGCCCCCAGTGACCTCAGGGCTGTGTGTCTTAGATGGGGCTCCCCCAGAAGCAGATCCTGAGACAAAGGGTCAGAGTGCACGATGTTTATGTAGGAGGTGATTCCAGGAGGTATCAGTAGGAGAACAGGGAAGGAATGAAGCCAGTACAGAAGGTGTTGTGACCAGGCCACCACAGAGGACAACCATGGGACTGGGGGACAGTATGGAACACGCCCCCACCCCCGTAACCCTGCCCAGTGAGTGAGGGAGCTGGGCTTTATAGCCACCAGTTCCCATTGGTCCCCAGTGGAGGTTGTTCCTCCTCCCTACTGAGACGGCTGAGCAAGTTCCAGTAGCCAGAGAAAGCTTTGGGGCAAAGAGCCTCAGGTTGCCAGCCAGCAGTTGGCAGCCATCGGAAATGATGAATGCCAAGGGGCCTGGGCAGAGCACTGGCCATGTCTGCCTTCCTGCCCAGGCCCCTGTCATCACTTGCTGACAAATACAGGAGTCAGCCACCTCTCCTGGTCTTGCCTCATCTGACATATCCACCAGCTCCGGTGGCCACATGTGACCAGAAGTCGCTGGTCTGGGGAGGAAAAGCTACGGGAGAGGTTTCCGTGGTGGTGAGAAGCTGTGTGGTGCACGTGCACCCCCTCCTAGAGCTCTAGGGGTGCTTTCCCTCCTCTCAGAGATCTGACTCCACACCCACCCCCTACCCAGGGCCAACTATAGACCAGGGACCAGAACAAGGATGGCCAGGACCACCAGCCAACTCCGACAGAGCCGCATCCATGCAGGGCCAGGGCTCTGGGACGCCCTTCCAGCTGTTTTCCACCTGGAAAGTGGACTTTCCTGCCGGTGCCCTGAGATGTGCTGGGAAAGGACCCTGGGGAGCACACGTACCTCAGTTCAAACCCTTGCTCTGCGACTTGACACTATGTGACCCAGTGCAAGTGACATGTTTGCTAAGCCTCGGGGTATTTTTTACTCGTCAAATGGACAACATATTCCGTACCACACACAGTTGCAGAAAGAGAATCGATCAACTCGGGCAAAGGCCACAGCCCAGAGATCTGCATGTATTAATCACCTATTTTTTTTATATCTTTTGATTGATCTCAGAGAGGAAGGAAGAGGGGGAGAGAGATAGAAACATCAATGAGGAGAGAGAATCATTGATGGAGCTACCTCCTGCATGCCCTACACTGAGGATCAAGCCCGCAGCCCCAGCGTGTGCCCTGACGAGGAATCAAACCGTGACCTCCTGGTTCACAGGTCAACCACTGAGCCACGCTGGCCAGGTGTAAGCACCTGCTTTTCTCCTCACTTTCTGTCTGGCCTGGAGAGTCGATGGCGAATTCCTTCCATCTTGACCCAAAGACCCCTAAGAGCCCCGGCAAGGAGAAGCCTCGGAAAGCCTGGGAGAGGTGGCGGGGTGTCCTGCTTCCCTGGGAACTCTCCTGCTGGTTTCCACACTCCCCTCCCTGCCTGGTCCCCAGGTCAGAAGAAGGCCCAGATGAACCCCATCACCAACACTGTTTAACTCCATGGACCCAGGAATTCTCTCAGGTCCTCTGATCCTCGCGGCCGCACTGTTCTCACGGAACAGGGTGTCTGCGAACCCATTTTTCAGATGAGGAAGCTGAAGCTTGTGGGGATGTTAGCTCTCCCCAAACCACTCAGCGGGTTTATGAGAGAACGGGGACCTGGGTCCTGGGACTGCTTCCCCTGACCTTGACCCCAGGGCTCCCCTGCCCCTAACACAGCATTTGGGTGCCAAAGATGCCGCCCAACCCTGCTTCCCACTCCGAATTTGAAGCATAGAGCAATAAACAGTTTGTGGCATTTCTCGCCTACCGAAGTGGATTTCTTGCTTACACAGGATATGTGGGTTTCTGAATAATTAAGTACAACACTCAGCTTCCAGGGCCCAAGACTCCAAAAGGCACAGCAAAGTGGAAGCAGAAATTTTCCATCAGCAACTGAGCCAGAGGGAGTTCAAGAAGTTGTTCCTCATGTCTGAGGACCACACAGACCTGGGCTCCCCCTGAGACAAAAAGCCCAGGACAATAGGGCATCAGGGATGATCTGGGCCCAGCAACTCATTTCCAGGCAAGAGAACTGGGAGCCAGAGAGGGGGCTCACCCAGGGTCACCTGGAGCCTGAGCCTGAAGCCCTGGGAAATGGCAAAGGTCCTAGATAGGAGTCCAAATCTCAGCTCTACTTTTTAGCTGTGTGACCCTGGGCAAGTCACTTTCTCTCTCTCTGAATCTTGTTTTACTCTTTACACATGTTGATAACCCCTTTCTACAGATGGGAAAAGGGAGGTGAGAAGTGTAAAAACTGTTGGTGGTTATATACAAAGATGGATGGGCTTTAGAAGCCTGGCCTCCTCCCTCTGGGTCCCAGCATGTACGCTCCTCTCCCTCCCCTCCTCCGCCTCCCACCTCTGCAGCCTCTAAGAAAAGACTGAGGACACCTTCAGGAAGCAACAGGAAAACAAGGTCGAATTAGAGCCGGAGTACCACCTTCAGAGGAGCGACAGAACGAGACAGAGGCAGCTGGTAACATGAAGAAGCAGAGTTCAAGGTCAGCAGACTGAAGGCTGGTCACATCTCGGACGGTGAACCATCATCATCACTAGCATTCAGTGACTGCCTGCTGTGCCAGCACTATGCTAACCCCCTTACATACTCTGCCACACCCAGTACTTACAAACATCTCTGAGATAAGGTCCTCATTTCACAGAATGAGAAACTGAGGCTCAGAGAGGTTAAGTAGCTTGCCTGAGGTCACACAGCTAGGAAGTGGCAGAGCCAGGATTTAAACACAGTGGTTGGCCTCCAAGCTTGCACTCGTAAGCCCTCTGAGTTTCTGCCCCCTTAGAGCAGGTAGGTGTCCGCTGAACCCCCAGGGACTATGCAGCTTAGAGAGCGGAGAGCCTCCACAACTATAATTGATGGGAAATGGTAAAAAAAAACAAAAAAAAACTCCTCTCACCCCTGTCCCTGCCTAGACATGGAAAAGGGGACATTTTGTGAAAGGAAAGAGAGAAATCTGCCCACCATCCCAAACAGATTAGGATCACAGATCCAGTCCAACTCTCCCATTTTACAGATGGAGAGACTGAAACGTTGGTGGTAGCAGGGACTCCTCCAGACTGTACAGCTGCTCAGGCCAGCCCGTTTCCACTTCTCCTGGGCAGACTTGATACCCACCCTTCCCACACGGAAGCTCAGGCTGCATCCTAATAAAGCAGCGACGTCTCTGAATGATGCTTAATTATTTTGCAGCAGAATAACTTTAATGGGCCGCATGAAACAAAGAATTTTAATAAAATTTCGTGCGCTCTGGGGACTCCAAGCCCCTCCCCACGCTCCCCTTTGTTACTCCTCCTGATCTCATGAAGATATAACATTTGTCACTGTTTCATTAGGAGCCACGGTGCCCCATGCTATTTATGAGCTTGCTATTTATCGAAAATTATATTTTTGAGGGAAAAGAAGGGGAGGGATGAAGTTCATCACAGAGAAGCCTTGGCAAGAATTTGTGACATTTCCAAGTTCTCAAATCCCTTTTCCTATACAGACTGAATGGGTCAGTCCCCAGATGGGCTGATCCAGGCTGGGGCTGGCCCAGGACTATAAAGCTTTGACTATCCTCCTTGATCTGACCCTGTGTCTGTCTTCTCCCAAAACCTCGTTTCGAAGCAATGTAAGTACAAGGTATTGTGCTAACCTGCTTCCAACTCCCAGTTCCGTTCTCCCTAGGCAGCCACGTCTAACTTTTTAAAACGCCTCTTCTTATATTTACCTCCATTCTTCTAAATAATATGTTTCTGCTGATACCTCTTGCTTCATCAATTTCAGACACAATCTATTGGCTTACTACTGTGATAGATGAGGATTTATCTCCCTCACACCACCTGCACCTCGTCTTGCCATATCTCTATTTTTAGTTCTTCCATTGGTTACCTCTATGATATTCCACCCTCTAAAGTTGTACTCGTAAAAAGAGAATCTAAAGGCCCTGGCCAGGTAGCTCAGTTGGTTAGGGCACTGGTCGGCAAACTCATTAGTCAACAGAGCCAAATATCAACAGTACAACGATTGAAATTTCTTTCGAGAGCCAAATTTTTTAAACTTAAACTTCTTCTAACGCCACTTCTTCAAAATAGACTTTGCCCAGGCCGTGGTATTTTGTGGAAGAGCCACACTCAAGGGGCCAAAGAGCCACATGTGGCTCGCGAGCCACGGTTTGCCGACCATGGGGTTAGAGCATTGTCCCAATACACCAAGGTTGCAGGAGGTTACAGGTTCATTCCCAGGGAGGTCACAGTTCGATTCCTGGTCAGGGCAAATGCCAAGGTTGTGAGCTCGATCCCCGGTGAGAGTTGTACAGGAGGCAGCGATCAATGACTCTTTCTCATCATTGATATTTCTCTCTCTCTCTCCCTCTCTCTTTCTCTCTCTCTAAAAATCAACAAAAACGTATTTTTTAATGCTATTTTTTTAAAAAAGGGAACCTGCACTTTGGAAAAAGAGGAGATTAATACTCCTATCTTTCCCTTCACCTCACTTCTCCCACTTTCACCTCCTAACTGTTCGCATTTAGATCTATAGTTCATCCCGAGTTAATTTTTCTCTCTGGTATGTGATCAGGGTTGAGGCTCATTAATACAATTGCCTAGTATTAACAGGCCCTTTCCGTGGGTAGATTTACATCTTCCAGCTTGAGGAAATTATCTTGCACTGTTTCTTGGTCATCTTCACCCTCTATTTCCCTGTTTTGGGATTCCCGTCACTCAGATGCTAGACCTCCTGGAATGTTTCTCTGGGTCTCTTCTTTCTCTCTCTCGTTCTTCTTGTCCTTTTCCTCTTTTGTTTCGCTTTCTGAGGACTTTCCTTAACTTTACCTTTCCATCCTTGTATTGAGTTTTATTTCAACAACAATATCTTTTATTTCCAAGTCTTCTATCTTGTTTCCCCATGGTTCTCACTCCACAGCTCTGCCCTTCTAGTTGTTAAGGGATAGCTGCCTTTTATGTGCATCATTCTCACTCCCTACAGAGTCTTCTGCACTGAAATGCGGGGGCCGGGGGGGGGGGGGGGGCGGCTCCTGAATCATCTAGCCTTGGTTGCAGTTCCAGACACAGAACCATATTTTTGAAGAGTCCTTCCCTTTTCCTCCATTATTCCTGCTTTTCACATCTTCTCTCTTCTCATTCTCTTTCTCATTGTCTACGGTCAGACGCTCTGGGGAGAGGAACTCTGAAACAGCTATTTACACTCAGGAAATTTATGGGAGGTTCCCAAGGATCAGCTCTGAGGAGAAGGTGCAGGAAGGAGAAATGGACAGAGGCAGGAGATGAATTGTAATACAACCACAACAAAGACTTCACTGATCCCAGAGACAGCTGTGGGGACGGAATGGCCCTCCAGTCATTCACCGTGAACAGGTGGTCCTGCTCTGAGAAGGGCCTGAGCCCTGTACACCTCCGGCCCCACAGCGAGCAGGCATTGGCTGCAAACCACCTCTGGGAGGGGGTGAGGCATCTCTTGTGTAGCTAAAGCAATCCCAGAACAATTTGCTGAGAGCCCTATCAGCTAGGGTACAAAGGACTTAGCACAGAAGGGGCATCTGGGCAGCACAGTACACAACAGCATCCACTGCACTCAATCTCTCTCTCTCTCTCCCTCTCTCCCTCTCTCTCTCTCTCTCTCTCTCATGCACACATGTCCCATGTGAAACAAGGACCCTGAAACTCCCTCTTGTACTGGATGTCTCTATGGGGAAATAAAGGCATCCACAGAGTGCTATTCCCCCTGAGCTCCTGCCGCACCCACACCTACCATTTGAAACTGAAGGATGGGCTAGAGGGAAGGGAAGCTGGAGAAGGGGGGTGAATGACAGCACCCTGTCTGTCCTGGACCAGAGGTGGGGAGTAGCACTAAAACTGCTAAAACTAGCACCTTTGCACCAAAGCCTCCCGCCACAACCCCCAGCTCAGCTCTGTCTTCCCACCCCTCCTGGGAGCAAAATAATGTAAAAATATCCTTCCCAGTAGCTCATCTGCACTACACAAAACAGTTGGGGACAGAGATTTTGACTACAGGAAAGAATTCAAATTGAAAACGCTGGGGGGGGGGGGCGGGGGAATTAATAAAAACAATAATTCCTCTCCCTTACTGAGCACTCCAAGAACACAGAGAGAGGGGACAAGGGGAGTGAAACAGGGACGGCTTGATAGACTAGCTGGAACCACAAATGCCCCTTTGAGTTTCTCCAGAGAAATGTAAAGGTCTGTCGGGGTGCGGGGGTGGGGGGTTTATTTTAATATTTTTATTGATGTCAGAGAAGAAGGGAGAGGGAGAGAGAGATAGAAGCATCAATAATGAGAGAGAATCATTGATCGGCTGCCTCCTGCACACCCCACACTGGGGTTCGAGCCCGCAATCCAGGCATGTGTCCTGACTGGGGATCGAACCAGGACCTCCCGGTTCATAGGTCGATGCTCAACCACTGAGCCATGCCCGCCAGGGCTAGATATACCACATTTTGTGTATCCATTCATCAGTTGATGGCATTTAGTTTGTTTCTACCTTTTATGAATATGCTGCCATGAACAGTCATATACAAGTTTTGGTGTGGACATATGCTTTCATTTCTCTTGGGTAGATACGTAGGAGTGGAATTGCAGAATCACAGGGTAACTCACGTGTAACTTTTTTGAGGAAGTGCCAAACTGTTTTCCAAAGTGGCTGCGCCATTTTACTAGTACATTCTCACTATCAGTGGGTGAGGGTTTCAATTTCTCCACATCCTCACCAACACTTGTCATGACTTACCTTCTTCTCAATTCTGGCCATCCTGCTCTTGTGAAGTGGTATCTTCCTGTGGTTTTAATTTGCATTTCCCCAATAGCTAACGACACTGAGTCATGTGCTTACTAGCCATTGGTACATCTTCTTTGGAGAAATGTTTATTCAGATCCTATGCCCATTTTAATTGGGTTATTTGTCTTTTTATTATTGAGTTGTAAGCGTTCTTTATATATTCTCAATGCAAGTCCTTTCGCAGTTACATAATTAGAAAATATTTTCCCCCATTCTCTAGGTTGGCTTTTGATTTTCTTGATAATGTCCTCTGAAGCACAAAGGTTTTTTATTTTGGTGAAAATAATTTATTTTGTTGTTGTTGCTGCTGCTTGTAAGAACCCCACCTTAACTATTTAAAAAACGAGACAGGTTTTTAACAACTTGTCTGAGAACACATACTAGTAACTGACGGAGCCAAAGCTGCCTCTGAGGGCCAGGCCTGCTAAACGGGTGTGGGTTCCCAAGCCCTGGGAGGACGCGTATTCCTACCCCTGCCGTGGGAGTCGGGAATGGCCACAGCATCCGGCCCTGGCAATAATATGCTGCTTCCAGTCACAGATGCAGATCCCTGAGCCACCGCTCAGCACGTCTGCCCCAAGGGCCATGGGCACAGAAGGGAAGTCTCCCTCCAGGAAAGTTCTATATGTGCGGCTTGTGTAGAAAGAACCTCTCGATGTAGGTCCCACCCACTCCAGAGACGGGGAGCTTACCCGACAGTATTAAGAGATTCTCACAAAGTCCTTCATGCTCCACTTGAACGTTTCCCATTCATCACCTCATTTTTCTCTAATAAACAGTCATTCCTTCAACAAATATGTATCAGGCACCTACGCAATGAAAAGCACTGAGCTGGGAAACGGAAGGACAGAGTGTCTTTCCTCTTTAGATCGCCCTGGGGAAAGGGAGAAACTGCTGCCTCTGGTCTGAAGATGAGGAAATGGAGGTGCCACTTTATGACCTGGCCCAGGTGACAAAATCAGACAGTGGTGACCTGACAGGGCCCAGGTCCTTGGACTCAGTGTCCAGGATCTGTCTCTATCATAATGAACATCAGTGGGGTCAAACTCAAGGTAATCCTTGAGGTTTCCATTCAAGAATGGCACTCCGCTAGGCCAGTGTGGCTCAGTGGTTGAGTATCGACCCATGAACCGGGACACATGCCCAGGTTGCTGGCTTCACCCCCAGTAGGGGGCGTGCAGGGGGCAGCCAATCAATGATTCTCTCTCATCATTAATGTTTCTCTCTCTCTCTCCTTCTCCCTTCCCCTCTCTGAAATCAATAAAAACATCTTTTAAAAGATTGGGACTCACCCATTAGAGAACTATTACCCAAGCCCAAGAACACAAAGGCGGCCACAGATGGGTCTCACAGAAACCACTCCTCCTGCCACAGCCTCAGGAAGGACCTACTGTCCGGTGCTGACTTGGCAATGCAGCTTCCGGCCGAGGAAGAATGGGTCCAAACCCATCTTTTGATTATTATTATTTTATGACTAATTTTCCAGTCAAGTCCTTTATTTGCACAAAAGCCCATCCAGCCTTGAGCACATTATTCTTGTCTTTGAATTTTATCTTTTAAATTAAAAACAAAAAACTCACATAAGGCAGCACAAATTAAGTCACCATCAAAGACTTCCCTTCCCAAAGAGCAGTCCACAGACATGAATGCTAGCACTGCCACTGGCACAAGGGGTGACGTTGCCCCATTCACTTCACCTCCATGGGCTCAAGTTTTTCCTCTCAAACAAGTGGTCTGGGCTCCCTCTCCTAAAAGCCCCGCGCTTTCAGGGTGGGAACAGAATGCCAAGCAAGAGCAAACGGGGGAACCCACGGGCAGCCCCACTGGGACAAGCTGCCCTGGCATCCAGAGCACACAAATGCCTCCTGCCAAATGCCAATGAGACAGGTTCCTTCCCCCAGGTCCAGGGCATAGGCTGTGCAACCTCCATCGAGGATCCCAGCCAGCGGGCCCCAGAGCAGCCACTGCTATCTGGTTCCCTGGAGTGAACCTGGACGAAAGGACTCTGGAGTATCTCACTTTGATGGAAAAGGACCCAGGATCTCCCATCCCTGGCTGGGTTCTCTCTGAGCTCAGCCTGGGTCTCAGTTCAGGGAAGACCCAGTATTCCCCTGAACTCCCCTCCTCTGGCCTCTCCTGGGGCTTGGCCCTGATCTGATAGCCACCTTATCTTTCCCAAGTTTCTTTTCATTCTTTCCAATGCCCCCCTAGCTCCTGGGAGTCTCAAGAAATTCTCCAAACTTACTCACCCTTCCTAGGTAATCCCATTGTCCAACCCCACCCTCTCCCTCCCAGTCCTGCCTTTTGCCCACTATACCAGGCTTCTCGGATGGTCAACAAATGTCACAAAAGGGAGGGAGGGAGGAGAGAAGGTAAAGGAGAGTGGAGAGAAAAAGATCAAGTGGCCAATTCAAGATGGGGCCCGCTGGCTGGGATCCTCTATGGAGGTTGCAAGGCGTATATTTATCTGATTTAACACCTCGAGCCTCCGAAGCATCATTTAGGGGCTTCTCCACTGCTCCTACCTTCCAGGCAGATCCTTCGCCTCCATCCTACACCTGGAAACCCTAAGGCTCAGGAAGAAAGGAGAGCGCTTTCCCAAGTACATTTAGAGGCAAGAGATTCGGATCTTGGGCATCCTAATTGCCTGGCTGAGCTGAGACCTGGGGTGTGAAATACTAATAGGCAGCTTCCGCCCACGCAGTGAGGAGAGAGCAGGTGAACAGATGCTCACAGACAGACCAGAGGCATCCACAGGAGTGGGAGCCATGCCCGCCTACTTTACCACCCCCATCCCCGTGCCCACCCCTGGCTTTAGGTAAGGGGCGCTGGGCCCCAGGAGCTGCACAGTTTCTGGGTGTTTGGGAGGCCACAGCCTTGGTGCCCTCATGCTGTGCCACTCTACATCCCTCCTCCCCCACCCAACTCTGACTCCAGAGCTGATGAACTGAGGCCAAGCAAGAGCTCTGCCTCCTCCCTGCTAGGAGCCTTGGCCAAGACCCTTGCCTTCTCTAGCCTCAGTTTCCCTGTTTGTAAAATGTGAGAGCTAGGCATAATGACTTCTGAGGGACTTTACAGCAGGTAGACCTCGGGGCTCTAGGGCCCACCAGGTAAGAGACACAGGTGGACAACCCCACATTGAGCCTCCCACTCTCTCTCCCAGGTCCCCTTACCAGGTTAAACACTTGCCTCTTCTGACCAGCCAGTTTAAGGGAGACCATGCCGGCCGCCCTGGCCTTCCTGGGGCTCTGTGCATCTCAGCGCCTGGCTCTGGGTCCAGGCTCAGGCCCCCTCACAACTGGAAAGGAGAAGAGAGACCCGCACTTGCTGAGCACCTGTTCTGTGCTGGCCACAGGCCGGGGGCTTTTACACGCACGTCCAGTGTGGGATCCTTACAGGAGGGTCTGATATCCACCTGGACGTCTCAGGCTCAGAGAAAATAAGCAACTTGCTCAACACCCACAGATCCCGGTGGCAAAGGCCAGAATCCAGCCGGGAACGGCATCTGGGAAGTCACATGCAGAGCGCTCCCTTCCGCCCTCCCCGGCTGGTCAAGAACAGCCCCATCCATGTCCGAAGAGGAAGACAGCATGTGGCTCTGAGAAGCCAGGTCCAGGGCTCCTGGGAGAAGTGGCCAGAGATCGTGGAAGAAACCCAGACCCAAGAGGCCCGGCCCTAAGACTGACTCCTGACTCTGCCACTTGCCATTGGGCTAAACATCAGCAAGTCATAACCTCCATTTTCTTATCTGGAATGAAAGACATCAACACCGACCCCCGGAGCGCTTACAAGAACTGAACCTGACCGTGGACATGAAAATACCTGGCGCAGAATACGTGTTGCATTAATACAACCTTCCTTCCCTTTCCCCCCAGCCCTGCTTCTCGAAGGCTCAAGTCCTGGGTTCTTTTAGATTTTAAAGCCTGGGTAATGGGCATGGATACATTCGCCTTAGCAGAATGTCTCCAGCATAAAGACATGCTCAAGAAAGTGGCTTTCTTCCCGCACCCCTGCCCCGCGGAGGAGGCACGGCACAGAAACAGAAAGCGGCCAGGGCAACCTCGACAGCCAGGATGGCCACACAGGCTGTGCCTTCTTCTCCCTCCCCCTCCCCTACCCCCACTCCCCGCCTGGGTACCAGCCATCTTCGTGCCTTCCCTTCAACCTGCAAGTTGGCACACAGGTGCCACAAGCCAGATGTTTGAGTTTTGTTAAGAGCGGCTTAAATAAAGCCTTTAAAACAATAATTCTCAGCCATGAAAGAGACATTTCTCTTCTGGCTTCGTCTCTCTGAGCTTTTCTAAGGAGAAAGCGGGGGAGAAAATCAACCCCTTTACAAAGCAGGAGCATGTGTAAAAGCGCACGGATTTTGCCGGCATGCTCGGGCCTTGCTGATGTCGCCGAGAAAAGAGAAAAGAAACTTTGGGGAAGAGCCAGTTTTCTCCAGCCCCTGGCACACAGCTGCAGCTGCAGAAGGTGTCTAGGGGAACCTGAGCAGGTGGTGGCCATCTGACAAACTCCCCGAGGCAGATTTTAAAGAGATACACACTTGGATGGCATTGGCGAGTTGGGGAATCAGCCTCCTTCTCCTGACCCCTCTTCTCCTCCCAAGTGGAGACTTTGTTAACATTAGGTTTGAGACAAGGACGGGAGAAAGACGAGGCCGGCCCTCCCACCTCCCCGCATGATGCATTGAAAGGTTGACCTGGATCCGCCCTCTGCAGTCCAGAGGCAGTCCTTCCCAAGGAAGGTGGCCTTGAAGTGGGCACTCACAGAGGCAAAGCCACCCAGAAGACTGTCATAGACACAGTTTCACATCCCCAAGAGCCAGTTACAACACATCATTGTCTTAGTACAAATGCCTACTATTACAACTTGAAGACCAGGCTCCT